>OY728137.1:1411300993-1413700993 GCA_963277665.1 Viscum album | reverse complement strand
CTATAACCCAATAATAGCAAAAAAAACCTAAAATCTTTAAAAACACTTAAAACCCCAATACAAATACAAAACCCAAAATAAACATGTAAAACCAAAAAAACCATAAAATCCTTAAACCTTGTATGCTAAACCATGGACCCTAATCCATACACCCTACACCATATACCATACAACCTAAACCCTACACCCTACACCCTAAACCCTATACAATATACCCTATACACTAAACCCTACGCCTCAAACCCTATACCCTAAAAACAGATCCCAAAACCATACACCTTAAACCCAATACCCAAACCCCAATAAGTACACAATAAACCCAATAACATACTCCCTAATCCCAAAACCCTAAATGCTAAATACTAAGGCCTATAACTAAAACCTTATACCCAACACCCTACACCCTAAAACCAAAACCCTAAACCCTTTACCCTATAAACTAAACCCAACACACTACACCCTAAACCATATACCCTACACCCTAAAAATATTATCCTTTACCCTTATCAGTAAACCCAAAACACTATACCCTACACCTAATACCCTACAAGGTAAACCCTAAACCCAACACCCTAAACCCAACACCCTAAACCGTGGATCCTAAACCCTTAACCGTAAACCATATGCACTACACCCTAAACCCAAAACCTTACACCCTAAACCATATTATACACTAATCCCTAAGCCCTGCTACCTAAAAAATATACCCAACAATCTAAACCTTTAACCATTTACCATAAACCATATACACTGCACACTACAGTAGAAACACAACACCATAAATCCTATAGCCTAAACCCTAAAGCCAAAACCCTACACCCTAAAACACATGACCTACACCCTAAATCCTAAACCATATATCCTAAACCATATACACCACAACTTAAACCCTAAATCCAAAACCCTATACCATGCACCCTAAGCTCTCAACCGTATACCATAATCCATAAACCCTCGACCACAAACCCTAATCCCTATACTCTAAACTCTATACCCCACACCCTAAACCCTATATCGTTCACCTGAAACCCAATAAACTACACACAAAACCCTAATACCTACACCCTAAGCACTATACCCTATACCCAAAACCCTACACCTTACCCTCCAAACATTATAACTTACACCCCAAACCCCAAGATTTACATCTTAAACAATATATCCAATCCAAATAAATAATCCCTAAAACCTAAAACCCATACCATACACCCAGTACCATATAATCTACACCCTAAATCCAATACCCTGCACCCAAACCTTAAATACTATAAATCCCCCAAAAACCATTAAAAATACTAAAAGAAAATCAAACCCTAATCATCCATAAAATCCCTAAAACCCCCAAAATCATTAAAAATCCAAAAAACCTTCAAAACCACAATAAACTGTAAGACCCCTAAAACATATAAAATCCCAAAAAACATAAATAACTGTAATAAAACCATAAAAACCTCTCAAAACAATAAAAACATGATAAGTCATTTAATGAAAATAAAAACCATAAATACCATAAAAACAATATTAAAACCTTTAAAACAACAAAACCCGTTAAAACTCTAAAATGAGTACAAACCCTAAAAAACCCTACTAACCCTAAACCCCCTAATAAAATTGGATATCCCATAAAAACCCTAAAAACCCAAAAATTAATTTATAACACTAAAAACTATAAAACCCCTAAAAGACTATAAAAACAACTAAACCTTAATAACATTAAAAACAAAAAACATTAAAGGACCCTAAAAAACCTCAGTAAATAAATACTCCCTAAAACCTGAAATAAATTATAAAACCATAAAAACCCAATAAACCCCAAATAACCAAAAAATTCCTAAATCCACTAAAATTCCTTAAAACCCCTTAAAACCCTAAATGACCCTACAACCCTTAACGACCCTATAAACCTAAAAATCATAAAATACCTTAAAACTATAAGGATATTAAAGGACCCAAAACAACTACAAGAGGATAAAATAGTATAAAACCAACTATAAGACATTAGAAACCTAAACGTATTTTAAAGGACCCAAAGAACACAAAAAACCCTAAAAAACCAAAATAAATAAATACCCTTGATTTCCATAAAAACCCTAAATGACCCTAAAACAGCAGAAACTCATAAACAACCCTAAAAATCTAAAAACCCTAAAAACCATAAATGAAACTAGAACCCAAAAAATCTTATTAAATTTTAAAGGACCATAAAACCCTAGAACTCCCTAAAGACACTAAAATCAATTAGAATACACAAAGACACTATAAAACCCCTAAAATGTTAACAAAACCCAAAACACTTCTTCAATCATTAAATTTTACATAAAAATCCCGAAAAATATCGTAAACCAACCGAAAAACACCAAAAACACGAAAAAAACACTAAACCCTCTAAAGACACAAAAAAATAAAAAAATATACAAAAACATTATAACACCCCAAAACCCATAAAAACAATAATCAATCTTAAAAAGGCTGGAAAGACCCAAGACAACTAAAAACCCTAAAACCCCTAAAAATCCTAAAACCCCTAAAATAAAAAAAAATACAAACACCTAAAAATCAAGAAAACTATAAATAACCTTATAACCCAAATACCCTAAGACAGAAAAGAATGATGAAACCCCAAATATTCTTTCTAAACCATTAAAAATATAAAAAATCCTAAAAACTCTAACACCCCTGTGGACCCTTAAAACCACTAAATGACCTTTGTGGTTCAAAAACCCTAATGAAACCCAAAAAGACCATAAAAACCCAAAATCCCCAAAAAAACCCCGAAATGACAAAAAACAACACTAAACCCCCTAGAAACCGTAAAAACCCTAAGTGACCCTAAAAACCTAAAGACCCTAAAAAAGAATAAAAACTATAAAAACCCTTATAAAACCCTAAATAACCCCAATGGACCTTAAAACCCAAATGACTAAAAATAAAAATAAAAAATAAAATGTCCAAAACCCCCTAAAAGACCTTATTACCCCTAAAAACATTAAAAATGAAAAATCCCAAAAAACCATAAATACTATAAAAACATAAAACTCTAAAACCCCAAAAAATAATAAAAAACACTAAATACCAAAAAAACTATCAAAACTACCAAAACACCAAAAAAACAAAAAAAACCAAAAAATTAAAAAACCATAAGTCCCCTAAAAATACTAAAATTATATTAAGACCATATAACCCTTAGAAACCCCTAAAATAACTAAAAAAATTGAAAATCCCTAAAAGTCCCAAAAAACCATAAAAAGCATAAATGCTCCAAAAAAAAAGACAAACCACTAAATTAAAAAACAGACTAAAAATCCTAAAACCCCTGAAAACTATAAAAACACTGAAAACCAAAAAAACCCTACAACACATAAAAAGCATAAATGCATAAAAACAATAAAAACCTATAAAACCCTGAATCCCCTGAAAAAAATAAAAACCATTAAAACCCTAACACCCCTAAAAGACCCTAAACCCCTAAAAACCTAAAAGACCCTCAAAAAACATTAAAATCCCTAAATAAAAGTCAATAACACTTAAACACCACTAAAATTCTAGATCACCTAAAAAAACTAATAACCATTAAAAAACACAAAACCCCTAAAAACCCTAAAAGACACTTAAGAATAAAAAAAAATGAAAAACCCCAAATAACCCTAAAAATAATAAAATTCCAAATATATAAGCTACCCTAAACCCCTAAAACCACAAAAAAACACAAAAAATGCCTAAAAATCTCGAAAAAACTAAAATGATCAAATCTCTCCAAAAAATATTCAAAACCCAAAACCCTCTAAAAATATAAAAATTCTAAAACCCCTAAAATACCAAAAACTCCTAAAACCACATAAAATCCTTAAAACTCCCCAATAATGTAAAAAATGATCAAAACCATAGACAACCCTAAAATAAATAAAACCCAAAAGAAGTTATTAAAACAATAAGAAACATAAAAACCCATAAAAACCCTTAAAACCCCTAATAACCCAAAAACCCATATGAAATCTTAAAAACCCTAAATCCATAAATTCCCTAAAACCTTAAAAGGACCTAAAAACCCAAAAAACTGATAAGAAAACATGAAACCCTAAAAAACTATAAAACCCCCTAAAAACCAAAAAAACCCTAAAAATCAAAAAAATAATAAACACCCATAAAAAACCCAAAATACCCAAGAACACAAAACCAATATAAAATCCAATAAAATCAAAAACCCCTTGAAATATCATAAAAACCCAAAAATACAGTTAAAACCCTTGAAACAATAAAAAATCCCCAAACCCTAAAAAACTTTTTAAACCACCAAAATCTCTATAATTTAAGAAAACTTCAAAAAATCCACCATCCTTGCAGGTTGGGGTTCCTCCTAAACTACTATGGATAATATTATTGAAACTTTACCTTTGATTTTATGGATTTTTCTTCGAATGTGGGCTGGGTGAATGATTCTTTACGCACTTAAAACTACTATTCTAAATTACCATTGTGTTCTTTCAGACATTTTCACTATCTAACGTATGAAATCCTTTTAGCAGTACACATGCTCTATTTTCATAGATAATTGACAAAAAGTATCTAAAATTTTATTATAATTTCATTGATGTGGTTTCTATTTTATTCAAAAAATTACTTTTCCTAATTTCCGTGTTAATGTTCCAAGTGTAAGGTTACTATTCCATTCGGATATGTTCCATATTTTCTAGAAATACATCTTATTTAATTAATTATTTATTTATAAATTTTTTAATTTGTTCCCAAAGTTATTTTATGTGGTTTATACTATATGAAGAAATTATAAGAATGAAATTTTCAATGATAAAATTTTGGGTCATTATATTCATCCCCACTTATGAAATTTCACCATCAATATTTAATTTTAGAATCATTAGTGAAAAAATGAAAGGGTACTTCCCCTTCATCACTTCCTCTATTTACCATGCTACCTCATCGTACTTATGTTTTCACCATAGTAAAATGAACAGGGGTAGTCTTATTGTGTGAATGTTATCCCTATGGTCCAAGATCTTCACTAGATGCTCCTAGAAAGAGAGATCATTTTACAACTACACCACCTCTTAATTCAATACATATGTGGGATCTGGTAAGTACTTAATTAATATAGATTCATGGAATATATCATTTACTTAAAAATGAATAGGTGGATGATCTATTAAATAATCCATAGCTCTGACATGATCAAGGTTCTTGAAGGGTATGGTGTACCTAAGAATTAGACACCCATTTTTTCCAATTCTCATGATCCAATTCCAAAGAGATATGTGACTGAATATCATGTCTCCATCCTGAAACTCTAGGTATCATTGAAATTTATCTTTAGATATATTTTATCGATTTTGGGATGCCTTGATGTGTTGATGAATGGTTTTCCCTTTTTCATCAATTTCATCGACCATTCCAGGTCCTAGCAGCTTAAGTTCACCGACTTCATCCCATGATTTTGGTTTTCTACATCTTTTCCCATAAAGGGCATCATATGGAGCCACTTGGATGCTCAATTGGAATCTATTATATTAAGAGAACTCAACTAGAGGTAGATATTGGTCTCACCATCCTTTGAATACCAAAAAAAATTCCCTTAACATGTCTTCTAGTTTCAAAATAGTCTTCTAATATTGGCCATCAGTTTGAGGATAATAATTTATAGGGATGTTTTTCTTGTTGTAAAGGACATGTTGGACGCTTTTCTAGAATGCGGAGGTGAATCTCATATCTCGATAAGATAAAATCAATAATGGTACTACATGAATCCTTACCACTTCTATAATGTATATCTATGGTTGTCAATCTAGTAAAAAGTCTTCTCAAATTGTGATAAAGTGAGATGTATTTATGAGATAATCCAAAAAATCGTACAAATTTTTTTCCTTTGGATGTCAGTGGATATCTGTTGATGATGTCCATGGTGATGTTTTTCCATTTCCATTTTTTTATGGGAAATGGTTTCATCATCCCCTTCAACTTGTTTCTTTCATCCTACACTTTCTGACATAACAGGCACATTATTGAATATTTTGGGATCTCATTCTTCATATTTTCCCATGGATAGTTCTCTCCTAAATCTTGTTACATGTTTGTGCCCCCTCTGTGAATAGAGAAATTTGAGCTTTGTGTGTCATTCATAAGACCATTATTTACCTTTGGAACATATGATAGACATATTTTTGACCCCAATATTAAGGTTCCTTCCTCATCAATTTTAAACTATGTACATTTCCACTTTCTCATATATTCCACCTTCATCTGAATTTTCACATCATTTGTTTGAGAAGTCTTTATTTTCTCCCTAAGGGATGGTTATGCAATCATTTGAGAAAGGATTGTTGATTTTCCTTCATTAATTGTTCTAATGTATATCCTTTGAAAATCTAAATTTATTGTATCCTTCTCAATTGTGATCATTGATAATATTTCATGATCATTCCTACTTAGAGAATCCATCACATTATTCACTTTCCCAAGATAGTATTGGATTGAGTAGTCAGAATCCATGATGATATTTAACCATCTTCAATGGAACATAATAAGATCCTTTTTTTTGAATATATTTTTGAGTCTCTCATTATCAGTATATATTTCACACTTCTCCCCATAGAGATAATGTTTCCATATTTTCAACCCAAACATCACAACTTCCAGCTTCATATCATGCATGTGACTATTTTCCTCATAAATTTTAATTTCCTTGAGGAATAGGCTATCAAATTAACATTTTTCAGCAGTACACAACCTAATACCTTATTTATTCATATTTATATACCAAAAGGAGTTCCCAACATGTCATAAGTGGTAGTAATGGTGTGGTGATATGACTCCTTTTAAACTCTTTGATGTAATCTTCACATTCTCTATTCTAGAAAAACATTTCTACCCTCCATGTTTGATTGGATAGTGGGTTTGAAAATCATGATAAGTTCTTCAGAAATCTTTGGTAATACCCTTCTAGAACAAGGAACCTATGGATCTTCATAATTGATGTGGGAATGGGCCACTCTTTTATTACCTTTATCATAGAAGGGTCCATAAATATTCTTTTTTTGGTGATAAAATTCCCCAAAAATGATACTTCATCCATCAAAAATTCACATTTAATATAATTTTCATAAATTTTCTCCATTCACAACGTTTCTTGAATAGTATTCAAATTCTCCCCATATTACTCCTTTCTCTTGGAGTACATTAGAATATCATTAAAAAAGGTTACCACAAATTTTCCTAGGTAATCTCAAAAGACTCTATTTACTAAGTCCATGAATATTGCTATATCATTAGTGATTCTGGAAGGCTATGAACTCGTAGTTTCCATACCTCCATTTAAAGGTAGTTTTAGGAATATATTACTTCATCGCCATTAATTGGTGATATCCCAAAAAAGGACCAGTTTATAGAAATATTTGGCCCCATGGAGTTTTTTGAAAAAGTAAATTACCATATAAGTGGAAAAGTTTTCTTTATTATGATTTTTTGATCATCAGATAATCAATATAGAGGAGAGTTAATACATCTTAATTCATGATTATGAGGAGTAGTGAACTCTATGGTGAAGCACTTGGGTGTATAAAACACTCTTCCAAATTCTCTTGTAACTACTACTTTAGTTTCTCTAACTCAGTGGTGTCCATTCTATAATGTTTTCTTGATATAGGTTGAGATCCAGGAATAATTTCAATTGAGAAACCAACCTATCATTCAGGTGTAATACAAGGAAAATTTTTAGGGAACACATTAGAGAAGTACCTCACAATAGTAATGTATTTGATCATGATTCTATCATTTTTCTCAATCATTTGAGTTGGATATGATTTTCCATAATGCAATAATATCCACACTTGAGACGATGTCTCTGAAGAGGATTCATCCTCCTCCTTACACTTGTACTCAATTGGAGGATATCATGGGATGTGAAGAGTGATCTCCCATTCCAAATAGATGATGTTGGTTTTTTATAATGATATCCAGTCCATTCCCAATATAGCATCAGACACCACCAGATGATGTAAGACAATATTTTATGGGAGGATCAGTCCTCAAATATTTATTGGGGTGGAGTTATATACATTTATTCAATAATTTCCCATTTTTTATTCTAATAGATAACTCATCCTCCTTATTTTGAGTTGGTGTTTGAATAGTTCTTCTAAACATGCAATATAGTAATAAATGTGTTGAACCTGAATCAAATAGTAAGTTTCATATTCCTGAATAATTAATCATTGTACCTATCACTACATCATTGTTGGGATCCACCATAGCAGTAGTGATGGCCTATGATTTTCCTTTATGATTTGATTTTGGTGGCTACAAATGCTAAATACCCTCGAGGACATGATTTTTTGGGCATGTCTTTCATCATTCCCTTACTCCCTATAGTCGAAGAATGGAACCATAGGTGGTACTCTTATTTCCTCCAACAAATTGTCTATCTTTCTCATATTTCTTCATGATTTTTGAGCATGGTGGTCTTCTCTTACACAGTTAAAACATATCCCTATCCCTTTTAGTTAGTTCCCATGATTTTTAATCCCACATTTTGACATGTGAGTGGTGGAGTTTTATTTTTACTTTTTCTATTTCATCCCCCATCATGAAAATCCATTGTTTTTTTTCTTATATACATTGCCATTGGACTATTATATAGACTCCATCTCTCTATATATAGAACATTGAACAACTACTTAATAACATTCAATGACCCAAATTTCTTGTGCCTTTAAAATATTATGGTTTAAACCACTAATGAATCGATCTATTTTTCTTTCAATGTTGATAAAAAACCTGTTGTGTACCGCGTAATCTTTTAGAAATTTTCTTTGTAGGCCATGATAGAATGATCTTACTATTTATTCATCTTTATGAATTATTTCTCGATATTTGTATGAAGTGTATTAGGTAAATACTTGTTAAGAAACATTATCTTAATATATTCCCACTTCATCTCTTCAATTTTGTCCTTTGGGTTGGTGTTTTTAATCAATGTATTCCATTGATAATCCTATCCATCTAGTATATAAATGATAGTATTCAACTTCTCCTTCTCAGAATAGAGAAACACAAAAAATATCTTCTTCATTGAGTTGACCTAATGTTCCATGACCAGTATATGAGATAATCCACTAAATGTTAGTGGTCATTGCTACATAAAATACTCGATATCCAGTTGCTACCTATTAGATGAAGGATCGTGTTCTATATTATTTGGGTAATTTCTCATAGCTTGATATATATGGGTAAGCATTGCCATGAAATTTTGAACTCCACCTCCCATAGAATTGAGGATGTCATTTGGGAAATCTCTGCATTGTCCCTCACATAGGATGTTGGTCAGGTTTCCCCTCATTCCCAACATTTTCTAAAATATAAATGGTTTAAAAACATAATTCAAAAAGTTAAGAATAAATAAAGTATTTATTTATGATGATAACATTAAAGGCGTATATTTTGGGATCCATATGTTTATCATTTTTCAATAATAAATCTTCATGGGTGATCTCATATACATAGTCACATAATAATGGTATTCACTAAGTTTCCCTAATCTTAATTCCCAAATTAACTAAACCATGTCCGGATACCAACTATAGTGATCCTACTTTTCTTACATGATTATTACGTCATTTTAAATATATAAAACATAAAAGTGTTACACAACTAGGTTATAATGGTTCAGTGTCTTGGGAAAATTTGGACTATACAAAATGAATACATAATAACACATAAAAATTATTTAATTCCATATTATCTATCTTCTTATTGGACATCGTGTTCTCCTTAGTACAAGTATTCGCTGAAGGATGTACATCAAAAGAAGGGGTGAGCTAAAATCCAAGTAAGAGGATAAATAAGAGACATGAAACATGGGAAAGAATAAATATCATCATCATCAAAAAATAAGCATAGGAATCATCATTATAATCCTTAGATGAAGTATTAGACAATGGAATGAAATGTGGAAATTCATAAAAATGAATCATCATGTTTTAGTGGTTAAATACCTCACATAGTTATTAAACAATATAGCATTGTTTTCACGCATATTTCACTTTATCTAGTGAGATACACCACATTAAAAAATTCTTAATAGAACTATATAATTCTTGGTGCACCAATCACATCATAACATATACATGTGTTATATAACATCGGGTGCACCCATCACATCATAACATTTAAAAAATAATGCATGCCAAATAAAATGTATATCAGTCAAGAACAAAAAATAACCCATGGAAAGGATTGGGTTTCATGAAAAAATCATAAATAATAAATTAATGAATAAAAATTTTGATTCCCAAAATAAAAATTCAATGAAAAACATGTCATAATAGTCATCAATCATAAATAGAGGAGAAACATTATCAATAGAAGTAAAAGTTTTGTTTTTTTAGAATGAAGAGTTTTTTTGGAAAATTATTTTCAGTTGTCACAAAAAAAATAGATTGTAAAAATTTATATCATAAAAATCAAAATATAAATTTAATTTTAATAAAATAAAATTAATATTTATACTATGGAATAGATAATAACCCAATGAACAGAATTAGGTTTGATAATCCCATTACATTATGTCTGAATTGTATACTCAATTTAATGTCCTAGATAATTAACTTAGATTCACTAACTAATAAATCAATTAAATTTTATACCTATTTTTTGATTCATTAAAATTTTATTGACATAATTTATGGTCATTATGATGAGTTATAGTGTTCAATTTCACTTTTAAAGAGTGTTCGTTTTCTTTTTTTCATGATCGGTTCACTTGTATATAGGATAGAATTTCATATAAAATGGGGATAACATTCCAAAATTGATATTATATGTTTTTCATTAACTTACATGAGTTTAATTGGCCGTATATATTATTGTATATAGATATGATTATGGATTATTGGATAATAAGTTAATGCAAATCATTTGAATTAATTTGGTGGTTTTTGGATGACAATGATCTCGATTTGTTTTATTATTTAATATTATGTATATAAGTTAGTTACATAAAATAAAAAGTTTATAAAATATATTTTAAAATATTTTTAATCTATTATAATTCTTTTATGACTAGACTTTAATGAGGTAGTAAAAATGAAAAGTGATCGTCTATAGTGGTCGTATATCAACCCACCATGGACAAATTTTTCATTTTTAGAACAGTAGGAAAAGGAAAGATATTTGAAGATGAATTATTCCATTAAAATAATAAAATTATAGTATATAGAAGATTTTGGGGTTATCATTACACTTGGATAAGTGGAGGAGAGTAAAGGATAAGAAAAGAATTTTAAATAAAAATTAATAAAAATAAAAATAAAAAGGATTTTACCTCTTGAATCATCCTCCTTGAGAACCTCCTTAGGGTGATTGATTTTGGTAATTTTTTTAGACAGAAGGATTTTAGACGTGGGGTGGGGGGTTATAAGTTTATTGGGAAAAATTTGTACAAGTATCAATGTTTAGATGGTGTGATGAGAATAGGCAATGAGGGGTGGTATTTATAGAGGAGGAGAGGTGTGTTTTCGCGTTTTTTTATTCATCAGTTTACTATTTTGGGTCAAGACTATGAATAATTGTAACCTGATCAAAAATATATATTAATATAAGAAATTAAGGTTTGAAATTTTTTTCTTATATTATTCTCACATGATCTGTGACCCAATAATTCTTGTATTTAGCTGTTATCATAAATTATCTTATTTTTCTGTTCACAAAAAATTCGTGTATTTTAGAAAAATCCCAAAATTGCAGCCAAATTTTTTTTCTAGGTCTATAATTAATAAATGAAATCAATTTTATGAAAATTATATTCTAAATATGATAAATTTAATTTTTATTAGAAATCATCTTTTACTTGGAAAATACCAATTTTTAAAATATAACTAATTTTAGAATACAAGGAAAAATTAATTAAGGTCTCATGAAATTATATTATAATAATAAGACTCCAAAATGTTAATGTATAAATCTATTTTTTGAAAATAAATTTTCTTATAAATAATTATATTAATTATAAAATTATAAATAAACTTTTATGTTTTATAAATATACCAACACTTAATTAATAATTTATAAAATATTTATATACATGTACAATGATATAATTTTCTAATATTTTCATTTATAATATTCCAATTTTTTTATAATTTCATAGATGGGGTTACTATTCTATTTTCGGAATTACAATTCCTAATGGTCATGTTACTATTCCAATGGTCATGTAACTATTCCATCAATATATTTTCTTTAATTTCAAGAAATACATCTTACTTCATTCATTAGTCATTTATAAATTTCGTCTTGTGTTCTCAATGTGATTTTATGTGGTTTATACAATATAAAATCACTATAATAATTTAATTTCCATTGATTATATTTTGGGTTGTTACACTAAAACTTACACCATAAACATTATGCCTCACACCCTAAACAATAACCCCTAAACCCAAAACCCAAAAACATATACCTTACACCCTAAACCCTAAAACCTACACCTGAAACCCCATACCCTACACTCTATACCCTATAACATGAAACCTATACCCTATATCATATACCTTACACCAAATTAAATACACTCTTAATCATATTCCGTACACCATAAACATTGTGCTCTACTTCCTAAACCATGAACCCTACACCATAAACCGAAAACTCAAATCCCTAAACCCTATACCTTACACCCTAAACCCAATACCATACAACCAAAACCCTAAACCCTACACAATAAACCCTATACCTTACACCCTAAACCCTTAAAGATAGCCCATAAACCTAATACCCCACATGAAAAACCCTAAACCTCACACCCTAAAACCTATAATCAAATGACTAAACCCTAAATCATACACCCTAAAAACAAAACCCCACACTATGATCCCTAAAACATACTCCCAAAACTATATAACCGACAACCTAAACTCTAAACCATATACCCTATACCCTTTTCGCCAAACTCTATGCCCGGAAACAAACACACTAAACCCAAAACTCTACACCATAAACCGTATACCTTCCACCCTAAACCCTAAAACTAACACTATAAACACTAAAAACTGCACCTTAGAAAATAAACCCAACATCATACACTCTACACTATACACCCTAAAACATAAACACCACACCATTCACCCTAAACATAAAACTCCACATCACAAACCCAATACCCTACACCCAAAACCCTACACCCTACACCCTACACCCTAAACCTATACCATACAACCAAAACCATAAAATTAAACCATAAACCATATATCCTACTCCATAAACCATACAACCTAAACCATAAAACCTACACCCTAAAAATTATACCCTACACCATAAATTCTATACCATACACCCTAATCCTCAAAAACCCTAAAAACCCCTAAAAAACTAAAAATTCCAAAAAATCCCCTTAAAGAATTACATCAATGAAAACATAAAACAAAAATACAAATAAAAAAGACTAATAAAAACCTTAAAACCCCAAGAAAACCTTAAAACCTCCAAAATATAGTAAATACACTAAACTCCATAAAAACAATAAAAACATTAAAATACCTAAAAATACCTAAAAATCATTAAAACCCCTAAAAACACAGTAAAACCAAAAAACACTAAAAACCATAAAACCAATAAAACCCCAAAAACATTAAAAAAATCCCTAAAAAATATATGAAAACCCTCGAAACCCATAAAAAATCATAAACCCCTAAAAATCCTCAAAAACCTAAAAACAACATTAAACCCTTAAAACAAATAAAACCCCCAAAACACTAAAACTACCCTAAAACGTTAAACACCATTAGAAACCATAAACCCCCTAAAACACCTAAATACTATACTTACATTAAAGACCCTAAACTCCATAAAAATCCTAAAACAGCTAAAACCCTTAAAACCCTAATATCCAAAAAACTGTAAACGCCTAAAAACATATAAAACCCATAAAACCCTTCAGACCCTAAGAACCGCTAAAGGAAAATAAAATCCATTAATAACAAAAAAACCATTGAAAATCAAAAAATACAAAAATACGTAAAACTCATAAAAGTTCCTAAAACCCCAAAAAACTAATAAATAACCATAAAAACTTAATATCCCATTAAAACCCCTAAAACCATACCACACTAAAAGAGCCTAAAAACCCTAAAATATCTTAAAATCCATTAAACCCCTAAAAGTAAAAAACCCCTAAAACTATCAAACCGTAAAAAACACCAAAGTCTATAAAAACCCTAAATTACTCTAATATACCTAAAACCCTTAAAGGACCATAAAACCCCTAAAAGTCTTAAAAAATCCTAAAACCCCATAAAAGACCCTAAAAACCCTAAAACCCATAAAAACCATAAAACTCCTAAACAACCCATAAAAACCCTTAAAAATCCTAAAAACCTATAGGAACCTAAAGACCATAAAATATATAAAGGTCCCTAAAACCCTGAAAACCATACATACCCAAAACCCCCTAAAATCCTAAAAGATCCAAGAAAACTATAAAACCCCAAAATGACCTTAAAAAACCCATAAAAACCATAAAACCTAAAAACCCCTAAAAACCATAAATCTACATATACCATAAAACCATAAAAATCATAAAAAACTAAAACTCTAAAACCCTTAAAACACCAAAACCAAAAACCCCTTAAATTCCCTAGACCCCCTAAAAACCTTTAATCCCCCCCCTAATCCTAAAAAACCTGAAGGGACATAAAATTGGTGAGAACCCTAAATGGACCTAGAAACAATAAAGGGTCCTAAAGACAATAGAAACCCTAAAATATAAAAAAAACTCAAATCCTAAAATGACACTAAAACCTCAAAAACCCATAAAACCCTACATTTCCTAAAATACTATTTGCAAAAAACCCTATAAAAATATTAAATATCCCTAAACACATTAAAAATTCCAAAAATAAAAAATCCTTAAAAACTTAAAAAACCTAAATATAAAAGACATTCAAATTCATAAAAAACCCCCAAAAAATAAAACCCTTAAAAACCAAAAAAACTGAAAAACCTTTTAAACCTATAAAAATACAATAAATAAATTAAAATCCCATAATCCCATTGAAAACAATAAAACCTGAAAACCCTAAAAACCCATAAAACCATTATAAACCTCTCAACCCTTAAGACCCCCTTAAAACCATAGAAACCAATAAAAACCCAAAAACCGAAAACCCATAAAAACCAAACTCGTTCCCCTGAAATCCAACCCCCCCTTAAAACCCTAAAAACCACTCAAAACCCATAAATACCATACGAAATCCCAAAAAGTCATAAAAAATCCAAAACACCCCAAAAAACCCAAGAACCATAAAAACTCTAAATAAACCCTAAAACCCTAAAAACATAAAAACCAAAAAATATATAAAATTATTTCAAAATGATAAACCCAAATAATCACATAAAACCCTTAAAAAATACTAAAACCCTAAAACCCATAAAAATTCGTAAATACTCAAAAAATCACTAAAACCCAAAAATAACTAAAAACCTAAAATTTCCAAAAAAGAATTAAACCACAAATAATACATAAATACCTCAAAACCCCTGATAATCCTAAAATCTATTAAATACACTAATCACATAAAAGAGCACAAACATACAAAAACCCCTATAAACCCAAAAAATCTCATAAAATCCTTAAAACAGCTAAAAAACTCTAAAAAACCCTAAAAACCATAAACCACTAAAAATTCTAAAAACCCTAATACAACCCATACAACGAAGATAACCCTAAATCCCCAAAACCATTTAAAAACATAAAACCCTAAAAAACAAAAAATCCATAAAAACACTAAAACCCCAAAAAATCCTAAATACCCTAAAACATCTAAAAATCCTAAAAACCCACAATAAAAAAACCTAGAAAACCATAAAACCATAAACCCCTGAAATAACCGTAAAACCATAAAAACATAAAAACTATAAAACCTGGGAAACCAAAATAGACCCAGAACCCTAAAAACCTAAAAAAACGCCAACACATATAACATAACCAAAAACACACTATGAAAACCATAAGAATCCATAAAAACCATTCAAACACCAAAAACCCCTAAATCCCTAAAAACCTAAAAACCAAAGAAAACTATAAAAATAACTTAAACCCCTAAAATAACCATAAAATCACAGAAAAAACCCAAAAAACCAAAAAACCATAAAAACCCCAAAAACCCAAAAACCCCCAAAAATCCCATTAAAGCACCTAAAATCCTAAAAAACATAACACTCCCTAAAACACCTTAAAATCCCAAAAGAACCCAATAAACCCAAATACCCCCAAAACCCCCCAAAACCCAACACATATTAAAAAATAATCAAAACCCCTAAAAACCTAATAAAACCCCAAAAACCTAAAAACACTAAAATCCCTAAAAATAATAAAAACATAAAAAACATAAAACACCAAAAAAATTGGAAAACCCCTTAGAAAACTCTAAAAACCATAAAACCCATAAAATAACCTAAAACCCCTTAATGGCCATTAGAATATTAAAATACATAAATGAAACAATAAACCCTAGAAGAGTAATAAAACCCCTTAAAAACTCCAAAAACCCAAAAAATCTATAAAAACGCTGAAAACCACTAAAACTACTAAAAATACTTGAAATCCCCAAATCCCTAAAAACCTAAAAAAATATAAAAACCCCTAGAAATTCCCTAAACGCCTAAAAAAAACAAAATCCCCTAAAAACCAAAAAACAAAATATAATATATAACGAAACTAAAAAATCCTAAAACCCCTAACAACCCTTAAAACCCATAATAAAACAAAAAATTTAAAAATTTTAAAAAAACCCTAAAATAATTAAAAACCCTAATAACTCAAAATACCATGAAAAAATGATGTTCCTTGAAACCCACTAAAACCCCTCAAAGTTCATAAAACCCTAAAAAACCTAAAAACCTTTAAAACACCTATGAATCCCTAAAAATCCTAAAAAAATACTAAATACCCCCCCACCATAAATACCGAAAAACCATATAAAATATAGCTACCAAAATAATTCTAAAACCTCCAAAACCTTAAAACCCCTTAAAAACCCCAAAAACATAAAACTCCCAAAATGACCCTAAAACCACTAAAGCCACATAAAACCCATAAAACCTTGAAAATATCCAAAACACCATTAAAACATTAAAAAACATTAAAGACCTTAAATAAACCCATAATACCCTAAATGGACTTAAGAAACATTAAATCCCAGCAGAAAACCTAAAACTATTGAAAACCCATAAAAACACTAAAACACCCTAAAAATCAATTTATCCCCCTAAACCCTTATAACCTTAAATCTATAAAACCCACCCAAGGAAGCCTAATGTCCCTAAATAACCTTAATAGGATCTAAAACGTTTGAGGCCCTAATAACTCTAAAAATCCCTAAAAACAATAATCAACCCAAAAACCGTAAAAACCCAAAAAACCTAAAAACTGGAAAACCCAAAAAACCCTAAAACCATAAAAACAGTAATAACCCCAAAGAACTAAAAAACCTTAAAACCTATAAAAACCCAAGAGATCCAAAATGAACCTAATAATCCTAAAAACCTAAAAAAGTCAAAAAAAAATGTAAATCCTCTAAATCCCACTTCTTCCACTAAATACCCTTAGAACTATAAATACCCATAACACTTATTAAATCCTTAAAATACCCAAAAAACCCTAAAACCCCTAAAATACATAATGCCACTAAAAATGATAAAAATCACTAAAAATACCTTAAAACACTAGAAACCATAAAATTCCTAAAAAATTATATGTACCTAAAACTGCTAATGTAACTACCCAAGGATTTATAAAATAAATTTTATATTGAATGCATGAAACCCAGAGTCTCTACAAACACCACTTTGTTATAACCTTTACTATAAACATAATGTTTCCACCACTATCATTTGAATTTTCAAAAAACATACATATACAATTGCATTTAGTATGTTATTTAATGTCTGATAGGATCATATTACATTTTGGTGAATAGTAACTTGACCCTTATAAATTGTAATGTACCCTTTTTAATAGTAATATAATCTTTATCATCACTAGTTTCTTTTTTATTCATGAAAAAAAACAAGGGAGACACGAAAGGGATTCAGGGCCCTGGGAAACCAAATATAATATATACCTAGGTAATATGATCAAATCAGGTTAACCCCCTCTAATCTTAAGGAAGAAACATTACGTAAGTGCATGAAGTTAGAGCCTTGTCCTGGTAGAGATTCCAAGTGGTCCGCAAGTTTATTCCCCTCATGTCAGGTGTGGATAACCTTTATGTTGCTATTATTGATTTTCCTTCATTTCATGGTGATGTATGAGATGGGCCATGGTGAGGGACCTTTTCCCTATAGGGCATCATGAATAACCATGGATTCTATTTCAACCATAGAAGGATGGATGTTCTCTTGATCGCAAAGGTTGAGGCCAATAAGAGCTACCTTTGCCTCTGTCATATGGAAATAACATTATAATAATATGATGCGAAGTCCAACATCATGCTAACCTTGTTGTCCCGAACTACTCCTCCACCGCACATTCCCCCAAAGATGCATGATCTATCATTTTTCTGCTTCAGTCCAACAGTAGGGGGAATCCACCAAACCCAATAAACCTAAGGCCTAGGGATGGGGGATGAGTTTTTGGAGAGGAGGCTATAAGTACCTCAAGGGAGGAAGATTCCAACCAGTTATTTATCAGTGTCACCATAACAAAAAGTATACTTGTGTCCCTCAGGATGATGAACCTCTATATGGAAGAACACCCCTCGTAACAATCTCGGTTTCGGGCTTTCTATAAACACTATCACCTAGCACTAATGATCTTTGTTCTTCCAGTTTCCTCTGGACATGCTTTTTATGTTCTTTTATACCAGTATTCCATGAAGGGGGTGTCCCTATGATCTCTATAGAAGTATGTAGTGATGTTGTTTAAATCCCTCCATATATCATGTTCCCAATCACCTTCAATGAAAATGTGGTTCACCTTCTCCTCCTGCACATTCTTACAGCATAGGAAAAAAGATATCAGGATGATGACCATCCTTTTGATGTTATAGTCCAAAGGGATATCATGGTTCATGATCTAGAAAAGGAGAAAATTATACTTCATTATAATGTTATTTAACCAAACCAAAGAATTCCATTGACCACATTGAACCAGATAATGGGATGACCAACAATATCCTTTGAATTCAAAATCCCAGACCTGGAGGGAGTGAAGATGCATCAATATACATTAGAATTGATGACAATGAGATCAGACTCCACCCTCTTGTTTATGTCCAGAATAGTCCTAGAGGAAAAAGGGTAAAGACATGCCTCCTTGAAGGAGATGGTGGGAGTTGGGTATCCCAGATTGGAAATGGAATTTCTTACCTAGTTGTGCATCCAAAAAAGAATATTTCCCTCCCCGATAATCCATAGGTAGCCCAATTTGAAATTTGGGAGGAGAGAGGTAATCTAAAAAAATAGTTAAGATATGTTCTCATAATCATTATTTTCATATCCTCCCCTAAAGCTGGACATGGATTTCCTCCCCACAGTGTCTGAACCTCGATAATTTCCCACAAAAGTTTTGCATGCATGCAGTGAATGGTGTCATTAAGGATCTTGATGTTTATCCCCCATTGAGAATGGGCCTCTCCATTTTATCACACACATCCCATTGATTTTTCCCTTCTGAAAACATATCCCAAATAAATCGTGCTTGAACTTTGTCAATAGCTTTGATAATGGCATTTGGGACTGAGGTGGAGGCCATGACATGAACCGACATGGCTGCCAATACACTGTTAAGCTGGTAAATCCACTCCAAAATATAAGAGGTGGTTATTCTAGTTGAGTAAATGTCCCATGATCTTACTAACCACCTGATCAAAATTGTGGATGTAGAGTCTACCTGGAGAAACTGGAGCTCCATGATACTCTAGATGAAAAGATCCTCACTGGATGCCCAACCTAAGACAGAGATATGCGACCCTGTAAAGATGATGTAAGCACCCTTAGTTATAACTCACATGAACTTATTACTGTTTTTTGTTCAAAATAATCAACACTATTTATTTTTTTGAGAACAATAATAAAATAATGAATATGTTATTAAAAAGTCACTCCTCTTTTCCGCTATTAAAAACTCTCCTCACTCCCACTTCTATTCACTCCTGTAAGACTTGAAACACCTAAATTTTATTCCCAAATACTATTACCTACTCCCCCCATACATACATGATCTCTTGGCATTTCCAAAATACCAAAACCCCTTCCCTTAAGTAGAATCCCAAGAAGGAGTATTCAAGAGGTAAATCCACATATTCTTTCTTTTATTTTAATTTCATGTCCCTTTATTTTGTTATCCTCTACTCACCATCTCTGTCCAACTAATCATAATAACTATTGTATTATATATATAATATAATTATATCATGTTAATTTAATAACCATTATCAATATTCATACTATCTCTCTCTCCCTCTTTTATATTATAAATGAAATCTTCGTTAGTGGTGTATCAATTTATAACCTTCTGGGATGACAAAGTATCGTTCATCAATTTTTCCTTCAATACTAGTCATCAAAAAAAATATATGGAAGAACCATACTATTAAATTTATCTTTTAACATATTTTATATTCTTAAACCAATATATGTACATAAGATTAATTCATATGACAAAACTAGTTCGTAATAATCCAAATACCGCCAAAATAGTCTAAGGGATTGTCAATAATATTTCATCTAATGATTAATCCTCATACCATGAAGCCAAATTATACATATAACCAATAATACCTATATATGTTCATAAATAATATATAAATTCAATTATGTATAATTGTATCAATTCCACATGAACATCCATACTCATATACAAGTACACTGCTCGTGAAAACCAAGGAAATGAACACTATTGAACTAATGAATTAAATATTATAGCCTATCAATATGGATATAAATGAACCAAATAAAATTATAAAAAACTAAATACTAGTCCAATAGGTTCTGAATTAATTTATTAATAAGTCTAATTTAATATTCCAGTAACCAAAGATCAAGAGTAGAATATATTCAGACATAAGGTAATTGTTTTCTACCTGAACATCCATTTTTCTTTGGGGTTACTCTTATTCTCTAAATACCACAATAAATTTATTATTTACACTTATTTAATCCTCTTAAATCCTGTTATAATTTTATATATTTCTTAACTAATCGTAATCCTAATTTATTTTGGGGTAGTTACATGTTTTAAAATGATCTTTCGAAAATTCCTCCCGATAAACAAGCCAGTTTCAAGGGTATTTCTCGAATATTTTCAAGAGAACTCTATAATATATTTTTAGAGAAAATTATTTTTATAAAATATAATATTTTCTTATGAATAAATACCTTAATTTACACTTATTATTATATAATGATTTTTTCAAAATAATTCGTCTTTTCAAAGTAAAACAGTATTTAACTCAAGAATTACTCGATGGTTTTAGAACATTATTTTCACCTATTACAACATTGTTGATGATTATTATGTTTAAATGGGTTTAATGTTTTATGATATCATCATACAATATTTTATTGAATGTTTTACTATTATATTGAATTTGGGTGTACTATCTTGATATGATTCACCATATTACTCTGAATGGTTAGTGTTTATTTTTAATTTTTGGAAAAACTTATTTACATTTCATATGTTAGTTTCAATATGAATTTATATTTTGTTTATGCTTATCCCCACTAATAGATGGAATGTATTGGGCTTAGTAAGTGAATTGTGGGGCCCTCTGTAGCCCCTTAATGCATCAGTAGGTCTCATGAGACAAACTAGATTCTTAGCACATGGCCCTAACAGTATGGGTATATATGTTAATGAAAGAGGCCTTGATGAATGGTTATGATGTCTGATATTATGCATTCTCTCATTATTAAGCAAGTAATTGATAGTTCATGTGGTAATTAGACTAGTAGAATACCCATGATTATGTTTTGTTGTAGAAATATTTATTCATCTCTTATTCCTACCATATTGTGTTCAATTTATTTTTTTAAAGGCATGTGGTTTTAGTTATTCAACATAACTAATGTTCATTTTTAGGATATATTCTACTATATTTCATACCCTTACTGTGTATCTACACTCACCCATTTATTATGTTTTAATTTCCAAGGATATGAAGAAGTAAATTACGAATTACTTGTAGGGATAATCTAGGGTTCATGGATGTTTCAAATGGAATATATATATATATATATATATTATATTTCCTTTCAATTTGTAATGTTGATATTTTGTATGTATGTGGTTTTCAAAAACTAATAAAATATTCATTCATTTGGGATATGAATTTCTTGTAATCATTCAAATGTAATGAAATAAGGAAGCAGCTTTGTGTAACCAGGGTCAGTTATTTATAGTTGGTATTAGATGAATTTTAGTACAAAACATGGAAACTAGATTTATAATATGTAGGTTGGGGACAAAAACCGTAAGATAGTCTTTGAGGATAAACATTTAGAAACATCCTACAATATTTTTAATGAATAAATTATGTAGATATAAACAAAATATACACCCCATTACAATAATACAAGTGGATGTGGTTTTGGAACAGAATAACCTTGGAGTAACAACTCCAACAAGGAATTTTAGGCTTGACCTGGGGTGTCAGGGTACATGACAATGGGCATTAATGTGCCCCTAGTTTGACACTTTTGGGGATATGGTTATGATAATTCAAATTTTATTTAAAAACCATTATGAAGGTATTAAATGTAAATTTTTTCACAAAGAAACCATGCATATGATAATGGGATTATTTATTAATAGTATGTCAATTTATTCTAAGTATTTTTCTAAGATGACATTTTTCATTATGATTCATAGCCTAATCTATTGTATGCCATTATTTATAAATGGTGCGTAGTAGAAGGAATGGAAACCACAGGAATGTGTGTATCTAATTTTGGGATTTCTATATAATGAAAGATAAAGATTTTGGATCTGGTGCAATGACTGGTGATGAGAAACTTACAATTACACTGGGACAGTTGACTCGGGTTATGAACAATAACCTTAACCCTATGGAGCATCTAGATCCACAACGTAGAGTATCTATGTTATAATTTTTTATGAGACAACATCCTTCATCATTAAATGGGAATACAAACCCATTCATAGAGGAGAAGTGGATTATTTCTTTAGAGAATATATTTACTTCCTTGGGATGTAACGAAAGAGGGACTATTTTCGTGGAAGTTTATTGTATATCGAGAGATGTGGATCAGTGGTGGTACTTAATTCAATCAAAAGATGAGTAGGAAGAAAGAGAGGAAATATAATTGAGGGATATTAATGTAATGTTGAAAGAAATGTATTTCCCTATTGAACAATAATAATATATGGAATGGAAGTTTTTGAATCTATGAAAAAAAGGATGATAATGTTTTTATGTTTGAAGATAACTACAAAGTGTTATGAAGACATTCCTCAGACTACATATGTAATCCAAGGTGAAATATTGATCAATTATTTGATGGTTTAGAACCGTACTTTCGAAGGGAACTAGTATCCAAATGTTTCTCATCATATGAAGATATAGTCTCATGAGTTATCTAGATATAAAAGGAATTATCTAAGTCTTATAACTTTAAAAGAAAGAAATAGAAGAAGAGGGATGTAGAAAAATATGGAAAATGAAATAAGGAAATGGGAATAAGGTAAGATTTGACCTTCCACCCTAGAATAATTGTGGGACGAAGCATCCTGTTACATGCCTGAAGGGTATGGGTGTTTGTTACATGTGTATAGAAAATGTTCACTACTCCCATGATTTAAATGGGAAGAAAGAATCTACCATTTTTCAACATTACTATTTCTAGGATATGGTAAATTATGCAAATTATTCTCCTAAGCATCAAGGAAACATTCCCCAAATAAGTCCAACGGAGAATGGACAAGCTTATGCTATCAAAACTATTGAGTTTGAAGTACTTAATGATGTGGTGGTAGGTATATTAATCATTTACTCAAACATAGACATTAATTTATTTGATTTGGGATCATCTCATTTTTTTATATCTTCCCAATTTTCCAAGAAAATTAAATATTTCAAATTTTATTTAATAGAGGAGTTTCCGATCAAAACTTCTAAGTGAATTAGCATTGTATCAAAGATGTGTTAGGTAGTCCCCATTATTGCATATGAACATGATTTATCTGAAGATTTTACCATCATACGTAGGATTTGCATGTATATAATCCTTGGTATGGATTGAATTTCAAATTATGTTGTGAAAATATATAAAAAGAAGAAGGAATTAATAATTGTTGGGAATGATGTGGAATCTCTTATTTGTAGGGAAGAAACAACACCATCTATTTCCTTTCTAGATCCACCCTCAGAAGCTCATATGAATTTAATTATTGGGGAGGATGAGAAATAGATATCTATGAGTGATGAAATAAATGTTTAAATCATGTATGTACCTATTGTGCAAGAATATATTGATTTTTTTCAAAAGTATTTACCAGGACATCCTCTAGAGATTGAAGTCGAGTTCATAATTTATTTAATTATATATTCAAGACCTATATCATAGGCTCATTATAGAATGGCCACTGGGTAATTAGTATAATAGAATAAATAAGTAGAGGAATTTTCTAATAAAGGACTTATTGCCCTGGTGTTTCTCCATGTGGATCCCCTATTATTTTCATTAAAAACAAAGATGGATCTATGAGGTTATGAATTGACTATAAGGATACAAATTCTATAACAATAAAGAACAAGTATCCCCTACCTCTCATTAATGACTTATTTGATCAACTTCATGGATCCCAATGTTTTTAGAATATTGACCTTCGATCTGGATATCATAAGTTGTGCATGAGGAATGAATATATTACCAAGATAGCATTTAAAATTAGTTATGGGTATTATAAGTTTATAGTAATGCCTTTTGTATTAACTAATTCACCCTCTGTCATCATGGATCTAATGAATAGGGTTTTCAAGGATTATCTTGCAGATTTTATTATGGTATTTATTGATTATATCTTGGTATACTTCAAAATACAAAAAGATCATGAAAATCACTTGCGTGTTATTCTGAAGACTCTTAGAAAAAATTAATTATATGGTATGTTTAGAAAGTATGAATTTGGGATTCAATGAGGTTATTTTCATGTCTATATTTCTTCTAAGTAATGAATATCCATTGATCTTATGAGGACAAAGGCTATTCGGGGTTGGCATACACAAAAACATAACCGAGGTATATAATTTTATTGTTTTAACCAGTTATTATCTACATTTCGTTCAAACCTTCACCTGATAATCTAGTCCATTAACCATGATTACTCTTAAATGAGTTAAGATCATATGTAAAAAATAATGAGAGGATTGTTTTGAGGAATTAAAGAGGATATTAGTTAATTATCCAAGCCTAACTCTATTATTGGGGAATGAGGGGTTTGTGATATATAGTGATTCATCAAAGAAAGACTTGGTTGTGTCCCTATAGAAAATTATGGAGTTATTTCATATGAATCAAATAATTTAAATATTCATGAAAAAACTATCCTACTCATGATATTGTGTTAGCTGCTATGATCTCTGCTCCAATAATCTGGGGACACAATCTCTATGCAGAAATATGTGAGACATAATAAGATCACAAAAGTTTGAAATATATCTTCTCATGGAAAGAACACAACATGAGGAAAAGGTGATGGCTCTAACAACCCAAGGATTATGATTTTTCCATACACCACCACCCACGAAAGGAAAATAATGTAGCCAATTCATTGAAAAGGAATGATCATGTTGTTTTAAACAAAATGGGGATTTAAAGGGATCCTATATTCATGGATCTAGAAAATATGGACATGGGGATTATAAATGAAGGTGAAACAAAATTACTTTTTCAATTATATTCCCAAAAAAAATTATTGTAAATAATTAAAAGTTATTATCTTGATGACGATAATCTTTCAATAAAAGTATGGTTGTGAATGATGGGAAGTTTCAAGACTTCATATATGAAGATGATATTCTGAAATTTGGGAAGAGGGTGTGTCTTCCATATATACCAGAGATGAAAAGGGTGTTATTGGATGATGCCCTTTGATCTAATTTCTCTACACATCCTAATAGCACTAATATGTATAGTGATTTGAAGGAAATTTTCTGGTGGGATAACATGGAGAGGGAAATTGAAGACTAGGTATCAAGATGTTTAGTATGTCAACAAATGAAGGCCTAATAAAAAATAATATAGGAGTGATGAAACCCCTACATATTATTACATAAAAATGGGATGAAATCACCATGGATTTTTCCACTATATTACCCAAAACAACAAGAAATAGTGATGTAATATGGGTAATTGTTGATCAATTTACCAAATTGAAAAATTTCCTTGATATAAGAGGGGATTTTCCACTAGAACGCCTTACACTGACCTATTTAAATGAATTTATAAGATATCATGGAGAAACAATCTCAATTGTGTCTGACTGTGATCTACGATTAACATCAAAATTATGGAAAATTCGTCAGAATTTCTTGGATAGAGAGCATTGATTGAATATAACTTATCACCATTAAACTGATGAGCCATCAGAAAGGATGATCCATACTTTAGAATACATGTTTTGATCTTGCTCAGTTTATTTTCAAGGTATGTGGGATTAGTATTTACCTTTTTTTAGATTTTCCCAACAATAATAGTTTCCATTATATCATTAAAATGGAACCATATGAAGCATTGTATCGAATTATATGTCATATATAAACATTTTGGAATGAATTCGGTGAAAGGAAGCTTGTGGGTCTAAAACTTATAGAGGAAACAAAAGTGAAGGTAAATACTATTCTGACCCATATCAAGGCCACTCAAAGTAAGAAAAATATCTATGCTGAGAATAGAAGGAAGGATTTGGAATATCAAGTTACATATTATTTTTTTCTAAAAATTATATCCATGGGAGGGTGTTATAATATTTTGGAAGAAAGTGAAACTGAGCACCAGGTAAATTGGCCCTTTTGAAATTCATGATAGAATTAGACTTGTGGCTTACAGTTTGGAAATGCCGCCTATCCTATCTAAAATACATAATGTGTTCTATGTCTCATTTTTTGAGAAAGTACATTCCAGAACCAATGCATTTCCTCACATATGAATGTATAGAATTGGAACCTGACTTATCTTACTATGAAGAGCCTATCCAGATTCTAGAAACTATAGAACAAGTGATGAGGAATTGGACGAAAAGACGAGTAAAGGTACTTTGGAAAAAACATAAAATTTAAAAAGCAACATGGGAGCTTGAGAAGCTTATGATGGATAACTACCCAAATATTTTTATGAGGTATCAATATTGAATTTCAAGGAATTTTTTTTGTAAGGGGTGTGGAGAATGTAAAACTTAAATGATTTATAAATAAATTTAATTTTGAATTCATGAAACACTAAGACTCTACAAGACACTACTTTTTTATAACCTATCCAACAAACATAAATTTTCCATCCCTATTGTTTGAATTTCGATAGAACTGACATACACAGTTGCATTTAGTAATATATTTAGATTCTAATAAGATCAAAGAAAATTTTAGTTGAATATTAAAATTACCCTTATGGATATTAATATACCCTTATGAATATTAATATGATCTTTATGAATATTAACCTCACCCATTAATGTATAAATAAAAGGTTGAGACCTTATAAATGAAATAGTGTATTTTAGAAATTAATAATTTAGTGTTGGTGTTTTTGTGATTAATAAATATTTAATTAAAATTTTAAATTAATAAATTTATTAATAAAATTTATTCCTAAATAAATATTTTTCCCCAATAATTTTATGATAATTTAATAATATGTTAGTTCATTTTTAGGGTTTTATAAAATCTGTTTTTTTTAAAATGTATTTTTAAAGTAAATGATGATTTTATTTATAAATTCAATTCCAAATATTTAGGAAAATATTTTGATAAAATGGAGTTAATATTTGAATTCTAAAATTCTAAAATTGGTTATGGGTAATTTTTGTGATTTTTCTAAAATACATGAATTTTTGTGAATAGTAAAATATGGTAATTTATGAAAAATATTTAATACATGGTTTATTGATTCATAGGTGATGTAAGGATGATGTGAGAACCCTTAGTATAAACCCACATGAACTTATTAATATTTTTGGGTCACAAGAATTAACACTATTTATTGTCTTGAGATAAATAATATAATAATGAATTAGATATTCAAAAAAACACTCCACTCTCCAATTATAAAAACCATCCCTCAGTCCCTGTTCTATTGACTCCTCTAAGAATTTAAGATAATAAATGTTCTGATCAAATAATCATCCCTAGTAAATCACCACACCTAGGATAATTTTGTCTTTCCAAGGGACCAAAACCCCTTCCCTTAAGGAGATTCTCAAGGAGGTGTATTGAAGAGGTAAATCTACATATTCTTTCTTTTAATTTCATTTCAAGTTCCTTTATTTGGATATCCTCCAGTCACCTCCTATGTACAACTAATATTGATAACTCCATAACAATATATATTCTGTATAAATTTCATGTTATATTAGTAACCATTATCAATATTCTTACTCTCTCTCTCCCTCTTATTTTATAAATGAAATCGTCATCCTTGAGGGGAAAATTTACAACATTCATGGACATTGATGTCTCGTTCTTCAATTTCACATTGAATGATTTTCATGAAAAAATTTTATTATTGAAAGATACTATAAAATATGTATTATAACCTATTCAATATTTATTATCCTATATATGTACATAATATTAATTCCTACAACAAAACTAGTTTTTCATATCAAAATACAGCTCAAATAATCTATGTGATTGTCATTATTATTTCATCTAACGATTCATCCTAATAACATGTAAAAAATTATATATATAACCATTAAAACATATTTATATTAATTAATAATATATAAATTCTATTCTATAGAGTTATATCCACTCTACATTAACATGCATACTCGTATAAAGGTATACTGATCATGAAAACCAAGGAAACAAACACTCCAAAATGAAAAAATTCAATATTATAACCTATCAATACATACATAAATGAACATAATAAAATTATGATAAAATATATACATATATAATTGGTTCATAATTGTGTTATTAATATGTCCAATTTCATAATATGAGACCTTAAGTTCAAGAGGGGAATATATTCGGACAAAAGGTAAGGGTTTTCTCCCCAAAATTCCATTTTTCTTTCGGGTAACTCTTATTCTCTAATTACCTCAATTAGATTATAATTTATACATATGTAATCATCATAAATATGATCTAAATATTCTATATATTTTTACCAATTAGAATACTTATTTATTTTATGGTGTGTTACATTTTTTAAATGGATCATTCAAAAATTCTCCCCTGATAAACAAGCCCATTTCAAGGGAATTTCTTGAATATTTTCAAGGAAACTCTATTATCTGTTTTTGGAAACAACTATGTTTTATAAAATAACTTATTTTATAATGAAAAAAACACTTTTAATTCACTTCTTGTTTTATAAAATTAATTTTTCAAAAGATCTATTCATTTCAAAGTAAAAGAGTATTTATCTCAACAATTACTCAAAGAATTTATAAGAGTATTTTCAACCATTGAATAACTCTTCTTGATTCTTATGTTTAAATGGGGGGTTTTTTATTATACCATACACCATATTTTATTTAATGGTTTATGATTATCTTGATATTGGATCTACTATCTTGGCCCCATTCACCATATTACTTCGACTGGTTACTATTTATGTTTAATGTTTGGGGAAATTTGTATACATTTCTTATAATAGTTTCAATATGACTGTATATTTTATTTATGTTTTTTTCAATTCATATGAGAAATGAAATTGAGTTATTATGTGTTGGTAAGGGCTCACTATATCCTCTTTATGCGTCTGTAGGTCTTATGAGGCAAACTATAGTTTTGGCATAAGGCCTTGACTGGATGGTTATTTAAGGTCATGGGAAATGGCCTTGACAATATGGTTATGATGTTCGACATTATGCATTACCTTTTTATGAAAGTAGTAATTGATAGATCATGTGGTTATTTTTCTAGTAGAATACCCATGATTATGTTTTCGTATGGAATTACATATTCACCTCTTATTCCATCCCTATTGTTTTCAATTTATTTTTTTAAAGGCATGTGTTTTTTGTTATTCATCATACTTAATGATTTTGTTTATGTTATCTTCCACTATATTTCATACCTTTACTGAGCATCATTTCTCACACCTTTCTTATTTATTATTTTCATAGCATATTATGAAGTGAATTATAAATGAATTTCCAAGATAATTTATGAGACATGGACATTTATAATAGAATATATATATATATATTATTTTCTTTCAAGTTGTAATGTTGAACATATGTATGTATTCAGTTTCCCAAAACTTCTAAACTATTCATTTCTTCGGGATACAAATTTCTTATAATAATGAAAATATAATGAAATAATTCACCAGCATTGTGCAACTAGGGTCAGGTCTTCAGACCTGTAACCTCTAAAATCTATGAAAACCCTTGAAACCCTAAATCAAGAATAAGACCATAAAACAAATAAAAACTAAAAACCCCTCAAAACACCTAAATGGTCTTTAAAACCCTAATAAACCCCTAAAATACCTAAAAATATAAAACAAATTAAAAATATAAAATAAAAGAAAAACGGAAAAACCAATTAATGACCCTAAAATCCCCCAAAACAAAAAAAGTCAACAAAAACCGTAAAAATACTAAAATTCCAAAAAACACTAAAACCCTAAAAGACTCAAAAAAACCCCTAAAACCTAAAAGGTCCTTTAAACCACTAATAATACATATCTGTACTAAAAACCTAAAAACTATAAACCCCTTAAAACCCTTAATAACTCAAAATTACTATAAAAACCATAATCAAAGAAAAATAAAGTAAAATACCTAAAACCTCAAATGGATACTAAAATCTCTATGTGGACCTAAAAACCCTAAATGACCCTATGACCACTAAAACAATAAATGACCTAACCCCCCCCCACACACACACACACAGACACCCTAAAAGACCTAAAAAACAAAAAAACTTTGAAAACCCCATCAAATACAAAAAAGTGCATAAAAAACTAAGACCCATAAACCCCTAAAAGACACTAAAAACCGTAAAACCAAAAATAAGTCCCTAAAATACCGAAAAAACCAAAAAAAATGTAATTACCTTAAAACTCCCACAATAATATTCAAAGATCCTAAAAACTAGCAAAACCCCTTTAGAATCCCTAAATATTCAAAAAGACCCTAAAAATCTATAAACCCCCAACCAAAAAAATATAAAAAACCCTTAATAAATTATGAACCCAAAAAATACTTAGATAACCATAAAAAATTTAAAACATAATACCCCACCCCCAGAAAAAACAAAAACACCCCATAAAAACCCTAAAACCTGGAAAAATATAAAAAACATAAAAAGAAAATGATCAGAGAAAATACTAAAAAGCATACAAAATACATAAATCATTGAATACCATTAAAAACCCAAAACCCCAATAAAATGACCAAACAAAACCCTAAACACCTAAGAAACCCATAAAACCCCTAAAACTCCTTCAACCCCTAAAAAACCTAAAACCCTAAAAAACCAAAAAACCCCTAAAAACCATTACAACCTTTAAAACCCAAAAATACCCAAGAAAACAAAAATACAAAAAAAATTCCATAAAAAAATTAAAAACTTAAAAAACCATATAAATTCATGAAAACTCCAAGAATATGATAAAGAACATAATCACCCTAATACCCTATATGTCCTTAAAAAACATAAATGCCCCCAAAACCCAAACAATCCTAAAATATCATAAAACCCATAAAAACAATAAAGACCATTAAAATTTATTAAACACCAAAAGATCACCAAAAAACAACTAAAAACATATAAACACAAAAAACCCAAAAAAAAATAAAAACACTAAATACAAATTAAAGGCCCTAAAAGTTAGAAAAAACCCATAAAAAGAAAAAAGTTGTAAAACCCTAAAACCAAAAAAAAATCCCAATAGACCCTATAATCCTTAAAATAACCTTAAAAATGATAAAACCAATAAAACCACTACAACCCAAAAAACCCAAAAGGAGTATGAAAAAACCTAGTAACACCTAAAAACCCTAAAACCATTTAAAAATGTGGAAAAAAACAAAAAAAATTAAATTCCTTAAAACCCCAAAAACCCAAAGAACCCTAAAATCATTCAAACCCATTAATACCCTTACAAATCATAAAATACTTAAAAACCCTAAAACACCTAATAACCATAAAACACTAAAAGCCCTAAAACCCCCTTTAATTTCCAAAAAAAACATAAAAACCCCTAAACCCCTAAGAGCCCTAAATACCACTAAAACACCTAAAAATGAAAACTCTTAAAAAACCAAAAACACATTAAAAGCCACAAAACCCTACAATCCCTATAATCCCTTAAACCCCCAAAATATACTAAAAACACTATAAAAACAAATAAGAAACATTAAAACCCTTAAAAACAATAAAAACACTATAAACCCTAAAAAACCATAAAATAATAAAAACCCTAAAACCCTTAAGATACCCTTATAACCAAAAAAAACCCCTAAACCACAACACAAAACTACAACCATACACCATAAACCCTAATCCTTATATCCTAAACCATATGACCTACTCCAAAAATCCCAATCCATATACCATAATCCCTATACCCTACACCAATAAACCCAAACCCCTACACCCTCCCCCAAACCCTTAAACACTACACCATAAACCCTATAACCTACACCCAAAACCCAAAACCCAAAACCCTACACACTAAATCGTAATCCATACTCTCTAAAATGTATACCTTACACCCAAAACCCAAAACCATACACACTAAAACATATACCTTACATCCTAAACCATAAAAAGGACTCTTGAAAGCATATACACTACACATAAAACCCGTACACCCTAAACCCAATACCCTACACCCTGAAAACTAAACCCCAAACCCTAAACACAATACCCTAAACCCTAAACTCTAAACCCCGTACCTGAAACCCAATACCAAATTCCCTAAAAGATACATCCTTAACCCTATACCCTACACCCTAAGACCTATACCCTAAACTCTATACCAACTACCATTCACCCTTAACCCTATACCATACACACCAAACCCTAAACCATACACCCTAAACCCTAAACCATTCATGTAAAACCCATTACCCTGCACTCAAAACCCTAATCCATACACCCTAAACCCAATACCATACAACCTAAATCCAAATCCATGCACCCCGAACACTATACACCACACCCCAAATCCTAAAACCAATACTCTAACCCTATATCATACACCATAAACACAAAAACGTGTACAATACACCCTATAACCTATACGGATAAACCTTAACCCAACACCTTATACCCGAAACCCAATCCATATACCCTACACCATAAAACCCAATACCCAACACACTAAACCCTATACCATACACCATACACCCTATACAATGCACCCGAACAATATACCCTACAATCTAAACCCAATAACATATACCCTAAACCCAAAATAGTACACCCAAAACCTGATACCCTACACCCTAACCCCTAAACCCTAAACCCCATACCCAAAATTGTATACCCTACACCATAAACCCTAAAATCTAGTTCTGAAACATGATAGCTCTCACCAAAAACCATAAACCCTACACCCTAAATAGTATATCATACACCCAAAACCCAAAAACCAACACCTGAGAACCTACATCCATCACACTAAACCATATACCCTACACAATAAACCCTAAAACCTACACCCTTAACCCAATAACCAACACCCTAAAACCTAATCACTACACACTAAACCATATATCCAACACCCTAAACCCTAAAACCGTCACCCAAAACTGTACCATAAACCATATATCCTACACTAAAAACCATAAAACCTACACCTTAAAAACAATACCATACACCCAAAACCCAAAACCCTATATTGTGCATACTGATCCCGGTACACTAAACCCTAAACCCTCCACCATAAACCTTATACCCAACACTCTAAATCATAATCCCTATACAAAAAAACCTAAACCATATGCCCAAATCCCTAAACCCTACACAATAATCCCTAATCCCAACACTATAAACCATATACCCTAAACACTAAACAATACACCCCACTCTCTATACCTTATACCCTACGCCCTAAACCAGAAACTCTATAACCTACACCCCATACCCTTCACCATAAAACTTAAATCCAATGCTCTAAACCATGTACCAACACCCTAAACCCTATACCGTACACCCTATACAACATACCCTACACCCCAAACCTTAAAACCAACACCCTAAACCCTATACCCTAATAGAAAAAAATGAACCCATATACCCTACACCCTAAACCATACACCCAACACCATAAACAACATGCACTACACCTCAAAAATTAAAACATAAAAAACTCAAAAAAAAAACCATAAAAACATTAAAAATCAATATATATATATATATATATATATAAACCACAAAAGACCCTAAAATGCTATGAAACCTAAAACCCCTAAAAATATTAAAAACTATTAAAACCTCAAAATAATTAAAAAACATAAAACCCATAAAAACAGTTGACACCCTAAACCCCTATGAAACCACCAAATACCCCTAAAACCCTATAGAATTCCCCAAACCACATAAACCCCCCTAAGAATCTCTAATAAATAAGAAAACCAATAAATCACTAATAAAACTATTCAATCACTAAAAACCCATTATAAAACTCTTACAATCCCTAAAAACCCTAAAAACCCTATAATGATTAAAACCCCATAAAACCCCTAAAAACTATTAAAAACCATGAGAATTATTAAAACATAAACAAACCCTATAACTCCAAAAGGATAAAAAAACCATGAATACCACTAAAACCCATAAAAACCCTAAAACCCTATGATATCCTAGAAACACAAAAAACCATAAAACCATAAAATCTATAAAAACCCTGAATGTCCCTAAAAATCTAATTACCCTAAAAGACGATAAAACAATAAAATCCCATATGAGAACCTAAAACCTCATAAAACCCTAAAAGATCCTAAAAACCACAAAACCCTTAATGAACATAAAATACCTTAAAACCATAAGAGTCTTTACAAAATAAAAAACACAAAATGACCCTAAAAACCTTAAAAGACACTTAAACCTCAAAAATCGCATAAAGGCCCATAAACACTTTAAAGGAACCTAAAAACCCATAAAAACCCTAAATGAAAGTCAAAACCATACAACTCTATAAAACCCTAAAAACTATAAAACCCTTAAAATACCCCAAAAACCCTAAAAACCCCTAAAATCCCAAACCCCCTAAAAACTACAAGGCCCTAAAAACCTAAAATAACAATAATAACCCGAATACACCCTAAAACCCTAAAGGACCCTAGAAAAACATAACACACTAAATACCCAAAAATATTTAAAACCCTAAAGAAACTAACCCCCCCCCCCCCCCAAGACCCTAAAACATTAAATATTTTAGGGGACCCTAACACCAAAAAGTACTCTAAAAAAATTAAGTAAAATTAAATAAAAAAACAACCTAAAAACCCTAAAAACCTCAAAAAATGCATAAAATTCACAAAATCATAAAAAACTTCAAAAAACATAAAAACAGCAGACACCAAAAAACATATAAAACCATAAAACCCATAAAAACCCCTCAACCCCTAAATAACCTTTAAAACAAAAAAACATGAAAAATAAAAACACTAAAATTCCCTAAAAATAGTAAAACCCCCAAAACACTCCAAAACTCCTAAAGGGGCCTAAAAACATAAAAACCTCTAAAGGATACTTACAACCCTAAACCCCATAGAACACCTAAAAACCCCAATACCTTTAAAACCCCCAAAAGCCATAAATGTTCCTGAATGACCATGAAAAATCTAAAATACACTAAAGGTCAAAAAATCTAAAAACCCTAACAACCAAAAAATAGTAAAACACCCTAAAACCCTAAAAACATTTAAAAACAATTGAAATTGTAAAACCACTAAAACAATAAAAACCCTTTAATGAACCCAAACCAATAAAACCCCTAAAAAATTAATGTAGATATAAATTAAAATACTTAAAACCCTAAAAATTGTAAAACCACTCAATACCCCTAAAATCCTAAAAACCCAAAAAAACATCTAAAACCATAAGAAACATAAGAATCCAGAAACCCCCATAGAACCACCAAATACCCTAAAAACCCAAAAAACACCCCTCAAAACCAATAATATTCCTAAATCCCCTGAAATCCCTAAAAATTCGGACACCCCTAAAAGCAATAAAAACCCATCAAAATAGAAATTCCTAAAACCCAAAAAACTCAAAAAACATTCTAAAACCCAAAGAAACACTAAAATCGATAAAAAAAACTTAAAACCCTAAAAATTATAAAAACCCCATAAATAACCTAAACCCCCAAAAAATCCTAGAAACCACATAAAGACCCTAAAAACATCATAACACCCAAAATGAACACTAAAATAATAAGTACCCTAAAACTCAAAAAACATTAAAAACCCAAAAATCCATAAAACCCATAAAAAACTAAAAACACCTAGGAACCATAAAAACACCCCTAATAGCCCTAAAATTCCCATACGATGGTAAAATCCATAAAACCCCCAACACCCCAAAAAACCAGTAAAAATCAGAAATAACCAAAAAAACCCTTAAATTTTATAAAACCCAAAAAACCATTAAAACCCATAGAAACACAAAAATACCTAAAAACTCGTAAACATTATACACCCTATAAAACTTATGAACTCAAAAAAACTAATTAAATCCTAAAACCCTTATAAATGCTAAAAACCTATTAAAATCTATGAACACTAAAGATCTAAAATAACCCAAGAACCCATTCAAAAGAACTAAATCCCTATAAATTAAAAAGCTAAAACCCCAAAATAAACCAACCTTAAAAACCCCAAATGGTCTAAAAAATACTAGAAAACCTAAAACCTCTAAAACCCAAAAAATCAATACAAATACAGCTAAAAACAAAAGAACCATGAAATCAATAAAAAACACTAAAACCCCTTAAATTCATAAAAATTTAAAACCAAAAACATGGAAAATCATAAAACCCCTTTAAACACCCTACAAATATTAAAAACTCTATAAAAGACTAATAACTATAAAAACTACTTCACACACTAAAAACACAACAACAAACCCCCAAAACCCACTCAAAAAACCAAAAACATGTAAATGATTTTCATAACCCATCAAAAATCATACAAAAGTACTTAAATCCTTAAAATCCATTAAAAACATCAAACCCTCCCCAAAAATACATTGAAACCCTTAAGAAAACTCTGAAGAACCCCGAAAACTGAAACCACAAAAAAGACACTAACACCCCTTAAAAATAAAAATAACCCTAAATATAATAAAAATAATTAAACCCCTAAAAATCCATGAAAACCCTAAAATCCATTAAACCCCCTAAAACCCAAAAAAAAGCATAAAACCCCACAAATACCCCAAAACACCCCAAAACACCCAAAACCATAAATCACATAAAATTCACCGACACACCATAAAACCCCCAAACCCCCAAACCCCAAAAAGATCCTAAATAACCCTAATAACCCAAACATACCGTAAAACCCCTTAAACGTCCTAAAGACCCTAAAAGCCATAAAAATCGTAAATACCCTAAAATTCTAAAAACTCTAAAACCCATAAAACCCATAACACTATTCCATACCCCAAAAAACCTATTAACCTTAAAACCTGATTAGAACCCTAAAGACATGAAAACAATAATGCCCTTATACCCATTAAATATCCATGAAATAACCATTAAAGAGATAAAAACCTAAAAACCCTAAAACAAGTTTAAGACCCATAAAAATCCCTAACACTTAAACAACCCTATCACCTCAAAAAATACTTAACACCTGTAAAACATCTAAAAACTATAAAATGAATAAAAATATCTAAATACAATAAAACTCTCAAATATACTAAGGAAACCTCAAACCCTATAAAACCCATAAGAAATATAAAAACCCTAAAACACTTAAAATCTTTAAAAACCTATAAAAACCTAAAACCCATTAAAACCCCTAAAACCCTAGAGAAACACCAAAAAAACTAAAAACCCCTTAAAATAATCATAACCATAAAAACTATAAAATACATTAATACTCTAAAACCCTTAAAACCCTAAAAACATTAAAACCCTTAAAATAATAAAGTTACCCTTAAACACTAAGAAATCCTAAAAACAAAAAATCCCTAAAACCCCATAAAACCCCTAAACCATTGAAAATTTTAAAAAACATAAATATTAATAAGAGAACTGAATAAAGTATAATCCATAAAACCAATTAAAGACTCTTAAACCCTTAATAAATATTAAAAATTAAAAAATATAAAAAAAAACCAAAAACACTGTAAAACCATAAAACCCTTATTTGACTATAAAACCAAAAATGAAACTAAAAACCCCAAAAAATGACCCTAAAAACCCTAAAACCACTAAAAGACCCAAAAATTCTAGAAGAAACTAAAAACCATAAAACCCTAAATGTCTATAAAATAGCCTAAAAGGACTAAAATCCAATAAATGGCCTAAAACCCTTAATGGGCCCTAAAGCCCCTAAAAATCCAAGAACACAATAAAAATAACTTAAGGAACCTAAAAAACACATAAGGTCCCTAAGAACCCAAAAAATCCCTAAAGAACCTTCAACCCTAACAAAGTTGTGGGTTCATAAAAACAAAAAGATCTGTAAATTGCATTAAAACCCTAAAACACTAGTAAAGGTACCTAAAATCTCAAAAAAAATATAAAGGCCTTTAATACCCTAAAATATTAAAAAAACAATAAAAATCACTAAAAACCAAAAAATAATCTAAAAACCCATAAAATTCCTAAATACCCTAAAACCATAAAACTCCATAAAGTACCTTAAAACCCATTATAACCACAAAAAAATTTAGATGTACCTAAAATCCAAAAAATACCATACACCACCTAAATTGATACACCTATAAATTATCAAAAAAAACATTAGACCCCTAAAAACCATAAGATCTTTAAAAACTATAAAAACATTAAAAACCATAAAAAAAACCCCTAAACCCAATTAAAAATATAAAAATACCAAAAACATATAAAACCCCTAAAACCCTTTAGAAACCCTGAATAACCCACTAAAATCTTAAAAAACAAAAATAGTAAACACACTAATCACTCTAAAACCCAAAAAACCTTATAAGATCCCCATAAAATAATCCACAAAATACTAAAAATCATAAAAACCCTAAAAACCTAATATATAATAAAACCCCCTAAAATCCATAAGAAACGATAAATCCCCCAAACACCCCAAAAAATCCTAAAACCCAATAAATTACTAAAAACACAAAACTATTGGAGAAAATTCTAAAAACCCATAACCCCTAAAAATCCTAATATTTTAAAATATCATGAAAACAATAAAACTCCTAAAAACTCTAAAAATCCCTTAAAGATACAAAAACCCTCAAAGGCCTTAAACACTTCAAAAGACACACAAACCCATAAAAAATCTCAAATATCCCAAAATTTCTTTGAAAATCTAAAATATTAATAAAACCCCATAAACAACATATAAACCATAAACCCCTAAAAAACATAAAACCCTACAACCCTAAAACACAAAAATACCACAAAAATACTAAAAACATGTAGAAACCATGAAAAAAAATGAAACCATGAGAATCCATAACGAAACTTTAAACCCAAAAAAATCTTAAAATCTGATTAAATGCAAAAAACGGAAATAACCCAAAAAAACATTGAAACCCCTAAAACCCCCAAAAAACACTAAAACACACAAAATAACTAAAATAAAAAATATAAAAAAACCCAAAATCCCCCAAAATCCCTAAAAACACTATGAAAACCTTTAGGGTCCTAAACAAATATGCAAAGAAGATTCTACTCAGTCTACCCCCAAAAAAATTGTGGGGAAGAATGAAGAACACTCAAAGGATGCACAAATCTGAACCGGTCTGTAGAGAATCCCAAATGATGACACCCCACGGACGGTTCTTCAAAGCACCCCCTCCGCGGACTATTGTCGTTCACGGAATGGAGGTGAAGATCCTCAATGGGCGCAAAGCAGGACAGGCGCCGAACAGGTACACCATCACAAACCTCCCCGGCTGCGAACCGCCTCAACCGGCCTAGTCTGCATCCACTGTTGTTCGTGGAATGGATGTGGAGCCCTCTGCAGCCACAAAGCACTCCCCGAGCTTGTTTGGTTCACGAGGGAGATGTTATCGATGCCCCCCCCCCCCCCCCCCCGCGAGTTGCGGATTGAACGGGTCGTCCGTGAATTGGGTTTTTGGTCGTGGTCCTCCACAAAAGGTGTCGCATGACCATAGATACATAATTTTTTCCACTCTATAAAAGGAGATCAAGGGGAAGAGAAAAGGATAACGGGAGGAGATCAATCAGATTCAGGTGGAAGGATTTCGAAGGATGGATCTTAGGATTTTTGAAACTGTGAAGTTCCAGTCCGTAAACCAAAGAAGGTATAAAGATGGAAGCAAACTAATAAGGAACTGAAAATTCATAATAACATGGTGAACCATGATCTTAAAATAATAAAGAAACTAAGACCATGAACCATGGACCCTCCGTGGATGTACTCCCCGTCGATCAGGGAGCTTATGCCTCTTTTCCGATCTGCCACACCACGTAGCACCCTCCTACGCAGACGAAGCCCTGACCGACGAACTCCCAAACGGCACTGCCCTTGGCTACCACTGCTCGCATGGAACCCTCCATGAACCACCTTGGTACACAAACTGAACCCAAAGCCGCGAACCACCCTGGTACATGGGATCCCTGCTAAGTCGCGGACCGCCCTGGTTCGCGGAATGCCCATCAGTCTGCGGACCACCCTGGTTCGTGGATGACTTTTCCAGCAGCGTAGCATCTCCCCACACAAAGGGAGACACCACTCATACACCTATGTGGCCCACCAGATCCTTTGGAGTTCACGTTCCCTAGGCCATATAAAATCCTTCCAATCCAGCCTGATCCTCCACGACTCCCTCATTGGCCCACTCATCGGCCCTGATCAGAGGCCCCCACCAGAGCCTCCAGACCTGGGTGGTGTAACCCTCAGGCACATCAGCGCACCATTTGGAGTTCACATACCCATGTTAAGGAGGGGCGAAAGGGGTTTCCCCAACCCTTGAGTGGATTTCCAAAGCATTCATGTGTTCACATTCCCACGGTAATGTGGATTCTGAGCTCGGGAGACCCCTTTCTTCCCCTCCACTTGTTGGGGCCGGGACACTTCTCCCTTCATTGGGGGATAGTAAAATACCCATTAGAAGGAATCCCACATGCTCTTTCATACTTCCCCTGGGAAAAAGAGGGGTGGCAGGCACAGGAGCACCTCTTTCCCTCTTCCATTTCACTTTTTCGCCTTGGGCGTCCATCATAGAGTAAGCCCCGACCTTATGGGACGCCCTATGTGTAAGCACCACTCTACTTCCCACAGATTCATCTTTCGAGACGTGATTGTCTTGTCCTTGCTACCTCTTGTTTCTCACACCGAGCATGAATCGCATGGGCTTAGAGTAGGCATCGACCATGACATCCTCTTATGGGCCTCCTCAGAGTGTAAGCCCCAATCCAAACCATGGGCCTCCTCAGAGTCTAAGCCCCAATCCATTACTCTGGGTTGCCTCAGAGCATAATCCCCAAGCTAATGAGAAATAAAAGGACTTTGATTCCCTACCACAGGGATACATAGGAAGCCTCCAGGAGGTTCACGCCCGATCACCGTCGGACCCCCGGGTCCGCATTCACGTCGTCTTTCCGACACTCCTCTTCGAACTATGTGGACTTTGATCCCTGTCTTTTAGGAAGGGTACACAGGAAGACTCCCTGAGGTTCAATCCCAATAACTGGTCGATCCTACTATCTTCACATCGGTTCACCGTGCCACTGCTAGTACCTCCTCAATGAGTCCCAACTCCTTGGGGTCATTAATCCAACGAGGGATGGTAATCCTCGAGCATAAATGATTCCAAACCCCTGCGTCCAGCTGACCATTTCACATTAGGAGAAGTCTGTGGATACTATGCTTGGGTACAAACCAAAGATTCGCGAACAAATGAATACATCTTAAATATATAAGTGAGTCCCGGAACAGGAAATAATTTCCCCCAAAAGGGTGTGATGAGCCCGACTTCCCATCCTCTCAACCAATGTGAGTTCTTAAGCAATGCTAGGCAAATCACCTAGCGAATGCCTACCTTTGGAAAGCAGGTCCATGTATTTTCGGATATAGAACCATTGGTCATTTCGAAACCGACCCAAAATAAAAAATGGTGAACCCGACATGAATCATTAACCAAGCATGATGGATTTAACCTAATCACACTATATTCCCCCTTATTCTCATAAGGAGGGCCAAGCAAGGTCATTAATTACGCATGGGATCATGAGATGCTAGTTTGACGGATTTGTTGTTTGTACTTGTTAAAATGATCTACAGGTACCACACAGAACTCCCTTAAATCCAATGGCGTCATGAAGGAACTCTCAAGCGCGTGCTCCCAACAATGCAATGACTGGATGTCCTCACCAATAGAGGACCCCGTCACCTACCTAGCATCTTCAATGATAGGTATTAGACACATTGATCTGAGAGTACCATGTGAACGGTACTCTCCCGACAGTAGAGGTGGACATGCACGCCCTCCAATCCTCCAGAACTCACCGGTCGCCTGCCCAGCAGCAGCCGCAAAGGCAGATCCCGATGGCCCATGTTGCTATCTCCAACCATTTCAGGAGTCTATCCCTGGAACGATACAACGCGTACCTCCATTATCTTAGGGAGGCGGATGAGGTTGACTTTGAGGACTTAATCCCCACTGAACAGGGGTTATGCTCCAAGGCCCCTGACGACAGACGTCATCGTGGTCACACCACGACTCGACATCATCACGCTTAGGAGGATGTCGCCCCAGAGATCCAGGCCCATTCTCCCTGAGCTCCGACCCCTCGGACCGCCCGACGAGGGCGGAAAACATACAACCAGGGACTGATCATCACCCTTTTCCCTAAGGTGGAGCTCTGCTGCCTAGTCATAGAGATTCATTACGAACAGGCACACACACCTGTTCATTCCTCCAAGGCCCGTCATCCAGACATGGCAGCCTCATACGAGCATGCTCGCATCCCCGCCGAGCTCCGTCAAGACCGTAACTCACACAGGAAGACACATACCTGGCAGGCACCTCTCCCTGCCCAGGGTCTTGAATCCCACCAACCAGAAGTGGTGGAAACCCAACACCTGTAGGGACAACTCCTAGAAGATGCTTCTGACTCCTACCATCCTGATGTGGTGGCGATCAGCAAAGTCCTCCATTTAGATGTGGTTGAAATTAATTGGCGGGCACGTCTCCCTTCGAACAAAGGCCACTGACTCATATGGTGGGAAACCAACATATGTAGGGCCAGCTCCCTATGGATTCAAGTAAAGTCTGCCATCCTGATGTGGCGGAAAACAGAGAGATAAACCGAAATATCCCAGCCCAGGGGAAGATTCGTTCCCCTACCCCGACACAGGAGAATTTTCAGTACCCACTGACCACCGAAGGACCGGAGCAGGATATTCCTACCCTGATACCGGAATGGGCCTTCATAGTCATTCTATCCAGAGATGTATCTTTACATATCCTAGAAATGATAGAGGAGAAGGTATCGATCCCAGATCATATCTTGCAGACTTTCCAGAATTTAATTGCCTCAGCGGCAACAGCAAGGACTTGGGCCCGTTATCCCATATCCTCAATTGAGTCGACTCATCTAAGAGACGAGATAGCTGCCTCGGAGTAGATCTACATCCCTGCTTCCGCCCAGAAGGGTCGCCGATTATATTCCATGATGCTAGGGAAACCGGATCGACCAGCTTCACTTGTTCCAACTGGAGGACACCCGTCCATCACGGTGGATGCTCCAGAGAAGGCATATATCCCTGGTAAAAGTCAAGATGTTTGTTGGAATACCTCAGCAGCATCACAGGACCCAATTAGACAGGGACCCAAAGGTGAAGGCCATTTTCAACAGCAGACGGTCCCTGCTGCCGGCATGAAAGTGCCCTGAAGGTGTCGAAGGCAGCTGTAAAAAAAAGAGAGGGTTCACAACTCCTCTATACTAGAAGTTGGGGTTCCCGATGCTACTAAGCGCATATCGAAGGCTCCGAACCCTGCCCACCCATTACCATATTATGGGAGTGGTAGTAGCAATTGCGAATGTCCTCCCCGCAATGTCGCTGCCAGCAACTCTTAAGGTCCTCCTCAGAGCACCCACGGGGGCCTCCCCCACGAGAATATAACGATATATCATGAGAACTCCTATTTTGATGCGAGTCACGGAAACCCTCCATGTGACCAGAAGATCATGTAGCAAGAAGGTCATCCACTTGCTGCGGTCCAACCTGAAGGTCCTCCCTGGGGCATATGCTGCAAGCACTCTCCATGATGTAAGACCACAGATTATGATAGTAGTCCTCTCTATCATAGTCAAAACTATGGGGGGCCTCCCTGTAGTGATGTCTCATCACGACAAGAAGGCCCTCCCCTTGTCATGGCCTGCCCTGGAGGTCCTCCCCAAGGGTTACTTTGTAACGACGCTCAGCGTAGATGGGAATCAGATCACGGTGGTAGTCCTCGCCACCCTGATAACAGAGGTCCTCCCCGTAGAGATGCCAAGCAATGAGAAGGCCCTCCCCTCGTTGCGGTATATTATGATGGCCCTCCCCATGGTGTAACCCGCAGATATTCTCCCTACGGTAGCTGTAATGTTATTCCTCTCTATTACAGCAGCTGTGATGCTAGTCCTCACCACCACGGTCGCCATTGCGAAGGTCCTCAGCACAGTGGCCTCAAGAAAAAAGAAGGTCCTCCCCTTGTCGCAGTGTGTCTTGAAGGTCCCCGGCAGGATGCACATCGAACGTCAAACCATAATGGTAATCCTCACCATGATGGTGGTTGTTGCGAAGGCCCTCCCCGTAATGATGACACATAGCCAGAAGGTCCTCCCCTTGCTATGACATGCCTTGGAGGTCCTCCCCAGGGTCTGCACTATAAATTTCTTCTATGAAGTGAGGTGTCAAGAAGTAATGTTAGTCCTCACCATTATGGCCTCCATTGAGAAGTTCCTCCCCGCAATGACATATCATATCGACAGGAAGGTCCTCCCCCTGCCGAATCAATCACAAAAAAATCCCTTATATGTTGAGGCACTCAGAAGGACGGAATCCAGCATGTCAAATTACCAGCTAGTCACTAACGACACCCTTATTCAACCAGGAGACATTCTAGGGCCACGTTCATCTTCAGAAGCACCTTAGAATTGCCCACATGATAATTTAATACCTATCAGTCCCACTGCCTCCGACCACACTATCGGCGGGCGTCTCATTTGGGCTGACCAGGTAGAGGATTCACTAGCAGAGGAGTATGCTGACATGTTGCACATGAGGAAACGACTGGCTAGAGATGATATACCAGTTATGTTTTATCCCATGACCACCTCTCAATTCGACAAACATAGAAAATTATAGGAAGAATGCTTGCACGGCATCCGCCATAATATATGGACAACCCTCCGCCGACTGAAATCAAGCTTCCTTACCTACGATGGGTATGTAGACCATGTCAAGACAATAGAAGACCTACTGCATCACATTGAACTGGAAGCTCTTCCTTCAGTGCGTAAAAAGCGACCCGAGAGGCGCAAAGGAAACATTGAGATAGCCTGCCTCTGTGCGCTGCACCAGTTGTGTCGCCTCATCGGTGATGCTATGATGGGAGTCTCTATCAGGGGATGGGGGGGACATGGAGCTTTGCATTTCACTCCGTTCTCTGCCCATAAGAACATGTTCGGAATGGTGTCTTGCAACTTCATCACCTTAAGATGGAAATCGAGTGGTCTCCCTGTTCGTGAAAGGAAAAACATTCAGCAGAGTCAGGCTTTGAGTAAGTCCCAGAAGCGTCAGGCTTGACGGGAAGAAGTCATTCAAGAACTCTTGAATCAGGCCACCGAGAGCATACAACATGCCTCTCCCCTAACATAGGACAATCATCGATCATTTCCTACCTCCCCAGATGGGATTGATTCACAAAAGAACTTGGCACCAAACCTAGTTTACCCCCAAATGGGGGCGCCCAAGGTCAGGCAGGTAGCGATAGTCGCAACCACTACCGCAATCTAGGGTCAACCCTAGCCTACAGGGTCGGGGGAATTTTTAACAACAAATGCCCCCGTAAGAACAATAAAAATAGGAAGAGACCCAGCATCCAGGGAATAGATCCAACCTAAGCCCTCAGGGCTGGGGGCATTATTACCCCATCAACAACAACGTCCCCCATGAGATTCAGTATTCTCTCGTCTAGGGAGGATAGTCAGAAGAGGAGGTTCCTGTCCTATCCCATTGTTTGAATCATCATCCCCTCCAAGAGGAAGGCGTACTGTAAGGGCGCATCAAATAACTCTCCATGTCACCCTTCCTCAAGGAGCCCGAAAGAAATCCCGGGACAGGAGAGGGAAGACTAGTAAAAGACGCGGGAGATCCTATTCCTATTTGGAAGATGACATCTTCTCTGCCCTGCGATATACATCTATCAACATCATATAGGTTAACCCCACAGGGGACACTGAAGATTATGCAAATTTGGAGGGATTGGGAGACGATGGTTCCAACCAGGTTGTGACTCACAATGAACCACTAGGTGTGCATACCCAAAACCAGAGGGCCACTTTAAATATGGCCGCCCCTTTAGATAGCCTTCCTCCACTGACCCTGCGAGCTTCCAATAAGGATTAGAACAGAGGACTGGTTTCCCTTAACCTTCCCCCCTCTCTCGATAAAGATGAGCCAATTATGCTCGAAGAGAGGTTCTCTCGACAGGAAGTGGAAATGAAAGAATTGAGGTGGCTCAACATCGAGCTACTCCAGGGGAACTGTCTTATTGAAAGAATGTACCAAGAGCATCCACATCATGCACCCTCAATAAGTGCACCTCAAAGACCGAGGTTTACCCTAGCAAATTAAGCATGGTCAGGGCTCCCGTCCAACGAGGCGCTCGGCCCGTCCAACTACCTAAATACGGATCTGGATGAATACTAAGACTTCCATTCACTCTGGAAGCAATCGGTGCAAGTACGCCTGATCCCTCCGAGGGTGTCCCGAATAGAATATGCACCCTTGGTGCCAGCTGAGCCAGATCCTCAAACAATGCCTCGGGCTACAGCTACCCCAGACCGGGCCCAAAAGGATGTAAACCAGGGTCTCACCAACACCATCAAGGCACTAACAACTGGATTGGAAGCAATGGAGGGTCGATGCACTCTGATACAGCCATAGCGGAAGCCCTACCCAGATTGGGTGAGAAACATGCCACCTCCACCCAATTTTGGGATCCCGGTATTCCCTATCTTCAATTGATCAGGAGATCCAGAACAGAATTTGATTCACTAAGCATCCTATTGCGACCCTATGATAGGGACTCTGGAATAGAAAAAGGCAGTGAAACTCAGATTCTTTGTACGGACTATGCAAGTATCTGCCTTCGTCTAGTATACGAGCATGCCAACCCAGTCAATAAAAAGTTGGGAAGACCTTCTGCAGCAGTTCATGTTCCATTTTATCTCAATGTTTCCTAAGATGACGGTCAGTGACCTCATGAACTGCAAGCCAATGGAGAACGATAGGTTCTCTGATTTCATCGCCAGATGGAAAGGTATGACATACTCTCTGAATAGGACAATGCCTCAAGACGATTTTCTAGCCATATGCATCGATAATCTTCGAGATGAGCTACAGAAACCGCTCATACCAGTGGAGTGAAAGACTGGCTTCCACCATCTCTCAGCTATTTCCCAGAGAATTAAGGACTCCCTGTAGCGGACCAATTTGAAGTCCTGAATAGCCCGTAGGCTCCTGCAAAGAGAGAAGCCAGAGCTGAAGCATCCTCTATCACGCTCAAGCTGGCCCCTGTGCCTCCTCCACCACTCAGGCCTCCACCAAATTGTCAAGGGCCCCCTGTATATCAGCAGTCGCCTCCGCCTAAGCGGGACGATGAAAGAGGGTTGAAGCGGAACCAGTTTGAGGAGTGAAGACACAATGTATACTCGTTCCGAGAGGACCAAGTCTGTGGCTATTTCATCACCGCCATGAATTGCAACCTGCTCCACCTCCTAGAGCCTAGGAAACCTGAAGAAGTTGGTAGCGATGATAGGCCATACTAATATCCTTACCATCGAATGTTAGGGCACAATATTCAGGAATGATTCGTTTTCAAGGACCTCCTGCAAAGTATGTTAGACTCCGGGAAGGTCAAGCTGGGACCACCCCCAGCACATGTGATGTATATTTCTACCACTGACTCCGAAAAAGGGGATGGGTGGAAGGAAGTCACCAGCAAGAAGGGGTAGAAATTCAATAACTGGATGACTCGGAAGACTATCAACCGATCCCAGGGCATACTCCGAGCTCAGCTATAGCAGCCTGTGTTGCTGCCAACCGCCCCTAACGCCGCACAACCAACAATATCTGCCTCAAAAACCTCTACGAGTTGGTCATCCAAGAGTAATAAAGAAGGAGGAGACAAGTGCAAGAGGATTAGTCCACGACAAGGCCAAAGTTAGCCCCGACGCTGTTAGATTTCACGCCCCCGATTTTTGTGCCACGGGCACCGACCCACCGAACGGCACCATCAGGGACGACCAACCAGGTTGACCTGTCAGAGGATGAGGAGCCGATATTTGGTTACATCAACGTCATCCATCTTATGGAATCATTCCCTGAGGAAGGGTATGGTTATGAACCCGAGTTCCCGACACAAGGATCCGAGACAAGGAATCGCGGAGGTAGGGGATACCAGGAGAGGCGCAGTCGCGGCCGAAACCAACCCTACGGTTGGACCTCGGCCCAAACCGCCAATAGCACCAAAACCCATGGGAGATCCCTTCAATGGACTCAGTGGGAGAAATAACATCCCTCCACCTCCACAAGCGGCCACTCTAACCCCATTATTCTTCGATACCCATCAGAGTAGGAACAAGCATCTAGCCGCTTAGTGCGCATAAACAGACCGGCCATGATGAGTCCCCAAAACGTGCGAACATCGTCTGCATCTGACCCCATGGCGGGTCCCTCCTCGTCACATACTCAAACTCCAAAGATGCCTTCTAGAACTCTCCTACCAGCGGAAAAGCATCGGCCATTGGAGCAGAAGTACGATATCCTTAAGAAGTTGGCGTCAGTACCAGCCAAGTTGTCCATCCTGGATGCCCTAGGTTTGTCATCCGACCTCATAGAGGCAATTATAGAAGCCTTGCTCAGTCCCCAAGAGTTTCAATCCGAGGTAACTGCCGCCGAGATTTACCGAACAGAGACTGGCTCGGCTGAATGCAATACAGTGATCTCCTTCACCGATCTAGATGAAGATGCCATCGTGCAGGGACACATCAAACCATTATATGTGTCAGGAACACTAGAAGATGTTGAGATCTGCAATGTCTTTATTGACAACGGCACTGAAGCTAACATCCTTCCCCTACGGTCACTCCGTAAGTTGGGCTACAGTGAGGGTGATTTAATACCCTCAGCCACAACTCAGCTAGGTTAGGACAAGAGTGAGCAGAAGCCAATGGGATGAATTAAGCTAAAGACCCATTTTGGATAACTCATGGTATACTCGGAATTCCTGGTGGTCCGGTCGAACACAGCATTCAATGCCCTACTGGGAAGGTCGTGGATCCATAAGCACATGGTTGTTCCTTCATCCTACCACCAGTGTATTAAGTGCTGCATCAATGGGAAAAGTGGGAAACTGCATGCCGACAATGCCCCTTTTGAGCTCTCCGTGTCACACTACATTGACACCGGGTTCTATGAGAAAAAGGGGAAGAAACCTTTGTCCGATGGTGTTGACTGGATCCCCGCTCTAAATGGTCTGGAAGTGGTTTCTGAAAACCCCCTCAGGCAACTTGGTAGGGACTACGTACTGCCCATCAACCATATTGAGATCATGGGTTCAAGTTCGGACACACACTCAGCCGTCTTCATGACTTTAGCCACAACGGTTGAGCATGACAATGCGGTAACGTCTTCCAACCCACAATCTGGGGATGAATACTCGAGCAGGGATGCCTGAGATGCCTCGCCCTCAAACCCCTGAGAGCCCTGGCCGGAAACTCTCCCCCCATCAGATTAAGAAGATGAGGATTCAGGGGGAGAAGAGGAGGAAGATCTTAGGGATGCACCTCCCACATTTGAGGAAGGTATCTCCACCACTGTGGATGAGCTCAGGGAAATAAACCTGGGTACCGAGGAAGATCTAATGCCTACTCTCATTAGTGAAGCCATGTCCCCCAAAGAGCACGAGGTATATACCTCTTTCCTAAAGCAACATCGGTATTTTTTTCCTAGAATTACACATAAATTCCGGGACTCGATCCCGAAGTGGCGATGCATCACCTGGGTCTTCCAGTAGACCACCGGGGCTATAAACAGGCCTCCAGAAGAAGACATCTATCACATGCCACCAAAATAGAGGCTAAAGTTGATAAGATCATTAAAGAATTCTTCATTAGGGAGGTCTAGTACCCCATATGGTTGGCCAACATCATCCCCATCAAGAAAAAGAATGGGAAAATCCGTGCCTGCATCTATTTCAGAGATCTCAATCAGCATTTCCTGAAAGATGACTTCCTAGTCCCGATCACCGAGTTATTAATCGATACAACAGCTGGGTATGAGGCTCTGTCCTTCATGGAAGGTTATTCAGGCTATAATCAAATCAATATGGCCCATGAAGACGAGGCAGCCACTGCCTTCAGGGCCCCTCAAGGAATATTCTGTTATAGGGTCATGCCCTTTGGTCTCAAGAATGTTGGCGCCACATATCAGCACACCATGCATCGTATTTTCAAGCCATTCCTGGGGAAATTCATCGAATGTTATGTAGATGACTTGGTGGTCAAATCAAGACAGCGCTTAGATCACCAGTCAGACCTTGAGACCGTCTTCATCAAACTTCGACAGCATAGCCTGAAGATGAACCCCTTGAAGTGCGCTATCGGGGTTACCTCAGGGAAATTCCTTGTCTTCATTATATGCCATCGTGGCATCAAAGTCGACCCTGAAAAGACAAAGGCTATCCTTGACCTTCCACCTCCCTGAAATATCTCTGAGTTGAGAGCATTCCAATGGTACTTGGACTATATCAAGTGATTCATAGCCAACCTGGAAGGAAAATGTTTTCCCTTTACCAGGTTAATGAAGAAGGGAGTCACGTACCAATGGAAAAATGACTTCCAAGAGGTGTTCGACAACCTAAATAAGTATCTCGTAAGCCCACCAGTGCTCAAGACCATCATTAAAGGAATACCCCTCATCCTATATGTGACGGCCCTAGAGCGGTCGTTGGGAGGCTTCCTCGCACATAAAAATGACGCCGGTAGTGAAAACAGTCTCTACTACCTCAGCCGAAACATGATTGATGTTGAGACTCGATACTCAAACATCAAGAAGGGTTGTTTGGCCTTAGTCTTCGCAGTTCAAATGCTACGACAGTATATGCAGCATCATGAAGTCCACATGGTCTCTCATAATAACCTGTTAAAGTACATCCTCAACTGCCCGATGCTGACTAGGCGCCTATATCAATGGTAAGTCATCCTGCAACAGTTTGACATCCGGTTTGTGCCTCAGAAAGCCATCAAGGGCTAGGGATTAGCAGATTTTCTGGCAGAGCACCCCTCAACATGGACTACCACACCAGACATCGAGCTACTAGATGAAGATATCTTCACAGTTCAAGTGGAGATCCCAATATGGGAAATGTACTTCGATGGTGCATCCCGAAGCCAAACTGGGAAGAGGATGGAAGAACCCAAATTTAACAAGGTGGGCATGGGGATAATACTATTCTCCCCAGAAAAGGCAGTCTTGTCGTATTCCTTCCTCCATTCATAGGGATGTATGAACAATGAAGGGGAATATCAAGCCCTCATTGCAGGCCTCGAACTCGCACTCCAGGAACAAGTACAACACCTTAACATAAAAGGTGACCTGGAACTGGTCATTAAGTAAGTCAATGGTGACTATACTTTCAAAAAGGAGGAGCTGATTCCCCTGTTTGACCATATCCGAGGGTCAATGGCGGAATTCTCCACATAACCAATATTGACTTATATTCCTCGGTCCCAGAATTCCCAAGCCGATGCATTAGCCAATGCGGCCACAACCTTAGCCGACCCATACCAGGATGAAATAGTTATCAGCATCGCTCATCGTCGAATGGTCATGCCATTTTTTCAGGATAAGATGGAAGAAATCAACGAAATCAATCATGTCCCTGATCTATATGCTCATGCCACCGGTTAGATGAACCCCATTGCAAACTACCTTCAACAGGGAGAACTTTCATCAGACAGGGCTGAATGAGAGAAAATATAGAGAAGGGCAATCAACTTTGTCCTATGTGGCGGCACGGGTCAGCAAGAGGTCCTCTACAAACAAGGCCTCGATGGAGTTCTCCTTAGATGCATTGATGGAGAATAAACTGTTGCTGTCATGACTGAAGTGCATGCCGGAGTATGTGGAGCACATCAGCTAGGGACCAAGCTTTCCCATCATGTTTGGAGGCTTGGGTACTATTGGCCCACAGTGGCATGAGATTGTGAGCGCTTTACCGCAAAATGCCACTCGTGCCAAATTCTGCCAACTTCATACACCAACCCATAGAGTTACTTCATTAGGACAAGTACTCCTGTCCATTTTCTGTCTGGGGAATGGATGTTGTGGGACCATATCCCCCCACCACAGCCAAACATCAGAAGTATATCCTCATGGTAACCGACTTCTTTTCCAAATGGGCAGAAGTTGTACCCCTTAAGGAAGTCGAGGGGAGAAATGTTTCCAGCTTTGTAAAAACAAACATCATTTCCGGATTAGGTGTCCCTCATACCATACTGATGGATAATGGCACCAACTTCTGCTATGATGAATTGGAGAAACTATACCAAGAATACGGTATTAAGGCTAACCACTCATCCCACTTCCATGCAGCAGCCAATGGACATATAGAGGCTTTCAATAAGACCCTATCCAATATTCTCCAGAAAATGGTGGTCAATGACAAGAATTCATGGCTGGATAAACTCCTCCATGCTTTGTGGGATTATCGAACCACAATCTACACCATTAATCGGGATACCCCATACTCACTGGTATACGACACAGTGGTGATCCTACCCATTGAACTCGAACTTCCCTCACTTCGTGTTGCCATTTGTGATCAATTATCCAACGATGAGCAATCAGAAAAGCAGCTAGGTGAATTGGAGCTGCTAGATGAGAAGTAGTTTCACACTTTGCACCATCTGGAAGTCTACCCAAACCGGATTTCATGAGCCTTCAATAAAAAGGACCGTATTCGGTCTTTCTTGGAAAGAGAATTGGTGTTGGTCCTCCGGACCCCAGTGATACATGGAAGGAAACCTCCAAAGATGGAGCCCAAGTGGGAGGGACCAAAAGTTATACACAAGGTATACTCCAACAGAGCATATTCCCTGATCTCCATGGACGGGAAATTCACCACTGCTCCTACCAGTGGGTGATTCCTAAAGAAGTATTTCATAAAGTAACCAAGTGGATTTTCGTCTGAGCTGCAAAACGTTAAACTGCCAAGCAATTAATAGTCCAAACCCTATGACCCTAAACTAAGAGTATCTCATCCTCACCGCATGATGTTAAAACTGCACAGATCTCACCGAACTATGTATGGATTGATTCTTGCCCTGTACAGGATACATAGTGATGTCAGGGTCCCCAATCCTAGCCCAGCCATCCCCAAAATAGATTTAAAAATGCCCACTTCCTTCGTGTATGGACCAGACCTACACGGGGTTTACTTTTTCCATGCTTCACGACGTTAAACTACCAAGCACTTAACGGTCCAAACCCTATGACCCTAAACTAAGAGTATTTAGTCCCCACCGCATGACGTTAAAACTGCACGGATCTCACAGAACTATGTACGGCTTGATTCCTGTCCTGTACAGGATACGTAGTGACATCAGGGTCCCCAATCCTGGGCCATCCATCCCCAAAATAGGTTTAAAAATGCACTCTTCCCCCGTGTATGGACCAGACCTACACTGGGTGTACTTCGTCCGAGCTGAAATATGTTAAACTACCAAGCACCCAATGGTCCAAACTATATAACCTTAAACTAAGAGTATTTCGTCCTCACCAAATGATGTTAAAACTGCACGGATCTCACAGAACTATGTACGGCTTGATTCATGCCCTCTACAGGATACATAACGACGTCAGGGTCCCCAATCCTGGCCCAGCCATCTCCAAAATAGATTTAAAAATACCCTCTTCCCCTGTGTATGGACCAGGCCTGCACGGGGTGTACTTCGTCTGAGCTGTAAGATGTTAAACTGCCAAGCTCCCAACGGTCCAAACTCTATGACCATAAACTAAGATTATTTCATCCTTATCACCTGATGTTAAACTGCATGAATTTCAGATAACTACGTATGAATCGATTCCTTCCATTTTCAAGATACGTAGGGATGCCAGGGTTCCCCATCATGGCCCAGCCACCCCTGGATTAAAGTTAAAAATGTCCTCTCTCCCCCGTATATCGACCAGACCTACATGGGGTGTATCCTTCGTCCTTACCGCATGACGTTAAACTGCACGGATTTCAGAGAACTACGTAAGGTTTGATTCCTGCCCTCGCAGGATGCATAGCGATGTCAGGACCCCCCATCCTAGCAGAGCCACCCCTAAAAAAAGATTAAGAAGAAGGAAAGATAAAAATGATCCCTCCCCCCGTGAACAGACCAGACCTACACGAGGTGTATTTCACATCTTTACTACATGACGTTAGACTGCATGGATTTAAGAGAACTATTTATGGCTTGATTCCTACCCTCTCAGGATATGTAGTGATGCCAGGATTCCCCGTCCTGGACCAGACACCCTCAAATAAGAGTTGAAAATGCCCCCTTCCCCCGTGTACGGACCAGACCTGGACGGGGTGTATTTAGTAGAGAACTATGTGAGGATTTATTCCTGCCCTCGCAAGATATGTAGTGACGCCATAGTCCCACACCCTGGCCCAACCACCTCAAATGAAAGTAAAAAATTCTCTCTTCCCCCCATGTACGGACTAGCCATGCATGGGGTGTATTCCTCGTCCTTACTGCATGATGTTAAACTACACGGATAATAAGATTTAAGAATGCTCCCTTTCCCCCCGTGTATGGACCAGACCCCGTACGGGGGGTGTATTTTTTCATCCTTACCACACGATGTTAAACTTCACGGATAAGAAGTAAAAAAAATGCCCCTTTCCCCCGTGTACGGACCAGACCTGCACGGGGTGTATCTTGCGTCCATACCGCACAATGTTAAACTACACAGACCGCGTCCTCACCACACAAAGTTAAACTGCATGGACCGCTTCCTCACCGCATGATGTTAAACTGCACAGATTTCATCGCAAACCACCTAAGATATATGGATAAATGAGATGGAAATACTCCTTGCGCATTTGGATGCATCCTCCCCATACATCAGACTCCATGGCCCGGACAATTATGGATCCTCATAACCATTCATGGCCATCGGAAGTGGAAAGGCATCGACTCGTGGACACCATTTCATGACTATGCATACCACGCCCTCAGCGGCTCTGCATATTGATAGCCCCTGGCTCGTCTACCAAAGGAAATATTTCCGCATGTGATACTCTTTCTAGCTCAGTACGCTTACTGGCCTCAGAGCCCCCATATCATATCTCCCGATCCATAAATTTATGGCATAGTGGTTTACAAGTTCATCCACCTTTTCACATCCAAATGTTGTCTGGGTATCCCTACCCGGTTAGCCTATGTATTCGCCTGTGGATCACATGACAACCTGCATCCACGAACATCAGGCCACGGCTAGGCTACTTTGACTCAACAGAAAATTGCAGTGAAAATGTTTCTTGTATGCTCGGACACCATTATCCCCATATGCCGAACTCTGTACTGTGAGCAATCTCGAGTTTTCATAATAATTCAAGGCCATCGGAAGTGGAAAGTTATCGACCTGGGGACACCTTTACATGGCTATGCATACCATTCCCTTAGTAGATCTACATATTGATAGCCCCTGGCCCATCTACCAAAGGCAAGATTTTCCTAGGTGGTACTCTTCCTAGCTCCGTACGCTTATCGGCCTCAGATCCCACACACCACATCTCCTGATCAGGGAAACCTCAGAGTTGTAGTTTACAACCTTCATCCCCCACCCTGTTCGGAGTAATCATAGCATGATAACTCAGTTATCCTTCGAGTGATTGCAGCAATAGTAACTGATAGGTCCGAGTTCTATGACCGCTAAAATAAGAGCACTTAATCCTTACCGCACGACGTTAAACTTCATGGAGTGAAGGTACACCCGTACGCACAAGATAAATCAGCACGAGGAGCTCTCTAAGCTTTAACAATAACCAGGGCTGAATATTCCCAACATGTCCACGTATTTTCTTACCAGATAACAGACTTCGGGGCCTAGACAATTGAGGATTTTCATAACCATTCATGGCCATCGGAAGTGGAAAGTTATCGACCCGAGGAAACCACTTCATAAGTATCTATACCATTCCCTCAGCGGATCTGCATATTGATAGGACCTGACCCATTTACCCAAGGCAATATTTCCTTGGGCAGCACCCTTCCTAGCACTGTACGCTTACCGGCCTCAGAGCCCCCATATCATTTCTCTTGAGTCAAGAAACCCAATAATGATGATTTACACCAATCAACACCTTTTCCACATCTGAGGCATGTTGGAATATTCAGTACCAGTTACATTCTGATCAAGGGTGTCCTTTGCATCTCATCCTAACCGCATGATGTTAAACTGCATGGAACATCATGACCGCTTCACATAAAACTGCAAAGACCAAGCATTAACCATACCAGGTAATTCCTTCAACTACAAGCATTTTCACTGGTTTAAAAATGCCCCCATCCTCACTACATGACATGAAACTGCACAACACCCTTCAAAAATGCCCCCATTTTACCGCATGACGTTAAACTGCACGGAAGTCATCCTTGTCACATGATGTTAAACTGCATGAATTTTATAAGTGCCCCTGTACTCGCTGCATTACGGTAAACTGTACATCATCCTTGAATAATGCTCCTCATCTTTACCACATGACGTTAAACTGCATGGCCAAACTTGTCATGGGTTCAGTAAGGAACATATGCTTTTCTCTGTCCCTCAGTGCACGGGTCAGACCTGCATGAACCACCGTCTCACACCAGCATGAGAAGGGATAACCTCACCCATTCTAAGGAAATTTAGCCTAGATGTTTCTCCCATATCTAGGAACCCTCTCCTCATAAACCATACTCTATACTCAGAAAAATCCGGACCCTCATAAACCACCCCGGGTGGTCCCAAATTTCAACTTCCCTGAAGTTTCTTGGCTATCGGGAGAATGTAATCATTGACCCAAGGAAACCTTTGCGGGACTACGCAAACCGTTACCTCAGAGGATCTGCATATTTATGGCCCCTGGCCCGTCTACCAAAGGCAATATTTCCTTAGGAAATGCTTCTCTCCGTACGCCTCTTGGCCCCTGATCCCTCATGTCCATCTCAGGATCAGAAACCCTCTGAGCTGCAGTTTACCAGCCTCTTTCACAAACCTGCCTGAATATGGTGAAACGTCTCTGGTGAGATTACCAAGAACTAGGATAAGCCATTCCACTTTGAATGATGTCCGAGCTGCATGACATAAAACTATGCCAATCCTCAATCATCCTCTGCACTCACTAAATACGTAGCATTGGGACCCTGAGTCCACACTCCCGATTGATACAGATGTTCTCAAAACCTTTCAAATGTCACATACCCTTTCCGAGCCACCCCTTCTGGTCTTCATAATTCTCCAAACCACCCATGGTGGTGTCCATAAGAATGACTTTCATGAAGTCCTATGGCCATTAGAAATGGAGATTCATTGACTTAGGGACACCTTTGCATGACTATGCATACCATTCCCTCAGTGGATCTACATATTGATCGCCCATGGTCAGTCTACCAAATGAAATATTTCCATAGGCGATGCTCTTCACACCTCGGCACGCCGATATGGCTCCCATGCCGTGAGACATGCCCTGCATGTCATTCAAATGTGAACACACTCCCTCCACATGCATGTGGAGGACATTGAGACATTTTTTAATCAACCAAATCTCATTGGGGCCCTCACCCCACCATGCTTGGTCAATGTTGTTCTAACTAAAACATCAGTAATGATAGTCTTGATAGCGGGACATTAAACCACTCACAAAAAGTGGCACAAATCCTGTTCGGCCGATAACCCGAAAAGGGCGACCAAAGAAAAAGTCGGGCCATACCCAATGGGTCCACACTATATGGGCCCAGGAAAAATTAGGGTATTAAAAGAAAAGATGAAAATTTTGTGGGGTTTTTCTGAAAAACCATAGAAATATACAAACTATGCTCGTTGGACGCCATGGTCTAGGAAAAAGTTAGAGTTTGTTTCTATTTTCCTGAGTTATGATTATTTCTGATTCAGTGAGTTGTTATTTACACAACAATTGTTCCAAAAACAATCAAATTTTACAGTGATAGAAGATTTTCTTTGGCTGTATTCTGTTTAAGAAAAAGGGGTATGGGGGAGGACGCCCACAAGCTGGGGTCTCTCCCTCACAAAAAGAAAAGAAAAGAGGGGTATGTAAAACAGAGAGTACAAGTATGGATCTGATAGTCATAAAGGATCATGACTCGCTCTCTCCACCAGATCAAGAATCGAGGGGCAAAGGTAATTGCGCGACTACTCCATAACGACCTTCTCCTTGGCCTCAACCTCAGCCACCGAACGAGTACACTCCACTGTTGTTTGGAGAACATTGATTCCTTTCTTGGTGTCTTCAAGACAACCAGTCATGGTTGATAATTTATCCCTCAGCATCAATGCCCGTTATTCACATTCATGCAAATTGGAGGATAGGACGGACGCCTAATCTCAAGAGATCACCTCATGCGCTATCAACTGAAAGAGCTGTATCGTGGCTTCCTCCAGGGCTCGGGTCCCTCAATGAGAGGTAGAAGGGTGAGAAAGTTTGAGTTCACTAGTGGAAACTTCCTCACAGGCCATGAAAACTTGGCAAAAAGAGAATGGAACTGCCGATAGTCAAAGCCTCCTAACCCTAAACCCAGGAAGAGTTGTCGAAGAGATTCGGTTTTAGATGTAATCTCAGCAAGAGGAGTTTCGGAAACAATCTTGAAAATCTGAGGCCAGGCCCACCTGCGCACCGCTCGGTGGTCCTCCATGACATGAGGATCTTTGGTATCCTCACTGGATAGCACGGGAGAAAAGTCTGGCATTGCAATCAGCACAAGCATGTGCACGCCAGAAGACGGTTCCAAAGCTGGAAGTTCTGAAGCTTCTAACCCCGGTTCGGGCTTGGGAATCAAGTTGCTGAGTCCGATATCGGTCGGTAAAACTTCAAGAATTGTCTCGTTAGGACACAAAGCCGACAGGTCATCCTCATCCATGTCTAAGAAGGTTGGGTTCATCTGAACTTCGACCTCAGAGGGGCTGGGAGAGGAAAATCCCTTGAGTCGCTTTGACCGATGAGCCATCAGTCGGTCCTCCCTCAAAGCTGATGAGGAAGGTGTGGTAGGAACGGAAGCCGCAATGACTCCTGACTTGGGAACCTGCCAGACATCCTTCCCCAGGATCCCATTGGGGTAATGTTTTACCCACATTCTTGCATACTCCGAGGATAGGCCGGCAGCCGCTCCCATCCAGGCAAGAGAATGCTTGTGTCAGATCCCTCCCGCATCAGCATCAACCACCATTGATGGAGAGGGTTCGGATGCAGTCCTTGAGCCCGAGGAGGGGGAAGGTAAACATGGAGTTGCATACACCCAGACTGATGGGAGAAACGATGGGAAGGATACATCTCACATAAAAAACCTCATCAATCTGTGCATCCAGAAACTCGTCCCGTAGCGAAATCATTTAAGAACATTCCTCAAGGCTCCCCCTGTGGTTGTCAACCATGACACCAGAAGGAGTGGGGTAGGGAGTGAAAGCAAACTAGGGTAATTCACTCAGGAACTCGATTATTTCATCAGGATTGAAGGAATTCAGACAAACCCCAGCTATATCAAGCAGGGTAGGTCGAAAGGTAGGAAACAGGATGACCGTGTTGTGAAAATACTCATAACATCGGTAATGATCTGATATCCAGCCATATAATAATTGGAATGACCCACTCAGATGGAAGGGTGACCCACCATCCTACATGTGGCTCAAAATTTCATAAATATGAGTCAAAGTGGGCACGAACAAGTTCACCAGACATCCCTCTTCCAGCTCGACTGCCATCATCAAGGTGCAAGCCCTGACACCTGGGTTGATATCCCGGGAAGGGAATAACCACCCGCTCAAAAACATAGAAAATAGACCTACCAGCCGGAGCATAGGCGGCACGCCGGGGCGCACCTCATAACCCCATGAAAGGTAATCGCCCACCTCCAGAACCACCCAGTAGGAACCTGGGATGGCTCATGACTGTTGAGAAGGATGAGTCCTAGGGCGCTTGATCTTTGGCATAGGACTATTGGTGTTCAGAAATAACCCTATCCAGGTGCTATAGGGAATAAGAGAGCGGGCACGCAAGGCCTGACCCAATGATTGCTCCGCCATAACCAGCATATCCATTGCTAACGAAGGCACTTGTTCGACAATGTCCCATGCGTCGGGACTAGGTAGAAACTCTTTGTACATTTCACCAATGATTGTAAGACCTCCCAATTGGTAGATTTACAAAAATATAATTCCAACTTTACCATGGGTGAAAGAGCACTGTCGTGGGCGCCCTCAAATGATTAGTGTGATTTGGGGTACTTAAGTGCAGCAGAGTGGCTGACCAAGGTCGTCTCTCAAAGGAGGAAGTGAATTTAACAACTTATTAGAGGTATTCTAAAAAATAAAATAAAATAGAATAGAATAAAAACACTACTTTAAAGGATTGGGGTTTGTTGTAGTTTATGAATCTAGAAGAAGTTTGCTGGAAGAAGATTGTATAATTTTTTTTTTGTTTTTAGTTTTGAAATGAATTTCAATTTAAATGACACAACAAGAAGATGTTTTTTTTTAGAAATCTATTTAAAAAGCGTAATAGATCTAACTCTACCTCTTCACTTTATTATTAATCATTATCATTTAAATTAACATTCACTTAATTATGATCCCTTAATTTGTTAAATCCCGAACCCTACGAGAATTAACTTTACCACAAAGATGATGTGAATTTAAACCTAGGCTAACTTTGGAACGTGCAATCGCAGCACCCTGCTTTGATTGATGTTCTAAGATTAGCTTATGATCATTGGTAAATTAAGGCACATATCCATTCTGGAAATGAGGATGAATTGTGTTTAGGGATTATATTTGAACTCTACAAATTTATCCCGTGTGGTCTTGTATTACCGATTAAGATCGCGCTCTCACAATTTACACAAAATCCCGACCTCGCGTGTTTTTGTGTTAATTGTTCAATTGCTTGCTTAGTTTCTTAAAATTTAAAAACACAATTCATGGATCATATTATGTGAATTAAAGTAGCTCATTGATTCAAAATAATCAAATGAAGAGGGTAGAAGATAGATCGATTACTAAAAGACTACTCTTCCATGGGTGACGTAATCATCGTAGAAGCGTTTTGCATGTGCAAAGGTTTAAAATGGGTATAACCCAATAACGCTTCTACTCAAGAATTCCAGACCAATTAGGAAGATTAATAGAAGAATAAATTTAAACAAAACAGAAGAAAATAGAAGAAATATAAGAAGAGCAATGAAGTTTATTACACAAATGAAAACATTACAAAATGAAGAAGAGAAGGAGGCTTCGATGAGGGGATCCTTGCTTCAAGAGCTACCCCTCTTACAATGGTTGGAGAATTTGGGTGAAACAAATTCTCCTCTGCCTCCAATCTCCCAATTCACGTCCCCAACCCCTCCAAATGAGAAAAACTCCAATTTATAGAGGGGAGGGGAGGATAGGTTACAAGTGGTTTCAAGTGTGAATGTGGAAATTCGGCCAAATATTTTATGCCAACTTGCACCGCCCATTTGACCACCAAAACGCGTGAATTGGCCGGCCTTTTAGAAGGATGATTTGTGCCACATCATGTCCCCCAGCTTTCATCAAAATTGGGGCTCAATCAAAGCCCGTATGTAGAATATATGGCCAAAATACAGAACCTTCTCCATTCTGGAGAGCCATCCCAACTTTGACTTCATGGACCAATTTCAAAAACCAAATTAACTCTTTAGCTTTATTGTCCTGAATAAAAGTTGTAGATAATTAAGTTAGGAACACTTTTACAAAATGTCAAATTCAAATAATAAATATAAAAATATTTATCTTCGAAGTACTACAGCGCACTATTAAGGGTAAAACTGGAATTTTCACCAAATTTTCAAATGAATGATCAAATCCAAAATATTTTATAAATAAACATGTTTAACACAATGTGAGGAAATTATATCATTTATTATCAATAAAATATTCAATAAAATAGTGTTTTATCAACTCCCCCACACTTACCCTTTTGCACACCTGGGCAAAACCTCATATCAAGTAAACATCAATATCAAATCAAAACAAATTTTAAAACACATATATTTAAGATCAATCAATTTCACACCAAGAATAAAAAAGATATCATGCCTCATAAAAAAACTTATTTCAAGTTCTCCATTTATATCATTCAATATATTTCCACTTCATTTATCCACCCATGCACAAAACACTTACCTTGCTTGAATTTTCTCTCATCACTCAAATATCAATTTTTTTTTTGCAATGTCTTTCTCATCCAAACTCATACAAGGGTCACCATAGGCTTGATAGATTCCTACATCGCTACCCGATGTGAGTCAAGGACATATGTTTATCATGAGGATTTTTCAGGGTTGTTCTGTGGCTTTCGGTTGGTAGGATTAAGATGTGAAAAACTCTGAGGCTGAATGAGGAGGGCTTGACTCTTTTGAAGCAAAATTGCATTAATCTAATTTTCACTTAAATATGGTCTTCTCTTCAATCCCCATAGTATCAATTCAGCTCCATCATCATGAAAAGTCATGAAAGGTTTACACCATTCATCATTTCAGCATAAAAAATGTCAATCTTCTCGAACATGATTTTCTTGAAAGCTCCAGATGGGCACAACTTTCCACCTCAATTAGAAGCTCCAGAAAAGGCACAGCTTCACTTGTCATGAAAGCTCCAGAAAAGGCACAGCTTTCAATATAATGACTTTCTTTAGCAGCAAACACATCTCTTCATAATTTAATTTTCCACCCAAAGTATCACAGAATGTGGTGGCAAAATCCAAGACAACTTCCCCCACACTTAAGCTCAACTAGATTATGCAATTTCACTTCAAGAGTTGGTTGGATAGGGAAAATTGGCTTGTAATGTGGCTTAACCAAACAAGTTGTGCATGGCTTCTAAGGGATACAAGGATTAAATATTCAAGGTAGGCCATTATAAAAAAGGATTCTTTGAAATAGGGGCTTTAATACCAAACAAATGCCTCAATCATTTAAACATATGTACCTCAAACCCTCAAGTTTTGACAGGAATAGATCAAATTCTGGTTATATCAAGTATGGTTTGGTTCTCTCAAGAAGTGAGGTGAATGTAAAGAATATGAAAATAATGGTTCAGAAGCCTCACAGGAAAGTGATTTCAAATTTAAAGATAGTGAGATGTGGCATGGGATTCAAAATTCGGTGTACTTTCCATGAAATTACTAAATATTTGAACTTGAAACAAAGTCATTTCAGCATTCATTTAAGCTTAGTTTCAAGGGGTAAATTGTTTCACTTATTGATATGGATTTAAAAATGGTGGTGAGAATCATTTCAGCTCAAAAGTTTCAAAAACACACAGAAAATTGTAAAATAAACACATAATTTTTGAAAAACACACAATTTTTTTTTTTGGTTTTTTTTAACAGGAAAACAATTGAAATTACTAAACTAAAAGGTTCCCTCCCCCACACTTAAAATATTGCATTGTCCTCAATGTGAACCCATGAGATGATATATGCACATGAAATGCAGAATTTTTATATAGGACAAATAATATAAAAGTGAAAGGGTTAGGAACAGCCTGATGTGATCAAGTGATGATGGGGTCATGCAGTGTGATAAAATCCACTGCATCAGTAGGATGTCCCTCAATGTATCTCTTCAAACGTTGCCCATTGACTGTAAAGCTCCTTCCAGTGTCCTCTTTTGTGATCTCCACTGCACCATAAGGAAAAACATTAGACACAATATAAGGACCTAACCATCTGGAACGCAACTTACCAGGCATCAACTTCAGTCGTGAACTATAGAGAAGGACTTTCTCTCCAACATGAAACTCCCTTTTTTGGATCATTTTGTCATGAGATGCTTTTCATCTTTCCTTGTAGAGCCTTGAGTTCTCATATGATGACAGGCGAATCTCCTCAAGCTCTTGAATTTTCAACTTCCTTTGAATTCCAGCTTGGGCCAAATCCATGTTACATTTCTTTATAGCCCAATATGCACGATGCTCGACTTCCACGGGGAGATGACACGCTTTCCCAAAAACAATCCGAAATGGGGACATACCAATGGGGGTCTTGTATGCTGTCCTATAAGCCCACAATGCATCATCCAAGCGCTTGCTCCAATCCTTCCTATTTGGCTGCACGGTTTTCTCCAAGATTTGTTTCAACTCACGATTTGAAACCTTAGCCTGGCCATTTGTTTGGGGGTGGTATGGTGTTGATGTTTTGTGTGTCACCCCATACTTTCGAAGGAGGGAAGAAAAATTCCTATTGCAAAAGTGTGTCCCTTGGTCACTGATGATGGCCTTTGGTACTCCAAACCTGCAAAAAATCTGTGCTTTGACAAAGTCCACAACAACATGAGAATCGTCAGTCCTGGTGGCCTTGGCCTCCACCCATTTACTCACATAATCAACATCAACCAAAATATAAAAAAAACCCAAATGAAATAGGAAAAGGACCCATAAAGTCGATGCCCCATACATCAAAAATCTCACAAAATAGTATGGGTTGTTGGGGCATCTCATGTCTCCTAGAAATGTTCCCAGTATGTTGGCAACGAGAGCATGACTTACAAAACAAATGGGCATCATGGAACAAGCTAGGCCAATATAATCCAGAGTCTAAAACCTTCCTAGCTGTCCGTTGGGGTCCAAAGTGTCCACCACAAGCAAGTGTATGACAGAAATGCAAAACAGACTCAAACTCATGATCGGGAACACACCTCCTAATGACTTGGTCACTACACATGCGCCAGAGGTATGGATCATCCCACACATAATACCTAGACTCACTTTTTAATTTTTGGACTTGATGCTTCTTCAAATTTACTGGGATTTCAGAGCCAACAATGTAATTAACTAAATCAGCAGACCAAGGATGCTTACCTGAGATGGTATAGAGATGCTCATCGGGGAAAGTGTCCCGAAGTGGTACCTGGTCCAAGGTGTCACCCTCTAGTGTGTGAGTAAGCCTACTCATGTGGTCTGCCACCAAATTCTCTGACCCCTTCTTGTCCTTTATCTCAAGGTCAAACTCTTGAAGAAGGAGCATCCAACGGATAAGTCGTGGCTTTGCATCTGGCTTCTTTAGGAGGTACCTCAAAGCTGCATGGTCAGAAAAAACAACTACTTTAGAGCCCAATAAATATGAACGGAATTTATCTAAAGCAAATATGACAGCAAGAAACTCCTTTTCTGTGGTAGTGTAGTTTGATTGGGCTGAATCTAGCATCCTCGATGCATAGGCGATCACATGTGAACGTCCCTCCACCCTCTGAGATAAGACAGCTCCAACTGCGAAGTTGGAGGCGTCACACATAAGCTCAAATGGAAGGTCCCACCGTGGGGGCTGTATGATTGGTGGAGTGGTCAGACACTTCTTCAGCTCATCAAATGATACCCTGCATGAATCATCAAAATTGAAGTCAATATCTTTTTGAAGCAATCGAGATAAGGGTAGAGCGATCTTACTAAAATCTCTGATGAAGCGTCGATAAAATCCAGCATGCCCAAGGAATGATCGAACATCACGCACACATGTAGGATATGGGAGGGATGAAATAATGTCTACCTTAGATTTATCAACTTCAATTCCATGTTGTGAGACTCTATGACCTAAGACAATTCCCTTTTCGACCATGAAATGACATTTTTCAAAATTTAAGACCAGATTCTTCTCAATACAACGATGCAACACATCACCCAAACTAGAGAGACATTTATCAAATGAGGACCCATAAACTGTAAAATCATCCATAAATACCTCCATGCAGGTCTCAATGAAATCTGAGAAAATACTCACCATGCATCTCTGGAAGGTACCTGGGGCGTTGCAAAGTCCAAATGGCATCCTCCGGTAAGCAAAGGTACCGAATGGGCAGGTGAATGTTGTCTTCTCCTGGTCCTCTGCTGCAATGGCAACCTGAAAATAGCCAGAAAATCCATCCAAGAAACAATAGTGTGTCTTCCCAGCTAGTCTCTCAAGCATCTGGTCAATGAATGGAAGTGGGAAATGGTCCTTACGAGTGGATTGATTTAGTTTCCTATAATCGATACACACTCGCCAACTGTTTTGTACTCTCATAGGAACTAACTCATCATTTTCATTTTTTATAACAGTGAAACCAGTTTTCTTTGGTACAACCTGAACAGGGCTAACCCATTGTGAGTCATAAATAGGGTAAATGATACCCGCCTCAAGTAATTTTTCAACTTCTTTCTTAACAACTTCTAGGAGGGTGGGATTAAGTCTCCTTTGTGGTTGTCTCACCGGTTTAGCCCCATCCTCCAAGAGAATCCAATGCATGCAAATGGAGGGGCTAATACCTGATATGTCTGCCAATGTCCAACCAATTGCCCTAATGTTATCTCTCAAAAGATTCAAAAGTTTTTCTTCATGTTCAAAAGAGATATTGTTAGCAATTATGACAGGTAATCTATCACCACTGAGCAAGTATGCATATTTGAGATTTGGGGGCAATGGCTTGAGTTCCAATGTAGGTGGGTGATGTATGGATGGAGAAATTGATGCAACAGACATATCTGCACAATGAACATCAGTATCAGAATAAAAATCATCGCAATCAGAGAATAAAGCACCAAATCCATCAGCATACTCAATAGCCATGTCATAATTAGAGTTCACATGATCAAAATCAGAATATGATTCTATTTCAAAATCAAATCTTAGAGAGTCTTGTTCCTTAAAAATGGGTGTAGAAGTATTCTTAGACATCAAACTAGAAACAATACTCATAATCTCCCTAATCATAGGACAATAAAATTCTATGGAGTTTTTATTTGGTGGTTCAAAATGGGAGATAACAAAAGCAGAATGGTCCTCTGAGGGGTACTTCATGGAATCCATAACATTAAATATCACAACTTCATCCCCAAATTCCAAGGAAAGTGTACCCTCATTGACATTTATGATAGTTTTTGCAGTTTTGAGGAAGGGTCTACCTAAGGTAATGGGGGCATGAGAACTTACCTGATCATCCTCCATGTTAAGAACATAGAAATCCGCTGGAAAGATCATGTCTCTTACCCGGACAAGTACATCCTCAAGGACTCCTGCTGGATATGCCGTAGCTCTATTCGCCAATTGCACCACTACTCTTGTTGGCTTCAACTCACCAACCTGCAAGGAAGAGAATACAGAGTGAGGCATCACATTTATGGAAGCTCCCAAATCACAAAGAGCATCAGAGAAGTGCAACTCCCCTATGGTACATGGGATGGTGAATGTCCCAGGATCCTTGCACTTTGTTGGCATTGCTAGAGTTGGTGTAATGAGTGCCGAGACATTCCTTCCAAGGTTGATCCTCTCATTCCCCTTGAGCCCTCTTCGATTGGTGCGGAGTTCTTTTAAGAATTTGGCATACCTTGGGATTTGCTTAATGGCTTCAAGTAGAGGAATGTTGATCTCCACACACTTGAATGTGTCCAAAACCTCCTTTTGCATTGCTTCTTCAGCCATCTTCTTGGTTTGAACAACCCTGTTTGGAAAAGGAAGGGGTTTAGGAGGAACATCATCAATCTTTTTCTTACCTTTATCTTTCTCCTTGGATTGCTCATCAGTTGGTATGGAATGCGGCTTCTCTGAAGTTGAGGTGAATCCCGGTGGAATGGTAGGTGCAGATGTATTGTTCATTTGCTTCCCACTTCTCAATGTGATGGCACTAACATTCCCCTTTGGATTTGGAGTGGGTTGGGAAGGTAGATTTCCAGAATTCTTACTCACAAGTTCATGGAGGGCGGTGGCAATCTGACTCATTTGAGTCTTCAACTCTCTCAGCTCCGAACCTTGACTCTTCAGCTCATTCTGTTGATTAAGAACAATTTGTTTCAAAAGATCATCAGTGTTAGAGTCTACCTTGTGTTGGATATTCCCTTGTTGCTGACTCGTTGATGTTTGAGCTTCGAATCTCCTTTGGGGTTGTTGGAAACCCTGTTGGTAAGGTGGAGGCTGCTGGAAGTTTGGTTGAAAAGGGGGCCTTTGTTGTTGTCCAGAGCCATACCTCATGTCCGCTAGATCTTTCCACCCTTGGTTGTATGTTGGATCAAACTTATTTTAGGGATATGGTTGTTGTTGTTTCTACTGAAATGGTCTCCCAGGGAACATTGCTGCACAATCTTCTGTTTCTTGGATTTGTGGGCAACAGTCAGTTGGGTGGCTTGTCTCAGTGCAAATACCACAAGGCCTTGAAGGAGGGGGTTGGGATGTCTTTTGAGCCAATGTAATCTGCCTCACCATAGTTATCAATTCTTCTAACTTAGTATCAATCAAATGACTTTCAAGAGAAGAAGGACTTACTTGATGTAATCCTCGAACATGTGGTGTACCTCTATCACCGAATTTTTGGGAGTTTTGGGCCATCTTGTCGATCAACGCACGCGCAGCTACTGGTGTCTTGTCCACCAATGCTCCTCCAGCCGCAGCATCTACCATGCTCCTCTCCATGGGTGTGAGTCCTTTGTAGAAGTATTGGATGAGGAGTTGCTCACTGATTTGGTGATGTGGGCAGCTTGCACACAACTTCTTGAATCTCTCCCAGTACTCATACATTGACTCCCCTTGGGCTTGCTTGATCCCCGATATCTCCTTTCGAATGGATGTGGTCCTTGATGCTGGAAAAAATCTCTGCAAGAAAAGACGTTTCAAATCGTTCCAACAAGTTACATCTTCGGGTTGTAAATAATACATCCAATCTTTCGCAGCTCCATCAAGTGAGAATGGGAATGCTCTTAGTTTGATTTGATCTTCAGAGACATTTCTAGGTTTTAGGGTTGAGAAAACCACATTAAATTCTTTCAAATGTTTATTAGGATCCTCACCAGAGAGGCCATGAAACTTTGGAAGTAAGTGAATTAACCCAGATTTTAGTTCAAAGTCCGATTCGAGATTTGGGTATGCAATACAATTTGGTTGATAGTTAATATCAGGTGCAGCCAATTCTCGAATGGTTCTATTAAGTTCATTTCCATTGTTTCCAGCCATTGGTTCTTGTTTTATGGGTGAATTTGAATTGCTTCCAATTTCAATGTTCTGATATTGGAGTAATTCTCCAAATGGTTGAATGTTGAAACTTCCCGTAGATTGAGAATGTCTGATTCGTGCCCTAAGGCTACGTTCAATCTCAGGGTCAAGATCTAAGAGATCTTCAGGATTAGTTTGTGTCATCGATCAATGAAAGATAAAAAGAAGGAATGTGGACCATAGTAAAATAAAAATTAGAAGTTTGAGTTGATGGTCCAAAAAGAAGTAGAAAGAGATAAAAGAAGAAGAAGAAAGAAAAAAAAATCAGATTGGGTAAAGACGGAAGAAAAAAGAGAGGAAGAGAATTAAAATGTAAAATAAAATAAATACCTCTAATTGGTTGAAATAATTACTTGCCTCCCCAGCAATGGCGCCAATTTGAAAGAGCACTGTCGTGGGCGCCCTCAAATGATTAGTGTGATTTGGGGTACTTAAGTGCAGCAGAGTGGCTGACCAAGGTCGTCTCTCAAAGGAGAAAGTGAATTTAACAACTTATTAGAGGTATTATAAAAAATAAAATAAAATAGAATAGAATAAAAATACTACTTTAAAGGATTGGGGTTTGTTGTAGTTTATGAATCTAGAAGAAGTTTGCTGGAAGAAGATTGTATAATTTTTTTTTTAGTTTTGAAATGAATTTCAATTTAAATGACACAACAAGAAGATGTTTTTTTTAGAAATCTATTTAAAAAGCGTAATAGATCTAACTCTACCTCTTCACTTTATTAGTAATCATTATCATTTAAATTTACATTAACTTAATTATGATCCCTTAATTTGTTAAATCCCGAACCCTACGAGAATTAACTTTACCACAAAGATGATGTGAATTTAAACCTAGTCTAACTTTGGAACGTGCAATCGCAGCACCCTGCTTTGATTGATGTTCTATGATTAGCTTATGATCAGTGGTAAATTAAGGCACATATCCATTCTGGAAATGAGGATGAATTGTGTTTAGGGATTATATTTGAACTCTACAAATTTATCCCGTGTGGTCTTGTATTACCGATTAAGATCGCGCTCTCACAATTTACACAAAATCCCGACCTCGCGTGTTTTTGTGTTAATTGTTCAATTGCTTGCTTAGTTTCTTACAATTTAAAAACACAATTCATGGATCATATTAAGTGAATTAAAGTAGCTCATTGATTCAAAATAATCAAATGAAGAGGGTAGAAGATAGATCGATTACTAAAAGACTACTCTTCCATGGGTGGCGTAATCATCGTAGAAGCGTTTTGCATGTGCAAAGGTTTAAAATGGGTATAACCCAATAACGCTTCTACCCAAGAATTCCAGCCCAATTAGTAAGATTAAGATAAGAAGAAATTTAAACAAAACAGAAGAAAATAGAAGAAATATAAGAAGAGCAATGAATTTTATTACACAAATGAAAACATTACAAAATGAAGAAGAGAAGGAGGCTTCGATGAGGGGATCCTTGCTTCAAGAGCTACCCCTCTTACAATGGTTGGAGAATTTGGGTGAAACAAATTCTCCTCTGCCTCCAATCTCCCAATGCACGTCCCCAACCCCTCCAAATGAGAAAAACTCCAATTTATAGAGGGGAGGGGAGGAGAGGTTACAAGTGGTTTCAAGTGTGAATGTGGAAATTCGGCCAAATATTTTATGCCAACTTGCACCGCCCATTTGACCACCAAAACGCGTGCATTGGCCGTCCTTCTAGCAGGATTATTTGTGCCACATCATGTCCCCGAGCTTTCATCAAAAGTTGGGCTCAATCCAAGCCCGTATGTAGAATATATGTCCCAAATACAGAACCTGCTCCATTCTGGCGAGCCCAGCCCAACTTTGACTTCATGGCCCAATTTCAACAACCAAATGAACTCTTTAGCTTTAGTGTCCTGAATAAAAGTTGTAGATAATTAAGTTAGGAACACTTTTACAAAATGTCAAATTCAAATAATAAATATAAAAATATTTATCTTCGAAATACTACAGTGCACTATTAAGGGTAAAACTGGAATTTTCACCAAATTTTCAAATGAATGATCAAATCCCAAATATTTTATAAATAAACATGTTTAACACAATGTGAGGAAATTATATAATTTATTATCAATAAAATATTCAATAAAATAGTGTTTTATCAATGGGATAGGTGTAAAGTATTAGTGATTGAACACAAGCAGCTGAGCAGGCCAGGCAGGATCAAAGATGGTGGGTAAATAGCAAACTAGGAGGCCCACACTGCGGAGTACATACTGACTACTTCTAGTGACTCAAGAGATTCCCGACAATGATGGTGGACCTAGAAGGCCCATGCCCAGTTGTTTGAGAAAATCCCACCAGATTGAAGATCCCACCTAGGAATCCACCCCATGTCAGGGTCCACTTGAACAAGGATGATTACGAAGGGGTAACCCTTGAGGATATTCTATTGAGAGAAGTCTTGCGTGTACTGATATTTTTAGGTCCAGACAGAGCCTCTTATAATGAAAGTATCTTTCGAGTCAGGATCAGAGATTATCTCCACTGATTGGGTGTGGTTTTCCTGAATGCACTTTGGTGACGCTTCCAAGTAAGGAGACAGAAGACCTGAGAAAGTAGGAGGGATAGGGACGTCGTCTTGAAGACCGAAGCCGTAAAGAGGAAGTCGATTTGATAGTGGATAAGACAGGATCTCAAGAGAGAGCAATTCCTTCAAGACACCATCGTCTGGAATGATGGACCGAATAAGGTCCTCTTTGATGCTCTCCGCTCTACGAATCATAGATAGACGCCTCCCTGAACCAATCGGGAGAGGCTCGGCGACAGACCTGGGTACAGGATGAGGGGGAACCATGTTTTCTCCCTATATTATTAATACCATCAAATGGTTAGTCCAGAATAATAAAATCTAGACAAAGGAATTGAGAAGCCTTCGGGAGCTGTCCTCAAAAGGAGGTTCGCGATGACTACATCCCACGAACCAACCCGACATGGAAGCTGTCCATGATACCCTGGACCGCGGAGCGTTGGCCAGAAAACCGCGAACCAAGTTGCTCTGTGGAATCTTAATCCCATATATAAATAATTAGATTCGGAAGACATAAGAAATTTTCAGAATTTGGAAGATTTCAGTCCGCGGACCATCAAAACCGCGGAGTGAATTCCTCCGTGGCTCGTTGTGACTTTCTTTTTAATTAATTAAAAGTATTGGTTCCCGGTTGGGAAATTGGTTCATGGATGAAGGAAACCGCAAAGTAGGAATGGTTCATGGAAAGTGTTATTTGTTTCACGGATGAGGTGTTTCACGAAGGAATGAGCGCACAGAGACAAAAAGTGAGAGGGCTCTGGCTTCGCGAAGAATCTGGTAAAAGACAAAAGAAGGGCCCCCATATTTATAGGTTTGGTCCCCTACCGGGTCCACTCCTCTTCCACAAACCATCCAGGTTTCAAGACCACTCTACATTGGAATGTCCTCCTCTTTCTTCCGATTGGACCCCATTCCGATGGGGGGAATTTGTAGGGTCCTGAAAAAAATTCGCAAAGGAGATTCTACCCAATCCCCCCCCCCAAAAAAAATGGGGGGGGGGGGAAGAATGGAGAAAACTCAAGGGATGCACAAAGATGAACCGGTCCATAGACCAACCCAAATGATGACACCCCGTGGCCGGTTCCGCGAAGTACCCCCTCCGCGGACTATTGTCGTTTGCGGAATAGAGGCGGAGATCCTCCGTGGGCGTGAAGTACGACAGGCGCCGAACCGGTCCACCGTCACGAACCGCCCTAACTGAGGACCGCCTCAACCGGCCCAGTCCGCATCCACTGTCGTTCGTGGAATGGAGGAGGATACCTCTGCGGCCGTTAAACACTCCCCGAGATCATTTGATTTGTGGGAGAGATGTGCTCGATACCCCCCTGTGAGTTGCGGATTGACCGGGTCGTCCGTGAATTGGGTTTTCGGTCATGGGCCTCTAAAAAAGGTGCCGCATAACCATAGATACATCCTTTTCCCCACTTTATAAAAGGAGATCGAGGGGAAGAGAAAAGGATAATGGGAGAAGATCGATCAGATTCAGGAGGAAGGATTTCAAAGGAGGGAGCTTAAAATTTCACAAACTGTGAAGTTCCTATCTACAAACCAAAGCAGGTATGAAGCTGGAAGAGAACTAGTAAGGAACCGAAAACGTATAATAACTTGGTGAACCGTGAACTTAAAATAACAAAGAAACTAATAACATGAACCATGGCCCCTCTGCGGATGCACTCCCCACTGACCAGGGAGCTTATGCCTCTTTTCTGATCCGCCATACCACATAACACCCTCTTACGCGGACAAATCCCCAACCGGCACTGCCCTTGCCCGCCGCTGCTCGCATGGAACCCTTCATGAACCACCCAGGTACGTGGAATGAACCCTAATATATGAACCACCCTAGTTCGCGGGATTCCTGCTAAGTGCCGGACCACCCTGGTTCGCGAAATGCACATCTGTCCGCGGGCCACCCTGGTTCGCGGACGACTTCTCTAGCCGCGTAGCACCTCCCTACGCAAAGGGCGCCACCACTCATACACATGTGTGGCCTACCAGATCCTTTGAAGTTCCCATTCCACGGGCCATATAAAATCCTTCCAATCTAGCCTGACCCTCCGCGACTCCCTCATTGGCCCACTCATCGGCCCTGAGCCGAGGCCCCCACCAGAGCCGCCAGACCTGGGTGATGTAACCCTCAGGCGCATCTGCGCGCCGTTTTGAGTACACATACCCACTATAAGCATGGGCGAAGGGTTTCCCCAACCCTTGAGCATATTTCTGAAGCATTCCTGGGTTCACATTCCCACGGTAATGTATAGTCTATGCTCAGGACCCCTATTTCTTCCCCTCTACTTGTTAGGGTTGGGACACTTCTCCCTTCTTCGGGGGGGGGGGGGGGGGGTAGTAAAATACCCATCAAAAGGAATCCCCCATGCACTTCCGTACTTCCCCCAGGAACAAGAGAGGTGACGGGAACATGAGCACCTCTTTCGCGACATGATTTTTCTGGTCCCTTCTGCCTCTTGTTTCTCACACCGAGCATGACTCACGTGGGCTTAGAGTAGGCATCGACCATGACATCCTCTTATGTGTCTCCTCAGAGTGTAAGCCCCAATCCACACCATGGACCTCCTCAAAGTGTAAGCCCCAATCCATTACTCTGGGCTACCTCAGAACGTAAGCCCCAATCTAATGTGAACTACGAGGACTTTGATTCTATACCATAGGGATACATAGGAAGCCTCCATGAGGTTCAAGCCCGATCACCGTCGGACCCCCGGGTCCACATTCACGTCAGCTTTCTCACACTCTTCTTCAAACTATGTGGACTTTGATCCCTGTCTCCTAGGCATGGTACGTAGGAAGCCTACCTGAGGTTCAATCCCAACAATCGGTCGATCCGACTATCTTCACATCGGTTCACCGCGCCACTCCTAGTACCGCCTCAATGAGTCCCGACTCCTCGAGGTCATTAATCCAACGAGGGATGGTAAACCTCGGGGATAAATGATTCTGAACCCCTTCGTCCAGCTGACCATTTCTCATTAGGAGAAGTCCGTGGAAACTATGATTGGGTACAAAGCAAAGATTCGCGAACATATGAATACGTCTTAAATCTATAAGAGAGTACCAGAACAGGCAATAATTCCCCCCAATAGGGTGCGATGAGACCGACTTCCCATCCTCTCAACCAATGTGATTTATTAAGCATCGCTGGCCAAATAGCCCAGTGAACGTCTGCCTTTGGAAAGCAGGTCCACGTATCATCGGATATAGAACCATTGGGCATTTCGAAACTGACCTGAAATACAACCCAAACAAATCATAAAACCACAAAAGAACCATAAAACACTAAACCCCATAAAAACATAAAAACCATTAAGAAAATGTACTATCCATGAAACCCCTAAAACCCAAAAAACCCTAATAACGCTTTAAAACCCAAAAAACAAAAAAAAATACGATAAAAACCCAAAAAACTTCCTAAATTCCATAAAACACAGAAAAACTAAAAACACTAAAAACCATTAAGAAACCCAAAGATGAAAAAAACCTAAAAACCCATATAACCCCTAAATATCATTAACCCAATTCCCTAAACCATAAACTCTAAACACTACATTATAAACTATATACTCTACACCATACATGATACAACCTACACCATAAACCCTATAACGTACACCATAAACCCCAAACCGTAAACCCTAATCCCTAAACCCTATACCCTATACAGTAAACCCTAGACCGTATACCCTAAAAACTAAACTCTACACCCTAAACAAAATACCCTACACCATCAACCCTAAACCCAACAACCAAAACCCTATACTCTACACTTTAAAAACAAAACCCTAAACCCTAAACCCTTCAACCTATACCCTGAACCCAACACCCCTAATCCCTATTCACTACACCTAAAACCCTATATCGTACATCATAAACCCTTAGCCCCAAACCTGAAACCCTATATCATACACCCAAAACCCTATACCCTAAACCCTACACCCAAACCCATATACCCTATATCCAAAAAAATATTTCATCCACTGTAAACCCTATATCCTACACAACAAACAATAAACGTTACACCCTAAACCATAAACACTGCTCCCTAAATCATAAACTCTACACCCTAAACCCTATACCAAACCCCATACCCCCTAAACCCAAAACTCTCTCCTTGTACCCAATACCCTACACCCAAAACCATATACCCAACATACCAAATTCTATACCTATACTCCAAACCACAAAACCTTTACTCGGAACCCTAATCCCTAAACCCTACACTGGATACTCAATACCATACACACTAAACCCTATACCATAAACCCTATTCCATTCCCCTAAAACATAAAGCCTACAAATTAACCATATAGCCTACAACATAAACCATAAAATCTAAACCCCACTCTCTAAACCCTAAACCCTACGCCCTAAACACTAAACACTACAACTAAAACTTATACTGAACACCCTAAAACCTAAACCCTAAACCCAAAACCATATATTCTCGACTCAAAATACTAAGTCTTACACCCTAAACATTATACCCTACAAAATAGAACCTAAACCCTATACCATGCACCATAAACCATACACCCTACACTCTAAACCCTGCACCCAATGTCTAAACCCATCTACCCTACTACATACACCTTATATGATAAACCATACACCCTATACCTAACACCCTAACCCCTATACCCAGCACCCAAAACCCAAAACCGTAGACCTAAAACACAATAAAATTAACAAAAAAACCTAATCCATACACTCTAAACCCAATACCTTATACCAAAAACTTCGAACTATACACCCTAAGACTTATACCCTACACCCTAAGCGCTAAACTGTACAACCTAAACCCTATAACCTATAGTTTAAACCCTATACCATAAACCCAAAACCCTAAAACCTAAAACCTAAAACCTACACTCTAAACCCTATACCCTAAACCCTAAAAAATAATCCCTAAACAATGCACTGTAAACCCAATACCCCACACCCAAAACCCTACACCCTAAACAATACACTTTACAATAAACCCTAAACCCTACACCCAAAACCCTTTACCAAAAACCCTAAACTATAAATCCAACACTGTAAATCTTATACCCAACACCCTAAAAACCCTAAAATAATCATAAAAAATATAAAAACCCAAAGAAAATTAAGAAAACTAAAAATAGTAGAAGCACTAAATACACTAAAAATCCCTAAAAACCAAAAAACCCAACCCCCCCTTAAAATCCCAAGAATGTTTTGAAACCCATAAAAACATTAAAAACTCCAAAAACCCCAATGCCAAAAAATACCCCAAAACCCATAAAAACTTTTTAAAACCCTAAATACAATAAAAACCGTAGAAAACCCCCATAGAAACCCTTAAAACCTCTAAAAACAGTTAAAACCCATAAAATACTAAAAATGGAAAAACACTAAAAACATAAAAAACACCCTAAAACCCAAATATCCCTCAAACCCCCTAAAAATTTAAAAAACCCTAAAAACCAATAGAACCTAGAAGCCCCCTCCAAACCTTAAAACCCCTTCAAACATTACAAACTCAATAAAAACATAAAACCTTTAAAACCCCTTAAACTATAAAAACACATAAATCCACTAAAAATCTCAAAAAACCACAATAAAAACATCAAAATACCCAACCCCCCCCCCCCCCTAAAACCAATAAAACCCCCCTAAAAGACCCTAAAAATTGAAAACCCCAACAAAAGACTATAAAGTATATAAAAAACCTCTAAAACACCATAAATTAGCCTAAAACCAAAAAGAATATAAGATCCCAAAAACCATAAAGGACCCTAAAACCATAAAACCCATAAAAGACTAAGAAACCCAAAACCATATGGGGACATAGAAAAACCAAAAACTCTAAGTTACACTAAAAATACTAAATGACCGAAAGGGCCCGAAAAACCCCAAATGAAACCTATAAAGTAAAAAACCAAAAGGGCCCTTAAAAACCTGACAGGAACCTTAAAACCCTATAAAACACCTAATGGTCCCTAAGAAACATTAAGAACCCCTAAATGAACCTAAAACACTAAAAATATACAAAACTACCCCTAAAACCCCAATAAAGCCAAAAAATACTAAACCCTATAAAACCCATAAAAGACCATAACCCCCCCCCCAAAAAAAAGCCCTAACAGACCTTAGAAACCCTAAAAACATAAAAGAAACTAAAAATAATAAAAACCCAAAACCCCACAAACCCATAAAGGACCCTAAAAACCCTAAAAACCCTAAAACCATACAAATGACCTAACACCCCCTAAAACCGTAAAAGAACATAAAAACAATAAAATCCCAAAAAATAATAAATAACATAAAACACTAAAAAATATAAACCCTTTAAAACATCTAAAAACCATCAATCACCTACCCCCCCCCCCCCACAAAAAACCTCTAAAACCATCAAAACTCTAAAAACCCAAAACACCCAAAAAACTAGAAATATAAATAACCATAAAACCATAAAGAACCATAAAGATTCTAAAAACTAAAAATGGACCAAAATATCATAAAAATACCTAAAATTACATAGAATACACTATAAATACAATAATATTCTAAAAACCTAAAAATCCACGAAGGACCCTGAAATCCATTAAACTGCCTAAAAGACCATAAAAAATCAATAAACCTTAAAGATCCCTAAAAACACTAAAACACTAAAGCACCCTAAAAACCCTAAAATCTATAAAAGAGCCTAAAAAACCATAAATCTATACAAACCCTAAAGGAACCTAAAACCAGTAAAAATGTCAAAGGACCCAAAACACCCCTAAAACTTCTAAATGGCCCTAAACCCCATAAAACACTAATTGAACTCAAAACCAAATAAAACCCCCAAAAAAATTCTTAAAGCCCATTAAACAATACAGTACCAAAAAACCCCCATAATATCCTAATAAACACTAAAAAACCTAAAATACCCTAAAACCCCTAAAAACATAGAAATTCCATAAAAACATAAAATGCACTAAAACCCTATAATCTATAAAATAACCTATATCCTCTAAAACCCCCTTAACTTCCTAAAAACCCATAAAAGCTCTAAATACCCTAAAAACTACAACACCCCCCCCCCCCCCACCCCCCAAAAAAACTCCTAAAAGCCCTAAAAATTCTAAAACCACTAAAAACCATAAAATGACATAAAAACCTTAAAAATTAGTTCGAAATCCTAAAATCAAAGGAAAAAAATAAGAAGACCAAAAAACCATAAATACGATAAAACCGATTAGAACCTTTAAAACCTTTAAAACCCATAAATCATTAAAACCCCATAAAATCCTTAAAAGAGCATAAAACCCCTGCACCACAAAAAGAGCCTAAAATCCTAAATATTCACTAAAAGACCCTAAAACCCAAAGAAAAATCAATAGAACCTAAAACACCCACAAAGACCCTAAAGAAGGATAAAATAACCTAAAGACAGAAGAAAACATAAAAAACAAAAAAAAACCATAAAAAACCATAAAACACTACAAAACCAAAAACACCAAAACCCACAAAAAATCCGAAAATAATCCTAAAAACCATAAAACCATAAAACCCCTAAAAATAGAAAAAATACCTAAAAACACTAAAACCCTTGAAAACCATTAAATTAATAAAAATAACCCATAAAGTCTAAAATAATCCAAAATAAACCAAAAAACCCCCCAAAACCCAAAAAAACTAAAAAAACATAGAAAACCAAAAACCCAAAATCCCTGAAAACCCTAAAACCCTAACCCCCCCTAAATGCCCAAAATTCCTAAGAAAGCCTAAAAATCATTAAAACCCTAAGAACATAAAATTCATAAAATCCCATGTGAACGAAAAATCCCCTAAAAACATTAAAAACCCTACAATAAATAAATTTTTTTAAAAAACCTAAAAAACTATCAACCCCTAAAAATCATAAAAACACCTAAAACTCTAAAACCCCCTAAACTATATTCTCTTCTCCACAAAACCTAAAACCTAAACTCAAAAAATGACAACCAACACACTAAAAGTTTATCCCCACAAGTTAAACCCTATACCCTACACCAAAAGCCTATCCACTACCCCTAAAATCTAGTACCGTACACACTGAACAAAAAACCATACACCGTAATCTATATATCCTACACCATAAAACCTAAACCCAATGTCATAAGTCATATTCCATACACACTAACCACTAAAAGCCACACCATAAATCATATTCCATAAACCCTAAACCCTAAACCTTACAACATAAATATTATGTGCTACACCCAAAAATCAACACCCTACACACTATACACTTTAACCTATACACTAAACCTTAAACGTTGCACCCAAAAAAATATACCATATACCCTAAAACAAAAAACCTACACCCAAAACCATATACCCTATATCATAAACCCTATACCCTGTAAAGACCCGTAAAAATTCAAGGAAATTTTTTTCTTAATTTTCTTTGGAATTTTACAAGAACACTGTTTCTGAAGGCACCTAATTCCGAGGCCCGGTGTTCCCGGAATATTTTTCCGAAGTATAGCTCGGGTATGTTCAGTGAAAGAACGAGCGGGTTTTTATAACTTTTGAACCAATGGTCGGAATCGAATTTTGAGGGCACCGATGGAATCGCAGCACCGGTAATTGCTTAGAAACACGTTTTTTGGAGTTGCGTTTCCTCGGGTGTGGTTTTTAAATTTTCGGGTTAAGTAAATGAATAAAATAAAATGGTGCGATCAATTTATTTTATTTTAAGTCGCTTAACCTATATTAAGTGGATTACATGGGACCCACAATATCCTACCCCCTTGGTAGGATATTTTTGAGGTGGGGCCCACAATATCCCCACTGTTTCTTTCACCTTTTTCAACCCCCCTCCTTTAATTAAGTAACGCACCCGCACCCCCTATTTAATGAAGTCAACCCTTGCGTTTATTCTGGTTAAGAAACGCCTCATTAATGTGGTGGTTTAAGCATTGCAATTAATTCACAAAATTGTTTATTTCGTTTTTGAATTTTAAAACACAAGACTTGTGAAATAAAAATAAGACAACTCTTATTTTTATTAGGCTGGTGGTGTTGAGCGGCAAGGGAGATTTCACTCAGACTCTTGAAGATCTTCTCTTCCTCACGAAGAACGCGAAGAACGTGAAAATTCCGGATCCTTGAAAATCAACGACGCTTCTTCCGTGACGCTTCTTCCACGACGCGACGATCCCCCTTTCACGACACTTCTTCCATGACGCGACGATTCCCCTTCCGTGACGCTTCTTCCGCGATGCGACGATTCCCCTTCTGTGATGCTTCTTCCGCGACACCTTCTTCCACAACGTGCTTTTCCGCGACGAACCCTCACTCAACGACGCTTGAGGTAGGGGTTTTGATTCAATTAAACCCTTGTGATTTATACCCATGGAATATGTTTAAATATTTGTTGGAAGACTTTTTAAACCGCTAACGCGGTGGGTGCGGACCAACGAACAAGTTCGAACCCACCGTCCCTTCATTCTTGGTGTGCGGATCGGCGGGAGATGATGAAACAGTCCGCACGGGCGTTGTGAGGTCTTCCCAATGAAGAACCGGTCCCGGGAGGGCTGTTGGCGAAGACGGCAGGCAAATCCGACCACCGGAGCTCGTCCGGTGGTCTGCGGAACATTCCCCCGGCGCGCGGCTGGGAAGGGTCGTTGCGGCTGATGTCACGGCGGCAGGCCGCTAGTCCCGCGACTGCGTGGGACCAGAGGAGGCGGGACACGGCACTTGACCGCGTCTGTTGACAAGGAGTGGCCCCCCATGGGGCCGCGGGTTCACGCTGGCGGGGGGCAGCATGCCACCCCGCACCGCTCGGCCGAAATGGATGAGCCGCCCGACCGGACCGCCAGCCCGGGCTGCGCCCCGACCGAGCCGGGCCGTACCAGCCAGGCCACGCCGCGCCAGCCGGGTCGGGCCACACCCAATCGGGCCGGACCCAGACCCGGGTCGGGGTCGACCCGGTTCGGGCCGACCCAGGGGGTACCGGGCCGGATCGGACCGGGCCCGAACCCCCCTAATACCAGACTTTTCGTTCTATTGCCCATAACTTAAGCTATGGGCCTCCAATCGATGCATATTCCATTGCATGGTGATCGTTGGATCGAGACGGTCATTTCGGTATATTAAACTCATGGTTTCGGAGAACATTGGGTTTGGCCGGGTTGGTTCGTACATGAAACCAACCGGGCCCTCGGAAAGGAAACGCTTATAACTTGAGCTCCGGACCTCCGATTGACGTGTCGTTGACTTTGTTGGATTTCTATAGGTGAGAAGGACCATTTGGCTTACTTTTCTTGAGGTTTGGATGCAAGTGGAGTACGGTCGGGTTGTTTTTGACTTAAAACCAACCGAGCCCCTGGGACGAAAATGCCAATAACTCTCAGACCGGGCGTCCGATTGACGCATCGTCTATGACGTTGAGTTCCTGTTGAAGATACGGAACTTTTGGATACATCAACTCCAGACATTGTGTCAGTTGATGTATCTGCCCCTCGGCTCGTGGAGAGGACCCTTCGAAAGGAGCTTGTTGTGTGCGGGAACCCTAGAGCTGGCTGCGACTGCGATGACGATGATGACTGTGCAGAAATCCTTCGTGGATTCGACAGCGACAACTACAGCACTCAGCGATCCTACATGGATCATTGGTACTGATCCTGTGTGGGTCAGATCCTATGTGGGTCAGCGCTCAGCGGTCCTATGTGGGCTAGCACCGACAGATCCTGTGTGGGTATGATCGTGTGTGGGTCATTGTGGGGGTTAGTTACCTATCAATCTTGTGTGGGTCAGATCCTTTGTGGGTCATTGCTGGGGTTAGTACCTATCGATCCTTTTTGGGTCATTCTGGGGGTTAGTACCTATCGATCCTATGTGGTTCTGACAGCTGAGATGAATCAGTGGCTATATCTGATCATCTCTATCGTCATACGAAGAAGTATACCTGTGTGAGCGGAATCTTGAATTGATTTCCTATGTGGATTACGTTATGTTTTCCTATGTGGATCGAGTTGTAATTTCCTGTGTGGATGTGATCGAACTTGGGCTCAGAGGTTGGAGAGAACTGGAATTGATGACTTAGGTATATGTATGGGCATATACCTAAGTAGAGTCGGGTGTTACTTTGTGATTGTATCTTTCCTTTGTGGATTATCCTTTGTGGATTCTGGGAGACCTTCGGGGGTCTCGGGGTCCCTATTGAGTAGCTTATACTCACCCCTACACGGGATATGCCCACACTAAGTTGTGTTGGTTTCAGACGATGGACAGCGCTGATCGTGGTTGAGGCGCGAGGAGCAGGTCGGTACCTGGAGGTGGACCATTGGGTAGGACGTACACGGGGCGGACGGCTGGACCCGAGGAGCTATGGAGGATATCGGTACCCACCCTTCAGGTGGGACTTCTAGTGGATGGATCGAGGCTGCAGCTTTACTTTCAGTTGTTGTTTTCCCTTTCCAGTTGTACTTTACTTTCAGTTTGGGTTTGTATTCTGGCCCACTTACTTTTCTGCACTTACTATTGTACCCAGTTTTTACTTAGTGTTTACTTCTACTTCTTTCTTCCTCTGTGGTGTTTGTTTACATTACAAAGGAAATGCCTTCCCTTTTTATCGGGAATTATGCCTTGGTGCTAGTCGCCAGCCCCTGGCCTATGGATGGTGGGCTTGGGGTAGTCATGGCATGGGCCCCGAGGACGGGTCGTGACAAATTGGTATCATAGGAGTTCGGTTCTACAGCAGAACTCAGGACTCTGATCTTTTTCTATGTGAAGCAATAGTGTTAAGAGTATTGAGTGTGGTTATCAGTCCAGGGAGTCCAGTGTTGGTGCGGCGGCCGACATATCCGTACACTAGGACCCTCACTTCTGATTTCCGACTTAATGCATGAAAACATTGATTTCATGTTTGTTACATGTTTTCTTTATGATTACTTTGTGTCATATCACTAGGTATACTGTTTGACCCTGGCACACCTGTTTCTTTTCAGGATGGCCCCACGACAACAGCCAGCTAGGGTTCTGAGCGTTGTACGTGACGACAGCCCACTGAGCGACGAGGCCTCGGTACAAGGCCCTTTGACAGTAGAGGCATCGGCGGTACTGCTACCCACCGAGCCATCGATGCTACCAGCCCCAGCTTCTGATAATTCACGTCGCCTTAGTGCACTGCACGAGTTTTAGCGCCAGTGACCACCCAGGTTCTACGGGGAGATGGACCCTCAGGCCACCGAGGATTTTCTAGAGGTAGTTGTACAGGTTTTCAGGTTAGTGAGGACACTAGCAGACCTCATGGTGATCCTCGTAGCGAGCCTACTGCACGCGGCAGTAGGCAGATGGTGGAGCTTGATGCTTCAGGTGCACGATGAGGCATCTCTCCTCTGGACGGACTTTGAGAGCCTCTTCCGCTCAGAGTTCGTCCCAGCCACCCTCTGTGCGGTGCGCATCCAGGAGCTTCTACAGCTACAGCAGGGCAGCTTGACGGTCTCCTAGTACTCGGCGAGATTTACCAATATCCCACACTACTCGACAGACATGGTACGAGACCCATTCTTCCAGGCCCGGACCTTTGAGCAGGGATTGAGGCATGAGATCAGAGCATCGCTGATCTCCCTCAGCATTCCGACACAGGTAGGAGTACTGGAGCGAGCCATTCTAATCGAGAGATTCCTTGCTGAGCCTACTTTAGCAGCGAAACCTACCGCAGGGCGGCACGTAGCAGAGTCTTCTGCAGAAGGCAGTCGACGGATGACTCGTGTGTCCCGGAAGACCAGACCCTCAGGCAGACGACCTCAAGACACTGGCTCAGCAGTGAGGGGCACACAGCACGGAGCCGGTCTTTCGAGAGGCAGACAGTGCTACGCATGCGGCGGGCAGGGCCACATGGATCGTGACTGCCCGACCCGCCATGCCAAGGAGCAGCAGATGGTTGAGGGGCCACCTAGGTAGAGGAAGAGGGTCAACCGTGGCGATCCACAGGGAGCAGGAAGACGAGGTAGAGGAGCTGGTCGAGCAGCAGGTTGTGGGTGATGCTTTGAGGCTCTACCACCACCACCACCAGGAGGTCCACCCCGAGCACAGGGAGCTAGCGAGCAGAGACAGGAAAAGCTCCAGGCAGCAGAGGCCTATGACCACAGAACGCCCGAGATGATTCGAGGTACTATATGTGTCTATTCCACCCTTTCTACAGTTATTATAGACATGGGAGAGAGTCATTCTTTCATAGCTGCTGCCCTTGTTCGGAGCTCAGAGATTCCGACAGAGCCGTTGGCTCGATCCTTACGGCTAGAGACTCCTACGGGAGCAGACTTGACGATTATGCACTGGTGCCGGCAGTGTGAGCTTACTCTTGGAGGCGAGAGATTTGGCTGGGATCTTCTTGTAGTGGCATCGAGGTCTTACGACGTCATCTTGGGCATGGATTGGTTATCTACATTCCATGATCAGATTGACTGTATTAGGCGCAAGGTGCGGTGTGTACGCACTGACGGGAGCAGGTTCACCTTCACCGGTAAGAAGGGAGCCTTCGCAGCACAGGATGGACTCCGCAGAGGAGAGGACAGCCCGTCACTCATCAGTTGGCTAGCCTCATCCTAGGAGTAGTTGACTTGCGGAGTCCTAGTTTTCCTGCAGTGGTGGATCAGTATGCGGACGTTTTCCCCAACGACGTTCTAGGATTACATCCTCACAGAGAGGTATACTTTTATATTGATCTATACCCCAGGACAGCCTCGATATCCACCCCAGCATATCAGATGGCTACCGCCAAGTTTTGAGAGCTACGGGTACAGTTGGAGGACTTACAGGGCAATGGATTCATCCGACCCGGTGTTTCACCCTGGGCTTCCCCGATATTGTTCACCAAGAAGGCGGACGGGAGCTTGTGACTTTGTGTCGACTATCGTCTCCTGAACCAGGTGATAGTGAGGAACAAGTATCTGCTATAGAGGATTGATGACCTCTTCGATCAGCTCAAGGGAGCATGGTGGTTCTCAAAGATAGACCTCAGGTCAGGCTATCATCAGCTCAGAGATCGGGATGAGGACGTGTAGAAGATAGCCTTCAGATGTCGGAATGGCCACAATGAGTTCTTGGTTATGCCATTCTCCGTAACCAGTGCTCCAGAAGTGTTCATGGGACTCATGAAAAGGATCTTTCTTCCATACCTCGATCGATTTGGCATGGTCTTCATCGACGACATTTTGATATACTCGACCACGGAGGAGGAGCATGCCTACCACTTGCGGGTTGTACTAGACACACTCTGAGAGCACCAGCTTTATGGAAAGATCTCGATTTGTCAGTTCTGGATATGTGAGGTCAACTTCTTGGGACACGTCATCTCTGAGGCGAGAGTTATGGTAGATCCTACGAAGATTGAGGTAGTTCTAGCTTGGGAGCCACCCAGGAGGGTGACGGAGGTGCGGAGTTTCTTGGGACTAGCTGGATACTACCGGAGATTTGTGCCAGACTTCTACAGAGTTGAGGCACTACTATCAGCTTTGAATAAGAAGGGTAAACCCATTGTGTGGTCAGAAAGATGTCAGCAGAGCTTCCAGGAGCTGAGATAGAGATTAACCAGCGCACCTACCTTGAGGTTGATCGAGGAGGGAGTAGGGTACATAGTCTACTGCGATGCATCAGGGATCGGACTCGGATGTTTCCTAACGTAGGAGCGGGTAGTGATCGCCTATGGATCACGTAAGTTGAGGCCGCTTGAGCAGAACTACGCTACCCATGACCTGGAGTTGGTAGTAGTGTTCTTTGCTCTGAAGACATGGAAACACTATCTGATGGGTGAGCACTTAATAGTCTTTTCTGGCCATCAGAGTCTCAGGTACATCTACCCTCAGAAGGACCTGAACCTGAGACAGTGTCTATGGATCGATTTCCTCCAAGACTATGACTTGAGATATTCTATACTCCTGGAAAGGGGAACGTAGTAGCTGATGCTCTCAGCAGGAGGACGTGCATTCAACTACTTGGGGAGGCGACAGAGAAGCTAGCCGCTTTGAAGATATCCTTCATGGATAGAGATGGAGCATCCTTACTTCGATCACTCACAGTCACTCCTCCACTACTACAGCGGGTCAGAGAGGCATAGCGTGAGGACACTGACTGTGAGACGCGGCGTGCGCAGATATCCTCAGGACAGGCACCTGATGGTTTCTCTATAAGAGGAGAGCACGACATCCTTTTCATAGGACGTACCTTGGTACCAGTTGCTTTACGGGAGGAGGTGCTGGGAGAGTTTCACACTTCCCCTTTGGTGATACATCCTGGCATGGCGAAGATGTACCAGGATCTCAGACGACAGCACTAGTGGCTGGGCATGAAGAAGCATGTGGCAGAGTTCGTTTCTCGATGCCTCACCTGCCAGCAGGTGAAGGTAGAGCACCAGGTACCAGCAGGCTTGGTACAACCCTTGGAGGTCTCAGAGAGGAAGTGGGACGGCATATCTATAGACTTCGTGACTGGAATTCCATACACTTCCATGGGTCACGACTCCATTTGGCTGATTGTCAACCGACTCACCAAGTCGTCTCACTTCTTACCCATCAGAGAGTAGGGCTCACTGGAGAGTTTGGGACGTCTCTACATTCATGAGATTGTACGGCTTCACGGTGTTCCATCATCTATCGTCTCCGATCGAGATACTCGCTTTACTTCCCGGCTTTGGAAAGGGTTGCAGGAGGCGTTCAGGACACAACTACGTCAGAGCACCGCCTTTCACCCCCAGACAGATGGTCAGACAGAGAGGACCATTCAGACTCTTGAGGACATGCTCCGTGCATGTGTCCTCGACTTTGGTCACATCTGGGAGGACCACCTACCCTTGATGGAGTTCATATACAAAAAAAGCTACCACTCCACCATCGGGATGGCACCATACGAGGAATTGTACGACCAACCTTGCAGATATCCTTTGTGCTGGACAGACCCTGGGGAGTCAGCACTTGTGGGACCGGAGATGGTCCAGGCCACGACAGAGATGGTCCAGGTCATCCAGGAGTGGATGAGGATAGCTCAGAGTTGGAAGAAGTCTTATGATGACAGGAGGCGGAGGCCACTAGTGTTCGAGGATGGCGACCATATCTTTTTGCAGGTCTCACCTCGACGTGGATTACAGAGATTTGGCTGAGGCGGCTAGTTATCTCTGCACTTCATCGGACCATTCCAGGTCCTCAGTAGGATTGGCGAGGTGGCTTATCGCCTGGCTCTACAACCTCAGTTGCACCGGGTGCAGGACGTCTTCTACGTCTCTCAGCTGAGGAGATACGTGCACGACCTGACACATATCATTGACCATATGGAGTTGGACGTTGATGATGGGGCGACTTTTGAGGAGGTCCCGGTGGAGACTGAGGATCGACAGGAGCGGGTCCTACATGGATGGTCGATTCCTCTAGTGCGCATCAGATGGCGTCACGGGAACCTCCAAGAGAGCACTTGGGAGTGGGAGTCTCAGATGCGTGCTCAGTACCCACTTTTGTTTCCCTAAGTTTTTTATGTATCTTTACGGGGATGTAAAGCCCTGAGGTGGGAGTAATGTAATGACCCGTAAAAATTCAAGGAACTTTTTTTCTTAATTTTCATTGAATTTTACAAGAACGCAGTTTCTGACGGCACCTAATTCTGAGGCCCAGTGTGCCCGATATCTTTTTCCAAAGTATAGCTCGGGTACGTTCAGTGAATGAATGAGCTGGTTTTTCTAACTTTTGAATCGGTGCTCGGAATCGAATTCCAAGGGCACCGATGGAATCGTGGCGCCAGTAATTGCTTAGAAACACCTTTTCCAGAGTTGCGTTTGCTGGGGTGTGGTTTTTAAATTTTCGGGTTAAGTAAGTAAATAAAATAAAATGGTGCGACCAATTTATTTTATTTTAAGTCGCTTAACCTATGTTATGTGGATTACGTGGGACCCACAATATCTTCCCACTTGGTAGGATATTTTTGAGGTGGGGCCCACACGAGCCCCACCGTTTCTTTCACTTTTTCAACCCCCTCCTTTAATTAAGTAACGCACCTGTACCCCCCTATTTAATGAAGTTAACCCTTACGTTTATTCTGGTTAAGAAACGCCTCATTAATGTGGTGGTTTAAGCGTTCTTTCATTTTTGAAATTTAAAATGCAAGACTTGTGAAATAAAAATAAGACAACTCTTATTTTTATTAGGCTGGTGGTGTTGAGAGGCAAGAGATATTTCACTCAGACTCTTGAAGATCTTCACTTCCTCGCGAAGAACGCGAAAACGCAAAGAACACGAAGAACGTCGGATCCTCAAAAATCAACGACGCTTCTTCCGCGACGCTTCTTCCGCGATGCGACGATCCCCCTTATGCGACGCTTCTTCCGCAACGCGACGATACCCCTTCCGCAAGGCCTCCTCCGCGACGTGACGATTCCCCTTCCGCGATGCTTCTTCCACGACGTGCTTTTCTGCGACGAACCCTCGCTCGACGACGCTTGAGGTAGGGGTTTTGATTCAATTAAATCCTTGTGGTTTATACCCACGGCATATGTTTAAATATTTTTCGGAAGCCTTTTTAAACCGCTAAGGTGGTGGGTGCGGACCAACGAACAATTCCAAACCCACTGTCCCTTCGTTCTTGGTGTACGGATCGGCGATCGACGATGAAACAGGCTGCACAGGTGTTTTGAGGTCTTCGCTGTGAAGAAACGGTCCCGGGAGGGCTGGTGGCGAAGACGACATGCAAATCCGACCACCGAAGCTCGTCCGGTGGTCTGCGGAACATTCCGTTGGCACGCCACGCCAGCGGCTGGAGGCAGCGGCCGGCACCGGCCGGCCGCCAGGAGACGGCAGTGCCTGGTGCGCTACCGGGATGGGACGCCGCGGCTGAAGCTGCGGCGGCAGGCCGCTAGTCTCGCGACCGCGCGGGACCGGAGGAGGCGGGACGCGGCACTCGGCCGCGTCCGTTGACAAGGAGCAGCCTCCCATGGGTCGGGCCGCACCCAGGCCAGGCCGGGCCGCGCTAGCCGGGCCAGGCCGCACCCAAGCGGACCGGACCTGGACCCAGGGGGTACCGAGCCGGGTCGGACCAGGCCCGAACCCCCCTAATACCGGACTTTTCGGTCCGTTGCCCATAACTTGAGCTACGGGCCTCCGATCGAGGCACCATCAATTGCGTAGTGATCTTTGGATCGAGACGGTCGTTTCTATATTTTACAATTATGGTTTTGGAGAACTTTGTGTTCGGCCGGGTTGGTTTGTACACGAAACCAACCGGGCCCTCGGAGCGGAAACGCTTATAACTTGAGCTCCGGACGTCCGATTGACATGCCGTCGGCTTTGTTGGATTTCTCTAGGTGAGACAGACCTTTTGGCTTACTAAATTCGATGTTTGGATGCATGTGGAGTATGGTAGGGTTGGTTTTGACTTAAAAACCTACCGGGCCCCTGGGACGAAAAAGAAAATAACTCTCAGACCGGGCGTCCGGTTGACGCGCCGTCTGTGACGTTGAGTTCCTGTTGACGATACGGAACTTTTGGATACATCAACTATGAACTTTGTGTCAGTTGATGTATCAGGCCCTCCGCTCATGTAATGGACCCTCCGAAACGAGCTTGTTGTGTGCGGGAAACCTAGAGCTGGCTGCGACTGCGACGATGATGACGACTGTGTAGAAATCCTCCGTGGATTTGACGGCGATGACTACAACACTCAGCTATCCTACATGGATCAGTGCTACCGATCCTGTGTGGGTCAGATCCTTTGTGGGTCAGCGCTCAGCGGTCCTATGTGGTCCAGCGCCTACAGATCCTGTGTGGGTCCGATCCTGTGTGGGTCATTGTGGGGGTTAGTTACCTATCGATCATGTGTGTGTCAGATCCTTTGTGGGTCATTGCAGGGGTTAGTACCTATGGATACTTTTTGGGTCATTGCGAGGGTTAGTACATATCGATCCTGTGTGGGTCCGATGGCTTAGATGAATCAGTGGCTATATCTGATCATCTCTATCATCATATGAAGAAGTATACCTGTGTGAGCTGAATCTTGACTTGCTTTCCTATGTGGATTACGTTATGCTTTCCTGTGTGGATCGGGTTGTGATTTCCTGTGTGGATGTGATCGAACATGGGCTCGTAGTTTGGAGCGAACTAGAATTGATTACTTAGGTATATGTATGGGCATATACCTTAGTAGAGTGGGGTGTTACTTTATGATTATATCTTTCCATTGTGGAGTATCCTTTGTGGATTCTGGGAGACCTTAGGGGGTCTCGGGGTCCCTACTGAGTAGCTTATACTCACCCCTACATGGGCTATGCCCACACTACGTTGTGTTGGTTGCAGATGACGGACAACGCTGATCGTGGTTGAGGCACCAGGAGCAGGTTGGTACCAGGAGGTGGACCATTGGGCGAGATGCACACGGAGTAGACGGCTAGACCCAGGGAGCTGTGGAGGCTACCTGTACCCACCCTTCAAGTGGGACATCAAGTGGACAACTCAAGGTTGTGGCTTTACTTTCAGTTGTTGTTTTCCCTTTCCAGTTGTACTTTACTTTCTGTTTGGGTATGTATTCTGGCCCACTTACTCTTCCGCACTTACTATTGTACCCAGTTTTTACTTAGTGTTTACTTCTACTGCTTGTTTGCTATGTGGTGTTTGTTTACTTTAAAAAGGCCATGCCTCCCTTTTTACCAGGAATTACGCCTTGGTGCTAGTCGCCAGCCCCTGGCCTATGGAAGGCGGGCTTGGGGTAGTCACGGCATGGGCCCCGAGGAAGGGTCGTGACACACCCTACATCCTAAACCCTATAACCAAGACCCTAAACTATAACCCTACATTCTAAAAAACAATCCCTATACTATAAACATATCACCCTACACCCTAATCCCAAAACCTCGCACCCTAAACACAATACCTGAATAGGTAATCACTAAAACAAATACCTTAAACCCTATAGAAAAAACCCTAAGTATTAAACCCTACACCCTAATCCATAAACACAACTCCCTAAACCCTAAAACCTAAACCCAATACACTACAGCGAAAACCCTACACCCTAAACCCTATACCATACACCGCAAACCCTAAATCCCACACCCTAAACCCTATACTGAAAACTCTAAACCCTAAACCTGACACTAAAATCAATATACCCTACACCCTAAACTCTAATCCCTACACCCTGATCCAATACCCTAAACCCTAAACCAGAAACCCTAAACACTACACTCAAACCCTATACCCTAAACCCTATACCCTATACCCCAAACCATATACCTTACACCATAAAACTAAATGCATACACTCTAAAACCTATATCCTTCACCGTAAACCCTAAACCATATACCCTAAACCATCAACCCTAAATCATACACACTAAACCCTAAAACACTACACATTAAACCCAAAATCATAAAACCCAAACCCTACACACAACACCCAAAACCCCTGACCCTAAAACCTATACCCTATACCCCCCAAACACTAAACCCCATAGGCTAAATAAAATACCCTATAACCAAAACCCTAAAAAACTCCTAAACTCCTAAACGCCTAAAACACCTCAAAAATATTAAATAAATCTAAAAACATTAAAAAATACAAGAACACAAAAAATAAGTAAAAACCCATTAAAACAAAAATAAACCCATAAAATCTATAAATCCCTAAAACCCCCCAAAACCCCTAAGAAAACCCTCAAAATTCTAGAACCCCTAAAAAACTAATAGCTCTAAAACCCTTAAAAAAAATAAAAACCCTACATAACTAAAAACCTAAAAACAGTAGTAAACCAATAAAAACACTAAAAACCCCTAAAACCATTGGAGGAACAAAAATAACCCTAGAAACCGTGAAAGCATTAAAAGATTCTAAAAACAAACCAAAAAATTAAAACCCCTATAAATTATAAAAAATACTAAAAACCTTATGAATAAAAATACAATAATACCTAAACGTCCCAAGAAAACCATAAAACACCATAAAAATAATAAAACCCCTAAAAACACTAAAAACTCGTAGAAATACCATAAAAACCCTAGAAATAAAAAAACAACCTAAAAATTAATAGAATACCCAAAAAAAATTAAAACCTTTAAAATAACCTAAAATGTCCAAAACCCCCTGAAAGACCCTACAAATCCAAAAAACCCAAAAGATAATAGAATACCCTAAAAACACTAAAATATTCTAAAACCCCTAAAGCATTCTAAAACCCATAACAAAACCAAAAATAAACTAAAAAACCTAAATCCTCTAAATGAACCTAAAAAACCTTAAATGATCCTAATAACCCTAAATAACCAAAAAACCCCTGGAGGATCCTAAAAGCCCTAAAATCCTTAGAGGACCCTAAAACCCATAAAAACAAAAAACGACCCAAAACACCATAAAACCCCTAAAAGACGTTGAAACTCGTATAACACTAAGATAAAATAAAAACCCTAAAACCATAAAATCCACTTAAAATTAAAAGACCCTAGAATAGACCAAAAAAGCTAATTTACCCAAAACCCCATCAAAACCCCTAAAAATAAAAAACCATAAATAATTTGACAACACATAAAACTCAAAATTACCCAAAACCCCTAAAAAATTTTATAGACCCTAAAAAAATTAATACACTATAAAACCTAAACACCCTAAAAGCCCCTAAATAGCCAAAAATCATTAAATCCTTAAAAACCCTCAAAAGTTGTGAAATCTAAAAAACATTACAAAAACTAAAATCCATCAATAGACTCTAAATTAAAATTAACAAAACACTAAAAATCCCATAAAACACTTTCAAAATCCAAAACCCTAAAAACACTAATGTAACACCCCAATATTTCATAGTGTGTTATTTCTTCAAAATAATTCAATAACTTGCACTACACACAACACCGAGTTCAAGCGCACCATGACTTACCAAACAAGCCGTTCATAAGAGGTTATGAATAGTATTAACTAAATTTTAAACTTTATATAATCCTTATAATTTTAGAATCCATATTATGAGTTTCTTAGACATAATATAAGAACAAATTCATTTTCAGTATTGCACTTTTACCAACTTTTAATAGTGAACCCTTTTTAAATCCGATATTTTAAACTTTTATATATTCAATTTGACAAAATAAAATTTGCTTTTTAGAATTGGGACGTTGAAAATTTACAATGAAACATCCTAGGCATCCACGATACGCTTTCCATTGAATAATACAGTAGCGTGTGTTGTACGCAACTTCGAGTTCTAACACACACACCACAACCAATCAAACTAGCCGTTATGAATAGTAATACCTACTTTTTAAAATTTTATAAATTTTATCTCTCAAAATGGACTTCATTTTTGTATTAGGAGTATCGAATTTAGCCTAAGGTGAAATTTTGGAACTTTTCGGATAACATTTATATTTTGATGAATAGTGAAAATTACTAAATTTTAATTAAAAACAACTTTCTTAATCAAAATAATTTATATTGATAAATTATAAATTTGAGTGGTTTTAAAGTATATTTAGAATATATTTTTACCATTTAATACAATTTTTGTCATTGTACATTATTTCACAATTAAACCGGACATAAACAAGTGTCAATCTTTTGATAGTTATTATCTCTTAAAAACATGCTATTTGTTTTGACGACGAAAATTATTTTTTAAATTAATTAATACAACTGATATGATTTGAATGTGGTAAAATAGACATCATTTTTTAATTCATAATATCAAATATATCTTAGGCCTAATGTTTGGTATTTTTCTAGAAACTTTCATTTTTTGATGAATAATGAAACCACTAAGTGGTAGTTAAAAAACCGAATTTTTCATAAAACTTAATTTTACCGCTTCTGTGAGTGGAATTTCGAAAATCTGAGAGACACGGTTAATATCAAGGAGTAAAATTTGGTTCAATGAGATGAAAATAATTTTTGGTGAATAGTAACTTTTAAATTTTATTTACCACGGTTAAATGTAAATAGGGTAATTAAGGGAAAAATGATATTAATATTACCCTAATACATGTCCTAATTCTATTGGACAAGTGTATCTCGACCAAAAACAACCTTATGAGTAAAATAGTATTATTTAGGTCCATGTTTATTATATTAGGACATTTATTATTATTTAATTCAAAGAAGGGTTAAAAGAGTTAAAATCTAAGTTTATTTACTAAAACATTTTTAATATAGGATCATACATAAGATATATTTGATTGTAAATATTAATTAGAAATCTAAAAATATTTCATACATAATGATATTTTATTTATAATTTTTAGACATTAAATAATGTAATTTATTTATGACACAATGATGATGCAGTAATTACCATTATAGTGAAAAAGTAAAATAATTGATATTATAAATACCCAAATAAATATAATTAGAGACTTTTTATGAATTAAAAGAATTTTATAGGTTAATATGACATGTTAGGAATGATTTAATTAACTTTTTTATAAGTAATAATTCTGTTATAATTTTCACAAAAATAAATTTTCCAAATAGTGTCAAAATTGACATAAAAGAGTTTTTAAAACAAATATTATATTATTAATTGATATTCAATTCCTAAAAATCTAAGGCTCGGCCAAGAGACTTATATCATGATAGGTGTATCATTAATGGACCACTTGGGGGTCTCTTGGAGGTATATAGTAAGTTTATTAACTATATAATATAAAAATACAAAGTGACATGGTAAGTATCAAACTAGTTAACTAAGAGTTAAAACTAAAAGATAAGGTTAATATAATGACCCAAACCTGTCTAAATTACATTGGTTGAGTGGTTTTAGACCCATCCACACCTTATCCTTTAGATAATCCACTTTGGATCCATTAGAAACTGAATATTAATTTATTATAAAATAATATTTATATCTTTTCCAAAGGTGCCCCTCACCCCTCTTATAAAAGGGAACTCCCCCTTCTCATTAATTCACACCTTCAAAGCCATTTGTCGCGACCAAAAACTTCCCAAATACTCTCTAATCTTCCCTAATTTCATCCTAGAGGCATTACTTTAGTTAGAAATCCAACCTAAGTAGCCCTTTTGATCAAATCAAAATGAAGAACCCGAAGAAGAGGTAATGATTTCACCACCCCTTTTCTAGTTCCTTTCTTCTTCCACTTCTTCTTTCTTTATTATTCCCATTCTAAAATAATAAATCGAGTATCTCCTATATAATATAATATTATTATAAATATGGTACAACTATATTCAGTATTCTATCCATCCTTTGAATGACATGTCACCATACGTGCGTACGTACAGCTTACCGTCTGCACGTCATGGTGTAATTGTTATTTAATATATTATTACTTGGATGGGTATAATAATGATTTGTAATTCATGTAAATAATAAATATAACATGATAATGATTATGTATATATGATATACCATCCAATTATATATTATTTTAATATCAAAAGAATGATATTGTCGCTCGTGCGTACGTACGGACTACCGTCTCCACGAACGCGATGAGATTCATTCTCCATCGTATCCATTCAAGTATAATTATCATTTTATGATTTCAAAATAATTTTTAAATACTTGATATCATTCTGTATATGAATAAGATACAACCTATCCATGAAAAACACAGCTTACGTAACAAAACATATAAATGAAAACGAGTAAGTTAACACCCGAAACAACGATAATTCTAAAATATTATTAACAAAGCAATGTTAAAAGATCATATATGATATCATATTAATATATATGATTCTTTTATAATTTAATAACAATTATTTCACCATTATACAGGAGTTTAACATACCCCAACCAAGGAAAAGTACAAGTTAAGGGTTTATTTCACAATCTCTTCATTATCCAAGGATGTTTATACGTAATAATCTACTGGGATTTCTTTATCATCCACATCCATGTTTCTTAAAAATGTATTTCAAAACATTTTTACTATTTACCAGAATATGGGTTAAAGTCATTTATACCCTTTTTGACTTTTATAAGTGGTTTTTAAAAGAATCTTTCCGTCTTTTTCCAAACAAGGTCCTTTTTAACCTTTTCAACAGAATTATGTAAGAATTTTTTTTAACTTATACGGAGGGTGTGGATATTTTCCACCGTTATAAAATCATCGAATATTACCTTACAAGCTTATAATAATATTTTCAAAGAAAATGTTTTATTTTATAAATATATGACTCTTAAATGATTTCAAAATAGAAAGAGATATTTCTCTAAAAAAAGTATTGATTTCATCTATGTCAACATCCTTTGATGGATTTTAAGCTTATTTGAAGTTGATTTATTATGATACATAACTTATATATTGTATTTAAGGTTTTGTGATATATTTGACTATGGATATGTTATTTTTATACCATTCATGGTTTATGGATGAAGTATTTATATTTCGTATGCTAGTTTTAATACAAATATTTATGTTATGTTTAAACATTTTCATATGGGAATGCATTGGACTTAATATGTGACGGGTGGAGCCTGCTATAGCTCCTCGATGCATCGGTAGGTCTCATGAGACAAACTAGTGTCTTGGAACAAGGCATTGGAAAAATATTATTTGTAGTCTTGGCACAAGGCCTTGGCTATGTGGTTATGATAGTCTGGCATTATGCATTACATCATTATGAAAGTGGTTATTGATATTACATGTGATTATTTGATTAGTATAATATCCATGGGAATAAGTAAATGGAATTATTTCATTTTATTTTTTCCATACTATGTTGAAGTTCAAGTTTAAAAGGATTTTGTTTTAGTTATAAATTACCTTGAATGTTTATTCTTATTTATGAAACTTTACGCTATATTGTTATCCTTACTGGCCATTGAGCTCACCCCTTTTCTATCTTTTATTTTTACCAGGATGTGAAGAAGTAATTTATGAATGACCTGCAGGGATAGTATGAGGGGAATAAAGTGTGGACTATGGAGACTATATTGTTGTAGTTTTAATTTTATGATGTAATGTAAACTTTATTAATGTATCTAGTTATTCCAAGGATACTAAACAAATCGGTCTTTCAAGACATGATCTTTCTTTTAATCATGAAAATGTTATGTAATAATGCACCGACTCTGGGTAACTGGGGTCGGGGCGTTATAGTTGGTATCAGAGGAAGTTTAGTACAAACCTTGGAAGATAGATTTAGATAAACTCTGATTAGAGCACATAGATCTAAGATGGACTTTGAGGATTAGTATAGAAGAACCTCCTAGAATTTTGGTATTGTAGAAATTTTGTGAGTTTTCCAAGTAATACATCCATTTCTGGATATTAGCAGGTAGAGGCGGCTCTGGAACAGATGTACCTAGGGGTAAAACCCGAAAACACCACTTTCAGCTGGACTCGAACGAGAACTGGTGCATGACAACGAGCCTTTCTGCACTCTTGGTTACGACACTCCCTGGGGATATTCTTAGGATAATTCTCATTTTCTTTACAAACCATTATGAAAGGTTTATTAGTATATACTTCCTCAAAGGAGACATTTTTTTGAATATGGATTATATCCATAAACTATTTAATTTATGTTATGTGTTTTATAAGTTTTTGATTAGGTATTGTTATTCATAAATTAATCTAGTGTATGCCATTGTTTAGAAATGGTGCCCAGTAGAAGGAATGAGAACTCCAGCAATGCACATGATCCAAAGAGAAAGAAGGATCATATCTTTCATGGTCTTAAGCCAGAATTTATAAGAGAAATAGTCTTGCATGTATTATCATCATATGAAGAAATAATATCATGTGTTGATAAGATAAGTAAAGAGTTTACTGAGTCCTATGGATTTGAAGGGAAGCAAGAGAAGAAAAGGATGGAAGAGAGAAAGATGGATAAAGGAAAGAGGGAAAAGAAGAATTTTCTCATAAGTGGTAACTGTGGAAAGAAACACCCTGGAACTTGCCTGAAAGGAATGGGAGTTTTTTATAAGTGTGGTGGAAAAGGGAACAAAGTACGTGACTTCAAGGGTAAGAAAATGGTTTCAAATGTACAATGCTTCATTTTCAAGGAGTTTTGACACTACGCGAACCTATGTCCTCATCATCAGACTATGCTTCAAATGATGCTATTGGATAATAATCAAGTTATGATACTACCATAGATGAAGAGGAATGATTAGAGTTCTTATGTTGAGTATGTCATTTGAGTGTTGTATCAATAATGTACTTGTTGTAATAATTATGGAATATATAAGGATTATACCGCAGTACTATTTCATTAAGGACTTGAGATTGTGTGGAACAAAGAAAAGTGACTCAATAACAGGTTGAATTTTTAGAAAATATATGGTTGAGAGAAAGATAAACAATAATATGGTTCTGATACTGAGGTAGTGACTTTAGAATAATACATGATTGATTTAGATAAATTATATTGGATATTCTTGACTACCTTGAAACTGATTAATGATTTCTATATTCTATCATTGTTGGGGTTTACAGCATTTTTGGATAGAAGGAGTATATATATTATTCGTTAAGGAATAAGGGATCATGAATGTAATCAATAAGGTTTTATTTTAATTCAGGATGTTGTAGTGTTTTAAAAGAATACATGATGATGGTGATCACATGTTATTACGTGGAAAAAAGGATCTTCATTTTTTTACCTTCCTTATAAATATTGGACTGAAGTATTTTGGATAGTTCTAGTTTGGATTATTTTGGATTGCTATAAAAGGATAACCCGGAGGTCGGGCGGCAACCTGTCGCGTCCAGCAAGGCCGCGAGACTTGAACCCACAACCGAAGGGCGACAAGGGTTTATCACCTACCACTGACCCACGTGATGTCCTGGATTGAATAATGTCATTTTTTAATGGTTCTGCTAGATGAATTATAAATTCATTTTTTTAACCCTATACGAATAGGATAAATAGAATATTATTTTTAAGTTCTATTATCTTTTAGAGTGAAAGATGAGTTTTTGGTAGAACTTAGTTAAAGGTTGAGACTCTACTTGCCAAGTATATATTTTTCTTCTTCTCTTATTCAATTAAGAAATTAATTCTTATACTTTAGTGAAGGGATCTTAAAACAGAAAAAATATGTTATCCTAATACCATATGTTTTGTTGAACCGATGGTATTTTAAATCATCATAGATTGATGAATTTAAGGCCCTCAATTTTACACTTGTTTGTGATTGATGACCTCAATCACTACCTATAAATATTTACGTTTTCCTCCAATTATATGTCTCCAATTTCCACCAATGTTCTCTGAATAGAGATCATAATTTGGTGGGGACCCTTTCATTTCTCTTTTCCTCTTATTAAGACTAAATTTTCTCAACCCAATTTCCAATGTGGGTTTTCCCACAAAGATATTTTCTATATTAAACCTTTTATTTTCGACGAAAAATTACAAATTGTGAGGATGCAATTTATTGAAGAAGGGGAGAATGTAACACCCCATGATTTCATAGTGTGTTATTTCTTCAAAATAATTCAATAACTTGCACTACACGCAACACCGAGTTCAAGCGCACCATGACTTACCAAACAAGACGTTCAAAAGAGGTTATGAATAGTATTAACTAAATTTTAAACTTTATATAATCCTTATAATTTTAGAATCCATATTATGAATTTCTTAGACATAATGTAAGAACAAATTCATTTTCAGTATTGCACTTTTACCAACTTTTAATAGTGAACCCTTTTTAAATCCAATATTTTAAACTTTTATATATTCAATTTGAGTAAATAAAATTTACTTTTTGGAATAGGGACATCAAAAATTTACAATGAAACATCCCAACCTTCCACGGTACACTTTCCTTTGAATTATACAGTAGCGTGTGTTGTACGCAACTTCGAGTTCTAACACACACCACAACCAATCAAACTAGCCGTTATGAATAGTAATACCTGCTTCTTGAAACTTTATAAATTTTAACTCTCAAAATGGTATTCATTTTTGTATTCAGAGTATTGAATTTAGCCTAAGGTGAAATTTTGGAACTTTTCGGATAACATTTATATTTTGATTAATAGTGAAAATTACTAAATTTTAATTAAAAACAACTTTTTTAATCAAAATAATTTATATTGATAAATTATAAATTTGAGTGGTTTTAAAGTATATTTAGAATATATTTTTACCATTTAATACAATTTTGGTCATTGTACATAATTTCACAATTAAACCGGACATAAACAAGTGTCAATCTTTTGATAGTTATTATCTCTTAAAAACACGCTATTTGTTTTGACGACGTGAATTAATTTTTAAATTAATTAATGAAATTGATATGTTTTTAATTTAGTAATATAGTCATCATTTTTGAATTCATAATATCAAATATATCTTAGGCCTAATTTTTGGTATTTTTCTGGAAACTTTCATTTTTTGATGAATAGTGAAACCACTAAGTGGTAGTTAAAAAACTGAATTTTTCATAAAACATAATTTTACCTCTTCTGTGAGTGGAATTTCGAAAATCCGAGAGACACGATTAATATCAATTAGTAAAATGTGGTTCAATGAGATGAAAATAATTTTTGGTGAATAGTAACTTTTTAATTTTATTTATCACGGTTAAAAGTAAATAGGGTAATTAAGGGTAAAAATGATATTAATATTACCCTAACACATGTCCTAATTCTATTGGACAAGTGTATCTCGACCAAAAAAACCTTAGGAGTAAAATATTATCATTTAGGTCCACTTGTATTAGATTAGGACATTTATTATTATTTAATTCAAAGAAGAGTTAAAAGAGATAAAATCAAAGTTTATTTACTAAAACATTTTTAATATAGGGTTATACATAAGATAAATTAGATTGTAAATATTCATTATAAATATAAAAGGATTTCCTACATAATGATATTTTATTTATAATTTTTAGACATTAAATAAGTTAATTTATTTATGACACAATTATGATGCAATAATTACCGTAATAGTGAAAAATTAAAATAATTGATATTATAAATACCCAAATAAATATAATTAGAGACTTTTTATGAATTAAAATAATTTTCTAGGTTAATATGACATGTTAGGAATGCTTTAATTAACTTTGTTCGAAGTAATAATTCTGTTATGATTTTCAAAAAAATCAATTTTCCAAATAGTGTCAAAATTGACATAAAAGAGTTTTTAAAACAAATATTATATTATTAATTGATATTCAATTACTAAAAATCTAATTCTTAGCCAAGAGAATTATATCATGATATTTTTATCATTAATGGACCACTTGGGGGTCTCTTGGAGGTATATAGTAAGTTTATTAAATATATAATATAAAAATACAATGTGACATGGTAAGTGTCAAACTAATTAACTAAGAGTTAAAACTAAAAGATAAGGATAATATAATGACCCAAACCTGTCAAACTTCTATTGGTTGAGTGGTTTTATACCCATACCCACCTTAACCTTTAAATAATCCACTTTGGAGCCATTGGAAACCGAATATGAATTTATTATAAAATAATATTTCTAGCTTTTCCAAAGGTGCCCCTCACCCCTCTTATAAAAGGGAACTCCCCGTTCTCATTAATTCACACCTTCAAAGCCATTTGGATCGGCCAAACTCTGACCGAATACTCTCTAAACTTCCCTCAATTCACCCTAGAGGCATTCCTTTAGTCAGAAAGGCAACCTAAGGAGCCCTTTTGATCAAATCAAAAGGAAGAACCCGAAGAAGAGGTAATGATTTCACCACCCCTTTTCAAGTTCATTTCTTCTTCCACTTCTTCTTTCTTTGTTATTCCCATTCTAAAATAATGAATCCGGTATATACTATCTATTTTAATATTATTATAAATATGGTACAACCATATTCAGTATTCTATCCATCCTTTGAATGACATGTCACCACACGTGCGTACGTACGACTTACCGTCTCCACGTCGTGGTGTAATTGTTATTCAATATATTATTATTTGGATGGGTATAATAATGATTTTTAATTCATTTAAATAATAACTATAACATGATAATGATTATGTATATATGATATAACATCCAATTATATATTATTTTAATATCAAAATAATGATATTTTTGCTCGTGCGTACGTACGGACTACCGTCTCCACGAACGCGATGAGATTCATTCTCCATTGTACCCATTAAAGTATAATTATCATTTTATGATTTCAAAATAATGTTTAAGGACTTGATATAATTCTGGATATTAATAATATACAACCTATCCATGACAAAAAAGGCATACGTAAAAAAACATATAAAAGAAAAGGGGTAAGTTAACACCCGAAACAACGATAATTCTAAAATATTATTAACAAAGCAATGTTAAAAGTTCATATATGATATCATATTAATATATATGATTATTTTATGATTTAATAAAAATTATTTCACCATTATACAGGAGTTAACCTACCCCAACCAAGTAAAAGTACAAGGTAAGGTTTTATTTCGCAATCTCTTCATTATCCGAGGTTGTTTATACGTAATAATCTACTGGGATTTCTTTATTATCCACATCCATGTTTCTTAAAAATGTATTTCAAAACATTTTTACTATTTACTAGAATATGGGTTAAAGTCAATTACACCCTTGTTGACTTTTATAAGTTGTTTATAAAGGAATCTTTCTGTTGTTTTCCAAAAAAGGTCCTTTTTAACCTTTTCGACAGAATTAAGGTAAGAATGTTTTTTTAACTTATACGGCGAGTGCGGCTATTTTCCACCGTTATAAAATCATCAAAGCTTACCTTACAAGATTATAAGAATATTTTCAAAGAAAATTTTTTATTTTATAAATATATGACTCTTAAATGATTTCAATATAGAAAGAGCTATTTCTCTAAAAAAAAGTTTTGATTTCATCTATGTCAACATCATTTGATGGATTTTAAGCTTATTTGAAGTTGATTTATTATGATACATAACTTCTATATTGTATTTAAGGTTTTTTGATATGTTTGAATGTGGATGTGTTATTTTTATACCATTCATGGTTTATGGATGAAGTGTTTACATTTTGTATGCTACTTTTAATACGAATGTTTATGTTATGTTTAAACCTTTTCATATGGGAATGCATTGGACTTAATATGTGACGGGTGGAGCCCGCTATAGCTCCTCGATGCATCAGTAGGTCTTATGAGACAAACTAGTGTCTTGGAACAAGGCCTTGGAAAAATCTTATTTGTAGTCTTGCAATGAGGCCTTGGATATGTGGTTATGATAGTCTGGCATTATGCATTCCATCATTATGAAAGTGGTTATTGATATTGCACGTGATTATTCGATTAGTATAATATCCATGTGAATAAGTAAATGGCATTATTTCATTTTATTTTTTCCATACTATGTTGAAGTTCAAGTTTAAAAGGCTTTTTTTTAGTTATACATTGCCTTGAATGTTTATTCTTATTTATGAATGTTTCCGCTATATTGTTATCCTTACTGGGAATTTGAGCTCACCCCTTTTCTATGTTTTATTTTTACCAGGATGTGAAGATGTAATTTATTAATGACCTACAGGGATAGTATGAGGGGATAAGAGTGTGGACTATGGAGACTATATTGTTGTAGTTTACATTTTATGATGTAATGTAAACTTTATTAATGTATCTAGTTATTCCAAGGCTACTGAACTGATCGGTATTTCGAGACTTGATATTTCTTGTGATCATGCCAATGTTATGTAATAATGCACTGACTCTGGGTAACTGGGGTCGGGGCATTACAACTAAGGAACCCTAAAAACCATAAAAACCTTAACGAATATTTTAAAACTATAATAAACTCCTAAAAGACTCTAAACACACTCGTAAACCCAAAAATGACCACATGGATGACAAAACCTATATAAAACCATAAAACCTACTAAAAACCATAAAAGTCCTTAAAATGTTAAAAACCCTAGACATCGATAAAATGAAAAAAACCCCTAATAGACCCAAAAACCCAAAAACCCCATAAAATACTAAAGGACCATAAAAATCCTAAAAAAATATAAAATACCATAAAACCATAAACACCATAAAAATCAAAATATCTCGTAAAAACCACTTGAAATCATAAAAAACCTTAAACAAAAAACCCCAAAAAACCCAAAAAACTAGAAAAAAATTTAAAAACCCTGAAACCCAAAAATAACTAAAAACAAAAAATTGTAAAAACATTAAAATACCCAAAAATACTGTAAACTCTATAATGACATGTAAAACCCCTAAAACCGTATAACCCCTAAAAACATAAAGAAACCATAAAACACCAAAAAACCTAAAACATAATAAAACATAATAAACCCCTAAGAACACAAGAACCCCAAAACCCCCTTAAAAATTAAATAACCCTAAACCCCTAAAACCCTCTTATATCTCAGAGATCCAAAAAAAATAAGAACCCCTAAAAATGTAAAAATAACCTTAAAACTCTAAAACCCCTAAAAATCGTAAAAACACAAAACATTAAAACCCTTCAAAACCCTAAAACCCATTGAAACACCCACAATATATAAAAAAAATGAAAGAATCATAAAAACCCTTAAACCCTAAAAACCCATAAAAACACCTAAAACCCAAAAATTTTCAATATTGAAAATACCATAAAAACTTAAAACATTGAAAGACCCTAAAACATTATAAATGCCCAAAATGGCCCATAAACCCCCATAAAAACCAAAAGAAAATTAAGTGATAAAAAAACTCTAAAACCCCATAAAATCTTAAAACTCCATAAAAACAATAAAACACATAAAACTCTAAAGACCCTAAAAATTCCAAAATTTCCAAGAAACCAAAAAACTCCTAAGAATCTAAAAATAAACAAAAACCCAAAAACTCCCAAAAAACCCAAAAAATCATTTTATACCCCTAATAACCATAAAAAATACTAAGAAAACATAAAATCTATAAAAGCCCTAAAAATTAAAAAAGCCCCTAAAACATATAAAACCCCTCAAACCCATAAAAAAACTAAACCCCCTAAAAACCCAAAACCATTAAAACACTAAAAATCCTTAAAACCTCTAAAAAACCTAAAACCAATAAAATAACAAAACACCGAAAAATCAATAAAACACTGAAAATCCATTAAAACACTTAAAATCTGAAATGACCCTAAAACCTATGAAAACACCCAATTACCCCAAAAACATAAAAACCTAAAAACTATAAAAATCCCAAAAACACCATTAAACACTAAAACCCATAAAAAGGCACAAAATCATAATACCGAGAAGTTCTTAAAATAACCCTAAAAACATTAGACCCAAAAATCCCTAAAAAATATAAAAACCTATAAAAAATACTAGCGTTCCATTAAAAAACTAAAAACCTGAAAAAAAAAATATAAACCCCTTGAAACACTAAAAAATAGTAATACCCCAAAAATTAAAAAACCCCATTTCAGATGGAATAAGCTCTGGATTGAATATGATTCATCATTGGCGGTGGAGGCCTTCCGGAAGCAGTCACGACTTGTACCATGGCGACTTCTCCAACACTGGTTCGAGTGCCTCGATGCTGCCAAGACTCTTACCTTGAGCATCTCACATGCATATAGGGAGGAAAAATGGGTTGCAGATGCTCTTTCCAAGAGATCGATTGATGAAGGGACTTCGGTATGGTCTTTCAGGACTCCAGACTTCTGTTTGTATTCAGTTGACTCAGACATGAAGGGGACGACCCACACCAGGATATGCAAGCCTCCTTTGTAATGCTTTGTACTTTACTTTTATGTTCTTGAATAAATCATGGGATTAGCATTGTCTGACCCCACACCTTTTCTGTCCTTGATACCCTAAAAAATCTCAAAACCCGTAAAAACCCTAACAACCCTAAAAACCATGGGAAACCGTATGAAAACCATAAAAATCCTAAAAACCATAAAACCCCCAATTAAACCAAAAATCCCTAAAAAACTCTAAAAACTCTAAAAACAACCCAAGAAGTGAAAAATCATTGAAAAACACTAAATCCTTAAAAATACAAGAAATCCATAATCCTCTAAAAAATTCATAAAAATTCTAATAACCACCTAAATCCTACCCACCCACCCACTCCCACTCCAGAAAAAAACAAAATGATCCCTAAATCCACCAAAGTACCCCTTAAAAACATAAAATCCTAAGAGCCCTAAATACCCTAGAAACCCTATAAATTATATAAAAAATAAAATCCCTAAAGAAATCCTAAAAACCATAACATATATTGTGTAATACCTAATACAAAAACCCTAAACAATAAACATTAAACACTAAACCCTACACCAACCTACTAACATACACCCTAAACCCTAAACCCTAAACCCTAAACCCTACATCCCAAACCACATACTACACACACAAAACAGTAAGCCCTATACCCTAAACGCTAGACCATAATCCCTAAACCCCAAACCATAAAACCTACTTCCTAAACCATATAACCCCCACCATATTCTCTAAACCCTACAACCTAAACATTATACCCAAAATCCTAAACACAGCACATTAATCCCTGTAACCAAAACCCTAAAACCAAAATCCTACCCCCAAAACCATTTACCCAAAACCCAATCCATAAACCTTATTCCCTAAACCATATAGCATATTACCTAAATTACAAACTGGACACCCTATACCCAAAACCCTGAAGACAAAACCCTAAACCAAAAACCCAAAACCCAAAAAATATACCTAACAACCAAACACTATACCCAACACCCTAATACATATTTTTTACTCCCTAAACTATATGCACTAGACACTATACCTTAAAAACTATGCCATAAACTCCAAACCGTATACCCTAATCCCTAAGCCCAATTTCCTACACCCTAAACCCTATACCCTACAACCTAAAGACTAATCCCTAAACCCTACTACCCAAACAAAATCCCTACCCTTGAAACCATACAACCAGAATGCTAGACCCCGAAAACCTACACCATAAACCCTAAAAACTATACCATAAATCATATAAACCACACCCCACACCCTAAACTCTGCCACCAAAATTTGATACCTTACCCCCTAAACCCACAACCATACACCCTAAACCCTAAACCCTACACCCTACACCCTAAAACCTAAACCCTATACCTTGATATTTCCTAGTCATGGTAGTTGTACCACTGATAGGGGGAAGGGTGGTTCAATGATATATTTATATATTATGCTTCCTTACATAAAATATAACCTCTGCCTCCTATAAAATATTTTTACCCTACTGAAAATAATTCTAACCAACATCTACAGGAACACTTGAATTTATGAGGTTCTCTACTAAAACGTGTAGCTACTTCCTTGGTATGGCTTAAAACTAATCTAATACCACACAATATACTAGAAAAGAATCATTTTCTTTGGAATACAATTAGTAGGATACTCTCATACACTCATGTATAACAATATTCAATACAATAGTTTATGTACTTTAAGTTGCACAAAATGATGTGATGTAACTTTTTTCTCCATGATCAGCATTCAAAAAAAATAGAAACTGTCAAAACAATTCTTCACTTTCTTACCTTGGAGAATGTTACAACGTCATAGACTTCATAATAATACTCAGTCTAATGCCTTTGTCTGATTCTTATTTCTGAATTTCTGAATATAGAAAAATACTTCTATCAGAATTCTACCAACACATTTCTGGACCACTTCTAATCTGAGTTCGCAAAATACAGTCTGATTCCCCAGTCCAATTACCAAGTCCTATTGTTCAATATGTAAATTTTAAATTTTACTGAATACATATTTAAACAAATATGAACTATTAATTTTTTTTTCTGTAAATATCAATAAAATTTTCCCAGTCCAATTACCCAACCATATACAATAAGAAGCTAAATCCCATATTTCTCTTCCTCTTATACTATCTGTCAAACTTATTTAAGAAATAAGAGTCTCGGAACCTACACCAAATGATTGAGATGTGGATCTTCACTCTCCCCTTTCATACATGATGGAGAATAACAGAATACCTGATGTACTCTCCTCATATTTATAGGCTCACGAGAAAGGTTTAAGCGGGAGTCTGGAATAATTTTCTATAATTACCAAATTTCTTGAATCTTAAGTCATCCTTAAATCTCACATGTATCTTTGACTTCATCAATGATTTAAATTCACCATAAATCTTATATCAATTTATAACTTCTTCAATATTTTCAATTCTCTTTTAATCTCAGATAAATCATTGACATCTTTAATTATACAAACATGTCTTTATTTTGATTCATCATTCTGATTCCTCTAAAGGATTTCTTCATATCTACCGATAAAAAAACAAACCAATTCTTAGAGAATCTAGTTTATCATTGACAACACATTTTTATCTTTTTCAACCTATTCAACCAAAATTCATGTTTTAGAAAAACTCCATTCTGATTCCAATTATGAGCTGCCACATTACGATGAAGACAAAGATAAAATAATAGATTTTTCTTCTTATTTTATCTTGTCCCACGTGAAATAAAATTAAAATTTTCCTCTTCTTCAACTTCTTGATTATAATCATGAATTTTTCTTGACTTGGAAACATTTAAGATCTTATCTGCATCGTCTAGCTTATAATGGAATGTATTGTTGCTTCCAATTCCTCCAGGAACATCTTTCTTCCCTACTCAGCCTCAATACGATATTTCTAAATATGTTTTTCATCACCTTTTACCATCAAATCCAATTACCAGTAAAATTATCAAACCTTATTCTCCCCTTTATTTCATCAAGTTAGCATCACAAGTTTTAGAACTTACTTTTTAATTTTGAGAAATAAAAAAATGAAAATCATCATTAGATTTATGTCTGATCCAGCTGAATCCTATTCCTTTCCTTATTATGATAAAGTCTTTCATTCTAGACTCAATGTGAGTCTGGTGATTATTTCTACCTGAAAACATATCCAAAATATGATGGACTTTCTTATTATTTGGTATTTTAGTTCTCTAAATATAATGGTTAGTCTAATTTTCACCCAAAAAAATGTGAGGTGATTTATTTTCATCTTGAGCTTCCTTGAAAGTAAAGGAAAATACCTGTATACAATAAAATTCCTTATCAGCTTGGTCCTAACATACCCTAAACTATAAATCATAATTCGTACACCCTAATCCAAATACCCTGAACCCTAAACCCAAAACCATACACCTTAAACATTGTACCCTATATATTAAACCCTAAACCCTAAATAATATACCCTAGACCCTAATCACTAAAACCAACACCCTAAACCCTATACCTTTCACCCAAAAACCCAAACCCAACACTGTAAAATCTATACCCTCCACACTAAACACTAAACCGTACACCCTAAACCCTATACCCTACACTATAAACCCAAAATAGTACAACAAAAACTCTAGACACTACACCCTAAATTCTTTATCCTTAACCATATACCCTACAACCTAAATTGGAAACTCGAAACCCTATACCGTACACCCTAAATCCTAAACTCTCCTCCCAAAACCCTACACTATACATCCTAAATGATAATACCTACATCGAAAACCTTTTACCCTTCATCTTAAACACAAAACCCTACTACCTAAACTCTATACCCTAAACAATATACCCTAAAACCCAAACCCTTAACCCTATACACCACATACTAAACCCCAAATCATAAACCATAAACCCTACAACCAAAACATTAAACCACATACCATAAACCATACACCCTACTCTATAAACCCTAAACCACAAACCCTAAACCCTATACACTATACCGTAAACCCTAAACCACACATAGTAAACCTTATACCCAACACCATAAACCCTAAACCCTATACCCTAAATTTCGTACCCTATATGAAAAACTCTATACCCAACACCCTAAACACTAAAACCTAACAATAAACAACAAACCATAAACCATAAACCCAGATCCCCACATCCTAAATACTATCTCTACACCATAAACCATGTACCCTGCACACTACACCATATACCATACACCATAAACTGTATATCCTACACCCTAAACACTACATGATAAACCCTATACCATATACCCAATAAAGTAATACAAAATCCCAAAACCCAAAATCCTACACCCTAAAACCCATAAACTATACCCTAAACCCCATAATCTATACACAAAACATACACCCTACTCTATAAACACTAAAACCAACTCCCTAACCCTAAACCATATACACTCCACATGAAACACTAAACACTACACCCTAAACCTATACTATTATCCCAATACCCAACACCCTAAACCCTAAACCAAAAACCCTAAACCTTGTATCCTATACCCTACACCCTGAACTGAAAACCCAATACCCTCAATCCTAAACCACAAACCCTACACCCTAAACCCCATTTCGGATACACAAAACTGTAACCCTACACCAAAACCCTAAACCCCACACCATTAACCCTAAACCCTACATAAAAAAACCTTATACCCTATTCCTTATACAATAAAACCAACAACCAAAACCATATACCATAAACCCTAAAACTAAAATTCTAAATTTTAAACCCTATACCTTTCAACATAAAGCTTGAACATACACCCCAAACCCTATACAATACACCATAAAACCTATACACTACCCCCTAAACCCTATACTTTGTATGTTAATCCCTAAACCCTACACCCAAAACCCTATAACATACACTTTAAACCATACCCTACACCTTAAAACTTATTCCCCACACCCTAAATCATATTCTCTACACCCTAAATCCCAAACAAAAAACAACCTAAAACCCCTAAAAACTCTAAAAACCCTAAAAATATTAAAACATCCCAAAGCTATAAAAAACCTATTAGAATAAAAAGACTAAAGCGCCATAAAAATCTAAAAACGCATTAATAACTCTATAAAACATAAAAATCCTAAATCCATAAAAAATACTAAAACCCCAAAAAACATTGAAGAACCCTAAAATCCCAAAAACCACCCCTAAAAATCATAAAACCCCCAAAAATCGTAAAAACCCTAAAAGACTAAGAGAACCCTAAAAACCCTAAAAACCTATGAAAACCCTCAAAAAAATAATAAACCTAAAAACCTAAAAAATATAAAAGACCTAAAAACACTACAAACAAGAAAAATCCAAAACCCTTGTAAAACTCTAAAAACATTAAATCCTCAAAAAACACTAAAACTATTAAAACCACCTAAATTTTTTTTAAAAACCCTAAAAGAACCCTAAAAATATAAAACCACTAAAAGAACCCTAAAACCCCTAAAATAAAGTAAAATACACCTAAATACCCCATAAAATTTTAAAAATCTAAAATCGTATAAAAACCCAGAATATATCCAAAAAATTGTAAAAACAATAAAACTCTAAAAAGACACCAAATCCCTAAAAAATCTAAAACAATAAAAACCTTTGAAACCCTAAAACGCACAAAATGTCTACAAAATGATTGAAAACCCAATACCCCCCCCCCTAAATACCCTAAAACGCCCAAAACCCATAAAAATTACATAAACCACTGTATCGTCCCAAAATACCTCAATACACTCAAAAACCCTTAAATACCAAAAAACCCAAACAATGCCTAAAAGTACATAGAAACCCATAAAATCGTTAAAACCCGTAATAGACCCCAAAAATACTAATAGCCCAGAAAATATTTTAAGAACCCCAAAATTATAAAACCCCAAAGAGTCCAAGAAACCCTAAAAATCCTTATAAACCCAAAAAAAATTATAAATATGATAAAAATCAATAAAAATTTCTAGAAAACCCAAAAAAAACATAAAGAGACATGAAAAGCCCTAAAACCCCTAGTATACCACAAAAATCCCCTAAAAACCCCAGAAACCATAAATTATCATTAAAATATTAAGGTTCATAAAACCCCTAAAAACATCAAATGTCCATAAAACCCCTAAAATCCTATAACACATTAAAAACCCAAAAACATCTAAAAACTCTAAAAATCCTAACATATCCTAACAAATCATTTAATGCATTAAAACCCATAAACCCCAAAAAATACTAAAAACCCCTAAAACCATTAAATTCCCACAAAAACATACACCACCTAATCCCTAAAAACCCTAAAACACAGAAAACCCAAAAGAATAGTAAAACCCATAATGGAACCTAATACCCCTAAAACTGTAAATACTCTTATTAACCCTAAAACCCCTAAAAACTCAAAAAAACCCTTAAAATCTATAAAAATAACTGAAATGACATTAAACCCCTAAAATACCTTAAAACCCATAACAAACCAAAAACCCATAAAAGAATGTATAAAAATATAAAACCCTAAAACCCCTAAAAACATTAAAAACCCTAAAAGTACCTAAAAACAATAAAACCCACAAAAGAACATAAAATTTTTAAAAACCCTAAAAGTCACTAGAAACAATAAAACATCTTAAAGACACTAAAATACCGAAAACAATACAAAAGAATATAAAAAAACAAAATTAGTAGAGGACCCTAAAAAGTATTGGTCCCTAAAAACTATGAATTATCTGAAAGGGTCCTAAAAACCCTATAACGACCCTAAAAACCTAAAACCTCTAAAAGACAATAATAATCGTAGAAACCATTAAAATTCCCTAAAATTCCCTAAACCAAAAAAATATTTCTGAAATCCATAAATTTCCTAAAAACTAGGAACGTAAAAAATGATAAATAAACCCTAAAACCCCTAAATACACTAAAACCCGAAAACAAAAATATAAAACCAAAAATCCTAAAAACCATAAACCCCCTAAACTATTAAAAACCCAAAAAACCCCTAAACACCCTAAAGTCCCTAAAAACATGAAACCCCTAAAAATTATAAATATAGTAGAAACCCCAAAAACCCAAAAGACCATAAATGAACTTCAAAACAACCTAAAACCCATATAACCCTAACAGCATAAAAACCACTTAAAATTTTAAAAACCCTAAAACAATAAAAACAATATGATCCCCTAAAACCCCTCATAATCCTAATCAACACAAAAATCCCAAAAAATATAACAACACCTAAAACATTAAAAACCCAAAAAACTAAAAAAATAATAAATACCCTAAAAATGAAAAAAATCGCCCAACCCACAAAGAAATCCTAAAACCCCAAGAAACCCTAAAAACATAAAAAGCATAAAAACCCACAAAAAATAAAAAAAAAGCCCCTAAAAATCTAAAACCCCATTAAAACACCTAAAATCCAATTAAACCCCAAAAAACCAATAAACCTTAAAAACCAAAAACACAAAAAAAACCTCAAAACACCAAAAAAACCATAAAACCCATGATATTCTTAAAATCCCATAATGACCATAAAATCAACCTAATCCCCTTAAAACCCCTAAAAAACATAAACCCCAAAACCCCTAAATCTAAAACACTATATCTTATACCCTAACCCATACACCAAAAACACTATACCCTACACCTAAAACCCAAAACCCTACACCCCAAACCTTATACCCTACACCCTAAACCCAAAAACCACACACTCAACCATATACCAAAAAACCTAAACCATAAACCATACAACAGAAACCATAAAACCTACACCTTATACCCAAAACCAACACCCAAAACCATAAATCATTAAACCTAAACTTCAATGAACATAAAAACCATAAAAATACTAAAACAATATAAAAGACCCTAAAAGACATAAAGTGCCCGAACTACCCTAAAATACCCAACAAATCCAAAAAATCCAAAAAAGAACTATAAAACCTATAAAGATCAATAAAAGACTCAAAATAACCAAAACAATCAAAATGACACTAACAATAAAATAAAAACATAAAATACCCAAAAAACACTAAAAATTCCAAAACCCATAAAATCCCCAAAAATCCTATAAACCCATCAGAAACATTAAAAAATATTTTTAAACCCTAAAACTCTCTAGAAACCGTGGAAGCCATAAATAATCACTAACAAACCAGAAATACCCTTAAAGATACCTAAAAACCCTTAAACCATAAGAAGACTCTAAAACCCCCAAAAACCCTAAGAAGACCCTAAAAAACAAAAAAGAACCTATAATACAAAAAAACATAAAATTCTCTCCAAAACATATTGAATCCTTAGAAAACTAAAACCATTAAAAACCATAAAATTCCTAAAAACCCTAAAACAAATAACCCTCCCAAAAACGCTAAAATCATTAAATACAAACAACAACATTAAAACATAAAAAATATGTAAACCCCTAAATACTCAGGAAAACCATAAACCCCTAAAACCCTAAAAACAATAAAAGAGCATTGAATTCCTAACCCCCAAAACCCATAAACCCCTAAAAACTATAAAACACCAAAAATCACAACCAATCCTAAAACCTTCTATTATACTCTAAAAGCCAAATATCCTAAATACCCTAAAATCCCATTAAAACCTCAAAACCCCTAAAACTCTTTAAGACCACTAAAAATACCTAAAATTAAAAAACCTAAAAAAACCCATAAATTCCCTTAAAATCGCTAAAACACATAAAACCCCTATATCCTAAAAATCCCTTAAAACAATAAATAAGTATTTAAACCCCTAGAAATCCAAAAATGTCCTTAAACCCCCATAATCCATTAAAACCCATAAAAACACTAAAAATAACCCAAAAGACACAAAATGAACCTAGAACCCCTAAAATTTCTAAACTAACATGTAAAACAACTTTAAAACCCTGAAAACATATATGGTAAAATTGCTAAACCCCCTAAAACACCCTAAAACTCCCTATTAAATTCCCAAAAATCCCAAAAACCCAAAAACCCCTAAAAGACCCAAAAAACACTATTAGACCAAAAAACACTAATAAAACCCTAAATCCATAGAAACCATAAAACCCCAAAAAAATACCAATATCCTTAAAAACCCACAAAACCACTAATAACTTAAAAATCTAGAAAAACATCAAAACCCTAAAAACCTTAAATACCCAATTAAAAACCCATAAAACACCTAAAACCCCAACGAAATCCCAAAAAAACTAAAGAACCCAAAAGTCCCAAAATACTATTAATGAAACCAAAAATTACTTTAAAATCCCCAGACCCTTAAAATCCTAAAAACCCAAAACTACATTAAAAGATCCCCGAAAAACAATAAAATAATCCCAAAAACCCCTAAACATCAATAAAAACCCGACAAATCATTAAATTCCTTAAAACTATAAAAATCCTTAAATACTTAAAAACAGAAAAAGAATCTAAAAACAAAAAAAAATACCTAAAAACACTAAAATACCAAAAAATTCCCTAAATACATAAAACCCTAATACACTAAAATCCCTAAAACCCCCTAAAAACCTAAAACCCTAAAAACCCATGTAATGCATTAAAGGATAATAAAACCCTAAAACCCCTAATACTCATCAAAACCCCAAAATAACCAAAAACACCTAAACCCCTAACAAACATAAAACCCCAAAAAACCAAAAAACCCCTAAAAGACCAAAAACCCCCAAAACACTAAAAACCCCAAAATGATAAAATCTCTAAAAACATTAAAACCCCTAAAACCTATTAGAAACCTAAAACCCCTTTAAACTATAAAAACTATAAACCCATATACCATTAAAACCCCTAAACCCCCTCAAATCCATAATAACCGAAATGTCACTAAAAACATAAAAATACTTAGATACCCTAAAAGAAAAAAACCCCAAAAAACATAAACATCAATAAAAACCCTAAACCACCTAAAATCTATAACAGCCTTAAAAACCCTAAAGACACAAAAACCCCAAAAGACCCTTAAAACGCTTTAAACCCTAAAACACATAAAAAAGTCCAAATACCCACAGAAACATCCAAACCCATCAAAATCACTTAAACCCATAAAAACTAAAAACAACATAAAACAATTAAGTCGTATAAAAATTTCAAAAATATGTAAAGACACTAAAAACCTTGAAACCCCTAAATACCAGAAAAACCGCCAAAAGACCCTAAACCCCCTAAAAGAATGGTAAAACCTAAATTAGTAAAAGGCCACAAAACCCCTAAATGAAACTATATACCCTTAACAACCCTAAAACCCTATAACACTAAAACCACTAAAGTACTAAATAACCCCAAAACCTGTAAAAATGATTGAATACCCTTAAGGCTCTAAAAAAATAAAAACAAAAACCCTCTAAAATAACCAAAAATAACATTAAACACCTTACCCAGAATCCCAAAAAATACTTAAAAACACCCAAAAATACCCAAAAATACAAAAAAACATGAAAATACCCTAAAACCCTAAAAGAGTAAAACCCTAACAACCCTAAAAAAGCTAATAAACTCAAAAAATAATATAAACTAAAAATACCTAAAAACAATAAAGAATGTGAAAAACCATAAAAATAATAAAAACTTTAAAATCCTAAATAACCCCCAAAAAATCCCTAAAATGGCCAAAAAAGACCGTAAAACCATAAAACCCTTAAAAACAATAAAGAACTTAAAAATGATTTAAAAACCATAAAAAACTAAAAAATTCTTAAAAACCCCAATATCCCAAAATACATTAAAACCCTAAGAAAACATAATAACCATAAAACACCCTACAAAATCATGAAATCCCTTGAAGTACCTAAAATAATAAAAACCCTCAGTGACCGTAAAACCCTAATAGACCCTAAAAAACATAACATTCTCTAAGTAATAGTAAAAAACTTTTAAAACCCCTGAAGACCCACAAAACCCCAATAAAAACACTATGGACCCTCAATACCCCATTAAAACCCTAAAAACACTAAAAACCACATGAACCCTAACACCCCTAAATCATTAAAAACCTTAAAAATCTAAAAAATCATAAAAACTCTAAAACCCAAATACACAATAAAAACCCTAAAACACTTAAAAAACAAAACAAATAAATCAATTATAACCCTAAAATAACCCTAAAAACCCTAAAATATCTATAAAAAACATTAAAACCCATTAAAATCACTAAAACCCCAAAAAACCAAAAAACCCCTAAATACATTATAATCAACTAAAAACCCTACAGCCTCCTAAAAAACCCTAAAAACCTAAAACCTTAAAAACAATAAAATTATTAAAAAAATCAGAAATTATAAAAACCCAAAGAAAGTCCTAAAAACACAAAAAAATCATTAAAATCCTAAAAACCCTAAAAAACTCTAAACACACTAAAACCCCTAAAACCCCAAAAACGAATTAATCCCCCACTACATTTTAAATCCCCCCAAACCCACTAAAAACTTAAGAACAAAAAAAATATTAAAAATACTAAAACACTAAATCCCTAAAAATCCATGAAAACCCCTAAATCCCCGAAAAACCCTAAAATCCATAAAAATACCTAAAAACATAAACATCCAAAAAATCCCAAAACATCCTAAAATTCCCTAAAAGAAAAAAAAATCCTATGAAAACATTTAATCCCTAAAAACCCCTTAAAACACATGAAATCCCTAAAAACCTAAAAACCATTTAATATCCAAAAACCCCACAAAAACCCATTAAAACCCTATAACCCCTACAAACACTAAAACCCATAAAAACACTAAAAATATGATACAAACACTAAAAATAATTAACATCACAGGAAAATTTCTATTCCTAAAACCCCTAATAACGCCAAAAAAACTATAAACCTCTAAAAACCCTAAAAAACCCTAAAACCCGAAAATCACTAAAAACCCTTAAAATCCTGAAATACCTAAAACCCATAAATAAAAATCGAAAACCAGATAAATATAAAGAAACTAAAATAATGAAAAACCCTAAAATCCATAAGTCCCTTAAACCCCACTTAAATACCCCAAAACTCTCACAATACCCAAAAAGAACATAAAATACCCTAAAACCCCAAAATATACAATAAGACCCAAAAAAACTCTAATATAAACTAAAATCCCTAAACATTGATAAAACCCATATGAAACCCCATAACATCCCTGAAATATCCTATAACCTAAAGAGGGCCCTAAAATCTCTCAAAACCCCAAAAGGAACCTAAAACCCCTAAAGGAACCCAAAAACCCTAAAAACCATAATGGAAAATAAGAATCCCTAAAACCCTAAAATACAAAAAATCTCAAGACAATAAATGACTCGAAAAAACACAACAAAACACTCCAAAACACAAGAAAAACCCAAAACCACCTAAAAACACTAAAAAAACCTATAACCCTAAAACCAATAAAAAACTAAAAATAGTAAAACATATTAAAAACCCAAAACACCTGAATCCCCCTAAGGACCATAAAAAGAAAATTAAAACCCCTAAAACATTAAATTACCCTAAGAAGGCATAAAAACACTAAAACCCCTAAAAATCCATAAAGACCTTAAAAACCTTAAAGACCCTAATGAAACCCAATGAAAAACCTAATAAACCTCAAAATGCTAAAATCCCTAAAAACAAAATAAACCCTAAAAACCATTAAAAATGAAAAAACCATAACACACCATAAACACCATAAAATCCATGAAACCCTAAAAACCCTAACCGCCCATAAAAACATGTAAAAACATAAAATCACTAAAAATATGAAAAACACCAAAAACCCACTAAAAACCCAAAAAAATTGAAAAAAAATACCATGAAATCCATAAAAACCTTACAAACCCCTAAACACAAAAAATTATAAAAACCACTAAATATCTAAATAATCCAAAAAATCACTTAAACCCCTAAAAACTTTAAATCCCCATAAAAACCCTAAAAAGCTAAAAACATTCAACTTCTATATTCCACTAAAAACCATAAAATTCCTAAAAACACTTACAACCAACAAAGGACCCTAAAACCCTTAAAACCATAAAAACCATAAAAGACACTAAAAACCATAAAATCCCTTAAAATACCCTTAAACCCTTATAAACCCCATTAAATAGCCTTTAAAATCCTTAATCACAATAAAAATTTTAAAAACCATAAAACACGTAAAAAGAAAAAACCCCTAAAACCCTAAAAACCATAAAATCCCATAAACCCCCCCAAAAAATAAAACAACCTAAAATATCGTACAACCTAAAAAATCTTGAACACCCCAAAACCCTTAAATATCGTAAAATAACACAAAAACCCTAAAATATATGAAAACCATGAAACACCGTAAAACCTACAAACACAGAGAACTCAAAACAACCTATAATACCTAATAAATTCTAAAACTGTTAGAGACCCAAAAAACCCTAGAATCCCTTAAAAACTATTGAAACCTCTAAAACCGCAAAAAAACCATAAAAATCTAAAAAACAAGGAAAAAATTTAAAACCCCATAATAAACCCTAAACACCCAAATATGATGAAAACCACCAAAGATAAAAAAAACTCTAAATACCCCTAAAAACTAAAAAACCCCCAAAATCTGTAAAAACCCTAAAAATCCATAAAAACCAAAAGAAACCTAAAAATACCTTAAAAATATAAAAACCCAAAAACACGTAAAAACCATAAAACCCTAAAATCCTGAAAGATATAAATGAAACCTAAAATCCATAAAGTCCCTAAAATCCTAACCCCCTAAAAGAAACATAAAACTTAAAAAACATAAAAGTACCAAAAACAATTAAAACCCCTAAAATACCATAACACCCCATTAATCCTTTATAACCCCTTAAAAACACTAAAAAGAACCCAAAAACCAAATCCCCTAAAAGTAACTAAAAGAAATAGAAACCCCAAAAGACACTAAAATCTCCAAAAAATATCTTATAGACTCTAAAAACCATAAAGAATCCTAAATTCCCTAAAAAACCTTAGACCATAACAAATATAAAAAATCATAATGCAATCTAAAAACATAAAATAACCCAAAAACCCCTAAAAGATAGTAAAACCTATAAAAGAATTTATATAAACTTAAAACTTGTAAAAACACTTAAAACACCTAAAAGAAAAAATCCCTAGAATACCCACCCCCAAACTCGAAAACACCAAAACAACTATAAAACCCTAAATATCATAAAAACCCATAAAAGCCTTAAAAACTATAAAAAACATAAACACCCAAAAAAATAAAAACACTAAAGAACCCTAAAAATTGTAAAAAAAACTAAAAATCCTAAAAATCCTAAAAAACATAAACCCCCTAAAAACCATAATACCATTGATAACCATTAAAACACTCAAAATTAATTAAATCCATAAAAAATCACTAAAAATCCTAAAAACCCACAAACCACCAAAAACTCTACAGACTATAAAAAACTACAAAACCCCTAAAAATATAAAAAAAACATAAAACACTAAAACCCCCTAAAATACCCTAAAAACATAATAAACCCAAAAAAATCTAAAACCCCCTAAAAACCTTAGTAAATCCATAAACCACCTAAAAACTCTAAAAATCTATATTTCCCTTGGAAATAAGGACTTCATTGGGATATTAAAACATAATTTCCAAACAGATTCCAATAGATTTGATTATGGAATCGGAAACACCCAATTGTTTTATATACAAAGGAACCTACTTTCCAAAGGTAGGAATTTGTTAGGTTTTTTGACCTATGATACTTAAGCGCTCAAATTGGTCAAGAAGATGGGAGGTCGGCCTCAACACAACTTTTTTGGGGAAATTATTGCCTACTTGCGGACTCTCTTATCGATTTAAGACATGTTCATTAATCCTTCATTAATTCAAATTTATGATGTGTGTTATCCTAATATTAGAAATCTATTATTAGCATGTATGGAATTTAGAATAATCTATATGTATCTAAGGTTATTCATTAATGGATATATCTGTATGTATCCAAGGCTCTCCATCAATGCTATCCTCAAATATACTACTTAGTGATTCTTTAGTTTTTTTTAAGATGATATTGGTTTTTAAGATACTTAGTGGGTAACTCTAGAGTTTATGGTCATCTATTTAGATGAATGTCACTATAGAATTTATCATCATCTGGGATGATGGAAGTTGTTATGATGTTTGGATTGAACCCATATATGGAATACCTATATATCCTTGTGAAAGGAAGAAAAACCAACGTAGTTCAGGGCCACATTATGGGACACGTCATATCATTTAAGGTATTGTGATAAAGAAAAAACCATATAGTTTAGTGTCATAAGGAAAGGAAATCTAGGAGAACGATGCCTAGTAAATGTTTGATAGGTGACTTATACCAATGTAACCCATGGAAACTGGATAGGGTATGAGTTTCCAACTTGAATTAGACCCTAGTGAGGTATGTTCAGGAAAGAATAGAGTTCATTAAGGGTTTTTTATTTGAACTCAAGGAGGATTACTACATATCCCATTTAGATGGAAATCAAAAGATTATATAGTTTGGTATGTCTCACAAGAGGGTATGGTCCTTTGATAATATTATGTTGGGGATTACTTCTAAAGATGATTCCCAGATAAAGTATCCCATGAGTGATGTGTCGAATCGTGGTTGTTTGGGGGTTTAACATAGGGCTTACTCATAAAGACTATTCCCAGATTAATGGAATTTTGATTGGGGTTTAATCTTACAGAGGATTCCCTTTGAGCTCAGGCCTTGAAAAGGAATCCTATGTATCCCAGTTATGGTCTGAATTAGAGTTCTCGTAGTTCATTATTTCAGGTGGATATTGTGTATGTTGTAATCATTACAACCCTCTAAGCCCATGTGAGTCATTCTCAGGTTTGGAAACAAGAGTATATTAAAGAATAGAAGAACCACAAACTTTCTTTCCTTCAATAATGGAAAAGGGGGACGAGGATGGCCGAAGAGGCCTAGGCAACGGTGGAAGAGGTCGGGGCTATGATGGAAGATTTCATGGATACAATACATTCCACTATTCACTTTTCAACGGATGAGAGTCTGCGGTAAGGATTGAATGAATTTGAAGTTTGTAGATGGGATCAACATTTAAAACCTTCTACATGAATGGATAGGGGCCGACCCAAAGATGGTTACCCTAATGTTGGTCATGTTGTGATGGAAGAGGATGTAATTACCTGTCAAAAAGAAAAGAAGGTGTAATATTAAACTTCCCTAAGACATATCGGAGGCTCCAGTTCTTAGTGATGAGAAGGGATAGAGAGAGTCATATCCCAAGAATCCGAGACTAGAAACTCCTCAACACTATCTCGGGGATAGGGGTCCACGTGACCATGGATATCCAAATCTATAAACTCCTAGAGGATTTATACCATCTGATATCACATGTGTGGGAAACCTATGGCTATAGATATCCCACCCCAAATGGGATACATGTGGATATGTATTAACCCAATTAATTGTAAATCAATAGGTATTAGTTGAGGTTTCAAATTAGTTTCTTTAGGATAAGGGTGGCAAGGAAGTAGAGGCCATTCCATGGGTGTCTTTAAAGGGTCCTTATAGGGTGGATCATGTAGGTCCTAAGTGCAGGTGATCATCATAGGTACATCACATTTGTGCACCTTGTAGGTTTTCTGTGTTGGTCCTAGGAGGAACTGATAATGATTCATGTAGGAGAATAAGAGTTATGTGTGTTAGATATTCCATTGCCAATGAACTATCGGGGTACACACTTGGGTGAGGTCTTAACCTTGTCACCCTAGGTCTCTACTAGTATCCTTGGAAGAGTCTCGCATAGGTCCCTGATTAAGGAGAGGGACTTCATGTAGTTGATTTCTCCTTAAGGGAGGAGAATTCTCAAACAAGTATTTTGTATTTTAAATTTTTAATGGACTTTGGTCTTGTTTACCTATTTAATTCTTTCTTCTCTCATGTTTTAGAGAGCTACTTGAGATATTTTGGGGGACTTGGGTAAAGGTACTGTGGAATGAGAGCTCCAAGGATTATTCTAATTTTATAGTTGTCAAATGAGGATCCCATGGTTCCTATTTATAGAAAAGGAGGGGACCTAGTCAATGGAAGTGGTCAGCGTAGGTCCACCGTGTAGGTCAACATCAAATTTGTCCCATGTAGGGGTCAAAAAGATATTTGGGGGGCATAAGAGGTAGAAATAGATGTCTTGAGAAGGGATACCATATAGGGGGTTTGCCTTATAAGCCTATTAGGTGGCAGGCATAGCTTTTGTTCATGTAGGGAACTTGGTTGAACCACCTTCACAAACATACTTCTTTATACCACATGGGTTATTCCCCCACACCCCTTCTCGATATCACTTTGGATATATGGTCCAGGACCTTCAAGTCACTATCTTCACTATGGTCACAGACCCAAATGAATATTAGAGAGTCTCACCGTGAACATTTTGAGCCCAATCGAGGACTTTTTGAGTCACAAAAAATGGAAATATATATTTTCTCGTTCTTCCATCATAAAAATCTATTTCTAATCAAACTCTACATTAGGTGGTTAACAGAGCTTTAAATTTTTAATTATATAAAAAGTGCACAGAACACTTTTCAAAATTTCAACAAAATATCCCCATTAGAATTAGATTTATTTGGAATGAAAATAATCAGGTTCTAGGGTAACTATAGGCCGCTTTGATGCATTCCAACATCAGTTTGTAGGTTTTGGAGTGATGTCAAGCTTTGAAGGATGCTATAGTTTTTTCCTAATTCATGTTGCCTAGATATCATATCTTGACTGTTACTAGGTTCATATGGACAACTAAAAAAATTCCAACTTTTTTTCGATCACTTCATTTATTGACTAAACCCAATATAGAGGAGACTTAGAGGGAAAGGTTTTGATTTTTCATAGGGAACCATTTTTTCGGTTTCAGCCTAATATGTTTTGTTCCTTATATTTTTTTTGTTGATCAATATTACCTAAACCATATAATGTATAGGTCTGGAGAGCTAAGACTCAACTTTTACCTAGAGTTCCCTTTATGGTTATTAACATAATGAATGATATGTCTAATTTAATGGTATTTTTATAGTCATTCTTGTCAAACTAATAATTCTAGTGTTTTAGGTCGAACATCTTTGATCATGAATTTGGAAATTAGAACCCAAACAAGATATGATGACTAGGAATGATTTGATATTCATTAATTACGACCAAAGGGAAACTTGGGACAATTTTTTGAACTCCCAATCTATAACATAGTATTCAAAAAAAGAGAATGTATCTCCTAAGAACAAAGTTATCATTTGTTGAAAAACCTATTGTGAGGTTTATTTTATTGAATGCCACTGAGGCATGTACTACATAGTCATGTAGTTGTATCATTAGGTTGACATGCCCGTTATGTGGGAGATTTATATAAGACTATCTGCGGATCGTACTGTATAGTCAGGTTATGATGTTTCCATAAATTATGACATTATAATTTCTAATGAATGAGAGAGTTTAATATTTGGATATCTCAAGACCAAAGTGGGTAGATTTTCCAAGTAATGATGTATGAGAATAAAGGAATCATCTGTTCCAACTTAGATTATGAATAGGAATCCACTCCTACAAGAATTTGATGTGTGATAGAGGGTATAATTTGTCCAAAAGGGGATTTCGAATATTATGGGGTGTAGTTTTAATTCATGCAACAAGGGAATTATGATGTACAATTTCATGTCATGAAATAAGGACATCATTTTGTGCATTTTCATGTCATTCAATGAGGACATTATATTGTATAATTTCAATTCATGTAGCTAGGAAATCGTGTTGCATAGTTTTGAGTCATGCAGTAAGGACATTATGCTCTATAGTTTAAAGTCATGAAGCAAGGACATTTTTCTATGATTTTTCAAGTCATGTAGTAAGGAAATTATGGAATTTGATTTAAGTTCTTCAGCTTTGACTATAGTTTTTATGGTTTTCCAATTCCGATTAATCTATATGGAAATATACTACTATATTTAGGCATGAAATGAGAGTTGTAAGTAATGATTTTGGGATTTATAAATCTGGGAATGATATAATAAAAAGGGATTATGGAATTAGAAGAGTCCTCTCATAATAATGAAGATACCATTGTTTGGAAAAATCATTTTGCGGGAAATTTTATGAAAATAATACTGGGACACATACTTCATAGTCATGTAGTGGTATCCTGAGGCTGACAGGCACATTATATGGGTGACTTATGTAAGGCCAAATGGGGTCACATACCACCTTGTTAGGTAAAAGAGCTCTCAAGGATTTTGAAATGTTATTGCTAAAATATAATAAATGTTTATATAGATTAATATATTCAATAGCATATAGATTGGTTTATGGAGAAAAGTACCTAAAAAGATGAGTTATTTCATGTCTTAATTTCAAAAAGATTGGGGGGAAAGGCTCTATATGAAGTCTGAGTGAAGCACTGAAAGTATGGTGCCTCTTGTTTTAGGTCATATGACAATGACCAAAATATTATGGAAACATTGAATGATATGTGTTTAAATGAACCAAGGTTATTCCAATATTCTTTGTGAAAGTGAAGGGGAAATTGTATACCATGTTCTAGGAGACTTTTAGGTCTAGAGAAAGTATATAAGACAAATATGAAAATTATGGATGCTTTAAATTGTGGGTTCTCACACAACTCCATCAATGCATAGTGGGATACAAGAGGCTTATCGCAATAATGAATTTACCAATACTTGAAAAACCTGTTATGAGGGTTGTATTATGTTGGTCCAACAAGGGAATATGTTATATATCCAAACAGTGTAATCCTTTAGGTGAAAGGCCCATAAAATGAGAAACTGATGCAATGCCAACTAGGTCCCATAATGTATAGTCAGGAAAAAGAGGTCTCAAGTATCAGACATTATACCAAAAAAACTGAATAATGATTATGAATATCTAAAATTATTCAATATTAGGAGTATAAAATGTGAAAATGGTAATGTCCAATGCTTGAGGGATTTATTTGGACAAATATTGGCCTTGATTTTGGAGTCCCTTGTGCAAAATGAATCACGTGTATAATGGGGACAACTTTTGTTTATTTAATGGGATCTCTTAGGCGAGGACCCAAAATAAAATATCCTACATAGATATTTTTATTCATATGTGGGAGAGTGGAGGATTTTGTTTTTTATATTTTGATGCTTCTAGGCCTAGGGTTGATGCTATGGACATCATTAGGTATCTCATAGGGGTGATAATCAAGGCACATGTTGGTCTGGATGAATGCTCTGCATAAATATTTGGCTTTAATGTGGGGGAAATTGGATTTTTATAATTTCTTGACTAATGGTTGGAGCTATTGTATGGGGACTATGAATCGCCTTGTATTATATTATAATGAAAATCTAGTAATTAGTCCAGTAAGGTTTCCCTAGGTAGATCTGATTCATGCACAAGAAAAAAGGAAGGGTGTTTTCTTTTCCAAAATCATGGATGAACCCAATATAGGAGATCCATGAGTCACTATGTATCTTATTAGGGCAAGAATCAAGAAACATGTAGTTCTTGAAGAAAAATCCCCTTTATAGGTTTGATCCATACACATAGGGAGTGAAGGGGAATTTGTTTATCATTACTGGACCCAATATTGGAGATTTTGGCATCATTATGTATCTTATTGAAGTGATACTCAAGCAATAAGTAGTTCTTGAAGATGGATTCCCACACCATCTAAATTTTGATGTGAGAAATGGGGGGATTCAATACATTCCAGAATAATAGTTTATCCTAAGATACCAGATGGTATGTTTCTTTTCTTGTCACAGTTATAGACACTATGAAATGTGTTCCATGCACCTCTCTACAAAATGATCAAAAGAAGGCTCAAATAATTCATAGTGAAACACTTCATTTTTTATGGGGTTAAATGATGGTAGAAAAGGCTGCAGTCTGAAAGGTCAAGACCACAACCTAACACTGATCCCAACCAAGGGTGCGGGGGCGCGACTGCCACGTTATGGAGCAATTATTTTTGTCTAAGTCCTTAAAGCAGCACCCAGGGTACCAGCACACAAATAAATGCGCTCCACCATGATGGAGGTTATTGATGTATTTATTTTGGCTAAATTATCAAAGTTTCACCCTAGTCTAGCTAAAACACCATCGCTTTGCAAGGTACTTGTGTGCCACATTCTGGCACACAATTCACTTGGGCGCCCAATCTTCTTTCCCTAGGGTCCTATTTTTTCCCTATAAATAGACTCGTGGGGCCTTCATTTGTACGGGCAAATTTTCCTAAATCCCAATTGCTGCCTTGGTCTCCCTACTGCTTCACCCAAGTCTTCTAAAACTTTTAAAGTAGCTATTTAACACCTAGAGAGGAGGATTTGAAGGAGGAACATAAGAATGAAGTCATTTTACTGTTTGAAATCCAAAACACTTGCGCGCCAAAAGCGCACAACCTCCCTAAATCAGAAAAACTCATGCGCCCTGCATTCCTTTCATAGGAACTTGATCTCCCCACTTCAAGGATCACCTATGAATAATCCCAAAGGATTGAGATAGGTCTCACCCAAGTATTACAATATAGGTTGTTCATTGCTTTAGTGAATATTAGGTCGCCTAATCCTACTTGTGCACCCATACTTGCATTCCCTTACCTAATTGGGAGCCCCTCATTAATTCACTTACTCTCTTCAGTCTGAAAGACATCAAGACCTCTTCAAATCAAGCCATCAAAAGTCTTCTTCTTCATTGGATCTGTTGTTTTAAAGGGTTTCTATTGAGACCTCCACCAAAACCTCATGACTTATAAAACCTTTGGGAAAGGAACATTAGTGTGTCATTTATATGGGTTTTTATATCCATAGTCAGAGATTTCCCACATTTGTTTCACAATGGGGTTATAATTCATGGAGTGTCTGGGGGTTTGTATATCCATAGTCACATGGACCATTCTCCCATGAAGTATTTTGGGAAGTTCCTAGTTTGGAGGATGGTTTGGGTCCTGACATCTCCCTTCTCAAAGATACTCAAAATCTTAGTTTTTCTTATAGGGATGGTAAGGTTCATACTTACTTTTCCATTCAAATGAATGAAAAGTCTCCCACCCCTACCAAGATTAATTTTAGTTCATCCATCATGGAATAACCACCTAACCTTTATACATTCTTCCTTTCATTGGACCCTTGTCCAATGTCATGTGAATAGAGGGAAGGCTCATCGCCTCACCCCCATCCACCATCACCACCGTAGGTGTTCCCTCTTCCACTAGAGGAGGAGGAATAGTGTGTGTAATTGTTGAATCATTCACATCCTCTTTTTTCTCACACTGAGTATGAATCACTTGGGCTTAATGATTCGTGGTGATTACAACATTTTCACAAACACTCGCAGTGAAGGAACTATGAGAACTCTGATTCATTTTCAAACCAGAACACATAGAAATCCTATCCAGGGCCTGATCTCACTGTATATCTTCTTCAAGAATCCAACCCTAATTCCCATAATCTGGGCATCCTCCATAGTAATAATCCCCAAATTAAACTCCCCAAATCATCAAGGAATCCTTTTCAGGAAGTAAGCCCAAGATCATTTCTCTAAATGGACTATACTCTCCTATGATAATTATCAAACTACCTGGGATTTGATTCTCATCCACATGGGATATGTAGGAAGCCTCCTTGAGGTTCAAAACCAACACATCAAATAAACCATGTTCTCCATGGGCTATATTCTCAATAGGGTCTGATCTCACATGGAAACCCATATTCTTTCAATGTTCATTGGGGTGCTTAGGAATAAGTCCCACACCAAACATTGACTAAGAACCTTTCGCATAGATTTCCTTACCACATGAAATTAAATTGTACAGTTAGGTCCTTATCGCTTGAACTTAAAAGGTATGATGTCTCCCATTAAGCGACACCGAACTATGAGGGTTCTAATTCCTTTCCCAAGGATACGTAGGTAACCCATTTCATGTGTACGAACCCAATATCAAAACAAAATTTCATCTCCCTAGATGAAAATAAATTCCCAAGTGCATGACTGAGTGGATTAAAAATTATTATCATCATTACAATGATTAAAAGAATCTTTAAATAGTATATGAGAGGATAACATTGATAGAGAACCTCTAATACATATAGATATCACCATTAATGAATAACAATGAATAATTACAGATGATTATAAATTTTACACATGTTAATAAATGATTGAAAATTCCAAGGGAAACATAGTTTATACCTCGTGAATTAATAAGGATTCGTGACAATATCTTAAATCTATAATGAGATCCCTAGAGTAGACAATAATTCCTTCAAAAAGGGTTTCATGAGTTCGACCTCCCATCCTCTTGACCAATGAACATTCCTATGTATCATAAAGATCAAAAATAACGAATGCCTACCTTTGGATAGCAGGTCCCGTTTAGATAAATAACTATTGGAAGTTTCTGGTTCCATGAATAAATCCAATGGAAACTACATGGAAGTAGTGATTCTTAAAACTAGAACACACGTTTCAAGGAACTGCGAAACAAAAATGGTGAACCCGATGTGAATCCTTATCTATGTTAATAATGGTACCCTCTAATCATGACCATATCAATTGATAATGGAAGTCTAGAAAAAGGAATCCATTATGCATGTATCCATATAAAAGATGTAGTTTTAATGGAGTTTATTGTTGTTCGTGAAGTTTTTTCATAGAACTCCCTTCAGTCCAAAATGGATTTCTTCAAGAAGACATCTATGAACATCCTGACCACTGATCAGGCTGGATCCTCATCCATGGGAATGACACCATCAACCACCCAACATATTCAATGCTGGGTCTCCAATTTGCTGGTAATGGAGTACCATCAGTATGGTATAATCCCATCTTTAGAGGCTGCCCAACAGACCGTCCAGGTCAATAACAACTCTCAATCATACAACCAATGATGATAGATGATCAAGAAGCAGAGGGTTCCAACCACCGTCTTCAACCATTTTAGGTCCTTATTCTTGGAACACAACGACCAGTCCCTCTTGTATTATAGGGAGGTGGATCAAGAGGTCACTCAGGGCCTCAATCCAAAGATGCAGTGATCCTTCCTGAGAATTTACACCAATAATCACCTCCAGCAGAATTACGCAGTAGTGAACCCCCAACATGATGGGGGTGTTGCCTCTGAACGTTCGTACTGGGTCTCTCAGACCCAGTCATGCAAGACAAACCGTCAAGGACAATGTTCAGTTAACATGGATTAGGTTCCTACCTATTCACCCTCTAGATAATTCCATCAACCTAACTTGATGGAAAACAACGAGTGGGCACATACACCCATCCATCCTAATTTTTATGTCCAATAGACTCATCTGGATACAACCCACCAATCCCACCAGATAAATCTGGTGTAGTATTGTGAAAAGGCACATACACCTGTTTACAAGTTATCAGCCAGTCAGCAGTCTCATCTGGCTACATTTAATGAAGCCCTCTAATCCAATGTGGTGGTAACTGGTAAACATGAAGATACACCTTCTTACAATCACCAATTATTCCACCAATATCATTTTATAGTGTTGAAGGATTTCTGTCGACCAATTTTGACGGGAAATATCCAGTAGGCACATACACCTGTCAGTATTCATCAATCCTTCCAGTAGTCTCATTTAGCAGCACTTGAAAAAGTTAGTCACAATGCTCTAATAAAAAATATGGGGCATACCCAACTCTCTTCCCCCATACATGACTATTTTCAACACCCATTGATAAGAAAATGATGACCGAAGTATTCACATAAACCTACTCCAGATATAGAATGGATTTATATTCCTGTTATGGCTGCTGAATTCACCAAACACATCCTATCAATGGTGAAAGGTCAGACACAAATCCCTGGCCTTATTATGGAAGCATTCCAAGATATTATAACAACTACTTTAGTAGTTCCAGGGGAATAGACACATAGTTATATCCCCACACAAGGGGTGACACATCAGTATTCCATCCCAGAGAATATACACACCGATGTTCCTTTCCAGCAGGGTCATGGGGCATACTCCCCCATATCATATGGAAAACAGGATTGATAACATACTCCCTTTCCAATTGAAGGTAATCATTACATTCTAATAACCACTCTAAGGCATGCACATACAACGGCCCATGATAACCACTTCTCCTATAAAGTGGTCCCAACTATGTGTAAGAGAACTTCCCAGAAGAAGTCTCTCCATACACATTGGTAAAATCAAGAGTCAAGCTGCAATTTGGCTCCTCTTAATGCTGGAGTTATTGAATCCCTCATACATTCATCAATTGCAGCTTAAGATCATACCCTATAATTACCAAATTATGGGAGTAGTAGTAGTAATTCTGAAGTTCCCCATCCGACACTTCATCATGAAGACTTGCTTCATGATAATTTGGTCAATCCAAAGAGCCTATATCTGAATGAGATCCACGATGACCCTTACTGTGTCCAGAAGACCAAGGAGAAATAGGACTTAACCCTTGCTGTAATCCACCATGGTGGTCCTCCCCATGATGGAATTTTCTGCAAAATTCCTCTCCACAGTAGTATTATGAATTTTCAAGATAGTTCTATAGTTTACACTTTAGTGATGAAAAAGCCCTCCTATATTGAGGAACTTGCAAATACAAGTCCAGTCTTGTATGATTCCTTGTCATTGATGGGTGAAACACTTTCTCAAAAAAAAAATACATCTTACGGAAACATTCATTCTCTAATCCTCCATTGGAACATTTTTCTTCTACTATAGAGCATCCACTTTGGTCACACCAAGTAGAGAAACCTCTATTAATAGATGATGAAGATACATTAAACATGAGAAAACAATTGGCTAAAAGAGAAATACCAGTTATGTTCTGTCCTTTGGAAAATTCTTAGTATAACATTCTAGAATTGATGGTAGAAGATTACATTCATGATGTCCACCTCATCTTATAGAAGACTCTTTGTCATTTGAAAACCAAAAGTATTACCATATGATGATTATCAAAATCTTGTAAAGGTAATAGAAGGGTTGCAATTCGAAATTGATTTGTTATCTCTATCGATTTCCCGACATCCAATGGTTGAAATGCTCCAGAGAACCCTTCAGCGTGCATGCCTCAATTATCTAAAGAGTCTACGATAGTTAATTTCTGGCACCCCATCTATTGTTCAAATCTGAGTGTGTGGTGCACATGGAGAATTTCATTTCACTACACTCCCAAATCAGCAAATCCTTCCAAAAGTGGTCTTGTATAATTTTTCCCCCATGGCCAATTATAATAAAAAAACATTTGTATGTAATCAAGTGTATGCTCAAGAACATGCCTCAACTAGCTCTCATCAAAGTCATGCCCAAAGAAAACAAGTTGTTCTGTTTCTTTTACATCAGGAATATGAGAATCTTGAGCAGGCCTCCGACTTAAAGGGTGTTATCCATCAGATAACAAAAATGTCTGAAATAGTACTGTGATCTTCTAAAATAGGTTATTTGAGTGGTTTTTGGATAATGAATCTAGCTAATGTATGATCAAAATTTCAAAAAATCAAATGATCAGCTTCACAAATCTCAGGCATATCAGTTCAAGAACCACCCATTATTATATTGCTAGGGGATCATTAAATTAAACCATAAAACTCATTGAACAATGTTCAAAGGTTTGAAGAAGAAGAAAAGGAATATCCCCAGCCTATAGATATGGGGTATTTTTCACATCCACAATCCCCTCCCCAACAAAATTATGTTTTCTCCCAATTAGGGATGAATTCACAAAGAGAGCGCACAACTAAAATATATTAGGATTTCCTTCAGGTTATTGTCTGTTAAACAACTCATGAGATTCCATCATATATGAGAGCAGAGTCTCATGGACGATATAGAGGGATATGATATTGCAAAGATACTGACATACTACCATCAATGTATTATGCATTAGTAAATATCATTAAAACTAATACAGAAGATCCTACAGAAAATGATTCTAGTTCCGGGTAGTCATAAGATGATGTTCTTATCTATAATACGGTACACACTCAGGAAAATGAAGAAGGTGTACATACCTGAAATCATAGGCTTACCCTAAATCTTGGTATTCCTTCAAAAAGCCATATCCCACCCCTTTAAAAGGCATATAATAAGGGGAAATGTAAAACTCAGAATGCATCTCACTTTCCCATTGTATAAGGTCAATATATTTCGCTTGAAGAGATATTTGCACATCATGAAGAGGAGATGGAAGAGTACAAAAGACTCAAAATAGAGTTACTTCAATGCATCATTTCTTCTAGACATACTCCCCAAGAATATCCTCAACTTCCACTTCCTGTAGGAGCTCCTCAACAAAGAGGATTTGTAGTAACTACAGATGCGGATAATGAATTCCCTCCATTGGGTACATAGCCATGTAAGGATCAAACACATCTTGATAAGAATGTTCCCATGGGTTATCGAAGGAAAATACCAGCACCATCATCAATGGTTTTTCCAGTCATTGCACTATATTAAGCTCTAGTAGTTGTACCAGCATAATTTCTAGCTTATTGAGATATTCCCGAAATTCTTATGAGCACAATTGAGTCATTAACGACTCGATTAGAAGATATAGAGGAACGATGTGTGCTAGTTCATCTGGAAAATAAATCTTACCCCGAATGGGTAGATCTGATTCCTCCCCCACTAAATTTTTTGAATACCACATTCCCAATTTTTAATTGTAAAGGAGATTCAGAAAAACACTTAACACATTCTATTTCTCATTGTGATCCCATGATGGGAACTCCTTATCAACAAGAAGCAGTAAATATTATGGGTTTTGTGCAGTCATTACAAGGACCAGATTTTGCATGGTATACAAGTTTGCAATCTCAATCAGTTATTGGATGGGAAGATCTCCTTTAGAAATTCCTTCTTCAATTCAGCTCAACATTACCACAAAAAACATTTTTTGATATTACCAATTTCAAACAGAGGGATAATGAAAGATTTTCATATTTTGTTACACAAGGGAAAGGATTAACATATTCCATAAGTATACTACTCCGTCAAAAAGAGTTTCTGCCAATTTGGGTGGAAAATATGTGTTATGAGTTACACACACCAATGATCCCTATGAAATACATAAATGGGTTTTGAGACCTTACATCAATTTCTCAATATATAGAAGATTCTATTATAGATAGGAAGGCTAAAAATCATGTAATTCCATCAACTATGGGAAGGAGAATAGGGAAAGAAGAGGCTGCTGTCGTTACACTCAAGAAAGCACATGTACCTGCTTTTACTTCAAAACCTTCATCGTATCGAAGGGATCTGTCTCCAGAGTTTCAGCAGCATTGACCACCTCGTCAAGATGATCAAAAAGATCAGTGGAGAAAACAGTTTGAGGAATTAAAGATCAATTTTTATTCCTTACAGAACAAACAAGTTCTTAGTTACTTTATCTTAGCTCTATAAAATAATTTGGTTTAGTTTCCAAGGATGAAGAAACCAAAAAAGTAGGAGATGAAGATATTCTGAATTATTGTCCATTTCCTCAGATGTTGGGTCATCCCATGCAGAAGTATTTTGTTTTCAAAGATGTCCTGCAGAAAATGGTAGACTCTGGACCAGTGAAACTAAAAATTTCATCAGATCAAGTAGAATTTGATACTGATATTTATCTAGAGGAAGAAGGCGTATGGAAGGAAGTCAAAAGATAAAATTGTGCCAAAATATGAGTATTGGATGATTGGGGAAATGATCAACCTACCTCATTCCATTCTAAAAACGTAGTTAAAATAGCCTATTGTGTCTTCTGCCACTTCTTCCATAGAAAACCCACCTTCATCAAAAGGTCAATCCAAAGAAATGTGAAGTGATCAGAAGGAGAAAGAGAGTCCATAAGAAGAAGAGCTTCTGTTAAGGCCAAAGTTGTCCTTAAACATTGAAGATTTCATGCCATATACTTCAAAAGCATAGGAAATTCCTTACCAAATATCATAACCAGAACTAACTTATCATGAAAAATCTTTCTCATATGAAGAACGGATATTTGGTTCTGTTAATGTTACCCACTTAACGGATACTTATGCCAATGGTGATTTTGATTATAATGATCTGGAATTCATTATACCTTACTGGGAAACAAGAGTAAGAGACCATGTTCAAAGATACATGGTAATATGTGGGTATTCTAGATGCCACTATTTTAACTCTACCCCTGTTCAAACCATATATACAGCAGAAACAAGGGGAAGAGACCTTCATTGGGCTCAACAAGAACAAGGATATTCTTCCATGCTAGACAGGTTCAGTCCTAACATGATTATTTTGGAGAACCAATTAGATAACACTCCATCTTCATCCCAAAAATTAAATATACCTAGTCAGTCTAATCTAACAAAGCTATGAGTATTTCCAGCTTCTACTCTGACATAAGGTATATCTACATCAGAAGCATAAACATCCAAGGCACCTAAAAACTGTATCTCCATGCTAGGAAACAAAAACATTGGAACAGAATTATTATTTCTTGAAAAAATTGGCACAATTACCGGCCAAGTTTTCATTTTTAGGTACCTTGAATTTGTCAAAAGATCTTCGAGAAGAACTTATTGAGGATTTATTAAGTCCTCAAGAGTTTGAAACCAAAGTTGATGTTACTGAGGTTTACCATATAGAGAATGATCATGTAGTATTTCATGTAGTCATATATTTTATGGTTGAAGATGAATATGATGTTTTACATGGACAAATTAGACCATTGTATCTATATGGAAAGGTCAATGACAAAGAGATCTGAAGAACCTTCATTAACAATGGTTCCAAAGTCAACCTCATTCCTATTCGCACATTTCATCGATTGGGCCTTACAAAATCATACTTACCTCCTTCTACATAAATGTTGAAAGGATATGACAAGAATGATCAATAACCATTGGGTGAGATTACACATAAAACTTAGTTTGGAGATCTTGCCTCTAATTCAGATTTCATGGTTGTTTTTCAGGACATAGCCTTCAACATTCTTCTTGGAAGGCATTGTCTACATAAACATGTATCCATACCTTCATCATACCATAAATGTCTCAAATACTATTTCAATGGTCAAATAAGAACATTTTATGGTGACAAGGCTCCCTTAAAAATGTGTGAATATCAATACATTGAGGCAGTGCTTTATCAATGTTTCATAGTTCCTTGAAATGTGTATTCTAGATTTAAGAATCATGACTTCTTGGCGATTTCCATTGGATTTATTTATGGAATTAGAAACATCCAACAGTTCTTAATCTAAATGGGACCTTCTTTCCAAAGGAAAGTGTTCATTAAGTTTGAACTTCATATTACTTAAGAACATGTATTGGTCGAGAGGATGAGAGGTCAGATGCATCACACCCTTTTGGGGGGAATTATTGTCTACTCTGGGAATCTCTTCATAATTTAAGGCATTTTTGTGAATCCTTTTTAATTCACCAAGTATATCATAAGTATCCCTTGCAATTTGAAATCACTTATTATCATGTGTAAAGTTTAGAATCATCAGTATGCATTCAAGATTCTTCATTAATGGAGATATCTGTATGTATTTGAGGTTCTCCACCAATGGTATCCTCTAATATAATATTTCAATATTCTTTTAGTCATAATTATAATGATACTAGTTTTTAAGCCAATCAGTGGGGCACTCTAGAATTTATTATCATCTAGGGAGATGAAGGTTTGGTTTAATCTTGGGATCATGCCCATAAAATGTGCTACCTACGTATCCATGTAAAAAGGAATCTAAACCCTCATAGTTCGGTGAAACTAAATGTGACACATCATACCTTTTATGGTCATGTGATGAGGACCTATCCATATAGTTTAATTTCATGTGGTACAAACATCTAAGTGGAAGGTTCTTAGTCAAAAAATAGTGTAGTACTTATACTGAAGCAGCCTAAGGAACTTGGAAAGGATATGGGTTTCCAAGTTGGATCAGACCCTGTTGGGAATATGGCCTAAGGAGAATAGGTTTGATTTAATGTATTGGGTTTGAACCTTAAGAAGGATTCCTATGGATCCCATATAGACAAAAATCAAAGCCCATTTTGTTCGATTAGTCTCATATGATAGTATATTCTTTTGATAGAAATGAGTTTGGGCTTACTTTATGAAAAATATGCCTTGGTGTTTTGAGGGTTTAATTTGGGGATTATTCTTAAGGAGGATACTTAGATTCAGGTGATTAAGGTTGGATTCCTGAAAAGGATATCCAATGATCTTGGGACTTAAGAGGGCTTCTAATGTATCCTAATAATGGTGGGAATAAGAGTTGTTATGTTTCATTTAGTTGTGAAAATGTTGTGACTATGAAAAATATCTAAGCCCACACGAGTCATGCTCGATGTGAGAAACATAAGGATGTTAAAGATTCAACAAAAACAATCACACTTTTTCTTCCTTCGCTGGAGGATGATGGCGGACCTATGGTGGCCAAGGTGAAGGAGTTCAAGTCGACCCGAGAATAGGGCGTGGTGACCAGCCTTCCCTCTGTCCTCTTCACAGTGGATAAGGGTCCAAAATAGAAGGAATAAGGGGTGAAGGTTAGGGGAATACACTAGGATAGCTTCCCCTGAATTGATTCTATTAGGGTAGGGAGACTTATCCTTTATTCAAAATGATGATAAGTAGGTTTGAACCATATCTTCTTTACCAAAAATTTAAAGTTTCCAGCTCTTTGAGAAGGGCGAGGTCGGAACCCAAACCCTTATTCTCAGAACTTGGAACATCCCAACAGTATTCCTAGGAGAAAGTTCCATGTGAATGTGGATATAAAAACCCACAGACACTCCATGAACCCTAACCCCATTATGAAACAAATGTGGGAAACCTTAGACTTGTGATATACAATACCAAATAAGAGACCTGCTAATGTTCCTTTCTTAAAGGTTTGATAAGTCTGGAGGTTTTTGTGGAGGTTTCAACAGAATCCCTTCTAGATAAGGGAGACAAAGAATATTAAGCCTTCCCATGAATGGATTTGATGAAGTCTTGATGGCTTGTAAACTGAATATATTAAGTGAATCAAAAAGGGGCGCTCAAGTAGATAAGGGTGCACATGTATGGGCACACAAGTAGACATGGGAGACGTGATATTCACTAAAGCAACAAACAACCTATATGTTAATACCTGTGAGAGACTTGTCTCAAGACTTTAGGAGTATTCACAGGTAATCCCAAAATTGGGGCACTCAAGTTTCTATGAAAGGAATAGGTGGAGCGCATGTTTTTCTAAGTTATGGAGGTTGGGGGATTTAGGCGTGCAAGTGTTATGGTTTTAAAACACTAAAATGATTTATGTTCAATTATCCTAATTTAAATCCCCCGCTCAAGGTGTTTAAGAAAAACCATCAAAGTTCAAGAAGACTTGGGCGAAGCACTAGGGCGACTAGAGAAACAATTTGGATTTAGGGAAAACTATTCTTCCAAATAAAGGCCCCAAATGTCTATTTATAGGAAAAAACGGGACCCTGGGCGAAAGGAGTTTGGGTATGCAAGTAGGATGTGTTGCTGAAATGTTTCACGCAAGTGGTTGCGCACCGGTGGGTGGTGTTGAAGTATACTTGTGTGTCGCCAGTGATTTGGATAGACTAGGGAGACACCTTTAGGACTTAGCCAAAAATATTACTTCAATAGGCTCAAGAAAGGTGGCGTGCATGTGTTTTCATGAAGGTACCTTGGACACCGCATTAGTGATATAGCCAAATGATTGCTCCATACAATGGGGGAACTATCCCCCCACACCTTCTTTGGCTCACTGCTGGGCCTGGGTCCCAGCCCTTTGGGCTGGTGCCTTCTATACCATAACTGACGCCCATGAAAAATGTAGAGTCGCACAATGATATTTTCTATCCTAGTTGAAAATTTTTTGTAGAGAAGTTCATGGAACACATTTCATGGTTTCCATAATCACACAAAGGGAACAAGGTCCATGACAAAAGAGATAACCAGAACTAATGCTCTGAATGGACTGAAAATGATCCCAGTAAACCCATTAATACATTTGAGTATAGATTATGTGTTACCTATCAATCAAATTAAAAGGGTAAATCCAAATCCAATCACTCTCCCAATAATTTATATAATGTCAATTGTGGCAACTGAGCTCGACATAATGGGTGAAATTGTTGATTCACCAAGTAGTGATGGAATTTTAAATGGAGATGTTTTCATTTCATCGGTTGAACTACAACTAGCCTCTACTTCGTCAATCATAATATAAGAAGATGTAGCAATGATAGAGGCAGACAAAGATGTTGACTTCCAATCAATTATCTCCTCATTATTACCCCAGGAAGACCCATCATCATCAGTCAGGTTAGAAATTGTGGTCTCTTCTTCAATATGTTCAAATACTGAATCCTCCCCTTAATCTAGAAGTTTTGCTTCGTTATCTACTATGAATGTAGAAATAGAAGAAGTAACACATAATGAAGAAGAAGAGGAAGATATCAAGGATGCTACTCTATCATTTGAGTAAGGTTTCTCTACCATTGTGGATGTGCTCAGAGAAATAAATCTGGGTACAGAAGAGGATCCATGCCCCACTCTAATTAGTTCATCCATCACACCAAAAGAGAAAAAAGTGTATACTTTATTATTAAAGAAACATCAAGACATATTTTCATGGAATTATATAGAAATACCAGGACATAAAACTAATGTATCCACTCATCATTTGGTTTTTCTAGATGAACATCAAGTATTGAAATAGGCAACAAGAAGAACACACCCAAATCATGCCTCTAAAATTGAAGCTACAGTTGATAAAATTATAAGGGATAATTTTTTAGGGAAGTTCAATATCCCAAATGGTTGGACAACATTTTTTCATTGAAAAATAACAATGGGAAAATTAGAGTATGCATTGACTTCAGAGATCTTAACCGTCATTGTCCTAATGATGACTTTCCAGTTCTGATCACAGAGCTTGTAATTGATGAAACCGCCGGATATGCTGATCTTTCTTTCATGGATGGATTATCTGGGTATAATAAAATCTATACGGCCATGGAGGATGAAGAATATACATCCATTATATCCCCTCAAGGTGTGTTATTCTATTGGGTAATTCCCTTTGCCTTAAAGAATTCAAGTGAATCATATCAATGTGCCATGTACCATATCATCAAACCCTTCTAAGGGAAATTTATTTAATGCTATGTGGATGATTTTGTTGTCAAAACCAAACAATGTTCCAATCACATGGATGATTTGGAGACCATATTCAATAAACTTCACCAACACAGTTTGAAAATGAACCCCTTGAAATGTGCTTTCAGAGTAACTTTAGGAAATTTCCTCAGCTTCATTGTATGCCACCGTGGTATTGAAGTTGATCCTGAGAAAACAAAATCAATCATTTCCATGTAACCTACTCAAAATTTTAAGGAATTAAGAGCACTCCAAGGAAACATGGCATATATTCATTTCTTTATCACCGATTTAGATGGAAGGTGTTTTCCCTTCACCAAATAAATGAATAAGGGATTCACCTATCAATGGACTGAAGACTGTCAAGAAGCATTTGATACCATTACAAAATATCTCTGGATTCCACTGATATTAATGCATTCTTTTGAAAGAATACCATTTATTCTCTATGTGACAAATATAGAGCAATCATCGGGTGCCTTCCTTTCCCAAATGAAGGATGCCAGAAATGTAAACATCCTTTACTATCTTAGTCGAACTACGCTTGATGCAGAAACACAGTAATCAAGTATTGAAAAATTCTACCTAGCATTAATCATTGAAGTTTAGAAATTAAGTCAATACCTACAACATAATGAGGTCGAATTGGTGTCTCGTAGTAACCTTCTCAAATTTATCCTCAGTCATCCTATGCTTAATGGGCGTCTGGCACAGTGGTAAGTTATTTTGTAACAGTTTGATATCCAATTTTTTCCATTAAAGGCAACAAAACGAAAACTATTGGCCGGTTTTCTTTGTTGAACATCCATATGAGGAAGATACATTATTTAATACTAAACTTCCGGATAAAGAGGTATTCTCTATTCAAGATAATCCCCAAACATGCAAGATGTAATTTGATGCCCCCTTCAGATGTCCAACATGAAAGATAATGGAAAACCCTAAACACAACAATGTAGGGTTTGGAATTGTACTTATCTCCTCAGAAAAGGAAGTGTTGCCTTATTCCTTTATGTTATGGGAAAGCGGGACCAACAATTAAGAATAATGTCAAGCTCTCATTATAGGATTGGAATTGGAACTTTAGGTGAAAGTGAATTACTTGAAAGTGAAATGTGATTATGAATTAGTAATTAAAAAAATCAATGGGGAATATTCTATCAAAAAAGAAGAGTTAATCCCTTATTGTGATTACGTCAGAGGGTTAATGGCTAAATTTCCCTTAGATCGGACATTTTCATGTGTCCCATGATCAAAAAATTCCCAAGATGATGCACTGGCTAATGAAGCTATAGCCTTGGAAGATCCAAATCGGGATGATACAGTCATCAGCATAGCCCATCATCGTATGGTATCACTTTTTTTCAAACTATAATGGAGGAAATTAATGAAATTATCCCTGTTACTGAGACACATGGTCATACCATGAGATAGAGAATACCCATCATGGAATACCTTTAAAAGGGAGTACTAGATAGGGATGAAAAAGAACAAATCTGACGAAAAGAAACCAATTTTACTCTTTATGATATTCTAGATCACCAAAAAATCCTCTACAAATGACGCTTTGATGGAATCCTCTTCAAATGTATTGATGGAGAATAAAATGTTGTTTTCATGAAAGAAGTGAATTTCGGAGATTATGGTGCTCACCATTCTAGACAAAGGTTGTCGGATCAAATCTAAAGGCCTGAATATTTTTGGCCTTCAATGATGTAGGATTTCATAGATTTCACTAAGAAATGACATCCCTGCCAAGTGCATGCGAACATCATTCATCAACCCCCGGAGTTTTTATATATACCTAAATACTTCTGGCTATTTTCCACATGGGTAATGTATATAGTATAGCCTTATACTCTATCTATGGCTAAGTAGATCAGGTATATTCTTACTGTTATTGACTTATTCTCTAAAGGGGATGAAGCAATTCCTCTCAAATAAGTCGAAGCCAAAGGCATTATTAGTTTTGTCACAACTAACATCATCACCAGATTTGAGGTCCCTCATACTATATTTACGGAAAATGGCACCAATTTCTTTATGCTGAGGTAAAGAAATTATATCAGGAGCATAATATCAAATCCAACCATTCATCTCATTATCATGCGGCAACCAATAGAAATATAGAGGAATTGAATAACACCCTATCAAATATACTCTAGAAGCTGGTGGATAAAGATAAGAAATCTTGGCCTGTAAACATTTCCATGCTTTATTGGCTTATCATACTACTACTCATACTTTAATAGAGGTAACTCCTTATTCATTGGTTTACAGAATAGAAGAATTTTTTCCAATTGAAATGAAATTTCCTTCACTTAGAGTTGCAATATGTGATCTGTTTTCTATAGATGAGAGGTCTTAGAAATGGTTTGATGAGCTGGATCTATTAGAACAGAAAATAATGCATACTTTGCATCATTTATAATTCTATTAGAATAGAATAGCTCAATATTTTATCATGAAAGTTTGCCTTTGTTCATTTCTTCAAGGAGAATTGGTATTGGTCCTCAAGAATCCAAGGATACTAGGAAAAAACCTCCAAAGCTTGATCCACTATACGAAGAACCTTATTCCATACATAAGGTCTACTCAAATGGATCTTATACCTTAAGCTCAATGGATTGAGATATTATTACATCCCCAACCGAAGCTAGATTCTTAAAGAAATACATTGTTTAGTTGCACACATCATCCTCACTGAAAGACAGAAAACTACATAGCCCCCACATCCTTACTACAAGACTTAAAACTGCACAGTATAATGTCCTAGTTGAAAGACATTAATCTTCATAACAACCATAAGAGTCCATGTTGCATGTTATTAAATTGTGTAGCATCTTTTTCATTGTTGCACGATGTTAAACTGCATGAAACCATTTGTCCTCATTACTCAACAATAAACTATACAGTTAACGTCTTCTCTAATTAATGTTAAGAGATTCCATAAGAAGGCATCATGGACATTATTTCTACTTGTCAGTGGCACATGAGTCCCTCTATTCCCTATGTATGTGTCAGATCGGCATAGGGACCTCATTTGAAGAACTATGTGTGGCTTCATTCTCATCTATTTGAGATACGTAGATATTCCTTGATCACCAATATTAGACCCAGCTGCAACCAAAAAATTTTTATTTCTCGTTTTTTCTTCTTCTGTATATGAACTATATCTATACATAGTGCTCTTTTAAGATGTATGATTTGATTTGCATACCATCTTGTGTCTTAAATTTTATCATTTTTCTAGAATGTGTTAAGGCCCCCCATCTCCAATGTCAAACTAGGTTTGTGTGGGAAATGAATGTTTAAAGAACTATGTATGGATTGATTCTCATTTATATGAGATTCGTAGAGATGCCAAGATATCCATTATTGGGCCCATCCATGATAAAAAAAACCTTTCTTCATGATATAAGAATCAAACCTACATAGGGAATGTTTAAATACCTATGCATGGATTGATTCTTTCCCCCAGCAAGACACATAGTGACACTTGGGTTTTATCCTTTAGTTTAGTTACAATATGTCTTTCTTTTCACATCAGTTCAACTTAATCCTTACTGCATGACGTTAAACTACATGGAGATCTAACACCCCTATTCCTCACATTTGTCACATTTGTGTTACAGAAGAAACCCTTACTACTCCTTGTTTCTCACACTGATAATAGATCACATGGGATTAAGAATTAGGTAAAAGGATTCTTTATATAAACAAGGTGTCTTAATTTCTTATGGGGATAGCAATGTCCTCACTGCTTGACTTAAAACTTCATAGTATAATGTCCTCACTACATGACTTAAACTGAACAGTATAATGTCCTCGTTGCATGACTTTAAACTTCACATCACAATGTCAATTCAAAGGGAAACAAAGAAAGTCTCCATTTTACATATGAGTCATATCTATGTAAAGGACATCAACGTCATGGACAATACTGATTCAAATATTTATTATGTGCATTGAGCATAACCCCCTTCTATATTTCATGCTCTTAATATTGAATATTTCTATATCTTCAAAATCTTTTGTACGATTTCTAGTGAAAGAGTTTCTAATACCTGAGAACTCTTTTTACAGACAATGCAGTATGTTCCCTTAGGTGGCCTTGCATAATTTTCCTACATAATGGGCCTTTCTGTCAAAAGATTACACTATTTGTCTATACAGCATGTTCCCTAGTTGGCGTTGCATAATACAACCTCAATAACAGGTTTCTCAAATGATTGAAACTTTGTTCTTGGTTATAGTGTATTTTTTCCCATCAAATTTTGATGACAATATACAATAATCTGTATTTTAAAAAAGTAATTCTGGTATATTTGTCCCATTATCTTTATCTTAATATGAACATCTTCAAGACCATGGTTTACACATCTCTCTCTCCATGTGTTCAAAGTAATAAGAAATAACCTTGTATCACTTGACCACATATCATATATTGTTTCCAATTCTGGTCCTAGTCATATGACCTAAAACTATAGACATCATACAATCTATGTTTGGGTTAGACATTCGTAGAAGTCTTATTCCTCTAATTATTTGGAAATCTTGGTTGGAATATCCTCTCCATATTCTGGTACCTTTCTCCATAAACCAGACTCTATGTTTTGGAAAATCAGAAACTCCAAAAATATTCTTTGGATTTTAGAAATAGTACAGTGTCAAAATTATGAGAGATCTTGTTCTTGACTATGTTGTGCATGCCCTTAGGTTTCCTTGCACAATTTCCTACATAACAGGTCTGTCAGTCCAAAGATTCTATAATTTGGTTATGCCGCACATTCCCCAGTTGGCCCCGCATAAAAGATCCCCGATAACTTTTTTTTTAAAATAATAGCATGTTAGTTCTTGGAAAAGACTTCCTCTAATGCCTTTATCCCTTTTCCCATATCATTCTTAAAATCTAGAAATTCCCAAATCATAGTTTACAATTTTCCCTTCCATACCTGAATATGGCAGTATGTTTTCAAAAAAATTATAAATAAATTAGGAGAATCACAAAACTTTGGACAAATCTAAAGACCTTAAATTAAAGCAACATAATATCATCATTTCATGACTTAAAAATGCACAGTACAATGTCCTCACTACATGACTTAAAACTGCACAGTACAATGTCCTCACTGCATGACTTAAAATAGCATAGTAAAATGTCCCCACTACATGACGTAGAACTACACATTACAATATACTCACTGCATGACTTAAAACTGGACATCACGGTGCCCTCACTGCATGAATTAAAAATGCACAGTTTGATATAAAAAATTCCCCTTTTTGATAAATTTTAACCATTCCTTATACACCAAATTTATATAGAAATGGTTTTCCTATTCATGACATATTTCTTCATAGATAACCCTTTATTATCAAACTTCCCTTCCTTTGAAAAACCCCAAACTATGGTCTTGAGTCACCCAAATCTTATTTTCCCTTATTTATTAATAGTAAAATGTAAAATTCCTAAGAGTTTATTTGCCTAACTATGAAGTACGTTTCCTTAGGTGGACATTCATAATAGTCCTACATAATTGGTTGATCAGTTAAAATATGCCACTATTTAGATATGTAGCATATTCCCTAGTTGGACCTCCATAACACAACTCCCGTAAAAAGTTTTTCAAATAATGGTAACTTTGTTCTTGGAGGAGACTTTCCTTATATTGATACATGTTTTAAATTTGGTGACCATAAAAAAATCAATGCTCATGATTCAATTTGGAAATATTTAAAATAATATTGGAGAAATTCTCATCCACTAAGTTTTTTTGGGATCAAAACTCAAAATTTGTGGTCAAAGATATTCGACCTTAAACATTATCCCATTATAGTCCAACATGCATGAATCTAAACTACCAAAAACAAGAGACATGGTACTCACCGAATTTAGAACCCACAATGGGAACTCTGAACAAAACTCGAGTCCTAACTCACTAAACATACATTTTTAATTATTTAGGTAATATTTCACAATAAAAAGATAAAAGATGAAAATTTTGTGGGGATTTCTATATAACCCTAGTAAAAATCAAACTATGCTTTCTAGGACCCATGGCTTAGGGAGAAAATTAGAGCATCCTTCAAAATATGATGTAGCTCCAAATATAACCAAATGATGTTGAAAAGCATCAAAGTTCCCTACTTTTTCCTTAGAATAATATTTTTTTATTTCGAATGAATCAAATTCTAAGGGGTGATTTTGTAGAAACTCTAAAATGTGTTCCATGAACTTCTCTGCAAAATGACCTAATGCAAGCTCCAAAAGTTCATGGAACGACTCTGCATTTTTCTTGTGGTTCAGTGACGGTAGCGAAGGCAGTGGCCTAAAGGGCTGGGAACGCAACCCGGCACTGATCCCAAGGAGGGGTGTGGGGGCGCATTCACCGCCGTATGGAGTAATTATTTTGGGTAAGTCCCTAAAGCAGCGCCTAAGGAATCTGTATACAAATAACTATGCGCCAGAATGCTGGAGCTGACTGAAGTATTTATTTGGGCTAAATCCTTAATGTGTCGCCTTAGTCTTGCTAAAGCACCATCAGTTCACAAGCCACTTGCGTTCCCAATAATCATTCACCCAGATGTAAGGACCCAGTTGGAGCAATGAACCACTAAGAGGGTGGGTGAATCAGTGGTACACCTTTTTCCCTTTTTAAGTTCCCTTAATATTGATAACAACCTTTGTCTTCTATACAACATATAATTCCATGCCGAGAAAACAACCAAGCACACATCCAAAAGAACACAACAATTTACAAGGTTCACAATTCAATAAGAATAGATATTTCCTTTGTATGGTTGGAAACAATCCATCACCATACCATCCACTAAGAAAAAAAATCCTTGGATTACAATGAGTAGGATATACCCTTACACTCATGAAGCATTGTGAAACAATCACTCTAGTGCATGTGCACCCTCTTAGCACAATAGGGCAATGTCTCTTTTCTTGTAAAAACTTATGTTACCTGTACTTCCTTTCAAATACACAAGTGTAAGGAAGTTCATCACAAATCTTTACTTCCTTACCTAGAATAAAGGCAAGGAATCCTTAGACTTGAGATAGATCAATTACAGTCCCAACTTCCCATTCCAAATCTCCACTCCGAATTTTCCCAATCCGATTCTTTAATCTGAATCTTCCTCAGTCTGAGAAACTCAATACGGTGACAGCCTATACTGATTCCCCAATCTGAATCTCCACTCCGAATTATTCACTCCAAATTTTCTTCTTCACTCCGATACTTCAATATGAGTCTTCCTTAGTCTGAGAAACTCAATACAGTGACAGCCAGTACTGATTCCCCATTCTGAATCTCCACTCTGAATTCTTCACTCTGAATTTTCTTCTTCACCCCGATTATTCAATCCTAGTCTTCCTCAATCTAAGAAACTCAATACAGTGACGTCCTATACTGATTCCCCATTCCGAATCTCCACTCCGAATTCTTCACTTAGAATTTTCCTCTTCACTCTGATTCTTCAATCCGAGTCTTCCTCAGTCTGAGAAACTCAATACGGTGACATCCTGTACCGATTCCCCATTCCGAATCTCCACTCCGAATTCTTCATTTCGAATTTTCTCAATCTGAGAAACTCAAAACAGTGTCAACTAGTATCAAATTATCGTTTCAATTAAGACTGCAATGAAAGCTCAGTCGGCCACACAATTCTTTCTCTCTCTAGATTATCAGAGCTTCTCTCACTACAACATCATCACTAATTTACTTTTTACTATGATATTCTTTTATAGGTTCTCCAAAGTGTGCTTAGGCGGGAAACTAAAATATTTTCCCGCTCACTTAAATTCACCCAAATCTTAATTTCTCCTAAAATCTTGAAGTAATTAAGACTTTGTCAACGCTTCTAGAATCTTCTCGAATCTTCTTCCACTTCTCCTGATTTAGAACTTTTTCCTTTTCCAGATCCATCCTTGTGACGCATGTTTCTTGGTATCACATTCTCGGATCCACTCCTCTCTCTTCTTGGCATCACTTTCTCAGATTCACTCATCTGTCTTCTCGGCATCATATTCTCGGATCCACTCTTCCTGATTATTCGACATCACTTTCTCGGATCCATCCTTCTTGAGTATTCAGCATCACTTCAATTCACAGCATGAATTTTCACCACTTCTTCGGCATGACACCATTTCAATTCTTGGTATGACTCTTCATCACTTCTTGGTATGGCTTTTGATTGCTTCGTCGGTATGACAAATTCTTCATTCTTGGTATGAATCCTCTTTATTCATCGATACTGAGGATTTTGAATTATCGGTATGAGTCCTCTGGATCTCAGTATGACTTCACCAGTTCTCGGTATGATATTCTGGTTCTCGGTACTTCACCGATTCTTGGTACGACTTCAGGTTCTCGGAACGGCTCTTCCTGATTCCTGGAACGGCTTCACCAGATTCTCAGTATGACTTCATGTTCTCAGAACTACTCTTCCTGATTCTTAGAACGTCTTCACCATATTGTTGGTATGACTTCTTAATCCAACTTTTGCTTGCATCGTGAGTACTTTCATATACTCACAAATTTAGAGTTACAAAACAACAATGCATCGTCACAATTAGTGCCTTCACATCTCCTATCATCCAGCTTTTGAGAGTTTGCAATTTCCCGATTCTGAACCTCCCAATTTCCAGACATCGAATTCCAGACTCCGAATTCTTTAAACACTAGGTTCGAAATGTTCAATATTCTCAGTTCCGAATCTTCAAACTTCCAGCTTCTGAATTCTTAGAAATTCAAGGTGTCTTTCCTTTATGAAAACTTCCTTAAGATCAACAAAATTCCATCCATGAAAACCATCTCTTCCTTCAGCTTGGTCCTAACAATCTCCCCCTTTGGATTTTGTTGTCAACCAAGTTTCCATAAATCACCAAACTTGGAAACCTCAAGAAATGGATTACTTCCCAATAATTCTAAGCCTACGTGAGATAACTCATTGTAGGAAAAAAGAATCATTGATAGAAAAACCATGTTGTCTATAGGTAGTGAAAAAGTCATCTTTAGCTTCATACTTCCTGTAAACAACTTCAAGTTCTTTCCTACAACCACTCCAACAAATAGTTAGAATAGTTCACATACACAAACAATGCTGAGTTCACAAATTACCCACAACTCTTTATTTGAACAATAGATTTATGATACAAACAACTTGTCCCCCTTGACAAAATAATACAAAGGTAAGAAGAGAGAGGGGATGTTACAACATACCTTATCCGTGAAGAGAAAAATATTGGACATCCATGTTCAAACCCAATCTTGAGAATGATTCCTTTGGCAGAGGTTTTGTGAAAATATCAGAAACTTGTTCAGTAGGTGAAACATATTCAAGTTTATGTTCATTCTTTTCCACATTCTCTTTGATGAAATGATATTTGATGTCAATATGCTTTGAAAAATAATGTTGGACTGGATTCTTGGTAAGATTGATTGTGCTTTGATTATCACATCCCAAGATCAAGGGAAACTTCACTTCAACTAACAAATCTTCCAACTGTTTCTTCATCCAGATAAGTTGAGTAGCAGCCTGAGTAGTGGAAACATATTCATCTTCAGCTGTACTAAGTGTCACATAATTTTTCTTCTTTGAGTTCCATCCAACACAACTTTTTTCTATAAAGAACACTCCAACAGATGTGGATCTTATATCATCAACATTTTCTACCCAATCTGCATCTGAATATCCAAACAAATCAATGTTATTTTAACCACTATATTTGATTCTGAATTCTGTTGTGCCTTTTATATATCTAAGAATTCTTTTTCCATCACAAAGATGTGATTCTTTAGAAGAACTCTCGAATCTTGCACATAAGGTAACATCAAAAACAATATCTGGTCTTGATGCAGTCAGGTAAAACAAACATCTAATCAGCTTTCGATATTCTTTCTGATCAACTTCTTTTCCTTCATCATCTTTTCTTAGCTTCGTTCCCACTGAGATAGGAGTTGATACAGGTTTTGAGTTTTCCATGCCAAAATTCTTGAGAATTTCTTTAGCATACTTTTCTTGGGAGAGAAAAATGAATTCTTTCTGTTGCAAGATTTGTAACCCAAGAGAGTATCTCATTTCACCCAACATGGATATCTCAAAGACATTATTCATTTCTTCAGAAAACCTTTCACTGCTTCTTTCATTATTCCCAGCAAAAATAATGTCATCAACATAGACAATCACAATGAGAGAAGGATCTTGGCTTTCCTTGATGTATAGATTGCTGTCAACTCTCCCTTTCGCGAAGTTCATCTACTTTAAGAAAGTATCCAGTTTGGAATACTATGCTCTTGGAGCTTTCTTTAGCCCATACAAGGCTTTCTTCAACTTGCACACATAACTTTCATTCTTCCCAACAACAAAGCCACATGGTTGTTCAATATAAACATGTTCTTTAAGATCACCATTAAGAAATGTGGATTTGACATCCATTTGAAAGATTTTGTAGCCTCGTTTTCTATAAATAGCAAGAAAGATTTGGATAGTTTCTAATCTGGCCACTGGAGAAAAAGTTTCTTCAAAGTCAATTCCTTCAATCTGCGAGTAGCCATTGCAAACCAATCTTACTTTATTTATGATAACTTAACCTTCTTTATTCAACTTGTTCTGGATGACCCATTTGGTGCCAATAATGTTCCTATTTTTAGGCTTGGGTACGATTTCCCATGTGTCATTTTTTTCAATCTGATCTAATTCTTCATTCATATCTTGAACCCATTCCGGATTCTCAAAGGCTTCTTTAACATCTTTTGGTTCCAGTTTAGAATACAAGGATGTATGTGATATGGAATTACTTGTTCTTCTTGTTTGAACCATGTGACGTTGATCACCAATTATATTCTGAGCTTGCACTTGTTTCATCATCCTTGGATATGTTTTTCATGTGCCTTCCTCATCACATGATATGGATGAATCCAATTCTTCCTCTTGATTAGGATTACAATTCATTGCATCCTTATCAGAATCGTTAACTTTATCTTCGCCATTTTCCTTGTCTGTCTGGACATGCTTATCTTTCCCTGGAGTTTCAATGACTCTTACATCAACTGTATCCACCATTCGTTCTGTTTATTTGTTAAAGTATCTATAACCTCTTCCTTCTGGTGCATAACCATGAAAAATTATGTCTTCTCTTTTCTGCTCAAATTTTCCACTTGCTCCACCTTTCTTATTTATAATGCATAGGCTCCCAAAAACTTTAGCATGCATCATACTTGGATTAATTCCATAGAAACGTTCATATGGATTCTTGTTTGATTGAGGCCTGAAGAAACATCTATTTTGAATATAAACATCTGTACTTGTAACTTTCACCCAAAAGTAATGAGTAAGGCCATGTTCAGGCAACATGGTTCTTCCCATTTTCACCAAGCTTCTGTTCTTCCTTTCAGAAACCCCATTTTGTTGAGGTGCATATGGAGCACTATATTCATGCTGAATCCCATGATTCCCAAGATAGTCTTCAAATTATTCAATTCTATACTCACCACCAATATCTGTTCTCAACTTCTTCATAGAGTACTCACGTTCTTTCTCAGCTTTCCTTTTGATGCTTTTAAACATTTTCAGGGCATCTGACTTGTGATTCATAAACATAACACACGTAATGCAAGTAAAATCATCAATGAAGGTGATGAAGTACTTGTCTCCATTAGTTGATTGTTTTCTCATCAGCCCACATATATCAGAATGTATTAGTTCAAGGGGTTGTTTAGAAAAAATGTCAAACTTCTTATGAAAAACACTTGTAATCTTTCCTTTCTAACAGGTAGTGCGACACCAATCCCTTCTTCTTGGAAATCTGGAATATCTCGAACACTGTCCCTTTTAGATAACTTGCTCATATTTCTATGAAACGTGTTTCCAAGTCTTCTGTGCCACAACTGATTTTCTTCCACAAAGCTCACGTAACAAGAGTTTTGTGAATTTCCAACCTGAAACAGATTCCCTTAGGTTCATTGGCCTCTTGTAACAATCTTCCCATCTTATTCACTTTTCACGATAAACCCATATTTCATGAAGATAACTTTGTTACCCTCATCACACTATTGTGATACACTCAGCAAGTTGTGTTTCATCCCATCAACATACAGAGTTTTCTTGGACTTCAATTTTTCCTTCCCAATGATGGCTGATCCAACACCTTTGATTTTTGAAGATTCATCATTGTCAAATTTCATGGTGACTTCTTTAAACTTCTTCATATTTTTTATCAAATTCAAGTCTCCTGTCATATGTGAAGAACACCCACTATCAAGTATCCAAGTTCGTTCTTCCTTTGTAACTTTTATAGAAGTTTCAACAACAAGAGATTTTTATTCTTTCACTTCTTTCTTCACCTTCAAATTATGAGAATTAAGAACTTTTTGTTGAGCTGGTAACAGAATGAGACATAATTTTGCAAGGTGTCCAGGTTGTTCACACCTTTCGAAAATAGTTTCCAGATGCTGGAACCTATTTTCTATCTTGACTTCATTCTTCTCAACTTTATTCAAGAAAACTTTTTCACTCTTCTTTCTATGAGGAGACTGACTCCCACTTAATCTCTGCCTTTCATAACTTGTGGGGTGGTGATAATAATATTTATTGAACCAACACATATTCGATGTATTCCCGAATCCACCACAATACCAACAGTACCCATATAAGAAGTACCTTCCTCTAAAGTCTTTGTATTGATACTTCTTTGTTTCTCTTTCTTCAGGCCCACCAACCATTCTTTTGATAGTAAGATTGCTCTACTGGAATTCTGCCTTCTTTGATTTTTCTTGGTTTTTACCGGTGTTAGACATAGGTTTCTTTGAACATTATGAGATCCTAGCAACATTGGTCTTGGCCACATAAATAACTTTCTCATCTTTCTTCTTCACAGCAACCACTTTATTCTTCTGTTGAATTTTCATAGAATATGCTTGTTGAGAGCTTTCACCTACATCAGAAGTTGAGTTTTGAAAACATATGTTTCTTAATTCAACTTCTAGGAGATTATTTTGAACGAGCTCTAATTCTTCCTCTTTTTCTCTCAGCTTAACTCTCATGTGATCATTTTTATTTTTCTCATCATCAAGAGACTTATTCAAGTCTCTAAGCTCTTTATCAAATTCTTCTTTAACATTAGCTTGATTGAAAGCTGAGGAACATTCATCTTCCAAATTTTTGTTAAATTTCTCCATCTTTTTTATCTTCCTTAAATATTCCTTCAATTATTCTTTCAAATGCATCTCAAGCTGAGTTTCTTCTTCTTCCGAGCTGCTGCTTCTGAAATCCTCATCATTCATTGTTGTAATGAAAGTATTCTCAACACCATGCTCAACTGATTTTTCAGATTCAGTATCACTTTCTTCATCTTCTTCATTTATGTATAGAAAGATTTTTATCTTGGATTTTAAGAACTTCTTTTCTTTCCCAAACTTTCCTTTACCACCTTGATTCTTCCATAACTTTCTTGGCATTCTTTATTCTTCATCACTGTCTTCTTTATTCTCCCTTCGAGGAAAGTTAGCCGAAAAGTGGAAAATGCTTCCACATTCAAAACACTTCAAGGGAAGTTTTCCCTTGTATTTCCTTGTGCCTCTTTTAACATTTTTTGAAAACAAGGATAAAATATTGTTAAGATTTTTACATACCTTGCTTTCAGAGTCAGAGTCACCACCATATTCTTCAGTAAATATCTTCTTATATATCTCCTTCTTCATGGATTTGAAAGATAATTCTCTGTCAACCTTTGTCTTGGTCTTCATAACTTTTCCCTTCTAATTTCATAAGTAATGAGTGTACTATGAAAATCATCATGAAATAGAGTCTATGTCTTCTAATGAAGATACATTCACATCAAATTTATCAGAAAGAATCCTCAAGATCTTTTACACCACAGTAGATTCTTTCAGATCTTCACAAAGACATCTTATGGTACTAATAATATCGTTCACCCTGGTGAAGAAATCCCCAATAGATTCATGCTCTCCCATCTTCAAGTCTTCACACTTCAATCTCCAGATTTGATGTTTTCCTTCTTGACTTTTGTATTGCCTTCATATATGTTTTTTAGTTTGTCCCATATACCTTTGGTTGTGGCCACTCCTTTCAATCTCAAGAACTCACTTTCAGAAAGTGAAGACAATATAGCATTCTTGGCTCTTCCATCATTCTCAAGAAACTTCTTGTAAACAGGTGTAAGTGGAAAATTATCATCAATGGGGGGAAACCCAACTGTTGCAGCTTCAAGAACTTCATAACTGATAGACATGAGATACGGTAGCATTCTATCCTTCCAGATGTGATAGTTCTTTCCATCGAATACTGGAATGCCTTTTCTGTTCACACAATTCAAATTCTCCATCAGCGAGGAAAACAAAGGTAACCTTGCTCTGATACCACTTGTAAGGACCCAGTTGGAGCAATGAACCAATGAGAGGGGGGGTGAATCAATGGTACCCCTTTTCCCTTTTTAAGTTCCCTTAATATTGAGAACAACCTTTGTCTACTTTTAAAGATATAATTCCATGCAGAGAAAACAACCAAGCACACATCCAAAGGAACACAACAATTTACAAGGTTCGCTATTCAATAATAATAGCTACGTCCTTGGTATGGTTGAAAACAATCCAGCACCATACAATCCACTAAGAAAACAATCCTTGGATTAAAACATGTAGGATATACCCTTACACTCGTGAAGCATTGTGAAACAATCACTCTAGTGTGTGTGCACCCTCTTAGCACAATAGGGAAATGTCTCTTTTCTTGTAACAACTTATGTTACCTGCACTTCCTTTCAAATACACAAGTGTAAGCATGTTTAGAAAAAATATTAACTTCCTTACCCAGAAGAAAGGCAAGGACTCCTTGGACTTGAGATAGATCAATTACCGTCCGAAATTTCCATTCTGAATCTCCCCTCCAAATTTTCCCAATCCAATTCTTCAATCTGAAGCTTCCTCAGTCTGAGAAACTCAATACGGTGACTGCCTGTACTAATTCCCCATTCTGAATCTCCACTCCAAATTCTTCACTCCAAATTTTCTTCTTCACTCTGATTCTTCAATCCGAGTCTTCCTCAGTCTGAGAAACTCAATACGGTGACATCCAGTACTGATTCCCCATTCCGAATCTCCACTCTGAATTCTTCTCTCCTAATTTTCTTATTCACTCCGATTCTTCAATATGAGTCTTCCTCAGTCTGAGAAACTCAATACGGTGATAGTCTGTACTGACTACCCATTCTGAATCTCCACTCCTAATTCTTCACTCCAAATTTTCTTCTTCACTTTGATTCTTAAATATGATTCTTCCTCAGTCTGAGAAACTCAATACAGTGACAGTCTGTACTGATTCACCATTCCGAATCTCCACTCTGAATTCTTCACTTCGAATTTTCTCAATCCGAGAAACTAAATATAGTGTAAACTAATATCAAATTGTCATTTCAATTAAGACTGCAATGAAAACTCAGTTAGCCACACAATTCTTTCTCTCTCTAGATTATCAGAGCTTCTCTCACTACAACATCATCACTAATTTACATTGTACTCTGATCTCCTTTTATAGGTGCTCCAAAGTGTTCTCAGGTTGGAAACCAAAATATTTTCCCACTCACTTAAATTCACCCAAATATTAATTTCTCCTGAAATCTCGGAGTAATCAAGACTTTGTCAAATCTTCTTGAATATTCTCGAATCTTCTTCTACTTCTCTTGATTTAGAACTTTGGCCTTTTCCGGATCCGACCTTGTTACGCAAGTTTCTTGGTATCACATTCTCGGATCCACTCATCTGTCTTCTCAGCATCACTTTCTCAGATTCACTCATATGTTTTCTCAACATCATATTCACGGATCCACCGTTCCTGATTCTTCAGCATCACTTTCTCAGATCCATCCTTCTTGAGTCTTCGGCATCACTTCAATTCTCGGCATGAATCTTCACCGCTTCTTCGGCATGACACCATTTCAATTCTCGGTATGACTCTTCATCACTTCTCGGAATGGCTTTTCATTGCTTCCTCGGTATGAAAAATTCTTCATTCTCGATATGACTCCTCTTTATTCATCATTACCAGTGATTTTGAATTATCAGTATGACTCCTCTGGATCTCGGTATGACTTCACCAGTTCTCGGTATGATATTATATTTCTTAGTACTTCACTGATTCTCGGTACGACTTCAGATTCTCAGAACGGCTCTTCCTGATTCCCGGAACGACTTCACCAGATTCTCAGTATGACTTTAGGTTCTCAGAACGGCTCTTCCTGATTCTCATAACAGCTTCACCAGATTCTTGATATGGCTACTCGATCCAACTTTTGCTTGCATCGTGAGTACTTTCATATACTCACAAATTTAGAGTTACAAAACAACAAAGCATCGTCACAATTAGTGCCTTCACATCTCCTATCATCCATCTTTCGAGAGTTTGCAATTTCCTGGTTCCGAACTTCTCAATTTCTAGACTCCGAATTCCAGACTCTGAATTCTTCGAACACCAGGTTTCGAATGTTCAATATTCTCGGTTCCGAATATTCAATCATCCATCTTCCGAATTTTTATAAATTCAAGGTGTCTTTCCTTTATGAAAACTCCATCAAGATCAACAAAAGAAAATCCATGAAAACAATCTCTTCCTTTAGCTTGGTCCTAACACCAGATACCTATTTTTGACTATAAATAGTCCCTTGGGGACTCTATTTGTACAAACTAATTTCCATGATGCCCAATTGCTACTATAATTTCCCAAGTGCTTCTCCCAATCTTCTAAAACATTCAAGTTAGTTTTTTAACACCTGGAGTGGAGGATTTGAAGGAGGATCATTGGAATTAAGTCATTTTAGTGTTTGAAATCCATGACACTTGCGCACCTAAAGTACCCATCCTCCCTAAATCAGAAACACTTGTGCACCCTCTATTCCTTTCATAGGAACATGAGATCCCCACTTCTGGGATCATCTATGAATACTCATAAAGGCATGATCTAGGTCTCGACAATGTATTACTATATAGGTTGTTCGATGGTTAAGTGAATATCAGGTCACCCAAGACTACTTTTCTACCCATACTTGAGCGCCATTACCTACTTGGGAACCACCTCTTTGAGTCACTTACTCTCTTCATTCTCAAAGCCATCAAGCACTCTTCAAATCCATCCAAGGAAAGGCTTATTTTTCATTGGATCCCTTGTTTGAAATGGATTCTATTGAGACATCTGCCAAAACCTCTTGACTAATCAAAACTTTGGGAATGGCACTTCAACATGTCTCCTATTTGGGATTGTATGTCCATAGTCATAGGTTTCCCAAATTTGATTCCCAAAGGGGTTAGGATTCATGGAGGGTCTATGGGTTTGTATATCTATAGTCACATGGACCATTCTCACAGGAAAAGTGTTGGGATGTTCTAGGTTTGGAGGAGGGTTTGGGTCCTAACCTCTCCCTTCTCAAAGAGACCCAGAACATCATTTTTTCTGGTTGGTAAGGTAAGCTTCACACTTTATTTTCCATTCAAATGAATGAAAATCCTCCATCCCCTACTAGGATCAATTTTAGGGAAGACATCCGGGCATAAGCCCCTAACCTTAATCCCTTTTTCCTTTCCTTGGACCCTTGTCCAATGTAAAGTTAATAGAGGGAAGGCTCTTCGCCTCACCCTCGTCCACCCTCGCCACTGTAGGTGCACCCTCTTCCTCCAACAGAGGAGGAAAAGTGTGTTTCATTGTTGAATCTTTCACATCCTGTTGTTTCTCACACCAAACATGAATCACGTGGGCATAGAGATTCGTGATTATTACAACATTTTCAAAAACCCTCATGGTGAAGAAACTACACGAACTCTGATTTATGTTCAAGCCAGGATACATTGGAAGCCCTTCTAAGGCCCGAGCTCACATGATATCCTCTTTAGAAATCCAACCCTAATTCCCTTAATCTGGGCATCCTAATAAGGAATAATCCCCAAATTAAACCCCCAAATCATCAAGGAATCCTTTTCAGGAAGTAAGCCCAAACTCATTTCTCTCAAAGGACTATACTCACATATGAGACTTATTAAACTACGTGGGATTTGATTATCATCCACATGGGATATGTAGGAAGCCTCCTTAAGGTTGAAATAGAACACTTCAAATTAACCATGTTCTCCTTGGTCCATATTCACAATAGGTTCTAATCTTACTTGGAACCCCATATTGTTTCCAAGTTCCATGGGATACTTAGGCATAAATCCCACACCAAACATTGACTATGAAACTTTCGCTTAGATTTCCTTACCACATGACATTAAACTGTACAGTTATGTCCTTATCACATGGACATCAAATGTATGATCTGTCCCATTAAGTGACACTGAACTATGAGGGTTCTGATTCCTTTCACATGGATACGTAGGCAACCTGTTTCATGGGTAGATTCCAATATCAAAACAAAAATTCATCTCCCTAGATGTCAATAAATTATAGAGTGCCCCACAGATTGGATTGAAAACGAGTATCACCGTAACAATGATTAAAAAATATTTAAATAGTATATAAGAGGATACTATTGAAGGAGAAGCTCTAATACATGCAGATACATCCATTAATGAAGAACTTTGAATACATACTGATGATTCTAAATTTTTCACATGTTAATAAGTGATTTAAAATTCCAAGGGAAACTTATGTTATACATGTTGAATTAATAAGGATTCATGAAAATATATTAAATTTATAAAGAGAGTCCCAGAATATACAATAATTCCCCCCAAAAGGGGTGTGATGAGTTTGACCTCCCATCCTCTCGACCAATGCACGTTCCTAAGTATCATAAAGTTCAAAACTAATGAATAAAACTTTGGAAATCAGGTCCCTTTTAAATAAATAACTTTTGTAAGTTTCTAGTTCCATGGATAAATCCAATGGAAACCACCTGGAAGTAGTGATTATTAAAACTAGAACATGAAGGACCCTAGAACACCCTGGGAGGGGAGGGGTGAATCAGGGTGTCAACTTTTTCTTTTAGACTGATGGATCTTGTTCCCACATTGGTAGAAACTAGTTAAACATGTCTGAAGAGAATGTGAAGAAAATCAACAATCAAATACAATGCAATGACGCAACAATTTTACATGGTTCACCACTAAGGGACACATCGAAGGGGAAAATGCCAATAGTGTGTTGGTCGTACAAAACCCACTAATCTTCACAAGTTGTGGATTAAAAGTGTTTAGCAATGTCACTCTATTCCAGGCACACTTCCTTTAAAAAATTTTAGGTATATTACACTGTGTCCCTCATATCACTTCTGTTCACTCCCTCATGATCAATAAACTGAAGTAATCTTCACTCAGTTTATCGACATCAAGGTCGCTTCAATTTTTTGGCATTAGACCATGCGTCCTCAACTGTAAATAGATGCTCTGTTGAAGTTCTATAATCACCCACAGATTTAATTAATTTTCCCTTATACTAATATGTCATCAAAATTAATTTCTCCAACTGATTTTGCCAATTTTTAGGCTTCCTTGGGTGTTTTGTGTACATCTATTATTTCCACATACCTCTATTATTTTCCCATACCGTCCAGCTCCTCCGTGTACCATCCAGCTCCTCCATGAACTAAGCTTCTCTGCATTCCCGCCTACCCTGCGTACTACTTTACACCCTCACGTACCTTCTTTCTCCGAGCACTTCGTTACTCCATCACATACTGCAAGAACTCCCAGTGTGAACCACACACTCTTCCGCAGACTATTTTCCTTATGTAGATGAGACTCTCCGCATACCGTATTCTCCTATGCGAAACACTTTTGAAATATCTAGATTTCTTCCCAAAATTATAATATCCAATCTCCTCCTCTGAAAAAGGGTAATACTATTCCTTAAAGAGGCAAAAAAACTCGACAAAAATCGCTAATCCATTTTACCCAAATTTTCAATGTGGGAAAGTCTTCACTCCATCTACATATGGTTAGCCTCTACCGTGTACCTCTCCTGTTTTGCAAACTGCAGCAATCCTTCCAACCTTAAACATCCATGTACTATATTCCTTCAGCATATACCATCACTGAAAACCATTTTTGGTTTCAACCTTCCGCATTCTAGGTACTGAATTCCTTCACCGTGTACCATTGCTGCAAACTATTTTCGGTTCCGCGCACCGCTCTGTGTACCCTTCATTATTTCTACACTATGTATTGTGCACCTGCACCATATACCACACGCCTACACTATGTACCATATGCCGGTACCACATACCACATGCTTTCAATGCTTATTGTGGGCCTTCACCACGTACCATTTCCAAACACCCGATTTTTTAGGCCCAAAAATTTTGCAAACACTATGAAACTGTGCCACCTTCATTACTATTTTTGTCCCCAATCATATGACCAAATTCTTTGCAAACCCCCTAGTTATCTATGAACAGATTGACAAAAAAACAAAAACCAAAAACCATTATAATCAACAAACAACCTTTGTACCAACAATCTCTCCTTTTGAGTTTACTGGCAATCTCCAGATAAATTCACTGATGCGCCAACCACGATCAAAACCTAAAACTTCAAGAAACAACTCAGCCATCACTCTAAGTATACATGAGCAGTTCTTAGTGTAGAAAACAAGATAGAGGGCATGAATTGAGTCCTCCTTATTTTCTTCTCTTTTTTCTACCATATAGTTTTACTTCTGGATTTTCATATTCTCCATATTTCCTGTATCCAGATCACTCTCCATTGAATTTATCAATTCTCCCCCATTAGAAATAAAGTCAATGAACTTAATATTGTATTTTATATTTAAAAAAATGCTCCCCCAAGATTGTATCTCCCCCATAAACCTTCATTATTTACCCATAAATATTACAAATAGTTAAAACAACTAGGGAGAGGGGAATCTCATAACCTCTTTATGCACTAGGAGGTGGATGAACACCAAGGTTCAACCGATGTTTCTCAAACACAGATGTTGACAGTGACTTGGTCATAATGTCGTCCACTATATCATCATTTCCCACATTATCCATTTTTATCATGCCATGTTCAACTTTTTCTTTAATGAAGTGATATATGATCTCAGTATGTTTTGTATGAGAATTCTGAACAGGATTCTTCGTAAGATAAATTACACTCTTTTTATCACAGTAAACCATCATTTCCTATTTTACCACATCACCTATTTTAATCATTTTTGGTTTCATCCAAAGTAATTGAGTTCACATTTTGGTAGAATATGTGTATTCAACTTCAACAGTACTAGGTGAATTACATTCTTGTTTCTTACTTAACTATCCCACACATTTGTTCCCAATATAGAATTCTCCACCACTAGTAGAATTTTTGTATACTACATTTCTAACCCAGTAAACATTAGAAAATACCGATAGTTCACTATCTCTTCCTAAAACAATGTATATACACTAATTTTGTGGGCCTTGAATGAATATCATGATTCTTTTCACTGCTTCCATATGTTCTTCATTCGGATTACTCTGAAATTAGGCCACAAGTAAAGTTACAAATACAATATCTGGTCGTGTCTCCATTAGGTATAGTAGGATTCCAATGATACTTCTATAAATGTTGGGATCCACATAATTCCCTTCCTCATGCTTTAGAAGCTTTGATCCAACTGCAATCAGAGTCGAAATTGGTTTGGAATCATGCATATTGAATTTTTTCCGTAGCTCTCTTCCATAATTTTCTTGATAATTGAAAGTTTAATCCTTATATTAAAGTACATAAAACCCTAAAAAGTTTGTGAGTTCACCATTCATCGACAATTAAAATTCTGATTTCATGTGATTGGAAAATTCATCCATTGATCCATGTCTGCTTCCACCAAAACTAATATCCTCCATGTATACCAATACCATGAACAGATCCTGTTGAGAGTTCTTCACATAGTTATTGTGATCCACTCCTCCTCTTTTAAGCTCATGCTTTCTCTTATATGATTTCAACCAAGATTACCACACCTTTTGTTCCTATTTCAGTCCATAGAGAGCATTCTTTAATTTGAAAAAATTCTGTTAATCATTGCCAAGAATGAACCCTATAGGTTTTTCAATGTAGACTTATTACTCTAAATCTCCATTTAATAATTCCATCTTGACATCCATTTGATACACTTTAAAATCTCTTTGGATTTCCATGGCAAAAAATAGCTTGATTTACTCTAGTCTCACTACGGGAGCAAATGTCTCCCCAACATCAACACCTTTGATTTGTGAATATCCTTTGTAGACCAAGCATTCCTTATTTTTGATCACATTTCCATTCTCATCAATCTTTTTCCTGAAAATCCACTATGTACCAATTGCATTGTGACCTTCATGTATTTTGACAAGATCTCAAGTGTGATTTTTGTCAATCTGATCAAACTCTTCATTCATTACTTTTACCCATGACTCATCCTTTATAGCCTCTTTAAATGAGGATGGTTCCACAACTGATTGAAATGCATAATGTACATTATTCCTCATTCTCTTTGTCTGTGTAGGTGAATTCCAATCCCCGATAATGTAGGACTAATCAATCTCATCGATTCGATTTCTCCTTTGTAGTTAAAATGAATTATCGCTTCCTCTTCCAATTCTTCTTTAGATTCAACATCATGATGTGACTCCTGAGAGTTTTTCACACATTCCTCTACCTCTATATTAACATTTTTTCCATGTTCAAATCCTTCCTCATTTTCTATCACATCATCAAAAGAATTCCTTGAAGCATTCGTGTTCTTATTTTCAATGATCTTTATATCACTACTTTCTAAAATTCTTCCCAATTTCGTATTGAAACATTTTTAGGATTTTTTGTTCATTAAGTATCCAAGAAATATTCCTTAGTCTCCATTGTCTCCATACTTCCCTGGATTCCCTTATTTGTTTTGGATACAACATTTTCTTATGAAAACGTGAAAATATTACAAAGAGGGCTTCCATCCATGCCAAAATTCACAGGGTTTCTTTGTTTCACCCATATATAGCCCTGTTTAATTTTGAATATACACTGCTACTTGTACTGCCTATTTCCAATAATGTTGAGGAATATGACTCTCGATCAGCATAGTTTTAGGCATATTTTTTACCTGTCGATTCCTATACTCAGCAACTTCATTTTTCTATATAGATCTCACAACATCCACCTCATGTTGTATCCCAATATTCTCTCAGTAATTTTTAAATTCAATGGACGTTTATTCTCCTCCATTGTCAGATCGTAAGAATTTGATCTTCCTTCTAGTATCATTCTTCGTGATTCAACAATAGGTTTTCATGTAATAAAGCACTTGTTGCTTCCTATGTATAACGATCAAACATGCCATTTTACTATAATCATCTATGAAAAGAACAAAGAACCTTTATCCATGTGTTTCAGGGTCATTTATTGGGCCACATACATCTGTATGGATGAGGTCAAGGAGATTTGATGATCTTTTCTACTTTTCCCGGTAGGAACTACAGACTATTTTCCCTCGCATGCATGCATCACATGTCTTTTCTCATTCATGATTTAGATTAGGGATATCCATGACTATATTCTTATTATATATATTTTCCATGTCTTGTTGATTGATGTGCCCAAATCTTTGATGGCATAAGTTGTTTTCTTCTTCAACTGTTAAGTGGAAAATGTTCTCTTTTCTATAAACTTGAAATAAGTTTCCATTTGTTCTATATCCTTTCATGATAAAATTCCTGGACTTTTCTCTTAGAGTACAACCATTGTGATTGAATGTCACAATAAGACCTGAGTCACAGATTTGACTCACACTAGGAATATTTTGATGTAGACCATCCACATAAATAAAATCAATTTTCTTCATCTCTCCATCAGTTAGCTCAGTACATCCACCACATTTTATCTTCAATGCAACATCATTACCAAACCACCCTATTCCATCGAACTTTTTATTAACATTATTTAATAGACCTACATTACCCATTATGTGGGATGAATATCAGCTATCGAGAATCCAGGTGCTTTTCTTCTTGGTAGATTTGAGGGCTACTTCTACAAAATTGGACTTTTCCATTTTCCTCATTTCTTTCCATGAGATAATGGTTGAGTGTTTGATGTTGATGGTCTTTCAATTCTCTCTTCCATGTACATAGGTTCTTCATATTTAAATTCTTCTTCCATAGGAGAAAAAAAATTTAAATAGAAACATTGTCTTGTTGATTTGTATTGACTTGTATCTGAGTATTGAAAGAATTTATCCTTTCATAACTTTGCCTGAAATTTTTTAGCTTTATGGACAATGTTAGAATTGTGAAAACAATATACCTAGAAGTTATTTCTTCAATAAGAAGTTGGTTATGAATTTTTTCTTCTTTGTTTAACTCCCAACTCTTCCCCATTCATATAGATCCTTTCCTCTTTGTAGTATGACATGGTATGGAGAAGATAGCCACAAAAATAACACTTCATGAAAGTAAATGTCACATAACTTTTATTTCTACTCATTCCATGTTCCTCAGGAAAATAGTTGGACTACCTATAATTCTTTTAGAATTGAGGATAATCTTTAGTTCTCCTTTCAATTTGATTTAGGGGTTTCTTTTTCCACACTTCTGATGGATTTTCAACATGATCAACTTTCATTATACCTTTATTCTAGTTCAATTTATTTATAGAATTTGATGTTTTGGCATTACAAGAAATTTCACTATTTCCCATGCATGTGGGTCATTGATCATTCAAGATGTTTTCAACTCCATCGTAACCACGGTTTTCCCACTCTTGTTGCTTAGTATCTAAGAACCATCCAAATTGTGTTTTCTTATTTTCTTTATTTGAAATTGATTAACTTTCAATTTTACTTATCAGAGTAATAAATTCTTCTTTGAATCCTTCCATGGTATTGGACTTCTCCTCTAGTCTCAAGGTAAGGTCACTGATGAACTTTTCTTGTTCTTCAATTATGAGTTTTAGTTCAACAACATCATCAGTTCTTTCAAGGATTGATGATTAAACTTTCACTAGTTCTTCCAATCATTTGATTTCCGCATCCAGCTAATCAATATATTCTATTGATTCCTCCACCATTTCTTTACACTTATTACATCTCTTACATTTAATCTCAAGCTTATCAAAATCATCCTTAAGTTGCAACTTGGGATTGACATTAGTATTCAACTGGTTATCTCCAGCTTTATCTATTAATGATTTTGAATTTTCAATGGTATCCACCATAGATGCATGGTTTTCAGTCATAAATTCTGGTTCCTCTTCCTCACAGAATTCATTATCATCACCTTCCTCCTCGCAAAAAGAACTCTTCTTCTGTAATTTCTTTGAAAATTTAATGTTTCCCTTTTTGAAGAATATTTTCCGAGGCTTCTCCATGTTTTCAAATTCGCTTTCTTCATCATCAAAATTTCTTGAGCACTGAGAGGCAATGTGCCTAACACTTCAGTAGAAAAAACAATCCAGAGGTATCCTTCCATGAAATTTCCCTATTTGCTTCTTGATAATCATAGAAATGAGATAAAGTGTTTCCTTTTCCTCATCATATACATCACTTCTATCTCCTGAAACTTTTAGTTTTTCCATGGATTTGAATGAAATATCCTTCTTCACATGGTATGTAGCTTCTTCTGGTTTAATTCTCATTTCATAAGCTGATATATTCCTCAAAAGTTCATTCACTGAGAGTTAGGAAAGATCTATTTCCTCAAGGGATGACACCTTTTCATTGTAAAGGGGTGGAAGTCTTCTCAATATTTTCTTAACTATGTCAATGTCATTGATTTCTTCACCCAGACCTCAGATTGCTCCTACAACTTTAGTAAAATGATTGAAGAAGGATCTTGCATTCTCCTTAGGTTGAATCTTCAGATCATGAAACCTATTGTGTAGAACATTATGTTTTTCCTCCTCCACATTTCCATTTTCTTCATAAATATTTTCCTATTTATACCACATTTACTTGGAAGATGTGAAACTCTTTAAATTTGGATATATCTATTCAGAAAGGGCTGTAGTGAGAGAATTTTGTGCTTTTGCATCATCATCAATTCATTTCCTATTTTTATCTTTCATCGACAGTCCTGTAGGATCAGTGACTTTTATTCCCTATGAAGTAGAAAATAAGACTATCATTCCAATATATCTTAGGTTAGATCTCATATTTTTTCATATTTAAAAATTAATTCCATCAAATAGGGTAACTCCCCTAATGTTGACTAGATTTTCAATGACAACAAAAGATAGATTCAACACCAGCAACCTCCCATTGATACACCTTGAAGGACCCCAGAACACCCTCAGAGGGGAGGGGTGAATCGGGGTGTCAACTTTTTCTTTTAGACTAATTGATATTATTCCCACATTGTTAGGAACCTGTTAAACCTGTTTGAGGAGAATGTGAAAAAAAACAAAAAATCACATGCAAAGAAATGACAAAACAATTTACTTTGTTCACCACTGAGGGTTATGTCCAAGGAGCATACGCCGACAGTGTTTCAGTCATACCAAAACCACTAATCTTTAGAAGTTTTTGATTAAAATTGTTTAGCATAGTCACTCTGTTCTAGGCACACTACCTTTACTAGGTTTTAGTGATAGAACACTGTGTCCCTCAGATCACTTCTGATGATTCCCCTTTCTCACTACACTGGAAGAATCATCACTTAGTTTATCGACTTGAAGGTCACTTCAAATGTTTAGAATTAAATCATGAATCCACAACTGTAAATGGATTCTCTGTTGAAGTCTTGTAATTACCCACATATTTAATTAATTTTCACTTAAACTAATATGTTATGGAAATTAATTTCCCACACTGATTTGGCCAATTTTCAGGCTTCATTGGGTGTTCTGCGTACTGATACTGTTTCCGCGTACCACTGCTGTTTTTGAGTATCCTCTAGATCCTCTGCATACCACCGAGATATTCTATGAATTGTGCTTCTCTGTATTTCCGCCTACTCTGTGTACTACTTCACACCCCCACGTACCTTCCTGCTCTGCATAATTCCTTTCTCCGCCTCATATTGCAAGAACTTCTGGCATGAACCACACACTCTTCTGCGGACTGTTTTTCTTATGTAGATGAATCTCTCCACGTACCGTCTTCTCCTCCACAAACCACTTTGGACTTCTCTAGATTTATTCTCGAAATTCTAATATTCGATCTTCTCATCTAATAAAGGGGATTATTGTTCCTTAAATAGGCACAAAACTTCACACAAATCACTAATTCGTTTTACCAAAATTTTCAATGTGGGAAAATCGTCACTCCATCTGCATACGATTAGCCTCTACCATTTATCGCTCATGTTTTTGAAAAATATAGAAATCCTTCCAACCCTCATCATCCATGTACCGAAGGCCTTGAATGTGTACCATCGTTGTGAACCATTTTTCGTTTCATCCTTCATCATTTCACGTACCGAATTCCTTCACCGCGTACCGTAGCTGTGAACTATTTTCAGTTCTGCAAACCACTCCACATACTGTTACTACTTCTTACACCACGTACCACACACCTACACCACATACCACATGCCTGCACCTTATACTGCATGTCTGCACCACGTACCGCATGCCTTCACCACCAATCGTTCGCCTTCACCGCGTACCATTGCCAAACTCACAGTTTTTTAGGCCCAAATATTTAGAAAACACTGGGAAATCGCACCACCTTCAATAATGTTTTCAGACCCAATCGTATGGACACATTTCTTTATAAACTCCCTTGTCATATGTGTGCAAATTGATAACAAGAAAAAACCAAACTCCGTTATTATCAACGAATATCCATGGTTCCAATAGAAAAAACATTTCAAGGGGCTACGAAACAACAACAATGTACCATATTGGAAATATGGGTATCACTACATATATCATTGGATTGAGAATCATGCCACATGTAGTTCATAAATAACCATGCATTTTAACATCATGTGGTTTGAAAAATGGTGACCTAATATGAAATAAACATTATTCCAAGACCCAATATAGAAAAAATGGGTGTCACTACGTATCTTGTTGGAGAAAGAATCAATCCACACATAGTTCTTGAAGATTATTCCCTATACAGTTCTAATCTAAAAACTGGGAGAAATGGGGTTCAAGTGCCACTAGGGACTGTAGGTGACATGTGTGGGTATTATATATAAAAGTTTCAAATCTTTTGAAGGACCACAAGGATTTTCAACTTGTGGTATCTTGGGCATTTCTAAATGTAAAATAAGGGACATGTTAACCATACATTTAATTATCATTTTGTGAGAAAAACTAGTGTTACACATATTAATTTCATGTGATTAGGACATCATGTTATGCACTTTATCATCCTGTGACAAGGATTATGATGATGTGTAGTTTAATTTTCTATAACACAGTCAAATATGGTTCTATTTAGTTTAACATCACATGAATAGGACCTCATGTTTTATAGATTATTATCGGTCAACACGGATGATGATTATAAGTAGTTTAACATTGTAAAACATGAAAAAATAAGGTACTATGATGTTTAATGTCCTATATCTAGGAAAATGGTTATAACATAGTTTATTTTCCTGAAACTAGGAAAATATTTGTGTGAGTAAACAAAATACTTTTTCATGAACCTTTAATTGGATGGAGTTTTACATATTTATCTAACAATTGAGATTAAGTAAAAATCTCCATTAGAGTGGAACCTATGTATAAAATAAGGTCCTTCCCACATTTGTTCAATATTTGGAGGCATATTTCCAAGTATCATTATATTCTTAAGGACCAAAACCAACACTACTTGCGGGAATGAATGAATTCGTACCTTCTTATTGAATTCTCTCACTATTCAGTTCTGATAGTCTTCAAAGTGATGCAAGGTATTCAATATATTTTCATCTAGTCTCTCAAACTCATCTATCCATTTTTTTTATTGCTCAACAGTGTATAGATAATCACAAATGGAATCTCGAAGTGATAGAAACTGAACTTCAATGGGAAGGACTACTTCTATTATGTAAACTAGTGAGTACGGGGTTGACCGTGTGATAGTTCGAGTTGTATTCTTTTAGGACAATAAGGTAGGAAAGAGATTATCAGGAAAAGAAAACATATTATTATCCACTATATTATGGAGTATGTTGGATAGAGTCTTGATGAAATACTTTAATTATCAATTTTCCTCTACATGATAGCGGGATGAATGTCTAGATTTTATATTGTGTTCCTGATATAGCTTATCTACCTTAGAAAAATAGAAATTGGTGTTGTTTCCATCAAAATGGTATCAGGGACAACAAATCAAGTGATGGTATTTGTTTTAAAAATTCTAACAAAGTTTATCTCCCCTGACTTCTTTAAGAGGTATGTCCTCATCCCATTTTGAGAATAAATCAGCATCGGTATGGATGTACTTGAACTACATATCCATAGCTGGAGGATAAGGCCCCACTACATCAATTCACCATTTAGGAAATTCCCAAGAGTATCTGCCTATATGTAGAAAATATATGGGGTGATGGATGAATTTGAAATTCACATCGAAGGGATTAAAATTTTTAGTGTATTATGTGAAATATTGTGTCATCAAATACCCAAAGTATCCAAGAATTCAGATTTTATCAGAAAGCTTATACCCAGATTGGTGGTCACTGCAGGTTGTTACACTTACTTCTTTAATGACAGGTACAATTTCGTCTCCATAGATGCATCTAACGAGAATTTTTTTGAAGCCTTATTTATAGAGGATCTTTTGGTGATTTGGTCCATCATGAAGAGTGAAATTAGCTACTCATCATTGGATATTCTCTCTTCCCAATCTTTCTAATGGAGGTACTCCGTCTTGAAGATATTCTATAATGGATATCATTCATCCCATAGAAGGGACATATTGCACTATAATGGGGATTATTTCATTAATTTTCTCCATTTTTTTAGAATAATAGGTTAAACCACATGATGATGGGCAATGTTGATGAATTTTTCATCTAGATTTGGATTCGATATGGTTGTGGATGCATTTTCCAATGCATCAACCCAGAAATTTTGTTACTACAGGATATAAGAAAATGTTTTATATGAGGTAAATTCGTCCATTAACCATAACAAAATATCACATAGGGTGATTATCTATTCATTTTTGATGTTATAATACCCATTGATCTACATGATTACCATTTCTAAATCAACATTCACTTCTATGTGGTTCACTAGTACTCAGAGTTCCAATTACATGCCTAAATTAACAGCATGATATTCTACAATATTTTTGGTACCTCCTTCTGATAATAAGAATTAATATAGAAGTAATTAATTTTAAGGGGATATATGTACAATTCTTAACCCAACATTATTGATCTTAGGGTCTTCCATTATTTTTCCCATTGGGCTTTTGGAAGCATTGTCAAAATAAATTTCCCATATTCAGGGACTTTTCTGAATAGAGGTGACTTATTCATGAGGAATTATTATGTTTAATGATTTTATATTTCATATGGATGCTCAAAATGGAATTTTTCCCAGGCCTAGCCTTTCACTACTTTCTAAGGCACAAACTGTATATCAAACTATTAGAGAATAACTTCCCACCATGCCAGACATCCCATCAACATAGGATGACTAAGGGAAAATTTGACTGTGTTATTTTGAGAGACCAAGTGGACCTCATGATGCGGAAAATAGTTCCTCATCTACTAAACTGAAAATATTAATTCTAGGTTTCTTTTCTCAATATCATAATATTTAATATCTACGTCAATCATAGATAGACTAAGATTATAAAGGTTATTTTCAATCCCATCATCATTCTTTTATATATGGAAGGCACCCAGTGATCTTTATAAGTTTTTCAAATAAATAATTTCCTTCAACATGTGGAATTGATACTAGTGGGATCAAGAGGTATTTCATGAGGGTATCAACTACCTCCTGGCCATTATTAGTCCATTGATATGTGACCTCCTTCTTCAACAATTTGGTTATGGGAAAACACATGCCTTCCAGATTGGCTATGAAGCGCCAGAGGTAGGCCAAGTGTCCTTGAAGTCTTATCCACTCAATCAAGTATCAAAGAGGTCACATGCTAAGGATAGGTTTTGTTTTCTCATATTCAACTTTGATGTTGCGATAGAATACAACCTAATAGATAAAGTTTCTTTCAGTTACCCGAAAAATACATTTCTTGGGGTTCATCTTTAGATTATGTTGTTGAAGATTGAAAAAACAATCTATGCCATCTAGGTGATCAGAGCGTTACCTTCATTTGACTATATATTAATCAATGTAGTATTTGATAATCTTTCCTAAGAAGGGTTTCAATATGTGATGCATAGAATATTGGAACATGGAAACAACATTCTTTAATCCAAATGGAATTACCTGATAGAAAAATACACCTTGAGGGGATCTGGAGGATATGGATTCCTCATCGGTTGGTTCCATATGGATTTGTTTATACCCATTGTATCCATCCATTAATGAGAGATCCAGGTAACAAGATGTTGTATCAATCAATAGTTCTATTATTGGAACCAGAAAGTCATTTTTTGGGACAATTCCATTTGAGATATCTGAAATCAATAAAAATTATGATTTTCCCAAAATTCTTTTTTACAGGGACAATATTGTCTATCATTTTTGGAAATCTAACCCATTTAATGAAGTTTCCCATTATAATATTTTCTACATAAGCCTCACTTTTGGAAGCATGATTAGGTTGTGTTCTTCTTGCTTCTATATTGTATCCCTGAAGCTATTCTAGAAAACCAAAAGTATGGGTGCACAACATGGGGTCAAAACCAAGAATTTCTAATCCGGTTGTTTCTTTATAAAGGATGTATACAACTATTTCTCGTTATAAGTCATGGACTCACTAATAATAGTGGGAAATACATCTTCTTAATTACCCAAATTTATATCTCTGAGTTCAATAACTATGGTGGAGACCCCTTCATAAAATTCTAGAGGGGAGTCCCTGAGGTCTTCCTATTTTTACTCTTCTTCCTGTGTTACATATTTTTCCACTTCGCGTAGGGTAAGTGATGAAGCAAGAATATCAGAGCTAGATAATGATTTTTTATTTGTAAATATTAAATTGGAGGCAACCATCTTCGAAAAAACTGAATATGAATGTTTTTTTGAAGCTAAGAAGGAATGATTATGGGCATTGAATCAGAATACCTACCTTTTTCATCAGTGTGGAAACTTATTCAAGCATGGTTGATGAAGCTCATAATTGTTGATGCTCAATGGATGGAATGAAGACTTCTTATTTTAGGATATCATCATTGTTAGATATTCAATGATTTCTCCAATGTTTTTTGGTTCCACAACCACAAGTAACATTATGGATTCCACAAAACGAGTGCTTGTATTTGGGACAACCCATTCTATTTGATTAATTATAAGCACTCAATATTCACTGATATGATTGAATGGGTTACCTAGGATCTTCTCCAGAACATTTTTTGAATTTATTTCTGTAAAATCATCTACCATGGACCGTTTTCTTTCTTTCTGATAGAACTACACATCAATCAATTGATATTAACAAGTTTGGAATGGGTCTTTCTCACTATGAAATGCCCCCATTTTACCATTTATGAAATATTTGATGCATTGGTGTTATGATGAATTATTGGCCACATGTGTATGTGTCCAAGGTATTCCAATCAGAATAATGAATTAAGTGTCCTATAAAACATCCATAAACTCTGAATTTGATACATGATCTCCAAAGTTGGTTCTGAGTTAAATCTCTCTAAGAGTTTCTTACTCATTATTGTCATAAACCTATAACATCATAGTGGAGGGATACCATTGGGATTCAGTGAGACACAATTGATGAAGTGTAAAAATGAGAATGAGATTGACCCGTGAGACATTATGAATGAAGGCCCATCGAATTTCAAAATCATTGATCCTAACATATAAGTACAGGGGCCTGATGGGTCTTTGAATGATAGCATCCGTATCCTAGTCTGTGAAAGATATTACCACATGAAATTCCATTGGATAAATCGTTATATGGTAAACTACTATATAAGCAACCACAACTTCCAACTCTTGAGGGTTTGAAAATCCCAAATGAGTGCTTCCTAGAGATCCTTTGATAAATTCAGGTCTTCCAAGATTGAAAACATAGTGGGTACTAGGGCCAATTATTTCAAAAACCTATACTTTTGATCTAGAGATTTTTTTTCTAGTATGGATATTATCTTTTATAGTTTCCCTAGTTGATGATGTCCCTGACATGGATGGACCCTCTCTTGGGGTAAGATTTGGAAGTTCTTCTACCATTGGTGGATTAGGCCAGCTAGGTCTACCCACCCGCCTAGGAGGTGGTGGCATAGCCTTTAAATGACCTTCCAAGATGATCATGTCAGTAAATACCCTGCCATGTGTTGGGTAGTTCCCTTATTAATTATAAGACCATTGGAGGGCTCTCCCATTATATTCTACTACATAAAAAATTCAATAAGGGGTGTGGTTAGAGTTGTGTCTTCTAGCACAACCATATCTTCCCATGTTTCCTCAACCCTAACAACCTCTTCCTATAGATCCCCAATAATGTGTGGGGAACTCAGGTTCATAATCATAATCATCATTTTAATTAGGATCCATTACATGAATAACTTTGATAGAGATGAAGATAAACACCTCATTTGATGATGATTCTTCTTGATAGGTTGGTTCTTGTTGTGCTATTCAATAGGGTGGTGCTCGTTCTTTTTAGATGGTTGGCATGAAATTCTCTATGTTCATGGAAAAAATTATCCCATAAAAAATATCATATTCTTATTCATTATTTTTATCCTTATGGCCATTTCGCTTCTTCGAGGACTGGCCTTCTAAGGAATAAACGTTTGGTGATGTTGGCTTTGCTATATAGGAATTCATAGAAGAGACTATCTATTATTTAAACTATGTTTATAGAGTGAAATGAGTTTGGTCAATTATTTTCCTTAATATCCATTCATCAAATTTCTGAGAATTAATACTTTTTACCTTCTTTCACTCACCCTTCTCCTCTCGATTGATAACAATTACACATGCTACTAGGGCTGGTTAATTTTATAGCTTCACTTTCCCAGAGTCCAAAAACTTTTATAAGAGGTCCATAAAAACAAAAAACTCCTTGATGGGGTGCCCCACCAATTGATGGAAGGGAATATCATTTGGGAGGTCTTCATATCCTTATTTTTTAGGCTTTTTTTCTAGTAAAATGAACAATGTCTTTTTCAATGATTATATAAAGTATCTAGGGACATTGTCATTTAGAAAATAATAGACCTTGTTTCTCAAATTCTCAAACATTATCCACCTTTGATCATTTTGATCATCTTGATGCGGTGAGAATTTCTGCTGATGCTCGAGTGGTGGATCCCTATGATATGATGAGGTATTTAAAGTAGGATAAGGAACAAGGTATTTCTTAAGTGTAACTATATTGAATTATTAATTTCCTTCTCTTCTTCCTGGAGTTGGTGAAATTAATTGGGACTTGGATTTGGTCTATATAGTGTAATTCTCCACCTATTGGGAAATTTAGGTAAGGTCCCCAAGCCCTCTTGTGTATTTCTCATGTATTAATGTTGTGTAAAACTCATCATGGAAATTTTCTACACAAATGGGATGAAACTCATCTTGAAGAAGAGGTATATTAAAGGAGTATATTAATATATTCAATCAATAAATAATGTTTGAGACTATTTCATTCTCCATTTTCTTGAAATTTGTGAGATCGAGGAATATTGTTTTCTATAATATTGAAATGAAAAAAGGGACTTCTAATGGAGATATGAAAATCTAGTGATCAATCGAGACTGCAAACTCATATACCATACAATGTTTGGTCCATGAAATGATTTTACGGAGCATCTGAGATTCACAGCTTCTTGTTGCTCAGGGGTCCCAATCCTGGGATCATAGTGAGATACGAAATGTGTCAAGTGCTTCTCTGGATCTCCCCAACCATTGATGATTAGAAATATAGGATTCCCAATGTTTGGTAGAGGAGTAGTATGATCATCCCATTCGGGGTAAGCCTTCTTTTTCAGTTGAACCATTGTGCACTATTCTTCTATAGCGTCAAATTGAGTCTTTAATGACTCAATGGTATTCATAAGAATTGGGGAAGCATCTGGCTAAGACCAGACCTGAACAAGTGTAGAGGATTGATCCTGAATAGGTTTGGTGAGTGAAAGGAGCACTGTGGGATGGGATTCATGTATTTTCCTTGGATAACCCATGGGGATAGGCTTATAAGGATGTGTTTATCCCTACTCTAGTTGAACATACAATGAAGGGAATTCATTATCTATATCAATGGTTGCAAAAACCCACTTTTATGAGGTGTTCCGGCTGAAAGTGCAAGCTGAAGATATGCTAGGGGAGTATATCTGGAAGTAGCACTACTTCAGAGTAACTATTCATTGAATTTTATCAAATCATTCATCTCCTACTCTTTCAAAGAAAATCATTCCCCAAGAGAAATGGATTGACCTTCTCCAAGGAGAAGGTGGGACATAATCTAATTTTTAACTTTTACCTTACTAGGTTCCTATTGAGGAGGTAGAGATTGATTATTCAATGGGATACCAAAATTTTGGGTAAGACTCTGATTTTAGGTATGAAAACCTCATCCATTTTCATCGGTGTGGACCATATCATGAAAAAGAACTTATTCTCCTAACTCCCCTAAACTGGACTCATTTTCTAGAGGATCTTGAACAATGGTATTGAGGATGTTTAACACTTTGTAATGAATTTATATCATTTTATTGGTGTCTTTTCATGTTCATCTTCTTCTATATCCTCCATGAGACCTTTTACTTCTATTTTTTGCTTCCCTAGGAACTAATCTTCCAATAGTAACATGAAGGGAATCCTTAACTAATTCTACTATGTGGGTTCTAGGTGAAAGTGCTAAATTACAGAATGAAACGAACTAAGAAGATTAATTTCACATGTTCTTACCTAAAGGGAGGAAACTATTTTTCTGAGGATGGGATTGATGATGTAAAAAAATCACCCATATTAGAGGGATAGGGATTATCCAATTCTTCTTTACCAACCCTTTGATCTCTATTTTTTGGCTCTAATGTTTGGGTTAAAAAATCCCACAACCCTGTGGGGTGGGTGCCTCTTCAACTGCTATGGATGATATCAATGCAGTTGAACATATGATTTTATGAATTTGGGTCGAAACTTTGGTTGGGTGCATTATCATGAACTCACTCCAATTGCATGTTTCAAAATTCAATTGTTCTATTTTTTACAATTGTGCAATCTAAATATTGATATAGTCTATCTGGGAGGCCTTCCTGATATTCTTAGATGTCTCATGAAAAATTATTTTAATAGCTTTCTCTCTTTGGTCCTGACATTGGTGAGAGCCATTCAAGGCCTATTCTTACTAAGAATATATTCTGTCATGAACAAAATCCATTTTTTGTAGCCGTATTGGGGAAATAACATTTCATGAGTCCACTTTTGGTGGGCTTTGTTGGCACTGGAGCGCAATGAGATACATTGTTCCATGTACACCACATCCTCTAATATGAACACCCTATTGGGTATTTTTGACCAATAATCATAACCTTATAAATGAATTGAGTAATTTATGTTGAAGAGATCCTTGTTGCTTCTCTGTATTTGGGTGTCAGGAAGCTCATAGAGATTCCTAATCAATTTGGTGATGTAACCCTTCTCTTACCTTGACATTAATTTTTTATTCTTCATAAGGTAATGTATTTTACTTTATTATATGAATATTTTTCCACATTTTGAGTTGGATTTCATGCATACAATCATCCACCCACTTATCTGGAATACTATATTGAGGTGTATCCCAAGGCCAAATCATTTTCGATATTTCATTTTTAACCAGTTGCTTCCTCATGATCAACATATCCTCTTCAACATTTTATAGAGGCTCATATACCTAATCAAACCAAATTTGGTGTTTCTATAACATTTCATTATAATTAGAAAGATTGGTATAGTGTTCCTCTATTGCATTGGAATAAAAATGGACCATGGGTGGTCAGAAAAATGAAAATATCCTTGGGATATATTTCAGTTGTGAAAGGATTCCACCCACCAGTGAAAAGGAACCAGACATGACTAGTCTTTTATTTTCTTGTTCCCCATGGAAAGAGATCTTTCTCATTAACATATTTTTTGTAGGATAATTCTATTGAAAATTTGAATCCCGGTTGTAGAGAGAACATTCGCATTGAATGCCATCATGGGGAGGACCATCATGGTGGATTATAGAAAGGTGTGTACCAACATACTCCTTAGTCTTTTAGCCACATGGAGGTTCATAATGTCTCTCATTGAGAGATAGGATCTCTTGATTGACTGAATTATCATGAAGAAATCCTTCATGATGAAGTGTCTAATGATAATATTTAGAGTTACTTCTACTGCTTCCACAATTTGGTAATGGAAGGGTAGGACCTTGGGAAATTGTAGATAAATGTCAGAGGGATTCATGAACACTATCATTGAACAGAGCCAAATCACATATCATCTCCTAGTTTTCCATTTTGTTTGATATGAATTCTTGTTTGATGCATTCTTGCAAGAAATTGGGGAAACTTTCTGGGAACAGTGGTTGTCATAGGAAGGTATATGTTCCATCCTTGGAGTTTCTATTAGGATATGATGATTATCTCTAATTGAAACTGAAGTATGTTTTGAATCCAATTTTTTATATGATATGGGGGAGTGTTCCCCCAATGAACCCCATGGATGGGAATAGAGGTATGTATCTACTTCAGGGTGACTTATTGATGAGCTGCTCTTATTTTGGGGACAGAGTTATGCTTTTTTCCTTTAGGTAATACTATTTATCCCATGATGATATATTGGATTGTATCTATGATATGCTCGTGGATTTGTGTTCTCCCTTTTACCATTGCCAATATATGCTTTGTGACATCAGCAACCAAAATAAAGATATATATTAATTTTATATATGGAGTATGTGTAGGTATCTTCTCCTATCCCCCCTTTCCCGTCATTGGATACTGATAGTACCAATGGGTAGAGAGTTGAGACTTCCCTCTTCTCTTAATTAGGAATTTCCGACAGAATTATCCATGTGCTGCAAGATGAGGAAACTGGTAGGCTTGATGGGTGTAGGATGGTATATGTTCTTGATTGTGGGTCACCGCCATATTTGGTTAGTGGGATTATTTGAACGTAACCAGATTAGTCTTCATTTTGGATGGATGGGTGTAGGAAAGTGTATGCTTCTACTTATGGTACTCTACCAGATTAGAACTGTGGGATTCATCGGATACCACTAGATGAGTCTAATGGATAGTTGATTAATGACGATTTGGTTTATGTTCCTACTCACTTTTTGCCACCAACTAGGATTGTGGGACAATCAAGAGGGGGGGTTATATTAATGATCCCTATTGGATAGTTTTTGTCCCATGTGGACCTTCTATTATGCCCAGGTCTGAGGTACCATGGCCAGACATCCAGAGGAAACACCCTCATCTTGTTGAGTGATTAATTCCGGATGACATTGGAGGTAATGATTTTTGGTAGGGACCTTTGTAAAGGACCCTATGTCATATGGATGAGGCCATAGATCACCTCTTGGTTTACCTCCCAATAATATAGGTGGGATTATTGGTTGCGTTCTTTGGATAAACTCCTGAAAAGTTTGAAGACAATGGTTGGTGTCATCTGCTTATGGACCACCGGTCATGGCTGACCAGATGGTTGGGGGTGATTCTTGATCTGTAGGAAATGTTGGGCCACCTAAAAGGTCGGGATGGAACTGTTTTGATGGAACTCTTAAGGTAGTGTGTTAGAGACCCATCATTGAAGGTGCTGATTCGATGATGGTGTCCTTCACGCAGATGAGGTTATGGCCTAAACATCATTTGGGGTGTTCATAGGTGTAAACTTTAATAAATCCATTAGATTGAATAGAGTTCTAAAATGGAGGTCTTGTATATGTGATAGACATATGAAAAATAAATTTGTTAAGGAAAAATACTTTTGGATCAACACATGAATGACTTATTTCCTTTTTTTTCCCTCTTTTATCAAAATTTGGGGGACTGATAAATGGGTAACACTATCATCCTTGATAAGGATTCACATTAGGTTCTCAATGTTTTGTTTCCCTCGGAAATAGGGACTTTGTTGACATATTAAATAAATGTTTCTAAACAGTTTCCAAAAAGTTTTCTTTATGGCACTCGAACCACCCAATAATTTTGTATCCAAAGGGAATTCACTTTCCAAAGGATGGTGTTCATTAATTTTGTTGACCTATGATACTTTGGAACTCGCATTGTTCAAGAGGATGGGAGGTTAGGATCACGAAACCCTTTTGGGGGGAATTATTTCTTACTTAGGGTATCTCTTATTGATTTATTTTATGTTCATGAATCCTTCATTAATTCCCATTTATGATGTGTGTTATCCCAATATTAGAAATCAATTATTAGCATGTATGGGAATGAAAATCAATGGAATGTGTTCGAGTATCTTCATCAATGGTGATATCTGTATGTATCCTAGTTTCTCCATAAATGGTATCCTATTATTTACAACATAGATATTCATTGATCTTTTATTATGATGATGATATATTTTAAGCCACTCAGTAGGGAACTATGCAGTTTATGGTCATCCAAGTAAACATATGTTTCTCTTGAATTTATCGTCATCCAGGGAGATGGAAGTTGTTATGATGTTTGGATCAAACCCATATAAGGGTTACCTACATATCCTTGTGAAAGGAATCGTAAGACATGTATTTTGGTGTTTCTTAATGGGACACATAATACCTTTTATGTTTGTGTGATAAATACCCAACCATACAGTTTAATGTCATGTGGAAAGGATTTCTAGGAGAAATATTTCTATTCAATGTTTAGTGTGGGACTTTTACCTAAATATCTTAAGAAAGTTGGATGAGGTATGATTTTCCAAGTAGAATTAGACCCTACTAGGGTATGGTCCAGAAAGATTAGGGTTGAATTAGGGTGTTGGATTTGAACCTCATAGAGGAATCCTACATTTCCAATTTATATGGGAATCAAATTCCTACGTAGTTTGGTAGGTCTCATGGGGGTATGGTCTTTTGAGAGGTTTAAGTTGGGACTTACTCTTGAAAAGGATGAAATGATAAGTAGTACCATTAGTAATGTATCGAATCATTGTGATTTGGTGGTTTAACTAAAATATTACTCCTAAAAGTTTTCTCGGATTAAGGTAATTAATCTTGGTAGGGCTCCAATTGAGATCAAGCCTTGAAAAGGCTTCCTATGTATCCTAGTTATGGTTGAAATTGGAGTCTTCAAAGTTCATTACTTTAGGTGTATTTTGTGGATGTTGTGATCATTAAAAACCTATAATAACATGCGAGTCATTCTTGGAGTGATAAAAAAGTGAATGTGAATGATTCAACACACAACACACATTCTTTACATTGATGATGGAAGAGGAGGATAGTGGTAAAAGAGGCTGAGGCGACTGTGGATGTGGATGGAACTACAACAGAAGAGGTCATGGAAATAACAATTCCCTCTCATAACATTAAATTGGATGAGAGTCCAAGGTAAGGAAGGAATAAATGTATAGGATTTAGAGAGAAGAAATATAAAAACCTTATACATGAATGGATAGGGGGTTACACCATGATTGTTTCACTAAAATTTGTCACATAGTGGGGGAAGAGGATGTCATTCCCTATCAAAAGGAAAATCAAGAATAATCCTCACCCTCCCTATGATAGACCAGAGGATAAGGATTTCATATATGAGAAGAGATAGACATAGTAATATCCTTGAAATTTGAGGTTGGGAACTCCTAAACACTTTTCCTAGGATAAGGTTCCACATGATCATGGATATCCAAATCTATTCATACCTTGAGGATCCTTAACCTCTAATAGGAAATGTTTGATAAAAATCTGACTATGGAAATACAAATCCAAATGGGAGGCATACAAATATGTCTTCCCCCAATGTTTTTTAAATCAAGAGGTCTTGGTTGGGGTTTCGACTAGGTCCCTTTCAGATAAGGGAGCCATGGATGGAGACACCATTCCATGGATGGCTTTGAGGAGGCCATAAATGGTGGTTCATGTAGGTACTGATCTTAGGTTCTCGATGTAGGTATTCCATGCATCTATAATCTGTAGGTATACCGCACAGGTCCTAAAAGGAACTGGAAAAGATTCTTGTAGGGGGGGAAAGGGATGCATGAGTTTCATATGCCTATGAAAATGGACAATCAGGGAACAACACTTGGCTGAGGTCTTAACCTAGACACCCTAAGTATCTACTGGAGTCCTTGGAATAGCATCACGCATGTCCCTAGTTATGGGGAGTGACCCCACATATAGGATTTCTCTTTAAGTAATGAGGGTCCTCATACAAGTATTTTTTATTTCAAACACTGAAGGGACTTTGTTCTTGTTTATCCCTTTTAATTCTCTCTTCTCTTGTCTTTTAGAGAGATACCTGAGTAATTTTGGGGGACCTCGGTAAAGGTGATGAACAATGAGAGATTCAGGGATTCTTCCAATTTTTTATTTATGAAAAGAGGAGCCCAAGGGTCCTATTTATTGGTAAGTATGGGACCTAGTTGAAGGAAGTGGGTGGCATAGGCCCACCACATAGGTCCTAGGCATAACCGTCCCACATAGGCATCGAATGATATCTAGGCCACATAGGTGGTAGGTGTAGGTTCCTCGCGCAGTTGTACTGCTAAGGGGGTTGTGCCTTATGACCTGCGTAGTTGGTATGTGATGACTATGTGCATGCAGGGAACCTGGTCGAAAAACCTTCTTGAACATACTTCTCCGTGTTGTAGGGGATGCACCTCCGCGCCCTTACTCAGGATAACTATAATGCTACAGTCATGGTTCTTTGGGCCTTTGCCTTCACTACCGTCACAACACCCCATGAAAAATGAGGTGTCAAACCACAGACTTTTCAATCCCATTCAAAGGGTTTTTTTGCACGGCACATGGAAACACATTATTCTTCTTCCTCCATCACAAAGATCTTTTTCCGCTCAACCAGATCATTTGATGGTTAATTGAGGTTTACATCTTCAATTCTGCGGCAAAGTTCAAGGAACACATTTCCTGGTGTCAACACCCCTGAAAAAGCGAATCCCCCAACACAAAAAATACTGGGAACCCTAAAATACCTTAAAACCTAAAAGTCCCTAAAAACCCTACAAATCAAAAAACCCTCAAAATAATAAAACCCCATAAACCCCTCCTAAAACCCTAAAAATCCTATAAAATCCCAAAAATAGTAAAACCCAAAAAAACTCAAACCTTAAACCCTACACCATTAACCCAAAACCCTACATCATAAAATATATAACCTATACTCTAAACCCAAAACCCCGCTCCTAAAACCATATACTCTATACCCAAAACCAAAAATCCTACAATTGATACCTTAAACCCGAAACCTTAATCCCAACACTCCAAACCCTAAACATGATATGTTAAACCCTAAAAGACCCCAAACCCCTAAAGAACCAAAATACCATAATATATCCTAAAACACATACAGACGCTAAGACCTTAAAACTCTTTAAAAACACTAAAATACACTAAAACCTCCTTAAAATCGATAAACCTTAAAACCCAAAAAACCTATAAATGTCCCTTAAAAACCCTAGAAAAACCTAAAATTTATAAAAAACTTCAAAGGTCCCAAAAATGATTAGAAACCATAAAACACCCAAAAACCATAAAAATACTAAAATCCCTAAAACCCTAAAACCCTAGAAAAGCATAAAAACCCGAGAAACCTTTAAAATCCTTAAAACCCTAAAATCCATAAATTTCATAAAAACCATAAAACCCTTAAACCCCTACAATACATTAAAAACTTAATGAAACATTGATTAAACCCTAAACACCCCAAAATAACTAAAATCCCCAAAATCCAAGAAGACTATAAAATCACAAAAAATCCAAACACCACCCCCAGAATACTCTTAAAACTCCCAAGACGACCCTAAAAACCCAAATCCCTAAAAACCCCCAAAAATCCAAAAAACCTATAACCCCTATGAAACCATAAAAATACCAAAAATATCATAAAATCCATAAATAAACTTATAAGAACCAAAAAACCCTAAGCTACTAAAAACCTGTTAAAACCCTTAAAACCCTAAAATCTATAAAAACACATTAAACCTTAAAAAGCATTAAAACACTAAAATATACTAAAATTCCTAAAATAACATAAATACCCTTAAAAACTAAAGAATATCTTAAATACCCTAAAATCATAAAACACTAAAAAACTATAAAATCACTTATCAAACCTAAACCCCCAAACCCGCTAAAAATCCTAAATACCAGAAAACGATTAAAACCACTAAAAAGTTAAAATCTCACTAAAACCCCCAAAAATACTAAACCCATTAAAAATAAGAAAAAATCTAAAACTATAAAATCCATATAAAATTTTATAGTCACATAAAAACTCTAGAAAAACTCTAAAAATCATAAAAACCCAAAATTCATCTGAAAACATTGAAAATTCCAGAAAACCATAAAACCTTATAAATTACTAAAAACCATATAACCCCTAAAATACCCAAATAACCAAAACACTTCAAACCCAAAAAAATATCCAAAAAGACACTAAAACTCTAAAGTCCCTAAAACACTTATAAGACCCTACACTCTAACAGGCCTTAAAAAACCTAAAACTAGAGAAACATTAAAAGGCAACAAAACCTAGAAAAAATCATAAAACACCATAAAACTCTAAAAAGCTATAATCACCCCAAAAATATTTAAAAAACCTAAAAATACCTAAAAAACTCTAAACCACCCTATAACTCGTAAAAATAAAAAAACAACAAACCCCCATAACCATAAAAATATCCTACAATACTATGAAACCCAAAAGCCTTAAAATTAACGTAAAACCCCTAACAATCCTAAAAATTCTATAACCACTAAAAACCATTTAAAACTAGACAAAACCCTAAAAATCACTAAGGACATAAAAACCCTAAAACAAAATAAAAACAGTAAAAATTCCTCAAAACTAGTAAAACAGTCCAAACCCCTAAAAGAACCCCAAACCCCATAATAAACCATAAAACAACTGTAAAATTCCCAAAATAAATCATAAAACTATAAAACCCATAAAACAATCCCTCAAAACACTAAAAACCCTAAAAAATAGGAAAAAATGTTAATGACCATAAATACCCTAAAATCCCAAAAACCCCCATGAACCCAAAAAATCATAAATCCCAAAAAACATAAAAACCCTTAAAACACTAAAAAAATAAAATCGCTATAAAATCGTAAAAATCCTAAAAGTCTCAAAGACCTGAAAAATTATAAAATAAAAATACCCTAAAATATACTTAAAATACACTAATCCATCTAAACCCCTAAAATACCATAAAACCCCTAAAACCCCCAAAACCATAAAAAACACTAAAATACGTAAGCCCCCCAAGAAATCCTTTAAACCCCTAAAACTAAGAAAAAATCTGTGAATTCCCTAAAACCCCAAACACCCTGAAAATATGAAAACATGTAAAAATATAATAAATCCCAAAAATATACAAAAACAAAAAAACCCAAACACCTCTTAACACCATAAAACTCCCAACCCCTAAAATATGTTAAAAATCCAAAACCCATGAAAACCCTAAAACCCCAAAACCGCTAAAAAATCTAAAAACCCAAAAAACCAAAAGTCTCTAAAAATACCCTAAAATATTGAAAACCACAAATAACACCAAAAATAATAAAATCCTAAAAACCCTCAAAATCAATAAATTGCTCTTGAAACCCAAAAATTCCCAAATAGCTACTCAAAACCCAAAAAACTAAAAACACCCCAAAAACCATAAAACCCTAAAAACCCCAAAACCCAAAAACCCAAAAACCCAAAACAACCATATAAAACTAAAAAACCCTAAAACCCAAAATAGGCCATCAAACACCCCAAAACCCCTAAAAGACTCAAAAATCCTTAAAACCATAAATGACCGAAAAAACCCCTTTAAAGACCCTAAAACCCCTAAAAGTATCTAAAACACCAAATAAATATATCTAAGAGACCCCATAAACAAATGACAACAAAAACCCCTAGAAACCCCATAAAATAACACTAAAAACCCTAAAAACCTAAAAATTATAAAAAAAAACCCCCCCATACAAACATTTAAAATAGTAAATATCCTAAAAAGTTCCAAATTCTCAAAAATTCATAAAAGCATTGAAAAAACATAAAATCCAAAAAAACCTTAAAATTCCCCAAAAACCAAAAACCCCATAATTTTACTAAATTATTAAAAACCCCTACCACACCTAAAAACCCAAAAAAACAAAATCCTCTAAAACCATTTAAATTCCATAAAAATCCCAGGAATCGCTAAAATCCCCAAAACCCCATTAAAATCCTTAAACCCCCCAAAAATGCCTAAAAACCTAAAATCCCCCAAATCCAAAAAAAATACTAAAAACAAACACCCATAAAAAACTATAAAAACCTAAAAATCCTAAAAACTCTAAAAAAATAAAAACCATAAACCCTGGCATTCTTACCCCCCCCCCCCCAAACAAAAAAAATCAAAATAACCCACTAAAAACCATAAAAACTATGAAAATACCCTAGAAAACACAGAAAAATGCCTAAAAATTCATAAAATCCAAAAAGACCCTAAAAGTATCTAAACCCCACAAAAAATCCCTAAAGGACCCTAAAACCTCTTAAACCGTTATAAAAGCCCTAAAAACATTCAAGACTCTTAAACATAATAAAATTTTAAAAAAATCCTAAAATCCCTAAAAGAACATTAATGCTAATTAAACACCTTAAACCCTAAAAACATAAAAACCATAAACAATAAAAATATTAACAACCTCAAAACTTCATAAAGATATGTAAAGAACACTAAAAATCCTCAAAACATCAACAAATGGAAAAAAACTACAAACCCAAAACACCCTAAAAACCCTGATATCAACAAAAAGCCTTATAGAACCCTAAAAACCATGAAACCCCCTAATAACAGAGAACCCCATAAAAATCCTTGAAAACCCAGTAAAACAATTAAAACCTCTAAATAACCCATAAACATTAAAAACCCAAAGACCCCAAAAACCCCCATATACCTTTAAAAACCCAAAGATACCCGAAAACCATTAAATCATCTAAAAATCTAAAACCCTAAATACCCATAAAAATCCATAAAAATATTAAGAACCTAAAACCCCTGAAACAATAAAAACCCATAATGGTTTCCAAAATCCATTAAAACCCCAAAAAACCATAAAACCCCCAATAAGCCATAGAAAATCCAAAAAAATACTAAAATAGCCCTTAAACCTGCTAAAATCCTAAAATTAACCGTAAACCCATAAAAGACCCACAAACCATGAAAATCATCAAAACCCGCAAAAAGTGCATAAAAATCATAAAACCTAATAAAAACATTAAAAAATATGAATAACCATGAACAACCTTGAAAACCCTAAGAAAACCCCAAAACATTAAAACTCTTAAATTGATTCTAAACCCCCTAAGGATATCTAAATGGAACTAGTATCCCTACCCCTAATCAAAAAATACTCAAAACCCTAAAAACCAAAAAAAATCACATAAACCATATAAACCCAAAGCCTAGAAGATTTTTTAAACCCTCAAAATTTTCCTAAAACCAAGAAACACCTTAAAAACATTAAAACCCACAAAAACTATAAAACCATTAAAACCCTGAATACACTAAAAACTATAAAAACCCTAAATATGTTTTTAACTGCTATAAAACCTAAAAACACATAATAACACATAATTCTCCAAAAACCATTAAAAAATATTAACGACCCTAAAATACCATATAAAACTTAAAAATTGTAAAAACCAAATGAACCCTAAAAATAATAAAATTAAAAAAACACAGTAATCATTTATACACCCAAAAAACCTAACCCCAACACCCATAAAACCCCTAGAAGCCTATAAAAACCCCCAAAACCCCAAAACCATAAACCCTAAATAACTCTAATATACTCTAAAACACTAAAAACCAAAAAACTCAAAAAATAATAAAAAATGATAAACCTTCTAAATACCCTACAACCCCTAAAACCATCGAAAACCTTAAAAAATCATAAAAAATCCCTAAAACCCAAAATAACCTCAAAACCCTTAAAATAACCTAATGACCCTAAAACCCCTAACAAACCCTAAAAATTCCTAGAAAACCAAAAATAACATAAAAACATAAAAACCCCTTTAAAACTATAAAAGGTAATAGAAAACCATCAGAATCACTAAAACACCATAAACCCCAAAAAACACAAATCCCAAAAAACCCTAAATATCCCAGAAAACCCCGAGAAACCCAAAACAACCAAAAAATAACTCACACCTATAAATCCCTCCGGGTGTGGTGGTGTTTTCCGGACGTATAGAGGCTTTGTTAAAGGATGATTTTATCATTTCATTGGGAATGGATGTGCTTATGAAGCGGAGCTATGGGCCATGATTAAGGCTGTACAGTTTGCGGTCCACTTCAGGTGGACGCAGTTATGGATTGAATCTGACTCGATGTTGGCGGTGGAAGCCCTCAAAAGAAAAACAAGGACAATCCCATGGAGGCTCCTCCCACAATGGGATGAATGTCTGAGAATCTCTCAGGGTATGAACATTATGGTCACACATATATACAGGGAAGCGAACAAGGTGGCGGACATACTCTCCAAGAAAGCAATGGAGGATGGATGTTCCATGTGGTCATTTATTGCACCAGATTTCTACACTCCCCTTGTGGACTCAGACATGAAGGGTGAATTGCACACTCGGCTATGCAAACCCTCCTTGTAATGCCTTGTACCTTTATTTTATGTTATTATATTTTGTGGGGCTGGGATCCGCCCGACCCCAAACCTTCTTCGCCTAAAACCACCGTAAAAACACTTAAAACACTAATGAATCCTAAACCCCCAATAAATCCCATAAAAATCACTTCAACACCCTTAAAAATCAAAAAAAATTAAAAACAATAAAACCCATCCAAACCCCTAAAAACCCATAAAACACCTTATACTACCTAAAACACCTAAAAACCCTAAAAAATCCTAAAATTCATAAAAACACTAAAGCCAAAAAATTCATAAAAACACTAAAACACCCCTAAAACTATTAGAACTTCTGGAAACCCTTAAAATCCTACAAAAATTATGAAATCCATTAAAAATGTAAAATAATAAAAACCATTTAAAACTCCAGAAAAACTTGTAAAAAACCTAACAAAACACAACATCACTACAAAGTAGTATAAAAATATAAAAACCCTAAAAATAAAAAAACTAAAAACTATAAGAAAATCTTAAAAACACAAGAAAGACCCAAAACACCCTAAAACCTCTAAAAAAACCTAAAACCTACAAAACCCTTAAAATCCAAAAAAACATTAAAAACATATTACTAACCATAAACCAAAAAAACCTAAAAACCCCAAAAAAATCCCTATAAATCAACAAAAAATATTCAATAATCTAAATCACTAAAACCAAAAAAACACTAAAATAATCCTAAAAACCCTAAAATAACCATAATAACCTAAAAACCCTAATATCCTAAAAACTGTAAAAATCATTTGAACCACTATAAAAAATATGAAACCTGATAAGACACTAAATATTATAATAACTCTGAAAACATCGAAAAAATAACAAACCCCTAAAAATTAAATAAAAAATAACATACCCAAAAAAACCCTAGAACCCCCAAAAAGACCCTAAGAACAATAAAACCATTAAAGAACCAAAAAACCCATAAGAACCATAAATAACCAAAAATATGAAAAATTGAAAAGAAACATTAAACCACTTAAAAGAATAGTAAAAAACCTATAACCTTCCAAAACCACTAAAACCCCAAAAACCTGCAATAACCCTAAAAACCCTAAAACTGACAAAAATACTAAACAACATTAAACCCCCTAAACCCCTTAATAACACCTAAAACTTATTAAAACCCTAATATCCATAAAAACATTGAAAAACCTAAATCAGAAAAGGCCCTGAAACCCCTAAAACCGTAAAAACCCTAAAAACCCAAAAAACCAAAAAATACCCACATACCTAAAACGCCCTAAAAACCTAAAAATCACAAAAACCCTTAAAACCCCTAAAAATGAAAAAAATAAAAAACCCCTAATAAAACCCTTAAAATCATAAAATACGAAAATCCTTATAACCTTAAACACAATAATGAACAATAACCTTCAAAACCCAAAAAGACCCTAATAAAACAAAAAAAACCTAAACCCTTGAAAATATAAAAACCCTAAAAAATATAAAATACCTAAAAACTTTAATCCCTGTAAAAGCCCTAAGAACCCTAATAATACAATGAAAACCCAATAAAATTCTTTCAATGCCCCAAAATAATCAAAAAATCCTAAATACCATAAAAATCCGTCAAACACTTGAAAAAATATAAAACACTAAAAACCCATAAAACACTAATAAGTGATGAAAAATCATAATAATTCTAAAAACCCCAAATACCCTAAATCACTAATCAACTCAAAAAACCCCACAAAATTTTAAATCCCATGAAAACAATAATACACACAAAAACCCAATAAACTAGAACACCCCTAATAACCCATAAAAAATTTTAAATCCTTAAAACACAAAAAAAACTAAGAACACATAGAAAACTTAAAAATCTTTTAAAAATCTATGAAAATTTTTATGCTAACACAAAAACCAAAAAAAAACAAGAACCCCCCAAAAACCCTTTAAAATCCTAAAAACATAAAAAAATAAAATCTCTACAATCCCTACAACTCTAAAAAAACTCAACAGAAAACATAAAAATCCAAAACTACCAAAAACCCCAAAGTCTATAAAACCCAAAAAAATAAAAATCCATAAAACTATAAAAACACAACAAAACCCTAAAAACCATAAAAACTATAAAAATATTTAAAATCTATAAAGCAAAAAAACATCTAAAAACCTAAAAAACTGTAAATAACCTTAAAACTCTAAAAACTCTAAAAAACTCAATAAACCCCTAAAAGACCTCTAAAGACTAAAAGACCATAAAAATGAAAAAAAAAACACTCAAATTGCTAAAATATATGCTAAAACCCCTAAAAGACACAAAAAAATCATCAAACCCCAAAAAACACTAAAAATCCTAAAAAACATAAAACCCATATAAACCAAAAAATCCCTAAAGACCCTTAAAACCGTAAACCACTAAAAACCACAAAACAATCAATAAATCCCATAAAACTATGACAACAATAAAAAACCCTAAACCGCCTAAAAATCATAAACATCCCTAAAAACAATAAAACCCTTAAAATCCCCTATAACCCAATGAGTCTTAAAACCCCAAAAACCCATAAAATACAAAAACACTAGAAACCCCAAAACATCCCTACAAATATAAAACCCCTAAAACCCAAAAAAATCTATAATAGTCTAAAAATACTTAAAATATCATCAGACTTCTACACCACTAAAAACCTTTAAACCCTTTAAAACTATTTAAACCCCTAAAAACCCTAAAACCCATCCAAACACTAAAAACTATAAGAACCCTTGAAAACTCAAAAAACACATAGAATGCTTAAAAATCCTAGAAACTAAAAAAAACTGAAAACCCTTAAAACCCTTAAATCCCTAAAACCTCTGTAAAGTCATAAACACATTTAAAAATAGTAAAAACACTAAAATCCTTAAATCCCTTAAAAGCACTAATAACCATTTAAAAACCTAAAACCCCATAAAACCCCTAAAACCCACTGAGAACCCTAACAAACCCTTAAATCCCTAAAAATCATAAAATGTTAAAAACTCTTAAAAACTCCTAAAAACCTAATGGTCCATAAAACCCACTAAAATGACAAAGAATCATAAAACCCCCAAAAAACAATAGAAATCCAAAAAACCCCAAAAACCCTCAAAACTATAAAACCAATAAATTTTATTAAAAAAATTATAACCCCTTAAAACACATAAAAACCAAAACCCGTTAATAGCTCTAAATGATCAAAAACACCAAAAAATATTAAAAAACCCCTTAAAATTAAAAAACCTGAAAGAGCATAAAATACCATAAAACCCAAAATCTCTTTTAAAACCCTTAAAACACCAAAAAGACCCAAAACACCCAAAAGTAACCTAAAACCCAGAAAAGAACCTAAAAACACTAAAATATTAAAAATACCAAAATCACTCGAAACAAATGGAAGACCCTAAAACTGCTAAAATGTCAAAAACCCTTAAAACCATAAATAATCATAAGCCCCGGAAAATCATAAACACCATAAAAGATCCTATAAACCCTAAAAAGTCACTAATGATCCTAACAACTCTATGAAATCCTAAACGTCCCTAAAAACCTACAGATCCCAAAAAACCCGCTAAAATTCATAAAACCAAATAGACCCCTAAAAAATAAAAAGTACACTAAACAATATCGAAAAACCCCAAAACCCCTAAAAACCTTGAAACCCTAAAAAACAGCAATTAAAATGGAAGAAAACACCTAAAAATAACAAATATCTCTAAAACCCCGAAAACACCGTAAAAACACTAGAAAACCTAAAATCCCCAAACCCCCTAAAAAATCTAAAAGACCCTAAACCCCAAAAATAAACGTAAAACCTCATAAACCCCATAAAATAACCCAAATACTGGAAAACCCAAACAATCCTAAAAACAAAAAAAAAATTAAATTTTTCTAAAAACCCTAAAAACACTAAAAATCTATAAAATATAAAAAACCCTAAAGAACATAAAAACATAAAAGAAAATAAAACCCCAAAAAAACCCAAAAAATACCAAAAATCATTAAAAACCCCTAAAATCCTTAAAACCCCCTAAAACCCAAAAAATGTATAAAACCCTATTAAAACCTTGTATAAACTCTAAAACCACTAACCCCCCCCCCCTAAATACAAAAAAATATAAAAACCCTAAAAACTGAAAAAACATGAAAAATCGTAAAAAATAAAACCTTAAAATCCTAAAATCCATAAAAACGATCAAAAATATCAAAACCCTATAAAAATCATAAAAACTCTTAAAACGCCTATAACTGTCTAAAACCCCCAAAACCCCCTAAAAATTGAAAAACTCTAAAACCAATAAAACCAAAAACCCACCAAAATACCTAAAACCCTAAAATACCCTGAAATACCATGAACCCCCTTAAAACTCTAGAAAACCATAAAATCCATAATAAACCCCTCAAACCCTAAAAATAGAAAAAAAAACTATAAAACCCTAAAAACCCCAAAACACAAAAAAATACATTGACACCCTAAAAACTTTAAAACCCATAATCCATTAAGACCCAAAAAAACCCGAAAAACATAACCACCTAAAACATTAAATTTCCTAAAAATTAAAAAAAACATGAAAACCCCGGAAGAAATGAAAACCCCTTAAAAATCCCTAAAACCCTAGATGAACCTAAAACCACCAAAAGAATAAAAATTCCTCAAAACCCTAAAGACTCCTAAAAATCAATAAAAATCTAAGAGTTCCATAAAAACCCTAAAACACCCAAAACATGTAAAAAAATCGAAAACCTAAGAACCACCCAACAAACCCCAAAAGGCCAAAAAAGCCATAAAGACTCAAAAAATCCTAAAATACCCTTTAAATGAAAAAAGATACCTAAAACAACTATAGAAATTGAAAACCTATAAAAACCTGAAACAAACTGTAAAATCCTAAAAAACTCATAAAACTGTTAAAACACTAAATAACCATAAAAAACCCCTAAAACCAATAAAAGAGCAAAACCCCCATAAAATCTATAAAAAAGATCAATAAAATAATAAAAAACCCATGAAAACCCTAGAAACTATAAAACCACTAAAAAAACTCTCAAAATCCTAAAAAAACAAGACAACCCACCAAATATTCAAAAACACCTAAAAACCCTCAAACAACTAAAATCCCAAGAAACCAAAATAATCCCCCAAAAACTGTAAAAACCCTAAAAACTCTATGTAAACTATAAAGAATCCCTGAAAACTCTAAAAACCAAAAATGTTAGAAAATCCTAATGACTATAGAATCCGTAATAAAACCATAAAACCAAAAAAGCCCTAAAAACCCTAAAACACCTAAAATATATAAAAAATCATAAAATAACTATAAACCCCTTAAAATATTAAATAAACCTATGCCACCCTAGCATCCCTAAAATACCCTAAAAACCACTAAATCCCTAAAAACAATAAAACCAGAAATATACCCAAAAAATCATGATGTAGCATAAAAACAATGAAACTCATAAAACACCCAAAAACCCAAAAACCCATAAAAATTCCATAAACCATAAAACCCTCTAAAACACCAAAAATATTTAAAAAACAAAAAGTGCATAGAAACAATAAAAACACTATGAAAGAGAAAAACCCTAAGATATAAAAAACCATTTTAAACCCCTAAATATATTTAAAACCTATAAAACCCAAAAAACTCTAAAAACCTAAAACACTATAAAATCCTTAAAAGAACTAAAAACCCCTAAAACAATCAAAACCCTAAAGCTGTATATTAAATTTAAATATCCTAATAAATCTCTAAAGCCCCAAAATACCATAAAAACTCAAAAATAATTAAAAACACTAAAACCTAAAAAGTAATAAAAACATGAAAAAACAAAAAAACCTTAAAACCCAAAAAAAAACCCTGAAAACCATAAATCACCTAAAAACCCTTAACAAACCTAAAACCCCAAAAACTCTATAATCAAAATAATCACTTAAATGCCAAAAAATCACACTTACACTAGAACCCCAAAAAATATAGCTAAAAGTCCCAAAAACAATAATAAAATTAAAAAACAAAAATCCCCTAAAAACCTAAAAATGATTTAAATACCTAAAATTCCAATATAACCCTAAAATTTTGTAAAAACCATTAAATATCAAAAAAACCTTAAAAACCAAAAAATCACTATTACCCCTAAAACCTTATAATCCCTAAAACACCTAAACACCCTAAAACCTAAAATAAACTAAAAAAACCTAAACCCCTAAAACCCCAAAAATCCTTAAAATTCATAAAAATTCCTAAAATCATACTACAATCCAAAAAATCCATAAAAACCCTAAAAACCCTAGAACCCCTGAACCCCAATAAAACCAAACGAAACACTAAAACCATAAACCCATAAAAGGCCATGAAAACCATATAAATTCTAACACCATAAAGGCCTAAAATATGTAAAAAACCCAAATATCCCTAAAAATTGAAAAAAACCCATAAAACCCAACAAAAACTCAAAAAAAACCTAAAAAATAAAAAACCCCACTTATCTCTAAACCCATTAAATACCCCAAAACCCGTAAACCAATTTAATATCCTTAAAACACAAAAACCCTAAAACCATTAAAACCCATAAACCCCCTTAAAAAACATAATACCCTATAAACATTAAAAACCCTAAAACACAATAAAAATCATAATAGACACTAAAACCGCAAAAAAATACTAAAAACCAAATAATCCATGATAACCCTAAAACTACCAAAACCCATTATAAACTCTTAAAACACATAAAAATTCTAAAATCACTTTAATCCCCTTAAAACCCCTAATACCCTAAAAAATAAAACCCTTAGAAAACACTAAAATTAATAAAACCATGAAGGACCCTAAAACCACTAAAGATACCAAAAAAACTAAAACCATAAATGACCATAAAACCACTAAAAACAAAATATCCAAAAAACACGACACCCCTAAAAACCAATAAAACCATAAAAACCTCTTAAAAGACCCTAAAAACCCAAATAGTCACTAAAAGACCATAAAACTCCTGTGAAATTAAAAGGTTGTAATAATAAATAAAACCCCTAAAACACCTAACATCCAATAAAACTCTTAATGGCACTAAAGAAACCTAATACCCTTAAAGTCCATAAAATACCCTAAACCCCTAAAATACTCTACAACCCCATAAAACCCATAAAGGTCCCAAACAACTCTAAAATCCCTAAAAGACACTAATATCCCTAAAAATCCAAAATGAAACCTAAAACCCCCAAAAAACCCTAATATATCCTAAAAACCCTAATCCCCTAAAGTATCCTAAAAATCCCTAAAAGCTAAAGGACCCTATAAACACTAGTGGAACTATTTATTTGTTCCTTGAAATGTGTTTTCTAGTTTTATGAATCACTATTTTCAGGTGGTTTCCATTAGATTAATTTATGGAACCAGAAACTTCCGACAGTTCTTTATCCAAAGGGGACCTGCTTTCCAAAGTTAGGCATTCTTTATGTTTGAACATTACAATACTTAAGAACGTGCATTTATCTATAGGATGGGATGTCGGACTCATCACACCCTTTTGGGGGAAATTATTGTCTACTCCGGGACTCTCTTTGTAAATTTAATCTATTTTCATGAAACCTTATTAATTCACCAAGCATAACATAAGTTTACCTTGGAATTTACAATAACTTATTAACATGTGTAAAATTCAGAATTATCATTATGCAATCAAGGTTATTAATTAATAGAAATAGTTTTCTGTATTCGAGGTTTTCCATCAATGGTGTCCTCTAATATACTTCTTAGAGATTCTTTTAATCATCATTGTGATGATACTGGTTTTTTAAGCCACTCAATGGGGCACTCTGAAATTTATAGTCATCTAGGGAGAAAATGGTTTGGTTTGATTTTTGGATCATGCCCACGAAATGGGCTACCTACATATCCTTTTGAAATGAATCATAACCATTGTAGTTCGGTGCTTCTTAATAGGACCCATCATACGTTTTAAGGTCATGTGATAAGGACCTCTAAGCAGAAGGTGCTTGCTCAAAATTTAGTGTGCGACTTATGCTAAAGTAGCCCAAGGAACTTGGAAAGGATATGGGTTTCCCTGTAATATCAGACCCTATTGGGAATATGGATGAAGGATAATAGGATTGATATGAATTATTGTGTTTGAACCTCAAGGATGCATCCTACATATCCCATATGGATGGGAATCAAAGCCCACATAGTTCAATAAGTCTCATATGATAGTATAGTCCTTTGAGAGAGATGATTTTGGGCTTAATTATTTAAATAGATGACTTGATGGTTTCAGGATTAATTTTGAGATTATTCATAAAGAGGATGCCCAAATTAAAGGAATCAGGGTGGGATTCCTAAGAAGGATATCCAGTAAGATCGTGACTTGAAAAGGCTTCCTATGTATCCCGGTTGGAATAGGAATAAGAATTCATGTAGTTTATTTGATTGTAAAAACGTGGTGACCATGAAAAATCTCTAATCCCACATGATTCATGCTCAGTGTGGGAAACAAGAGGATATAAAAGATTCAACAAAGGAATTCACACATTCAAAATTTTTCTCCTCTGCTAGTTTAAAATGGCTCATTGACCGTGGAAGAGGGTGAGGTGACGAGCCTTCCCTCTGTTCTCTTCACATTGGACAAAGGTCCAGTGAAAATAATAAGGGAATGTTAGGGACCTAAACCAGGATGGCTGCCCATGGTGACAATGCCCAATGGGAGAGGTAAAGGGTAACCAAATTCTCTGTGCCCATCTCTCATCTAGTCTTTGGCACCGAAGAAGAGAGGAAGAGAAATGATTCCACCTCTTGTGATAAAAGTTGGGGGATTACGCTAGGATGGTTTCCCAAAAATTTATCATAGTAGGGGATGTAGAATTCTCCTTTATTTTTGAATGTAAAAAGTAGGTATTGAACTGTATCTTACCCTACCATAGATATGATTTTCCAAGTCATCTCTTCGAGAAGGGAGAGGCCATGACCCAACCCTCCTCCAAACTAGGAACTTTCCAACACTGTTTCTGGGAGAAGGGTCCATGTGACTAGGATATTCAGACCCACAGACACTCAATTAATCCTAACCCCACAGTAAAACCAATTTGGGAAGCCTCTAACTGTGGAAATACAAACCAATATAGGAGACACCTTGATGTTCTTTTCCCTATGGTTTGATAACTCAAGATGTTTTGGTGGAGGACTCAACAGAATCCCTTTCAGACAAGGGATCCAATGAAGAAGAATCCTTTCCATGAATGTCTTTGAGGAAGGCTTGATGTCTTATAGACTAAAGAGAGTGAATAAAGTAAGTTAATCAAGGGGAGCTTCCCAAGTAGAAAAGGGTGTGCAAGTATGGGTGCGCTAGTAGACTTAGGCAACCTGATGTTCAATTAAGCGATGAACAACATGTTTGGTAATACATGGGTGAGGCCTTGCTCAAGACTTTCATATTATTCATAAGTGATCCTAGAAGTGGGGCGCTCAGGTTCCTATAGAAGGATTGGTCGGCGCGCATGTATTTTCAATTTGTGGAGGTTGGGAACTTTATGTGTGCAAGTGTTATGGTTTTCAAACAGTAAAAGACATATGTACAATGATCTGACCTTAAATTCTCAGCTCAAGGTGTTGAAAAACTGCCTTGAACATTTTAGATGATTGGGGCGAAGTACTAGGGCAATGAGAGCAGTAATTGAGTTTTGAGGAATTTTTTCTGTACAAATGAGGACCCCAAGGGACTATTAATAGGGAAATATTGGGCCCTTGGTGAAAAATAAATGGGCTCATAAGTAGGCTGAACGATATATGGTGGTGCACAAGTGGGTTGTGCACCAAAATTTTTGGGGCGCAAGTAGGCTAAGTGCCGATAGATTTTTTGCTAGACTAAGGTGGCCAAAAACTCATGCCTTTGAAAATATTGAATTTTCTTTATGTATTTTCCCACCATTCCATTCTAATTTATTCCCTTTTTAATATTTTTAGACTCTTTGATAGAATAGGGTGTCAATAAAAGACCCCCCCTAAGTGTTGGATTTGAAATGAAAAGAGGATCCTATACTGAGGTAAGGTAATAAAGGAAAAAGAAAACGAGAACTAGGTCACACAAGTGTTGGCACTCAAGTAGACTTGGGTGTGAAAATTTTCTATGAGTATGACTTCTGGCAGGCATGGTGACATGTGTCACTTATATATAACAGCCTCACTTCCACCAAAAGTCTCGCAACCTCTGAATTCTCAGCTCTCAGCATGCATGTTTTCTTCTATTCAGGCGCTTCTGTTTCTCCACACTTCTTCTGTACGTTTTTTAGCTGCGCTCTAACAGTGGGGCACCATACATGCGTTCCTATTTATACTTGCGTGCCAAGTTTTAAACTTGCATTCCATAATGACTTTTCCATTTTTTTAGAGCACCAAAAATGAAATTACTTTTAAAAGATGATCTCTATTTTTTGGAGGTTCAATGGATCCTAAAATAATTGGAACAGCTGATGAGCTCTTCAGCAAGAAGATTGATGACATGATGAATTTCGTTGGTCATGATTACTTTGAATTTTTTTAAACTACCCCTATAGACTTGGAAAAATATTTAAATAAGTATCATTTCAATTTTCCTAGAATCGCATATCTACCTTTGTATAGCTATGGCCATTTACAGGATAAAAACATTCCATATCCAAAGAACCATGTCCCACATTCTTGGTTTCAAGATTATACCAACTTCTCATTGGCCAATGTTTCTATTGGGGGATCATTTTGTAATGTTGGGATAATAGAGAATGCTAAAATTATGCATTATATCCTGTGTGCTCCAGATTTGAATGCACACAAACCCAAGTTGTAGACACACTATGATTCATCTATCTTTCGAGATTCTCAGAGAGATCAGTCAAAGGGTTGGAAGAAAAGTTGGGACATCCACCCAATAGGAGGTGTAAAACCCGCACGGATATGGGCATACTGAGTGAAAAAGACATGTGTATAATTGGAAGATGATTTGAGAGTCTTCGGGATTTATGAGACTGTCTGGGTTGGGCAAACCTATGTGTATTGGAATGATGAATTCATTCCATAGTTATTAAGTCGATGGAGGCTAGAGACTAATTCCTTCCATTTAACACAAGGAGAGGTAGGTTTCATCTTGTGGTATTTTTATAAGATTTATAGTGCTCCAATCCTTGGAGATATGTATGATGAGTTTATTCCTCCCAAGGTGACATGGAATGACTCAAAGAAGACACCATATTTGGTTCATGAGTTCATGAAAATATTTAACAAAATCAAGAATTTAATCACCATGAAAAATCACACCAGGAGGGTTATTCATCTGGAGGAATGGATGGAAATATTTATAATATAGATGAAGGAAAAGGGTCCCACTTACACCCATCCAACTAGATTTCCAAGGGTAGAGAATAGATGCACTCATGACACCTTTTGGAAAACATTAGAGATAGGATAATTTGATAAATGAGGATATGAAATCAACCCAATAATTCCTGAAAAAACACCTCTGGTAGGTTTCTTAGCCATGTGGCTCAGTGTGTATTTATTACCAGTCTGAGGCTCCAAAGGAGTCGTGAGGCTGTGAACCTTTATTATTGCAGCTAAACTGGTGGAGAAAAGGATAGTAGGGTTGTATACTCATGTTTTGGCCAAGATTCTCAAGATTTTGCTGCATAATTACAAAGGGAAGTCACCCTTTAGAATAGTGGGGCCATTCCAAGTGTTGTGGGGATGGATGGATACTCACTTTAGAAGTTATTTTTTACAAAGTTGAGTACTGATTTTTAGATGTTCTTTCCGACCATCTGTTCAAGACTTTTCTGGTATTTCACCATTGTCTTTGAATTCTTATGACATCAAGTATATATGGTGCATTCATAAGGAATTACATTTAATTATTTATGGGAATCCACCTACAGGGTGATTCGTTGATGATGGAACTGCCACTTTGGAATTGAGGGTGTATATGTTAGCTTGTAGAGATGGCGTGTTGGACACCAGAATTGACAGATAAATCCTTTGTGAGGCCTATGATCTTTATAGATTTGTGCATCCATTCAAATTTCTACAATAGAATACTGTATCCCCTCCCGTGCATGTCAGATTAGATTAACACCCAATGGTTTCTCGACAATTACGGTTGTTGAAATCTACAGAGAAGACTAGGGTAGTATTTAATTTACCCGTCGTAGATGCAGTAAGCAGATTGACCATCTGGTATGCTGAAAACTAGGTTACATCTTACCCTGAAGGGGTATTAAATCATGTCATCCATTGAGTGGGGGTAAAGGGAAGTAGTAGGAAAGAACCCCATTGTTTGGAAGATAATTCTTCATCATCAGGGGACGATATGAAAGAATCAGAAGGTGGAGGTGACAATGATCTGAATTCACCATATAGACCTTGTGCTAGATATAATCCTCCTACTAGAATGAAAAAAGCCACTCCATCAATCCCTACTGATTTCATATCAAAGCAATCTGGTCACCATCATTCTGAAGAGCGGCGAGTTCCATTTTCTAATCCTTCATCTGTGACTATGGGTGTTGGGAAGAAACTCAAGTCCAAGGTTGTAGGATGCTCCTCATAACCCTTGGAGATACATTTTGAATATATACGATCAGAGGCTGTTCAAACATGACATAATATGTACTATGATGATGAAACCATGTGGATGGATCTGCGTGAAGGACTGCATATTCCAGGAGTAGGGGATTTGCAGGCTACTTCTGGTATTGTTTTTAAGGATAATCCCAATGAGGTAAGGACCTATACTTGAGTGATAGAAATTCTCATATATTCCAAATATGAATCAATTCCTTCCACAAAGTGGGTAAAGGAAATGATATATCATGGTATCATCAAAGAGATCAATCCATCATTAGATGAAGAGTTGCATGACTTTGTAGATCCTAATGATGTATGCTTTCTTTCTCTCACATTATATTCCATTTTGAAACATGAAATTTAGTCAAAATATTATTACTTTGGATAAATATCATCTTAACATACAGTTGGGTAAAGGAAAAAAACCAAAGTTCCTTCACCACAGTATAGCCTAGGAGGCACTACTCTTGGAGCAATTGGGTCACCCTGTGAATCAGAAAAAAAAATATATCTCTGGGCCAAAAGTCCATGGAGGTGGAAATAGAGAGGGTAAAATAATCGATGATACTTTTCTTTATAGATGATGATGCAAGACCTCCCAAAATAGAGAAGAATAAAAATCATCGAAGAAAGATGGCCATGGTTAAGTGATTTCTTAGAAGTGGTAAGTCTCCCTGAAAATCATGAATTTTAGTCTTTATTCATGAAAATGTGTTTAAACTTTTTAGGATTACAGGGGCTTCTTCTATTTCTTCTCTGAAAGAAACTATAGATAAGATTCAAGAAGTTGTAGAAGGTCCTCTTGAGCAGACACAAATTCCTACAAATCCAGTGGTTCCTAAAAAGACATTGAAGCCAAAGGAACCCGCATTTGTTCCCAGCACTACTATGATTCCTGCTATTAGAGGAGAGGAAGCTTCTGGTAAGGAATAATACGTCCTAAGGAATCAAATTCAAAAATAGCTAAATTCCATTTTGTGATAATTTTAGTTTCATCACATGCACTAGAACATCTGGAAACAACTGATGTTGACCCCACAAATGTTACCGATGAAGCTACTTGGGGTCAAAGGTTGTCGAAGGAAGGTTGTGAAGCAAACACACCAAGTGCCCCCACAGTTGAGACTAACCTAGGATCTGAGATATCATTATATGAAATGATGAATCTTGGCATTTCTTTTCAAGAACTATTATAACATGCTAATATACCAAATGATTTACAAGAATTTAGAGTTCCTTTTATAGAATCAACTGGATGTGAGTTCTCATTATTCATCCAGTTCATCTTATTATGATTAACCTAGTAACCATGGTTGATTTAAATATGCAGTTCCATCTAAAGAAACTAATTTTTCAATGGTAATTAAAGAAGTGTTGATATCAATGTCAACCTCATCATTGTATAGATATTGGCTCAAGTGGATCTTGAGATAGTAGGTCTTCAAGAGATTCACTATGAAAATCATGAGCATATTAAATATAGCACTCCTCATCGAGAGACATCAAACAAAATTTTTGAAACTGAGAACATTGGGAAGGATTCTTCTCAAGATACTAACATACTGTTAGGTAAGAGATACTGATATTTTGATTGCATTCACTTTTTTATCTCTTGAATCTAATCATAACCATAATTCTTGATTTACCATATAGGGCTATCAACTTCAATGGTAGGTCTGGAGGTGAATCCTCTGCATCATCCCAAACAACATTGGAAGGTGGAGAAAATATTATTCAAGAAGGAACAGAACAAGGAACTTCATTATGTGAATTAGTCCCAAAATATACCCCTCTTTATGACAGTGATTCTGAATTAGACCCAGAACTATAGAAGGATATTCATCTTTCTCGTCACAAAGCTTGTAAAAACATATAGAAGATAATATCTAAGATACCCCATGAGGAGCTTCCTTTAATAATTCCTCTACATTCATCTCTTTTTATCACGCTAGGATTTAGAGGTTTTGAATACCGAGAAATTCATACCATGGTGAAGGAGATTATTCAGAAGAGGGACCAAGAGTAGAAGCTTCAACAAGAGTTGATAAAATCCAAATGTCAATTAATATTGAAGAGTTCCAAGAAGCACTCTCCCACACTGAGGCTAATCATAATGAAAAGTTAAAGGGACTGAAGCAGACGATTAAAGAAAATATAATTCACCAAGTACGCCTTCAACAAGAGTTAGATATCATTATAGGGGAGCTTAGCCATCTTCATAGCTCATTAACAGAAGTCCATAATGATGGTTCAAAATCCACTACAAATGCTAGAGAATCACTTCATCGTGTTGAAGAGAGCGAAGATAGTCAAATAGACAAATTTCAATAAGAAGTTTATGGGGCTCAAGAGGTTATCAAACAAATGAGGAATTACATAGAAATCCTTTTTTAATTTCTGGGAGAGAGACTTCAATTTGTGGATGCTCCACTGTGAAATTTTTTCATAAATGAAAAGTATTTTGTCTTTAATCATTTATGTTTTCACTTTCGCTAACTACTTTTGTTTTACCTAGGACATTGGGCCCAGTAAGCATATTTTGATTTTTTTAGGGTTATATAGATAACCCCAAAAAATTTATATCTCTTGAATTTTTATTGCTCAATATTACTTAAACCATACAAAATGCACGTTTAGTGATAATGGACTTGAATTTTGTTTAGATTTCCCTTTGCAGGTTCTCAATCTAATGAGTACAAAGTCTTTTTCTGTTTGGAAATTTAGATTCATGCATGTTGGACTATAATGGTATAATATTTAGGGTCTAATAGCTTTGACCATAAACTTGTAATTAGATTTCAAACAAAACTCTGTGGCTAAGAGTTTCATTAATATTCTTTAAATATTTCTGAGGGGAATCATGGGACATGATTTTTATTGTCAGAAAATCTAAAACCTACATCAACATAAGGGGTGTCTTTTCCGGGAACGATGATGCCATTAATTGACAAACATTTTATGGGGGCTTTGTTATCTAGGGATAATTAGGGAATATGCTCCATAGCCAAATAGTGGCATATTTGGACTGACATGCCTGTTATATAGCCAACTTATGCAAGGCCCCTAAGGGCACGTGTTGTATAGTCAAAAAAAATATCTCTTTGAAGTTTAACATTTTTCTTTTTATATATAGTGTAAAATAATATTTGGGTGACTGAAGACCACAGTGGGTGGTTTTTGCAAGGAAATGAATTTTAATAATGAAAAAGGGATATTTTATACCGACATAAGACTTGAATAGGAAAACCATTTCAACACATATTTGGTGTGTGAGTAATGGTTAAAATTTACTAGAAAAGAGGGATTTATGATACCATAATGTGAAGTTTTAGTCATGCAGTGAGAAAATTGTACTATGCAGTTTTAAGTCATGCAGTGAGAACATTGTATTGTGCAGTTTTAAGTCATGCAGTGAGGACACTGTACTGTGAAGTTTTATGTCATGCAGTGAGGAAATTGTATTGTGATATTTTAAGTCATGCAGTGAGGACATTGTACTGTGCAGTTTTAAGTCATGAAGTTAGGACATTGTGTGGATTTAATTGAAGGTCATTAGCTCTGACCAAATGTATGAGATTCACCCAATTTTCTGATAAATTGTTTAGAAATATACTATCATGTTCAGGTATGGAAGGGAAAATGGTAAACTGTGATTTGGGAAATTTTCAATCTGAAGAATGATATGGAAAAGGAGGTAAAGGTATTAGGGGAGTCTTTTTTCCAATAAAGAAGTTACCATTATTTAACAAACCAGTTATGGGGGTTGTGTTATGCAGGGCCAACTAGGGAATATGATGCATATACAAATAGTATTATCTTTTTACTGACAGACCTATTATGTAGGTAACTTATGCAAGGCGACCTAGGGGAACATGCAGAAAAGTCAAGCAAAAGAGATCTAAAAATTTTGCTATTATACTACTAAAAGCTGAAGAAAGTATATGGAGATACATATTTTCTGATGCATAGGGTTTGGTTTATGGAGAAAGGAACCTGAATATGCATTGGGTATTTTCAACCATTATTTCCAAATAATCGGAGGAATATTACTTTTACGAAGGTATTACCAGAATGTAAGAGGTATGGTGTTTGTAGTTTTAGGTATACAACTAGGACTATAAAAGTAAATAGTATGGGATATGTGGACAAGTGATTACAAGGTTATTTAATATTGCATTGAACAAATGGTAAGGGAAATGTTTAAACTATTGTTTTGAAGACTTTCATATTGGGAGAAAGATAATGGGACAAGTATATTTGAATGAATGTTTTAAAGTACATATTCGTGTATATTGTCATCAAAGTTTGAAGGGAACAAAGACACTATATCCAAGAACGAAATTACCATTATTTAACAAACCCGTTATAGATGCTATATTAGATAGGGCCAACTAGGGCATATGCTGCATAGCCAAATAATGGAATCTTTTGACTGATAGGCCTGTTATGTAGGAAACTTATGCAAAGCCACCTAAGGGAATAAGCTGCATAGTCATGAAAAAAAGTTCTCATATATTAGAAACTATGTCACATGAAACTGTAAGAAAGATTATGAAGATCTAAAAACATTCAAAATTAAGAGTATGAAATATGAAAGGGGTTTGTGTCCAATGCATATGATAAATTTTTTAACCAATATTGGCCATTATTTTGACTTCTTTAACATATATCTGGCTCATATGTAAAATAGAGACGTTCATTGTTTTTGTTAAATTAATATTATAATGTGCAGTTTAATGTCATGCAACGAGGACATTATACTGTGTAGTTTTAATTCATGCAGTGAAGACATTAATAACCCCATAAAAAATTTAGACACCTTATTTATATAAAGAAACTTTTACCCAATTCCTTAGACCACTTGAGCTATACTCGGTGTGAGAAACAAGGAGTAGTAAAGGTTTCTTCTATAATATAAAGGTGATTGAGGTGAAGAATGCGGTCTTAAATTTCCATGCAGTTTAACGTCATTTGGTAAGGATAAAAATGAACCCATATGAAAATAAATACATATTGTAACTGGATTAAGGGTTAAAACCCATGTTTTACTATGTGCCTTGCTTAGGGAAATAATCTAGTCACACGCATCTCTTAAAACACTCCTTATGAAGGTTTGATTCTTACACTATAAATAATGGGTTATTATCGCAACTGGGCCCAATATTGGAGATCTAGAAATCTCTACATATTTCAAGTAGATGATAATCAAGCCATATGTAGTTATTTAAATATCCATTCCTCATGCTAATTGAGTTTGACATGAAGAATGGGGGATATTGACACACTCTGAGAGCATGGTAAATCTTAAGACATAAAATGGTATAAGGACCAAATCATATATCTTAAGGAAACACTTTGTATAGATCTAATTCATATACAAGAAGAGATAAGAAAATAAGAATACTTGTTGATTGTGGTTGGGCCCGAAATTGCATATTTAGGTATCTCTATGTATCTCATTGGAAAATGAGAATCAAGCCATACGTAGTTCTTGAAATAAAGTCTTTATAAATATTTGACTCAGAAATAGGAAAGAGAGGGGCTCATGTGCTACTAAGGAGTAATGATGGTGTCAATTATGTTTTCTTATGGAAACTTCTAATGTCAAATAGAGAAAATGTTAGTTGTACAAATGATGCCATGCATTTTAACGTCATGTGACAAGGATGAAGATGCTACACATTTTAACATCAGGCAGCATGGACACTTAAGGTTATTATGAAGATTAATGTCTTGAAACTAGGAAATGGGGGTTGTACAGTTTTATTTCTTGTCGTAAGGACATGGTACTGTGCAGTTTAAAGTCTTTCTGTGAGGATGTGGTACAATGCAGTTTAAAGTCTTGCAGTGAGGACGAATGTGCACAACTACACAAAGTATTTATTCAAGAATCTTGAATTGGTTGGATTTGTAATAAGCTCTCCATCCATTGAGATTAAGGAATAAGATCTTTTTTAATAGACCATATGTATGGAATAAGGTCCTTCCCACTTTGGCTCAAGATTCGGTGGTTCTTTCCCTGGTATCATTGGAGTTCTAAGGATTGATACCAATTCTCCTTGAAGAAATGAATAGAGGAAAAGTTCCTTGTTAAAATCTCATTCTATTCTAATATGTTAGACTTATATATGATGCAAAGTATGAAATATTTTCTTGTCTAATAGTTCCAACTCATTATACCATTTCTGAGACCTCTCATCCATAGACAACTGATCTCATATTGCAACTATGAGTGAAGGAAATTTCATTTCAATTGGAAAAAACTACATCGGTTCCATATACCAATGAATAAGGAGTTGTTTGGGTAGTTGTATGATAATCCCATAAAGCATTCAAAAGTTTATCATGCCACTATTTCTTATCTTTATCCACCATATTATGGAGTATATTAAATAGGGTTTTTTTGAAGCCCTCTATCTGTCCATTGGCCGCCACATGATAGAGAGATGAATGGTTGGATTTGATATTATGTTCCTTATATAACTTTTTTACCTCAGCAGAACAAAAATGGGTTCCATTGTCTGTCAAAATAGTATGAGGGGCACAAAATCTGGTGATGATATTAGTTTTTACAAAACTAACAATGCTTTTGGATCCGACTTTCTTGAGAGGTATTACCTTAGCCCGTTTATAGAAGAAGTCGGTAGCAGTGAGAATATACTTGAACTGCTTAGTCATGGTTGGGGGATAAGGCCCTACTACATCTATTCCCCATGTTACAAATGGACGGGAGTATTTAGCTATTTGTAGAAACTTTGGGGGTCGATGAATGAAGTTGGAATTCACTTGGCAGGGATGAAATTATTTAGTGAAATTTGTGCAATCAAGAATCTTTAAAGGCCAAAAGTATCCAAGCCTTTGGATCTAATCAGGGAGACTGTGCCTAGATTGGTGGGCACCACAAACTCCTGAGGGTACTTCTTTCATGACATCTGCAGTATCTTCTCCATCAATACATATGAAGATGATTCCTTCAAAGCCTCACTTGTAGAGAATATTTTGGTGGTCTGGACTATCCTAAAGAGTGAAATTGGCTTCTCATCATCATATCTGTTATTTTTTAGCCCTATCTAGTGGAAGTATCCCATTTTGAATATATTGCATGAAGGATGTTATCCATTTCGTGGTATGACCATATGGTTTAGAAATAGGGATAATTTCATTAATTTCATCTGTTCTGGTTTGAGAAAAAGGTAAAACCACAAGATGATGGGCTATACTGATGACTGCCTCATCCAGATTTGGATTTGCAAAGGCTGTAGCTGCATTATCCAGGTCATCCACTTGATCATTTTGTGATCACGGGACATAAGACAATGTCAGATCTGAGGGAAATTCAGCCATTAATCCTTTTAAGTAACCACACAAAGGGATTAACATTTTTTTTGATAGAATATTCACCATTAATTTGTTTGATTACCAATTATGAATCACCTTTCACCTTCAAATGATTCATTTTCACCTGAAGGGAGAATTCCAAACCTACGATGATAGCTTGATATTCTGCCTCATTTTTGGTACCGCCTTTTGAAAAATGGAAGGGATAAGGCAGTACTACCTTTTCTGGGGAAATAAGGACAGTTCTAAACCCAACTTTGTTGAGTTTATGGTTTTCCATACTCTTCCCTGTTTGACTTCAAAAATCACCATCAAAATAAATTTCCCATGTTTTGGAATTATCCTGAATAGAGAAGACCTCTTCATCGGGAAGTTCTGCATTAAATGATGTATCTTCTGCATATGGATGCTCAGCAAGGAAGTCAGCTAGAGCTTGGACTTTTATTTCCTTTTGAGGCACAAACTATATATCAAACTGTTGAACAATAACCACCCACCATGCCAAATTACCTGTAATCATAGGAAGATTGAGGATAAATTTGAGTGAATTATTGCGAGAAACCAAATGGACTTCATGATGTTGCAGGTAGTGCCTCAATTTTTGAACTGCAAAAATTAATGCTAGTAAGCACTTTTTAATACTTGAATATTGAGTTTCGACATCAGGTATAGTTCGACTAAGATAGTAATGGTTGATTTCATTCCCAATGTCATTCTTTTGGGTGAGGAAGGCACCTAGTGATTGATCTAAAGATGTCATGCAGAGAATAAGTGGTCTTCCTTCAATAGGTGGCATTAACACTGGTGGACTCATGAAATATTTATTGAGGGTATCAAATGATACTTGAGAGTCTTCAGTCCATTGGTAGGTGATAATTTTCTTCATTAATCCGGTGAAGGGTAAATACTTGCCTACTAAATTGGTGGCAAAGCACTAAATATAGGCCAAGTGTCCTTGGAGTCCTCTTAATTATTTCAAATTTTGAGGATGTTACATACCAAGGATTGATTTTTTTTCTCATGATCAAATTCAATAAAATGATGGACTACAACGAATCCACGGAATTTTCCTGAGGTTACCCCAAAAGCACATTTCAAGGGGTTCATCTACAAACTGTGTCTTCAAAGTTTATGGAATATGGTCTCCAAATAAATCAATTGACTGGAACATTTTATGGATTTGACCACCAAATTATCCACATAAAATTCATCAAATTTCCCTAAGAAGGGTTGAAGATATGGTGAATGGAACTTTGGTATGTTGCACCTGCATTCCTTATGCCAAATGGCATTACTCAAAAGAAAAACACATCATGTGGGGACTTGAAGGCTATAGAATCTTCATCATCTAGTGCCATATGGATTTGTTTATACCCAAAGTATCCATTCATGAAATAAAGAGCTTCATAGAAATCTGTTGCATCAATAAGAAGTTCTGTTATAGGAATTGGAAAATCATATTCAGGACAATTCCGGTTAAGATCTCTGAAATCAATGCAGACTCTAATTTTCCCATTCATATTTTTCACTGGAAAGATGTTGTCCAACCATTTGGGATACTGAACTCCCATGAATAAGTTAGCCTTTATAAGTTTATCAACTTCAACTTTAATTTTAGAGGCATAAGTTGGGTGGGTTCTTTTTGGTGCTTGCTTGAATCCACAATGTTCTTCTGGAAAACCCAAATGATGGGTGGCTACATCAGAAATAAGACTTGGAATTTCTGTATAATTCCATGAAAATATATCTTGATGTTGCTTTAGAAATGAATTATACACCTCTTTCTCTTCAAAGGTCACGGCCGCACTAATCAGAGTGAGGAAAGGATCTTCTTCTATACCCATATTTATTTCTCCGAGCTCATCCACAGTGGTAGAGACACCTTCCTCAAATGTTGGAGGAGCATTTATGATATATTTCTCTTCTTCTTCATTACGCGTCACCTCTTCTATTTCCACTTGCATAGTATATGATGAGAAAAACTTTCAAAGTTAGGGGAGGAGTCATTATTTGAAAATCCTGAAGAAGAGGCTACTATATCTAACCCTACTAATGACGAAGGGTTTTACTATGGTAATAAAGAGGGGATGATGGATGAGAATCAAAATCATTATCTTCCTCTTGAATTGCTACAATATCTTCTACTCTGGTTAACAAAGTAGAGTCTTTTTGTAATTTAGTGGATGAAATGAATACATCTCCATTTAAAATTCAATCACTGCTTGGTGGATCAATAGTTTCTCCCAGGTTTTCAGGCTCAATTTCCATAATTGAAATTACCAAAGTTATTGGATAAGTGCTTTGATTTGGTTTTACCTTTTCAATTTGATTGATGGGTAACAAATAATAAGTACTCAGATGTATGAATGGATTTTCTGGGATCTTTTCCATTCCATTTAGAGCATTAACTCTAGTTATATCCTTTGTTATGTAATTTGTACCTTTTATGTGATAAAACTCTACCTCAATGTATTGAGATTCACATGTTTTGAATAGGGCCTTGTCACTATTCAATGTCCCTACTTGACCATTGAATCAATACTTAAGACATTGGTGGTATGATGAAGGTATGGTTGCATGTTGATACATCCAAGGACTTCTAAGTAGAATATTGAAGGTTGTGTCCTGACGAACAACCATGACATCTGAATTAGACACAAGATCTACAAACTGAGTTCTGAGTGTAATTTATCCTAGAGGTTCTTTCTCATTCTTATCATAATCTTGAAACATTAAAATGGAAGGAGATAAGTCAGATTCAGTCAGGTCCAATTGACAAATTTTACGAATAGGAATGACATTGACTACGGATCCATTTTCAATGAAGGCTCATTAGATGTCTATGTCATTGACTTTTCCAGAGAAATTCAAAGGTCTGATATTTCCATGTACAACATCATCTTCATCTTCATTTGTAAAAGATATGATTCCATGAAATTCTGTCGGATCATTCTCTATATGGTAAACCTCAGCAGTAGTAACTTTGGATTCAAACTCTTGATAACTTGACAAAGCATCAATAAGTGCTTCTTGAAGATCTTTTGACAGATTCAAAGCATCTAGAATTGATTACATGGCTGATACTTAGGACAATTGTTTCAATAAATCATACTTTTGGTCCAAAGGTCTATGTTTTCTAGCATGAAGATGTGGTTTCATAGGTGCTTTGGAAGTTGATGTTACAGATGTAGTTGTATTCTGTGTTGGAGCAGAAGCTTGAAATACTCTTGGCTATGGTAGATTAGACCAAATATGTCTATTCAGTTGCTGAGAATAAAACGGTGTATCTTCTAATCAGTCTTCCAAAATAATTGTGTCAAAACTGAAATTATCTTTCCTAGAAGAAACTCCTTGTTCTTGTTGAGACCGTAGAAGGGCTCTTCCATGATTTTTGGCTGCATATATGGTTCGAGAAGGGGTCGAGTTAAAATGGTGGTTTTTAGAATTTCCACATCTTCCCCTGTATATTCGACCTGAGCCTCCTCCTCTTGTTCCCCAATTAAGTACAAGGAATTATGGATCATTATAATAAGTATCACCATTGGCATAAGGATCTATGAAATGTATAACATTAATAAAACCAAAGATCAATTCTTCATCTAACGCAGATTCTTCTTGATAGGATAATTCTGGTTGTTCCGTTTGGTGGGGCGGTGCACATGCTTTTGAAATAGATGGCATAAAATATGCTAGGGTCAAGGACAACTTTGGCCTTGAAATGAGGTCATCTTTTTTTGACTTTCCTTTATCCTTATAATCACTTCGTTTTATTGAGGAAAACATTTTGATGAAGGTGGTTTTACTGTGGTAGGAGTGGCAGAAGACACAATTGGTTGTTTCAACTATGTTTGTAAAATGGCATGAGTCTGGTTGATCGTTTTCCCAATCATCCAATCATCATATTTCTGCACATTTTTACTTTTGACCTCTTTCCATTCGCCTTCTTCCTCTGGACCAGTCATAGTAACACATTCTAGTTGAGTTGATGAATTTTTCAGTTTCACTTGTCTAGAGTCTCCCATCTTTTTCAATAGTTTCTTGAAAACAAAACATTCTTGGATGGGATTTCCTAACACCTGGTGAATGGGGAAATAATTCAGAAGATCTTCATCTCCTTCTTTATTTGGTTTCTTCAGCCTTGGAAACTGATCCAAATTGTTTTCCATAGCTGAGATGAAGTAACTAAGAACTTGTTCATTCCAAAAATAATAAACATTGTTCTTCAATTCCTCAAACTGTTTCAGCCTTTGATCTATTTAATCATCTTGATGAGGTGGTCGTTGCTACTGGTTCTCAGGAGGCGGATCCATTCTATGTGATGAAGGCCTTGAACTATAAGAAAGTATAGGTTCTTTCTTGAGTGTGACTCTAGTATCTTCTTCCTTTCCTATCTGCCTCCCCAGAGCTGATGGAATTATGTGAGTTTTATCCTTAGTTTCTATAATAGAGTCTTCTATCTGTAGAGTGGTTTAATTAATATCTCGAAACCCTCCTGTGTATTTCACAGGGATCCATGGTGTGCGTATCTCATCATGTGTTTTTTCCACACAAATTTACAACAACTCTTTTTGAGGGAGTTCTAGACTTAAGGAATATGTTAATCCTTTCCATTGAACATTGAAATCTAAAACTATTTCATTCTCCCTTTGTTTACAATTGGTAAGATCTAAAACATTCATTTTTGGTTGCATTGAGCTAAATTTAAGAAGAAATTTTTGACAGAGATCTTCCCATCCAATAATTGACCGAGATTGTAAACTTGTATACGAGACATAAGATAGTCCTTGTAATGAATGAACAAAACACCTAATATTTACTGCTTCTTTTTGTTTAGAAGTTCCCATCATGGGATCGCAACAAGAAACAAAATGTGTTAATTGTTTTTCTAGATCTCCTGAAACATTAGATATTGGGAATTTGGTATTCACAAAATCAAGTGGGGGAAGAATTACAACCACCAATTCAGGGTAAGCACTCTTTTCTGGATACACGGGTGCACGTAGTTCCTCCATAGATTCCAATCGAGTCGCTAATGCCTCAGTTGTGTTCATAAGCGTTTGGGGAATATCTTGATGAGCTGAATTCTGTGTAGGTATAGAAACTAGAGCTTGAGTTGGTGCAGCAACGGGAAAAACCACTAATGGTGGTGCTGATATATACCTTGGATAACCCATGGGAATATGCTTGTCAGGATGTGTTTGATCCTACCATGATTTTCTACCTAGTGGAAGGAATTCATTATCTGCATTTGTAGTTACTACAAATCATCTTTTATGAGAATCTCTTATGGGATTTTCAAGTTTAGGACTTTCTTGGGGGGTACGTCTAGCAAAAATTTTGTTTCGAAGTAACTCTATATTGAGTCTTTTAAAATCCTTCATTTCCTCTTCTTACTGTGAAAATCTCTCTTCAAGAGAAATAGATTGACCTTCTTCAGTGGAAAAGTGAGATTTGATCTGACTTTTGCCTTCCCCATGTAATATACCTTTCGGAGAGGGGGGATTTGTTTATTTCAAGGCATACCAAGATTCTGAGTAAGCCTCTGATTTTGGGTGCGCACACCTTCTTCATTTCCTCGGTGTGTACCGTATTATAGACATGAAATTCATCTTATGATTCCCCTGAACTAGAATCATTTTCTAGAGGATCTTTTTTAGTGGTGTAAATGACATTTACTAATTCATAATTCATCAATGTTATTCAGTCAGTGTTTTTTCGAGATCAACTTTCTTTTTGTCTTCTATGAGACTTTGTTCTCTAATATGATGAATTCCATGGAACTGTTTGGTGGACAGTAACTAAAAGGGAATCCTCTGATAGTTCTATTGTATACTCTCCTTATGGATTCATTCCTAATCAGAAGAAAACTGACATTGGTTGAGGAGGGGATTGAAGATGTGAAAAAACCTCAGCCCTGCAAGTTGTAGCTGTTCATGTTCTTCTTCTTCAAATCTTTGAACTTTGTTGAACGAATTTGAAGGTTGAATTAAATGAGTCCCCATCCTTGAAAGCTGGAGTGATTCATGAAATTATATGGCTGAAATTTGTGCAACTTCTCTTATGATATTGTGGATTTTGGTTCAAACATTAGTTGGGTGAATCATCTGACAACTACTTAAATCACCTGTTTCAGAAGATAGTTGTGCTATTTCAGACATTTTCATTCTCTGGCTCCTGACAACCTCCAAGTGGGATGCCTAGTCAAGATTCTCTAATGATTTATGTAAAAGTAACTCTACAACTTCTTTTATTTGGGCCTGACTCTGATGAGAGCTAGTTGAGGCATGTTATTGAGTGTACATTTGATTACATACAAAATCTATTTATTAGGGTCGACCGTGGGAAATAAAATTTCCTGAGAAAACTTTTGGGGAACTTTTTAGATTTTGGAGTTCAGTGAAATTCAATGCTCCATATGCACCTCATCCTCTAATAAGAACACTAAATGGGGAATGATAAATTAACTGGCATAGCCTCTTCAGGGAATTGAGACATGCATGTTAAAGGGTTATCTACTATTTTTTAACCATTGTATGTTGGGAAACTGAGAGAGATTCCATATCAATTTGGAGTTGCAACCCTTCTATTACCTTTACATGATTTTGATATTCATCATATGGTAATACTTTGGTTTTCAAATGAAAAATAGTATTCCTTAAGTTGAGGTGGATGTCATGATTGCAATATTCCATCATCAATTCCGGAATGTTATACTAAGAATTTTCTAAATTCCATAACATGACTGGTATTTCTCCTTTAGTTAATTGTTTCCTCATGTTTAACACATCTTCATTATCTTTCACTAGAGGTTTCTCCACTTGGTTTGACCAAATTAGATGCTCTGTAGTAGAAGACAAATCTTCCAATAGAGGTTTGGAGAATGACCATTCCCTTAAGATGTATTCTGGTTGAGAAAGTGTTTCACCCGTAAATGACAAGGCATCAGACATGACTGGCATTGTGTTTTCATGTTCCTCGAGATAAGAGGGATTTCTTATCGCTACATTGTCAATTATGAAGTTGTATTGACAATGAGAAATACTATTGTGGAGAGTAATTTCTTAGAGGATTCCATCATGGGGAGGATCACCATGATGGATTACTACAAGGGATAAATCTTCTTTCTCCATGGTCTTCTAGCCACATAGAGAGTTTTTGTGGCTCTCATCCAGAGATAAGCACTCTGGATTGGCCTAATTTTCATGAAGAAAGCCTTCATGATGATGTTTCTGATGAGGAAAATTGGAATTACAAATAACAATTCTAATATTTGGTAATGAAAGGGTAGAATCTTGAGCAACAATAGACAAACTTCTGAGGGCTTCAAGAACTCCTGCATTAAGAAGATCCAAATCGCATCTTGACTCTTGATTTCCCAACAGTTCTTGGCTAGACCTCTTCTTGGTTGTTCTCTTGTACTTATTTGGGGCCTCTTTCAATGAAAAGTGGTTATCATGGGAAATTGTGTGTGCCTACCATGGAGTGGTTACTAGAATCGATCGATTACCTTTAATTAGAAAGGCTGTATATTCCAGATATTATTGTCCGTATGTTATGGGGGAGTATGCCCCATGACCATCACGGTATGGAACTGAGGTGTGTGTCTACTATGGGATCGAATGGCGATGATTCATCCCATGTGTGGTGACAGATGTATTTTTTTCTCCCCTGATAGTGCTAAAGTAGTTGTTATAATATCCTGGCATGCTTCCAAAATATGGACAAGGATTTTCTTCTACACTTTCACCACTAATAAGATGTGTTTGGTGACTTCAGTGGCTAGATACATCCATTTCATATCTAGAGTAGTTGTATGTTCCAGCTCATGTCCTCTTTTTCCTATAAATGGATGTTCACAGTACTCATCCATGGGGGTAGAGAGTTGGGTCTGCCCCAAATTTTTCATCTGAACTTTCCAACTGACTTCTCCGGGTGCTGCCAAAAATGACTGTTGAGAGACTTGATTAATATTGGTAGGTGTCTATGCCTGCTGGATGTTTCTCTTTGTGTATAGTTGACAGACTTCTTTCAATACTGGCAGACAAGACTGCTAACAGAATTGGAGATTGTAAATAGATGTATGTTCCTATTTACCGGTTTCCACCACATTAGATTGGAAAGCTTATTTAAATGTAGTCAGAAAAGCTTACTGACTGGTTGATAACTTTTTATCAAGTGTATGTGCATGTTCATGGTACTCCACTAGATTTATCTGGTGGATTGGTGGGTTGCTTCCAAATGAGCCTGCTGAGCAGCAAAATTAGGACGGATGGGTGTATGTACTCGCTCCTTGGTTTCCATCAAGTTAAGTCGATGGACTTATCCGGAGGAGGCAGAGGTCAGAAACTTATCACTGTTGACCAGACATTGTTCTTGGTGGTTTATCTTGCATGCCCAGGTTTGAGAGACATAGGCCGAATGTACAGAGGTAACACCCCCATCATGTTTGGGTATTACTATCACGCGATTCATCTGGCAGAAATTGATGATGGGAGTCCTCAAGAAACACTTTTGAATTCATGAATTGAGGCCTTGAGTGACCTCTTGATCCACCTCCTCATAGTATGTGTGGGATTTATTCTTGCATTCTGGGGATAAGGACCCAAAATGGTTAAAGACAGTGGTTGGCACCATCTGCTTCATGATAATTGGTCGTTGTTGGCCAGATGATCGAGGATTGTTATTAACCTGGAAGGCCTATCGATCATCCTCCAAATTCGGGATTGTATCATGCTAGATATATTCCTTTACTATCACATTAGAGACCCAGTTTTGAAGATTTTGTGTTAGTTTTGTTGTCCTTCCCGTGTATGGGGATCCATCTTTAGCAGTGGTCGGGAAGTTCACAGATGTTTTCTTGGAGAAAGCCATTTTTTGAATGAAGGGATTTCTGAGAAGAATAACTTGAAACAACAAAAAACTCCATTAAAGAAATATATTTTTAGATGGATACATGCATGATTGATTCCTTTTTCTAGCATTCCTTTATCAATTGATAGGGGCATAACGAGTGGGTTACATTATTAACTTGGTTAAGGATTCACGTCGGGTTCACCATTTTTGTTTTTTAGTTCCTTGAAACGTGTTTTCTTGTTTTAAGAATCAATATTTCCAGGTGGTTTCCATTGGTTTTATTTATGGAACCAAAAACATCCAACAGTTCTTTATCCAAAGTGGACTTGCTTTCTAAAGGTAGGCATTCGTTAAGTATGAACATTATGATACTTAAGAATGTTCATCGGTCAAGAGGATGGGAGGTCAGACTCATCACACCCTTTTAGGGGAATTATTGTCTACTATGGGACACTATTTTTAAATTTAAGATATTTTCATGAATCCTTATTAATTCACCAAGCATAACATAATTTTCCCTGGGAATTTACAATCACTTATTAACATGGGTAAAATTTTGAATCATCAGTATGCATTCAGGGTTCAACATTAATGGAAATATCTGTATGTATTCAAGGTTTTACATCAATGGTATCCTCTAATATACTTCTTAGATATTATTTTAATCATTTTTGTTATGATACTAGTTTTTTAAGCCACTCAATGGGGCACTCTAGAATTTATTGTCATCCAGGGAGATGAAGGTTTGGTTTTATTTTGGGATCATGCCCATAAAATAGGCTACCTACATATCCTTGTGGAAGGAATCAAAACCATCGTAGTCTGGTGCTGCATAATGGGACACATCATACCTTTTAAGCTAATGTGATAAGGACCTCTAAGAGGAAGGTGCTTGGTCAAATCATAGTGTGAGACTTATGATGATGCAGCCCAAGGAACATGGAAAGGATATGGGTTTCCAAGTAAGATCAGACCCTATTGGGAATATGGCCCAAGGAGAACAGGGTTGATTTGAATTATTGGGTTTGAACCTCAAGGAGGCTTCCTACATATCCCATATGGATGGGAATCAAACCCACATAGTTCGATAAGTCTCATAAGAGAGTATAGTCTTTTGAGAGATATGAGTTTGGGATTACTTTCTGAAAAGGATTCCTTCATGATTTGGGGTTTAATTTGGGGGTTATTCCTAAGGTGGATGCCCAAATTAAGAGAATTAGATTTGGATTCCTAAAAAGGATATCCAGTGAGCTCAGGCCCTGAAAAGGATTCCTACATATCCTAGTTTTAACAAGAATCAGAGTTATTTTAGTTCATTCAATAGTGGAAATGTTGTGACCATGAAAAATCGCTAAGCCCACGTGAGTCATGCTCACTGTGAGAAACAAGAGTATGTTAAAGATTCACCAATGGCATTCACACATTCATGTTTTTCCTCCTCCACTAGTGAAAGTGGGCGCGTCGACCGTAGAAGAGGACGAGGCAATGATCCTTCCCTCTTTTATCTTCACATTAGACAAGGGTCCAATGAAAGGAAGAAGGGAAGGTTAGGGGCTTAAACCAGGATGGATACCCATGGTGAAAAAGCCCAATGGGAGAGGTAAAGTGTAAAAAAAGTCCTTGTTCCCATATCTCCTCAAGTCTTTGGCACCAAAGAAGAGAGGAGGAGCTATGATGCCACCTCTTGCAAGAAAATCTAGGGGCTTACACCATATCGGTTGCCCTAAAATTGATCCTGGTAGGGGAGGGAGACTTATCCATTATTTTTAAAATTAAAAGTAGGTATGGACCATATCTCCCCCTACTATAGAACCGAGGTTCCGGGTCATCTCTTCGAGAAGGGAGAGGCCAAGACCCAACCCTCCTCTAAACCGGGAACTTCCAAACATTGTTTCTGGGATAAATGTCCATGTGATTGTGGATATACAAACCAAAATAGGAGACACGTTGATGTGCTTTTCCAAAAGGTTTGATAAGTCAGGAGGTTTTGGTGTAGGTCTTAATAGAATACCTTTTAGACAAGGGAGCCAATGAAGATGAAGCCTTGCCCTGAATGGATTGGAGGAAGGCTTGTTGGATTGTAGACTGAAGAGAGTGAAGAAAGTAAGTGAATCAAAGAGGGGCGCCCAAGTAGAGTATGGTGTGAATGTATGGGCGTGAAAGCTGACTTGGGTGGCCTAATGTTCATTTAAGAGATGAACAATTTGTACGGTAATACTTTGGTGAGGCCTCGCTCAAGCCTTCAATATTATTCATACGTGATCCCAGAAGTGGGGTGCTCAAGTTCTTATAGGAGGAATGGGAGGCGTGCAATTATTTCTGATTTGGGGAGGTTTGGTGCTTTAGGCGCACAATTTTTATGGTTTTCAAACACTGAAATTACTTATGTCCAATGATCCTCCCTTAAATCCTCCGCTCAACGTGTTGAAAAACTGCCTTGAATGTTTCAGAAGACTAGAGCAAAGTATTAGGGAGACCAGAGCAGTAATTGAGCTTCGGGGAAATTTGCCTAAACAAATGAAGGCCCCAGGGGTCTATTTATAGGAAAATATTGGACCCTAGGTGAGAACTAAATGGGGGCGCAACTAGGCTGCGTGACATATGGGGGTGTTCAAGTGGGTTGCGCGCCAAAATTTTGGCGCACAAGTAAGATATGCGCCGAGAGGGTTTTGGCTAGACTAAGGTGGCCAAAAAAACTCATGACTTTGAAATCCTTGACTTTTCTTTTTGTATTTCCCCCCTTTTTCTTTTTAACGGATTTCCTTTTTCATATATTTAGACTCTTTGATGGAATGGGGTGTCAACAGGAACCCAAAAAACACTAGATATGTTAAAGGGGTCTAGAAACACATAACAACCCTAAAAGACTCTAAAAACCTTTAAACACATAAATTACCCAAGAAAACCCTAACAATTAAAAAAAATCCATAAGTCCCCTAAAAGACCCTAAAATAGCATAACACCCAAAAAATCTAAAACAAACCAAAAACTATAAAAACCCTAAATACACCAAAAAGACCATTAACAACCAAAAATCCCTAAAATATCATAAAGACCCCAAAATCCAATAAGAAAATTTGGGGACCCAAAAACCATAAATACATTACAAATCCATAAAACATCCTAAAAGAACCAAATTTATCAAAAAACTAAAAAACCCTTGAAACTCAAACAAATCCCTAAAACCACCAAAACCCCTAAAACACTACAGACCAGTAAAAACACTAAAAACTAAAAAAATAGAAATAAAACCCATAATAAACCCTACACCCCCTAAAACCCCTTAAAACAATTTCCAGTGCCCAGAACACCTAAAATATCTAAAAACACATAATGAACCTAAAAACTCAAAAACAATCCCAAAAAAACTTAGAACCCCCCCCCCAACCAGAAAAATCCTAACCCCCCCCCCCAAACCCCCCAAAACCCATAAAAATACTAAATACTCTAAACCCCCAAGCCTTAAAACCCTAAAACATATAAACCCCTAAAACTAGTAAAATCCATATATGCATGAAAAACATATAAAAATCCTAAAACCCCAAAAAACCACTAAAAACCCAAGAAACTCTAATGCCACTTTTTTAATAAAGGAATAAAAATTAATTGTGAAGATTCAATTTGGATATCATAGAGTATCAATGAAATTTATCCAAAGTAGAGAAATATAGTTCAAATGATCTAGGTATCATTCATATGTACAAAGAAGACCAACACAACTCATGCCCTTTTAGTATAAAGGCACATGGGCTTACGTGGTATATGTACGCATCATGTGGCCAGTGCAGATCCTACCCATGTAGCCTAATGCATAGCCCCCTATGTTGAGGGACTACACTAGAGGCCTATACAGTAGACCTATGCAGTAATATTATTTTTTCACACCTACATGAAAGAGATATGTTGTGAAGCTACTAATAAGACCTATGGAGACAAACTCCTTTTGACCAGCCCCCTCCTTACCTACAAATAAAAAACATGGTCTCCTCATTTTAATTATTGAAAAGGTTGGAGGAATATCTGATGATCCCATTGCATAGATCCTTTTCCCAGGACCCCCAAATTTTCTCAAGTATCCATTTAAAACCAAAAATATGAAATAATTGTATGAGATAAGCAAGATCATGGTCATTTCGAAGTTTTAAATACAAAACTTTTGATTAAGGATCCTATTTTATTAAGGCGAATTCATCTAAGAAATGTCATTTCCTTAAAAAAATACCATTGAGGGATGCTTACAATAAAATCAATAGAGATCCTAAGAGTTTACGTTAATACCTAACCCAACTATTGTTATCCCTATAGTTCATTTACCAAGGCATATCAAGCTTTCACAGGCTTATTCTTCCTATTTTAAGAATTTTTTTATAGTTCCACTTAGGAACTATGCGGTGTACCAACATGTCGTACCTATATATCACACCAACACATACCACCTATATCATCCATCCTTTAAGGCCACTTCTATTCCACACATGGAAGGACCTCTCATTCTTTTGCTTATTTGGGTAAAAGGTTCTAGGTTAAAACCTCCACCAAGCCCTCCTGATTTATTAGAACTTTTAGAAAGGCACGTTAGTGTGTCTCCCATTTAGATTTGGATAGATGGGGTTAGGGGTTTCCCACACATGTCTTAACAAAGGGTATGGATATAATAAGTGTCTATAGATCTTGATATCCTTGGTCACATAGAACCTTACCCTAAGTATAGTGTTGGGGAATTCCCAATCTCATATTTTGGGGATATTTATCTATCTTCCCCTCCTAATCTCTAAGACCTGGAGCCTCAGATCCCAAAATAAGAATAGTGAGGATCACTGTTTTTTCCCTTCATCAGGGAATGATATCCTCCTTCCACTATGGGACCCATTTTAGGGCATCCCTTCTAGAGTAAGACCCTATCCTTTCGGGCTAGACCTATAGATCTTCACTTTTCATTTCACAATTATGGGTTCTTTTCTCCATGCCATCATCCACCATCTCCCTGGCATCTTTCACCATAGGCCTAACCTCTTCCATCTATATAGGGGAAAGTGTTTGGTTTGTTGAATCTTTCATATACTCTTGTTTATCACACTAATCATGACTCATATGGTCTTATATATTTTTTATGATCACAATATCAGCACAATCCACCACATTTATTTAATTAAGATAACTCTGATTCCCACTATAATTGGGATAGGTAAGAAGCCTTCACATAGGGTCCAAGCTCAATGGAAATCATCCTTAGGATTCCAACCCTAATTCCCTTATTTTAGGAATCCTCTTTAGGAGTAAAACCAGAATTAATTCCCCATTTATTATCCATGAGTTATGATATCTCTCATGGACCTTGTTATAAATATATACAATTTAAGAGTAAGCCTATACCAATTTCTCTCAAAGGGATATATTCCCCTGGGAGGCTTATCAAACTACATGGACTTTTATTCCCATCCAAGTGGGATACATAGGAAGCCTTGTTGATGTTCAAAACCAACATTCAAAATAAACCCTATTCTCTATGGGACACATTCTCAGTAAGGTCTTATCCAACATGGAAAATCATATCCTTTCTAGGTTCCTTGAAATGCTTGGGTATAAGTTATGCACTAATATATAACAGGGCTCCTTCGGCCTAAATTTCATTACCACATGAAATTAATCTATATGGTTAGGTCCTTATCACATGACCTTAAAAGGTATGATGTGTCCCATTATGTGGAATTGAACAATGAGATTTCTGATTCCTTTCATGAGGATACATAGGTAGCCCATCTATGGGTATGATCCCAACATGAAAACAACATTTATCTCCTTGGGTGATGATAAATTTCAGAGTTCCCCACTGTGTGGCTTAAAAACCGGCATTATCGTAATAAAAACCAGATAATATCTATGTAGTATATGAGAGGATACATTTTTTGTAGAATCGTGAATACATATTTATATCTCTATTAATGAAGAATGTCGAATACATACAGGTGATTATAATTTCCATACACGGTAGTAATTGATTACAAATTCCCATAGAAACCTACATTACTCTTAGTAAATTAATAATAATTCATGAACATATCTTAAATATATTAGAGAGTCCTAAATTAGGCAATAATTCCCCCCAAAATGGTGTGATGATCTTGAACACCCATCGTCTAGACCAATGCGAGTTCTTAAGATTCAAAGGTAAAACACCTAACGAACATTTTCCTTTGGACTGCAGGTCCCCATTGAATATAGAACCATTGGGTGTTTTTTATTCTATAAATAAATCCAATGGAAACTATCTTGAAGTAGTAATTCCTAACCATAAAAAACATTCCAAGTGTAAAAAATGGGGAACCCAACATGAATCTGTAATCAAGCAGGTAATATTACCCTTATGATTAGGCCCCTATCAATTGATAAAGGATGGTGAGACAATGAAATCAATCATGAATGTGTTAATCTAAAATAAGATTCTCTGATGGTGTTCATTGTTTTTATTTGTCATATTTGAAGTCACCTACATTCAAGTAACTCCCTTCATTCCATAATGACTTACTTCATGTTTGCACCCATGAATGCCTCGGATGCTACCCAATCTAGACCCTCATCCTCTTGAAAGACGCCATCACAAAATCAGAATCTTCAATGTTGGGACTCCAATGATTTGGAATTATATTACCATCAACATGGTACTATCCCAAACATGGAGGCTACCCGACAGGACATCCAAATTAGGAATAACTCCCAGTCATTCGGTCAACGATGACTGGTGGTCCATAAACAGAAGTTGCCAACCACCATCTTCAACTTTTTCAAGAGTTTTTCCATGCCACACAATCACAAATGTTTCCCCTATTCTAGAGATCTAGACCAAGATGCCACCCATGGACTCATCTTGAAGACATAGGGGTCTTTCCCGAAGGCTCTTTCCAACAATCACCACCGCCAACGCCACACAATAGAAAACCCTCAACATGATGAGGGTATTATTTTCAGATGTTCATCCCAGGTCCCTCAAACTCAATCCTAAAAGAAAACCACTAGGGAAAACATTATTCCAATAGGGAGGAGGTCCCTACCTTTTATCCCATTGGAGAAGTTCACCAACCAAGTTTAGTAGAAAATGGAAAACAGGCACATACACCCGTCCACCTTAATTATACCATCTAGCAGACATGCCTAGTGGAACCCATCCAATCTCATAGTTTAAATATTATGGAGTAATGTGAGAAGTAACATACACTTTCTTACAACATATCATCCAATTTTAAAAAACATCTGGCTACATTCATGGAATCCCACCAACTAAATGTTGTAGCAACATGTCAGTAGGAACATACACCTGCCTACAGTCACAAATCTTTCTAGCAGTCTCGCTTATCAGCATTGAAAGAAGTTCATCGACCATGCTTGGTAGTAAAAAAACAAATGGAAAATACACCTTCCACCATCCCTGAATCTTTCCAACAATATCATTTTGCAACACCCAGAGGACTCAGTCGGAATTCTCTGATGAAAAACCTGAGGCAGACTCAACTCTCTTCCCCAACATATGATTACTATCAATATCCACTGAGAGGAAAGGGAGGAAAAGATAAGGTACATAGACATACTCAAAATACTGAATGGATGTATATTCCTATTTCAGAAGCTGAAGTCACCAAATACATTTTGTCTATAGAGAAAGGGTAGACACAAATTCCATCCCATATCCTTGAAGCTAGCAAGAATATCATAATGATAAATTCAGCAGTACTAGAGTGAGAGACTCATAATTCTATCCCTATATCGGGGATGACTCATTAGCATGACATCTCGGAGTAGATACAAACCTCTATTCTAGTCTTGGAGGGTTATGGTGCACACTCCCCATATCATATGGAAAACTGGATCGGGCACATACTCGTTCAAATTAGAGATAATTAGTATGTTCTGACCACCACTTCAAAGCAGGAAAATACGCCTACTCATGATAACCAATTTTCCCAAATAGTGGTGTAATATACGTTTAAGATAGAATCTAAGAAGAAGTCTTACCAAGAAAAGTTGGATAATCAAAAGTCAATCAGCAATCTTGATCCCCTTAATGATGGAGTTCTTGAATCCCTCATACATTTATCTATTGTAGCTCAAGATCCTACCCTCCCATTACCTAATTATGGGATTAGTAGTTGTAATTCTGAAGTTCCTCATCAGAGACATCATCATAAAATCTTTCTTCATGATAATTCGGTCAATCTCGAGACCATATCATTATGTGAGAGCCATGAAAACCCTCCATGTGGCCATAAGACCAAGTAGAAAGAGTATTTATCCCTTAATGTAATCTGAAATGGTGGTCCTCCCAATGTTGTAATTCACTACGAAATTTCTCCCTGAAATAGTGTTTTTCATTGTTATGAAAATTGTCCAACTAACAATGTATTGATGAGAAAACCCTCTTATCTTGATCCACTTGAAATCAGATGGTTAGTCATGTCTGATGCCTTGTTATTGTTAGGTGAAATAATTTCACAACCAGAAGACACCCCTAGGTGTTTTTCATTCTCCAACTATCCCTTCGGTCATTTTCCTTCTAATACTGTAGAGGAAACACCAACTAATCCCATGGATTTTGATAAATAAATCTATAAACATCCACCCTGGTCAGACTATGTTGAGAGACCTATAGAAAAGGCTAATGAAGATATGTTGAAAATGAGAAAACAACTGGATAAGGGTTAAATATCAGTCGGGTTATGGCCTTTGGAAACCCTTCAATAAAAGATTCCAAATATGTTGACAGAAGATGGAATTCATGATATCAGCATCAAAATATGGAAGAATCATCATCGTCTGAAATCCAAAATATTACCATATGATTAATATCAAATTCATTCCATGGTAATATAAGGTTTTTAGCACCAAATTTTCATGGCTTCTCTCCAAGTTTGCCGACATCCAAAGATCCAAAATCAACAGGAGACCCTTCAATATGCATTCCCCAATGCATTAAAGTGATTGAGAAAATTGATCATAGAAACTTCATCTGGTGTTCATATTAGAGGATGGGGTGAACCTTGAATATTTCATTTTATTATGCTCCAAAATTAGTAAATCCCATCATATGTGGTCTCATGAAATTTTATTTCCTCAGGTCAGCTCCAAAAAACAAATTCTGTTCATGATCGAAGAGATTCTCAGCAAGAGGATACCTTGATTGGTTTTCACCAAATTCAAGGACAGAGATAGAAATATATTGAGATGATTCTTCATCAAGGGTCTAAAAACATTGATTAGAATTACCTCTAAGATGATGTCAGCCATAAGATCATAACAATGTCTGAAATAGCCCAATGGTCTTCTGAAACAGGTGATTTAAGGGAGTGTCAGGTAACCCACCCAATGTTCGGACCAAAATTCATAAAAATATAAGGGCATCTTCACTGATATCATCCATAGCAGTTCAAGAACCACCCCAAATCCTAGGGCTAGGGTATTTTTTAACAAAACCATCAAAGCCAACAAATAGAGCCTGAAGGGTTGAGCAGGAAGAACAATAATAGCCCCAACTTGCAAATCTGGGGGATTTCCCCCATTCAAAATCCCCTCCTCAGTAGAAGTCGGTTTTCTCCTGATTAGAGAAGAAGCCACAAAGTTGGAACACAACTGAACAATCTAAGGATTCCATTCAGATTGCTATTTGTCAAACTGTTCTTTGAAAACCATAAAATAAGAGAACAAAGTCTCATGAAAGATGAGTAAAAAGGTGATCTTACAACAATACCAATAGAATTCCATTAATTCATTATGTGTTAGTAAATTTCATTAATGCCATTATTAAAGATTCTCTAGAAAATGATTCCAGTTTGTTGGAGTCCGAGGATGAAGATCTTATTCCTAATGTGGTACACACTGAAGAAAATGAAGGAGGTGTGCATACCCAAAATTAGAGGATTACCCAAAATCTTGGTATTCCCTCAATAATAAACTTCAACTTCTTTGAAAGGCACCTAACAAGGGGAATGGTAAATATTTGATCATGTCTTACTTTTCCACTAGATAAGGTCAATCTCTTTTGATTGAAGAAAGACTTTCCCAGTCAAAAGAATATATAAAATAGTTGATAATACTCAATAAAGTTTCACTCCAAAGTAGCATTCCTTAAAAACATGATCCAATGGAAGATCCTCAACTTTTACTTCTAGTAGGATCTCCCAAGAAAATAGGCTTTGTTTCAACTACTGATTTGGGAAATTAATTCCTTCAATTGGTTACACAGCTAGAATAGGTTCAATCACATACTTATAGGTCTATCCCCATGGATTATCCAAGACTAATACAAACAGTGTCACCATTAGTGGTCTTACCATTCACCCCACCTGTTCAAGATCTTTAAACCACACCTGTTCAAGTCTTGGAATAGCATGATGTTTCCCTAATCTTTATTAATACAATTGAGTCATTATAAACTCTATTGGAAGTTATGGAAGAATGGCGCACATAGGTACAATCAGAAAATAAGGCTTACCCTGAATGGGTAGATCCAATTCGTCCCCCACCAAACTTTGTGAATACCACAATTCCAATATTTAATGGTTCCAAAGATCTGGAGAAGCAATTTTTGCATTTCGTGTCTCACTTTGATCGCATGATGGGCACCCCTCAACGAAAATAAGTAGTAAAGGTCATATGTTTTGTGGAATCACTAATGAGTCTGGCCTTTGTTTGGTATACATGTTTGATGTCTCGATCAATTACTAGATGGGAATACCTCTGTTAAAAATTCCTTTTCTAATTCAGCTCAACACTACCGAATACAAAAATTTTTTATCATAAAAATGAAAAAAAATAGAATAAAAGATTTTATTATTTTATTGCTCAATAGAATGCACTAACATATTCCTTAAACCTACCACTCCCTCATGAAGTGTAACTTCCAATCTGTGTGAAAAATCTCTGTGGTGAGTTTCACAGATCACTAGTCCTTGTGAAATACACAAGAGGGTTTAGAGACCTTACTTTAATCTCCCAAAAAGTGGATAATTATATCATGGAACAAAATCTAAGTCTCATGTAATCGCATCTGCTCAAGGGAGGAGAATAGGAAAAGTATAGGATTCCATAGTTTCACTCAAGAAAGCACCTGTACTAGCTTCTAAATCAAATACCTTGTCATACTATAGGGATACTCCTACCAAGTGTTAGAAGAAATGACTTCCTCATCAAGATGATAAAAAAGATCAAAGGAGAATACAATTTTAGGAGTTAAAGAACAAAGTCTACTCTTTTCTGAAGGAACGGGTTTTTGTTTACTTCATTTCAGCCTTGGAAAAAAACATAGTCCAGTTACCAAGGCCTAATAAATTTATCCATGAAGGAGATGAGGACCTCCAAAACTACTGTACCTTCCATAAAATTTTTGGACATCCCATTTAGGAATGTTTTTTTCAATGATATCATATAAAAGATGGTGGGATCAAGACATGTGAAACCAAAATGTTCATCATCCCATGTAGCATGTGTTACTATTATTGATCCTAATGAAGAAGGCGAGTGGTGAAAAGTAAAAAGAAAGAATTCATGGATGTTTGATGATTTGATGGTCTGGAAAATGATCAATCAAACTCATGCCACTCTAAAATCATAGTTGAAACAACTGATTGTGCCTCCTGTCGCATCCTTTTTAACCAAGTCATCTTCCTTAAAATATCAATCCTCCAAAGGCCAATCCTCAAGAAAGATACATGTTCAAAAGGATAAAGAGAATTTAGAAGAATATGAGATCATGTTAAGGTCAATGTTTTACTTGAAGTTGGAAGATTTCATTCCATATGTCTCGAAATAATGGGCACCACACCACCAAACTACACAATATTAAATGACCTATTAGGAAGAATCATCATCTGATGAATAATTGATCTTTGGTTTGGTTAATGCTATCCACTAAATGGAACGCTATGCAAATAATGATTCTAACTATAACCCTAAATTCCATGCACTTTATTGGGGAACTATGGGAATAAGTTATCAAGGTCGAGGATACTATAGAATATTTGGGTATTCTAGAAGCCACGATTTTAATTATATCCATCCTCAAACCTTTTATGTAGAAAAAATCATGGGAGAGACCTTCAACGGGCTCAACAAGAACAAGATAATTATCCCACACATGATAGGGTCAACCCAAAAATTATTATCTTGGAAGACTGATTATAGGTTATATTACAACTTTCTCGGTAGGTGAGAAGACCTAGTTAGCCTAATCCACCATGAGTAGAAGTGTTTCAAACGTCTGCCCCCACACATGGCCCATCTATATCAAGAGAATCAACATCTATGGAACTTGAAAAACCTCATCTCCATACTGGAAAACATAGATCTTTGGACCATAAGTATGACTTTTTGAACCAAATTTCCCTTGTACCGGCCATTTTATCAAGGGTGGATGCTCTAAATCTACCTAAGATCTTTGGGAAGCGTATATTGAGGCTTTTTAAAGTCATTAATAGTTTGAAACTATGGTTTTTGATGTTGATGTCTATCATATACATAAAAATCCTATATAATTTCATACAGTTATATATTTCATGGACCAATATGGGGGTGATATTGTACATGGACACATTAGGCCCTTGTATTTATCTGGAAAGGTTAACGATACAAACATCTGAGAAGCCTTCATTAATAATGGCTCAGAAGTAAACCTCATTCCCATCTATACACTTCCCTAGTTGGATCTCACTAAATCTAAATTATCTCCCTCCACCTTAATGTTCATGGTTATGAAAAAAATTGACAAGAACCTCTAGGAATGATTTCACATAGAACACAGTTTTGGGATCTTGTATCTCATTCATATTTCATGGTTGTCCAACAGGACCCAACATTCAACATTCTGCTTGGAAGGGCTTGTCTATATCAACATGCGACCATTCCTTCTTCATACCACCAATGTATCAAGTATTTAATTAATGGTAAAATTGGGACATTTCATAGTGACAAGGCCCCATTCAAAAAATTTAAATCTCAGTATATTGAGGCATAGTTCTATCACAAAAAATGTCCACAGTCCGTGGTAAAAGATATAACAAGAATTATTTCTATGAATGGTCTTATAAAGATCCCTTATAAACCATTAAATAATCTCAGTGTAGATTACATGCTTCATATAAATCAAATAGAAAGTTTAGATCCAAATCAAAGAACTCTTTTAGTGGTTTCGATAATTTCAGTTGTGGAAAATGATCCTGACAACACCGAAGAAATTACTGATTAACTAAACATTGGTGAAATCCTAAATGGAGATGTCTTCATTCCATCCACTGAACTTCAGAAAGTATTTTCTTCATTATTTAGACTAAAATAAGTTTTTCCATAAATAGAGAATGAAAATGACGTTGATTTCCAACCCATCATTTTCCTTTCAATACTCCTGGAAGACCCTTCATCATCAGTAGGGTGGGAAATGGATTCCTCTTTTTTAGGATGATTAAATACTAACTCCTCCCCTAGCTTTGAAAATATTTATTCATCACCTAAAATTCATGTAGAGATAGAATAAGTGATGTTTGAGGACTAGGAAGATGAGGAAGACCTCCAGGATGGCCCTGCAGTATTTGAGTAAGGGGTCTTTTCTACTGTGGACAAGCTTAGAAAAATAAATTTTGGAATAGAGGAAGATCCATTCCCAACTCTAATTAGCGCATCCATGACTTCTGAAGAGATATAGGTGTATAATTGATTTCTAAATTGAGACTAAGATGTATTTTCTTGGAACTATATAGAAATTATAGGCCTAAATCCCAATGTGTCCACCCATCATTTGGGTTTTCCAGAAGAGAATTGAGGATTTAAGCAGGCAGTAAGAAGAATGCACCCAACTCATGCATCAAAAATTGAGTCTGAAGTTGACAATCTTATCAAACCTTACATTATTAGGTTGTCAAAATATCCCAAATGGTTTTCCAATGTTTCCCCAGTGAAAACGTGTAATGAGTAAATTATATTTTTCATTGATTTCAGAGATCTCAACTACCATTTTCCCAAAGACAAATTTTCAGTTCCAATCACTTATATTTTTATTGAAGAAACAGCTGGCTACAAAGATCACTCCTTCATGGATTTTTACTCTAGGTATAACCTAATCCGAATGGCCTTAAAATATTAGAAATCTACATATTTCAGATCCCCTAAAGGAATATGTTTCTATCGGGTAATGCATATTGGCTTCAAGAAGGATGGTATGAAAAATCAACATGAAATGCACCACATTTTCAAACATTTCTTGGTGAAATTCATTGAATGTTATGTGGATGATTTAGTGTTTGATTCTAGACAACATTCTGATAACTTACCTAATCTGGAGACCATATTCATAAAATCATCATCAACATAATTTGATGATAAATACCTTGAAATGTTCTTTCAGGGTAACATCAGTAGAATTTCTAGGTTCTTTTATACACCATTGTTGCATAAAAGTTGATCATAAGAAGACTAAGGATTTCCTTGTAATTTCACCTCCTCAAACCATGAAAGAGTTGATAGGACTTCAAGGAAACTTGGCCTATATTCAGTGCTTCATAGCCAATTTTCTAGGAAAGTGTTTTCCGATCACAAAATATATGAATAAGGGGGTCACATATCTATAGAACAATGACTACCAAGAAAAATTTGATACCATCCAAAAATACCTCTTGATCCCACTGGTATTGATTCCACCTATTGAACGAAATACAATCATTATTTATGTGACAACCTTAAAGTGATCTTGGGGCACCTTCCTTGTAATAAATGATGATGCTGGGAATTAAAACAACCATTACTATCTATGTTTAACCATGAAATACATAGTGGCATGATATTCAGATATTGAGAAAATCTTCCTATAATTAATCTTTGTGGTTCAGAAATTGAGACACTATTTGCAGCATCATGAGGTACGCATAGTATCTCACAATAACCTGCTCAAATTTATTTTCAGTTGTTCTATGCTTATAGGAAATCTCTCATGGTGGGAAGTTATTTTGAAAATTTTGGATACACAGTTTGTTCTCCAGAAAGTAATAAAAGGCCAAGCTTAAGAAGACTTCCTTACTGAGCACCCATCTATGATAGAAATAGAATTGAATACTGAATATCCTGATGAATAAATCTTCCATATTCAACAAATCCCCCGAATATGGGTAATGTATTTTTATGGTGCGTCTAGAAGATCAATGGGGATGAGAATGTAAAAGCCTAAATTCAACAAAGATGGGTTATGAATTGTGATTATCTCCATAGAGAAGGCCATTTTTTCATATTATTTTCTATTATCAGAAGGTGGTACTAGAAAGGAGGTAGAATATCAATATCTTGTTGCAAGCCTATAATTAACACTCCAAGTACCCATGAATTACCTGGAGTTGAAAGGTGATTGATAATTGGAAATCAAATAAACTAATGAGGATTATGCCATTAGAATAAAATAACTAATTCCACTATGTGATTATGTTCATGGTTTAATGGTATAATTTCCATTAGAGCCAACAATCTCTTATATCCCATGATCACAAATTGCATAAGATGATGCATTGGAAAATTAAGCCAAAACCTTGGAAGATCCAAATCATGACAAAACAATCATTATCACTACTCATCATCATGTTTTTTCACCTTTTTACCAATTCATAATAGAGGAAATAAATGAAATTAGTTTCATTTCTAATCCATAAGGTCATACCAAGGGATGGATGGAACCCATCATAGAATATCTCCAAAATGGGGTACTTCTACAAGATTTAATTCAAAGAGAATAGATCTAGTGGAAAGTGGTTAATTTCACTCTATATGATAGCCCGTATTTGAAGAAGATACTTTATAGAAAAGGATTCGATGGAATTATTCTCAGATGAATTGATGGATTTGAAACTAAGACTATCATGAAAGAAATACATGAAAGAGCTTGTGGTGGTCACCAGTCTGGGAGTAGGCTTTCAGATCCAATCTGATGGTTTGGATACTTTTGGCCTTTGATGATGCAAGATTGCACATATTTCATTAAGAAGTGTCACCCATGTCATATGAATGACAACTTCATTCATCAAAACTTAGAAGTTCTACATACATCTAAATACTCGTAGCCGTGTTCTACATGGGAAATGGATGTACTAGTACCTTATCCTCTAGCTACAGCTAAGAAGTTCAAGTATTTTCTTACTTTTAAGGATTTTTTTCTCCAAATGGGATGAGGCAAGACCTCTTAAGAAATTTGGGTAAAAAATAATTGTTAGCTTTATAAAATCTAATCTTATTACCATATTTAGTGTCCCTCATACCATATTGATGGACAAAGACACTAATTTATATTCAACTTAGTTAAAGAATATATATCAGGAGCACAATATCAATTCCAACCATTCATATCATTTTCATACAGTTTCCAAGGGATAGGTAGAGGCTTTCAATAAGACCCTGTCAAATATACTCTAAAATATGGTGGATAAAGAAAAAAAATTATCCATAATAATCTCTTGCATGCTTTGTGGGCTTATCAGACTATGACACGTACTGCAAAATGGTCAGCCCCATATTCATTGGTGTATGAGATATAAGCAGTCCTGCCTATTGAAGTTTAATTTACTTCACTATGAGTTTCCATATGTGACCAATTTTTGGCAAATTAATAGTCTCATAAACAATTTGATGAGCTGGAATGATTAGATGAAAAGTGATTGCATACCTTGCACCACATGGAAGTCTATCTGAATAGAATAACATGATATTTTTGCAAGAATGTTCGCCTCCGTTCATTTCATCAAGGAGAATTGGTATTAGTCCTCATGATATTGATGATTCTAGGATGGAAGCCTCCAAAGCCTGAGCCAAATTGTGAGGGACCTTATTCCATTCATAAAGTACACTCTAATGAAGCTTATTACCCAGTCTAAATGGATGGAGAACTTATTAAAACTCCAACCAATGCTAGATTCTTGAAGAAGTACTTTTTTGTAATCACACAAAGTTATATCCTAGTTGAAAGAAATTTAACCCCATAGAAATGATATGTGTCCATGTTGCATGAAATTAAAATTGTGTAAAATATTTGTCTCTGTAATATGATGTTAAAATGCAACACATTTTTTCCCTTTCTATATGACATTAAACTGTATGGTTAACGTATCCTTCAGTTGATGTTAAGAAATCCCCGAAGATACCAAAAATTTATATTCCTTGTGGTTCTTTAAAAAAATGAGTATCTTCCATGCGCAACCATTACTCACATCATTGTTACTTCCTAATGGTACATGAGTCCCATTTATCTCTATGTATGAATCATATCTTCATAGGTAATTCTTGTTAAGAACTAAGTATGGAATGATTCTTATTCCAATATGACATGTAGAGATTCCTTAGATCTCCAATCATGCACTAATCCATGGCAGAAATAAAAAATCCCCTTCATCCCCAATGTGTATGAATAAAACCTACATAGGGAATGTTTTAAGAACTGTATGTGGATTTATTATCATCCCATTGACATACCTAGTGAAGCCTGGATCTCCAAACCTGGGCCCATCCAAGATTATGGAAGAGAACCCCCCTTCTTTTTTTCCATGCATGAGTCAGATCCAAACAGGGATATCTTCTAGGACGTGTGAGTTGATTCAAATTTTAATTAGATACATGGTGATGCCTAGACTTTTTGTAACACCCCAATCTTCCATGGTACATTTCCATTTGAATAATGCAATAGCTTGAGTTGTACGCAACTTTGAGTTTTAACAAACCATGAACAATCAAACTAGCTGTTATGAATAGTAATACCCACTTTTTAAAAATTTATAAATTTTATTTTTCAAAATGGACTTCATTTTTGGATTCGGAATATAAAAATTAGATTAGGGTGAATTTTTGGTATTTTTCTAAAAACATTCAATTTTTGATGAATAGTGAATAACACTATGTTATTGTTTAAAACAATATTTTTATTTAAATAATTAGTGATTTTATTTAAATTTATATTAGGTAAAAATAGATATATATTACCAATATATGTTAAATTTATTTCATTGGTGTCATTTTATAATAATATTAAATATATAAAATTTTATTGAACTTTTTAACGTCTTTTACCCACATTTTAGGCGCATTTGCAAATTGGCATAAAATGAAATTTTACCACTTATGTGAATTGAAATTAAAAAATATGAGATACATGGTTAACATAAAAAAGTAAAATGTGGTTCAATAGGATTAAAATAGTTTTTGGTTAATAGTAACTTCTGAATTTTATTTACCACGGTTAAAAGTAAATAGGGTAATTAATGGTAAAACATTATATTATAATTACCCTATCACATGTCCTAATTCTATTAGATAATTCTTTTCCGACCAAAATCAACCTTAGGAGTAAAATATTATCCTTTTGATCCACTTTAATTAGATTATGATATTTATTATTATTTTATTTAAAGATGACCTAAAAGTGTTAAATTCAATGTTTAATAAGAAAACCACTTTTAATATAGTGTTATACATAAGAGAAATTAGAATATAAATATTCATTAGAAATATAAAAGTATTTCCCAAATAATTTTATTTTATTTATAATTTTTAGACATTAAATAATTAAATTTATTTATGATACAATGAGGATGCAGTAATTACCTTATTATTGAAAGATTAAAAAATGATATTATAAATATTAATATAATTGTAAATTGAGGCTTTTTATGAATTCAAAAAAAATTATAGGTTAATCTGAAATGTTATGATTTATTAAATAAACATTTCTAAAAGTGATAATTTTGTTATGACTTCCACAAAAATGAAATACAAAATAGTGTCAAAGTTTACATAAATAAGTTTTTAAAACAAATACTATATTATTAATTGATATAATAATCCTAAAAATCTATGGTTCTGTAAAAGGACTTAGATAAGGTTATATATATCAATAATTAACCACTTGGGGTTCTCTTGTATTTTTATAGTAATTTTATTTACCATTTATTATAATAATACAAGAATACATGGTAAAAGTTAAACTATTTATCTAAGAGTTAAATATAAAAGATAAGGTTAATATGGTGGCCTAAACCTATCTAAAACCAATTAGTTGAGAGGTTTTCGACCCATAACCACCTTATCCTCGAAATAAATCCTTTTTAAGCCACCATGAAGAAAATTTTATTGTATAATAAAAAATATTTCAAGCATTTCCAAATGTTACCCTCACATATCTTATAAAAGGGTAATCCCTTTTTCTCAAAATCACACCTCCAAATCCATTTGGCTCAACTAAACCCTACTCAAATATCATCCCAAATACCCTCAAGTATACCAAGAGTCCTTAATTTGATAAGAAATCCAACTTAATAATCCTTTTTGATCAACTCAAAAGGAAAAACCCGAAGAAGAGGTACTAATTTCACCACCTTTTGAAAGTTCTTTTGTTCTTCCACTTCATATTTCATTGTTGTTTCCATACCAAAATAATAACTCTAGTACCTTATACATACTATGATATTAATATAAATATGTTACAAAAATATTCATTATTATATCCATTCTATGAATGACAAGTCACCATATGTGTGTATGTATGGATCACCATCTCCACATCATGGTTATTCAAACACTTCATTATTTGGATGGGTACAAAAATGAGTATAACTAATTTAAATAATAAGTATAACATGTTAAGGATTTTTTATATTTTATATACCATCATATTAAAAACGATTTCGCCGTCAATATAATTATATCGTTGCTCGTGCGTACGTATGGATTACCGTCTCCATAAATGCAAAGAAATTCATTCCCCATCATAACCATTCGAGAATAATTTTTATTTTATAATTAAATTTTTTTTTACGAACATAATATCATTCTGGATATGAATCAAATACATCATATCCATAATAAAAATGGCTTACTTTACTAATCATATAAAGGGAAGTGAATATTTTAACACCCAAAATGATTATACTACTGAAATATTATTAACAAAGCAATATTAGAAGATCGTATATGATATCATATTTACATATGTGGTTCTTATATAATTTAATAAAAATGATTTAACTATTATAGAGGATGTTAACGTAACCTCGATCAATGAAATTTATAAGGTATGGTTTAATTCAACAATCTCTTCATTATCTGAGGTTGTTTATACGTGAGTATCTACTGAGACCTCTTTATCATCCACATCGGTGTTTCATAAAAATGTATTTCAATTTTTTTTAATATTTCTTAAACTATGGTTTAAATTAATTTTTAAACTTTTTTTAATTTTTATGTAATTTTTATAAAGTAATCATTCTGTCGTATTCTAAATAAGGTGCTTTATGATCTTTTCGACAAAACTAAGGAAACAATGTTTTTTATCTTATACGACGAGTGCAGATATTTTCCACCATTATAAAATTTCCTTTCAAGCTTATAAGAATATTTTAAAAATAAATTTTTTTCTTTTATAATTATGTGACTTTTAAATTATTTCAAAATAGAAATAGATATTTCCCTCAGATAGTTTTAAATTCATCTATGTCAACATCCTTTGGATTTTAAAATTGTTTGAAGTTGAATTATTATGATAAAATCTTCCATATTGTATTGAAGGTTATGTGATATTTTTTACTATGGATTTGTTATTTTTATACCATTCATGGTTTATGGTTAAAGTATTCACATTTCATGTGCTAGTTTTAATACGAATGTTTCTGTTATGTTTTAACCCTTTCATATGAGGAATGCATTGGACATAGTAAGTGATGGGTGGAGCCCACTATAGCTCCTCAATGCATGAGTAGGTATCATGAGACAAAATAGTGTCTTGGAACTAGTCCTTGACAAAATCTTATTTGTAATATTGGTACAAGGCCTTGACTATGTAGTTATGAAGTCTGGCATTACGAATTCCATCAATATGGAATTGGCTATTGATATGGAATGTGATTATTCAACTAGTATAATATACATGTTAATAATTAAATGGAATTATTTGATTTATATTTTCCATATTATGCTTAAGTTTAAGTTTAAAAGGATTAAGTTTTAGTCTTATACATTTCCTTAAATTTTTATGCTTATTTATGAAAGTTTCTTTTATATTGTTATCCATACTGAGCATCGAATCTCACCCCTTTCTATGTTTTATTTTTCCCTGAATGTGAAGAAGTGTATTATGACTAACCTGTAGGGATAGTCTTAGGGAGATTAATGTGTTTAAAGGAGACACAACATTTTTGTTTTTCATTTCATAATGTAATGTAAAACTTATGTATTTATTTAGTATTTACAAGGATTCTAAACTGATCGGTCTTTCAGGATTCAATCCCTTGTGATCATTCCAATTCTATGTAATATTGCACTGACTCTGTGTAACTAGGGTCGGGGCATTAAAGTTGGTATCAGAGGAAGTTTAGTACAAACCTTGGAATCTTGATTTAGAAAAACTCTGATTAGAAAACATTACTCTATAATAGACTTTCAGGATTAGTATAGAAGAATTTCCTAGAATTTTGGTAATGTCGAGATTTTCAGAGTTTTCCAGAAAATGAATCCATGTCTGGATACGAGCGGGTAGAGGCAGATCTAGCACAAATATACCTAGGAGTGAAAACACTGACAAGGAGTTTTGGTCTTGACCTGGGGTATCCGGGTAAACGACAACTGGTCTTGTTGCACTCTTGGTTACAACACTCCCATGGGATATGCTTAGGATAATTCACATTTTCATTACAAACCATTATGAATTATTTTTGAGTATATACCTCCTCAGTGAAAACATTTTTATGATTATGGATTATATCCATAAACTTTTAAATTTATGTTACGTGTTTTACAAGTTTGGAATTATGTATTTTGATTCATAAAATAATCTGTTGTATTACATTGTTTAGAAATGGTGCCTAGTGTCAGGAATGGAAACTGAATCAATGCACATAATCCATGTTGGTATTTACACTCTACTCAAGATAATTATAGTGGATCTGTTGATGAAACTGGTGCTGATCAACTTATCACCATACTGGGACAACTCACTCAGGTTATGAATAATAACCTTACCCGTATGGAACACCCTGATCCCTAATGTGGAGGATCAATGTTAGACCGCTTCATGAGGTAAAAACCACCAACATTAAATGGGACTACAAATCCAATTGTATCTGAGCAATGGATAAGTTCCCTATAGAAAATATTTCATGCTTTGGGGAGTAGAAAAAGGGAAAAAGACTTCATGGAAGTTTATCACCTCACAAGAGATGTAGATTAATGGTAGTCATTGATTCAAAACACAAAGTAAGATGATGAAGTATCAAATATTGAATGGAGGGAGTTTAAATATATTTTCTTTGAAAAATACCTTCCTCGTGAACAACAAGTGGATATGGAAAGGCAATTTTTGAGTCTGACGCAAAAGGAGGATGAGAATGTCACCAAGTATGGGGATAACTTTACAAGGTTAGAAAGGCATGCATCATATTATATATGTAACCCAAAGAGAAAGATTGATTGATTATTTGATAGGATAAAACCATTTCTCTATTGAGCATTAGTCTCACAATTCTTCTCATCATAAAAAGATATTGTCTCGTGTGCTATCATGATAGAAAAGGAATTATCTAAGTCTGACGACTTTAAAGCAAAGCAAGAGAAGAAGAGATCTTCTGAACACTCTAGAAATGAAAATATGGGGAATAAGGGGAAATTTTAACTTCAATCCATCGGTAAATGTGGGAAGAAACACCCTGGTACATTCCTGAAGGGAATGAGAGTCTATTAAAAGTTTGGTGAAAAAGGCCACCAAGCTTCTAATTGCAAGGGAAAGAAACATGATGTTAATGTTGAATTCTACTATTGTAGAGAAATAGGTCATTATGGAAATGAATGTCTCAAGATACAAGGAAACATAGCTCAGTAAAGGCCAAGGGATCAAGGCCAAGATTATGCGATCACTACTACTGAGGTTGAAGCTCTGAATTATGTGGTGGAAGGTAATTTAATAGAAACCTAAAATTTAGCCAATGATTTATTTGATTCTGGATCATTGAATTATTTCATATCTTCCTAGTTTTCTAAGAAAATTATATATTTCCAATTTGATATAACAAGTTAGTTATTAGTAAAAACTCTTAAGGGAATTATCATTGCAAAAAAGTTTTGTGAATCAGTTCCCAATAGGGCATATAAATGTTCTTTATCTTCTGATCTCATCATCATACCAATGATTGAATTTGATATAATCCTTGGTATGGACTGTCTTTCGAACCAAGATGTAAAACATTATTTTAATAAGAAGGAGGTTAAAATTTTCGATGATGATAAGGAGTACCTTATCTTTAGAGAAGAAATGTCACCACCCGATTCTTATCTAGATCCACCCCCATCATCCCTACTAAATTCAATTTTTGTGGAGGAAGAGAATGAAATAACTATGGGTGAGGAAAATAATGTTAAAATAGAGGGAATAAGTATTGTGCAATAATATGTTGATGTGTTTCTAGAGTATTTACCTAGAAATCCTTCAAAATGAGAAATTTAGTTTCCATTGATTTAATTCCTAGTTCAAGGCCAATATCGAAGACCCCTTATATAATGGCCACTATGGAATTAGTGTAACTAAAGAAAAAACAAGAGGAATTTAGTATTAAAGGATTTATTCTCCCTAGTGTTCCTCCATGGGGATCCCCTGTTCTTTTTGTTAAGAAGAAAGATGGATCTATGAGGTTGTGCATTTTCTATAGGGAGATCAATGTTATAACAATAAAGAACAAGTATCCCCTACCTTGCATTGATGATTTATTCGATCAACTTCATGGAGTTAAATATTTTCAAAAGATTGACCATCGATCTGGTTATCATCTATTGTGTGTGAAGAAGGAAGGAATTCAGAAAACAGCATTTAGAACCAGGTACAGGCATTACGAATTTATAGTAATTCCTTTTGGAATGACTAATTCACCCTCTGTTTAATGGATCTAATTAATAGAGTTTTCAAGGAATATCTTTGTGACTTTGTAGTGATATTTATTGATGATATCTAAGTTTAATCCAAAATATATTAAGATCATGAAAATCACTTGCGCAATATTCTAAAAAACCTTAAAAGAAATGAATTATATGGGAAGTTTAGAAAGTCTGAATTCCGGCATCAGGAAATTTTCTTTCTTGGCTATATTGTCTCTAAGGATGGAATCTATGTTAATCCTTATAAGACAAGATCAATACGAGAATGACCAGCACTGATGAGTATAACTAAGGTACACAGTTTTATTGGTTTAGCAGGTTATTATCAGCATTTCATCCAGAGTTTTTCTAGATTGGCTAGCCCATTAACCAAGCACACACTTAAAGGGGTTAAATTTGTTTGGAAAAAAGAGTGTAAATAAATTTTTGAATAACTGAATAGAATATTATTCAATGATCCTATCTTCACTCTACCATTGAGGAATGATGTGTTTGTTATTTATAATGATGATTAAAATAATTTACTTGGTTGTGCCCCTAAGAAAAATGATAGAGTTATTGCCTATGCATCATGATAGCTAAAAATTCATGAAAAAATCTATCCCACTCATGATCTTGAGTTTGCAGCTGTAATTTTCTCTTTGATGATATGGAGAAAATATCTCTATGGTAAAAAATATGAGACATATACCGATCATGAGAGTATGAAGTATATTTTCTCACAGAAAGAACTCAATATGAGGCAAAGAAGATGGCTTGAACTACTCAAGGATTATGATTGCAGTATACACTACCATTTGGGGAAGGAAAATAAGGTGGAAGATTATTTATGCAGAATGGATCAGGGAGTTTTGAACCATATGATTGTTAAAAGGGATCATATGTTCATGGATCTAGTAAAGATGGATATGGGAATAATCATGGAAGGTGAAACATCAATACTTTTTCAGATGGTTGCTAACCAATCATTACTAGAAAGGATAAAAATTTCTCAGACTGATGATGAATATTTTCAGAAGAAATTTAAATTTTTGAACGGTGGGAGATTAATCAACTTCGTATATGAAGATGGGATTTTGAAATTTGGGAAGTGACTTTGTGTTCCTGACATACCTAATCTAAAAAGTTAATTGTTGTATGATGCTCATAACTTCAACTTCTCTATACACCCTGGTAGAACTAATATGTATAGAGATTTGAAGGAACAATTTTTGTGGGAAAACATAAAGAGAGGGATTGTGGATTATGTGTTAAGATGTATGGTTTGTCAACAAGTGAAATCTAGAAGAAAATATTCTAGAGGAGTCATGCAACCTCTTCCCATACCTGAGTAGATATGGAATGATTTTATGATGTACTTTTTCATGGGACTACCAAATACTCCTAGAAGTAAGGATATAATATGGGTCATTGTTGATCGTATTACCAATTCAACACATTTTCTATCTATAAGATAAGATTTATTACTTGAAATTCTAGAAAGACTACATATTGATGAAGTTGTAAGAATTCATGGAGTACCCCTATCGATTGTTTTTTATCATGATCCCTATTTTACATCAAGATTCTAGAAAAGTCTTTAGAAGGCCTTAGATACTGAACTTCGTTTGAGCACTGCCTTCCACCCTAAAACTGATGTACAATCAGAACGGACTACTCAAACCTTAGAAGATATGATGAGATCTTGCTCACTAGACATTCAAGGTATGTGAGATCAATATTTACTTCTAGTAGAATTTTATTATAATATTAGCTTCCATTAAAGTATTCAAATGGCATCATATGAAGCATTATATGGAAAGAGATGTCGCACACCAACTTGTTGGGATGATGTTGGGGAAAGATAACTCGTAGGCCCATAACATGTTGAGGAAATAATAGAAAAGGAGAAGATTATTCAAACCCACATAAAAATAACTCAAAGTTGGAAAAATATCTATGTCGATAACCAAAGAAAGGATTTGGAATTTCAAGTAGGACATCATGTTTTCTTGAAGGTGTCTCCATGAAAGGTTGTTATAAATTTTGGTAAGAAGTGTAAATTAAGATACAGGTATAACAGACCTTTTGAAATTCTAGAATTAATTGGAGTTGTAGCTTATCATTTTATAATGCCACCCAGTCTCCCCAAAGTTTATAATGTGTTCCATGTATCACTATTGAGAAAATACATGCCAGACCCAATGCATGTACTCACCTGGAAATAAATAGAACTAGAACCTGACCTGTTTTATGGGGAAGACCCTATCAGAATTCTTGATACCAGAGAATAAGTGTTGAGAAACCAGATGACTCGTCTTGTGAAAGTTCCATGGAGAAATCATAAGATGGAAGAGGAAACGTGGGATCCTGAGGAAGTTATGAAGAAGAACCACCCGAATCTTCTTATATAGTAATATTCCAGAAATTTTGAGGACAAATATTTTTGAAGGAGGGGAGAATGTAACACCCCAAGCTTTCATGGTATGTTTCCTTTTGAATAATTCTATAGTTTCCGTTGTATGTAACTTGTAGTTTTAACACACCACGAATAATGAAACTAGTCGTTATGAATTGTAATATCCACTTTTTGAAATTTTATTATTATTTTTAAATAGACTTCATTTTTGGATTCATAATATCAAAATTATCTTTGGTTGATTTTTTGGTATTTTTCTGAAAGCATTCAATTTTTTATGAATAGTGAAAAAAACTGCGTTATTGTTTAAAACTGAATTTTTATTTAAATAATTAGTTATATTATTTAAATTTATATCAGGTAAAAATAGATACATAATACTTACATATGTTCAATGTAATTATTTGGATTCATTTTATAATGATATTATATATATATATATATAATTTTATTGAACTTTTTCCCGTCTTTTACCCACTTTCTAGGTGCATTTGCAAATTTTCTTAAAACGTGATCATAGTTCTTTTGTGAATTTAATTTCAAAAATATGATAGACACGGTTGACATCAGTAAGTAAAATGTGGTTCAATAAGATGAATATTATTTTTTGGTGAATAGTAACTTTTGACTTTTATTTACCACGGTTAAAAGTAAATAGGGTAATTAAAGGTACAAAATGACATTATAATTATCCTCAGACATGTCTTAATTATATTTTATAAGTCTATTTCGACCAAAATAAACCTTATGAATAAAATATGATCCCTTTGATCCACTTGGATTAGATTAGGACATTTATTATTATTTTATTTAAAGAAGTGTTAAAAGTGTTAAATTCAAAGTTTAATAACAAAACAATTTTTAATATAGGGTTATACACAATATAAATTCAACTATAAATTTTCATTATAAATCTAAAAATATTTCCAACATAAGAGTATTTTATTTATAATTTGTAGAAATTATATAATTAAATTTATTTATGACACAATGATGATGCGGTAATTACCTTATTATTGAAAGATTAAAAAAATGATATTATAAATATTAATATAATTGTAAATTGATACTTTTGATGAATTAAAATAATTTTATAGGTTAATATAACATGTTAGGGTTGATTAAATAATCTTTTCTCGAAGTGATAAAGTTTTTATGACTTCCACAAAAAGGAAATACCAAATAGTGTCAAAATATATATAAATGACTTTTTAAACAAATAATATATTATTAATTGATATAATATTCCCAAAAATATAAGGATCCGAAAAAAGGACTTGTATAAGGTTATATATATCAATAATTAACCACTTGGGGTTCTCTTGGCTTTTTATAGTAAGTTTATTAACCAGTTATTATAATAATACAAGAATACATGGTAAAAGTTAAACTATTTAACTATGAGTTAAATCTAAATGATAAGGTTAATATAGTGTCCTAAACCTATCTAAAACCTATTGTTTGAGAATTTTTCAACCCATACCCACCTTATCCTCGAAATAAATTCTTTTGGAGACATTATATACTGAATAAGATTGTATAATAAGATAATATTTCAAACTTTTCTTAAAGTGACCCTCACCTCTCTTATTAAAGGGTACTTCCCCTTCTCTAAAAATCACACCTCCAAATCCATTTGGATCATCCCATCCCTACTCAAATATCTTCCCAAATTCCATAAATTCTACCCAGAGGACATACTTTGATCATAAATCCTACTTAGGGATCTATTTTGATCAACTCAAAAGGAAACACCCAAAGAAGAGGTAATAATTTCACCACCTATTTCAAAGTTCTTTTCTTCTTCCAATTCCTCTTTCTTTGTTGTTTACATACCAAAATAATAACTCTCGTACCATATACATACTGTGATGTTATTATAAATATGGTTCAATAATATTCATTATTATATACATCCTATGAATGATAAGTCAACATACGTGTGTACGTACGGCTTACCATCTCCACATCATGGTTATTCAAACACTTCATTATTTGGATGGGTATAATAATGAGTATAACTGATGTAATTAATATATATAAAATGTTAAAGATTATTTATATATGATATACCATCCAATTACATATGATTTCTCCATCAATATAATGATATTGTCGCTCGTGCATACGTACGGATTACCATCTCCACGAACGCGATGAAATTCATTTCCCATCATAACTATTCTATAATAATTTTCATATTATGATTAAAAATAATGTTTAAAAACTTAATATCATTCTTTATATGAATCAAATACATCATATCCATAACAAACATGTCTTACACAACCAATCATATAAAGGGAAATGAATCAGTTAACACCCGAAACGATGATACTACTGAAATATTATTAACAAAGCAATATTATAAGATCATATATGAAATCATATTTATGTATTTAGTTCTTGTATAATTTAATAAAAATAATTTAACTATTATACAGGAGTTTAATGTACCCTAAATCAAGGAAAAGTACATTGAAAGGGTTAATTCTACCATCTCATCATTATTTGAGGTTGTTTTTTCATGAGTATCTACTGGGACCTCTTTATCATCCACATCCATGTTTCTTAAAAATGTATTTCAAAACTTTTTTAATATTTCCTAGACAATAGGTTAAATTCATTTATACCCTTGTTTTACTTTTTATATAATATTTATAAAGGATCCTTTCTATTTTTTTCTAAACAAGGTCCTTTATGACCTTTTCTACAAAATTAAAGAAAGAATGTTTTTTAAATTACACATAGAGTGAGGCTATTTTCCACCATTATAACATCTTCAATGCTTACCTTAAAATATTATTATAATATTTTAAAAATAAATGTTTTTGTTTTATAATTATGTGACTTTTAAATGACTTCAAAATAGAAAGATATATTTCTCTCAAATAGTTTTTTTTACTTCTATGTCAACATTCTTTGAAGTTGATTTATTATTATACAATCTTCTATATTGTATTGAAGGTTTTGTGATATTTTTTACTGTGGATGTTTTATTTTTATACCATTCATGTTTTATGGTTAATTTACTTACATTTTTTATTCTAGTTTTAATAGGATTTTTTACGTTATGTTTCAACCTTTTCATATGATCAATGCATTGGACTTAGAAAGTGACGGGTGGATCCCGCTATAGCTCCTCAATACATCAGTAGGTCTCATGAGACAAACTAGTGTCTTGGGACATGGCCTTGAAAAAATCTTATTTTTAGTCTTGTAACTAGGCCTTGAATTTGTGGTTATGAAGTCTGGCATTATGCATTCCATCAATATAAAATTGGTTATTGATATTGCATGTGATTATTCAACTAGGAGAATATCCATGTGAATAAGTAAGTGGAATTATTTGATTTATATTTTGCATACTATTAATAAGTTTAATTTTAAAAGTCGTATGTTTTAGTCTTATATATTTCCTTAAATATTTATTCTTATTTATGAAATTTTCTGCTATTTCTTATCCTTACTAAGTATCTGAGATCACCCCTTTCTATGTTTTAGTTTTCTTAGGATGTGAAGAAGTTTATTATGATTGGCTTGTAGGGATAGTATAAGGGATCTGAATGGGTTCAAAAGAGACACAATGTTTTTTTTCATTTCCTTATGTAATGTAAAACTTATGTATGTATCTAGTACTTCCAAGGCTACTAAACTGATCGGTCTTTCTGTATTTGATACCTTGTGATCATGCTAATGTTATTAATTTTACACAAACTCTTGGTAACTTGGTTCGGATCATTACAATTTTGCCTTTAGATCCAACCATCAACCTAGAAATTATAAAAAATCCTTCTTACCCACATGAAAAAACTGATGATATGGGGAATAATTTCAAGAACCACATATGGCTTGATGTATACCCCTAGAAAGATACGTAGATATCCCTCAAAACTATATCATAGATTGTCCACCACTCAATCATGATACCCTTATCCTTTAATTGTTTTACCTTTGTGTTGCAAAAGAATTTTTTTACCTACCCTTGTTCCTCACACTAAGCACAACTCATATTGGATTAGGAATTGGGTAAAGATATTCTCTCCATAAATAAGGTATGTAAATTCATATTTATTGTTATTAATGGTCATGGTTATAATACCTTAAAAGGAAAAACAGATGAACTCATTGCATGATGATAAATTTTGCAATCTTCTTAAAAAAACTACGTGTGGTTAAATTATAGTTTTCATGATATATTTAGTTATTTCATGTCAGTTCATATTCGTCTATACCATATGATGTTAAATTGCATGCAAGTTCAATGAGCTATGTGCATCTTGATTCTCATTATATTGAGATATGTAGATCAAGACAGATCTCCTATATTAGTTCCATTCGTATTTAAGAAAATACCCACTCCTTGTGTATGAATCATACCTGGATGGGAAACCATTTCAAGAACTAGGTGTGTCTTGATTCTTGCCTCTACAAGATATGTAGTGACACATGGATTCTATATCCTTGTCTAGATGAAATATTATTTTTCACATTGGAATCACTTCACGCTCTCACCGCATGATGATAAACTATGTAGACCTACAAGAACTACATGTATCTTGATTATCATCTATATAAGATACGTAGTGACTTTTGTATTTTCAATCATGGGCCCAACTATATCCTGATATAAAAAACTCTATTCTCTCATGTACGTTTCAGATCTACATGAGGAAATCCAATACAAGTTCTCACCTTATACGTGAAATTGTATATGATTAAAACTATGTGTGGCTTGATTACTTATTTAACAATATATGTAGTGACACTTGTGGAATATACCCTCGTCTATCCACAACATTCAATTTCTCGTTATATTATAGTCTATAATCTCCTTTCTTCATTACTTTAAATTGCACATCCTATTATCCATGTTGCATGACTTTAAGTTACACGGTACCCAAAGAACTATGTATGTCTTGATTCTCATATCTATGAGATATGAGGTGACATCCAGATCTTCTATCCAAGGTCTAGTCAAAATTTTAAAAAAATCTCACTCTATTGTATGAAGTTTTAAAAAATCTATATAGGAGCCTTCATTTTGGGTTCTCTCCTTAAAGAACCCAATAAGGAAACAAATGATGACCCCACTACACATATGTATCAGATCAATGTAAGGGACTCCAAACTAATGTCCAATACTTGTACAAATACATGCCTTGTGAATTGGACATTACCCCTTTCTCATTTAATACTCATATTCTAGGACACCTTCATATCTTCATAATCATTCTTCAATTTCTGGTAATAGAATATCGGATACCTGGGAGATATTTTTCCTAACTATAAAGTATGTGCTCCTAGGTGGTCTTGTATATGTTTCCCACATAATGGGCATGTCATCTAAAATATTCCACTATTTGTATATGAAGTATATTCCCTAGTTTCCCCTACATAATATAGGTCCCATAACTGGTTTTTCAAACAATTGTAACTTCATTATTGGGAGAAACCTCTTCTGTCCCCTTAATGCTTCAATGACGGTTTGGAAGAACCCATATTTTAAAGAGGTAATTCATTTCATATTTTTGAATATCCTTTATTATAACCTAAAAATTATAAATATTGTGGTTTACCTCTTTTCCCTTCACTTGTTCAAAGCATACTCAAATAATATTGGATCATTTGACCACATGTCATCCATTGTTTCCATAAAATTTTGGTCATAATTGTATGACCTAAAATTATAGACACCATGCTTCCTATGTTTGGGTCAGAACTTCATAGAGATCATGTTCTTCTTATTCTTTGGAAATCAAGACTAGAAATCCTCTTTCTTTATTTAGGTATTTTTGTTTATAAAACAAATTATATTTTGGGGAAAATCTGTAACTCTATAAAGTCTCTTCGGCTTTTAGAAATTGAATTTCTGGTACTTAAGAGCTCTTTATCCTGACTATGTAGTGTATTCTACTAGGTGGACATGCATAGTTTACCTATATAATGGGTATGCCATCCAAAAGCTGCCATTATTTGGCTGTCTAGCACATGCCTCAGTTGGACCTGCATAATATAGCCCCCATACTAGGTTCGTCAAATAAGCAGTAACTTCATTATTGAAAAGGACTTTCTCTAATGACTTTTTCCCTTTTCCCATTCTATTCTCTGGATCCATAGATTTTAAAATCATAGTTTACAATACTTACATTCCATACCTGAATATGGTAGTACGCTTATAGACAAATTTCCAAGACATGATATATTTATAAACCTTTTTTCAAAACTAAACACCTTAAATAAAAGAAGTTAATGTCCTTGTTGTATGACTTGAGAATTCATAGTATATTATCTAAAATCCCATAATTTTCTTGATGCATGACATGAAACTACACAAATATTATCCTTGATTCATGATGTTAAATTTCACAACATAATGTCTGAAATACCCTTTTTTAAAAACGTACCTTCCTTCACACATCAGAATCATATAGGATTGTTTTATCATTGATGGCCTATGTCAGCACAAATGGAACCTTTATTCTCATACACCTTTCCTTGGAAAATACACCCACTGTGGTATTAATCTCTTCAAATATTTACCCCATTTTTTCTGTCAAGAGTAGAATGTAATAATTCCTAGGAACTCTTTTACCAGACTATGCAGTCAATTCTCTAGTTATCCCTACAAAAAATTCACCAACATAGTATTTCTTTCAGCCTAAAAATACCACTATTTGGATATGAATTATATGTCCTAGATGTCCATACATAATAAACCCCAAATAACAATTCTTTTAAATATCATTAACTTCATTCTTGTAAGGTACCTCCTTTATTATCCTACTTCAAATTTTATATTTGGTTACCATAAAAATGATGAATCATGATTCTCCTTGGATGTATCTAAGAAAATATCAAGATATTTCTATCCATCATGATTTATTTGAGTTATGATGTCAAAATTCATGGTAAAATAAATTTGACCTAAAATACTGGTTTTATTAGTCTGACATGCATACCATTAAACTGGTTTCCAAAAGAGACATAGAACTCACTATGTTGAAAACCCGCAAAGGGAACATTGGATAAAAAATTTAGTCTCAACTCACTAGACCTGTAATTTGTATAGTCTAGGAAATATCAAGAAATAAAAATTCAAAAGAAATAATGTTTTTAAGGTTGTCCATATGACCCTAGAAATAGTCAAACTGTTCTTACTAAGATTCTTGTCTTAAGTAAAATTTTAATGCTCCACCATCCCTATCATTGTAATTAAGATTTATCTCATGTATTGATGAAACGTCATGAAAATTTGTGTTGGTGTTATGATTATAGATAGAAATTAGGGATGAAGACACATATATGGTTAGAGACAAAAAAAACATTTATATAGTAAATTTATAGAAACATACACAAAATGGAGCCTCAATATCCAATATTACAAGAAGATTTCAGTGTGACTCTTTATTCATTAAACAACTTCCTGATCTCTATCAACGACTTATTGAAGCTCATCCAATTGAATGGCTTTAGTCTCTTCAGCTTTATGAAGTGCTTCCGTGGTATCCCCAATGTTAGTTACCCCTTCATGATGGGATTATACTAATGAATGAGGGAGTTTTACAAGTCCCTATTGAGCAACAACCAACTCTTTATGAAGGTGAAACACCTCCTACTGAAGGTGTCCCACATTAATTGATTGTTCCTAGATTTCCAGATCAAAATATGTCCTTTTTTACCCTATCATTGGCCTCCTCTATGGATACTACAACTCAAAAACCAAAAATTCTAGTGAGCATTTTGGCCTGTACAGGATCTTTATGTAGTTTTTGTTCTTTCTCCCACTGGAGAATGGTCTCTTTCACAACATTATAAATTAGTCAATAATCAAATTTACAAAATCATAGTATACTAAAAAGTTATAGAAGTTGGAAAAAATGTGAAGGAAGATCATCCAAATGATTCTTAAAGATTATCTTCCAAATGGTTCACCATGTATTATTACATGCGATGCCAAGAGAGACATGAAACTCCATGTCTGAATCTAAATTACTTCCATGAGGTGGAACGTATTCTAGGATTAGAACACTCAATGAAGTTCTTTGATATACTCCATTTGAAGCAGTATATGCTTCCTCTTCCATTCATTAATGTCCTTTTCAACATTATCTTTAGAAAAATATGAATGAATTGGGCTATGATATGAAATCGTAGAAAAAAGAGAAACTATGTATGGAAAAACAGGGAATGTGAACTTATGTCCTTTCAGTTTTACATTGAAACCCCAAAATTTATAGTAAAACCTAGAATATCAATATATGGATTAAGAGTGTCCATCATTTTAGGGTATATGGTTTTTTATGTTATAGAATCTTCACCATTTAAGGTATCCAACAAATATTGATCGATTCCCAAATTGGATTCCCTGAAATTTTATTTCTTCATCTCTATAATTGGTGCAATGTAATCAGGCCTTGCTAAATATAGATCAACACATGTACCTACCTTATGTTGTCTAGGATCTTTTCTCCTTCTTTATAGAGCCATAAGAATATCAGAATTTATTGTCACATAGTCCTCTGGTACAAGAAACATATCTAAAATATTATGGAGAAAATAATGTTATAAACAAGATGTGATACATAGGAGGAATGCATGTGATATTACCTTGACCCTTTTCCCTCTATATAGAAACAGAAGATGAGGCAGCCACATACCTTAACACTTCAAAAATTAAGTTAACATATTCATGGGTAAGAATTTTTTTTCTCCTAGAGATTCTTTTTAAGTCCTATAAGGACCAGTTTGTAATCCCATAAGAGAAGAAAGGGATTCAGATCCTTTGAAAATATGAATGTGGTCACCAAGGTGTATCATGAAAATCATAATACTAGAGGACATCACAAATACTCAATATTTTGATGTACACTTTGGATCAATCTCAATGATTTCTAGCATTTATTTTCATAAGATAGTGGACACATTGTACTACTCCCCTTGGAAGCATATACCTAAGGTAACAGCTGAGGATTTTTTTTATCTCCATTACCACCATCATGGTTCTCCCTTATGGTGAAAGTCTTGGATACCTGTGGGTTTCATCCAATGTGTCAATAGGGGTTCTCATAAGTCTGTAATTTGGTGACTCGGGCACCTTTCCTGATGTTCCTTCTCTAATTTCAATCTAAAAAATGAAATTCCATTGATATTAATGATTTTTTATGATAGGGAATAACTGAAACAAAAGAAAATGGAAATACATCCTCAGTATTAACATAGATGTCCCAGTCCTCTTCAGGGTGAAAAATTCCCCCTTCATGAATCTGTCAATCCATCATGTCGGATACCTATTTTGTGGTTGGGACTTGGTCATCAGTTGAATATATGAAGGTCTCCAGCTCCGTGATATGATTATGTACTTAAGAAAGATTATAGCTTGGATGATAATCATAAGGTTCTCTAATGTCACCCACATCTGGTATTCGAATGCCATATTGGAGAAATGCCCATGAATCCCAGAGTTCATGAGTCATTCTTTCCCAACACTGGATTACTAAAGGCCACACAAAATTCAGTTTTGATATGGTTGATTGTGGAGAAAAATCAACACCAATTGATTGGAAGGCCTCTTCAAGCCTCTCTTATTCTTTAGAATAATCATTAGATGGGATGGTAACCTCTTTTTGATGAGCGTGACTAGATCCTCTAAGTGTTGGAGGTGTTTTTCCCTATCTTCATTCTTCATGGTGGATTTTCTATGAGGTTATTTTGAAGGTTTTGAAGCTTCTGAATCCCCTAAATCATCTTTGCATCTAAACATTTTACCATTATTTCTTCATAGAAAAATTTCATGTCCACTACCTAATATGTTCCATTTGTTAAATATCTTTGAGGGTATGATGAAACCCATGATTTATCATATCCATCCTCTAATATAATTGATGAATTTGAGGGAGGTAGCATAATAGGAATTTTGGATGTCTTTTAATTCATCGGAATCCATAATTTTTGGGCTAACAGTGGGTTCTTATCATTGCTCACGTTGGTGGGAGGAAAATTGATAGATTTTTTAAGGAATTTGAATTTGAGTGAAAATATATAAGGGACATAAGGCTCAATGATAATTTCACCATCAATTCAAGTTGATAATAATATATCCTTGATTTTCATAATATAAGACCTCATCTCATAATTTTTCTCCTAACCATCATCAACAAATGTTCCAGTTGGTGGTTCTCCAAAAGGAATAAAGCTAAATGATCCTAGTGCATTAAGTGCCCACAAAACTTCATTAGGCTTCAGGTTCAAAGAATGAATCCCGGAATCTTTCTGCGAAAATGGGGTAAACCAATCATTGGCTATAATAACCAAATTTAACACCTAATATGAACAAAAATGTTCATATATCCAACCCCATAGTACTTTAAATGTCCCTAAAAGATTAAATGGATCCTTCCCATTACATATATGCAATAGGAAATGATATATTCTTACTAATACAGGGGAATCCAATACAATATATTTACCATCAATAATCATGGATACAATAACAAAAGTCCCCATTCTTACACTACCATCAGACTCACACAATGAAATTAAATAAATTCATAGCCTCATGGAAAGGAATCCGGCTAACGTTACCTTCACATCAACCTCAGTTTTAACATGGTAACCCTAATTATTATACTCACATTCCTCTATTTTTTTCCAGTATGTGCCTAAAGCACCTCTATTATCTACCATTGGGAAAATGATAGGATGTCCACTACAAGGAACCTTCTCTTTCATTGGTTGTCAAAAAGCTTACATCCATACTCTTGCAAAAATATCAACCCTAATATGAAAATCTTTCTTTTCTATCATCAATATCTTTTATAGTTTGAATAGTCTATGTGTCAAAAGTCACATCCTCTTATAATCACCCCATGTTGTTATTTATGGAATTAATTCATCATATATATTTCTGAGAATAGGAAACCCAGATATTTTTTAGATATCACATAATCTAATGCCTACATCACAGTGTGTTAGGTGGAAATAATTAGTTTGCAGACTCCATCATCTCAGTAATTCTAGAATGAAATCATTTTTAAACATAAGTTTATCTTATCCAGATAGCTTCATAAAAATGAACATACATCAACTCTTTCCAAAACTCTCCACAAGTCTGGCATAACAAAGATGCCCACATCCCTAGAAGCTTGACTCCTCCTCTAGAAAGATTGTCGCAATCGTCCTTCCAGTTGTTATATTGATCTTTTTTTGAAGAACGGATGGTTTAATAAAATAAATTTGGCCTTTTCTCTACAACATGATCCCTCATATAAGGAGTACAACCACTATGATGTAGGATGCATCCAATAGGTATTATTACCTCATGAATAGGAATACCCTTCATTATAATATTCATACCATTATATTTGATGTGTTTAACAAACCAATTATTTGGAAAATATATCTTATTAGATGGAATGTGGGGATCTTGGAAAATCACATGCCCAAACAGAGGCAGATAGTGGCTTCATATATTTTCATGTTGGTATGGAATCAAGCCATTCACCAACTTCAGAAGGGTACTCTCAACAAAGCTGTAATAATATTGTCGAATGATTTTCATCATTTTGGTTTGGAGAACTCTAGATTCCACAGTTCAAGTCATAAAGTGAGCCATTTATTTCAAGATAATTTCCAATTTCTCCTTATTAAATTGGAATATTGAATTAACAAATTTTAAATTTTAACGTAACATAATTCAAAAATTTGGAAATGGAAAAGGTATGTGCAGCTCATTCGATGAGGTCACCCATGGAGGCCCTTCGACAAGGTACCTAACATTGGTCCTTCGACAAATTCCTTCTTTTCCAACTCCTTCGATAATGTAACTTTACATATCTTCACCACTCAAATGGTTATACCTTGAGATATCTTCAAGGGACCAATGTGAGAGTACACTACAGGATATCTAAACGAATGAGATATGTAATGAGATTAGAAATTAGAGATAACATATAATGAAAATGGAAAGGTAATGAGGGAATTTATAGGTGTCGGTGACCTACATCATTAACCTATGCGATATAGCTACGCAGAAGACCTATGTGGTCCAGAATTAATTCTCTATAATCATTCCCCATAATATTGCCTCAAGATTCGACCCTCTTTCCAGTTGAATCCAATCATGATGGTGCACTTTTGTTGACACTCTTTTTTTAATAAATAATTGTAAAATGATTATGAAGATGTACTTTGGATATCTTAGAGTATAAAAGAAATTTAAAATAATTAATGAAATATTGTTCAAGGGATCTACGAATCATACCAATGCACAAATGAGGATAGCATAACTCCTTAATTTTTCGCATAAAGGCATATGGACCTATGAAGAATATCTATGCATTAAGCGACCATTACAGTTCCATCCCATGTAGCCCAATGCGCTACCCCTATACCGAGGACCTACGCCGCAGGCCTACACGAAAGACCAATACAGAAGTATAATTTTATCACCCATATACCGAAGAGATATGCTATGAATATACAATGAAGACCTATGTAGAAAAACTTATTTCGACCATCCCCCCTCTTTGCCTATAAATAAGACCCTTGGTCTCCCCATTTGAATAAATGAAAGTGTTGGAAGAACTTTCGATACTCCAATTGAGTAAATCTTATTCCCAGGTCCCCAAAATTTTCTTAGGTAGCTCTCTAAAACACATGAGAAGAGATAATTAGATGGTATAACCAAGATCATGATCCTTTAAGAGTTTTAAATACAAAATATATGATCAAGGACTGTATTTCCATAATGAGAAGTAATCTACTCAAGGTCCTTTTCTTAATAAATTTCATGAGTAGTATAATTCCAAGGATATCAAGGGACACTAAGTGTGATTATGTTAAAAACTCGGGAAAATTTTGTTGTTACTATATTTCATTCCCAAGGAATATCAAGCTTTAACAGGTTTATCCCTCCCATGTTAAGAATTTATTCAGTTCCTCCTAGGAACTACGCAGCCTACCTTTGGGACACACCTACGCAGACCACCTATGGGATCTATCCTTGATGGAATCTTGTAATCCACCCCTATAAGGGCTTCTCCTTCCTTGTATTCAATGCCTAAAATGGTCCAAGTTTAATCCTCCACTAAGAACTCAAGATTTATTGGACCTTTTAGAATGGCACATCAGTGTGTCTCCCATTGGATTTGGATATATATGGTCAGGGGTGCCTTACACTTATCTTACCAAATGTAGGGATCTCTGATGTGTATATGGATCTAGATATCTAGGGTCATATAGACCCTTACCGTAAGGATAGTGTTGGGGAGTTCCTAGTCTCGGATTTTAGGGATAAGACTTTATCTTCACCTCCTACACTCCATGACCAGGAGCCTCTGATCCCCAAATAAGAAGAGTGAGAATCACACTTCTTTTCCCTTCTATAGGGAATGATATATTCCTTGCACTACATGACCTATTTTAGGTCATCCCTCTTGGAATAATCTCTTAGCCTTTTGAGGCAGACTTAATGACATTCACTTTTATTTCACATTGAAGGGTCCATTGATTCGCGCCCTCCTCCACCACTGCCATAGCTTATTTCATTGTAGGCCAAACCTCTTCCATCAGTGGAGGAGAAAGTGTGTGGTTTGTTGAATCTTTAAAAGACTCTTGTTTCTCACACTGAGCATGAATCTTGTGGGATTAAAGAGTTTAGATGATCACAACATCTTCACAATCCACCTCATTTCTTGAACTACAAGCACTGAGATTCCCACCGTAATTGGGATACATAAGAAACCTTCACCTAGTGCCCCTGCTTGATGGACATCATCCTTAGGATTCCAACCCTAATTCCTTTAATATAGGCATCCTCCTTAGGAGTATACCCTGAATTATGTTCCCCTTTAATCTCCATGGGTTAGGATATCTCTCATGGACCTTATTGCAATGACATCTTATTTTGGAGTAATCCCCAACTTATTTCTCTCAATAGGCTATACTCCCTTGCAAGACTTATCGAACTACATGGGTATTGATTTCCATTTATGAGGGATATGTAGGAAGCCTCCTTGAGGATCAAACACATCATTCCAAATCAACCATGTTCATTCTATTCCACATTACCGGTAGGGTCTAATCCAACAGGGAAACTTATATCCTTTCCAGGTTTTTTGGGCTGCTTTGGTATTTGTCCCACACAAATCATTAACTAAGAACCTTCTGCATAGATTTACTTACCACATGACATTAAACTATATAGTTAGGTATTTATCACATGATCGTGAAAGGTATGATATGTCCCATTAAGTGGAACCAAACTACGAGGGCTCTGATTCCTTTCATGAGGATATATAGGTAGCACATCTAGGGGTATGATCCCAATACCAAAACAACTTATGACTCCCTAGGTGATGATAAATTCCAAAGTTCCCTACTGAGTGGATTAAAACCCATCATTATCATAATAATAACCAAAGGATTTATAAATTGTATATGAGAGGATAAAATTTATGGAGAACCTCGAATACATAGAGATGTCTCTATTAATGAAGAACCTCAAATACATACAAAGGATTCTAATTTCTATACATGCTAATAATTTATTAGAAATTTATTGAGAAACCTACCTCACTCTTAGTAAATTAGTAGGGATTCATGAAAATATCAAAAATATATATGAGAATCCTAGAGTAGGTAATAATTCCCTCTAAAAGGGTGTGATGAGCATGACCTCCCATCCTCTAGACCAATGCGAGTTCTTAAAATTCATAGGTCAAAATACCAAATAAATGACTGCCTTGGGAAATTAGGTCCCCTTTGGATATAAAACAGTTGAATGTTTTCAATTCCATATAAAAATACAATGGAAACCATCTGTAAGTAGTGATTCATATCCATAACACACATTTTAGGGGAAACAAACTCTAAAACACCTAAAAATTCTAAAAACTGTAAAAACCTGAAAAAAATCTAAACAACCCTAAAAGAAGCCAAAAACCCTTAAATAACCTCAATAGAATCCAAAAACGTAAAAAAATTAAGTGAAATGAAAAACCTAAAAATATAAAAAATAAACATAATCCCCCTAAATTCCCATAAAACCACTAAAAATCATAAAACCCCTAAAAACCCTAAAAATCTGCAAATATATAGAAAACAATAAAATCCCTAAATACTATAAAAACCCAAGAAAACTCTAAAACACCCTAAAATCCCTAAAATCCATAAAAATGCAAAAGAAACTAGAATTGTAAAACACTATAAATACCCTAAAACCATAAAACAACACTAAGACACCAAAACCCCTAAAAAATGAAAATCCCCTAATAACACTTACAGCCCTAAAACCCTAAAGGCCCTTAAAAACACTTAAAACCCCTAAAACACTAATAAACCCTAAAAACCTAAAAAAACATAAATTTATTAGAAAAATAAACACCCTTAAAACCGTGAAACCTCCTAAAACCCAAAATAACACAAACAATATCTATGAAAACTGTAAAATAAAAATAACTCCCTTAATACCCTAAAAACATAATAAAACCCTTAAACCCCAATACCCCCAAAAAACCTTGAAAACCCCAAAAACCCATAAAAATATGAAAGAATCTATGAAATATAAAAACCAATAAAATACCATGAAAGACCTAAAACACATAAAAATAGAAAAACCTAAATACTATAAAGGGAACTAAAAAACCCCAAAATCCTCAAGAATAATACAAAACCCTAACAACACTAAAGGGACCTAAAAATCCTAAAATCACTAAAGGATTCTAAAAAACCTATTAGAACCCTTAAAAATCTAAAAACCCATAAAAACCCTAATAACTCTAAAAAACCACAAGGACCATGGAAATCCCTAAAAACCCCAAAGGTCCACAAAAACCCTAAAATACATTAAAAGACTAAAAAATCCTTAAAACCACTAACCCCCAAACCATAAAAGTACCCAAAAACTCTAAAACACCCATAAAATAAATAAAAACCACAAAAAATAATAATGATCTTAAAAACCCATAAATCCATTGAAATTCCTTAAACCCCATAAAAAAAATTAAACACCCTAAAATCCATAAAAACTGAAAAACCCCTAAAATCTAGATGGCCCTAAAAAACCTTAATACTAGAAAAACCCTCAAATCCATAAAATCATAAAAACCATAAAACCCTAAAAACAATAATAAAACATAAACCACTAAAAACTTAAAAACCCAAAGCCCTTAATAACCCAAAAAACCCAAAACCAAAAAATCCCAAAAAACCCTTAAGTCCATAAATAACTAAAAAATACTAATGGATGCTAAACCCTTGAAACCCAAAAAACACTTAAAATATCCTAAGAATACAAAAATAATTAACACCCATAAACCCCTAAAAACCCTTAAGTCCAATAAAACAACCTAAATGACCCTAAAAGTCTATAAAAAATTAAATCCCTAAAAAATTCAAATCACTAAAAACCATAAAAATAATAATTTTTTGAGATACCATAAAAATCGCTAAAAATCCCAAAACTCCTAAAAATCTAAAACCCCATAAACGAAAAAACCCCTAAAAATAGTAAAAACTCTAAAAAACTAAAAAATACAATAAAAATAGCAAACCCCGTAATAACATCAAAAACCCCTAAAACCCCCCAAAACTGCCAAAAATCTAAAAACCCCATAAAACCCAAGAAACCCCCTTAAAACCCAAAGGCCCAACAAATTCTCCAATGGCACAAAAAATCATAAAAACCCCAAAAAACCCTAAAATTCCCCAAAAACGCTAAAACCCATTATAAAACCCAAAAAATAGTATAAACCCTAAAGTCTATTTCCACACCCCCAAACCCAAAAAAATAAAGGCCCAAAAAAACACTAAAAATACCAAAAAATCATAAAAACTGTTAAAAACCTTAAACCCATAAAAAACTCTTCAAAACCCTAAAAATCATAAAATCCCAATAACCCCCTAAAATAATAGAAATTCCCCAAAGAGGCTAAAACACCTCCAAATCCCAAAAACCTAAAAATCCGTAGAACCCCTAAAATCTCTGGATAAGCCTAAAACCCCTTAAAGACCATAAAACCCCTAAACCCACCAAAAATACAGAAGGAACCTAAACACCCTAAAAACCAAAAAGACACTATATGAGACTATAAAAACTACAAGAGACCCTAGAAACCCAGAAACCCATAAAAAATATTTAAAATATAGAAACCCTAAATATCATAAAATCCCTAAAACCCCTTATAACCCAAAAAACCCTAAAACTCCTAACACCGAAAAAATACAAAAAACCATAAAAACCACAAAACATCTAAAACCCAAAAAAAATTATAAAACAACTAAATTGAATTAATTAAATCCCATAAACCCCTAAAAACAAAAAAACCTAAAACAATGAAAACCTAAACATACCCCAAATAACCCTAAAAATCCCATATTATCCGAAAAACCCCTAATAACTCTAAAAACCCTAAAACCCAAAAAATAAAAAAAACCTAAAATTACCCCAAACACATAAAAAACGAAAACCATAAAACGCCCCAAAAAACTCTAAAAACACCCTAAGAGACACAAAAACCCACCGAGAAACAAGAACAACCTAATTAAATTAAAAACCATAAAGGCACTAAAAACCCTAAAAACCATAAAACACTAAAAACAACTAAAAAACCCAAAAAAAACTTACAACCCATAATATTCCTAAAACTGTAAAATAAACTAACAAACCATAAAAACCCCAAAACATCTAAAAATCCCTAAAATCAATAAAAAATATAAAACCATAAAAATATTAAAAACCCTAAAACCCATTAAAACCATAAAACAATAAAAATGCTAAAACCCCTAAAAATCCAAAAAACATCAAAATTTTAAACCCCCTAAAAACACTAAAAACACATAATGACACCTAGATCATAAGAAAAAATTAAAAGACCGTAAAAACCCAAAAGTTCACAAAAAACTCTCCCCGAAGCCTAAAAGACACTACCACAAATGGGCCCTAAAACCCATAATCCCTTAAAGTACACTAATGATCCCTAAAACCCATAAACCCAATAATGGACCAAAAAACTCTAAAACTCAAAACACCCTAAAGGAATATTAAAAACCCTAAAGGTCCTTGACAACCCTAGAAACATTAAAGGACCGTAAAAATCTGAAATGAGTAAAAATATCTAAAACACTATAAAACACATAAAACCCCCAAACCCCACCCCTTAAAATCTATAAAAGTCCCTAAATCACTAAAAAACCCTGAAACACTTAAAAAATATGATAAAAATAATCCATAAAACCCCTAAAAATAATAAATGACCATAAATATCCTAAAAACGATTAAAAACCCTCAAAACTAGAAAACCAGTAAAAATCCAGAAAACTGTAAAACCGTAAAACCCACCATAAAATCTAATAACATAATAACACTAGAAACCCCAAAACCCCTCTAAAACCCATAGTAAAACCCGAAAACCCAAAAATCGCCTAAAATTAAATCAAAACTTCAAAACACTAAAACCCCTAAAGACCAAAAACCCCTAAAACCATACAACTCTTAAAACCCCAAACATAAATAACTCAAAACCCCCTAAAATACCTAAAATACCTAAAAACCCCTAAAACAGAAAGAAATCCCTAAAAAACATACAAAAATCCAAAAACCCACCCCCAAGTCTAAAACTCCTTAAAAACCATGAAAACCAAAAAATCCTTATTAAACACTAAAAAGCACTATGACTGCTAATAACCTTAAACCCCCTAAAATAATATAACCCCCTTAAAACCCCTAAAATACCAAAAGACATTAAAATACCTAAACATACCTTAAGAAATCCAAAGAAACACTAAAATACAATAAAACCCCGTATAAAAATGCTAAAAATCATTATAAACCCATAAATAGCCTAACCCCCTAAAACCTATAAAATGCACTGAAAACATAGAAAATCATGAAAAACATAAAATGCCCTAAATCCCCAAAAATCCCTAAAACCCATAAAATTTTCAAAACCCTAAGAAACCTAAAACTACCCTAAAACACAAAAAACCAATAAAAATCCAAAAAATCCATGAAAAAAGAGAAAAACAATAAAAAACTAAAACATAAAGAAATAAATAAAAATCCTTAAAATCATAAAAACCATAAAAGCGCTTAAAACCAGTAATAAACACTAAACCACCAATAAAAACCTTAAACCCCCAAAATCCATTAAATCATAAACACCCAAAAACCATTAAAAATATTTAGAATCCTACAAAATTCTAAAGAAAACCCAAATATAACTTAAAACCCCTATGAAAACACAACAACCCTGTAAAATCAATAAAAAACTAAAAACCATAATACTCAGAAAACTTTAAGAATTATTAAAACATTAATACACTATAAACCAACACCCTCAACCCTAAACCCTAAACCCTAAACCCAACAACCTAAACCCTCACCCTACACCGAAAACACTAAACCCAAATTCCCAAATCCCATTACATACTCCGTAAACATTGAAACCGCCCGCTCAAACCCAATACCCCACACCCAAAACTCTAAACTCTAAACCCTACACGCTATGATCAATACCCAATACCCAAAACACTACATCAGAAACATTATACCCCACATGCTAAACGTTAAACTATAAACCCTAAACCTTGTACCCTACAACTTAAACTCTAAACTATACTCCCAAAACCCTATATAGGTCCTCAACCTTATTCCTTAAACACCAAATACTATCCCCTAAGCCCTAAACCCAACCCCCTAAACCCTATACCATACACCCTAAACCCTATATACTACACACAGAACCCTAAACCATGCACACTAAATCTTATATCCAACACCCTAAACCCAAAATTCCTACACCCTAAACCTAATTCCCCACAACATAAACCTTAAATAATAATCAATAAAATGTATACCCAATACCTAAAACCTTATACCCAACACCATAATCCCAAAAAACCTAAACACAAAACCCTATACCCACACCCTAAACCTTGAACACTACACCATAAACCCAAAAACATGGACCCTAAACCCTATACCCTACACCCTAAACCCAGATCCAAGCACCCTAAGCCTATAACATAATCATCGAACCCAATATGCTACACCATAAACCACATACCCTCCACCCTAAACCCTATACCCTAGACCCATAATACTATAGCCTACACCATAAACCCTAAACCATGCACCCAAAGCCCAATACCATACACCATAATACTTAAAACCTACACAATAAACTCTAATCCAGACACCATAAACCCTAAACATTACACCCTAAATCCAATACCCAAAACCCAAAAACCCATACCACACAACATAAACACTTAACCCATTAACCCTTACCTTACAGCCTACACCGTACACCCTACACCCTAAACTATTTACCCTACACTATGAACCCTAAAACCTGTAACATAAACACTATACGCTATACCATAAACCCTAAACCATGCAGCCCAATCCCGATACACTTAACCCTAAACCCTAAAACCTAAACCCTACAACTTGCACCCTACACCCTAAACCATATACCCTGCACCTAAAACCCTACTCCCAACACCATAAACCCTATACCCTGCACGCTAAACCCTACACCATAAACCCTATATGCTGAAACCTAAACCCTAAACCCTAAAACCCAAAAAATATACCCAACACCATAAGCCCTAAATCGTAAACACTAAACCCTATACCCTCTAACATCCACAGTAAACCCTAAACCCCACACTCCAACCCCTATACCCTACACCCTAAACCCTATAACCTACACCCTAAACACTATACCCTACGCATTAACACTAAATCTTGAACCCTATAAACTACACACTAAACCCTAATTCCTATAGCCAAAACATCATACCCTACACTCTAAACCCTAAAACCTACACCCAAACAATATACCCTACACCCTACACCCTACATGGAAAATCTTATACCTTACAACCTAACCATAATCCCTACAACCAAAAACCTATACCTTGAATCCCAAACCCTATACCCTACACCCCAAACCCTATACCCTACACCTTAATGTCCATACCATACACCCTACAACATGACCATAAAACCCCTAAAACAACACTAAAAAACCATGAAACCCCTAAAACCCTTAATAAACCATGTGACTGAGAATCTATACCCTATAAATTAAACCCTAAAATATAAAACCCTTAAAACCCCTAAAAATACTAAAAATAATTAAATCCATAAAAACATACAAAACCATTAGAAAATCCTTAAATCCCTAAAAAATTCATAAACCCCTTAAATCCTATAAAATCCCAAAAAATTCATAAAGCCCCAAAACCCTAAGGACCCTTAAAAAAGCTAAAAACAATAAAAATCCTAAAAAAGTCCAAAAAAACTAATAAAACACTAAAAATCCTAAAACCCATATAAAAACCCCTCAAAACCCTACAAGAGTAAAAAGCACTAAAACCACTAAAAAACCTACACCTCCTTAAAATTACAAAAACCCTAAAACCCCAAAATCCATAAAAACGCTTGAAAACACTAAAACAATCTAGAAACAGTAAAACCCATTAAAATCCTAAAAACACTAATAACCCTAAATATACTAAAAACCTTAAAAAATATACTAAACCCTATAAAAAGTTAAAACCCCCCAAAACCCTTAAAATCCACAAAAATAGTAAAACCCATATAAACTAAAAAATATATAATTACTAAAACCCTAAAAACAATAAAATACCATAAAATCCTGAAACACTAAAAGACCCTAAAAACATATAAAAACTCTAAAACCATAAAACCCATTGAAATAATACTAAAAATAGTAAAAACCCAGAATACATAAAAAACCCAAAACACACTAAGAACTCCTAAAAATCTTTAAAATGCTAAAAACTATAAAAACCCTTAAATCCCTAAGTCCCTAAATCCACCTAGAACCCTAAGAACATAAAATTCCATAAAAACACCTAAAATACCTAGAAACACACGAAAACCAAAAAAACCATAAACCCACACCCCCCAACAAACCTTAAAACCATATAAACCATAAAAACCCAACAAACCTAAAACCTATAAAAACCATAAAAATATAAAAAATCAATCAAATCCCTAAAAAGTGTAACAATATTAAAACCCCTAAAAATTCCAAACTACCTACAACCCCTATAATCCCTAAAAAACATTAAAACCCTAAAAGTCAACAGAACACTTAAATTACTTTAAAACCTAAGAACACTAAAAACCCTTAAAACCAAAAAAATATGAAAACCACGAAAGAAACCTTTAAAGGCCAAAAAACCACATTAATACCCTAAAAATATTTAAAACCATATAACCTTAAAACCTTATAACTCAATAAATCCTTAAAAATCTCTAAAAATCCTAAAATAACTCTAAAGGATCCTAAAATCACTAAAACCCCCAAAAACGCTAAAAAACCTAAAATCCCTAAAAAATAACAAAATTACTAAAACTCAAAAAACCCAAAAAACCCCTAAATCTCTCCAAAACAATAAAAACACTAAAAGACTATAAAATCCTAAATCACTAAATGACCCTAAACCCTAAAAACCATAAAAGACTATAGAATACCATAAAAACCTAAAAGAATCTAAAAACCCTTGAAACCCTATAGGACCCTAAAAACCAAAAAGAGTCATAAAAACCCTAAAACCCCTAAAGGAACCCAAAAATCTAAAAATTATAAAGACCATAAAAGATCATAAAACCCATAAAATCCCTAAAAGTGAATAAAAGCCCAAAAGACCTAATGAACTCTTAAATATTTAAATAAGCCTAAATCCTTAAATGACCCTAAAATAAAAAAAAAACCTAAAAACCCTAATGTCCCTAAAAACCATAAAACCATAAATCCCTTAAAACCCATAAAATATTAAAAAACCCTAAAACCCTAAATACTTTAAAAATTCCAATATATTGTAAAAAACCTTAAACCTTAAAACCTCCTAATATCCCTTGAAAACCCCCATAAAACCCTAAAACCCCTAAAATCGCTAAAAACCATAAAGAATACAAAGAACAATAAGGAACATGAAAACCCATTAAAAATCCATAGTTGGAACTAAAAGCATTAAAAATCCAACACACAATAAAATACCCCTAAGAGACCCTAAAAGCCATAAAACCACCTAAAAAATTCTAAAAGTCACTAAAAAAATAAAAACACTATAGGACACATAAAAATACCCAAAACCCCTAAAAGAACCAAAAAACCAACTAAATTTTTTAATAGAACTTAAAACCCCATAAAAACCAAAAAAACATAAGAAACCTTAAATGAAAATAAAACTCCTATAAAAACCATAAAACCCCTATAAACATAAAAGACCCTAAACCATTAAAACCCCTAATAAACCCTAAAAAAATAAAACAACTAAAATAAACTAAAAACCATAAAAAGCTTAAAAACAAAAAAAAACCCTATAATAAAATTAAAACACCTATAAAACCATAAAACTCCCAAACCCAATAAAACCCTAAAACCCAAAGAAACAGAAAATGTCCAGCAAACCTTCCTGCAGTGCAGATTCAGCACTGATCTTTGGGGATATTTTCAGCGAACTTTTGGTTTCCCAGCTGGCCTTGACAGGCCTTTTTTTGAGCTCCTAGCGGACCTGTCTAACTGGGATTATAGTGAGAAGGTCCGCAATTGTTTTCTGCCTGTGGTTGCATCCACCATCTCCTTCATTTGGACCGCTCAGAATGCGGTTTCCTTTAGTAATAAACGACTCCCCTTTCATGCTGGAGTTGTGGTGATTCAAAGGGTTGTTTATGTGGACTCCCAGATTCAGACAAGACATATGGCGAATGACGTCTGTGAATTGATCATCCTTCGATTTATTGGTGTATCTGGTAGGGAAAAAAACCCATGGTCCCCAGGTTTATTCACTGGATTCCTCCACTCCCCTGGATCAAGGTCAATGTGGATGGTGTGGCCCTTGGTGCTCTGGGCCCTGCTGGATGTGGTAGAGTCATCCACACTTATCGAGGTTTTGTCAAGGGATGTTTTCAACACTTTATTGGTGATGGGTGTGCTCTTGAATCTGAGTTATGGGCCATTATAAAGGCGATTGAGTATGCCGTCAGGTTCATTAGGATTTTTTTGTGGCTTGAGTCTGACTCCATGCTCGCTATGAGTGCTCTTAAAAGCAGATCTAGGTGCGTCCCCTGGAGGCTCCTTACCCCGTGGATGGACAGCATTGTCATGTGCCAAAGGCTGCATCTCACTGTGACACATGTCTACCGGGAGGCCAATGCGGTTGCGGATTCTCTCTCCAAGCAGGCTATTGTGGAACATTGTTCTTTGTGGTCCTCTGTTGCCACCCCTCCCTTCTCCTCCTTTGTTGTGTCTCATTTGAAGGGCGAGGTGCACACCTGATTATGTAATCCCCCCTTGTAGCAATCTGTTTGTACCTTTGTTTTTGTTTAAATTTGGGGGGCCCACTTCTTCCTGGCCTCGAGCCTTCCTTGCCCTAAAATAACTAAAAACTATTAAACCGGTAAAAGACCATAAAAAACCCGAAAGACCCTAAATAAATTGAAACCCTAAAAAAACATTAAAGCCTCTAAAAGGCCCATTTAAACTCGTAAAACATTCTAAAAGCATTAAAAACTATAAATACCATTAAAACCACAAAAACCCTTAAGACCTATAGAAATCCAAAAAACAAAAAAACCCCTAAAACCCCATAAAAACCCTAAAAACTTTAAAATCCCTTAAAATGATAGAAAAATTTGACTAACCCAAAAACATCTAAAAATTCATAAAATCCATTGAAACCCAAAAAATATTCAATTCCCTAAAGAACATTAAAAACCGTAAAAACCCAAAAATCCAAAAAATCAATAAAAACCATAAAATCTATAAAAGCCCTCAAAACCTAGAAAACATAAAAAAATAATAAAACCCTAAAACACCTAAGAAAACAATAAAACCATAAAACCCCTAAAAATTACTAAAATCTCTAAGAAACTCTTAAAGGCCCTAAAACCCCTAAAAACAACTAAAACCCCTAAAACCCATAATAACAAACAATATCCTAAACCCTAAAACCCAAATGAACCATAAAAACCCAAAAAAGCTATAGAACTCTACAAAAACCCTAAAACCCCTACACAAACACTAAAACACTGAAAACACAATGAAATACATAAAATCCCATAAAACCCATTAAAACACTAAAAATCCTAAAAAACCATGAAAAACATGAAAACCCCATAAAAACACTAAAAACAAAGAATACCCCTAAAAACTAAAATAAACATAAAACCATTAAAACCCTAAAAATAACAGAAAAATCTAAAACCCCTTAAACACCCCAACCCCCCAGCAATTCACTAAAAACCCAAAAAATCATTATAATCCCTAAAAACGCAAAAAGTAATAAAACCATAAAAACCATGAAATACCCTAAAAATCATTAAAACCATGAAAACCCTAAAAACCAAAAAATTAACCCCTTAAAGGACCCTAGAAACCCTAAAACCACTAAAAACCCATAAATAATAAATCCCCTAAAAATATTAAAACCATAAACCCCCTAAAACCCTTAAAACCCCATAATGTCATAGAACCCATAGAAACCCATAATACCCCTAAAAACGCTAATGAAACTAAAACCCTAAAGACCCTAAAAGCTATAAAAACCCTAAAACCCCTAAAACCCACTAAAACACATTAAAATTCTCAAAACTCTATTAAAATACCTAAATATCTTAAAACCCAAAAAAACCCAAAAACACAAACAGACCTTAAAAAATGAAACAAATCCCAATAAAACACCTAAAAACCATCAAAACACTAAACTTATAATAATAAAAAAATCCCAAAAACCCAAAATATCCATAAAAACAAAAAAACCAAAAGAATAATGACACCATAGAAACCCTTAAACCCCATAAAATACCGAGAAATCCTAAAAACTATAAAACACCTAAAATACCTTAAGACCCATATAAACACCCAAAAAGAACCTAAAACCCCTTAAACAACCAAAAAGACCATTAAAACCTAAAAACACTAAATTATAAATAAACAAAAAAAACCTAAATATCTAATAAACCCCTAAGATCCAATAAAAACACTAAAAACCAAAAACCCAATGCAACTGAAAAAAAAAACCTAAACTAATCCTAAAAACCCTAAAATTCCTAAAAGCCTCCCAAAAACCCCAAAAACCAAAAAACCCCCAAAAACCCTATAAAGCCCCTAAATAGATTGATTCCTCTAAAACCCAAACACTACGAACCCTAGAACCCTAATAACCCATTAACCCCCCCCCCCCCACATCAAATTACACAAAAAAGGACTAATACCCTTTAAAACCTTTAGACCCTAATAAAAGTCCTTAAAACCATAAACCCCTAAAAAATATAAAAACATTAGAATGGATAAACATCCTAAAAAAACTAAATTACCAAAAAAAATTAAAACCCCTAAAAGTTGTAGAAAACTAAAAAGAAGACAAGAAACTAAAAAACCAATAAGAACCTAAAAACCACTACAATTATAAAAACCCTAATAACCATTAAAAACATAAAAACATCAAAAACCCTAAAACCCCTAAAACACCAAAACCCCTTAAACGTGCTATAAAACATATAACCCAAAACTTCCCCAAACCCCCTAAAAAGATAAAATGTTCCAAACCCCCTCAAGACCCCTAAAAGACCTTAAAATCCCTAAAACCCATACTACACCCCAAAAAACCCTAAAGTAAACTAAAGCCCTAAAAGGCCAAAAAGACTATATAGTACCCTAAAAAGCTCAAAGACTCAAAAAACCTATAAAAACTAAAGGTCTCAAAAAAACCCTAAAAGACAGTAAAACCCAGAAAACCCCTAATGAACCCCAAAAAACCTAAAACCCCATGATGGGCCCTAAAGACCCTAAAAATCCAAATGGGCCCTAAAAATCCTAATAGAACCTAAAGCCCCTAAAGGAACCTAAAAACCCCAAATACCATAAGGGACCCATAAACCCTTAAATATATAGAATGAACATAAAAACAATGCAAACAAAAAAATATCATAAAAACCTAAAAAAATAACCATAAAACACCCTAATCCCTAAAAGACCTAAACCCCCCTAAAACTATAAAAACCCAAAATACCCAAAAGTATCCTAAAAATCCAAAATGACCCAAAAAATGAAAAACTCCAAAAACCATAAAAACGTAAAAATATCACTAAAACCCCTAAAACCACTCAAAACCCATAAAACATTACAAACACTACAAAACAAAAGAAACCCTTAAGACCACCAAAAACCAATAAAACCCCAAAGATCCCATAAACCCCCAAAATAATAAAAATGCTAATAAATATAAAAATACATAAATCCCCAAAAGCATAAAACCCATAAATACCCTAAAACCCATAAAAACCATTAAAACCCATAAAACCCGAATTCCCATAAAACCCTTGTGACCCCAAAAAAACTAAAAGACCCAAAAACCATAAAAACTGTAAAAAAACCTAAACCATAAAACTGATTTAAAACAAAAAAATGGTAAAACCCATAAAAGACTCTAATAGCTTAAAACCCCTAAGAGAACCAAAAAATCCAAATCCCTATGAAAATATAAAATACTCTAAAAATTATTTAAAAATATAAAAACCCATAGAATACCCCATAAATACTTAAACACCCAAAACCCATAAAAACCCGTAAACACCTAAGAATCCATAGAAAACCTAAAAACGCTAAAGTCCCTAAAGTACGACCCCATTCTATTCTATATGTTATTTCATTTCCATTTTAATAAAAGGGTCTCACACCCAACCATTTCTAAAAAATCATAATAACACTAAAATAACATTGAAGTACCATAAAAACCATATAAATTCTAAAAACCCTAAAATCATAAAACTACACTAAAAACCCTAAAAATCTAAAATCTCTAAAAACCCTAAAAATCAAAAAAACCTAAAATTTAAATAATCTTAAAAAACCTTGAAAATATAAAAACCTATAATAACCCTAAAACTCTGAATAAACCCTAAAAGTCAAAAAATTCCTAAAACTCTAAGAAATATAAAAACACCCAAAATAAATAAAAACCTGTAAGACCTGTAAAAACAAAAAAAAACCCTAAAAATATAAAAATTCTAAAAACCCTAGGAAAATCAAAAAAACCATAAATACCCCTATAAACCACTAAGAACCCTAAAGAACCCTTAAACCTTTAGTAACTTGAAATCGCCATAAAACCCCTAATAACTATAAAAATCTTAAAAGAGATAAAACCCCAAAAAGAACACTACAAACGACCCCCCCCCCACCAACCCTAAAAACTAAAAATAAAACCCCCAAAACACCTAAACACATTTAAAAACCCCTGTAGAGACATAAAAAAACACTTACAACCCATAAAACCTATAAAACATGTCACCCAAGAAAACCTAAACCATAAAACCACACACCCGAAAACCTACACCCTATAACCTACAGATTAAATAATATACCCAACACCATAAACCCTAAACCCTAATCCTTAATCCCTATAACCTATACCCTAAACCATAAACCTTACTCCCAAACCCCTATATTCTACACCCTAAACCCTACACCCTAAACCATTCAACCTAAAACCTATACCAATGAAACTAAACCCAAAACCCTACACATTAAACCTCAAAACCTACACCATAAAACCTACACCAAAAAACTCTATACTATTCAACCTAACCCCTATACACGACACCCTAAACCATATACCGTACAACACAAACTCTAAACCCTACACCCTACACAGTATACCCTACACCCTAATCTCTAAACCCTAAACCTTATACCAAAAACCCTAAAACCTAAGTCCTACATCTTAAACCCAATACCCCACACCCCACACCCTATACCATATACCCTATAGCATAAACTCTAAACCATACACCCTAATACCAATAACATACACCTGAAACCTTATAAACTACACCCTAAAACTGATACCTTACACCCTAAAACCCATACCATACACCCTAAACCTAACACACAACACCCTAAAACCATTACCTTACACCTAAAACACGCACCCAAAACCTTAAACGCTCTTACCTATGACTTAAACCATGCATCCTAAACTCTACACCCAAACTTGTATACCATACACCCTAAACCATAAAACTATATACCCTAAACACCGAACGCTAGCCACTAATCCTTGAACCCTAAACCCTACACCCTATACATTAAACCCCAATACCAAAACCCTAAACCCGGCACACTAAAACATATATCATGAACCCTAAACCTAAAACCCTAAACCTTATACACTTCGCCCAAAACCCAATACAATATATTCTAAAACCTATACAATACATAAAAAACTTTAAACCCAACATCCCAAACCATATTCCCTACATAGTAAACCATAAACCCTATACCCTAAAACATATACCATACACCCTAAACCAAACACCCTACACCCAAAACCCTTTACCGTAAATCCAAAACCATTTACCCTAAACCTAAAACCATAAACCCTACAGAATAAACCTTAAATTATTCAACTTAAACTTCAAACCCTACGCCCTAAACCCTATACCCAATACCCTAATCCCAATACCCAACACCCTAAATCCTAAACCATAAAAACTCTAAAACATCCCTAAATCAATAAAATACCTTAAAATCCTAAAAAATAAAAAAACCAAAAAATACTTCATACCGCTCAACACCCCTAAAACCCATAAAACCCCTTTAAAAACTATATAGAACCTACAAAACACTAAAAATCCCTAAAACCCCTAAAAATAAAAAAAACACCATAAACCCCTCAAATACCTAAAAACTATAAAAAAATAAAGCACCTAAAACCTATAATAACACTAAAGAACCCTAAAACTAATAAATAAAACAAAAGTAACATGAAACCCAAAAACCCCCCCAAAAGCGCCTAAAAACCCTAAGAGTTGTATACACCATAAAGGACATTAAAACCCTGCAAAGGACCCCAAATTCCAAAAGGGCCCTAAAATCTCTAAAACCACTAAAATAACATAAAAACCCTGAAAATATTAAAGACACCAAAACAAAAAAAAATCCAAAATAACTCAAAAAATCTATAAAAACTCTAGAAGAACTTAAAGACCATAAAAACCCTAAAGATCCTAAAAACCCTAATAATCCTAAAAATCCTACAATACCAAAAAAACCTTAAATAACCATAAAAGTAAAAAAAGTTGATAAAAAATATTAAAAACCCTAAAACTATAAAAAAACATCAAAATAATAAAAAATCCATACATACCCTAAAAAAACTAAAAACCTTGAAAAATATAAAAAACCATAAAACCCATAAAACCAATAAAACCATAAATCTTCTAATGAAACCCTAAAACCCCTAATACCCAAAAATATTTAAAATCCCTAAAAACCATAAAAACTCAAAAACCCAAAAAAAACATAAAAAACCCTTAAACCACTAAACACTAAAAACCCCAAACCATTAAACACTAAATCCTCTATGAAAACCCTAAGACCTACCCCCTAAGAAAAACCTTATACACCATAAAAACCCTGAAATCCTTAAAACCAATTAAAAAGACTCAAGACACTAAAAACCCATTATAGCCCTAAAAATCAAAATACCATAAAGAACCTTAAAAACCATAAAACATTTTAATGAACACAAAAAACACATGAAAACTCTAAAATCCTTAAAACATAAAAACCCCCTAAAACACCTTAAACCCCCCAAAATGCCTTAAAATCCATAAACCCCAAAAAGTACTTCATAAATCTAAAAACACTAAAAGACACTACAACCCTATAAAACCAAAAAAACACCCATAAAACCCTTAAAAACAGCAAAAACCATAAAACCCAAGAAATCCCTAAAACCATAAAAAAACAAACAACCATAGAGCCTAAAAAAGTAAGAAATAATACAATCCCTAAGAAACCCTAAAACATTATAAAACCACAATAACCATAAAACCATAAAACCATAAAAACCCTAAAACCGCTAAAACCCCAAAAAATACCTAATAATATAAATGTCCCTAAAAACCCTAATAAATTTAAAAACCCATAAAACAATAAGAAGAACATTAAACCCCTAAAACCCATACTAAACCTTTAAACCCCAAAAAACTGAAAAACCTAAAAACTATCAAATCACTTAACAAATAAAACCCCTAAAATCCTAAAACCAATAAAACACTATGAAACCCCATGAAACCCTTCAAAACCCTAAAAATCGCAAAAACCACTAAAAGCCCTAAAAACCAAAGAAATCTTAAATCCTAAAAAACATGAAATAAACAATAAAACACTAGAAAACATAAAACCCATAAAAACACTACAATCCCAATAAACACAAAAAAATACTAAAAACACATGAAAACTCTTAAAAACACTAAAAACCCCAGAAATTACTCTAAACCTCCAAAATTGAAAAAACACCCAAAAATTATAAGACCACAAAAAACCTAAAAAACCTAAAAATCCTATATCCCAAAAACCCAAAAAATCAAAAAATCCTAAAAATACCCTAATCCAGACATTAAACCTCATGCCCCACTACCTAAACCCCAAACACTACACCCTATAACCTATACCCTAAACTATAAACCCTATATCCTAAATCCAAAACCCAAGACCCAAGACCCTAAACCCTACCCTATAAACCCTAATCCCGATAGCCTATACCCTATACCCTACACCATAAACATAAAACCCAAAACGCTTTAACCTACACAATAAACCCTTAACTCAACACCATAAACCCTATAACCAACACCATAAACCTTAATCCCTAAACCCTAAACCATAAAGTTTATACCCTGAACCATAATCCCTACGCCTAAAACACTATAAACTACACCCTAAACAACAAATCATTGACCAAAAACCCAATATCCCACTCTCTAAATCTTAAACTCTACACCATAAACCTTGTATACTACTCCTTAAATCCTATGCCTTAAACCATACACCTTGAACCCTATACCGTACACCTTAATCACTAAACCCTACACCATAAACCCAATACCCTACACCCTAAACCCTATAACCTACTCCCCCAACCCTTTACCCAACACACTTATCCCTATAACCTACACCTCAAATGATGCCCCATACACCCTAAATCATATACCCATACACTAAACCTAATACAGTAAACCCTACATATTACACCATATTCTATAAACCCTACACCCTAAATAGTATACCCAACACACTAAACCCTAAAACCTACACCATAAACCCTATAACCAACACCCTAAAACCTATACACTACACCCAAAACCCTTAACTAAAAACTCAAAACCCTACACTGTATGCACTAAACCTTGAAACCTAAACCTTAAAACCATCACCCTAAATCTTGTACCCCACACCATATACCCTAAACCCAACACCATAAAACCTATGACAAACACCGTAAACCATATACCATACACACTAAACTCTATACCCTACACCATAAACCCTCAATAATATACCCTACATTGTAAACCTGGAAAAATACACCCTACACCCTATACCCTACACCATACACCATAAACCCTACCCCATAAACCCAAAACACTAAACCCTACTCCCTAAATCCAAAACCCAAAACCCTATACTATGTACCCTATATCGAAAATCATATACCCTAAACCCTATACCCTACACCATAACCCTAAAATATAAACCACAATCCCTATAACCTACACCATAAACTGTAAATTCTATACACTACACCCTCCAACCTAAAACCTAAACCCAATACCATGTACCATACACCCAAAACCAAAACCCTACACCCTATACCCTATACAATACACCCTAAACTATACATAGTACACCCAAAACACTAAACCATTTACCATAATCACTATAACCTACACCATAAACCCTAATTCATTCACAATAAACCATATACGCTTCCATGTAAACCCTAAAAAATAAACCCTAAACCCTATAAATTGCACCCTAAAACCAAAACCATAAACCATAAAATCAAAACCCCACACCCTCTGACATAAAACCTAAAACCTACAACATAAACACTATAGCCTGCATAGTAAAAAAACTTACACCCTATTTCTTGTATTCTAAATGCTAAAAATTTCACCATAAACCATATACTTTTCACCCTAAACTCTAAACCCTTCAACCTAAACCCTATACCCTAAACGATAAAACCTAAACCCAGTCCTTATACCCTATACCCTACACCCTATTACCTACACCATAAACCCTATGTCCTACTCTTTAATCCTGAAACACTACACCCTAAACCATATAACCTAGACCCTTATATCTAAACCCAACAACCTAAACCCTAAACCCTATAACCAAAAACCTATGCCCTAAACCCTAAAAATCCTAAAAACCCTAAAAACTAAAAAAAATCTAATACACCCCAAATTGTATACCCTAATCCATACACCCTAATATGGAAACCCCTAATAACACTAAATACACTAAAATCCATAAATGTTACATCCCACACCTCACCCATTATCTTGAGAATGGGAGATGGGTGTTACTAGTCCTTAGGTGACCTCCCCAAGAAACCAAAGGTGGGAAATAAGTTCCAAGGGATTCATAAACAAACAAGGGATGATTTTTCCTTTGAAGATATAACAACGAAACTAAGATAACTATAAAGAAAAAAAATTATATATGAATCAAGAGTAAAAAATACAACTCAATATAACCAAACAACAACCATATTAGAGTACAAGTGAAAACCGAGTGACAAAACCCAAGGAATGAAACAAAAAATCCAATTAAACCATAGACACCATCGAGTAACTCCCATACAACTCTAAGATCCAACACATTAATCTACACCTATGGTATCAAGATGCATCAAAAAATAACCAAGTTACCTTTCCTTTAATTCTGTCTTGATAAATAACATCTGTAAATGCACCATAGTTCCCAAGAAGGGGGTAAGTATAAAAATCAGTATGATTTCCCTAATGAATTCACAACTCACATCACTGGGAAATTTTTTTTGAACATTTTATAAAACACTATACATAATGAGAAGTTTTTATGACAATGGAATAATTCAATGTTTCCAAGGTATGAGTCAATAAGTTAGGCCAATAATTTTTAATGGAAAACATAATAATTGATTTTAATTAATTAATTAATTATTGATTTGTAATATACTACTCCATATACACACACATCCACAACACACACACACACAATAATTATGTTACCATTGATGGTGGAATTTCACGACCATACTCTATCCCTTTAATGGTGGTCCTTCAAGACCATTATCCATATCATTCAACTCATCCCCAATGTTATGTGGAAATCATGTAAGCCCATTTCAATAAAAATAATTTTATTTCTTTTCCAATAATTTCAATAAATACTATACTTTAATCGAACCAACCATATCTCTAAAATTGCCTTTTAAAAGTTATAAACAATGATGTTTTCTAAAAAATCTATCCAATTCCAATGATTTCACAACCAATAATTAGAACATGAATTTCAATTAAATAAAACAATGATTTATATACAATTTCAATAAATTTAAATTTTTTATATCAATCCTTAAATTCTTAATCAATAGGAGTTGAGATAGAAGCCACCTAACTCTAAAAAATGAGTATAAATAAAGAATGACATGACAACATCAAAAACCTGGATTAAATATTATTGATTCACTCTGAGATATTTTTCCCTTTAATCAAAACTCTTATATATCAACATGATTGACATACCACAACATAGATCTATCCACAATGGATTATATCTTTGATTTCAATAGAGGGAAGAAGTGGATTTCTAAGAAGAATGACCAAGAATAAAGACTTACTAGTGAATCTCAATCTCCAATGGGATTTGGATTGCCTATAGATCGCTCTAGAACTAAAGGTAAAAGTATCTCCCAACTTGGGAGAAAAGGAATTAATATTAAAGATGCATTAGGGAAAAACTAGTTCTTAAGGGGGTAAATGAGTTTGATCCTAAATTTTAGGACTTCCAAATGTTCATCGCATGATTGTGCCACACACTTTTGAAAATGATGCACCAACCATGTTGTTACTACTACCTAAAGAGACAAATTGAATTCTTGGATCACATGGTTATACAAAATGTACACCCACCATGTGTTAGAAACTATCAAAAATGATAGTTGGGTCATACAGTTTGGCCAAATGGTGTGGGTGTCTAGGGGAAACTATGGGAGCTTGTTATCATTTGGGATAGTGGATAAAACATAGATAGAACATGGTCAGTGTAACCCTACATTCCAACCTTGAATAGTGTGTCTTTAGATAGTAGTAACCGCATAGTTGGTTCATTGTTTGAAAAATGTGTTTCCAAACCATGCAGCGTTGATTTAGCAACCTGGAAATTATGGGTAAATGCCATTTTATCCCCATATGTAGTTAGTTTTCTCCACATTCATCTTTAATAAGATTTAAATTGGATCCCATAGTGGTAGATACTTTTAACTTCTGTCTAGAAGTAATATTTAGGAAATACAAATCCCCTTGGAGATCAATCATTACTATTAATTCTATGTTCTTGGTTGTTCTTCTTAGAATGCTACTTCTCCCCTCTCTTAAAATCACATTTCTAATACATTAGGGAGGGATATATGTTGTAGGATTTCAATAATAGTGAGGTATTATTGTTCTTATTAAATGTAACAACGTCAATGGCCAAATGTAGAAGATAGAATCTTTGTTTTTTTTTTTTGAGTTTTTGTGTCATTTTTAGTTTTGACGAATGTCTGAAAGTTAGGTAGATTCTCTCTCAACTCCTCTTGATTATAATTAGAAGGTATTATTTAAAAAATGTTTTAATTGATTGAAATTATTGAGAAAATCATAATGTGAGGCAATAGAAATTATATTTTGAATTATCATTTTGGATATTAGGGGAATTGGATGACTTTTTAGAAGACCCCATTGTTTATAACATTTAAATTGGGATTTTAAAATTATGGATTGTTTGACTCAAGTAATATATTTTTTGACCAATGATTTTACCATGAATTAACTTCTCTTCCCTATCCACAATCTATATTTTTACATGAGATAATGAAGCATTTGAATCTAGGTCAATGTGATCCCATCAAATAACATGGTCTATATCATGTTGATACTTCTTCAATTGAGATACATCAAACAGGTTATTCCTAGAACTGATCCTTTGTGTCAAATCCAACTGATGCTCCACCTCACATAGTTTTTCATGTATCTCAAAATGGTCTATGTGTCTAGGATATAACATTCCATGCATACCAAAATGGTGATGCCTAATCCTTGGAGAAATTCTCAAAAGCACGTGATTAATCACCTCGAATGACTATAGTCATCGAAAATGATCATCAAAATATTTATGATGAATCTAACCCATCTCCATTCTCTTTAGAATCAACTAAATCTTGCCTATTGATTTTTCACAACGATGGGTCCCACTAGCAATTTATCTCCTATTTCCACCCAAAAAATTGGAGAATGAAAGGGATTCCTATACAATTTTTCAAAAGGATCTATATTTATCAAGTCATGATAACTATTGTTATACGAGGAACCTAATAATAGTATGTGATCCTCCCATGGACCACCAAAATTCATTACACAAGACATAAGAAATTCCTCCAATGTATGCATCTTCTTTTGAATTTTCTATACATTTGTGGATGAAACATCATACTCATAGTAAAATACTTCCCAAGGTATTGCTATAAGTATTTAAAAAATGAGACATAAACCTTGGATCACAGTATGATATTATCGAATCTATTTTTCCACACCTTTTTACCAATTCTTGGGAGTAGATTTTAAAAAAAATTCCACCATATTGAATTCACAAATATGGAAAAAATGTGCCCAATTTTTGAGTTGATTCACAACAACCCATATTAAGTTTTGTTTCTTAACCATTCTTGGCATACCTATTAAAAAATCCATTGTTATCAACTTTTATTTCCCCAAAAGAATTGGAAAAGACTACAACATGATAACTGACCATTGGTACCATGCACTTACCTGAAGATATTTGATTCATCTCAAAACAAACACTTCCACTACCCTTTTCACACAAACCCACCAAAATTATATTTTCATCACTGTATAAATTTTTTGAATTCTGGGATGAATACCCCATTTAGGATGGTTGTATGCGTTTTGATATTTTTTCCCAACAAACCAAATATACCACAATACGATCTCTAAATAGAAAAACCAAACTTCCATCCACCTTCAATACCTTAATGGTCTCGCAATCATTGAGTTCTGATCTCATTGCAACATACCCTATATCAGATATCTAACCCTCTTTCAGATGATGGAACAAATTACGAATAAATGAAACTTGGAAGAAATCTATACCATCACCCTAGTTGGAAAAATCTAGGTACATATCTAGTATAACCAACATCGGATACCATTGATTCAAATATTTCATATCATCCTGATAATATGACATCATGCTTGATGCATCTTATACATATTTTCCTTTAACCGGTGTCTACATCCAGTCGAAGTAATAAATTTTTAGTTTTTCCATCCATATTAGTTTACTTAGACTCAAATATATTTGTGAGACAATATGTTTCAAGATATTATGGTTTGAAAACACCATAAATTTATCACAAAAAAGATAATGATGTCTTGTATTTAATGCGTGGAATACATCAGAAAATTCCAAAAAATATGTTGGTTAGTTATTCCCATGAAATCATAACTAGCGTGAACCATAAACAACCATGTGATCCTCCTTCATGACAACGCATCCCAACCCAGATCACGAAGCACAAAAATAGACTAAATATCCATGAGTAGAATCTAGAAACAAAAGACTATGAATTGATGTATATCTAACTGCATGTTCCTGATGGATTTGTAACATTATTCCTTCCACTGGAAAGGGATTAATTTACTCATCCTAGATGTTATTGGTGATGCCAATAGTGAAAATTCACACATAAAATGTATGTAGTATCCCACCAAACTAAAGAAATGATGATTCTAAAATACATTCTTTAGTTATTTCAAGTGGATAAAAACATCTATCTTTTCTGGGAAAATAAAAAAATATTTTTTATATATTACATGTTGAAGAAAACATTCCCCTTATATCCAAAAAATAAGACTTTGTTAATTGGAATAAAAATGATTTCATAAAAGATACCCAACACCATAGGCAAATGTTTTTCATGATCATCCTTTGTTCTGGAACACCCCAGTATATCATCCACAAAAACCACCACAAAGGAATATGGATAACGTTGAGATATTAGATTCATCAATGTAATAAATACATTTCTAAATTCATAATAACGAATTCATAACAACAAACTCAAAATTGCAATATCTGATTCTAAATGTTGTCTTCGAAATATCCTCCTTCTGAACCCATAGTTGGTGATATCACAAATGAAAGTTAATCTTATAAAACTTCTTGTATCCCCTCAATTGATTGAACATATCCTCAATGTGTGGAAGAGGACACTAATTCTTTATTAAAAATTGGTTAAGATTATGATAATATATAAAAATCCTATGATCTCCATCTTCCATCTTCAAAAAAATAATAGGTTCTTTCTAGAGAGACATTCTCGGTTTGATGAAAGACTTAATTTCCAACTCCTTCAACTGGAATTTAAGTTCCCTCAATTATTTTTATTCCATCTAATAATATGAATGTGAGATTGGACTGGTCCAACTTTAGATATCAACAAAAAACATTACTTGACTTTTGGATAGAAACTTAAGGAAATTATTAGAAAAAACATCAATAAACAGATCAACTAAGGTTGAAAAATCTCAATTCTTTTTCTTATATACATACATGAAAATAATTGATGTCCACTTGTAAAAGATAGTTCCAACTATTGGTACCAAGGTTCCTGGTCTGCTTGCATCCACTACCCAATCTCCTTTAAAGAGATGTATAACATCATTATAATATTCGAAACTCACAAAACTTTCATAATAATCAATGTGGGCATAAATATTTTTCATGCAATCCATTCCCATTATCAATTTATAAAAATAAATCTCTATCATATAGAAATAGCACACCAACTCAGTCTCATCTTTTTTTATCGGACATGCTACACATTTCAGATCCCAACACTACTGTTGTCCCAAATGTGATTAGAGGTTCAAAATAGAAGTAATATTCTCAATATTTAAACCCAGAAGATTAATTATACAAGAAGAAATTAAATAAAGAGACGATCCTTTATCAAACAAATCTTTAATGAGGATAGTATTCAAAATAATCATATCCCTCTCCATCGAAGTTGTTGGTTGATCATCCATAATCACTTTCTTATCTCCTAATAATTGATTACTCACTGCAATTTTTCCTTTATTACCCTTTGGATATTTCACTAGATGAGGAGTCATGGAATTCCTAGAATCTCTACGGATCACTTGGTTCAACTAACGAAAGCTATTTTGTTGTACTAATTCAATCAAAGAATATTACTCTTAAGAAGCATGAGATGTGTAGCTAGAATCTAAACACGGAGAACTATAACAATAGTACTATATATGTACCATCTTATTGTAATTTTAAAAATCTCATGGTGGTTATAAATAATCTCACTTTATGTGATCGAGATAACCACATTGAAAATAACTAGTTTTACTCTTTTTGTTTTGGAGGAAGATTCACTAGTCTAACCGCTTGATTCTGAGTCATACAACCACATTTGAAATATGTCTCTATCATTGTCTTATTCCTAGAATTATATCTCCCAGTTGTTCATATAGGTATAACAATGCTTCCTCTAACATTATTTAATTATATATCCCTTTCTGCCACCTTTTCTCTATTTACCATCTCTATTGAATCCAATATAATGAGAACTATAATCATTGAACCACTCTAGATCCTAAACCTTGATTAAAAAATGCATGTCGTTGAGGATTCAATTTTAGAAACTTTTTGTTAAAAGTGGACTAAATTCATGAATGTTTCCTCATAATCTATCACTATTAGGTTCTCTTGATTCAAACTAAAGAATTATGTAGTTCTTGTAATAAAAAACGTATTATGATAAAAAAATTTGGTCAAAAATTCTTTAACCTCCATCAATTTCAGGACTTGGTACAATCTATCCTAAACTAATAAATTAAAACAATGGCATGCAATATCTTACTTCATTTAAGTCCAGAAATTCACCTTCATCTTAGCTGGTGTTTCAAGTAAATTAATGATTTGATTCATCCTATTTAGGAACACACCAACTTTTACTATTCATAACCACCCTGAAATATGGGTAGATTTTTATTTGGGAACCATACTAAATGATCCACTTTCCTTGGTTCATCATTTTTTTTCCTTTTTTAACAACTATAAAAATCTAAACAATACATTGGACCATCTATTTTTTAAACAATGGCTCAAGTGAAACCATATTTCTAATGGCCTCTTTTGGTGGATTTCTAAAACACCTACTATTTTCCATTAGCTATAACCAAAACAAAACATCATTTGGTCTCACTCTCTAGAAATTGAAGGCCTAACAATTTTGAATTTACAAAATCACATGTATCACAAAAACGTTTTCCAAAATTTAACAGTTTCAAATTTTAAAACCTTTTTAAAAATTCCCTCATGATTTATAAAAATAAAACCATTTTGAACTATTTTTATAAATCAATATCTTTTCATCAAACCATAAATAATTACTAAAAATAAATTAATCACTCATAGTGGGAATTCATTTGTATTAATGTTTTTTATGATCTTCTCATTGGTTAAACCAATGGTAATGGGGTGACACTCCTAGAAGTGTCTCAAAAAACTTATTTACCCAAACATTTTATTAAATTGATCTTATGAATAAATAGGTTAGCTATGAATTTTATGTTATATATTTCAATTTATGATGATACTAATCCTTGCTACCAACCTAACTCAATGATTGAGAAACTAATACCAAGGGAATGAACAAACTGATACAATTGTTAACATCCCTCCACTCACCCATTATCATGGGAAGAGTTGGTGGGTGTTACATGGCCATAAGTGACATCCTCATGTCACCAGTGGCTAGAAATAAATGACATGGGATTAATAAAAAGGGGGGTTTATTTTCCCTTTGAAGTAAGAAAAATAAAACCATGAAAACTAAAAATAACCAAACATCTATATGATACATCGATATAAAATAAAACTCAACATAACTAAACCAAAACCATAAGAGAGTAATAGAAAAAAAGTGACAACATCCAATGAACCAAACCAAAAAACCAATGGAACAAAATATTCCATCCATTAATTCCCAACGCACTCCAGGATCCAACACTAAAATAAATTCCTATGATATCAAGAAGAATCATGAATGAAATGATATACTCTAATATGACATGTGCATTGATAAATGACACGTGAAAACAAATTATAGTTCCCAAGAAGGGGAGATAATGAAACATGGTAGGATTTCTCCAATGACTTCCCAACTCATGCTAACAGGATAGAATTTTTTATCAAATTTTAAAAAATAGTTTAATCAATGAAATAGTTTATAAAAAATATACAAATCCATTTTTCAAAGGTATGAATCAACAATCTATTACAATCATTTGGAAAGAAAACATCAACAATGATTTTTAACTATTTATCAATTTATGATTTGTAATATAATATTACTTTTCTACACACATCCACAACACACACATAGATGATCTCGGTTTAACCATTGAAGGTGGAACTTCATATACACACTTTCACCCTTTGATGGTTGTACTTCACGATCATTATCTATCAAATTCTATCATTCCCAGCCATTATTCGCTAATCATGTAAACCCATTTCAAGATGAATTATTTATTCCCATCAATGAATTTAAAAATATTCATTACATGAATCAAACCAACCATAATTTTAAAATCAAAATATTAATATTATAAACAATGAGTTTTTTCAAAAATTCATCCAATTACCATGATTTCCAAAACAATAATTCAAATGATAATTTCCATTAAATCACCCAATGATTTATAAAACCATTTCATGAAATTAAAAAAAAAATTAAATCAAGACATCATTTTCAAATAAATAAGAGTGGATAGATAATCCACTTACCTCTTGATCATTTTTGAAAATGAATAATGACACAAAAACATCAAATACCAGGCTTATATCTTTTAGGTTCGACCTTATATCTAGTTCCCTTCAATGAAAATAATCATATCTAATCATTATTGACATCAAGAAATATAGATGTATCTCCAATGGATTAGTTTTATGATTCCAATAGAGGGAAGAAGAAGATATATAAGAAAAACAATGAAGAATGGAGACTTACTAGCGAATGTTGATCTACAATGATCTTTGGATCACCTAATGACTGCTACTAGATCAAATGGAAAAATCTCTCTAATAATGGGTGAAAATAGAATTCTTATCGAGGAAATGTTTGAGGAAAGTTGAGTGCTTAAGGGGATAAAAAGAGTTGGATCATCAATTTTTGGGTTTCAGACTTTTCATTTCATGGTTTGGCTGCACAATTTGGAAAATTGTGTTCCAACTAAAAGATTTCTACTACATAAAGCCACACCACACATTGTAGGGTTTCATGTTTTGACAAAATGGGTTCCAAACCTTTATTAACAACATTTCCAAATGATAGTAATCTTTCACGGCATCCCCTTGGCCTCCGTACGTTTTGACCCAAGAATGTACCATTTTTTCACCAACCTAGTGACATTTGTTTTCCCTTGCATGCTTTACTTGAGGTGTTCGATGGTTTCTATTAACCATGCTCAAATAGTGAACCTCCAAAAATCCTAAAAAGAACCCCAAAACTCACCTGAACCTCTAAAAACATAAATCACACATTATATAGACATAAAATACATAAATAATGGGTCAGGTACCTGAAATCAAGGATGCTACACTAAAAACCATAAAAACATAAACCCCCTAAAAACTCTAAAAAACCATAAAACCCCTAAAACCATTAAAAATTATAATACACATTAAAAATAATAAATGACCTTAAACCCATAAAATCCCTAAAAACCCTAAACACTTCATAAAAACCATAATAACCAAAAATAACGTAAAAACACTAAAACCCCATAAAACCCCTAAAACCACAATAAATCCCTAAATACATTAATAAAACCATAAAACCAGAAAATAATGTGAAAACTACTAAAAAAACATAATAAAACTAACAAACTAAAACCACTAAAAATCTGTCAAAACACTAGAAAACCCTACAAACCATTAATACCCCTAAATCACTAAAACAACTTGAAAAATATTAAAGCGCACATTTACCCACTAAAACCCTGAAAAACCTAATAACCCAAATAATATTAAAATTCCAAAAATATTAACACCATAAATAGACATAAACCTCACAATCCTCATAAAATTTCTACAAAAACCTTAAAACCCTACACACATAAAAAACCATAAAAAAGCAAATCCCCTAAAAACCCAAAAGGAACCTAAAAACCCTTGAAAACCCTAAATAACCTTATAAAACTGCAAAAATTATATAAAACCCCAACACACATCAACTATCCTAAAAATACCTAAAATAATTTGATACCATAAGAACTACAAAACCCATAAATTACCATGAAAATCCCTAAAACCCAAGAAGACCCTCATCTCTACAAAAACCCTAAAAGGCCCTATCGCCCCCCCCCCCACTCTAAAAGTACCTAAAACCCTTAAAAGACCAAATAAATACCCTTAATCCCATAAAAGACATTAAAACCCCATAAAACCACTAAAAAACTCTAAACCCCCAAAAAAATACTTAGGACCCCAAATCTCTAAAAACTCTGCAGGACCTAAAATCAATTAACGCCACTAAAGGACCCAAACAGAACCTAAAAACCTATATGACCCTAAAAGACCTTAAAACATTATACGAACATAAAATGAGACTAAAAACCATAAAGGATCCTAAAAATACTAAAAACCTATAGGAACCAAAAATTCTTTAAAGGACCCTAAAAGACCCTAAAACCCCTAAAAGTCAATAAAACACTAAAACACCTTAAAACCATAAAACACCCTAAAAACACTGAGATACCCTAGAAAATACTAAAAATACAAAAATCAACTCAAACCCCAAAAATATCCAAAAGAACCTAAAACCCTATAAATATTAAATACCATAAAACATTAAAAATAATAAATTACCCAAAAAACCCATAAAAACATTAAAACAACCTAAAAACTATAAAAACCATAAGAACACTAAAAGACACTAAAACAACCAAAACCCCCTTAAACTCTTAATACACTAAAAACCATAAAATGAATGATAACCCCTAAAAAACAAAAATCCATACAAACTCTAAAAATTTTAAAAACCCTAAAAACTGCTAAAATATAAAAAATCATAGAAACCATTAAACCCCTTGAAACCCCAAAAAAAAATTAATCCGCCCCAAAAATTAAAATACTAAGGGACCCAAAACCAATAAAGGACATTAGATACCCCTTAAAAACCAAAAAAAACACTTCCCCCCTAAAAACCTAAAACAATAAAACACTCCAATGAACCCCAAAAACACTAAAAAATCCTAAATACCCTAAAAACAAGAAAAAACCTTATAAATCATAAAAACCCAAAAAACTCTATACACATAAAGAACCATAAAAACAAAAAACAACCTTTATAAGAACCTTAAAATCCCAAAATACTATTAAATACCATTAAAACATTAAAAACCATAAACCCTTATATCCTAATTAAAACCCTGAAAAAGTGTAAAAATATAAAACCCCAAAAAACATAACACTCGTAGGCCCCCCTCCCCCAAATTAAAAAACCCTTTGAAACCATAACAACCTAAAAACCCTTGAAACACACTAAAAACACCTTAAAACCCCCCAAAAACTATACCCCTCCCCCCAAAACCCCTAATTCACTAAAACCCCAAAAACAATTAATGACCCTAAACACTCTAACAAAATTGTAAAAATTTGTAAAAACCATAAACCCCCCAAAAACTTTAAAAACAGAAAACCCCGTAAAATCCCTAAAAAAGTAAAACAAATACAAAAAACCCTAAAATTCCAGAAAACACAAAAAAATAAAAAAAAAACCCTAATAAAATCCTCAAAACATTAAAACCAATAAAACCCTAAATACCCTCTAAATCCACTCTAAAATCCATTAAAACCAATGATACCCCTAAAACCACTAAAACCAATTAAAGACCCCAAAACGAACTTTAAGCCCCTAAAACCTCTAAAACCCCCTAAAGTCCCTAAAAATCCTAAATACCCCAAAAGACACTAAATAAACATTAAAAAACCCTAAAAGACCCTAAAATCACTTAATCACCCTAAAAAACCTAAAAACCCTAAACCACTAAAAATTGTAAAAGATCATAAACCCCTAAAAACATAAAACACCCTAAAACACTATAAATACCTAAAAACGCTAGACCCCTAAAAACCCTAAATACCATAAAACCCTAAAAAATCCTAAAAACCCTAAAACACATAAAACCACTTAAAAACACAAAAACACTTAAACCACTAGAAAGCTATGAAAACACTAAAATACCCTAAACCCCTAAAACCTTAAAACCCATAAACCCCCTAAAAATCCCTAAAACACTATATAATCGTAAAATGGCTAAGAAGCATAAAAACCCAAAAACTCTAAAACCCTTAAAAACCATTAAAATGTAAAAAACCAAAAAAAAACCTAAAACCCACAAAACCCTAAAATCCAAAAAAGTACACACCACCACCCCTAAAAACAAAAAACCCTAAAACCGAAAAAATAGATAAATCCCCAAAAAAAACTAAAAAAGGAATAAAAACCCTAAAACCCTCATAAATTTAAAAACCATAAAAATCAATGAAAAATTATAAAACCACTAAAAACAAAAAAAATTGAAAAACCCAAAAAAATATTAAAACCTTACTAATTCTTAAAACCCCTAAAAACCCGAAAACCCCCAAAATCAGCCTAACAGGCCCTAAACCCCCTAAGAACATGAAAAACATTAAAACCCATTAAACCCTTAAAATATATAAAAGGTCCCAATTCCACTAATAAACTTAAAGGACACTAAAAATGAAAAACCTCCCTAAACACCATTAAAAACCCAAAAAAAATACAAAAGACACTAACACTCCTAAAAATTCTAAAACCCCTAGTATGCGTAAAACCCCAAAATAACCCTAAAAACTCTAAAGGACCATAAAAATCCTAATTTACCCTAAAAATACCTAAAATAACATAAAAAACCCTAAATGTTCTTAAAAATCCTAAATACCATAATGGAACCTAAAATCCAAAAAAAATCCCTTATAGACCTTAACCCCCCCCCCCCACCCAGAAAAGACCATAAAAACCTCTAAAACCCTAAAAGACACTAAAATCCCTAAAAACCAAAAATAAATATAAAACTTCTAGATATCCTAAATGACTCTAGAAGCTGAAATAAAAATTAACAAACCCTAAAAACCATAAAAACCCTAAAAATCCTAAAAACTCCAAAACACTCTATAAACATTAAAAACCCCTAAAACCCAAAAGGAACACTAACAAAACCCTATAACCCCTAAAAATTTAAAACCCCAAAAAACCATAAAAACAAATATAACCAATTAAACCCCCAAAAAACATTAAAAAATAAAAAAAGCACCAAAAAACCCCCAATACCCCCAAAAATGGATAACTTCTATCAAAACCCTTAAACCCAAAAATCCCTAAAAATATAATAAATAAAAAATACCCAAAAAAATAATATACCCTTAAAACACCTAAGAACCCTAAAACCCCAGAAATGATAAGAACCATAAAACACAAAAAAAAATTCTTAATACCCCAAAATCCCTTAAAAGAGCCTGAAAACCCAAAAAAGACTGTATATCCTACACTATTAACCCTAAACCCCAAAACCTAAACCCTATACACTCTACACTAAGCCTAAACCCTACACATTAAACCCTATAACCTACACCTGTAACATTATACCCTACACCAAAAACTTATACCTGACACCCCTAAACCCTAACCCAACAAGCTAAACCATATACCCTATATCCTAATACCTAAACACTACATCCTGAACCCTATACCCTACACCCTAAATCTTAAACACTACACCAAAAACCAAAAACCCTACACTGTAAACCCTAAAACAAACACCATAAAACCTAAACTATACACCCTAAACCTTAGACACTACACCATAAACCTTATACACCCCAACTGAAACCCTATACCCAACACCATAAACCCTATATCCAACACCCTAAACCATAAACCATAAAACACTAAAATTTAAATATAAAATCTTAAAAAAAATTATACACCCAAAAACCTATACCTATACCCTAAACAATAAACCATAAAAATACTAAGAAAACAAAAAACCCTAAAAACCCTAAAAATAATAAATACCCTTAAAAAACATATAACCCATAAAACTCCTAAGACCCCCAAAAAACATAAAAACCTTCAAAACCATAAAATACCTAAACAATTAAAATACTAACAAATCAAAACCCCATAAAACACTAAAAAACCCCTCCATAAAACCATAAAACCCATGAGAAGTCCTTAAAACCCAAAAAACGCCAAAAATTCCATAAAACTACCACAAAACCCATAATACATTGCAAAATCCCAAAAACAGTAAAACTCATAGTAACCCTAAAATTGAAAATGTCCTTAACAATCCCTAAATCAAAAAATCCTAAAAAACCCTGTAAATCCCTAAACACCCATAAAATAGCATAAAAACCCTAAAACCCAAGAAACCCCAAAACAAACCCTAAAAGAATAAAAAACATTAATGAAACCCATAAATCAGCCCGAAAACTCCTAAAATAACATGAAAACTGCTAATAACCCAAAAAACCCCCTTAAAATCTTAAAAACCCCTTTAAACCCCCTAAGAACTCTAAACTCTAAAACCACTAGAAATCCATAAAAAACCTAAAAACCTTTAAAAACTAATAAATATAATAAAAAACACTAAAACCTATAACATTCCTAAAAAACCCAACCCCCCCCCCCCCAAGAAATCACAAAAACTCAAAAAAGCCCCACAAAAACCCAAAAAACCCCAAAAAACCCCCAAAACACTTCAAACATATAAACCCTTAAATCCCCCTAAAATACCTTGAAATAGTAGAAACCCAAAAAGACTCTAAAAACCCTAAATTTCACAAAAGACCCTAAACTCCAATAAACCCTTTAAAAACCCAAAAGACCCTAAAACCATTAAATAGTATATAAACCTTGAGAAACAAAACAAAAACCAAAAAAACCTAATCCCCATTAAAAACACATAAATACACTTGAAATAAAAATTCCCTAAAAACCATAAAACTCCTAAAACACTAAAAACCCATCAATCTCCTATAGGCCATAAAATCCTTAAAATTCGAAAAATCTAAAAAACCCTAAAATAATCCTAAAAACACTAATAACTCTAAAGATTATTTAAAACCACATAAAACCCTAAAAATTTAAAAAAAATGCCAATAAATCCTTGAAGAAATGAAAAAAACACCACAAACCACCAAAATCCCAAAACCCCTAAAGACCCTAAAAACCCCTAAAATTCCATAAAAAACCTAAAATCCTAACAAAAATACTCAAACACTAAAACCCCCTAAAAACATAAATCCCCTAAAATCCTAAAAACCCTAAAAACCATAAATCCCTAAAACCTGATAATTAACCAAAGACCATAAAGATCCTAAAAATGCATAAAATCCTTGATATCATAAAAACCTAACTAACCCTAAATGACCTAAAAACCATAAAAACCATTAAACCCCTAAAATTCATAATCTCCCTAAAAACCCAAAAAATCATAAAACCCCTTAAAACCCTGAAAACACACGAAAAACCTCTATGACAATTTAAATCTCTAAAATACTCAAAAGTCCATAAAAACCCCAAAACCCAAAAAATGCTAAAATGCCATAAAAGGCCATAAATCCCCCTAAAATCAACTTAAAATCAACAAAAAAATGCTAAAACTACTAAAAACCCAAAAAACCATAAAGGACTTTAAAACATTAAAAATACTTTAAAACACTAAAAACAGTAAAAACCTCATAAAAGACACAAAAAGACCCTAAAAACTAAAATAATCATAAATTTAAAATGGACCCTAGACACCCTAATAACTCTTAAAGAACACTAAAAACCCTAAATTACCTTAAAACCATAAAAATCCTAATGAACCCTAAAACCCCTAAAACCATAAATAACCCTAAATCCTTACAGGCCTAAAGAAACCCAAAAAACCCAAAATGACCCTAAAAACCGTAATAAAACCCTAAAATACAATAGAACTCTACAAAAACCATAAGGTCCTAAAACCTTAAAACCCCCTATAAACCCAAAAAAACACTAAAAACCCCAAACGCTTAAAACCCATAAAGTCCCTAAAAGACCCCCTAAAACCCCTAAAAAGTATAAAAACCCTAAAAGATCTTAATAACCCCTAAAAACACTAAAATACCCAAAACCCCATAAAAGAAAGAAAACCCTAAAACCCATGAAAAACTAAACACCTAAAAAACCCAAAAACCACTTTATAATATAAATACCCAAAAAAGAGACGAAATCCCTTACAAAAAAATCATGAATCCAAAAACACCATAAAAACATAAAGAAACTGAAAACCCTAAAAACTCTAAACCCCTAAAACCACTAATACCCCCCAAAAAACACACCCAAAAGATATAAAACCCCAAATAATCCAAAAAAATCTGAATACCACTAAAATACCCTAAAATCCTCAAAGAAAACACTCAACCCCAAAAAAATCTAAAAAACCCTAAGACACATAAGAAGCCCTAAAACCCAAAAACAAACCAACAAACCCTAAATGACTCTAAAAAAATCCTGAGACCCCTATAAAATATATAAAACCTATAAAATCCATAAAAAATCTTAAACCCCTATAAACCTTTAATGTTTTTTAAATTCTAAAAACCTCCAAAAACCATAAAACACCTAAAATGCCTAAAATCAAAAAAAATTCAAAAAACCCAAAAAAAAACTAAAAACCTAAAATCGCCAATGAAAATCCTCCAAACACCAACCAACCCTAAAAAATACTTAAAACCCTAAAAACAAGACATTAAAACCAATTATAGGCCATAAACCCCTTAATATTCATAATAAACCTAAAACTCATAAAACCATACAATATGTTAAAAACATAAAAACCCCTAAAAAGATAAAAACCATTAAAGTTGCATTAAATTCAAGAAACCCCTTAAAAATCCTCGAAACCCCCAAACCCCAAAAAAACCACCATAAAATCCCTAAAACCCATTGAAATACCCTAAAACCACTAAAAACCACAAAAGACACTAAAATAGACTAAAAATCCGCAAAAACCCAAAAACCCTAAATGATCATAAATATAATAAATACCCTATAAGAACTTAAAACCCCCTGAAAGACCATAAATTACCCAAACCCCCTTAAGGCATCTAAAAAACCTAAAGTAACCTAAAAACCCCTTAGTTATCATATAGAATTTGAAAACCCTAAACTACCGTAAACCCCATAGAAACCCTAACTTATAAAAAACATATTGAACTAGAAAATCCCTAAAACCCCTAAAAGATAAGAAAACCCTTAAAATCCCCAAAACCCCCAAAATTACATTAAAAGGCCCTAGAAACCATAACAATCCCCTAATGACCATAAGACCCTAAAAATGATAAAGACCCTAAAGAACACTAAAACCCCCTAAAAATTCAAAAAACCATAGAAGAATCAAAAAACCATAAAGGAAATTAAAATATCGAAAAAATCATAAAAAAATTAAAAACATATAAAAACCGAAAAGGCCATAAAAACCATAAAAACACTACACCTAATAAACGCATAAAAATTATAAAAACCCTAAAAACCTAAAAAAGAAAAAAAAATAAAAAAACATTATAAACACTAACAAACCTAATTAGCCAAAAAACACCTAAAACAACAAAAATGGATGATACCCAAAAAATACCCTAAAACATTATAGGACCATTAAAACCCTCAAAACATTTAAAGGCCTTTAACACCCTAAGAGACCATTAACACCTAAAAAACATAAAATCAATAAAAATACATAAAAATCATAAAACCCTAAAAACCCATATAAACCATCAAAAACCTGAAATCCCTAAAAACCAAAAATAACCCTAAAACCCTAAAACTCTAAAAACCCCAAAAAAACCTAAAAACCCTAGAACCCTAAAGGACTAAAAATCACTTAAAACCCCCAAAACCCATAATAACCCTAAATGACACTAAAAACCTTTAAAACAGTAAAATACATAAATATAGTAAAAATACTAAAAAACACAAAAACCAAAAAAAACAAAAAAAAATCCCTATACACCCTAAAAACCCTAAAACTATAATAACCATTTAAAACCACAAAACACCAAAAACCCTAAAAACCCCAAAAACCGAAAATAACCATTAAAACACCTTAAAACCCATAAAACCCTATAAAACCAAAAATCCACCTAAAACCCCCCAAATCCTATAAAAACCATCAAAATTCCTAAAATCCCATAAAACCACCCAAAACTCAAAAACACTTTAAACCCCTAAACCCTTATAAACCCCTAGAAACCCCAAAAACCTAAAATTATAAAACCCCATAAGACCCCTGAATACTCTAACTCCCCAACCATAACATACAAAAATACCATAAAAATTAAATATATAAAAAACCCCTAAATAGCCTAAAATGTAGAAAAATCCTAAACACATCCTTAAAGCCCTAAAAACCCATAAAAATCATATTCCCCCTTTAAACCCTAAAATCCCTAATAAAACCATAAAATCCAAAAATTCTTTAAGTCACCAAAAAATTCAATTAAAAAGTAAAATAAAAATAAAAACCCTTGAAAACACTAAAAGCACTAAAACCCTAAAAAATATAAAAACATTAAAAACGAAAATCCCCCTAAAAAAACCTAACAACCATAGACACCCAGAAAACCCCCTAAAACTCTAAAACAATTTAATCTCCTATAAAACCGTCAAAAATATTAAAACACAACAAATCCACTAGAAACACTAAATTCCAATAAAGACCCTAAAATACACTAAAACCCTAAAAACCATATAAAACACAAAAATACCCACGAAAACACTTTAACACCCTAGAAGACCTAAATACCATAAACCCTATTATAATCCTAAAAGATTGAAAACCCCTAAATCCACTAAAATCATAAAAAAAATTAAATAAATTCCTTAAAATGATAAAAATATTATACAACCCAAAAACCCATTGAAAATCTTAGAAACCCCTAAAATTTTAAAAACCCCCAAAAATACAAAAGGATACCTAAGAATAAAAAAACCAAAAAACACTAAAACATCATAGAAACCATAAAAATACAATAAAAGAAATAAAAATTCCTAAACCCCTTATATAATATAATCCATAGAAAACATAAAACATGAATAAGAAGAAAACACCTAAACCCATAAAAACCTTAAAAACCCAAAGAAATTCTCAAAAACCTTGGAAAAACTAAAAACCCCTAAAATCATAAAACCCAAAAAAACATTGAAAACTTCATAAAACCCTAAAAACCATTAAAACATCAAGAATCCCAAAAAATACTAAAAAAATAAAAAACTAAAAACACTAAGAGAAATATAAAACCATAAAAATGCTAAAACCCATAAATACAAAAAAAATTCCTAGAACCCCTAAAAACCATGAAAAACCTTAAAACCCTAAAACACTATAAAAATCATAAAAACCATAAAGCTCATAAAACACCCACCCCCCCCCCCAATCTAAAAAAATTAAAACCATTAAAATCCCTAAAAGAATAAAAACGCATAAAATTACATAAAACACTCTAAAATACCTATAAATACAAAAACCATAAATCTCCTAAAAATCTTGAAAAAACGAAATACTCCTAAAATCCAAAGACTCCTAAAATCCCTAAAAATCCTATAAAACTCTAAAATCCATAAAATCCAATAAAAAGACTAAAAAACATAAAAAAACACATAAAATACATTAAACCCCTAAATAACCTAAAATAACAAAAAACCATTGAAACCCTAAAACCCTAAATAACCTATAAACCCTTAAAAGTCCCATAACACCCCCATAAACTTCCTAAAATGCTAAAATCCTTAAAAACACTAAAATACCCTAAAACCTATAACAACCCCTAATACCCCTTAAAACCCTAAAAACCCTAGAATACTTTAAAAATAAAACTCAAAACCATATAATCCTAAAAATTATGAAAACCCTTTAGAAGACACTAAAAACCATAAAAACAATAAAACCCCATTAAACAACAAAAAAACCTTTAAAAACAATACAACCCCTAATACACTAAGAAAACTAAAAACCCTAAAAATAGAAAAACAGAAACAACCTTTGAAACCCCTGAAAACCCCAAAAAACCCTAAAACACCAAAAAAATATAAAAACACCTAAGAAATCCCTAATGACTATAATCAACCCTCAGAAACCCTGAAAACCCCAAAAAAACCTAAAAACCCCATGAAAACCTCTAAACCCCATTGAAAACTATAACAACCCATCAAACCCAACAAACCCCTTGAAAATCTTAAAAACCGAAAAAAAACCTTAAAAAACTGAAAAACCAAAAATACCAAAAAACATTAAAAGCCACTAAAATACCCAAAAAAATAAAAAACAGTAAAAAACCCTCTAAAACCCCTCAAAACCCCTAAAAATCATAAGAACCATAAAATCCAAAGGAAGACCCTAAAAACCACAAAAACCCTAAAACCATAAAACCCATAAAACCCGAAAAGATGCTAAAAACCCTAAAACCACTAAAATTTCTTAAATACCCCTATAAAAACATTAATTGACCATGAAACACCTTAAACATCCAAAATAGATCTAAAACTCTTAAAAACAAATAAGGTAAAAATCCCTAATGATGATAGTACAACAAAAAAAACTCTTAAGAAATCCTCAGACCTGTAAAATTACTCAAAACCCAATAAAACAAAAAAAAAGTGTAAAACACCAAAGAAATCATAACCCCCCCCCCACCCTAAAAAATCAGAAATCCACTAAAATCTCAAAAAAGAGTTTGACCCATATAAGAACAAGAAAACCCCATAAAATCCCTATAAATCCATAAAAACCTAAAAAACCCAAAAACCCCCTCAACCCATAAAAACCATAAACCTCTAAAACCCATAAACCCCTAAAAATCCCTCAAAACCCTATAAACTCTTGAACCCTTAAAAATTCTTTAAAAACCTTAATGACACTAAAAAACCATAAACCTCCATAAAAACACTAATAATCATAAACACCCAAAACCCCATAAACACTAAGACCCCCAAAACCCATAAAATCCTTTGAAAATCCAAAAAACCTAAAAACCCATTAAAAAATATAAAACCCTAAAGACAGTAAAACACTTAAAAAATGTAAAAACCCAAAAAGACTTAATATCCCTAAAACCATTAAAAAATTAACAAAAAACACTAATACCCCAAGAACCCATTTAAAAACCTAAAATCCCGAGAAATTCCTAAAATCACATCATGTAATTAAAAACCCCAATCCGTGAAAGCCATAACTCCCCCCCAACATTTAAAACTGTAAAACACTAAAAAACAATTAAACCCCTAAAAACCTTTAAAACCCAAAAAAATCATAAAACACACAAAAACTATAATAAATCATAAAATACACTAAAACCCCTTAAATCCCTAAAAAAGAAATTAGAACTGGAAAAAACCCTAAAAACCTAAATAACACTAAAAAACCTAAAAACGTTAAAAGACCACAAAATACGACAGAAATATCCCAAAAAACACTAAAAGACCCCAAAAACCAAAAAGACCCTAAATACCCTTAAACCCCCTAAAGAACCCTAAAACCGCTAAATATCTCTAAAGGACAAAAAACACCAAAACTCTAAAGGGCCCTAAAAACCCAAAATAACCAAATGGACATTAAAAACCCTTAAACACCACTAAAGATCCCAAAAACTATAAAACCCCTAAATAACCATAAAAACCCAAAAACCCTAATAAGTCTAAAAAACCTGTAAATCTCTACAAACCCTAAAAACTGTAAAAAACCTAAAACACTAACAACCTTAAAACCTCCCAAACCTCTTAAAATCATTAAAACCCCAAAAACCCTAAAAACAATAAAAGAACCTATAAACCAGTAAAAATATAAAAACAATTGAAAACTGTAAAACCTCTTAAAATGAAAATAAAATCATAAAAACACTAAAAAACCATAAAAATAATAAAAGTAATTAAAACCCCTAAAATCCCAAATAACATTAAAAACCCCTAAAATACCCCAAAAATAATAAAAACTAAAATAACAATAAAACCCCAGAAAACCCTTAAAATCATAAAAACAAAAATAAAACCATTTAAAGAGAAAAAACCAATAAAACACAAAAACTCAAAGAATCCCACAACCCCATAAATACCATTTAAAACTCCCAAAATAAAAAAAATTCCATTAAAACCCCTAAAAGCCATAAAAACCCAAAAACTGCTAAAAACAATAAAAACGTATCAACTCTAACAAAATCTAAGACACCTAGAAATAAGAAAGAAAACTAAAAAACCATGAAAATCATTAAAAACATTAAATCCCTATAACCATTTAAAATTCCATTAAAACCCTACAAACAGTAAATGTCCCTAAAAATCCTATGATACCCCAGGCACTCTCAATGAAAATAAAAACCCTAAAAGACCATAAATACCATAATACCCATAAAACCCATAAAATACACAAGAAACCTGAAAAACATGAGACCGTAAAAACCAATAAAAATCATAAATGAAGTTAAATCACCTAAAAACCTATAAAACCCCTAAGAACCCTTAACTCCCATAAATACACCTGAAAACTTTGTAACACCTAAAAACCCCAAAAAAGACGTTAAACCCCCCCAAAACACCTAAAATATCAAGAAAACCCCTAAAAACCCACCCCCCCCCCCCAAACATTTAAAATATTAGAAAACATCTAAAGCACTAAAACCTAAAAAAACCCAAAAATACAAAAAAAAAACCCAAAAAAATCCTAAATTCGCTAAAACCATTACAAAAATTAAAAATAATCTTAAACCCCAAATAAAACCAATAATATAATAAAACCCTTAGAAACCCTTATGAAAACCCTAAAAACACCAAAACCCCTTATGAAAACCCATAAAACTGTAAAATATACTTAAAAAATTAAGGAAAATACAACCCATAAAAACACTAATAACTATAAAAGTCCTGAAAATCCTAATAAATCCTAAAACCACAAAAATAATAACAATACTATAAAACCATGAAACCACTTAAATGCTCTAAAACCCTGAAAAAAGTCACAAAACCAAAAAACCCTAAAAAAAATAAATACCACAAACCATAAAAAAACCAAAAACCACCCTTAAAACCCTTTAGTAATACTAAAAAACCCTAAAGCCAAAAAATATTTCTAAATACCGAAAAACCTTATAGTACCCTTAAAAACTAAAAAAATCCGAAAATTCCCAAAAACCCCAAAAAATGTAAAAAATATAAAAAATCCTAAAACCCTAAGGAAACCCAAAAAAGCACCAAAACATTTCAAAAAAAACATAAAGAAAATAAAAATACAAATAACCCATAACATCCCAAAAAACCCAAAAAAAATCAAAAACATCAAAAAACCTGAAGAAAAACCAAAAAAAATGAAAACCCAAAAAAACCATTTAAACCCTTAAAAATATATATGTCCAAAAAAACCCTAAATCACTAGAAACCCATAAAACTCTCAAAACCCCAAAAAATGTTAAAAATCCCCAAAAAAATAAAAACCATAAACCAATAAATGATTAAAAATACTAAAACCATAAAAAACACCCCTAAACCCCATAAATTCTCTTAAAACTCCCTAAAAAACCGAAAACCCCTAAAACAAAAAAAACTAAAACCCAAAAACCCAACAAAATCCAAGAAAATACATAATAAAACCCTATACCAGACCATATACCCTATACACTATACCATATTCCCTATACTATGAACCCTAAACGATACACCATACACATTAATCACTAAATGTTACACCATAACACCTACACAAAAAACTCAAAACCTTACACTCTACACCCTTCAACCTACACCCTAAACCTTATAATCTACAACAAAATCCCTAAACATTAAACCCTAAACCCAATAACTAACACCCTATACTCAATATCCTACACCATAATCCCTAAACCCCGCAACGTAAAAGATATACCACACACCCCAAACCATTCACCTGAAACCCTATACCCTATTCCCAGAACCCGAAAACCTACAACATCAACCAAGTAAATTAAATCATGAACCCTAAACCCCACATCTTAAAACAAATACCCTACACCCTAAACTCTAATCCCTACACCATAAACCCTAAACCCTAAACCCTACAACCTATACCATACACCCATACCTCAATACCCAACACCCAAAACCATATACCATACACCCTATACCCTATACCCCAAACCCTAAACCCTATACATTACACCATAAACCCTATACCCTACACCATAAAACCTAAATCATACACCATAAATCCAATACCCTAAACCCTAATCCCTAAACTATATACCATCATATTTATGCCCAACACCCTAAAACCTAAATAATAAACACTAAACCATATACCCATCACCCAAACCTAATACCATAATTCGTAATCCCTAAAACCTAAACCTTACACCCTATACCCCACACCATAAACCCTAAAACATATACCCTAATCCGTAAACCCAACCCCATAAATGATATACTCTAAACCCTATGACCTATACCCTACACCCTAAATCCTATACTCTACACCCTAAATCATATACCATATACCCTAAACCCTTGACCAATTACCTAAACCTGATACCCTAAACCAAAAACCCCATACCCTACCCCCTAAACCCTACACAGGAGACCCTATACCCGGAACCTAAAACCCTACACCCTAAACCCTAATCTTTGTCCCACGTAAACTAAACCCTACACTGTAAACACTATTCCCTACACCTTAAACCCTAAGCCTTACACTTTAAACCCTATACCATATTACCTATATCCGAAACCATATACCCTCAACTCATTTCCCTTCAATGCAAACCCTAAACCAAGAAACATAAACAATATAATGTACACCCTAAACCCTAAATACTAAACCCTAAACAATAGAACCTAATCCATATACCCTACACCATAAACACTAAACCCTACACACTAAAACTTTAACCACACACCCTAAACCCTAAACACTACACCTAAAACCCTATCATGTACACCCTAAATGATAAAAACTACAACCTAAACCATATACCCTACACCCTAAACCCGACACTATACAACCAAAACCCTACACCATTCATAGAAAACCACAATCCCTATACTATAATCCATATACCCTGCACTAAACCAAAAACCCTATACCCTAAACCCTATATTTCACACAATAATACCTAAACCCTAAAACCTATACAATATACCAAACTCCTTAAACCCTAAACCCTACACTCCAAACCCTATACCCAACACACTAAACACTAAACCCCAAACCCTAAACCCTATATCTAAATCCCAAAACCGTAAACCCGACACCCTAAACCATATACCCAATATCCTAGACCTCAAACCCAAAACCAAAAATGTTATACCTTCCATTCAAAACCATAAATTCTACCACCTAAACCCAATATCCTACATGTAAAATTGCATACCCTACACCCTAGATGATAAACCCGACACTCTAAACCCTTTACAATAATACCTAAACCCTAAAAACCATAATGAAACCCTATAAAACCCTGAATAAAACTAATACTCCTAAAACACTTTACCCCGCACCTAGGAACCAAACCCTTAAAAACTATAATGAACTCTTAAGACTCTTAAAATAATAATAAAAACCTATAAACCCTAAAACCCCTAAAAATCTAAAAAAACCAAAGAAATCATTAAAAACCATAAAAACCGAAAAAAATTAAAACCCCTAAAAAGTATTAAAACCTTAAAACACTCTAATCCTTAAAATCCTTAAATTCTCTAAAAACAAAAATAAACCCAAAAAACCCCAAAAACTCTAAACACCTTAAAAAACACTAAATCCCTAATAAATCCTAAAACCCTATAAAATCAATAAAAGGCTTCAAAAACACTAAAACATTAAAAAAACCATAAAATCACTAAAACCCCTAAAAACCATAGAAACACACCAACCCCTTCAGAGCTCTAGAAAGCCATAAAACCCCTATAAAACACTAAAATCCCAATAAAATACTAATAAAACCTAATAAAATATTAAACCCTTAAGAAACCTCTAAAACCCTACAAATCCCTAAAATCACCTAAAACAGAAAAAACCCAAAAACCCAATAAAACCCTTAAAAACCAAAACAACAAAACCATAAATCCCCAAAAAACCCAAAGACCAAAAACCCTTATAAACACGTAAAATACCCAAAAGACCAAAAAATCTAAAAACCCACAAAACCCTAAAACCATATTATAAAACCCTAAACCCTAAAACCCCCATAATATAAAATGACCCCCAAAACCCATAAAACCCATAAAACCCTTGAAAATATAAAAATAATAAAAACCATAAAACAAAAAAACCCAGAGCACCCCCCCCCAACCCAAAACCCCTAAAAACCTAAAACCCAAAAGACCATTAAAAACCCAACAAACCATAAAAACCATAAAAACTATAAAACCCCTAAATCCAATAAAATTCCCTCAACCCTTAAAAACTCTAAAAGACCATAGAATCCCAAAAAACACTAAAAATACTATAAAATCCTAAAAGGTAACTGAAAAATATAAACACCATAAAAATCCATATAAACCATAAAAAATCATAAAAATACCTACAAACACCTAAAACCCTTAAAACCCCTTAAAACACCTAAAACCCTAAGAACCTAAAAAATCTGAGAAACCATAAAATTTTGAATCCCATAGAACAACTAAATCGCTAAAAACCCAAAAAAATCGAAAAATATAAAAATTCCAAAATACCCTTAAATTCGAAAAACTCCCTATAAACTTATAAAACCCCTTAAGACACCTTAAAGTCTTAAAACCCATAAAATCAGTAACCCAAGAAAACCATAAAAAGAATACAAAAACCATAAAACACTTTGAAAACCCAAAAAAATCCTAAAACACGCTATAAAACCTAAAAATTTATAAAGACACTAAAACCTTATAACTTGGGAAACCCAGAAAAACCCCTTAAACTAATTAAAAACACCTAAATCCCTTAAAATGCATAATAGACATAGGAATCCTAAGAAACCCTAAAAATCCTAAAATTTGTAAGAAACCCTAAAAACCTAAAAACCCTTAAAAACACTTAATACCCTTAAAATCCTATTAATCATAAAACTGTAATAAATAACTAAAAAGTGTAAAAACCCTAAATACCCAAAAGAACACTAAACCCTTAAAATATCACTAAAACTGATAAACCTTAAAAACAAAAAAACTATGAAAAACTGCAAATTCTTAGACCCCAAAACCCCTTAAAATCCCTAAAAACACCTAAAGACCATAAAACACAAAAATCTAAGAAACAATAATATAAACACCTTAAAAACCCTAAAAATACAAAAAGAAACTCTAAAATACTTAAACTGTAAAATCCCCTAGAAAACCTAAAAACCCCTTAAACCCAAAAAATCCTTAGAAAATAGTTAAAACCATAGAACCCCGTAAAACCATTAAACCCCAAAACACATAAAAGATCATAGAAACACTAAAAATATTTAAAATATTCTCAAACCCTTAAAACTATAAAAAATCCTACAAACCCAATAGAAACCCTAAAATGCCATGAAAATCCCTTAAACACCCAAAAACACATAAAAACCCAAAAAACATTACACCCCCAAAACCCTAAAAACCATAAAAACACTAAAAACCCAAAATAACCTAAAAAACTAAATGTATTTAAAAGAACACCAATAAACCCGAACCCCTAAAAATCCTTAAATACCAAACAAGACCCTAAAACCCCTAAAATAGAATAAAAACCAAAAACCCCTAAAAATCATAATAAATGAAAAACCCTTTAAAACCATTCAAACCCTAAAAACTATAACGAAACCCTAAAAAGTCTAAAAATCATTTAAAAACCTAAAAATCATAAAAACCCAAAACAAACTTGAATACCATGAAAACACTAAAAACACTTCAAAATTGACAAAAATTATTTAGTTATAAAATAAACCCAGAAACCCTAAAAACTGTTAGAAACCACTAAAACCTGAAAAACCCTTAAAACCCACTAAAACACTAAGAACCCATAAAACCCCAAAAAACCATAAATAACCTAACAACATTAAAAACATCAAAAACTCCTAAAACCAATTAAAAACCTTATATCCTTGAAACCCTAAAATTCCTAAAGAATATCTAAATCCCTTAAAACCAAAACAAAATCATTAAACCTTTTAGAAGACCCTAAATAAAATTGAAAACCATAAAAATAATAAAAAAAGCTAAAAACCCTAAAATGCCTTAAGGGAACCGAAATTACCCTATAAATCCTCTACATGGCCCTAAAATCGTTAATCACCTTGCAAACAAAAAAAACAATCTCAAAAACCCCTTAAAACAATAAAACCCATATTTATCATAAAAAAACATAAAAACTGTAAAAACTCCAATAACCCCAAAAAACAGAAAAACCCCTAAAGCATTAAAAATATGTAAAAACCATTAAAACCCTAAAACACTAAAATCCCTAAAAACAAAAACCCATAGAACCACTAAACCCATGAAAAAACTAAAAAATCCTAACACCCCCTAAAACCATAAAAATCCTTAAAACCCTTAAACCATAAAACCTATAAAAATCCCAAAAAAATATTACTCTAAAAAACCCTAAAAATCAAATAAACCCTAAAAAACATAAAACCCTAAACACTATTCATACCCCAAAACCTATTAAAATCATAAAAACACTTAAATACCTTAAAAACTATAAACCCTTAAAACCATAAAAACATTATTACCCAAAAATATTTTAAAACCATAAAAAAACAAAACCCCATAACCCTTATAAATCATGAAAAAACCCTAAAATCCTTTTAAACCCCTAAAAAATTGAAACCACAAAGACCCCTTAAAACTATGGAAACCCTAATGAACCCTTAAAACCTTATAAACCATAAGAAAACTTAAAACCCCTAAAACTTATAAAAATCATGAAAACCCTAAAACTCCTAAAAAGTCAAAAATCATAAAAACCCCTAAAAACCTTTAAAACACAAAAAAAATATTAAAACTCAAAAAAGACCCTAAGACCCCTAAAAACAATGAAGGACCATAAAAATCCTTAAAAAGATAAAAGATCATAAAATTTTTGAAAATACCTAAAAACCCAAAAAGAATGTAAAACTGAAATTACCTAAAGGACTATAAAATAACCAATAATCAAAAAATACACTAAAACACCAAAAACTCTAAAATAACCTAAAAACCCTAGAATAACATAAAAACCTAAAGAACCCTAAAACAAGCTAAAACCCATTAAAATGATAATAGACCTAAAACCCAAAAAGAAACCTAAAATCACTATAACCCCTAAAATCATCAAAAAACCTAAAAACCCATAAAACATTGAAAACCTCTAAATATCATAAACCCCCAAAAAATACAAGAGACCAACAAAACCATCAAAATAAAAAAAAACCCTTAAAAAATTAAAAATCCTTAAAAATACTACAAGAAAAAATCCTTAAAAGGCCCTAATACCCCTAACAAAACCTAGAAACCCTAAAAAACATAAAACTACTAAAAACAAAAAACCCTAAAAACAATTATAATATCAAAAACCCCTAAAAAACCCCCTAAAACCCTAAAAACATGAGAAATGATAAAACATTAAAAAACTAAAAACCACCTAAACCCCCTAAAAATCCACAAACCCATAAACACAAAAAAAAACCCATAAAACCCTAAACCCCCTAAACCATTAGAACCCCCAAAAATTCCTAAAACCCCGTAACCCCCCCCCCCCCCCCCCACCACCCCAAAAACTAAAATACACTAAAAACAATAAAAATCTTTATAGTACCCCTGATACCCGAAAACCATACAAGTCCTTAAAAACTCTAAAACCCAAAAATAATCCCAAAAGACCATAAAACACCCAAAAACCCATGAATGTCCATAAAAACCCAAAAAAAATTAAAAAACCTTTAATTACATTTACACCCAACGAACCATTAAAATTCCATAAAAACCCTAAAACTCACTAAATTATGCTAAAAGTCTATAGAAATCCTAAAAATTATTAAAAACCATAAAACCCATAAAAACCTTTTAAAACCCTATGACTCGTACCAACATAAAAAACCCACCCAAAAACCCCAAAAACCTTAAAACCCCCTAAAAACCCTAGGAACATGAAATTATTGAATCCCTAAAAAACCAAAATAAATCCTACAAACATAGTAAAACTCTAAAACCCAAAAAAACGCTACAGGAAAACCCATTTTTCATGAGGGGTTTTTTGCGATGGGAATAAATCTCGTCACAAATAGTCCTTCGAATAGGTTATTTGCGATGGGACAATCAACCCATCGCAAATAACCAATTATTTGTGATGGAACAAGGTGCCTCGTCACAAAAACATATGGGTGGATTGGTGTAGTTTGCACGCCAAACCGCACGAAAGGGTGTTTGCGAGGGGTAGGTGCCTCATGTCACAAATACCGGGTGATGGTAAGAAATAGTTTTGATAGGGGGTTCCCAGTCACAAATAGTTCAACCCCCGAAGGGTATCTGCGATGGGACTCATCGCAAATAACTGGCGGTGGTAAAAACCTATTTGCGACGGGATGTTGTCCCATTGAAAATTGTGTTGGTAGGTTACTTTTTGCGATGGGGCTCGTCGCAAATAATGTTTTAACCACCGACAGTAATTAATACGACCGAAAGTATTTGTGACAGGTCTCATCACAAAAAATTCAATTTGTGACGAGAATCTCATCGCAAATAGTCTCGTCACAATTAATCTAACCTATATATACCCCCACCCTTTTTTTCTTCCCTCCTTCTGAATTCCTTCCTTCTCAACTACTCTAAACTCAAATTTTAGAGTGACAATTTTTGAGAGTTAGTTTTTTTACGATGTTTTGAAGCCATCTACAATTATAAGAGAACAAGTTTAAAGGTATTTATATTTTATTTAATTTAGTATTTATTTCATTTCTTAATATTAATATTAATTATTGTTGATTAGTTTTAATTTTGTTAGATTTAAATTGTTTTGTTATTAGTATTTATTTGTAATAATAAAATTAAATTATTAGTATTAATTCTTAGTAATTAGTAATAATTAATAATTATTAACGATAATCAGTAATGTATATAAATAATTAGCGGTAATAAGTAATTAGTAGCTGTATTTTGTAGTAATTAATAATAATTAACTGTAATTAGTAATAATTAGAAATAAATTGTAATAATTGGAAAAAATAGTAATAAATATTTACAATTAGTAATAAATATTTACAACTAGTAATTAAATATTATTAATTAGTAATAAATAAAAATAATTAGTAATAATTACTAATAATTAGTAATAAATAAAAATAATTAGTAATATATTCTAATAATTAATAATAAATACTAATAAATACTAATAAATACTAAAATATACGAATAAATAGTAATTAAAACTAATAATTAGTAATAATTAGTAATAAATACTATTAATTTTTATAAATACTAATTAAAAGTATTAAATGCTAATAAATAGTAATAAATAGTAATAAATAGTAATAAATACTAATAAATAGTAATAAATACTAATAAATAGTAATAAATAGTAATAAATAGTAATACATAGGAATAAATAGTAATAAATAGTAATATTTAGTAATAAATAGTAACAATTAGTAATAAATAGTAATAATTAGTTATAATTAGTAATAAATAGTAACTAATGGTAATAAAAAGTAATAAATACTAATAATTAGTAATAAATAGGAATAAATAGTAATAAATAGAAATAAATACTAATAAATACTAATCAATAGTAATAAATAGTAATAAATACTAATAATTACTAATAATTAGTAAAAATTAGTAATAATTAGTAAAAATTCGTAGTAATTAGCAATAAAGAGTAATAAAGAGTAATAAATAGTAATAAATAGTAATAATTAGTAAAAATTAGTAATAATTAGTAATAAATAGTAAAAATAGTAATAATTAGTAATAAATGGTAATAATTAGTAATAATTAGTAATAAATGATAATAATTAGTAATAAATAGTAATAAATAGTATTAAATAGTATTAATTAATAATAAATAGCAATAATTACTAATAATTACTAATAAATAGTTTAAATAGTAATAAATAGAAATAAATACTAATAATTAGTAATAAATACTAATAAATAGTATTAAATAGTAATAAATAGTAATAATTAATTATAAATAGTAATAAATAGTAATAATAAATAATAAATACTTTAAATAGTAAAAATTGTAAGATAATTCAATGTTAAAAAATGTTTTGATCAGATATTTTCTTTGGCTAAAACACTATTACATGAAAGAAATGTGTTGGATGAAAATTACTATGAGAGCAAGAGGCTGGTTTGTAATTTGGGCCTTAGTTGTCAGAAGATTCATGCATTTGGAAATGATTGCATCTTATATTCTAGTGAAAATTATTCGTTGGATAGTCATCCCACATGTGGACAGTCAAGGTATAAATAAGCTCAACCGGGGAAGTCTAGATTGACTCCTGTAAAATGGATGAGATATTTTCCCCTTACACCCAGGTTGCAGTGTTTATTTATTTCTCAGAACATAGCATCAATGATGTCATGGCACAAAACCAATATTTCAACCAATAAAAGCATGAATCATCCATATGATCGTGATTCATGGAAAAATTTTGACTGACTCCATCTGTCTTTTTCTTTAGAAGCTCGAAACGTGCTATTGGGTATTTCTACTGATGGTTTCTGTCTGTTCGGTTCTTATATTAGTCAGTATTCATGTTTTCTTGTCTTTATAACTCCGTACAATTTACCTCCATGGATGTTGATGAAGAAGCCTTATATATTTTTGACCTTATTAATCCCAGGACATCTGAAAAAGAATATTGATATTTATTTGAAACCATTGATTGATGAGTTAAATTCATTGTGGAGTAATGGTGTTAGTGCATATGATGTTGCTGCAAAACAAAATTTCATTTTAAAATCTATATTGATTTGGATTATTAGTGAATTCCCGATATATGGCATGTTATATGGCTGGAGTACACATGGTATGAAATCATGTCCTTACTATATAAAAGACAACCAAACCTTTATGCTCGTTAATGGAGAAAAACCTTTCTATTCTGACTGTCATCATTGATTTCTTCCAACCGATCTTCCTTTTCGGAGAAAAAAATATCATTTCAAAAAAGGCACAATTGAAAGAGACTAACCTCCAAAAATGATCTCAGGTATAGTGTTAAATTCATTTGTATTTTCTTTACCTCCCATCACATTTGGGCCAATAGTAAACCAACAGAAAATTTATGGCTTTGGGAAATAACATAATTGGATAAAATGGAGCATTTTTTGGGATCTTCCATATTGGTCTAATTTGTTGGTCCACCACATGTTGGATTCCATGCATATTGAGAAGAACTATTTGGATAATTTATTTCATATAGTTTTGGATACTATTAATGCTCTTTTCCGTCAAAGAATCTAACGACTAAAAAAGGGAAATAGCTTAACACAAAGTGATTCATCCTTTGAAGAAACATCACAAATTGACAAAGGCATGAAGAGAGATTTGTTTACACTTGGGTCGCGTAAGTTTTACCATGGTCGTGCAAGTATACTTGTTCACCTCATATTGGTCGCACAGGTGACTTGCGCGCCCTAAGTTGTTTTTGACCAAGGTCTTCAAAGACCTATAAATACCCCTTGTGGGCCCCCCATTTCAAGGACGAAAAATCCATAAACTCAGATTTGAGATCACAGCGCCCTAGTCTCTTCTCAAAACCTTCCGAACACTTATAAGGTAATTTCTTACCTAGAATGGAAGGTCTAAAGAGGGGGAACAAGGCCTAAGTGTTGAAACTTATCAACACCTGCGCGCCTAAGTGGCCATCCCTTAAGGAAAATGGCCACACTTGCGCGCCGCCTTATTCCTTAAATAGAACTTGTGCGCCACTCATTTAAAAGTATTTACGGATAACACTAAGGGATTGAACCAAGCTTCGCCCAAGTTTTACCCTATGGGTTGACCGTCGTGCAAGTACCCATGTGTCGCACAAGTATACCTGTGCGACCATGACTTGCGCGCCCATGCAGGACTTGTGTGCATCTCTCTTTTTGGGTTCCCCTCCTGCCTATTCTCTTTTCTTCAAATCCACCTCTCCTATTCAAGATTTAGCCTTCAAAATCCTCTTCAAAGCCATTTATGGAATGATTCCTTGGTTGGCCTCCTTATCTGAAAGGAATTATATGGAACATCTCTCAAAACCTAGTGATTTACATATCTTTATTTCATTAAGGTTAGAGATTTCATCCATTCAACCTCATCCTTTAAGATGTGAGTATCTTTAATATGGGCACCCTCTTTAGGAGTAAGCCCCAAGTACCCTATTCTTGGGCATCCTTTTCAGGAGTAAGCCCCAGTCATAATTTTCAAACATGTGCCTCCTTTTCAGGAATAAGTCATAAATCTCAAGTCTCATTAATAAATGGGCCTCCTTTTGAGGAGTAAGTCCCAATCACAAATTCCCAAATATGGACATCCTCTTTAGGAGTAAGCCCCAAGTCCCTTAATTTTGGGCCTCCTTTTTATAAGTAATCCCTGGTCATAATTTCCTAACCAGGGCATCTTTTTTAGAAGTAAGCCCCATTCCAAGTTCCCAAATATGGGAATCCTCCTTAGGAGTAATCCCCAAATCTCAAATCCCTTTAATCTGGGCCTCCTTCTCAGAAGTAAGCCCCAGTTCTCAAGCCCTAGCCATAATTTCCATTAACTAGTCTTAACTTCTTTTGATTTGGGCTTCCTTCTCAGGAATAAAACCCAATCACAAGTCCACTCCTAATTTGGGCATCCTCCTCAGGAGTAAGCCCCAAGTCAAAGAATCCAAATCTCCATAAAGCACATATACGTTTATGGACCTTGCTATCAGGCTTCTTCTCTAAAGTAAGTCCTGATATTTATCTATTTGGGAAATCATACATATATAAGCCTCATATCATTCCTTGTGATCGCATCTTTCATGGCACAAATTTTCAGGTTTACCGATACCTCTTGTTTCTCTCACCGAGCATGACTCATGTCAGATTAGAGTGTAAAAGTAACCATTACCCATCTCTTTGCGCCGTTAATCATATGTACGCCCCACAATTTCCAACCGAACTACGTGGACTTTGATCTCTACCTTAAAAGTGGAGTGCGTAGGAAGCCTTTCAAAGGTTCAAGCCCATCACCCATTAATTCTCATTCGTCCCATATGACGTTAAACTATATCTTCATTTCCGAACTATGTGGGTTCTGATTCATTTTCTAATAAGGATATGTAGGTGTCCCATCTATGGTTACGATCCCAACTCTGAAATATCCCATGTCTTTATGAATGACAATAAACTTCAAGTGCCCCGCTGAGTGTCTTTAAAACCATTATGGTTATCATAATGACCAAGAGATCTTTATATAATGTATTGAAGGATACCATTGACTAAAACTCTCTAACAAATACAGATGATTCTCTATTGATGAATAACCTCAAATACATATAAAATATTCTCTAAATCTCATACATATTAAATCATTGATTGTCATATCTTAAGAAAATATCATTTTTGTACTTGGTAGTGTAATAAGGAGTCACAAAAATAACTTAAATCTATAAAGAGAGTCTCGGAGTAGAAAATAATTCCCCTCAAAAAGGTGTGATGTGTCCGACCTCCCATCCTCTCGACCAATTAAAATTTGTAAGCATCATCGGTCCACAACTAATGAGATCATGCCTTTGGAAAGTAGGTCCAAATGGATATAGAATCATTGGATGTTTCCGGTTTTATGAATAAACCCGTTAGAAACCGATTCGAATTTTTAAACCTTAAGCAAACAAGGTCATCCCCGATTCCTGAGGAAACAAAAAATGGTGAACCCGACGTGAATCCTTAACCAAGTTAAAATGTTGTTTTACTTATTTGTTAGGCCCCTATTTAAACTCAATGAGAGGGCCAACAAAAAAATCAATAACATATGTGCTCATCCAAAAGATGTAGTGGCCGAACTTATCTTGATTATTTCTGTTATATCAAATAGGAACTCTTTTCCAAGATCTTATGTGTTACAGAAATGGCTTCTCTTAAGTTCACACCTATGAATACCTCTGCTGTGAATACCTCTGCTGCTATTCCTGCTGGATCATCATCCTCTCTGAGGACGACATCACCTACTCAGCATCTTCAACGCTGGGTATAAAATGCAATGGTTAAGGAATACCATCGACGTGGTACTATTCCAACTCTGGAGGCCGCTCGACAAGATCTCCAAGTCAATAATTCAGCCTGGTCATCCAGACAGCGACGACCAGCGATCAAGAAGCAGACGACGCTAACCACTGTCTCCAACTGTTTCGGGTCGTTATCCCTGAAACGCAATTACCATTCCCTCCCATATTCTGAGGAGGTAAATGAGAAGGTCACTAAAGGCCTTAATTCATGGAAACAAGAGTCATTCTCGAGGGCTCCCACCAACAACCACCGCCAGAATTGTGCGGCAGTGCGCCCTCAACATGATGAGGGTGTCGACTCCAGGCATTTGGCTCAGGTTCCTCGAACCCGAGCAGGCAAGAACAACCACCAGAGGCGACAACCAGTTAACAATGAGCAGGTTCTTATCTCTACTATTTCTGGATAAGTCCACCAACCTAACTTGGTGGAACGCAACGAGCGGGAACACACACTCGTCCATTTTAATTCCGTTGTCTAGAAGACTCGTCTGGCAGCAACACGCCATTCCCACCAGGAAATTCCAGCGGAGTACTATAGATAGGAACATACACCTATTTATAAATCATTAGCTAGGCAGCAGGCTCGTCTGACTACATATGATGAAGCCCGCCAACCCAATGTGTTGAAAACTGGTAAACCGGCACATACACCTGCTTACACTCATCAATCTTCCTAGCAGTCTTGTCTGCCAGTATTAAAGGAATTTCATCAACCACGTTTGGAGAAGTGCAATCAGCAGGCACATACACCTACTAGTATTGATCAATCCTATCAACAATCTCGTTTTGTAGAACTCGGATAAGTCAATTGGAAAGCCCCAATGACAAACAAGAGGCAGACTCAACTCTCTTCCCCCACACATGAGTACTGTCAGAATTCACTGACAGGAAAAGGAGGACAGGAGCAGGAACACAGACCTACTCCAAGCACGGAATGGACGTATATTCCCATTATGGCATCTGAGGTCACCAAGCACATTCTGACAATGGTGAAGGAGCAGAAGCATGTCCCTGCTCATTTTCTGGATGCCTGCCAGGATATTATAACAGCTTCAGCAGCAACACAGGGAATGAAATGAAAATATATCCCTACCAGTGGAGTGATACATCAATAGTTCACTCCAGAACAGACACACACCTCTGTTCCAGTCCAAGAGGGTTGTGGGGAATACTGCCCCATATCATACGGACAACCAAGTCAGGCACATACACCTGATTTTAGTAGAGATAATCATCCTAACCTGACTATTTTTCCTGAGCAGGCACATACACCTACCCATAATAACCAATTTCATCAACAAGTGGTTCCCAAAGTGAGTAATAAGGTGTCTAAGAAAAAGACTCATCCATAACAGTTAGGAAATCAAGGGCTAATCTGTAATAAGGCCTCACTGGATGCTGGAGTTCTTGATGCACTCAGAAAATTTTCTGTTGCAACTCAAGATTCTACTCTCTCAGTTCCCAATAGTGGGAACATTAATTCTGAAGGTCTGCATCAGACACTTCCTCATGAAGGCTTGCATCATGACAGTTTGGTCGATCTTGAAGTATCATCTTCAGATGAGATCCATGATAACCCTCTGCATGGCCAGAAGACTAAGGAGCAAAAGGTTTCATCTTTTTCTGTAACCCACCATGGTGTTCCTCCCCATGATGATGAATCTAGCTGTGAAAGTCCTTTCCGTAGTAATAATTCACATTTCCTGGAAAATGATCTAATGGAAAATGTAGGGTTGATAAAGCCCTCTTATTTTGAGGCACTTGCAAATGTGAAGCCAGTCATGTCCGATGCTTTACCACTAGCAGGTGAAATACTTTCTCAACCAGAAGATAGCTTGGGGTATAGGTCATTCTCCAAACCACCCCTGAGTCATGCATCTTCTAATTTGGTAAATGAATGCTCTACCAATATTTTTGAATCTGCTGAAGCAACAAATAAGCACCAGCTTTGGTCTAATCAGGTAGAAAAATCTTTATTGAACAATAAAGAGGAAGTACTGAATATGAGAAATCAACTGCCGAAAGGTGAAGTACCAGTCATGTTTTGGCCTTTGGCTGACTCTCAGTATGACATTCCAGAGATGTTGATAGAATATTGTATTCGTGATATTCGTCTCAACATGTGAATAACACTTTGTGAATTGAAAAAGAAAATATTATCTTACGATGAATATGAAAATCATGTAAAGATAATAGAAGGGTTACAATGCCAAATTGATTTGGCCTCTCTCTCAGTTTCTTGATATCTGAAGGCTGAAAATTAGCAGTGATCCCTTCAACGTTCATGCCTTGGCCCACTAAGAAGGTTGTGCCAGTTAATTTCCAATTCCCCATCTGGTATTCATATCAGGGGATGGGGTGTTCATGGAGCACTGCAGTTCATTGTACTCTCTAGTCAACAAAGCCCTCCGAAAGTGGTCTCATGCAATGTTATTGCCCACGGCCGGCCATAGACAATTGGTTTTGTTTGTAATCAAAGGCTCGCTTAGGAACAAGCCTCAACTAGTTCTTCTCAAAATTAGTAATACAGAGAACAAGTTGTCGAATTACTCTTGCATCAAGGAAACGAGAATATATAAAAGGCTTCTCATTTAGAGTGAGTGCATTATCAAGTGACAGAAGTGTCAGAAATCATCCAACAGTCATTTCAATCAGGTGATTTGTGTGGATGTAGGTTGATGTATCCAACCAATTTCCGGACTAAATTCTGCACAATCAGGAGAGATTTTAAGAAAGTCTCAGATGTAGCAGCTCAAGAGCCATGCCAGCTTGACAGACTGGGGACTCTTTTGGCTCAACCATCAGGATCAACAAATAGGATTCGAGGAGTTGAGAAGAAATTTCATGAACAGCCCCAGTCCACCGGACTGGGGACTTTTCCAAATCCTCAATCTCTTCCTCAGAGAAAGTAAGTCTTCTCTTGATTAGGGAAGAATCCCCAAGAGAAACGAAGAGCTGAATTATCATTAGATTCCCACCAAATTAAGGTTCTTCAAGAAGTTCCTGAGGTATCAAATCAACAGAAGGCAGTGTCTCATCTGGTACATAGAAGAAGACAATATCGCAAAAATGTCGATAGAAGAGATGCAATGAATTACGCATCAATAAATGTCATCAATGTCATTGTTGCTGATCCTCCAGAAGATGAGGCTCATTCCGAAGGATCAGATGAGGAATTTCCTTCTCAAGAGGCTGTGCACACAGAGGCAAATGAAGAAGGTGTGCATACAAGAAATAAAAGGCTTACCCAGAATCTGGGTATTTCCTTCAAATAACCAACTTCCCCCTATCAGAAAGGCGTCCAACAAGGGGAAAGAGAAGAATCAGGTTACATACCCTTCCTCTGTAGAAGTCCAATCACTCTCACTAGAGAAAATATTCTCACAACAAGAGTAAGAAATGAAGGAAGTAAGGAGGTTGAATGCAGAACTACTTCAAAGTAGTCTTTCTCCTAAGCATGATGGAGTTAGTCAGCCAAGGGAATTTGTTGCGGTTACTGAGATGGATCAAGAGTATCCTTCTTTACCAGTACACCCTCACAGGTCTAATCCTATGGGTCATGCACAACAACAATAGGTGGTGCTACCATCAGTTGTAGTACCAGCCACCACACATGTCCAAGCTCCAGTTATTGCACCTGCACAGGTCAAAGCTCAACTGGATGTTTCTCAAAAGTTAATGACTAACATTTAGTCATTAACATCTCGGTTGGAATCTATTGAAGGAAAGTGTGCATCGGTTCAATTGGAGAAGAGAGATTACTCTGAATGGATAGACGCAATTCCTCTCCCATTAAATTTTGTAAGTACCAAATTCCCAATCATTAATGGTTCGAGAGACCCAGAGAAACACTTAACACATTTTGTTTCTCATTGCGATCCTATGATGGGAACCCCTCAGCAACAAGAAGAAGTTAAGCTCAGGTGTGTTGTACAGTCATTACAAGGGACTGCTTTTGTATGGTATACAATCTTGCAATCCCGGTCAATTACCAGGTGGTAGGATCTTCGTCAACAATTCCTTCTTTAATTCAGCTCATCTTTGCCAAAGACAACAGTTTTTTATCTTAAAAATTGTAAGCAGAGGGAGAATGAAACGGTTTTATACTTCATTACTCGCTGGAAGGGATTAACATATTCCCTGAGTTTAGCACTCCCTCAAGAAGCGTTGTTGCCAATCTGTGTGATGAATTACGCACACCATTGATCCATGTGAAATACACATGAGGGTTTTGAGACCTTAATTCAATCTCACAACAGATTGAAGGCACTCTTATAAAGACAAAGGATAATTCTCGTGTAATTATATCATCTCCAGGAAGGAGAATGGGTAAAGCAGAGACTGCTATAGTTATGCTTAAACAAGCACCTGTACATGCTTCTACTTCAAGGCCTTCATCTTCTCGAAGGGATCCACCTCTTGAGCATCAACAACAGAGGCTATTTCGTCAAGATGATCAAAGAGATCAAAGACAAAAACAATTTAAGGATTTAAAGAGAAAAGTTTACTCTTTCCGAAATGAACAAGTTCCTAGTTACTTCATTTCGGCTCTGGAAAATAATTTGGTTCAATTTCCAAGGCCCAAAAGGCCAAAAAAGGAAAGAGATGAATACCACCCCAATTATTTCCCATTTCATCAGATGTTGGGGCATCCCATTCAGGAGTGTTTTGTCTTCAAAGACCTCCTGAAAATGATGGTGGATTCGGGACAAGTCAAACTGAAAGGTTCTTCAACTCAGGTAGCATGTGTTACTGCTACAAATCCAGAGGAATAAGGTGAGTGTCAAGAAGTCATAAATAAAAATGTACAGAAATATGATTATTGGATGGTCAGAAAAACTATCAACCGAACTCATGCCATTTTGCAAACGCAATTGAAGAAACCAATTGGGTCTTCTGATATGAATTCCACAGCAAAACCCTCTTCATCAGAGGAAAAATCCTCAAAGAAACGTCATAATTCAAATATAGAGGAACAATCAGAAGAAGATGAGATCATGTCAATGCCCAAGTTGTCTTTGACTCTGACAGATTTTAGGCCATCTACTTCAAAGACTAAACGAGCACCGCCCCACAAAATGGAACTACCTAAACAGGCTAATCATGTATAATCTTCATCAGATGAAGAGTTGATCTTTTGTTCTGTTAATATTATTCATTTAATATATCCTTATGTCAGTCACAGCTTCGATCTTAATGAGCCTGAGTTCCCTGTATCAAACAGAGGAAATAGAGGGAGTTCCAGAGGTCTGGAATATAGAGGAAGACGTGGATATCCCAAAAAACCACTATTCTAATTCTACCCCTGCTAGAACTGTGTATGCAACAGAAACTCGTGGCAGAGACCTTCAGCTGGCTCAACAAGAACAAGAAAATTCTTCCACCAATAGCAGATTCAGTCCTGGTACAGTTATTCTGGAGGATCAGTTAGAGGTTCCACATTCTTCCTTTGAGCAAGTAAATAGACCTATTTGGTCTAATCTTCCAAATCTAGGAGTATTTTCAACTCCTATCCCAATACAAGAAGCATATACTTATAAAGAATAAACCACTAAGGCACCTGCGAAACCACATGTTCCTATTGGAAAACGCAGACCTTTGGATCAAAAATATGATGTTTTGAAACATTTTTTCCATGTACTGGCCAATTTATCAATTCTGGATGCCTTGAATCTATCCAAGGGTCTTTGGGAGGCACTCATTGAGGCTTTGTCAAGTCCTCAGGAGTTTGAAACTGAAATTGCTGCGGTTGAAGTATATCATGTAGAGAATAATCCTATAGAATGCTATGAAGTGATATATTTTATAGATAAAGATGAAGATGATGTCGTGCATGTACTTATCAGACCTTTGTATTTATCTAGAAATGTCACTGGTGTGGACATCCAAAGATCTTTCATTGATAATGGTTCAAGAGTCAACCTCATCCCCATTTTTACACTTCGTTGATTGGGCCTCATAGAATCTGATTTATCTCCTTCTACTCTGATGTTTCAAGGATATGATAAAAATAAACAAGAAACACTAGGAGAGATTACACCGAGAACTCAGTTTGGAGACCTTGTATCCAATTCAGATTTCATGGTTGTTGATCACGATACAACCTTCAATGTTTTTCTTGGAAGACCTTGGCTACATCAACATGCAGTTATCCCTTCATCATACCAGTAATGTCTCAAGTATTATTTTGATGGTCAAATTGGGACATTGTATGGTGATATATATGTAAAGACCCGTAAAATTCAAGGGAAATTTTTTCTTAATTTTCTTTGGAATTTTACAAGAGCGCGGTTTCTGACGGAACCTGATTCCGAGGCCCGGAGTGCCCGGAATCAATTTCCGAAGTTTGGCTCGGGTACGTTCAGTGAACGAACGAGCGGGTTTTCCTAACTTTTGATCCGGTGCTCGGAATTGAAATCCGAGGGCACTGATGAACTCGCAGCGCCGATATTCTCTTAAGGATACCTTTTTCGAGGTTGCGTTTATTTCGGGATGAGAGTTAGTTTTTGGGAGTTTAGAATAAGTTAAATAAAAATTGTGGATTACAAATTTTTATTTAAACTTGTTAGTTAACTTATCTCAAAAGAAGTTAGGGGTGGGACCCACACCCACTTAACCTCCCTTGAGAGGATTAAGTGTGGTGGGGCCCGCACGAACCCTAAACTTTTCATCTTCTCCCAAACTCCCTTAATCCCTCTTTAAATGACATGACAATTGTTATTTAATTTTGGAGTTATCCTTTTTGAATTTCAAACCTTTGAAATTCATTTGTTAAGTTTGTGAATAAAATAAGTCTCAATCTTATTTTATTTGGTTAGTTTTTGTTTAGACATCTTGAGAGCTTTTGAGAGCTTTTCCTTCTTCTTCAAGCTTTGACGAAGAACGCTCAAGCTTTGACGAAGAACGCTCAAGCTCCGACGAAGAACGCCGCTCCTCTTTTTTTCTTCGTCTTCTGTGTCAACGAAAGGAAACACCGCTTCCTCCTCGGATTTCCTTCATCGGCATACGAAGATTCGCCGACGACGTACCTCTTCGGACGTATCTCTTTTTCAACGGATTCGACGAACGACTACCACAATGCCCCGACCTCCGCGATGATTTCTTCCGCGGGACGTTGACAAATCTTCGAACTTATACCCAAGGTAGGGGTTGTTGTTATTGTTTATTTATTTATTGTTTATTTATTTATCCTTGTTCGTGGTTCTAGCATGACTAACGTGAGGATTATAATTTTGTGTTATTGTTTAACGTGAGGGGGCCGGACCGCATGAACACGGCCGAACCCCCTCCATCGTTCTTGTTGATTTATCTTGCGGGAGGAAACAAGGTGGCGTGGTGCCATCGCACCACGCGGATAATCGTTCGATTATATTGTGTGGCGCCGTCGCACCGCGCCGTGGAAGAATCATCAAGAACGCGACGTCGTCGCACCGCGTCAAGGGGAATCGAAGGCGCGGCGGAAGGGCGCGGTGCCGTCGCACCGTGCTGGACGACGAACACCGCGGCCGGTTCCGGGCCGCGGCGGGACGAGAAGACCGGCGGCCGGGCCGCCGGCGTCGGAAGCCGGAAAAAGGGGACCGGTTTACCGGTCCCGTTGGAGAAAAACCGGCCGGCCAGGTGGCCGGCCGGATGGTCAAAATCCGGGGGAAATTAATCCCCCGGCCAGCACTAAAGCCCCCCCCCCATTTAATTGGGGGGCGGTTTCCTTGAGGGGGGTAGGCGGCCCCCCGGTTTCTTCAAGCAGGCCCCCACGAGGGGGGCCGGATTCCAAAAGGGCGCGGCATAATGCCGCGCCGCCATCCCAATCAAGCGGAGGCTTAGCCCCCGTGCGCTACCTCCGTGCGGCGCCAGGCCGCCGCGCCGCCGGCCGGCCGGCCGGGCCGGGTCGGCCCGGACCCGGACCCCCCATTTTCGAATCGGTTTCGGTCTTTTGGCCATAACTTGAGCCACGGACCTCCGATTGACGAACCGTCTATGGCAACGCGATCCTTGGATCGAGACGGTCGTTTTGGTATATCGCACTCAATGTTTCGGAATACTTTGGGTTCGGCCGGGTTGGTTCGTTCACGAAACCAACCGGGCCTTCGGAGTGGAAACGCTCATATCTTGAGCTACGGACGTCCGATTGACGTGCCGTCAGCTTTGTTGTGTTCCTCTTAGTGAGACGGTTCTTTTGGCATACTCCGCCCGAGGTTTTGACACAGGTGGAGTACGGTCGGGTTGGTTTTTCCTTAAAAACCAACCGGGCCCCGGGGACGAAAATGCCAATAACTCTCAGACCGGGCGTCCGATCGACGCGCCGTCTGTTGCGTTGAGTTCCTGTTGACGATACGGAACTTTTGGATACATCAACTCTGGACTTTGTGACAGTTGATGTATCATCCTCTCGGCTCGTGGAGCGGACCCTCCGAACGAGCTTGCTGTGTGCGGGAACCCTAGTGCTGGCTGCGACTGTTACTGTGACTGCTACCACTGCTACTGCTACTGTGACTGCGACGACGACAGTACAGAGATCCTGTGTGGATTCGACGACGACGACTACAGCACTCAGCGATCCTACGTGGATCAGTGCTACAGTTCCTGTGTGGGCCCGATCCTGTGTGGGTCCGATCCTGTGTGGGTCCTTGCGCTCAGCGGTCCTGTGTGAACCAGCGCCTACAGGTCCTATGTGGGCCCGATCCTGTGTGGGTCTTTTGCGGGGGTTAGTTACCTATCGATCCTTCATGGGTCCGACGACTTAGATGGATCAGAGATCATATTTATCGTCCTTTGAAGAAGTATACCTGTGTGAGCTGAATCCTGTTGCTTTCCTGTGTGGATTGTGTTGTGCTATCCTGTGTGGATTACGTTTTTCTTTCTTGTGTGGAATACGTTTACTTTCCTGTGTGGACTGAGTTGTACTTGGGCTCGGAGGTTGGAGCATATTTGAAATTGATGACTTAGGTATATGTATGGGCATATACCTAAGCAGTGTCGGTTGTTATTTCGTGATTGTACCTTTCTTTGTGGTTTATCCTTTGTGGATTTTGAGAGACCTTCAGGGGTCTCGGGGTCCCTACTGAGTAGCTTATACTCACCCCTGCACGGGCTTTGCCCGCACTACGTTGTGTTGGTTGCAGATGACGGACAACGTTGATCTTGGCTGAGGCTTGCAGAGCAGGATGGTACCTGGAGGTGGACCACTGGGCGGGACGTGCTCGGAGCGGACGGCGGGACCCGTGGAGCAGTGGAGCTATCTGTACCCACCCTTCAGGTGGGATTTCCAGTGGACAGCTCGGCGTAGCGGCTTTTACTTTTTAGTTGTTGTTTTCCCTTTCGAGTTGTACTTTACTTTCAGTTTGGGTTTGTATACTGGCCCATTTACTTTTCTGCACTTTCAGTTGTACTCTGCTTTTGCTTAGTGTTTACATTCCGCTTGCTTACTCTGTGGTGTTTGTTTACTTTACAAAGGAAATGCCTTCCCTTTTTACCGGGATTTACGCCTTGGTGCTAGTCGCCAGCCCCTGGCCTATGGAAGGCGGGCTTGGGGTAGTCACGGCACAGACCCCGAGGGCGGGTCGTGACAATATACCCCTTCAAAACATGTGAATCTCAATTCATTGAGGCGGAATTCTATCACATGAAGGGAATGGAGAAATCCACAATAAGGGAGGTTACCAAATTTAATGCTCCATATGGTTTGGAAAAAATTCTAGTAAACCCATTCACACATGTGAGTATAGATTATGTGTTTCCTATCAATCAAATTGATAGGATAGACCCAAATCCAAATACTCTTATGGAAACTTCCATAATGTAAATTACGGCAATCAAGCCAGACAGCATGGGAGAAATTTGTGATTTACCAAGCAATGATGAAAGCTCAAATGGAGATGTCTTCATGTCATCTGCTGAAATCCAGCAAGTCTATAATTCGCCAACCAGACCAGAAGAAGCTATATAAATTTTAGAGGTGAACGATGATGTCGATTCTGAATCCATCATCTCCTTTTTATTACACAAGGAAGGCCCTTCATCGTCAATAGGGTCAGAAATGGAAGCCTCTTCTTCAAGATGTTCAAATTTTAACATCTCTCTTGATCATTGAAATTCTGCTTCATCATCTACTATGCAAGTAGAAGCAGAAGAAATAACATGTGTTGAAGAAGAAGAGGAAGATCTCAGGGATGCTCTTCCATCATTTGAAGAGGATATCTCTACCACTGTGGATGAACTCAGAGAAATAAATATGGGTACAAAAGAAGATCCATGCCCCACTTTAATTAGTGTGTCCATGACTCTTGAAGATAATGAAATGTATATTTTATGTTTAATGAATAATCGATATATATTTTCTTTTAACTATATAGAAATACCTGGGCTTGATTTCTATGTTGTCACTCATCATTTGGGTATGCTAGAAGAACATCAAGGATTTAAGCAAGCCGCAAGAAGAACACACCTAACTTATGCTTCCAAAATTGAAGTTAAAATTGATAAGCTTATCAAAGATAACTTCATTAGAGAAGTTCAATATCCCAAGTGGTTGGCTAATATTATCCTATGAAAAAGAATAATGGAAAAATTAGAGTTTGCATTGATTTCAGAGAAATTAATCGGCATTTTCCTAAGGATGATTTTCCAGTTCCGATTACAGAACTCTTAATTGATGAAAAATCTGCCTATGAATCACTTTCCTTCATGGATGGATATTCTGGATATAATAAAATCCTAATGGATCTAGAATATGAAGAATATATAGCTTTCAGAGCCCCTCAGGGTGTGTTTTTCTATCGGGTAATTCCCTTTGGCCTAAAGAATGTTGGCACAACATATCAGTGTGCCATGCACCGTATCTTCAAACCCTTTTTAGGGAAATTTTTTGAATGTTATGTGAACTATTTGGTAGTTAAATCCAAACAAAATTCTAATCAATTGGCTGATTTGGAAGTCATATTCCACAAACTTCGACAACATAATTTGAAGATGAACCCCTTGAAATGTTCTTTTGGGGTAACCTCAGGAATATTTATTGGCTTTTTTGTATTCCATCATGGTATCGAAGTCAATCCTGAGAAGAAAAATTCAATCCTTGGTATGTCACCGCCTCATAATTTGAAGGAATTGAGAGGACTTCAAGGAAACTTAGCCTATATTCGGCATTTCATCGCCAATATGGTAGGCAAGAGTTTACCCTTCACCAAATTGATGAAGAAGGGAGTCACTTACCAGTGGACTGAAGAATGTCAAGAGGCATTTGATATTATCAAGAAATATCTCTTGAGTCCACTGATATTAATTCCACCTGTTGAAGGAATACCACTTATCCTCTATGTGACAGCCTTAGAGCGATCATTGGGTGCCTTCCTTGCCCAGAAGAGTGATGTTGGGAATGAAAACAGCCTTTACTATCTCAATCAGACTATGCTTGAAGCATAAAACCGATAATCAAGTATTGAAAAGTGCTTCCTAGCATTAATATTTTCAGTTCAAAAATTGAGACACTACCTGCAACATCATGAGGTCCAATTGGTATATCTCAATAACCCACTCAAATTCATCCTTAGTTTTTCAATGATTACAGGACGTCAAAAAAGGTGGGAAGTTATTTTGCAGCAATTTGATATCCATTATGTGTCTCAAAAAGGAATAAAGGGTCAATATCTGGCTGATTTCCTTGCTGAACACCCTTCAGTTGAAGATACATCTTTAGATACGGAACTTCTTGATGAGGAAGTCTTTTCTATTCAAGATAATCTTCAAACATGGGAAATGTACTTTGATGGTGCTTCCAGAAGTCCAATAAGGAAGAAAATGGAAGATCCTAAATTCAACAAAGTTGGATTAGGAATTGTACTTATTTCCCTGGAAAAGGCAGTGCTACCTTATTCCTTCTCATTGATGGGAGGCGGTACATATAATGAAACATCATACCAAGCTCTCATCGCAGGATTGGAGTTGGCGCTTCAAAAACAAGTGAATCACTTAAAGATGAAAGGTGATTCAGACCTGGTAATCAAACAAGTCAATGGGTATTATGACATCAGAAAAGAGGAACTAATCCCTTTGTATGTTTACTTCAGAGAGTTAATGGCAGAATTTCCTTTAGAACTGACATTTTCTTATGTCCCGAGATCATAAAATGCCCAATCTGATGCACTGGCTAATATAGCCACAGCTTCGGAAGATCCAAATCGGGATGAGACAATCATCAGTATTTCCCACCTTCGTACAATTTCACATAATTTTCAAACTATAATAGATGAAATCAATTAAATTAGTCCCATTCCTGAACCATATGTTCATACTACAGGATGGATGACACCTATCTGGGAATACCATCAAAATGGAACACTTCCACCTGATAGAGCTGGGAAAGAACAAATCTGACGACATGTGGAAAATTTTACTCTTTATGATAGCCCATATCACCTAGTGAAAATTATCTACAAAAGTGGTTTTGATGGAATTCTCTTCAGATGCATTGACGGTGAAGAGACAATGGCTGTTATGAAAGAAGTGCAAGCATGATTCTATGGTGCCCACAAGTTTGGACATAGACTATCTAATCAAATTAAAAGTCTTGGATACTTTTGGCCTTCAATGATATAAGATTGTGTTGATTTCACAAAAAAGTGTCATTCATTCCAAGTACATGCCAACTTCATTCATCAACCTCAGAGTTGCTTCATACAACTAAATACTCGTGGCCATTTTCCACATGGGAAATGGATGTAGTAGTACCTCATCCTTCAGCTATAGCCAAGCAGTTTAAGTACATTCTTACTGCTACTGAATTCTTTTACAAATGGGCAGAGGAAATACCTCTAAAAGAAGTTATTTCTAAAACCATTTTAGCTTCATCAATTCTAACATCATTACCAGATTTGGTGTCCCTCATACCATATTGATGGACAATGGCACCAACTTATGTACATCTAAGGTAAGGAAGTTGTATTAAGAATACAAAATCAAATCCAACCATTCCTCTCGATATCATGTAGTGGAAAATGGTCAAATAGAAGCTTTCAACAAGACTCTTTCAAATATACTCAAAATACGGTGGATAAAGATAAGAAAACATGGCCTAATAAAATCTTTCATGCTTTATGGGCTTATCAAACCACCACCCGAACTTCAATGCGGTCAACTCCATATTTATTGGTATATGGAACAGAAGCAGTCTTAACTATTGAAGTTCATTTACCCTCACTCAGGGTAGCCATTTTTGATCATTCATCTATGGATGAATAATATCAAAAGTTATTGGATGAATTGGAACGATTAGACGAGAAAAGATTGTGCACCTTGCACCACTTGGAAGTCTATTAGAATCAAATAGAATGAGATTTCAACAAAAAATTTTGTCTTAATTCATTCGTTCAGGGAGAATTGGTATTAGTTCTCATAACTCCAATGATACCAAGAAAGAAACCTCTCAAGCTTGAGCCAAAGTGGGAAGGACCTTATTCAATACATAAGGTCTACTCCAATGGAGCTTATTCTTTAATCTCAATGGATGGAGAACTCATCACGACTCCAACCAATGCCATATTTCTGAAGAACTATTTTGTATAATACAAATAAATCTCATGGTCCATGCATATGACCTTTAACTATTTTCACTTACATCCAACACGATGCTAAACTATGTCGTCCTAGCTATATGACGTTAAACTGTACAGAAGGCCCTTACATCTAGCAAGAAGTTAAACTGCATAATTGTCGGTCCATGCATATGACCTTAAACTGTTCGCACCATCGTCCAACATGATGTTAAACTGTGTCATCGTCCAACATGACGTTAAATTGTGAAAAAGTCCCTAATACATCCAACAGGACATTAAACTGTATTGTTCCCATCATCTTAGCTACAGGACACTAAACTGTACAGCACCCTTATTGTCCAACATGACTTTAAACTATGTCCCTATATTTTGTCCTACATGACGTTAAACTGTACTGCTCATTCATCCTACATGACATAAAACTGACAATGTTTCTTAAATACATCCTACATGACATTAAACTGTGCATCATTAATGTTGTTTCGACCTCTTGTTTCTCACAGCAAGTATGACTCACGTGTGATTAGAGTAAACTTCAACCATAACACCCTCTCTGGGCCGCTAACCTTGTGTAAGTCCCGACACCATTTTTTTAGGTCGTTGTCTTCAAGAACAACTTGATTGACAATTCATTCTTTAATTGAACTATGCGAAATTTGATCCTTTCCTTCGAGGCTGGGTACGTAGGCAACCTCCTGAGGTTCAAGCCCAAAACCAATCTCTTCACATCGATTGACCTACATCTCATATGATGTTGATTTATGAAGCAGCTGAAGAACCAATACAATTTACATTGGTTCACCATCATCCTTGATTCGTGATGTTAAACTGTACAACAGTTTTTTCCTGTATGACAATAAACTACAAAATTCTTTGACACCCTCACCTGAGATGGAATCATTATTTACATTGATCTTTAATCATGTTATATTCCAAAGACTATGTTCATACATTCCAATTCCCAAACCTTTTATCTTGGGTTAATCCATAATTGCACTAAATTCCTCTTTCACCCTTCACTTTTATGAACTGAATCTGTACAAAGGGTATTTTAAGAACTATGTGTGGCTTGATTCCCATCCTTATGGGATATGTAGGAATGTTCTAGCGTCCCTCGAATCCTGCCCCAATTCTTTGGGCCTAACCCCCAAATTTCACTTTCAGTCCCTTGACTGAAAAGTCCCCCTATGAAAACAGGAATGTGGTATGAAAACCCTGGTCTTCATTCACATCAGGTTTATAAAACACACAATGTGTGTTCCTTAATATGGTCTGAGCTCTATGACCCTAAACTAATATTTCCTACACTCTCATCCCACATGATGTTAAACTGTATTTCAAGAACTATGTTTGGATATATTCCCATCATTATGGGATACGTAGTGAAGTCCAACACCTTAATACAGGACCTAACCACAACATGATTATAGTTAGCATTGGTCTATGTATCTCTACATGCATTGAACAATGCCCATTTTTATGTGCCATACTCCTAACCTTAATTACTTTCAGATCTCCATAACCCTTTTCTTGACTTCTGGTCACAAAAGTTCTGATACCTGAGAGTTCTTTTGCCTGACTATGCAGTACGTGCCCTTAGGTGGCCTTGCATAAACAGTCTACATAACAGAATTTTCATCCAAAAGATATTATTATTTGACTATGAAGCCAATGCCCTCAAGAATCCCTGCATAATTCAACCCCCTAACAGTTTTGTTGAATAATGGTAACTTAATTCTTGGAAGGAAAACCTCTTTTGTCCTTATTTGTCTTAATGAAAATATGTAGGGATCTGCAAAAATATTCATCATTAACATATTTGTCTCATACTATTTTTCATGATCTGAAAGTATTGAAGTCTATGGTTTATATTTTCCTTCCCTACGTTTGGGTCAGACCTTCGCAGGAGTGACATTCATCCAATTCTTTGATAATCTTAATTGGAGATATCCTCTCCATATTCAAGTACCTCTTTCTATACAGCAGACTCTGTGATTTAGAAAATTTGAATCTTTATAAACTTCTGTTGGCTTTTTAGCAGTAGAAAAGTAAATTTCTGAGAGTTCTTTTTCCTGACTATGCAGCATGTGCCCTTAGGAAGCCTTGCATACGTAGTCTACATAACAGACCTGTCATCCAAAGTATGCTATTATTTGACTATGCAGTCAATGCCCTTAGGCAGCCCTGCATAATTCAACCCCCTAACGGGTTTGTTAAATAGTGGTAACCTCATTCTTGGGAAATACTTCTTCTAATGCCTTTTGGCCCTTTTTCGTATCATTCCTCATAATCAAAATTTCTTAAGACATAGCTTACATGTTTTCCTCCATACTTGAATATGGTAATATGTTTTCAGATAAATTATCAAGGAATTGAGTCAATTTTAGTCCATTCGGTCAAAGATATTTCGACCATAAAACATTAGCCTTTTTATGTCCGATGTGCATGACTTTAAACTTCCTACAAAAGACAAGGGAACTATGAACAAAAGTCAAGTTCTATCTCACTAAACATACATTTCGTATGATTTAGGTAATATTGAGAAATTAAATATTCAAAGTTTGTAGGGTTATTTATAATAATCCTAGTAAAAATGAAACTATTCTTAGTATACCCATTGGCTTAGGTAAAAATTTAAAGCAGGTAGAAATAGAAGACATGCACAAATGATTGAAGATGAAAGTGTCTTTCATTGATGCACAAGAGTTAGAAGGACATCCACAGATTGAAGTCTCTTCTCTTTTCCAAGAATTACAAAAGGTTGTCAACATAAATATTCATTTGATTTACGGCATCCTGATCTTTATCAGCAGCCACTTGAAGCTCATTCACTCGACCAACTTCACTCTTTTCAGCTTTATGGAGTGCTTTCTTGGCATCTGCAATGGCTTTCATACCATTCTCTTGAACTCCTTCCAATGAATTATTAAGCTGGTCAAGTTCCCCAGTAACATCATCTAACTGTTGCTGAAGGTGCATCGGCTGGACGACTTTCTCTTTGATCTTATGCTTCAGCTCCATTAACTTGGCAGCATGATCAGCCTCAGCTCGGGATACTGCAACCACAAATTCATTGATATTGGCTGACATCCTGACCCTGGTCAAATCTTGATGGTACTTCTTCTCCTACTCCCTTCTTAAGATGACTTGTTTTACCGCGGCATGGATCTCTTGATATCCAAACCCGCCAAGTCCCAACATGAAAAATAGAGATGACAGTCATGGGATCTTCGATGACAGATCTTCAAGAGTCACTTCAGATATGATCTTCTATATGTTCTTCCATTCCTTGAATCGTTAAAATTGGAGTGCCTTTTGTACTTCCGGGACTGACTCAGCATCACTGTCACAAGGGGGGATATAATCCTGGATTAATGCACTTAGATAAGTGCCATGTTATGCTCCTTCCCCTATGAACCTTGTTACTTCTATTCCCATTGGGACGGAGGCTGAGGCTTCTCCTCTAGATCTAGCCACTGAAATTGATGGCCCTGCATAGTCAATTGAATTTTTTTGGTTAGTTTCAAAGGAAAAACAATTGATTGGAAACCAGCCACAAATATTGTTATCTATTACCCAACGGTAGATCAGAAACAGGAGAAGGCTCCTCCCCGTATTTCCTAGATTCAAAAGGATCTTCATGAAGAGTTTGAGGAAGCTCTACCGGGTTCAGATCCACTTGAGCTAGTGTCTCTGCAATAGTAGGATTATTTGTACTCCCTTTAGGAAATGACGGTTCAGCAGCTTGTTCAGATGGAACTGCACATTTGAACCAATCATGGTCAGAGATGTAATAAGAAGTTATATTAACAGGACGAAGGATAACACTCACGTCTAAAATCTTCTAAATCACATGACAATTTAACATGATCTAAAAAATCTTCAAAAGATGCACCAATTTCCATCATTTCATCCAATTTTATCTCAGATTCCTGGTTAATCTCACTAGTGGGAGCATTTGATATGTTTTCATGGCGACCTTCATGATGCAGCCTCTGATCCTGGACAACGTCTTCAGATAAAATTACAGAATCAGTTGCAGTAGCCTCTAATTATTTTGGTGTAGGGGTTGAACCTAAAGTATCACAAAATGGAAGTCAGTTTATGTTATCATTGAACATCTTATGAAGCATTGTTAATTTACCATAATCAGGCTCTTCTCTCCTTGCAACAGCAGTAGGAGGGATACTGGGAACATACGGTGGCTCTTCTCCAGGAGCATCCAAGTCAGCATGAACTTGTGATTGTTCACCAACACCTTCCGTCATCCTCAAAGGAGGGTCAGTCCTCTCCCTTAGAGGTGAAATTGAAGAATCCCCTACAATCCCAAGAAGCATGAGCAATCTTTTCATGGGTTAAGACTCATGACTATCTGAAGTACTAACCACTACTGATGAAACATTTAGTTGTGGACTTCCTTGTAACGCCCCGACCCCAGTTACCCAGAGTCGGTGCATTATTACATAACATTGGCATGATCACAAGAAAGATCAAATCTCGAAAGACCGATTGGTTTAGTAGCCTTGGAAACACTAGATATATTCATAAGTTTTACATTACATCATAAAATGAAAAACTACAACAACAACATAATGTTTCCACAGTCCACACTATAATCCCCTCATAATATCCCTGCAGGTCATTCATAACTTACATCTTCACTTCCTGGGAAAAATAAAACATAGAAAAGGGGTGATCTCAAATGCCCAGTAAGGATAACAATACCGCGAAAACTTTCATAAATAAGAATAAACATTTAAGGCAATGTATAACTAAAACAAAAGCCTTTTAAACTTGAACTTTCAACATGGTATGGCATAAATAAAATGAAATAATTCCATTTACTTATTCACATGGATATTCTACTAATCGAATAATCACATGCAAAAATCAATAACCACTTTCATAATGTTGGAATGCATAATGCCAGACTATCATATCCACATAGCCAAGGCCTCGTGCCAAGACTACAAATAAGATTTTGTCAAGGCCTTGTTCCAAGACACTAGTTTGTCTCATGAGACCTACCGATGCATCGAGGAGCTATAGCAGGCTCCACCTGTCACTTATTAAGTCCAATGCATTCCCATATGAAAAGGTTTAAACATAACATAAACATTCGTATTAAAACTAGCATACGAAATGTCAATACTTTCACCATAAACTATGAATGGTATAAAATAGCACATCCACAGTCAAACATATCACAAAACCTTCAACACAATATAGAAGTTTTGTATCATAATAAATCAACTTCAAATAATCTTGAAATCCATCAAAGGATGTTGACATAGATGAAATCAAAATTCTTTTAAAAGAAATATCTCCTTTATTTTGAAATCATTTAAGATCCATATAAAATAAAACAAGTTCTTTGAAAATATTCTTATAAGCTTGTAAGGAAAGCTTTGAAGATTTTATAACGGCGTAAAATAACCGCACCCTCCGTATAAGTTAAAAAAAACATTCTTACCTCAATTCTGTCGAAAAGGTTAAAAAGGACCTTGTTTTGAAAACGACGGAAAGATTCCTTTATAAACCTCTTATAAAAAGTCAAACAAGGGTATAAATGACTTTAACCCATATTCTTGTAAATAGTAAAAATGTTTTGAAATACATTTTGAAGAAACATGGATGTGGATGATAAAGAAATCCCAGTAGATTATTACGTATAAACAACCTCGGATAATGATGAGATTGTGAAATAACCCTTACCTTGTACTTTTCCTTGGTTAGGGTAGGTTAACCTCCTGTATAATGGTGAAATAGTTGTTATTAAATTATACAAGAATCATATATATTAATATGATATCATATATGATCTTTTAACATTGATTTGTTAATAATATCTTAGAATTATCGTCGTTTCGGGAGTTAACTTACTCATTTTCTTTTATATGTTTTGTTACATAAGCCATGGTTGTTGTATCTTATTCATATCCAGAATGATATCCAGTCATTAAAAATCATTTTTAAATCATCAAATGATAATTATACTTGAATGGATACGATGGAGAATGAATCTCATCGCGTTCGTGGAGACGGTAGTCCGTACGTACGCACGAGCGACAATATCATTATTTTGATATTAAAATAATATATAAATGGATGGTATATAATATATACAGAATCATTAACATGTTATATTTATTATTTACATGAGTTACACATCATTATTATACCCATCCAAATAATATTATATTGAATAACAATTACACCACGACGTGGAGACGGTAAGCCCTACGTACGCACGTATGGTGACATGTTATTCAAAGGGTGGATAGAATACTGAATATGATTGTACCATATTTATAATAACATCACAGTATATGTGAGATACTGGAGTTATTATTTTAGAATGGTAAGAACAAAGGAAGAAGAACTGGAAGAAGAAATGAACTTGGAGAAGGGTGGTGAAATCATTACCTCTTCTTCGGGTTCTTCCTTTTGATTTGATCAAAAGGGCTCCTTAGGTTGGCTTTCTGATCAAACTAAGGCCTATAGGTTGTAGTGAGGGATGTTGGGAGAGTATTTGGGTAGAGTTTGGCCGAACCAAAAGGCTTGGAAGGTGTGAAGAAATGAGAAGGAGGAGTGCCCTTTTATAAGAGGGGTGAGGGGCACCTTTGGAAAAGCTAGAAATATTAATTTATAATAAATTCATATTCGGTTTCTAATGGCTCAAAAGTTGATTATTCAAAGGTTAAGGTGGGGATAGGTCGAAAAACACTCAACCAATAGAATTTGGACAGGTTTGGGTACTTATATTAACCTTATCTTTAAGTATTAACTCTAAGTTAATTAGTTTCACTTTTACAATGTCTCTTTGTATTTTTATATAATATGGTTAATAAACTTACTAAATACATCCAAGCGACCCCCAAGTGGTCCATTAATGATGACCCTATCATGAAATAAGTCTCTTGGCCGAACCTTAGATTTTTAGGAATTTAATATCAATTAATAATATTATATTTGTTTTAAGAACTCTTTTATGTCAATTTTGACACTATTCAATAGTTGATTTTTGTGAAACTCGTAACAGATTGATTACTTCGAACAAAGTCAATTAAATAAATACTAATATATCATATTATCCTAGAAAATTAGTTTAATTCATTAAAAGTTTCATATTATATTTATTTGGGTATTTATAATATCAATTGTTTTTAATTTTTCACTATTATAGTAATTACTGCATCATCATTGTGTCATATATAAAATAAATTATTTAATGTCTAAAAATTATAAATAAAATATCATTATGTAGGAAATCTTTTTATCTTTCTAATGAATATTTATAATCAAAAATCCAACATGTATAACCCTATGTAGAAATTGTTCTTCTAAAAGATGTAAGCTTATGCCATTTTTATTTTTATTTTAACTTTATTAATATAAAGTGTCCCTACCACATACAAGTGGCTCCAAGGGGTCCCCAAATTGACCCAAGGATGCTCATGGTCGGGTATGTGTCCACCAATAAGGTTAGGACACGTTTTAGGGTAATTTTGTATTATTATAATATTATTTTTTAACCCTTATTTACCGGATTTACCCTTAACCATGGTAAATAAAATATTTACCACAGTAATTATTCAAAATGTCTAAAAATAAAAGTTACCTATTTACACAATTTGGACATCCTGATTCCAAATATGGAATCCATTTTTCTAAATTCAAAACACAGAAGTGGCAGAAATTAATTTAAAATTAATTCCCGCTGTCAAAACAAAAAGCGTGTTTTTAAGAGGTAATAACTATCAAAAGATTGACACTTGTTTATGTTCGGTTTAATTGTAAAATTATGTCCAATGACCAACATTATATTAAAAGGTAAAAATATATTCTAAATATACTTTAAAACCACTCAAATTCAAAATTTATCACTATTAATTATTTTGATTAAAAAAGTTGTTTTTAATTAAAATTTAGTAATTTTCACTATTCATCAAAATATGAAAGTTATCCGAAATGTACCAAAATTTCACCTTAGGCTAAATTCGATATTCCGAATCCAAAAATGAAGTCCATTTTTAAATATAAAATATATATAATTTCAAAAAGTAGGTATTACTATTCATAACGGCTAGTTTGATCGGTTGTGGTGTGTGTTAAAACTCGACGTTGCGTACAACACACGCTACTGTTTTATTCAAAGGAAAGCGTACCGTGGAAGCTTGGGATGTTTCATTTTAAATTTTTTGATGTCTCCATTTAGTCAAAAAGTTTAAAATATTTTATTTAAAAAGGTTTCACTATCAAAAGTTGATAAAAGTGCAATACTGAAAATGAATCTGTTCTTGCATTATGACTAAGAAACTCATAATATGGATTCTAAAATTATAAGGATTATATAAAGTTAAAAATGTAGTTAATTCTATTCATGACCTCTTTTAATGGCTTTTTTTTGGTAAGTCATGGTGAAATTGAACTCGGTGTTGCTTGTAGTGCAAGTTATTGAATTATTTTGAAGAAATAACACACTATGAAATCTTGGGGTGTTACATTCTCCCCTCCTTCAATAAATTGCGTCCTCGCAATTTGAAATTGTTCTTCGAAAATAAAAGGTTAAAAATAGATAATATATTTGTGGGAAAATCCACATCGGAAATTGGGTTACTAAAATTTAGTCTTAATATGAGGAAAAGAGAAATGAAAGGGTCACCACCAAATTATGATCTCGATTAGGAGAACATTGGTGGCAATTAGAGATATATAATTGGAGGAAAAACGTAAATATTTATAGGTAGTGATTGAGGTCATCAATCACAAACAAGTGTATAATTGAGGTCGTTAAACTCATCAATCTATGATGATTTGAAGTACCATCAGTTCAACAAAATATAGGGTATTGGGATAACACATTTTTGACGTTTCAAAATATCTTAGTTGAAATCTCACATCGAAAAATGAATTAACGAGGCCTCTATTTAAAATAAAGAGTCTAAAGTAGGAAGATTACCAAAAATAACACATACTAGGGTTCCATGTAGGAAAATATGGATATGGAAGAGAAATCTAACCATCAATTATCTGATGGAGAGTGGTAGAGAACATGTCTATGAAAAGGCCAACAATCCCAAAGCCATAAATTAGTGATAATTTAAGGTACCATCTAGGAAAACATTTTTGTTCTAAGTTGCTTTTCTTAATGTTGAAGAATTTATTTATGAGATTGGATAAGATCATAAGGAGATATACTTACTTTATAATTATAGTTTTATCCATTAATAAATTTCAACCACAAACTCATCTTTCACTCGTAAAAAAAAATTCTATTTATACTATTCATATAGGGTTCCAAAATAAACGAATTTATAATTCATCTACCAGATCTTTTAAAAAAACTACATTATTTAATCCAAGACATTTCTTGGGACAGTGGTAGGTGATACACCCTTGTCGCCCTTCGGTTGCGGGTTCAAGTCTCGCAGCCTTGCCGGACGCGACGGGTTGCCGCCCGACCTCCGGGTTGTCCTTTTATGGCAATCCAAAATAATCCAAACTAGAACTATCCAAAATACTTCTATCCAAACTCACAGTCCAACATTTATAATTGAGGTAAACATAATGTAGAACCTTTTTACCCCGTAATAGAATATGAATACCTTCATCATGTATTCTTTTAATACACTGAAACATCCTGAATTACCATATTCCTTATTGATTACATTCATGCTCCCTTATTCCATATAGAAAGCTGGATATACTTCATTAATCCAAAAATGGTTTAAACCCCAACAATGATGGAATATACAAATCATTAATCAGTTCCAAGGTAGTCAAGAATATCCAATATAATTTATCCAAAACAATCACATATTATTCCAAAATCACTACATTAGTATCAGAACTATATTATGATTTATCATTCTCTCAACCATATATTTTCCAAAAAGTTATCCTGCTATTGAGTCACTTTTCTTTGTTCCACACAATCTCAAGTCCTTAATGAAATAGTACTGCAGTACAATCCTTATATACTCCATAATTGTTATAACAAGTACATTGTTGATACAACACTCAATTGACATAATCAACATAAGAACTCTAATCATTCCTCTTCATCTGTGGTAGTATCATAACTTGATTATTATCCAATAGCATCATTTGCGGCATAGTCTGATGACTGGGACATAGGTTCGCGTAGTGTCCAAACTCCTTGCAAATGAAGCATTGTACATCAGAAACCATTTTCTTACCCTTGCAGTCACGTACTTTGTGCCCTTTTCCTCCACACTTATAACAAACTCCCATTCCTTTCAGGCAAGTTCCAGGGTGTTTCTTTCCACAGTTACCACATATGGGAAAATTCTTCTTTTCCCTTTTCCCTTTATCCATCTTTCTCTCTTCCATCCTTTTCTTCTCTTGATTCCCTTCAAAGCCATAGGACTCAGTAAACTCTTTACTTATCTTATCAACACATGATATTATTTCTTCATATGATGATAATACATGGGAGACTATTTCTCTTATAAATTCTAGCTTAAGACCATGAAAGATATGATCCTTCCTTCTCTTTGAATCATGTGTATTTCTGGAGTTCTCATTCCTTCTACTGGGCGCCATTTCTAAACAATGGCATAAACTAGATCAGTTTATGAATCAAAATACATAATCCCATACTTATAAAACACTTAACATAAATTGAACTATTTATGGATATAATCCATAATCATAAGAATGTTTTCTTTGAGGAAGTATATACTCATAATCCCTTCAAAATGATTTGTAAAGAAAAAGAGAGTTATCCTAAGTATATCCCCCGGGAGTGTCGTAACCAAGAGTGCAGCAAGGCCCGTTGTCATGCACCAGTTCCCGTTCGAGTCTAGCTCAAAGCGGTGTTTTCGGGTTTTACCCCTAGGTACATCTGTGCCAGAGCCGCCTCTACCTGCTCGTATCCAGACAGGTATGTATTGCTCGGAAAACTCACAAAATCTCTACAATACCAAAATTCTAGGAAGTTCTTCTATACTAATCCTCAAAGTTCATCTTAGGTCTACGTGCTCTAATCAGAGTTTATCTAAATCTAGCTTCCAAGGTTTGTACTAAACTTCCTCTGATACCAACTGTAACGCCCCGACCCCAGTTACCCAGAGTCGGTGCATTATTACATAACATTGGCATGATCACAAGAAAGATCAAATCTCGAAAGACCGATTGGTTTAGTAGCCTTGGAAACACTAGATATATTCATAAGTTTTACATTACATCATAAAATGAAAAACTACTACAACAACATAATGTTTCCACAGTCCACACTATAATCCCCTCATAATATCCCTGCAGGTCATTCATAACTTACATCTTCACTTCCTGGGAAAAATAAAACATAGAAAAGGGGTGAGCTCAAATGCCCAGTAAGGATAACAATACCGCGGAAACTTTCATAAATAAGAATAAACATTTAAGGCAATGTATAACTAAAACAAAAGCCTTTTAAACTTGAACTTTCAACATGGTATGGCATAAATAAAATGAAATAATTCCATTTACTTATTCACATGGATATTCTACTAATCGAATAATCACATGCAAAAATCAAAAACCACTTTCATAATGTTGGAATGCATAATGCCAGACTATCATATCCACATAGCCAAGGCCTCGTGCCAAGACTACAAATAAGATTTTGTCAAGGCCTTGTGCCAAGACACTAGTTTGTCTCATGAGACCTACCGATGCATCGAGGAGCTATAGCGGGCTCCACCCGTCACTTATTAAGTCCAATGCATTCCCATATGAAAAGGTTTAAACATAACATAAACATTCGTATTAAAACTAGCATACGAAATGTCAATACTTTCACCATAAACTATGAATGGTATAAAATAGCACATCCACAGTCAAACATATCACAAAACCTTCAACACAATATATAAGTTTTGTATCATAATAAATCAACTTCAAATAATCTTGAAATCTATCAAAGGATGTTGACATAGATGAAATCAAAATTCTTTTAAAAGAAATATCTCCTTTATTTTGAAATCATTTAAGATCCATATAAAATAAAACAAGTTCTTTGAAAATATTCTTATAAGCTTGTAAGGAAAGCTTTGAAGATTTTATAACGGCGTAAAATAACCGCACCCTCCGTATAAGTTAAAAAAACATTCTTACCTCAATTCTGTCGAAAAGGTTAAAAAGGACCTTGTTTTGAAAACGACGGAAAGATTACTTTATAAACCTCTTATAAAAAGTCAAACAAGGGTATAAATGACTTTAAACCATATTCTTGTAAATAGTAAAAATGTTTTGAAATACATTTTGAAGAAACATGGATGTGGATGATAAAGAAATCCCAGTAGATTATTACGTATAAACAACCTCGGATAATGATGAGATTGTGAAATAACCCTTACCTTGTACTTTTCCTTGGATAGGGTAGGTTAACCTCCTGTATAATGGTGAAATATTTGTTATTAAATTATACAAGAATCATATATATTAATATGATATCATATATGATCTTTTAACATTGATTTGTTAATAATATCTTAGAATTATCGTCGTTTCGGGAGTTAACTTACTCATTTTCTTTTATATGTTTTGTTACATAAGCCATGGTTGTTGTATCTTATTCATATCCAGAATGATATCCAGTCATTAAAAATCATTTTTAAATCATCAAATGATAATTATACTTGAATGGATACGATGGAGAATGAATCTCATCGCGTTCGTGGAGACGGTAGTCCGTACGTACGCACGAGCGACAATATCATTATTTTGATATTAAAATAATATATAAATGGATGGTATATAATATATAAAGAATCATTAACATGTTATATTTATTATTTACATGAGTTACACATCATTATTATACCCATCCAAATAATATTATATTGAATAACAATTACACCACGACGTGGAGACGGTAAGCCGTACGTACGCACGTATGGTGACATGTTATTCAAAGGGTGGATAGAATACTGAATATGATTGTACCATATTTATAATAACATCACAGTATATGTGAGATACTGGAGTTATTATTTTAGAATGGTAAGAACAAAGGAAGAAGAAGTGGAAGAAGAAATGAACTTGGAGAAGGGTGGTGAAATCATTACCTCTTCTTCGGGTTCTTCCTTTTGATTTGATCAAAAGGGCTCCTTAGGTTGGATTTCTGATCAAACTAAGGCCTATAGGTTGTAGTGAGGGATGTTGGGAGAGTATTTGGGCAGAGTTTGGCCGAACCAAAAGGCTTGGAAGGTGTGAAGAAATGAGAAGGAGGAGTGCCCTTTTATAAGAGGGGTGAGGGGCACCTTTGGAAAAGCTAGAAATATTAATTTATAATAAATTCATATTCGGTTTCTAATGGCTCAAAAGTTGATTATTCAAAGGTTAAGGTGGGGATAGGTCGAAAAACACTCAACCAATAGAATTTGGACAGGTTTGGGTACTTATATTAACCTTATCTTTAAGTATTAACTCTAAGTTAATTAGTTTCACTTTTACAATGTCTCTTTGTATTTTTATATAATATGGTTAATAAACTTACTAAATACATCCAAGCGACCCCCAAGTGGTCCATTAATGATGACCCTATCATGAAATAAGTCTCTTGTCCGAACCTTAGATTTTTAGGAATTTAATATCAATTAATAATATTATATTTGTTTTAAGAACTCTTTTATGTCAATTTTGACACTATTCAATAGTTGATTTTTGTGAAACTCGTAACAGATTGATTACTTCGAACAAAGTCAATTAAATAAATACTAATATATCATATTATCCTAGAAAATTAGTTTAATTCATTAAAAGTTTCATATTATATTTATTTGGGTATTTATAATATCAATTATTTTAATTTTTCACTATTATAGTAATTACTGCATCATCATTGTGTCATATATAAAATAAATTATTTAATGTCTAAAAATTATAAATAAAATATCATTATGTAGGAAATCTTTTTATCTTTCTAATGAATATTTATAATCGAAAATCCAACATGTATAACCCTATGTAGAAATTGTTCTTCTAAAAGATGTAAGCTTATGCCATTTTTATTTTTATTTTAACTTTATTAATATAAAGTGTCCCTACCACATACAAGTGGCTCCAAGGGGTCCCCAAATTGACCCAAGGATGATCATGGTCGGGTATGTGTCCACCAATAAGTTTAGGACACGTTTTAGGGTAATTTTGTATTATTATAATATTATTTTTTAACCCTTATTTACCGGATTTACCCTTAACCATGGTAAATAAAATATTTACCACAATAATTATTCAAAATGTCTAAAAATAAAAGTTACCTATTTACACATTTTGGACATCCTGATTCCAAATATTGAATCCATTTTTCTAAATTCAAAACACATAAGTGGCAGAAATTAATTTAAAATTAATTCTCGCTGTCAAAACAAAAAGCGTGTTTTTAAGAGGTAATAACTCTCAAAAGATTGACACTTGTTTATGTTCGGTTTAATTGTAAAATTATGTCCAATGACCAACATTATATTAAAAGGTAAAAATATATTCTAAATATACTTTAAAACCACTCAAATTCAAAATTTATCACTATTAATTATTTTGATTAAAAAAGTTGTTTTTAATTAAAATTTAGTAATTTTCACTATTCATCAAAATATGAAAGTTATCCGAAATGTACCAAAATTTCACCTTAGGATAAATTCGATATTCCGAATCCAAAAAAGAAGTCCATTTTCAAATATAAAATATATATAATTTCAAAAATTAGGTATTACTATTCATAACGGCTAGTTTGATCGGTTGTGGTGTGTGTTAAAACTCGACGTTGCGTACAACACACGCTACTGTTTTATTCAAAGGAAAGCGTACCGTGGAAGCTTGGGATGTTTCATTTTAAATTTTTTGATGTCTCCATTTAGTCAAAAAGTTTAAAATATTTTATTTAAAAAGGTTTCACTATCAAAAGTTGATAAAAGTGCAATACTGAAAATGAATTTGTTCTTGCATTATGACTAAGAAACTCATAATATGGATTCTAAAATTATAAGGATTATATAAAGTTAAAATGTAGTTAATGCTATTCATGACCTCTTTTAATGGCTTTTTTTTTTTGGTAAGTCATGGTGAAATTGAACTCGGTGTTGCTTGTAGTGCAAGTTATTGAATTATTTTGAAGAAATAACACACTATGAAATCTTGGGGTGTTACATTCCTCCTTCGATGCCTCTGCTTCTTTGGCTTCTTAGGAGTGTTGACATCATCATCTCCAAATACAAGAATTGGAATGTTAAAATCCATGTCTAACTCCTCCTCCGTGGCTTGCTGGCCTGGATATATCTGACCTGGCTCGCGAGGAGATTCATTATCCCCGATGGCAGTACCACCAGGGCTATACAATGGTGAAGTAACCTTAGTAGTTCCTTTCTTTGCAAGTTGTAAGATGAAGAAAGTAATATCCTTGAGTAACAAAGATTTGATTAAAATTAAATTGCAAAGAAAATAAGGAAAGAAACTTACATCTTCAGGAGCCACGTAATCGTGCCACTCCTCATCTCCAGAACCACCAGTCCCCTCAGTGGTTCCATGATCTATCATTTCCTTCACCCGCTTGGTGACAGGAATGGAGTTATCGATGGCATATATGATAATCTCCAGCTCTCTGATGTAAGCCCACACTTCATCGGGGTTATCCTTGTAACAGATATCTATATAAGCCTGAAGATTCCCTATTCCAGGGCTTTGTAGCCCCTCACACAGATCCAGCCAGGTAGTTTCATCATCGTAATATAAACTTCGCCATGTCTAGATAGCCTATGGTCGTAGATATTCAACATGTGTACCAGAAGGCTGCGACGAGGGTCCTACAATCTTAGACTTCAGCTTCTTCCTAGATCTTGTAACTATAGATAAAGGATAAGAAAATATGACTTGTTCCTCTATAAAGTAATGATGATTAAATTTCCCTAATGAAGTAATTCACTAGGATTTGATGGAGTTGGTCTCTTGATTCAGACAGGAGGATTATATCTGGCACAAGGCCGCTTTGCTGCATGTTTTGCCTCCTCATCCCCATCTTGGGAATTTGACGAGTCATCCCTATGTGAGGAACCTGGTGAATCAGCTCCAGGTGGGGAAGCATCACCTTTCTGATGAAGGGTTTCTTTATCTACAGTTCTTTTCTTTTTCCCCACCTGATAAACCGGACGATTCAACACCCCTTCGGGGTATGATTCTATCTAGTTCTCGGCATAACATGTAGTCAAGTTACTAGCCGTTTTATGAACTGATAGATCAAATACTGCCCCGGTCTTCTCCATAGAGGTCAGCAACCATAGTTGTCAGGAAAACATCGGATTATGCTCTGACCTGACATGCACAGGAGGGGATACAACAGTCTGCTACAGACACTTGAATTGGTGTGAAAATCTGTATGGAGCATATGCCTCACATATAATCTCTCTTTCAATCCTGGTGGCTAGTACACCATCTCTGCAAGCCATCATGTACGACCTCAATTCCAGATTGGCGGTTCCATCATCAAAAAACAGCCCGGTTGGAGGGTTTCCAGAAGGAATGAAATTTAATTCCTTGAACATGCTCATCCTCACCTTCATATCATAGATGTTGAGAGCTAACAGAGTAATTCCAGAATATGCCTGCACTGATGGCCTAAAAGAGCTTCCAGGAATATGTACTCCGTTCTGTATAGCATATGGCCTGAAATGAGTGGTGATCTATCCCCCACAAAACTTGGAATGGTCCCACTATTCTCAAAGGAGACTTACCCATAAATACATAGAGTAAACTCCTATAAATCTTCGCCAAAATGGGGGTGTCCAACCCAACCATTCTCCTCTCAGCCAACTTGGCTACAACAACAAAGGTCCATAGCCTGATGCCTCCCTTTGAATACCTAACTGGTAGAAGATAAACACTGATCTACAAGGCTAAGAAGCCTACCATATGGGAATTTTTTGGGATTCTCTAATTTACTTCATATCTCCACTTCTCAAATTCTCCTACTTCCAGGGACGGCAAGAATGTACCAAAAGCACCTCTCTTCTCTGTTCTGGGGAAGGTAGTAGGGAGAGTACAGGTGGGCCCCTTCTCCTTCGAATCCTTCTCCTCCTTATTTGTAAGAAACATATTCATCCACTCCTCTGGATGAATATCCTTTCTAGAATGAGTTAGGGAGGTCTTTGAACTCTTGAGCTTGTGGAAGATTTTCAATAACTCCTGAGCCAATGCCGGAGTTTTCTCGAAATCATTCCAAGTCGCCTTGGGGGGGATGAATTCATCATACATGTTTCCCGGAATTGGATCCCCCAAGACCTTATAGACATCCCACAAAATGATGCCTACTTCTCCATGATTCAAATGGAAAGAATTGGTTTTTGGGCTCCAGCGGCTAATTATCTCTGGCACAAACTCATCATTTCTATAGAAATGTGTCTTCCCACCCAAGATGCATTCATATATCGCAACTCCTTTTAAATCTTTGACAAAATCTTCACAGGTTTGTCGCACCCAGTATGCCCACATCCAAGTTGGCTTCACTCCTCCTCCATGACAGAAGTCCCAAATCTTCTTCCAGCCTTTGGATTGATCCATCTGAGAATGTCGGAAGATTGAAGGATAACAATGTGGTTGCAGATCGAGCTTATGAGGTTTCAGATCTAGCACACAAGGGCTATGATGCATCATATAGGCCTTCTCCACTATTATATTATTTATAAATGCTCATCCACTTGAGATATTTGCTGAAGCAAAGTTGGTGTAATTCTGAAACCAATAATTTGGGAGATAGTTCTTTGCCTCTGGAATGTTGACTTCTTGCAGATGACCATGGCCATACAGAGGCAAGTAGATGCTCTGTGGAAAGTCATGATGATACTTCTTTAATTACTTGTCCAAATCTGGAAGAGTGTTGTCGCAGATATCATAGTAATCATGGCCTAAAATGTTCATCATATCATCAATCCGCTTTCTCTCCAGATCATCAGCAGATCCGATTCTTCTGGGAGCCATTGAATCTACACAAAGGTCGAATAATTAACTCTTAAGTGAGTTGATTTTTCATAAAATTTGTGAAGAAAAGTGAAAAAATGTCTAAGGCATTAAGGCACACAAGTCCATTTTTGGTGCGCAAGTATAGTTGTGTCGCGCAAGTTTTGGGCGCGCAAGTATCATCGCGCAAGTCCAAATACCTCAACAGAAGTGTGACACAAATAACCAGTGGAAAAAAATTTACTTGCATGATGAAGGAAAATTGCACAGCGAGAGCTCGAAAATTTAAAATCCTGGTGCTTTGTGCAAGAATGAGGCACATATTTATAGGCCAGGCTGCACCCCTGAGCGCCGAAGCCTGCGCAACTTGCACCTGCGTGACGCCATCTGCGCGCCTATCACCTGCACACCGATATCAGCACGCTCAAAACTTGTGTGCCACCCTTCCTTGGTCTTCTTCTTTACCTCAGAGTCACATCCTCATTCCCTTCAGATCCAACTCTGAGGTTGGATACTTTTGATGCTCCTTTCTGTTAAAGAATCTAATGACTAAAAAAGGGAAATACCTTAACACAAAGTAATTCATCCTTTGAAGAAACATCAAAAATTGACAATGGAATGAAGAGGGATTTTTTTACACTTGGGTTGCGCAAGTTTTACAATGGTCGCACAAGTATACTTTCACGCCTCATATTGGTCACGCGGGTGACTTGAGCGCCCTAAGTTGTTTTCACCCAAGGTCTTCAAAGGCCTATAAATACCCCTTGTGGGCCCCCCATTTCAAGAACGAAAAATCCAGAAACTCATATTTGAGCTCCTGGCGCCCTAGTCTCTTCACAAAGCCTTCCAAACACTTCTAAATAAATTTCTTACCTATAATGGAACGTCAAAATAGGGGGAACAGGGCCTAAGTGTTTAAACTTATCAACACCTGCGCGCCTAAGTGGCCAGCCCTTAAGGAAAATGGCCACACTTGCGTGCCACCTTATTCCTTCAATAGAACTTGCACGCCAATCATTTAAAATCCTTTAGGGATAACACTAATGGCATGATCCAAGCTTCGCCCAAGTTTTACCCTATGGGTCGACCGTCGCGCAAGTACCCATGTGTCATGCAGGTGTACCTGTGCGACCATGACTTGCGCGCCCACGCAGGACTTGTGCACATCTCTCTTTTTGGGTTCCCCTCCTAACTATTCTATTTTCTTCAAATCCACCTCTCCTCATCAAGATTTATCCTTCATAATCCTCTTCAAAACCATTTATGGCATGATTCCTTGGTTTTCTTCCTTATCTGAAAGGAATTCTGTGGAACATCTCTCAAAACATAGTGATTTACATATCTTTATGTCATTAAGGTTAGATATTTCATTCATTCAACCTCATCCTTTAATATTAGATGATATTTAATATGGGAATCCTCCTTAGGAGTAAGCTCCATGTCCCTTATTCCTGGGCCTCCTTTTCAGGAGTAAGACCCAGTCATAATTTTCTAACCTGGGCCTCCTTTTCATGAGTAAGCCCCAGTCATAATTTTCTAACCTCGACCTCCTTTTTAGGAATAAGTCCTAAATCTCAAGTCTCCTTAAAAAATGGGCCTCCTTCTCAGGAGTAACTCCCAATCTCAAATTCCAAAATATGGGCATCCTCCTTAGGAGTAAGTCCCATGTCCCTTAATTTTGGGCCTCCTTTTCCAGATTAATCCCCAGTCATAATTTCTTAACCTGGGCCTCCTTTTCAATAGTAAGCCCCAGTCCAAGTTCCCAAATATGGGAATCCTCCTTAGGAGTAAGCCCCATATCTCAAATCCCTTTATCCTGGGCCTCTTTCTCAAAATTATGCCCCAGTTCTCAAGCCCCAATCATAATTTCCCTTAACGAGACTTAACTTCTTTTGATTTGGGCTTCCTTCTCAGGAATAAAACCCAATCACAAGTCCCCTCTTAATTTGGGCATCCTCCTTAGGAGTAAGCCCCAAGTTAGAGTATCCAAATATCCATAAAGCACATATACCTTTATGGAACTTGTTCCCGGGCTTCTTCTCTAAAGTAAGTCCTGGTATTTATCTATTTGGGAAATCATACATATATAAGCCCCATATCATTCCTTGTGACCGCATCTTTCGTGGCACAAATTGTCAGGTTTATTGATACCTCTTGTTTCTCACACCGAGCATGAATCACATGAGCTTCGAGTGTAAAAGTAACCACGACACATCTCTTTGGGACATTAATCATACGTAAGCCCCATAATTTCCAACCGAACTACGTGGACTTTGATCTCTACCTTAAAAGTGGAGTACATAGGAAGCCTTTCTGAGGTTCAAGCCCATCACCCATTAATTCTCATCCGTCCCATATGAAGTTAAACTATATCTTAATTCCCAAACTACATGGGTTCCAATTCATTTTCTAACAAGGATACATTGGTATCCCATCTTTGGGTACGATCCCAACTTTTAAATACCCCATGTACTTCTGAATGACAATAAACTTCAAGTGCCCCACTAAGTGGCTTTAAAACTAGAATGGTTATCATAATGACCAAGAGATATTTATATAATGTATTGAAGGACACCATTGAATAAGAATCTCTAACAAATATAGATGATTCTCTATTGATGAAGAACCTCAAATATATATAAAAGATTCTCTAAATATCATAAATATTAAATCATTGATTTTCAGATCTTAAGGAAATCTCATTTTCATACATGGTATTGAAATAAGGATTCATGAACATAAATTAAATCTATAAAGAGAGTCCCGGAGTACAAAATAATTCCCCTCAAAAAGGTGTCATGACTCCGACCTCCCATCCTCTCGACCAATGCAAATTCTTAAGCCTCATCGGTCCACAACTAATGAGAACCTACCTTTGGAAAGTAGGTCCAAATTGATATAGAATCATTGGATGTTTCTGGTTCTATGAATAAACCCGTTAGAAACTGATTGGAATGTTTGAACCTTAAACAAACAAGGTCATCACTGATTCCAGAAGAAATAGATACACCATTTAAGACCAATGATAATGTAAAGGTACGATTAGATCTTTCCCAAATTTGCAGACGACCGAAACTTAAACTATTTCAAAATGTCATATCATAGAGGTTAATGAAGCCAAAAGTATCTTATACACTGTCTAAAGAGAGTCTCTTATTATTTTGTCAGTGGATTAAAAATTTGAGACTTCCAGATGGTTGTGCTTTCAATTTGGGTAGGTTTGTTAAGAATGGTCACATTACATGATTAAAAATTCATGATTGTCCTATTATAATGGAATGACTTGTACTGATTGGGTTCATAGGTTTGTTGAATTCTTTGATTTGGGATTTGATAACAAACATATCATATTTTTTGAGACATTGGTGCGGCGACAACATACTATGATGCACTAAGTAAACTGGAAGAAGATGTTGTTATCATTATATGTAAACTAGAAAAAATATTCCCACTGGCTTTCTTTGACTCAATGGAATATCTAATATTACATTTTCCACATGAAGCTAAATGCGGAGGTCTGGTACAGTTTCGATGGATGACCCATTTGAGAGATACATGAAAAAATTGAAGAAAAAGGTATGTAACAAAGCATCATTTGAAGGCTCAATTGCTGAATCTTATTTGCAAGAGAAAATTTCTTTTTTTCTTGTCTCATTATTTTGAATCTGAATATCCCTTCAAAACACAACCACTTGGGATGTAATGAGGGGAATTTTGATGATGAAATGGAAAATCAATTATTAGTTTTTAATCAACCAGATCTTGGCTTTGGTGGAGTTCAGTAATGATGGATTTCAGATGATGAACATCACAGAGCTCATACATATGTTTTACTCAAATATGAAGAAATGACATCATTTTTTCTATGAGTGCTTCTATCACTTATTCTATAATTTATTTTACAGTAAGTAAAATTGTTTTATTGGTAGGTTATATGATAATCATATCAAAAAAATAGCTTCCACAAATTATAGCATCTGCTCTTGAAGAACGCTGACATAAAAATTTTCTCAATGGTTTTAAAAACTGGTAACATAAAATTTTAATGGTTTAACATATCAATTTAGTTTATAATTTTTTATATTGATAACTATTTTACAAATTTTCAGGTGTCTCAACTTTATGAATAATTTGATAAGTGAATGTGTATATTGAGTAACCCACCATCCAAAATAGTTAAATCTTATAATGCGTACGTGGTGACAGGTTTTTGATTTCATACACGTGCATATAGGGAATCAAGAAAAAAAATGAACAGTGGAGTTTTCTGGAGAGGATTTCATCATAGAGAAACTGAAGATGACTTTTACAGCATGCTAAATGAATTTATTGAACTGTGTTATCTAGTTAAAATTTACAGAACAAATTTTAAATGTCGGTGGTTAGATACTGAGAGAGCCTTGCATGTTTATCTGATTCATGGAATCATCGATATTAAATATAAAAGTATTCTTGCAGTCAATGTACCATTTTTATTGGATCAACAGGAATATAAAATGTATTACACAAAGTATTGTTCTACTTCAAGAGATGTGAGTGATTGGTGGAGCATAATAAAAATGAAATCTCAGGAAAATCAGTTTAATCAAACTTAATGTGGTTTCTATGAAGTACAAGGAATTGAAATTTTTCAAGGGACTTCTCAAAATCCATATTTTTTACAAAGTGACATGAATATCAATGATGACACCCCACAATTAAGGGTTGATGGTTATGTGATATTAATGATGTTACAAATGAATTTGAAATGGTAAGACATGATTAAACTGAAACTCATATGGATATTGATGATGCTGAAGATGAATATTAAGACATTGACATCATCAGATATGAAGATGATGATGAAGGTGAACATTGACATAGTTAAATTCTTCTTATAATCACAACTAATATATATCTACATGTAATAGTTATATTCAACTATCTGCTAACAACAATCATTTTGTGTTTCAAATAGACAGTGATCAATTTTGTGAGTTGGCGGAGGCTGAGCTACCTTTGGATGAGGAGGATTTGGGATCATATGACCCTTAACCTACAGGATCTTCAGGGGGTACACAGAGGGGGTGCAGTCTTGGGTGACTGATGATTCATGACCCTATCGCCGAGCGACATCCACATCTTTGTTTTGATCCACTCACGCAGAGGTATGGTAACCTATGTATTATAGTTAGCTTTCATTAATTTATTTATATACTAATTGTTTGATTATTTTTTCTTTTTTCATAGTTTTCCACATGTAGTTATTGGACCGGGGAGCACTATCTTGCACAATTATTTTTCTCAGCCATGGATCAAATGGGAATAGATTCTCATTGATGTGCATCTTGGAATGTTCAATCATTGGATGGTATGTAAATAAATAATATTTATTTAGAAATTTATTTCATTAATAACTTGTTATTATAAATTATTTGTAGGGTTTATGGTATCTCATCGATGAGAGCATGTGTGGTGCTATCCATGAGGCTTGGGAGGTGTCAATGCTTGAGTGTTTCCATCATTGTTTGCACAATTTGAGAAGAATAGCCATTAGAAAGAAGGAGTGAAAGTATTTGATGAGTTGTGTAGAGCCCACTGACCAGAGTAAATTTCATCCCATGTTCGGGATGGATTATGTTCACACTGGTTGGCTAGTGGATTTTAGAGGAGATCTTCATTGGACCAGTAGAACCGGGGGAGACAGGGGGTGACACATCGAGCTAGTATTCGTATATTCAGTATGCATAGACATCATCTGGTAAGTATTTTTTAAAATATTTTGATATAACATTAAATATAAACAGTTTATTTTATATTCATATAGGTAGTCAAGAATCTCGATATTACGTAGTATGATATTTATCGGAGGATGTACAGTGATCTAACCACTAGAGAGATTTGAGGTGATCACCAGTGTCATATTGTGGTCAGTATTATTTCTTTTTTCATTTGAAAATTAATTGCATATAATATTTTCTCTATTTTAATTTCAAATTGAAACCGAAGGAGTCATATGAGGCTGCAAACTCTCAGTCATAGGCTGAGAGTCAGGCTGATATGACTAATCAGAATAGTGCCCACCATTTCGATGAGGCTGTATAGATGCAGGCAACCTAGTATGCCTTCAAGAAGGGCCGAGTAGTTGGTATCAACTCTAATTTTACTTCTTGGACTTATTAGGGTACTGTTGTGATATCGGCATCCAACTCGAGAGGAGCTCATGGAGAGGAATCATCTTCTAGCTCACAATATCAGGAGCAGTTGGGAGATCAAATAGATCCTATAGAGATTTTTCATAAGTAGCAGGAAGAGATGCGTTAGCATCATCAGCAGCTGCAGCACGAGGAAGACATGCATCTACGGCAGCATCAGCAGCATGAGCAGATGGAGTACATGTGTCATAAGACTCATAGTTTAGGGATATAGTTTCATCTACCATCTCCTTCAACTCCTCCAGCTCCTCTAAAAGACTTCCCCCGAGTGATTTTTTTACTCTGTTAAAAACATTTTAATTGAACATATGTTGTAATATTAACTATTTAGAGTTTTTATCTTTTATATTGCTGTGAATAATGCATATTTTTTATTTTTAATATTTTATTATTTTATAATTTATTATTAGTATTATATTTTTTAATGTTTATTTATTTTAATAATAATATTATTATTATTATTATTTTAATAGTTTTCTATATTTTTTTTGAATATTGAAAATTTTAATATTTGATTTTTTTTTATTTTAATAATATTAATATTATTATTTCATTTATCATAATTTTATTCTTATTTTTATTTTATTAAGTATTTTCAAATATTTAGAATTTTATTAGTTTTTAAATTTTTATTATTTTAATAATATTAATATTGTTTTTTCATTATTCATAATTATATAATTTTATTATTTTATTAAGTATCTGCGACGTGGCCTTTTTGCGACGGGGTCCCATCAAAAATAGATTATATATATTTTTTTTAAACATATTTGTGACGGGTTACTTTACCATCGCAAAAAAAATTTTTGCGACGGGTCTGTCGGAACAAGTTTATAAAATAAAGCTATTTGCAACGGGCCCGTCGTAACATGTTTCTGCATATATAATGTATTTAATCAGAAGTCTATTTGTGATGGGACCACTTCTCATCACCAGTAGTATTTTTTACGACGGGCTCATCACAAAAAGTACTACTTGTGACATCGTTTTCTACAACGGGCTATTTGGGATGGGACCCCGTCGCAAAAGAGTTTTTGTGGCGGGATCCCATCACAAATAGCTGAAATTCTAGTAGTGAAACCCCGCTAAAAATCCATGAAAACCATGAAAATCCTTAAAACACCTAAAACCCATAAATGTTTGTAAAACCTTTAAACCCTTATATTGTTAAAGACCATAAAATACTAAAACCGCTAAACACCCTAAAAATGCTAAAATAATTTGAAAACCCCTAAACACCCTAAAACTATAAGAAAACCTTATAAAAACCCAGAAACCCAAAACCCACTTGAAAACCCATTCACCCACCTAAAATTTCCATAATACCCTAAAAAACTAAAAACCCCTAAAACCCCCTAGAATCCCTAAAAACCCTAAAAACCCTCTAAAGAGCCTAAAAACACTAAAAGACCCTAAAAGACCCTAAGATTGCATAAAGCCCCTACACAAACCCTAATCGACCATAAAAACCATTATGCTCCATAAAGCCCCCAAAAAAACCTAAATCCCAAGAAAAACATAAATGGATAAAACCCCTAAAACCCCTATAATATCCTTAAAACCCATAAACCCCTATAAACCCTAAAAACCCTTGAAATCCTAAAAGAACATTAAAACCCCGAAATGACCCGAAAACTCATCAAAATATGAAAAGGACTAAAATCCCTTTGTAATCCATAAAATCCCCCAAAACTCATATTATTCCTTTAAAACCCTAAAACCTGTAAAATCCCTAAAAACTCTTAAAAACCCTAAAACCCCTAAAATCCCATAATAAAATACTAAAAAAAATACAAAACCCAAGGAGAACCCTTTAAGCCCTAAAAATCCAAAAAATACCTAAAATCCAAAACACCCTAAAAAACCCTAAAAAACTAGAATTTTTTAAAAACACTAAATGAACAAAAAACCCTAAAACCACTAAGAACCCTAAATACCTAATAATCCCAAAAACCCTAAAAATCCCTAAAGAACTCATAAAACCCAAAAAAACCCTAAACCCCCTAAAACCCCTGAAAACCTTAAAACCCCTAAAACACCATGAAATCTATTAAAATCCAAAAACTGCTAAAATCCTATAATACCATAAAAATCCATAAAACCCCAAAAACCATAAAAACACTAAAAAAATAACAAACATAAAAACCCTAAAAACACTAAAACTGTATAAACCCTGATCCAAACTCTAAACACAATATAATACACCATAAACCTTAATCCTTAAACCTATACTACACACCATATACCCTAAACCCTAATCTATACACCTTAAACCCTAAACCCTCTACACAACACCCAAAAACCTAAAACCTAAACCCTATAACATACACCCAAAAATTATAAACCCTACACCAAATTCATTAAAACCTAAAACATAAACCCTTTATTTATCACCCTAACCCTAAACCCAACACCCAACACCCTAAACCCTAAAACACACGCCCTAAACCTCAAACCCTAAAACTAAAACCCTATACCCTACACATATAAACATAACCCCTACAACAAAAACCCAAAAACCTAAACCCTAAACCCTAAACCCTACAACCTAAAGTATATTTTCTCCACCCAAAAATCGAAGAAATTCACCCTAATACCTATAACCTACACCATAAAACCTATATACACCCAATCCCATACACCCTAAACCCTATACCCTAAACTATAAACCATATATGCTAAACCATAATCCCTATACCCAACAGCCATAACCTTATACTCTACACCCTAAACCCTAAATTGTACACCCTAAACACTATACCCAACACCCAAAACTCTAAACCATAAAACCTATGCCCATCACCATAAAACCAAAAGGCTACACCTAAACCCTATAACCTAAACCCCAAACCCTATACCATACACTCAAAACCCTATACCCTTCACCCAAAACCCTAAGATCTGAACATCATATTTTGTACCCTAAACCATTAATGATAAACCCAACACCATAAATCCTAAACCATGCACCATAAACTCCATAACATACCCCCTAAACCCTACTCCATAAACCCCATACTCTAGACCCTAACCTTATACCCCACACCCTAAACTCTATACCTTATTCCATAAACCCTATACCCTGCACTATAAACCCTATATCCAACACCATAAACCCTATGTTCTAGAACCTATACTTTAAATATGCCCCCTATACTCTACAACCTAAAAACTATAACCAAAACATTAAACCACAAACCCTACACCTTAAACCATATTACCTACACCCTTAACCCTAAACCCTAAACTAAACATCCTAAACCCTATACCCTAAACGTATACCCTAAACCATACACCCTAAACCTAGTACCCTAAAAACAAAACCCCAAACCCCAAACCCTAAAACATATATCCTACACACTAATCCAAAAAACCCTACACCCTACACCCTATAATAAAAAACTTATACCCTATAACCTATAACCTAAACCCCTTACCCTCCACCATAAACCCTATATCATAAACCCTATACCCTGTACCATAATCTCTAAAACCAAAATCCTATAACATAAACCCAATACCCTCCACCATAAACCATAAACACTACACCCAAAAAGCTACACCCCACTCCCTAAACACTAAACCCTATACCATACACCCTAAACCCTAAACCAAACACCCTATACATAATAACAAATAACTTAAACCCTAAACACTATATCGTAAACCCTATACCTTACAACTGAAACCTTAAACCTCAGTCCCTAAACCATATACCATAAATCCTAAACCATAAACCCAACAACCTAAACCATAGACCATAAACCATATATCATACACATGAAACCATATACACTATATGTTTAACCCTATACACTACACCATATAACATATGCCCTGATCCCAACACCATGATCCCGAAACCCCCAAAACCTAAATCGACACAAGAAAACAATATAAATTTTAATAAACCATAAAACTTATACCCTAAACCATTACCCCTAAAAACAAAAACCCTAAAAGAGCACTAAAAATCTTTAAAAGCCATAAAAATCCTAAAAACTAAAAAACCCAAAAAACCCATAAACAACTAAACCCCCTAAAAACCAAAAATCCAAAAAAAACCAAAAAAATCTGATAGAACCTAAGAACCCTAAGAACACAATAACACAAAGAAATCCTAACAAATCCCCCAAACCAAAAAAACCCTAAATGACAAAAAAAATCCTAATAAACCATACAAAACTATAAAAAATCTTAAAAGAACTATAAAAACCATAAAACCCCTAAAATTACTAAATACCCTAGAATAACCAAAAAAACCTAGAAGAAATCTAAAATCCCTTAAAACAATAAAAGTATCGTAAAACCAAAGATACCCTAAAAAGATGCATAAAACACCCTAAAACCTTATAAACCATTTGTTTCGACCTTATTTTCATTATGAACCTTTTTGGTGGGAGAAATGGTCCAACCAAGACTAGTAAATATATCCTTTATTGTGTTATGACGGAGGTTACATAGTTAAATTGTCTCGGGAGGTGATTGTAGAGGATTATGTTATTGTGAAATCCACCCTTGTCGGGTATAATGACCTTGGATGGTCTCCAATGGGTTTATTCGTGGATCCATAAACACGTAAAGGTCCTTTTATACATGATTCATGGACATTATTTCCAATGGTAGGAACTTGTTGGACGATTTTTCCAATGACACTTAAGAAATCCATTAGTTGAGAGAATAGGAGGTCATGCTCATCACACCATTTGGGGGGAATCATTGCATATTATGGGACTCTCTTATAGATTTATGAAATTTTCATGTGTTTATTAATACTTGGTTCATTACAAATAATGTGCTCATGGATTACCTCTAAGTCGCAAAATCAATCAGAAATATGCATGGGTTCAGAATCATCTGTATGTATCAAGTGTTCCCTACTGATGAATACATCTACTTGTACTTGATGTTCTTCATCAATATTACCATTTTATTAATACATAAATTATCTTATGGTCTTTTTCCATGAAAATGATTATTTAAGTCATGTGATGAGTCACTATAGTGTTTATCATCATCTCGGGGGATGGAGATCATTCTGATATCAGGACCGAACCCATAATATGGTCTTCCTGTGTATCCACGTGAGAGGAATTAGATTCCATGTAGTTCGTTGTCTCTTTACTGGACACATCAACTTTTAATGTAGTGTGATAGGGACTCATCCATGATTTTTAACGTCATGTGGTGAGAACGTCTAGGCGGAAGGTTCATAGTCAATATTTGGAGCAGAACATAAACTGAAGCGGCCAAGGATTACCAAAAGATATAGGGTCGCCTTGGTGGATATGACCCTACTGAGGATATAGCCTGGTGAACATTAGAATGATTTGGGTGTCAGGTTTGGACCTCGGAGCGGCTTTCTATGCATCCCAGTTTGTTAAGAATCAAAACCCTTGTAGTTCAGTTTGAGTTGGGTCTTACACCTCATAGGAGGCCCTTATAAGAGAATTAAATCAAGGATTATTACTAAATAGGAAAACCTAGTGAAATTGGGGAAAGTTATATTATAAATGACATTTAAAGAGAATTTCCTCAAGCTCGGTCCTTTATATAGGCCTCTTATGTATCCTGGGTGGAGTAGGAATCAGAGTCCTCATATTTCAATCCATGATGAATTTTTTGGATTTTGTAATAATCATAAACCTCTAAGACCATGTGATTCATGCTCGGTTTTAGAAAAAATAAGACATGAAAGACTTAACATGACACACATCTTCACTTTTCCTCTGATGGACAAGGAGGAGGTTGATTGGGGAAGAGGTCGGGATGAGAGCCCAAAGTGAGAGAGAGATAGGGGCTTTGAGTGTGCTAATTTACTCCCTTGTTTTGATATCCATGATAGTCATGCCTCATGATATATCAGGATGTTCCTCAGGTCAAAGTGAAGAGGAGGAATATCATCACCCATAGAATGAAATGATATAGGGATTACCTTAGAAAGAGTTCCCTTTTGGTTCTAGGGGAAATGGGTGAAGCATCGTTCCTTCTCAAAAGGAAACACAAGTGTGGTATCGTTTATTTATCACTGGATCCTATTGAAGGGAAGGTCCAAGTATTACCTTTAATCTCTATAATGGGGAGTTATATGTTATTATCCCATGGTCGAACCCTGTGTTACCCAGGAAATGTAAACTTAGAAACATTTCGGGGGTCTGTGTTATTGTGGGGATTACCCACATGTCTCCTCTTACCATGGGTACCTGAACTCAAAAGGGATCTCTAATGTGGATGATGTTTTTTTCATATAGTTCTGATGGAAAGGGAAGATGATTTGGCCTAATTCCATTGGATTGGTTTGAAGAGGGGCTATGGATGGTATGAAAATAAATGGAAGGAGATGATCAAATATAGAAGGTGGAACATCTGAGGGGACCCCATTCCGCATACCATTTCTTCTTTTAGGTTGGGGAATTCCATACATAGCATGTTTCTACACTGATGGGAGGACAACTCACATACCATGATGGTACACATTCCAATATGTTGTTCGGGTAGCTCTTTGCTACATGTCCCCAGGTTCCATCTGCATAGCGGTGTTCTACACAGTGTGGGGTTTCGTCTAAATAGCCATTGACTATGTAGGGCACCAAATATAAAAAGAGGTCATCAATTCTATATTCCATAGGAAGTTCATCTGTGAAGGACTTGTGGTTCATTTTTCACCAATTAGTATTAAATTCTACCAATTATTATTGTGTGTTATTCTTTAATGACATGTGGTGGGTTTATACCTGCAGAGAATTGTTCACGGTTCCACACATCGTCGATCATTGGACTCTAAAATATTTCTTCTCATAGGCTTCCAATATATATTGTTTTTAACCCCCATTTTCAATATACCTTATAATATTTTTATAGAGTTTCAAGGAATCATGATCTATAGGTCGCATAATACATTTTATGGAAGCCCATAGAGAAATCACTTGTCCTGCGGACTACTCAGTTAACAAAGGCCTATGGGGTTGTGGTTCGTAGTGTTGAAAATCAACACCTTAATCCCTTGAATGAATTCATATAATTTTCATGATGCTTATAGCTTCACCTTTCCTGTGAACCATTTTAGTTTGTGTAGATGGTATGCGATGGTAGAATTCTCTATCTTCATTTCACTAATGACACAATTTGTGTAGGATGTCATATACGGGTGGAAAATTCTCTTCCTCTATTCTTCCAACAACTCAGTTTATAGAGGATCTGACACCTTCATTATCATATCGCAAACCAATTGTATTGCATATGTTTTGTGAAGTGGGTCGCTAAGTAGACCGTCCATTTGCAGAGGTATTTTTGTTTGTGGTGCCTTGTTTTCCTTTTCAAAATTTCGATCCTTAGACGTGTCCCCTTGAAATATTTACTCTAAATTATAGCTCATCATTTTTCAAATTTGTGCGATAATTTTTTTCCCTTTGTATTTTTTTATGAACCAAAAAAAATACGCACATCGGAATGGGATCTTATCAATATGAAGAAGAGGATATTCCGATATAGAATGCATTCTTGACATTAACTTGTTTGTGGTATAAAGGTGGACTCGTAGGGGGCACACCTATATATAGGGGGGGCCATGTAATTTGTCATTTACCACTTCTCTCTGTGAACTCAGTTCTATGAAAATGGATCCCACACTCTTATTTTGTGAAACATTTCCCTCTAAAATTTCCTTCATCCAAAAACTGGTTATGGCATCCTACAAACTAAAAACCCTTCATAGGAACCTTCCCCTATGAACTAAATTTAAAATCTACAAACTAGAAATTGAATTTTCAAACTGTGATTTTGAATTCCCATGTAGAGAGGGCCAGTTTGCATCTATCTTGTTCCACATACAATTTGGTTCTCTGACCAACGCTCTGCGGTCCAGTACATCGTGGGAATCTGAGAACTGTGGGTTTGTAGAAAAAATATTCCATGAGACACTCATGGATATCAGTACACTAACCACTTTGATTCAATTTTCAATTTCTATTTGAATAACCTTTTTCATGGTCTTCTGATATAGGTACAATAGTGGATCATCCACAGTTTGTTGTTAATGTTGCTGTTGTTGTAGCTCCCCTTTTAGTTACTGATAAAAGGAGGAAGATTATGAAGGACTATGTTGACAATAAGGTCCATGTCATCCCATTGCATTAATCCTTATCAAACCCAAATACCTTGGTTCATAGGGAGTATGAAATTTCAAAGAGGCTTCCCATTTATAGATTTGGTATACTGTCTTATACAATGGTTCTAGAACTATGTCGTGTCGACCGACCTACTGCTTGGATAATCAATGGATCTATACTTAAGTCCCTTATTTATTTGAAAGGGTGATTCATATAAAAGGATACTACTTCTGGGTCCTTATTGAACTACACCCCATGATCATTGAAGGTTTCATAATGAAATCTAGATGACAAGGCCCATTACTACCATAACATTTCACTAAAGGCCACAAAAAATGAACAACATGGTTGGTCATCAAAACATGGCCTTCATTCTAGAGGATCATTTTGTTGGGACTAGTGGTGTCCTTTATCATTTCATCAATTCTATGATGAATTTCATGCTGAATTGTAGATCGTGGGGTTGTATGAGGCTATTTGGGTATCCCAAAATTATTCCCATCGAACTAGGGGCCTCATTTTGTAGCATCTGAGTAGATGGAGTTTGGATACCAACACCTTACATCTAGTCCCTAGAGAGGCTAGTATTAGCCTCTAAAATATCTGGATGGTATCTGGAGTTCCTATCATCATAGATATGTATGATTAATTTTTACCCCCTTACTCCACCTAGGATTATGAGGAGAGGACCCCTCCTTTGGCCAAAAGACTTATCATCCAAGGGAAGACCCTTTCAATGGAAACCAATCCTTATCTGAATCAATACATCTCTTTATCTGAATTGATTAATGACTTTTCTAACTGAATCAGTCAAGATCCCAGTGTGCAAAGACCCGGTTATTGCCCAACCATGGACTCTCGATGGTTAGTAGGTTCATACTAGCCATCTTGGAGGAATTTCAGTTTTAATAATGGGGATAAGAACTTGTTCCTGAGGAAGATCGATTGTTTCAGTTGTCAGCCTTCATGGATACGTTTCAATGAGGTTGTATTATACCTATACTTCACATTGGCGATGTGATAGTCATAACCTTTGTCATGCAATCTCATCTGTCCATTGAAAATGAATCAACAGGGTCATTCCATTATTGTCCAAAATCTACCACGTACAAGGCAATGTTAGTGAGGGGAGGACACCTCATCAGGTGGTTAATCCATTCCAAATCAAATGGGGATGGATTGAATCCCACATAGGGGGTTATACATTTATATAACCCCTTACCATTTCCAAATTTTGTTCTTTGTCCATATAATCAGAGCACTAGCGGGGTCATTACAAAGGGATGGGCCATGTAGGATAAGCAGTAAGATCAGAATGAAAGGAAGGAACAAGAAGGGGTGACTAGAATCAACTGGCATGAACACATTACTTATAGTCTTTAAAATTCCCCTATTGGTACAATAGTTAATGTTGAATTAGAGGACTTCATTAACTGGGGATATCACTTTTCTTTAAGATAAGGTATTTTAGTACCCCATGTTGATGAGGAACTTATATGCGAGGGGTATGTACCTTGTAGAGTTGGTCGTCAGTTTAACTATGTCCAGTGTCATGTCCCATTTCCCTCAATGGAGAGCATCAAGAAATAAAATTCATGATAGCTCAACTGTTGTGTCTAATTTTCACCTGAGAATATACATAGTGCAAGATTAAATTCCAAATTATTAGGGTTTTATACCTACTCTCTCATGAGGTTATGCATATACTTAGGCTCAATCATACCCAAATGGACAGCTAGCAGAGTTGGGTCCCACTGTTACGACCCTTAATGCATTTGCGGAAAGGGGAAGCCAAAGGAAACTACTGATAATTACTAAATAGGTATATCTCTTCATAATTATCTCAGTTTAGAACCCCTGAGGAAGTTCTTAAGAGACTAGGGTATGATCACTTAGGCTATCGAGGTTCCCATGCGTCCACTGGTAATTGGACATTCATTCCTTCTAATGCTTTCTTTTTAAAGCCATGTTGTCAATGGGATACATTGAAGTGTCTTCATTCATTTTTTTCTCAATCCCCTCATGTTTTTTGTATCTTTATCTACGAGATTCAATTTTCCCTTACTATAATTGTCTATGTGTCAGCGCCTGCAGACATATCCTATGCTGATGATCCTCGAAAGGTGGATCTTTTCCTGGGGGGCTATAGAACCTGATCCATACACAACAAGGCCAGTTTAAATCTTCTTGCTAATAAATGGACATGATAAGGCATGATGTCAATTATGACTATCATATCTCTAGGGGTGACAATATTACTAATTTTTTTCTGCGATTTGATTTGGGTAGATTCCTCAATCATGCCCAGATCCTCTCAAACATCCATCCATTTGGATTTACAAGGTTGTGGAGGCACCAAAGAAGTAGTTTTAGTTGGTGTAACCAGATACACTTCCTTATATTGACCCAACATCATTATCCATTACCTTTATGGATACCTTTTGAATGGCCTATAAGGCCTAGTAAGACTTGAGTGTGAGTGTTTCTAATGAAGATATTTGGGAGCTAGTTCAATAAGAGCACTTCGATCTTCCATGCTTTGGAGTTTCCATCCACCCATATGGATTTATGTTCCCCAATGTCTAGATTATGTAGCCATATATCTGAATAAGATGGATAGATGCCTCCATTGTTCGAAATACATGCATCATTGTTCTGACCGAGTCATAGAGATGGTGATATTCTCTTATTCAGATGACACAAAAGAAGAGTTGATTGTTTTTTCTAACCCAAAATTTTACATTACTTTATTGTAAGGATCCTCAAATTATTCCTTAATCTTTTAGGAGTCCAAGGAGGCCTAGGAGATGATACCTTCTCCACTGTACACCCCCATGTGTACTACAGCTGGGGAACATTCCCCTTTGAAAATGGGGGTCGCTGCTGAAGGTTCTCTCGATTCCACTGAAAATATAGAGGTTGTTTTTGAGTATCCTAACAGAGAATGCCCCCCCTAGTTTCACTTGATACTCTCATCAGAGATCCATCCCTGTGGAATACCATGAAACATCAACATACATCTCAACTATTGATACACATCAAAATGAGGATTACAAGTACCATATCGATTTATTTGGTCACCATAATAAATTCCTTCATCTTGTTGACAAATTATCATGTTAATATATTAACAAAAATATAATACATAATCAAGTAGTAGTTATCCAGACATTTTTGGCTCATTCTCCTTCTACGACAGAGGATGTACCAATGGTTGTTGTGGTTTAACAGAGTAGAGAGGATGGACCCACCGAGGAAGTTGGGGTATACTTAGCCCTCTAAGGGTGCATGTTCTGGATCAAATGACCTCTTCCCCAATTGTGGGGGAATCATTTAAGGTCAAAAACCCAAATGATTTCTTGATAAAAACATCATATAGAAGGATTGTACGTCATTGATAGTGATAACCGAGTTGGGAGGGGATCCCCAATTGTTAGAGGATATTTTGGAAGTTCCCTATCTTGAGGAGTCGACATCCCAAAACTAGATAAACCCCACCCTTGTAGAGGGAGTGTCTTTGTAAATAGATGCCCTGAGTAATCACTCCAATCCCTCTCTTCCAAAGGAAACAACTATAGGGGAGGCAGTGATTCTAGCTCAAGGAGGATTAAAATTAGCCAACTTGCCTTATTTCAGAATGATTATACTTGTGAGTATGATTTCGTAAATCAATATCCTAGTGGATGGTAATTCAGTCAAGCATTCCCCTGAGCCTCAGGTTCCTTTAGATGACCCTGAATCTTAATTACATATTGAATATGTGTCACCCTCTTCATCGGGTAGTGATTTTATAATAAAAGTTGAAGCTATTAATGATTCGGTTGGTGGAGGTAAATTTTCCACTCTCCCAACCATTTTATATATATTATTTTCTTTTTACCATCAGGAATTTAGAGTGTTCAATTGTCTTAATATTAACTTCAATATCAAAATCTCAATCACTTGTAGTTACAATTGACAACTCAGTCCTACCTCCTATTGAAACTCCAAGAGATGCGACTGTTGGAGGGTCAAGTCATGTTGAGGCCATTGAGTCAAATCCTCCCATGGTGAAATTTATTACTGAATATGTTCCTTCATCTGGGAGTGATTCTAAAACTGACTGAGTGGTCCTGGACATCCTTCATCCATGTCTCCCAATAGCATGGAAAAACATCTGGAGGATGATTTCCCAAACTCCTATAGTAGATATACCGGTGAAACTATCGATATTACATCACATTTTTTTCGGTCCAAGGGTTTAGAGTGTTTGACTGTCACAGTCTTCATGAAAAAGTGAAGCAGGTGGTTTTCACTTGGGATAAAATTGGAATGCTAGAGTCTCTTATTTCCACCATGGGGTCCATTATCATCTTATCACTGCTAGAAAAATCATTGTGAATGAAGATTTCAAGAAAACATTGGAAGTTGTGAGGATTAAGAGAGAACTCGTGAAGAATATATCATTAACATAGCTACTCAATAAAGAAGTTGTGAAGTGTATCAAAGAACTAGAGTGACCTAACTAGAAATGGGTCCATGTCCCAGCCGTAGTTGATGAGGGACAACGTCTTGTGGTGGAAGGGAAAAAATATATCATTGACGAAGCTAAGGAAGCAAAGACATTGTGGGATGGTGCAGACTCTGAGACTGCAACTTTATTAAAGATCTATCAGGACATTTATGAGTCCAATCAAGCATTGATACAATAATGTGAGTCCAATGACAGTCTTTTGTAATTTCCATGCCTTTCCCTTATGGAGAGGTTCCAATTTTTGGATTCCCTTTATATGATTATTTAATAGAATGAAAATATTTTGGTCTCCAGTGCTTATCCTTCATCCTTTACTGTAATTTCAATCATTTATAATTCACAATATTGAAACAATATTCTCAACTAGTTGCCAATTTGAATTACAATCTTGGTTCTGTGAAATAATCAAGTCATTTCATAATTTTTTCATAAGTCGGGGGGACATAGTTAGCATAGATTTACTATTACTAGGGTTATATGGGAAAACCTATTAACTTTGTGTCTTTTCAATTATAGCCCTAATATTTTCCAAAGCCTGATTTTTATCCAGGATTAGTGGCTATGACATGCCTTTTTATTAGGTCACCCTCTCTGGGTTTTTTAAATACCAATCTTTGTTTCTCTTTCAACTTTTTGGTTGCTCCACATTTTTCCAAAACTGTATAGAGTGTATGTTTAGCGAGATGGTACTTGACTTCTATCTATGGTTCCCTTTGTAGTTTTGTTTTCATCTTGGTGAGTTCTATGTCTTTTTTCATGGGTAGTTTAAATTCTTGATGACGGGAATCTCAATATTAATGTTTTAGGTCAAATTTCTTTGACCTTGATTTGCATGGTGAGGGCCCCAATTTAGGAATACTTAACCAAGGATGTCGTAATAACTTTTAGACAGGAATAAGGGATTTTTCTTGACCCTGATTTTGTGTTTTCTATACAAATGATATGATATAGGGAATGGGATACATGGGGAATGTGGGAGTAGGAATGGCCTCTCTGGAGGATAAGTTTTCCTTTGGTTGACAAGCCATTTTGTAGGCAACTTATGCAGATTTGTCCAGGAATTTTATGCATAGTTAAACAAAGGTGTCCTCCAGAAACTAGCCTTCCATTTCCAATGGCTAGTTAGTTTTAGGGAAATTTTTATTTTTTATTATCAATGACCACAGTGGGTGTCCTGTTGATAGAATAATTCTTGAAAGTAATGAGTCAATTTATATAGACTTTGGTTGAGAAAGCACTTAGGCATGAATTTGAATTGTGTAAAGGAGGGCTGGAGAATTTTGTAGTTTCACATTGTACACCTAGGACACATGACACATATTATTTAAAGTAATTTCACTTGGAATAAAGGTGTAAAATTTTTCCCATTTTCACGGTAGTTTGACTAGAAATTATGCATCATCTTCTGGCATGATAAGAGGAGAAATATGTAAATAGTAGTCCGGGGGGTTTTGAAACCAAGGATTGAGGAGGGATATAAATGTCATAAGGGGATATGGAAGTTGGAAAAGACTCTCCATATGATGAATTTTCCTCTTTTTGAAAACCCGTTTTGTATGAAACTTATACATATTCATCGAGGTATTCTGTGTATAGTCAGGCATAAGTGTCTCTAGGAAATTGACCTTCCATTTCGATGACTATAGATGATTATGGGGATCCATACCATTCTATACATATAGTATGATTTTTTATGGGGGAATGTGAATAGGAAATAGGGAATTATAGGATGATGTTTTTAGGGATAGGTAAACATGTGCTTCCCATATAGGTATGATTAGGTAGTTCTTATAACGGGTTGACCTTTCTATAGGAAGGAACAACATTGTTTCCATAATAGAGCCAAGGTATGTGGATCAAGTGTCACTGCATATCCTATGATAATAGAAATCATGCCAGGAATAATTCATATTCAATTACCCCATAAGTGGATCAAATTTACACATATGGGTGGGGTATTTTATTGTGCACGAGTTTTCTAGTATGTTGGAAATTATGTTGGACTTTACTATGAAGATTCAGTTCTATATAGGATCATGAAGGGAATAGATTATTTGGAGTATCAATGCTCGATAATGTACATTGAGTATCATGAATCACACAGTTTTAATTTCATGCGATTAGCCCATGGATATAGAAGCCCCATGTAACTGGAGGATTATCGGGTTAAGGTATTCTGACATGTCCAAGACAAGAGTAGTAATAAATTCATAAACTACAGTTTCAAGGGATTTAGGATTAGGAGAAACAATACAGGGATTGAAAGCTATTGAGAATATATAAATATGAAAGGCCTATCCTGAGGAATAATTTTCCTCTGGTTGATAGGAAATTTGTAGGAAACATATGTAGAGTTGTTGGGTCATTATTCATATAGATAAACAAAGGTGTCCATATGACAATGTACTTCCATTCCCGATATCCAGGGAGGTTTACTAAACTCTCTATTTTCTAAAAGAATGGTGTTTGTTATATGTAATAATGTATCTTTATATGGTAGAAACATTCAGGTTGTGATTATCCATGGATTTAAGAATTCCCTTGTGTGGATCTGACTCATATGTGGGGTGGGGAATTTTGATTCCCTTGTTAGAGTTGGACTGAGGATTGAAGCTCTGTTTATCCAGAAATTAGTCATGGGACTTTTTTTCTTCATTTGGGGTTCCATGTAGTTTAATGTTGTATAGTTAAGACTACTCATCATGGATGGATTTTCCATGACTCTGTAGGTAATATACTGATGAACTCGTTAAGCTCACATAGTTTGTTCCTGGTGTAAAAAAAATGGTCAAAAAGGGTTTCAATTCACGCACTAGGGATGGAATAATGAAGGAAAGGTGCATTTTGTACGTGTGGTGATATTGTGTAGTTTTATCATCATGTAACTAGTATGTTTCATCATATAGTTTAATGTCATATGATTAGGATGATTTTCATACCATTTAAATTCGTGTGGAAAGAACTTGGGTAAACTGATTTGAGAGGGGGGCATTTGATTATTCTTGAGATGGTTGTGAAAATAGGGAGTGTTTGGGATCCTTCCTCTTTGACCTAGTTTTCATGTAGAAGGGACATTTTAATCTTCCATGGTTGGGTCTGAGTCACCAGATCTGAGCATCACTACATACCCACTAGGATGGGAAACAAACACATGTAATTATTCATAGAACACTCCCACACATGGCTCTAGTCCATATATAGGGGGCCCATTCATTATTGCATTGGGGTTGATAAAGCAGGGTAAGAACCCATATTTCATTATGTATCTTGAAAGAGAAGGATTCAATAAAAATGAGGTTTCAATACATAGCATGGTAGGTTACCGATTCTGGAGGGAAATGTCCTCTCAGGTGATGAAATTTTTAGGCTATGTAGTTTTTATCATGTGGTGAGGACATGGGAAGCACAGTGTAATTTCATGTTTTGTGGACGATATATCAATGTAATCATGTATATGTATGAAATAATCAGGTTGGGATGTTCTGGTACACCCTGGATGTGAATGGTGGAAGAAAGTGTAAACCAAGATTCCGGGGGCCCATGAATCAGGAGTGATGATGAGAGTCTTTGGAGCCAATGGGAATAAAGAAGTTGGAAAATCATCACCTAAGGATGAGTTTTTAATTTGTTGATAGGATTTTTTAAAGGAATCTAATGTAAATCCACTAGGGAATTGTGTGCATAATCAAAAAAAGGTGTCCTCGGAAAATTGAAGGTCTATTTCCGATAGTTGGGGATGATTGTGGGGATATGATATTTCCTAGGGTATGGAGTTTAATGGATGAAAATGGGATATTTGGGTACAAAAGAAATATCAATATAGTTATTAGTTATGAAGAATTGACATATCTACATATATTTGAATTGTATGTAGGGGAGGCATGATCCTTTTTCTAGTCCTTGTTGTGGGAATCAAATTTTGGAATCTTCTGTACTAATTTAGATTTTAATGCAGGAAATGGGTGTATTTTGTTTTTGACATGGCTAGACTTAGGAAGGACCAGGTTTCTCTATGTATCCAGTGATACCGAGATTCATGCCACATGTAGTTCATGATATACATTATAGTTTAATGTCATGTTGTTAGGACTATTTTCATCCATGTAGTTTAATGTTGTGCAGGTATGACTCTTTTTGGACACACAGTTTATAGTTTTTGGGGTAGAAATATATTTTGGCCACGTAGTTTAATGTCTGGAAGTTATGACTCTTTTTGGTTATGAAATGGATTGGTATGCCTACAGGGAACCCTTTTCTGAAATTCCTAATCCCATGTGATCTAGTATTAGTGTGAGAAACAGGGGATAATAAAGGTTACTATACTATACAGAGGTAGCATAATAATGGATGGGGAAATTTTACCCCTTGATCACGTATAATATTTATTCCTTGGTTTTGGAGACCCAGGTATTTCTATATACCCCATATCCGTGAGAAAAAATCCAAGGATAGTTTCATGAATTGACATATTCAATTATAAACCTTATATAGGGGTACAAATTTTTTCCATGGTAGTAAATCAAGATATGGGATATGGGTGTCACTATGTATCATACAAATGTAGGAATCAAGCAATACATAGTTCTAAGAGGAAATTACCTTCATATGACTGATCCATATATAGGGAAAATAGAATTTTGGTTTGGATGGTGGATAGACCAAGATGTGGGATCTTGGTATCACTATGTATCATGTGAAGGAAGGAATCAAGCCGCACATAGTTCTGAAATTCATTGTACAATTCAAGCTTGTGTACAGAGAGGGGTCATTTTAAACCATTCTTTTGAGTTGGGGGGATTTACATATACCTTTTTACTTTTTTTGCGGTGTGAAAACCATTATCCCCATTACTATTCTATCATTAGTAATTATCAGTGTGATAAATAATGTATAACATGGATTTGTCTCATTGTTCAAGGGGGATAGATGGCATGATAGAGGCACATTGAAGCATAATGTGGCTGGATCATGATATATAATCCATATGTCTCTACGTATCCCATTGATAGATGGGAATCAATTAGTATGCAGTTCTGTGAACCACTCTACATAGGTTTGGACCATTCACAAGGAGGGGTCATTTTTTTATGGCAGATGGACCAGGATGTGGGATCTGTTCATAATTATGTATCTATAAGGGAAGAAATCAATCAAGACATAGTTCTAGAATTCCCACTATGCCAGTCTGACCCATACATAGGGGTATGTTTTTGGAACTATGGTTAGAACAAGATGTAGGATTCAGGTGTCACTACATATCCTATAAAGGCAGGAATCAAGCCACATGTAGTTCTGGAATTTCCCATGTGCTGGTCTAACCCATATATAGGTGGAATTTTTTTTATGGCGGTTGGACCATGATTTATGACCCGGGTGTCACTATATGTCCAATAAGAGTAGGAACCATGAAACACCTATATCTAGATAAAAGGAGTTCCCATTTGTATATGAATCTTTTATAAGAAGAGAGGCATGTTGTCTTTCTCTCACACAGATCTAACTAATGTGAAATAAATCATTAGTCAAGACTCACTAACCACCATCATGTTTAATGCCATGTGATGAGGATGATGATTATAATTAGTTTAAATTCATTCAACATGGATTCATATGGAGCTATGTAGTTTAATTACTTTAAGGTAAGACATGTTTTATATGATTACAAAAATTACTTCATCAGAAAATTTTCATTGGTGGGAGTTGTGGTGAGCTATCCATCCCTTAAAATTATGAAATATTCTCCATTGGAGTAGACCTTGTGTATGACCTATGGTCCTTCCCATTTTGGATTTAATTATGCATGTTTCTTTCCATGTATCATCATAGTATTGAGGACCATCAACATTTCTCCTATGAGGAAAGACAAGAGGTGATCCGTTTTATTGAAGTCTCGTGTGATCATGTTCTAGTAGACTTAAAAATGGTGCAAAGTGTGCAATATTTTTTCATCCATTCACTCTAACGCATTGATTCTGTTATGACCAATAGGGGCCTATATACCCTGATAGGGGGGTGAATCAGGGTATGGATATTATTTTTCAAAGTTCTTCCTACCCCACTGGATCTTGACCTCTTTATTAAAAGGGTCACTTTGTATGCTCTTGTGTGTAAACTATGATCACTTCTTTACTTCTTTATCTAATTATGATGATTTAAATGCAATACAGGGAAGAAAATAGGTAGGCACAAATATTTTTACTTGGTTTACCCTCACTGGGCTACGTCTAAGGAGCATACGCCGACAAGTTTCTGGTCATACCAAATTCCACTATTCTTCACTAGATATAGATAAAAAGTTCAGGCTAGATCACTTCTATGCCCAGGCTCACTGCCTTTACAAAGTTTAGGGTCATCTCACTACTTTTCCAAGGGTCACTCCCTATTTCACTCTCTCTGGCTCACTGCCAGTGGAGAGGATCACCTTCTTCCTCTTCCTTTTCTCACTGCACTAGAAAGGGATCCACTCACAGTTTATAGACCTGTAGGTCTCTTAATTTGCATTAATACATGCATCCTTAACTATTGATGGATGCTCTGTTATAGTCCAACTTTCATCCACTGATGAATACCACTTTACCTCTGAACCACCGGGCAATTCACTTTGGAAACACCTTCGCAAAGCACCCTACTTCGCGAGGCTCCTAATTTCGCGATGCTCAAAAAGCCTTCGCAAAGCTCCTGCCTTTTCGCGAAGCACTCTCGCGAAGCACTACCGCAAAGCACTACCGCAAAGCTCAAGTAGTTACAGAGAAACTTCCCTCACGAAGCTCACTGAGCCAATGCGGAGCGCGCAACTTTCGCGGAGCTACAATAGCTGCCGCGAAGCTCTTCTTTCGTGAAGCACACAGGATACGCGAACTACCTTCGCGAACCAAGAGAAAATTATTTTATTTGAAAATTCTCTCTTCTCTCTCAAGGGGGTCAGCCTCTATTTATAGGCAATTCCACCGACCCTCGACCCTTCTGCGTGAAGTCAGTGCCATGTCATCGCCAATCGCGAAGCTCCAAAGTTTCCGCCAGAATTCTGTCCAAATCGCGAAGCACCACGGAAATTTTCCTATCACAGATCTCGTCGTAATCATGGAGAAATACCGTCAAAATTACTTTGTGCCTTCTCCGTGAAGATCCCTCACAAATCCCATCACTGTCGCGATGCACTTCAACTCTGACATTCGCGAAGCTTCAACGTAATCACGAAAAATCGCCGCCATCATTATTTTGGTCTTTGCAAAATCCAAACCATGAAGCCTCTATTCGCGAAATTCATTCCTTTTCCATATTAAAATATGATATTCAAGAATATCCTCTTTTCGCGTTGCTCACCAAACTCCAAATTTTGGACCCCAAAAATTTGGCAAACACTGGGAAACAGCGCCACCTTGTACTTCTCTTTTGTACAGCCTCCAGATCTTTCGTTCCTTTTTCATTGTTCTTTGTCAACAAGGATTCTCAACAAATTCTCTGGAACTTGACAATTATCCATGGAAACCTGCCTTGTCAACAAACACACTCAACTCAAAAATACTGCAATATTACCTAGAGAGATTTTTTCCCAACAATCTCCCCCTTTGTGTTTGTTAACAACTCTTCATAACTCTTCTTAGAATGATTTTCTGCACGTTGATACCTCACTGAGTCTTCTTCCATCTTCTACCACCATTCGCCTCTTACGATTCTGATAGCATTCAAGGATTCACTTAACACATACTCTAAGCCCACATGAGCAATACTCAGCGTGAGAAATATGAGTAGTATGAAAATTTCATCAATGAATCACTTCATGTCAGACCCCAATTGTCGATTCCAAACTGATACCAATTGCTTAACTGATACCAATTGTTGAACCACACTGATACCAATTGGTGATAACTGGAAACCTTCTTACACCTTTCCAACATCACTGTTCTGCTTTTATCACGATCCTTAGCTATCGTGATATCTATTATTTGATCGATCACTTCTAGCATCGTCAGATTTTAAGATTCTCCCCCTTTCTCTTTGCTCTCCCTATCTCACTGCTCCACTTTTCAACTTCTCCCCATATCATTCATGATTTATCAAATTGCCACACTGTCTCCCCCTTGAACAATCACTATTTTCTCCCCCTTTGTCAACGAACCCAATGGTTACTCCTTTGTAGTCTGTAACAGAGTAGAGAACTCATATCAACACCTTACAGAAAAACACCTCATACCTGGGGAGATGGGGGTTCTACATCCACAATCTTTTAAGTGCGGGGAGTCGACTGAACTCCCAGATCCAGTCGATGCCTCTCAAAAGCTTCCTTGGGTAAGGCCTTTGTCAGAATGTCTGCAACCTGTAGCTTGGTAGGCACATACTCCAACTTCACGATTCCTTGATCAACCTTCTCCTTGATAAAATGATACTTTATCTCAATGTGGTTTGTCCTTGAGTGATGGACGGGATTTTTTCTAAGATTGATAGCACTTGAGTTATCACACTGGATTCCGATCGGAGACTTCACTTCAACTCCCATATCGTCAAGCTGCTGCTTTATCCATAATAATTGTGTGCACGCTTGAGTGGCCACAATATACTCAGCTTCTACGGTGCTCAATGAAATGCAATCTTGCTTCTTGCTTAGACAAGAAATACACAATCCACCAAGATAGAATGCACCTCCTGACATTGATTTTCTATCATCTTCTAATCTGGCCCAATTCACATCTGTGTAACCCAATAAAACTGATTGAGATTTGGCATTATACATCAGACCGAAATCCACAGTGCCTTTGATATACCGAAGTATTCTTTTCACTGAAAGCATGTGGATTTCTTTGGGATCACTATGATATCTCGCTACTTGGCATGTGGCGAATACAATTTCAGGCCTTGTTGTAGTTAAGTTTAACAAACTTCCAATAATCTTCCTGTATTATGTGATATTAACTGCCTTTCCATCCTCATCTTTTGATAATTTCATCCAGGTTGCAACCGGAGTCTTCATCTCCTTGGAATTCTCCATTCAAAACCTTCTTAGAACCACTTTGACGTATTTGGATTGAGAAATGAAAGTGCCATTACTTCCTTGTGTCACCTGTAAACCAAGGAAAAATGTTAGCTCTCCAATCATTGACATTTCAAACTCATTTTACATGAATTCGGAAAACTCTCTGCACTGAGATTTATCTGATCCGCCAAATATTATGTCATCGACATAAACCAACACCATCATCCTTTGATTACTGATGTTGCTGAAATAGAGATTCTAATCAACTCCACCATGCTGAAAACCAAGTTTCTTCAAATACTGATATAGCCTTGAGTTCTATGCTCTTGATTCTTGTTTCAGCCCATATAATGCCTTCTTCAGCCGGAAACCCATATCCTCATTCTCATGATTAAGAAAACCATATGGATGCTCGATATTCACTTCTTCCTCCAAAATTCCATTCAAGAATGTTGATTTGACGTCCATCTGGAATACCTTGAACTTTCATTGCACTACAATAGTTAGGAATAATCTGATCGTCTCCTACCTTGAAATTGGTGCAAATGTCTCATCACCATCTATTCCCTCTATCTAGGAGTCTTCTTTGCACATCAGTTGTGCTTTGTTCTGAATCCTTGTGCCATATTCATTCATCTTGTCTTAATAGACCCATTTAGTCCTGATGAGGTTTTTATCTTCTAGCCTCGAAACAATCACCCACATCTGATTCTTCTCAATTCTAATCTAGCTCTTCATTCATGGCCTGAACGCAGTTTTCATCTTCAGCTACATCATCAAAGAATTTCAGCTCAACCTAAGATAGAAAAGATGCATGATATAGTGATTTCATTTTCTGTGTCTGAACTGAAGTCGACTGATCACCAATGATATTCTGTCTATCAATTTCAGCTCATCTCTTTGGATTCCTTGTAGACACAGACTTGACACTTTCATGTTCATCATCAATGTCTTCTTCTAAATCAGTATCAGCCACTTATGCTCTCCCTGTGTTGCTTTCTTCCTCAACACTTTCAACAGGAAGTTTTTTATTGACTCATTTTTTAGTGGCATCATTTCTTTCATCGAATTTTCTCTGTGTCACTTTTCAATGAATTCATTTCTTTGAACATCTTCTCTCATATATTTGTTGAAATACATTTGATTTTCTCTCGTAGATTCTTGGTATCCTGAAAGCAGTCAGATGATACCACATTGTTAGAGAAAAGTAAATAAGCATGAGATGAATGATTATTGCTGCTTCTCCCACAATATTTCTTCCCCCGATAGACACCACCTGGGCCGAGTCATCCAATTATTTCATTGATGGCTCTTTCATCTGATTTGGTTATTGAATGCTCCCCCTGTGTTATGAAACTCTTTAAGTTGTTAGTCCCAACTGTTTAGACCCATAAACATTCTTCTCCTGATGCATATTTTATTATCTAGAACTCAACATTGAGCCATTAACAGAATCTCTAAGCCTACTGAGTTGGAACTCGGTGTAGGAAACAAGAGACAAAGTTAACAACACAATCACATTCTATTGTGCTCTGTTGCTCTCTTTCTTCTTCAACTCTGGTACCTGGTTTGAATCAATTGAATCTATGGAGAATATCACTTCTCCACTTTGCATCTTTAGATGCCACTTACCCTTCGATCGTATCTCCCTAAAACCTGAAACACTTGAATCATCTATTAATGTCATTTATATATATAGGGATATGGGAACTTCTGGAATTCTCAAGAAGAGGATTGTGGTTGATCCTGATGGGTAAACCCTTTGATTCTTTCTTGTAGAGCATCACACTCTTTCCTTGCTTCTTCTAGCTGCCTAGCCAACTTAAACTGCTCTAGACATATGACTAAGCATTCATTACTCACATGCTGAGTCTTTTTCTGATATAAAGATTCTGCAGGCCTGGCCTTTCTCACCATTTGGGGTTTAAACCCACTAGTACACATTTCCATCTTTGATGTTCCACAAAAATTCCATTTCCCTTGATTCCTACTCTGAGTAGGAAAATATTTTCTTTCCATCTTCCCTTGCTTATTCCACCATTGCAAGGATTTTTCACCTTCCTCCTCTTTTCGTTGTGGAACACGACATGCAAATTTTTCATTACATTCTTTGTTCATCTTTCTTTTATCTAATATCTGAGTCACCACATTGTTTTTCACTAGTGGTGAATTCTCCAATGAATGTGCATTCTTCTTACTCACAGCTGGAGTAGATCTCCCCTTAATCTTCCAGGTCTGTTCACATTCTCTCCATGAGAGCTGTTGTGAGTATGACAGAGAAAGTGATTGATACACCTTTCGTTTATCTCCTTGTGATTATCCTATGGTAGTAAACTTGTTTTTCAATATACCACTTCATCTTCTAGTGTATGATTTTTCATTATACACTACTGGAGTCATGAATCTCCTCTTGAGTTCCTTTTTCTTTCCATCTTTCTTCTTACTGCAATGTCTTCCCAAATGCCCATAATCAAAACATATAAAACATTTTCCATCAAAGCTGTACCTCATTTTTTCATCTCTTAACCGAGATGTTGATGCAGCTTGAGTTCTTCCTCTGATACTGATCTCTTGAGCTTCTTGACACATATTCATGGTGTGTCCCATTCTTCCACAGTAATAACATCTTATGAATTCTTTCCTCTAAGAGACTCGACTCTCTAATTTCTCATGATGCTTATTATTCTCATATTTAGTAATGGTTCTGTTTTCACAGCCTAAAAAATATTCTAAATCCTCAGAACAGAAGCTTGATGTGTTTCCATGAGTCTCGCAGAAATAGCACATGTTGTTACTACTTCTGGTAACTGCCCTCTTTGGTCTATCTCCAGCACCTACAGGGTTTTCCCTATTTCTAGTACTATTCACATCTCTCTTTCTGTCATGAACTGTAGGGGATTCATCAAATCAAATACCAGTTTTTCCCAAACTGTATGGTCTTTGAGCTGAGAAAATATGTCGTTGTTTCTCTTCAGAAATAACATATTTGTTTTTCATTTTATCATCACTTGTCAAAGGAAAATCGAATAGTAAGTGAAGTGCATCCTTCAACTTAGGGTTTTCTCTAGCATTGGATTTCTCTACATCCTTCTTAATTAATTCTAGATCTTCTTTTAACTTTTTAATCTTCATATCCCTTGATTCAATTTGGGAATCAAGTTTTTTCTGAGAATATTTCCTCTACTCATCTCGTCTTCCAATTCACGTGTCAGATTATCCAACATGTCACTCTGGTCATTTACTTTCAATTTTTCCTAAGCAACAGATTCAGAGACGGATGCATTCTCATGTTGTAGCCTTTGATTCTTCTGAACTTGTTCAGACAACTGTGTAGCTAGATCATCATTTCTGACTTTGAGATTCTGAATTTCATCAGTGTTCATATTCTTTCCCTTGACATCAAATTTTGATTTTTCAACCTCTGTGGATCTCTTTCGCAGTTCTTCATCTTGAGAATCATTATTCTCTGTTAGGTCAGTAACCACATCAATAAGCCTTTGGTTTAAGCCTCTTAGATTGTTGACCTAAATGTCCAATACTTTGATCGAGATATCTTTATATTTGACTTCTTCATCCAATTTCTTCGTTATATTGACAACATCTACTGGTGGCCTCCTTGAAACATCTCCATCATTAGTTGTTTCCATATAACTTAGAAGTTTATTTACTTCACTCCTTCCTACATCATTATTGAGTGAATCTATCTTTTCCCTTTCAGATTCATCCAATCCTTCATTCAGAAATCTATTTGATTCCTTTAGTTGAATCACACTTTTTCCAAAAACACTTCCACACTGAGGGAAATTACCTAACTTCTGATTATTCCTTGATGCTTTTGCCTTTCCCATGGCAGACTGAGATAAGAGAAAACTATATCTTCAACCACACAGATTGACTATACTATGTCGAAGAAAATGAATCTAATAAAAGAAACCATCTCTCTGATACCAATTGTTAGGACCAATAGGGGCCTATATACCCTGAGAGGGGGGGTGAATCAGTGTATGGATATTCTTTTTCAACGTTCCTCCTACCCAACTGGATCTTGACCTCTTTATTACAAGGGTCAATTTGTTTGCTCTTATGTGTAAACTATGATCACTTCATTAATTCTTTATCTAATGATGATGATTTGAATTCAATTCAGGGAAGAAAATAGGCAGACAAAGATATTTTTACTTGGTTTACCCTCATTGGGCTACGTCCAAGGAGCATACGCCGACAAGTTTCCGGTCATACCAAATTCCACTATTCTTCACTAGATGTGGATACAAAGTTCGGGCTAGATCACTTCTATGCCCAGGATCACTGCCTTTACAAATTTTAGGGTCATCTCACTGCTATCCCAAAGGTCACTCCCTGTTTCTCTCTCTCTGGCTCACTACTGGTGGAGAGGATCACCTTTTTCCTCTTCCTTTCCTCAATGCACTAGGAAGGGATCCACTCACAGTTTATAGACCTGTAGGTCTCATAATTTTTATGAATACATGCATCCTTAACTATTGATGGATGCTCTATTATAGTCCAACTTTCATCCACTGATGAATACCTCTTTTCCTCTAAACCACTGGGCAATTCACTTTGGAAACACCTTCGCAAAGCACCCTACTTTGCGAGGCTCCCAATTTCGCAAAGCTCAAAAAATTCTTCACAAAGCTCCTGCCTTTTCTCGAATCACTCTCGCAAAGCACTATCGCGAAGCACTATCGTGAGTCTCAAGTCATTGTAGAGAAACTTCCCTCATGAATCTCACTGAGCCAACGCGGAGCACACAACTTTCGCGGAACTACAATAGCCGCCGCGAATCTCTTCTTTCGCGAAGCACACAGGCTACGCGAACTACCTTCGCGAACCGAGAGAAAATGATTTTATCTGAAAATTATCTCTTCTCCCTCGAGGGGTTCGGCCTCTATTTATAGTCAATTCCACCAACCCTCGACCCTTCCACGCGAAGTCAATGCCACGTCATCGCTGATCGCGAAGCTCCGAAGTTTCCGCCAGAATTCTGTCCAAATCGTGAAGCACCATGGAAATTTTCCGATCGTGGAACTCTTCGTAATCACAGATAATTACCATCAAAATTCCTTCGTGCCTTCGTTGTGAATCTCCCTCACAAATCCCATCACCACCGCAATGTGCTTCAACTCTGCCGTTCGTGAAGCTATGACGTAATCGTGAAGAATCACCGCCATCATTCTTCTGGTCTTCGCGAAATCCAAACCATGAAGCCTCTATTCGCAAAATTCATGCATTTTACATATTAAAATATGATCTTCAATAATATCCTCTTTTCGCGATGCTCACCAAACTCCAAATTCTGGACCCCAAAAATTTGGCAAACACTGGGAAATGGAGCCACCTTGTACTGCTCTTTTGTACCGCCTCCAGATCATTCGTTCCTTTGTCATTGTTCTTTGTCAACAAGGATTGTCAACAACTTATCTAGAACTCGAAAATTATCCATGTAAACCTGACTTGTCAACAAACACAATCAACCCAAAAATACTACAATATTACCTAGAGGGATTTTTTCCCAACAGATTCCTTTTTTAGACTTCCTGTCTATGGGTAGTTGATTGTAGATGACAACATAGAGTGATGGTTGGTGAAACTTAATGGGTAGAACCGCCTCCATCCCATATACTAATGATTACAATGTTACTTTAGTGGAAGTGTGAGTCCTAGTTTGGTAATATCATAAAGTATAGAGAAGCTTTTTTGGCTGAGGTTTTTTATCTTTGTATACCATATTCTGGAATATGTTGGGAATGGTCTTATTAAAGGCCTCTATCAAACCGTTTTCTACTGCAAGATTGTGGGATGAAAATTCAGCATCAATTTCTTACTTTTGATATAGCATATCCAATGTATTAGAGTATAAATTGGTGCCATAGTTTTTTAGTGTTGTATGGGGGACACAAAATCTATTGATTATATCGTCTTTAAAGAAGTTGACAATGCTTCGTTCCCCGACCTATCTAAGGGTTATGGATTCTGAAAATTTGGAAAATGATTTGGTTATTGTGAGAATATTCTTGAATTGTTTGGCTGTAGAAGGATGATATAGTCCCATGAATTCCATTCCCCATACAGAAAAGATCTAGGAGTACATGGTTGTGTGAAGTAACTCTTGGGGTTGGTGGATAAAATTATCATGAACTTGATTGGGATTGAATTTCTTAGTAAATTCAGTGGAATCTTATGTCATAGTGGGGAAATAGTATCCAAACATCAATATTTTAAGAGAGATCTTGTATGTCGACTGACATGCACCATAAGTTCCAACATGTACTTCTTTCCTAACGGTAGTCATCTCTTCCCCATTGATGGACCTTAAAAGGATCTCATCATGGCATGTCTAATAAAGGACCCTTTTCCAGTTTGTGCTATTATATAGCATGAATATGATTTCCCATATCTTAATTTTATTCCTTCTAGCCCATCTAGTGTAATATCTCTTGTTTGGATGTAATTTTCAATTGGATTCATCCATTCGTGGGTATGACCAAAATGTTTAGTGATGGTACTAATCACATTCATTTCCTCTATCTTTATCTGGACGAATGCTAGGACCATCTGATGATGGGAAATGATGATAACTATTTCATCCCATTCTAGATCAGCCAAATATGTGGTTTCATTTTCTCACATATCGACAGGTGCATTTTGTGATTGGGTAATATGAGTTAAGGTCTACTCTAATGGAAATTCTTCCATCAATTCTTAGACATGGTCCATAAAAGGAATTAGGTCTACTTTTTTTATGGGATAGTCACCATTAACATTCTTGATGAGCAGTTCCAACTCACCTTTTACCTTTAGGTTCTCTACTTATGCTTGAAGGTCCAGTTATAGGCCCCGAACGAGAGCCTGGTACTCTGCTTCATTGTTTGTGAATCCTTCTTAAAACATAATGGGGTAGGTAAAGACTACCTTTTTTAAATATATGAGTTTGACTCCTAGACCTACCATATTGAACATGGTTTCTTCCATAATTTTCACAAAATGACTTCTAGATATGCTATCAAAATACATCTCCCATGTTTGGGAACCCTAATGAACAATGAATATGTCTTCATCGGGTACTTCAGCATCCGACTAAGTGATGTATTCCAAGGGGTGCTCTACCAAAAAAGTATTCTAACTCCTAGCCTTTGTAGGATTTCTAAGGCATGATCCATATTCCAAACTACTGCAGAATGACCACCGACCATGACAAGCATCTAGTCAGCATCAGATGGCACAAAATATACTTTATTAGTTTGGTAAAAGAGATCAAAATCACCTCTTGGTTTTATAGATAGCGTATAATATTTTGAAATTAAAATATTAGGTCCATGAAACTCTTCTCGATATTTGAATAATGAGTCTCATCATCAATCATGGTTTGACTAACATAATATAGGCCATTCTTGCTACCAGTGTCATTAATCTATGCAAGGAATAAACCCAAAGATCTCTATAAGTAAGATATAGGATGAGTGGTCTTCCTTATAAAAGTGGAATTAGCACTATAGGAATTAAAAAATATTTCTTAATATTTTTGAAAGCATCCTGGAATTCTTATGTCCATTGATATGGGACCCCTTTTTTATCAACATGGGGAAAATAAACAGTTTCCTACAAGGTTGCCTATGAAGCACCGAATTTTGTCCAAGTTTCCTTGAAGTCCTATAAACTCAATGCTATTGCTAGGAGGTGACAAGCCAAAGATGGCCTTTATCTCATCGGGGTCGACATCAAAGCCATGATGGCGTATGATGAAGGTGATGAATTTTCCTGAGGTCACATCGAAATAAAACTACAGGGGGTTCATTTTTATACTATGGTGTCACAATTTATTAAAGTTCATCTCAAGATATGCCAGTTTTTTCAAGAGTTTTTAGGATTTAACCACCATATCGTCAACATATAATTTGATGAACTTCTCCAGGATGGGTTTGAAAATGAGATTCATGGCACGTTGATGTGTGGTGTTGACATTTTTCAAACCAAAGGGAATCAACTTAAAGAGAAACACCCCTTGGGGATCCCAAAAGGTGGTGGATTCTCATCATCCTGGGCCATTTGAATTTGATTATAACCTGAATATTAATCCATGAAAGAGAGAGCCTCATATCTGACAGTTGCATCGATCAGAAATTATGTGATCGGGATAGGGAATCCATCTTTCAGGAAATGCTGATTGAGATCCCATAAATCAATGCATTCACAGATCATCCAATTTTTATTTTTTACAGGGATTATATTTTCTATCTAGATGGGTTATTGGACTTCCCGGATTAAGTTTTCTCTGATGAGCTTGTTAATTTCATCCTCTATTTTGGCATCATGGGTTGGGTACGTCCTCCTGGTGGCTTTCTTGTTACCATGCTGGTCTTTTGGAAAGTTCAGGTGGTTGGTGGCCACCTTAGGATTGGGGCTTGGAATTTCTATATAGTTCTAGGTAAAAAAAACTCAATTTTATTTCAAGAATGTGGCAAATACCTCCTATTCATCAGAAGGAAAGATCCCACTAATCAGAGTGGGTCGCAGTTCTTCTTCCATACCCAAGTATATTTCTCTGAGTTCATAAATGGTGTTAGAGACACCTTCCTCAAATGATGGAGGGTAATCTATAAAGTCTTATTCTTCTTCCTCATCTTAAACATCCTCATCATCTTACTCTTCCTCTGATAGGGAAATAGTTCTTGGGATAAGCTACCCAGAGTTGAGAGAAGAGTTATGATTTTGGTGTATGGTAGATCACACAACTTCTTAAAATTTGACTGATAGAGGGGAATCCCCTAGAGAGGATAAAGAGATTGGAATAGGGGTTCTTTCATCCTATTCTACTGTATCCAGCGAGGTGGTTATTTTTTGAGATCTTAAGGTCACTCAAGAGAATTTTTATCCAATAATTTACCATATTCCTAGGAACTAATAGTATTTTAAGAACTTTTGGGCTCGGAGACCATGATCAATATCATTTGGACAATTGAAAATGCATTAAAATTTAGACACGTGCAATCAATATGATTGATGGGTAGTGCGTACTCTTCTCTAAGATACTTGAGGGGATCGACATGAACCATTTATAACCAATTCGGGAAGGAAACAAGATCTGTAAAAGAAATTGAATTTCACATCAACTTCTTTTGTAGAACCCTATGTCAATATATTGTGACTCACAAAAGTTGAATGGAGACTTATCAACATGTAGTGTCCCACTCTATTCATTAATTTTATATTTGATGCACTGATGGTAAGAGGAGGGAATTTATGAGTGTTGATTCAGTTAGGGACTTCCAAGCAGGTCATTGAAGGTCGTATTATTTTAGACCACAAAAAATTCTTGGTGAGCTACGAGATCGCCGAATTGGGATTCAAGCTTAATTTTGACTAATGATATTTGATCACTTTTTTCATAGCCCAATAGAGTTGTGGTGAAGGGTGTGAGATCATCCTCATTGTAGCCCAGCCGATGAAGTGTTCATAGTGAGAGTAGATTAGCATCAGAGCCATTCTTAGTGAATACATTTCTGATATCATCCTAGTTTACCTTTCTAGACACATATAATGGTTTTATGTTCCCTTGCATGATGGAACCTTCATTTGGATACTTGAAAGAAATAATTTCATTTAAATACATAGGATTGGTCTTCATATGGTAGACATCAGTGGCTGATTCCTCAACTTCAAACTCCTAGGGACTTAACAAAGCTTCAATGAGAGCTTCCTAGAGGTCTTCTAATAGATCTAGTGAATCCATGAATGATAGCATTACTGGTGCCAAGTCCAACTACTTCAAGATATCATATTTTTTATTCAAAGTCCAATGCACCCAAGATTGGGGAGGCTCTTTAATAGGCACTTTAAGAGATTGAGCATTCAATGGTGAAGGGTCGACCCTTGGGATCAGAGAATAAGATGATATCATCCCTTGTGAATTTGGTTGGGTATGTCTATCCATAGGCTAAGGGAATATGTCAATTGTTCTTCCTATGATGTATATACTAGAATAATTAGACCAGGGTGGATTCTAGTGGGGGAAGGATATTTATCTTGTCCATGTAGAGTCCATTGAAGGGTCTTTCCAAGGGTTTCTGCAACATTTATGGTTTTAGTGGGGGTGAATCCATAAGATTGATTTCTTCCATGGTTGTGTCTCCCTTTATATCCCTGGATTCTGTGACTTCTTCCTCAAACCCCCTGATTGGGTAAGGTGAATTCTGTTTCATAACAATACTCATCATTGGAGAATGTATCCATTAAGTGGATGAAATTAAAGGAGCCAAAAATCAATTCATTATATCATGAAAATTCTATATCATCATCTACCTCTATTGGCACCTTTTGGTGGGTTGATGACCATAATTCCATTTTGTGGGGTGATTCCCTTACTCTCAGATCATATGGCCAAAAATATAACTATGTCAAAGAAAACATTGTCTTGATTCAAGTTCATCTTCATGCACTTTCTTTCTGCCTTTCTGATTGGACTTTATTTTTTGTGGTTCACCATTTGAGGACTATGGGTATGAGGATTTCGGTTTTGTTGCATTAGGATTCATTGGGGGCATAGTTGGTTGCCTCAAATACATTTGAAGTATTCAATGGACTCATTTTACCATCTTCTGTGTCATCTAACTATCGATCTTTTGTTCCCTTTTTCTAACGAATGTTTTTTCCTTTCCTTCTTCATCCAAGTTAGTGGTGGAAACATATTCTACTTTTGTTGGTAGTGGTCCCATATTGTCTTTCCAAGAATCAATCATTAATTTCAGAATGTATTTGAAAAAAAACACTCTAGAATGTTTCCTTATAATATCTGATGGAAGGGATAGTAATTTTGATATTCATCAAGACCTGATTCATCAACCCAATTTGTATTTGGAATCCGGAGAAAGAGTCAATTCATGGCAGCTATGAAGTATCCACAGACTTGGTCATCCTGAAATGAGTAAATTTTTTTCTTTCATTCCACAAATTGATTTCTCCTGGTTCTTCTCCACTCATCTTGATGTGGTGGGGGTGGATATTAACTTTTAAAGGGCCCCTCATGATTTGGTGTAGGCCTGGGAGCCAAAGCTAGAGTATGGGGTCGCTTAAGCATAATAGAATCCTATTCAAGAAATCCCCCACTTGTCACTGGGGATGATGGGGATGACCTTGAGTTGAGATTATTGTGTTGAAATGAATCTTCTATCCTTTTGAAATGGTAGAGAATTCTCATAACCCACCTCTATATTTCACCTGAATGAGTGGTGTTCTCATCACATCATGGAGGTTGTCGATGCACATGGCTTTTATCTCATCTCGGTGGAGTGTCTAGTTCAAGATTATGTTTGAGTCTTCCATATGGAAATGAAGTATGAAACTATTTCATTCTCTCACTATTTTCAATTCATGAAGTCATTGAATATTGTTTTTTGCATTGTCAAGATGAACCGGAATAGGAACTAGAACCAGAGAGTCTGCCATCCTATTTATGTGTTAACTGGAAAAATGGTGTACCACACAAAGGAAAAACCTTGAAAAGTTCTCACTAAGAATCTGAGCTTCATAGATTCTAGTAGCTTCAGGGTTCCCATCATGGAAACATAGTAATACAAATTCTACATATGGTGTTTTTCAGGTCACCTAAGCCATTGAACATTGGGAAAATGGGGTTCTTGAAATTTGGAGATTAAAGAACATTTCTTACCTAGTCGATGTAAGGATTATATTCTAGTTCTATTGGAGATTTACACCCTTCTCTAGCTTCTAATCATGTTGTGAATGACCCGATGGTAAAAATGATCCCTTGATGTGTATCATGTTGGACTTTAGCATGTATGTGTATAGTAAAAGAAATATTGGATATACCATATCTACTAGTGCTTGAAGTGGATACCTATCTAGGGGAATCCTATATAGGTTTACTTGGATCAGGTCCGGGTGTTTCTTCAATGGATTAAAATATTGATATCATTTTTTTCTAGATTAAAATATGTTGATGGTCACAGCACTGCACTGGATAAGCATTTGGGCCTTGATTCGTTTTCCAAGAGGATCCCTCATGGGAGAGGAACCACTATTGAGAGTGTATGTTGATGTTATGTCTAAGGAACATATCAATTATTACAAATTTCTTGAATAATCATAGTGTTGATTCTCCTCAACTCTTTCAATTATTTCTCCAATCTATAGAATATCTCTGCAAGTGTCAGCGGCACATTCTAATGAGTTGGAGGTGTTGGGTTGTATATTACCTTTCTTTTATTCATCTCTTTATTGGTGATTTTCAAAAGAGGTAATGATTGATTTGATGAGGGAGCACCCAAATTTATAGTTGCTCTTTGATTCTCGATGGACACACCTTCAGGATCATTGTGGACTGCCACTGGGATGGAACAATCTTCTCTTTCATCCTATTCATTTTTATTTTTGTAGTGAGATATTTTGAGATAAATTCCCCAATGTTCACTAATGCGTACCTCATTACAAGTGGCGTATCAGGTGCCAAATGGTAGGAGGGAATCTTTCATCCCTTCTTGAATCTTCCCCATAAATTCTAGGATACTCTTTGAGTTTATTGGCGAAGGGTGACTTGAAGGGAGCCTTGACATGACCTGGAAGTATGCCTCCTGTATGGGGGAAATGATTCTCTATACAAGATAGATGAGTAACATATATATTTATTTTCCTCCTCGAGTGGAAAAAACTGACCTCTACTGGGTGGGTGGTTGAGGTATAAATGCACACATCCCTACGGCCTGGGGTTTCTTCCCTTCTCTCATTGATTTGTCTCGACATAGATTTTTTTGTCTTATGGGGGAATTTTTTGTTAAAAATTCCCCCATCCTTATGGGATGAGGTTTCTCTCATACTACAATAGTTTCTGCTAATATTTTTTCCTTCCTAATCGCCTGCATTATAATGTGGGTATGAGTTAGATATGGTTTTAGATATTAACATGAATTATTTTCTTATGAGTATGTGATAAGAACTTGTTGGTTGGATTCCCCTAGGTGAGAATCTTGGTGAATGTTCTTAGTGGCCTGGTTCATGATTACTTCAGTGGATTTCTCTCATCGAGCTTGACATGTTTGAAACTTACTCAAGGCTATTTCTTTTTGAGCGGACCACCTTTCTGAAATAGGTAATTCATTTATTAGTTTTCATTGGATGATGACGTTGAGGATTCCATTTTCGATGGGTTATACTGAATGGGACATTTGTTGAAGTGTAGAGCTCCATTTTTTCCCCACCCAAGTATTTGAACACCAAATGGAGCATCTTCAATGAGGCAACACAATCTATGTAGCTTGTGGAGTTAGGTCAATTCAACTCTTTTCTTTTTCCTATCTAATCGCGGATTTCATGCAGACATAACAGATTTTTTGTCATTTTTATGATGAATCTTCCCCAATATACTTTCATGATCTTCATACCTATCATAGGGGAAAATATTCATTTTCAATTGGAGGATAGTTGTCCTAATATTAAGGATAAAGTTATCCATACATGTTTCGTACAACTCTATTATAATTCTGAACTAAGAAGTGGATGTGGGTCATAACATAACTAGTATGTCATCCCTGGCTAGTTTTATTCTCTAGAAAAATAGATTTTTTTCTTCCACTAGGGCTTCTTCTACTTGGTGTTCCAAATTTGGATGTTTCTTGATAATTTCATCTTGGGTTGCAAGGCTGGTAGGGATTTCATTGAATCATGAACAGTGTGAGGGTGTGTTAGAGGATGAGGGTGTCTTAGAGGATGATAGTGGCCCTAGGACATCTCCTAGTTATGAAAGGATGTCTCTTTTCATTGACAATGTTTATAGCATATCTGATGCCATCCTTCTGAGCACTATTTAATATGATGGATTTATTGTATTTAGACCGGTGAGTGGAGGACCTTCTCACCAACGTGAATTTGGACTGTGGTGAGAACCTTTGTATCCGAGGTTGTGGTTGCAAGGACTACCATAAAATCTTAGCATTCAACTGCAAGGAGATTTTCCATAGTGTGTACCTAGGGAGGACCCTTAGGTAGGATCCCAATAATGGGAGGACCTTATTGTTATTTTTTTCATTGCGGGGAGGACCTTCACAATGATTTCGAACATGGAGAGGACTAGTATCGTGACTTTATTTCTATATTCATGGATAATATCTACAGTGTTCATCCTGGGGGTGGAGGACCTCTAGAATGAACTACATTGGGAGGAGGACCTTAACATTTCCTGGTGTTACTATGGGGAGGGCCTTTTTAGGGACTAATATTATGGGAAGGGCTACTATCATAGTAATAAATCCAACTGTCGTGTGAATTTCCATAGCATATACCCTGGGGAGGACCACTAGGGTGCATGACCACAAGGAAGGACCTTGTTGTTTTTTATATACTATTCAAATATAGGGCTACCATGACACTCATTAGTAGAAAAGAACTCCTGATCGATCATTTCATTCCCATGAGGTAATCCATAATGGGTTCTTTGAGGAGAACTTTCGGAGATGTTGGTGACAATATTAGGTGGAGCACCATCACAACTGCTACTTCCACTTCCATAATTCATTAAGGTATTAACATGATCTTGAGAATCTATTGATATGTGTCTTATGGAATGAATAACTCTATCATATAGTAGAGAAAAATCATGAGTATGCTCTTAATTTTATAATTTCCTTTGGAATGTTTTATTTTCATGCACTCTCTTGTAGGAAACTAAATCCACCTTCTATTGGTAATGACCTTCATATATGGGTCCCTATTTGGTTAGATCCCACAATGTAATTGGGATATTCTTATGAGTATATTGATTTCTTGTAAGAATATATGACTTCCTTGGAGTGGCCACCATGTTAGAAAGGTGTCATCGAGTTGGAATGAGTGTTTTTTCTTGATCTAATTGTCCATGTATCATAAAATATATTCATCGACCCTCCTGTACTAGAGAATAGATGCATGAATTATCTAGAGTAACCATCCTATTCTGTGGATGAATCACCCCTCCTGGGGAGAGAGGATCATGGGCCCAACTCCTCTCTTTTTACACAGATGTGATGACTTCTTGAAATGTACGAAGCATATGGTCTGGAATCAGTGTTTGATGCACCATCATTTCCAGGATGTTTTGGGATATGTCTTTGGAAAGAATGGGTATAAATGGCTATTATGATGTTGGAATAGTATATTATTACTGCTCTGGTCCACCATGTGTTTTCGGTGGGTACTAGCTTTCTCATATGTCACAGAAGAGGAACAAGTTTTCCAATGACTTGTAGTCGGGACACATCAGCTACATTCTCTGATTTCCATGGAATTCGAATTGTGAAATTTATATTTGTGAGATTTAATTTTCATCTGCTCATTTTCCATTATATTTTTCTCATGGGCTTGATATGAACCCGTAGGAATTTGACTCTGCTTATATTTTCATGCCACCATATTTGACTGGTGGTCTTGATTGTGGTAGGTATGAATTTTTATCTGCCTATTGATTGCAAGTGCATTTTACTAGTGGGATTCATATGCATTGGTAGTGTTGTATGACTGCCCATTGTCTATTTCCCTATTAATATGAAAGGCTTGGTATGTTCCAGTGGGGATTTGTGCCCGCTTGTATCCAGTTTTAGTCCTATTTAGATGATGGGATTCTTGCACATTGGCACAGATTTTCATCAACCTATAATTATCCACTCTACTTGTGCGGTAGAACCAGTGAGAAATGGTGGTAATTATATCTAGCTTTTAATGTGCCACCATATATCCATGGTTTGATTTAGAAGAGGGGGTTAGGATTGTGTACCTTCTCGTAGCATGCCACCGTGCATGTATGACAAATCTCTTCCTTAGGAATCATGGTAATGACCCTTCTTGATGATAAATTTGTCACCCTCCACGGGATTTGTAAGGGGAATGTGTCTGTTGGACTTCAACATGAGCCCTTGGTATTACATCCTCTTCCGATTGAGGATGTTGGGTCATGTGGTGTAGGCGGTGATGTTCTCTGGAAATGGTCCTTGAGTAGGGCTCCTATATAGTAGGGACAATGTTTTTGGTGACGTCCTCATCCACCTTCCCAAGGTAAGGGTGGTATTCATTATCACACTCTTGGAAAATGCTCTCAAAGATATTAGAGAGGGCTAGTGGGTCCACCTTGCGATGGAATTCTAGTTACGACTAAAGAGGTGTCTAGTGAGATTTCATAGACTAGAGGTCATGTCTTTAGCCTCCATCATGGGGAGAGTACCCTTCTGGTGGTACTCTTGGGTCAGTGTGTATGAAACTTCACATTGAAGATGATGGTTATGTGATTGAGTCCTCTACCTTTTGTAAGGTTGAGTTGGGTTGTTGACCATCATGTGTTCTTGTGAGAACATTTAGGATGTAATTTTCATTGAAGGTTTCTCTAGACTCCTGAAATATATGTAAGAAGTACAGAAAAAAATACATCAATATTGTATAATCTCTTGATCAAATGAATAATTGATGATTTTACTTGGCCCAGATACTTTTTGAGGTAAAAGGGGATTGAGGAGGGGTAATATCACCACCATGGTTAAAGATTCATGTACAGTTCACCATCTCTATTGGACCTGATACGTGTCGCGACCCATTTTGGTGGGTGATATGGTCTCAACAAGACTTGATAATATATCATTTCTTGTGTTATGATGGAGTTTCAATGGATGAATGGTCCTAAAAAGTGATTGTAGGGGATTAAGTGTTTGTGATATCATCACATGTTTGGTAATATGTCATCGGATTGTCTCTAAAAATTTTATTTGTGGAGCCAAAAACACCCAAAGACCCTTGTATCCATGATTCATGGACCTGAATTCTAATCACAGGCACTAGTTGGATTATTTTTCCATCAGTATTTAAGGACACCATTGGTTGAGAGGATGGGATTTCATGCACATCACACAATTGTGGGTGGAATTATTTCCTATTTTCATACTCTCTTATAGATTTATGAAATTTTCATGTGTTTATGAATCCTTGGTTCATTCCCAGGAATTTGTTCATGGATTACACCTATGTCACAAAATCAATCAGAAATATGAATGGGTTTAGAATAATTAGTATGTATATGAGTTTATCTACTGATGAATACATCTGTGTTAATCCAAGGTTCTTCATCAATGTAACACTTTTAGGGACACATTAATGATTTTATGGTATTTTTCTGTGACAAATATTATTTAATCCATGTGATAAGGAACTATATATTTTATCCACATCTTGGGGGTACATATATTGTTTTGATATCGGCATTGAACCCACAAGATTAGCTTCCTATGTATCCTCATGAGAGGAATCAGATTCCATGTAGTTTAGTGTTAGTTTATTGGACACATCGCCTTTTAAGGTTGTGTGATAATGACCCATCCATGTAGTTTAACGTCATGTGGAAACGACGTCTAGGTGAAAGATACCTAGTCAATACTTGTCATGGTACATATGCTGATGTGGCCCAAGATTCCCAAAAGAGATAGGGTCTCTTGACTGGATATGACCCTTCTGGGGATATGCCTCGGAGAACATTAGGGTGATTTTGGGGGTTAGGTTAGTACCTCAGGGAGGCTTTCTATGTATCTCAGTTTAGTGAGGAATAAAAAACCTCATAGATTAGTTTGGGCTGGGGATTACAACTTGTAGGTGGACCTTCTAAGACAATTAAATTATAGCTTATTCTTGAAGAGGACACCCCAGTGAATTGGGGGAAAATTTTATTGGGATTGAATTTTAACAATAGTGTCCCTCAAATTCGTGCCTCTAGACAGGTATACGATATATCATGGGTGGATCAGGAATCAATGTCCTCATAGGTCATTCCATGATGAATTTTGTGGATGATCTAATCTCTATAAACCTCTATGACCACATGATTCATGCTTGTTGTGAGAAAGAAGAGGACATGGGTGATTCAACAAGACACACATCTTTCCTTCTCTGCTGATGGAAAAGGAGGAGGATGGTGACGAAATAGGATGGGGTGAGAGTCCCCAAGGAGAGAGGGAGAGGCTTTGAGTGTGCTAATTTACTCCCTTGTTTTGATATACAGGATATTCATGTCTGGTGATCTATCCAGATGTGCCTCAAGCTGAATGGAAGAGGGGAAGAACATCACCCCTGGTAAGAAAGGAAAGGGGCTTACCACGGGAGGAGTTCCCTTTTAGTTATAGGGGAAAGGTGATAAGCATCATTCCCTATCAAAAAGAAATTAATGTATGATATAGTTTATTTAGCCCTGGATCTAATGGAAGGGAAAAGATAGTGATTACAATTAATCTCGAGAAAGGGTAGGTACATATGCATATACCAATGATGGACCCTGTGTTGCTATGGGAATTTAAACTTGGGGACATTTCGGGGGTCCATGCCATTGAGAGGATGACCCCCATGTCTCCTCTTACCATGGGAATGTAAACTCAAAAGGTTGCGTTGTTGCGCTCGGTGGATTTATAATATTAGTCCAGTGGATTTGGAAGAGGCTTTGGCCTAATACCATTGGACTACCTCTTGGAGGGCCTATAGAGGATATCATGAAAATTAAAGGAGATGATCGAATATAGAAGGTGGAACATCTAAGGTTACCCCATTCCACATAACATTATTCATGTGGGGATGGGTACTTCCCCATGTAGTGGGTTGCTATATGGGTGGGAGGAACTTCCATGTACCATGATGGTACACAATCCTAGATGTGGTCCATATAGTGTTATGTTACATGACCTCAGGTTCTATCTGTGTAGCGGTTCACTATGCGGTGAAGGGTTTCATCCGCATAACCATTAACTATGCAGGACACCGAATTGAAGAAGGGGGTATTTATTATATAACTCATAGAAAGATCATATGTGGTGGTAATTAGGTTTTCAGTTCAATAATTAGTTCATGGTATTCCAATTGTTATTTAATTTTCTTTTTTAATGTCATGTGGTGGGTTTATACCTGCTGGTAATTGTTCATGGTTCCTCACTTCATCAATCATTCGTCTCCGAAGTATTTCTTCCCATAGGTTTCCAATATCAATTTTTTTATTCCCCCCATTTTCAGTCTCTGTTGAGATCATTTTATAGAGTTTCATGGATGTTGAATCTATGGGTCTAATGTCACCTTTTGCAGATGCCAATGGGAAAATCACCCAACCGACGGACAACTCGATCAACAAAGGCCTACGGCGTTGCGGTTCGCACTGGTGAAAATCACCGCCTCAATCTCATGAACTAATTATTCTCGTTTATGGGACACTGTAATCTTCTCCTTTCCCATTAACCATTTTATTTCATGGGGACGGTATATGGGTGTGGAATTACCCACCTCCATTTCACCAACGACAGAGTCAATGGGGGATGTCGTACATGGGTGTAGAATTCTCCGACTCTATTCCTTCAATGAATTAGTTTGCTGAGGAGATGAAAACATCATACTCGTACAAATAACCACTTCATTAGTGGATGTTTTTCGAAGAAAACAGCCAAGCACAATGAGGATCTTTGGAGATATTTCAGTTAAAAGTTCCTTTTTACCCTTTTCCAAATTTGGATCCTTCGACATGTCTCCTTAAAATCATTAGTTGAACTTGCATCTCTTCCTTTTCAAAATTGTGGGAATCTCAACTTTCCCTTTGAAACTTTTTAAGAACCCAACACCATTAAAGACCATAAAATCCCTCAAAACCCAAAATAAACTAAAAACATTAAAAGATACTAAAACCCTAACTCTCTAAAAACAACTAAAAACCCAAAAAATTATAAAAACATGGTTTTTTTAAAACAACCATAAAAACCAAAAACCCCCTTAACAAACCATAAAAAACATAAACCATAAGTCCAATAAAACCCATAAAAATACAAAAAAGAACCTAAAACCCTAAAATACCCAAAAAAACCTAAAAAATCCTACATTACTAAAAATGCCCTAAATGAAAAAAGACCCTAAAACCCCTAAAAACATAAAATAACCAAAAATCCCTTATAACATTAAAACCCATAAAACCTTAATTTTCCTAAAACTTGTAAAATCCCTAATAAAACCTAAAAAACGTTAGCCTCCATAAAAATCCTAAACATCCAAAAAACCCCAAAATCCATTAAATTCCTAAATTCCCTAAATACCAAAAACATTAAAAGCCCCTAAAAATTCTAAAAACCTAAATAAAATCAAAAAAAATCATAAAACCCTAAGAAATAGAAAACTGTAAAGGACACTAAATACAAAATAATCCTTTAAGAGCCTAGAAACACTAAAAGTACCCTAAAACATAAAAAACATAAATACCTAATCAACCCCAACAATACACAAACCTGTAACAGTACACTAAAAACCCAAATAACCCCTAAAAATACTAAAATCCCCTATAAGCCCTAAATACCCTAAAACCCCAATAAGCCTAAAAAAGCCTAAGAGCCTAGAAATCTTAAAAACCACTAAAAATACCCTAAAAGGCCCAAAAACACCCAAAAAATTCCTTAAACCCTTAAACGCCTTAAAAACATAAAAACCATAAAACAATTAATAATAATAAAAACCATAAAACTCTGAAAACACAAAAAAATCATAAAAACCCATAAAAAACTCTTGGATTCCCTAAAAAACCGAAAAACAATGAAAATAATAAAACCTCTGAAAAGATCCTAAAAATCCGAAAAGTCTATAAAATCCATAGAAGCTCATAAACCCCCAAAACACTACTAAAAATATTTAAAACCCTTAAATAATCCTTAAAATCTTAATACCACTAAAGACACTAAAACCCATAGAACCCCTAAAACCGAAGAAAATTAGTAAACAACATAAAAAAATTAAAATCACTAAATAATCTACAAACTTTCAAACCTCTAAAAACATAAGAACCTTAAAAACTTTTAAAAACATAAAAAATCCCCTAAATTCCTAAAAATCAATAAAATCAATAAAAACTAAAAAACTAAAAAAATAAAAATAAAACCATAAAACCCTTAAATAGGATAAAACCCATAAAAATCTTAAAAATCCAAAAAAACCCTAATAAACCATAAAAACAATAAAATTGCCGTAAAAGATCCAAAAAATTCTAAATGGCCCTAAATAGACAAAAAAACATAAAAAACCTAAAGGCCTTAAAATTACCTAAACCCCCTAAAAGACCATAAAAGACACAAAAATGACCAAAAAACTTATAACCCAAAAAAAACTAAAACCCATAAAAACCAAAAAAATCATTAAAAACCATAAAACACTAAAAATCATGAAAATTCTAAAAACCCTAATTTAATTAAAAACCCTTATATCCTAAAAACATGTAAACATATTAGAAAACTATAAAAGGCCATAAAAGACTCCAATATAACCCTAAAATTCCCTAAAAGAACCTTAAAACCCTAAAATACCCTAAAACAGCAAAAAAAATAAAAACCCTAAAACACTTAATCAATCCTAAAACCCCTAAAAACATTAAGAACCAAAAAAACCCTAACCCCCTCCCAAAAACGAACCCCCCCTAAAAATCTAAAAAACCTCAAAATATTTAAAACCCTCACTAAAACCCCTAGAAGTCCTTAAAGAACCCTTAAACCCCAAAAAATACCTAAACCCCTGAAAACCCCAAAGCCCAAAAATGGATAAAAACCTTAAAACCCCTTAAAACTTCATAAAAACCCTAAAAACGCTAAAATAAACTATAACCCAAAAAAATCATAAAAAATCCCAAAAATAACAAAAAACCCATTAAAACAATAAAAAAATCCTAAAATATCATGTGAACCATAAAACCCCTAAAAATACTAAAAGACCCAAAAAACCCCTAGAGGACACTACAAATCCTAAACCACTTTAAATGATGCTGAAACACTATAAAAGTCCCTAAATACCCAAAAAAATAAAATCCCTAAAATACCATAATAACAAAAACATCCTAAAACCCCCTAAAACACTAAAATTCATAAAAACCAAAAAAATTAAAAAAGAATAAAAACCTTAAATTGCAAAAAACCTTAATAATTTTTGGAACCCTAAAAATACCTAAAAACCTTAAAAACCAAAAAAACACTACAAAACCATAAAACCTATAAAAACCTAGAAACACATAAAACCTCTAAAATCCAAAAAAGAGAGATCCCCCAAAACCCTAAAATATCCTAAATGCATAAAATAATCCAACATACCTGTAAATATCCTTAAAATAAAAAAACCATTAAAACCCTAAAATCTCATACAACCAATAAAACCTAAAAACACATCACCCCCTAAAAACCCTTAGAACATTAAAACACTAAAACACTAAAACCCACTAAAATACCATGAAATCATAAACCCTATAAACATTATAACTACAATAATAATTTTAAAAACATAAAACTATTAAAAACTAGAAAGGACCCAAAGAAACCAAAAAATTACATTAAAACCCCTAAATTAACCTTAACACTCTAAAAACCAAAAATAATGTAAAAAACCTTAAAACCCTGAAAAAAAATTGAAACCCTAAAACCCCTAAAACATAAAAATGTGAAAACCCCCAAAAAAACTATAAAACCCACCAACACCCATTATATACCCTAAAACCCAAAAAACACTATAGCATGAAAAATCGTAAAACCCTAAAACTATAAAACCTTAAATATCATAAAATCCATAATATTTCTAAAAACCCATAAAATTTCCTTTAATCCCCAACACCCCAATGGCATCCCCAAAAGACCCAAAACACCCAAAAGATATGAAAAAATCATAAAAATACCCTAGAGACCTAATAAAACCCTAAAGGAAAATAAAATAAATTTAAAATCACAAAAAAAACCTAAACCACAAAAAATCCTAAAACCCTTTAAAAACCTTAAAAACTATAAACCCTCCTAATATACCAAAAATCTCTAAATTCCCTAAAAAATGGAGAAAAGACTAAAAATTCCATAAAACCCAAAAATTTTCCTAAAACCCCTAAAATCTATAAAACCTTGAAAATTTGAGAAAAAACACTAAAAAATACCTAGATCCTTAAAATTCCTAAAACCGATAAAAAACATGAAACCCCAAAAACCAATAAAAACCATAAAGATCATAGAACACCCAAAAGAGCTTAAATCCCCTAAATGACTATACAAACAAAAAATACCCTAAAAGGAAATAAAAACCTTAAAACCTTATAAAACCCCAACTACCCAAAAACAAGCCTAAATATCCTAAATATCGTAAAGACCTATAAAACCTTCAAAAATTCTAAAACCCATAAAAACCCTTAAAAACATTAAAAAACCCTAAAAATTCTAAAAACCTAAATACTTTCTAAAAACCCAAAAAAATATTAAAAAGTAATAAAAACCATTAATTCCCTAAAAATCCCTAAAAATGCAAAAAATACACTAAATATACTTATAAATTATAAAAACCTAGAAAACCATAAACCGTTAAAGCCCAAAAAATACCCTAAAACAACCTATAGAAACATGAAAAATCCCCAAAACCAAACCACCCCCCCTAAAAGAACAATAATAGACTAAGACCCCTAAAACCCTAATCCTATTAAAGACCATATATACCATAAAACCCTAAAAACCCCTAAAAGAACCTGAAAACACTAAAGACCCTAAAAACATGAAAAACACTAAAAACCGTAATACCTTAAATAATCCCAACAAAAACATTAAAACCCAAAAACCCCTAAAACACCCCCAATAGTCCCAAAAACCCCAAAAAACCTCATCAAATCCAAAAAAATAAAACCAATAAAATCCTAAGAATCCCAAAACCCCCCAAAAACTCAAAAATCCCAAAAAATACTAAAACCCTAAAATCCCAAAAAATCCTAAAATAATACCAAAAAACTTAAAAAACCCCATTAAAATTATAAAATATCACAAAACCCTAAAAACATAAAAAATAAATCCCCTAAAAACCCCTAAAAACCCTAAAAACAATAAGAAATCTAAAAAAAACCCCAATAATACCTACAAACCCTAAAACCCTAAAAACTGGGAAACCCATAAAAACACTAAAGAAACTAAAAATATAATTAACCAAAAAAACCTTGAACCCCCTAAAAACATAATGAACCCCAAAACCCAAAAAACCAAAAAATCCCTATAAATACCTTCAAATCCCTAAAAACACCTTCAAATCCCTAAAAACAATAAAACCTATAAAACTCATGAGAGACCATAAAACCCTAAAAAACCCAAATATTATAATACCTCCTAAACCATAAAATTACCTATAAAAACAATAAAAGACACAAAAACGCATAAACACCCTAAAAATAAAAAAAACAAAAAAACCTAAAACCCTATAAAATTCAAAAAACCCTAAAATCCAAAAAAATATCTAAAACACCTAAAGACCTTTAGAAACCCTAAAACCCCTGAAAAAATAAAACCAATAAATAATTTTAAAATAATAAAATAATAATGATTTCACCTAAAACCCATAAAAACCATTAAAAAACTAAACACCTTGAAATCCCTGAAAACTCATAAAACCCATTAAAGCCCCTAAATTCCATAAAAACCCTAAAAACCTAAAGCCCGGGTCTCTCCCGACGCGGCGATCTCTAGGGTTCCATCCTGGAACCCCCTTCAGCGTCTTCATTGATCTCCTCAGGCTTTCTGATGCGGATGGATTGATGTTTGGGAAGCATTATCTCCAAGTGCGATGGAGGTTTTCGCGACGGATGGATGACGGCACTGAGATCTTGAGGGTTGTTTCAGGTTGTGGCGGTTTTTCATTTCGATCTGGATCGGCGTTGCTAGATCTAGATTCTTCTCTCTCTGGTGGTAGTAGAGATGATTTCCTGTGTGTTGGATGATTCTGAAGTTGTCGATGGTGAAGTAAACACCGATGAGATGGTTGCTTTTCCGAATAGGAGGGTTCGAATTGCTGGTTTTTTGGTGCGACGAGAATTTCTGGTGTCGGGGGGAGGTATGGCCACATCCTGGTGACAAACAGGTTCGTTGGGCTTTGCATCTACTATGCACGAGCATTGGCGTTGCGCTTGGTTCGACGCTGTCTTTCCGGATCCGAAGAGGTGCATGCTTTTTGCTCATTGATCTTGCTGCTGACGAAGGTATAGTCGTTATGTCCTGTGTCCGACTAATTTTGCTGGCTTGCATGTTCTTGTTTGGTGGCTGGACTGGTTCTGTGTTGCTGCTTCGGCTAGACTTTGGCTGGATTTTTCATTCGTGGCCTCCCCCAAAGCTGTTGTTTGGGAGAAGGATTGGTGCTACTTTTTGGCTGGTTTTTTGGCTTTGTTGTGGATACTGGCTGTCGGTTCTATTGGGTGGCGATGATTCATGTTCTGTTGATGTTGTTTGTTCTATGCTGTTGGAAAGGGACCTTCTTGGTGAGAAGGTACTGGGTGCTGGATGTGGGTATTTTGTTGGTTTTGAGTGGGTGGTGTATGGTAAATGCTGGATGATGTGTGGCTGTTTGGTATTTGCTGCTGCTATGGATGAGTTTGTTGTTGTGCTTCTGGAGTGGAAGTGGGATGCTGGGAGATGTTTGGTGGTCGAAAGAGGTGCTGGCTGTCTGAAAATGAGGATGTTGTTTGCTGGTTTGTTGTGGATGATGGTTGGCTGGTTGCTGCTGCTGGATGTTGTTTGCTGCTGTAGTCTGAATGCTGGTTGTTGGTTAGCTGTGAGCTGCTGGATGCTGGTTAACGCTAGATGTAGTGCTGTTGGATACTGGTACTGGCTGGATTTGACGTGAGGATGCTGCGGTTTCGTCTGTTTTTGTGTCTTTTTCTTTCTTTGTTTTTCTTTCTTTGGCGTGGGTTGTAAGGGTTTTTGGGTGTGGGTCATTCGACCCCTCCCCTCCCTTGTCTGCAGTGTTTGTGTCTTTTTGTTTAATAAATTTTGGGGGGTGCCAGGAATAGCCTGGACCCGAGCCTTCTTTGCCTAAAAACCTAAATCCCTAAAAACCCTCATAAACCCTTAAAACCCTTAATCACTAAAAACCAAAAAAATTCTAAAAGCCTAAAACACCTAAAAACATTAAAACCCCTAAAAAAGTATAATATTACCCAAAAAATTGTAAAAACGCAAAAAAATCCTAAAAAAACTAAAAACTATAAGTAACCTAACAACTATAAAAATGAATAAAAACCTAAAAACAATAAAAATTATAAGAACAATGAAAACCCATAAAAGACACAAAAAAACTCAAAAGGAATTTAAAACCATTAAAATTATAAAAGTCACTAATAACCTTATAAAACCATAGAACGCCCCCAAAATCTATAAAAGTCCCGAATATCTGTTAAAAAACCTAAAACCCAAAAAATACTACAAAACCATAAAACCCATAATATACACAAAAATACAAAAAACCTTAAAAATCCTAAAACTCATTCAACAAAATAAACTAAAATCCCAAAAAACAATTTAAAACAATGAAAAATCATAAAACCGAAAAAAATTCCAAAAAAACTAAAACACTAAAAACCCATGAAATACCATAACAAATCCTAAAATTCCCTAGAATCCCTTAGAATCTATAAAAACCCTAAAATCCAAAGAAACTAAAAAACCCCCCAAACCCTAAAAAGTCCTTAAAATTCTTAACACCCCTAAAAACCCTAAAAACTCTAAAAAATCCAAAAAAAACCTAAATACATAATAAACCATAAAACCTTTATATCAAAAAACCCATAAAACCCCTAAATACCGTCAAAATATAAAAAATCATAAACCTACTAAAACCCATTAAAACTCCTAAAAACCCAAAAACCCCTAAATAATCCTAAAAACCTAAAAATCCCTCAAAACCAAAAAAAACCCTAAAATCCCTATAACCCCTATAAAAGCCAAAAAAACATCCCCAAACCCCCAAAACCACAAAAACCTCTAGAAATAGAAAAACCCTAAGCACCCTAAAAACATTAAAATACCCCCAAAACCCTTAAAGAACCCCAAAAACCCTAAAAACAATAAATGTACCTAAAACCCTAAAAACACAAAACCCCCAAACCACCAAAGACCACAATCATCCCAAAAAACACAAAAAAAATCCCAATGACCCTAAATACTCTATAAACCCCTAAAAGATGCTAAAAACCCTAAAAAACCTTAAATATAATAAATATCCCTATAAGATTCTAAAAACCCTAAAATTCCTAAAATACCTAAAAAACCAAAAAGAAACCCTAAAAGATCCTAAAACCCAAAAAACATGAAAGGATCCAATAAATCCCAAAAACCCCAAAGTACCCTTAAAACCCTAATAGATTATAAGAAACACTAAAACCCCTTAAGGGGATGTAAAACTCCAAAAAAACCTAATGGGCCCTAAAAACCAAAAGATCTAAAAAACCCTAAAAACTCTAAATATTCATAAAAACCCAAAAAGCACTAAAATACCATAAACATCCTAACAACCATAAATGAACCTAAAAACCTAAAAGTTCAAAAAATCAACTAAAACCCCATAAAAATCCCCAAAAGACCATAAAAACTCAAAACCCCTAAAAGACCATAAAAATATAAAAACAATAAAAATAATTAAAACACCCAAAAACATTAAAATAAGCTAAAAAATCCTAAAAAAACAAATTCCTTGAAACCCTAAAACCATAAAAACCCTAAATATTCCAAAACGAAACTCTAAGAAACTACTATAATCACCAAAAAATCCAAAAAAACTATAACCAAATATTAAAATAACGTAAAACCCAGAGGAACCCCAAAAACCCATAACACCCCCCTAAACCCCATAAAAACCTTGAAACCCCTAAAAATAATCAAACCCCCCAAAATCCTATAAAATACCTGAAACCATGAAACATACTAAAGGACCCTAAATCCCCTAAATTATTCAAAGAAACAAAACCCCTAAAATATACTAAAATACCCTAAAACCCAAAAAAAACCCAAAAAAAACCTAAAAACATTAAAGGTCCTCAAACCCATAAAATAGTAAAAGCCTCTAGAATCCCTAGAACCCCCCAAAATCCATAAAAGACCCTAATACCCCGAAAAAAACATAAAATATTAGAAAAAAAGATAAAAATTACTAAAATCTATGAAAAACCATAAAAAATCCATAAAACCCTAAAAAATCCCAAACCCAAAAAAAACCCAAAAACCCTATCAAAACCCTAGAACCCATAAAAACCCAAAAACCATACAATCCATTAAAACCATCCAAAAATTAAAAGAAATCATAAAAACCCTTAAAGCCCCTAAAATACCATAAAGACACTAAAACTCCATAAAAATCCTAGGAACACCATTAAACCCCTAAAACATTGAAAATCCAATATAGCTCCTAAAAATAAAAAAAAAACCCATGAAAACCCTAAAAACAATAAAACCCCAAAAATTATCAAAAACCCTAAAAGAACCCCTAAAACACCTTAAAATAATAAAACCCATAAAACATAAAAAAAAGCTTCTAAAACCCCAAAAATCATAAAAATCATACAAAATAGTTCAATCCTCTAAAACCCTCTAAAATCTCAAAAACCTCAAACCCCAAAAAACCTTAAAACAATTAAAAATGTAAAGCCTACAAAACCCTAAAAATCATAAAACCCTTAAAAATACCCTAAAACCCATAAAAGATAAAAACCCTAAACCAATAAAAACCTAAAACCCCAAAAAACCCTAAAGAATAAAAACGCTAAAACCCCTAAAACACTAAATTTCATCAAAAACCCTAAATAACCTTAAACAGCCTAAAAACCCCCAAAAGCCTAAAAATAAAAAAAATATACCTATGAAATTTTAAAATCCATAAAACCTTAAAAACCAAAAAAACCCAAAAACACCCATTAAATCGATTAAAACCCCAATACCCATAAAATCCCTTAAAACCCCAAAAAACCAAAAAATAGTAAAAAAATTATGAAATCTTCTAAAAACCGTAATAAAACCTTAAAACCACTAAAATCCCTTAAGAACATAATACACATAAAACCCATAAAAACCATAAAACACTAAAAACAATTAAAGAACTCTAAAAACCTAAAAACCATCAACCGTAAAATTTCTAAAACCATAAAAGACCAAAACCCAAAAAACTCTTAATACCCTAACCAACATAAAAAGGCTAAAACCCCTAAAAACAATAAAAACACCAAAAAATATTAAAAAATCCTAAAAACCCATAAATCCCCACAAAACCCTAAATCCCACTAAAAAATAAAAATTCTAAAATCCAAAAAATAAAAAAATATCATAAAACACTAAAAAATTCCAAAACCCAATAAAAAACCATTCCTTATACCCCGCACCTAAAACAAAAACCATATGACCTAAACCCTATAACCTACACCCTACACCCTAAAACGTACATCATCATCCTTAAACCCCACACCCTATACTAAAAACCCAAAACACTAAACCCTATACCCTAATCCTGACACCCTACACCAAAAATCCTAAACAATAAACACTAAAACATATACACTATACCTTAAAACCTAAATCCTAGACCATAAAAATACCATAAAACCCCTTTAAAACACTAAAAAGCCTAAAACACTAAACCCCCCATAAAAACCATAAAAAAAATATAAAATCATGAAAAATCTAAAAAATCTAAAAACAAAAAAACACTTAAAATCAATAAAAATCCTAAAACCCCTTTTAAACTATAAAATCCATATAAAACATACAAACATAAAATCCCATAAAAACCATAAGACATTCAAAACCCCTAAAAGACCCTAAATGACCCTTAAAACCCTAAGTATCCATGGTAAAATAAAAAAGTAAAATGCTATAAATCCCCAAAGGAAACCCTAAATCTTTCATTAAACACCAAAATATCATAAATTATTATAAAACCCCAAAAAAACCTTAAAACCCTAAGAACCTAAAAACCCTAAAACCCAAAAAAAATCCAAAAACTCGAAAACCCCAAAAGACTAAAACCCCTAAAAACATTATGAACATTAAAAACCCTAAAAATACAAAAAATCTGAAAAAATACCCTAAACCCCCAAATAAACAGAAAAAAACCCCAATAAGCCAAAAAATCAAAAAATCACCAAAAAAACCATTAAGACCCCCAAAAACTCTAAATTTGTTGAAATACCCAAAACCCCTAAGAAACTCCAAAAACCCAATAATAATAAATAAGAATCCTAAAAACCCAAAAACCCCAAAGAAATCCCTAAACTCATAAAACCTTTAAAGAACCCTAAAAATCTATAAAATGCAAAAAACCTGAAAACACTAAAAAACATTAAAAAATCTCTTAAAACACATAACCATAACTAAACAACCTAACAACCCATGAAACCCCTGAAAATTTAAAAAAAAAAACCATAAGAAACTATAGAAACCCATAAAATAGTTGAAAACACTAAAAACATGGGGAAAATCCTAAAACCCAAAAAACCATTAAAACAGAATAAATCCTAAAAAACAAAAAACCGATAAAAACCATAAAACATCTACCCTAAACCCTAAACCCTACACCATAAACCCTGAACCCTAATCCCTAGACCCTAAACCATAAAAACTACAAATTAATACCTAAACAATACACCCTCAACCAAAAACCCTAAACCATACACCCTAAACGAGATATAATACCCTGAGAACCCTAAACCATATACCCTATACTTCATTCCCTACACCTTAATCCCTAAACCTTATAACCAAAAAATACCATAAAACCCCTTAAAAATAATAAAAAATCTAAAAACTTTAAAACATAATAAAAAACAATAATAAGACGTGACATATCTAAAATCCCAAAAGCATTATAAAAACCTTAAAAACATTAAAAACCTTAAAAACCTTAAAAACCCTAAAACCCCCTAAATCACTAAAACCCATTTTAAAATCCAAAAAAACCTGAATAACCATAAAACCCATAAAACCCCATAAAAGTCAATAAGAGAACCTTAAAAACCTAAAATAACCTTAAAGTCCTTAAAACCTCTAAAACCAGAAAACAAAAATCCAGAAAACCCATAAAAATAATAGACCCTTAAAAACCTTAACACCCCCAAAATACCTAAAAACAATAAAACCCTTAAAAACCAAAAAACCTCATAAATGCATAATATCCCTAAAACCCAAAAAACAATAAATTTCCCCCAAAAACCTAAGAACCCAAGAAATCCAAAAACCCACAAGAAATCATAAAACCCTAAAATATCCTAAAAGGCACTAGGAAGCCTTTTAAAAGTCTCAAGAAACCTAAAAACACCTTAAAAGGTCCCAAAAACATTAAAATTCTTTAAAAACCCAAAAAAATTCAAAACCCTAAAACACCCTAAAAACATAAAAACCCTTTAAACCCCTCAAAGGGACTAAAACCCATAAATGTTCCTAAAAATATTAAAAACCATTAAAATCATAATAAATCATTAACCCCCCACGACCCCAAAAAACCTTAAACCCCCTAAAAACCCTAAAATCCAAAAAATGCACTAAAACCCCCAAAAGACCCTAAAAGACCCTAATGCACCCCTAAAGAACATTTAAAACCAAAGACCATAAAAACCCAAAAAAACCTAAATTTTTTTAAAACACCGTTAAACCCCTAAAACCATGAAAATACCTAAAAACCTAAATCTGCATATATACCCTAAAACCCCTAAAAACACTAAAACCCTTTCAAACCCCTAAAAACTCCTAAAACCCTAAAACCTAATAAAAAGTATTAATACCCTAAAAACATTAAAACCCAAAAAAATGTAAAACCCCCAAAAAACATAAAAATCCAAAAAAACCTCAACAAACAAAGAAAAGTATTGAAAACCGCTAAAAAAAAAACATAAACCCATAAAAATCATAAATAAATTTGTAAAAAAACTAAAAACCACTAAAACACCTAAAAATTATGAAAACCCTAAAAACTAAAAAACCTCTAGAAACCCAAAACCCCCTAAAACCCTAAAAGAGTAAATCCATAAAAAGAATTAAACCCCATAAAACCCCTAAAAACCAAAATCCCCTGAGAACCCAATAACACCTAAAAACCCTAAAACCTCTAACAACCCTAAAAACCCATAAAAACTTTTTAAACCCCATAAAAAACATAAAAACAATAAAAATCATAAACTAATATAACAACCATAATACATAAAAACACCATAAAAATATTATAAAATCCTTAAAGTCCTTAAACACCATTAAACACCCCAAAATTCCTAAAAATATAAAAACACTATATAATCCCAAAAAAACACTAAAATCTTTAATACCCCTAAAAATACATATAAAAGTATTAAATACCCTAAAAATAGTTAATGTCCATAAAACCCCTATACATATCAAAACCCTAAAATAATCCTCAGAACCCCTAAAAATCCCAAAAAAAAATTAAAAAATAGAATACCTAAAACCCAATAAAACCCTAATATACCATAATAAATCTCTAAAAATCACTAAAACTCCATGAAGGCACCCAAAACCCTAAAAAATATAAATAACCTAAAAACCCTAAAACCAAAAAAAACTGTAAAACCCCTAAAATCCATTAAAATCCCTAAAATATATTGAAAACACTAAAAAGACTTAAAATTTATAAAACCTTGAAAACCCCCTAAAAACCCTAAAACCCCACAACTACCTAAAAGTCATTAAAAAACTAAATACCATTAAACCCCATAGAATACCTTAAAATCCAAAATATCAAAAAAAATCCTATAAACTTATATGACACTAAAAACCCTATAATACATTAAAAGGCCTGAAAAAAACAATTAAACTCCCAAAAACCCTAAAACCTAAAAAAAATATATAACACTAAATTACCCTAAAACCCATAAATTACATAAGAATCCTTAAACCCTAAAAAGTTGAATAACCATAAAAACTATAATAATAATTAAAACCCTAAAATAGTTATAAAAATCCTAGAAATATAAAAACCTCTAAAACCCATGTAACCCCAAAAGTCCATGAAAAAATTTAAAATGCAATAAAAACCCATGAAAACCATAATAAACCCAAAGGACCAGAAAATACCCTAAACCCCCTAAAAATGAAAAAAAAAGTCAAATTTCTTAAAAAGAACTCAAAAATAAAAACTCTAAATTCCCTAAAACCCCTTATAACCCAAAAAAACATAATCCCTCCAAAATGCATAAAAACCCTAAAACCTGTAAAAATACTTAAAACCCATAAAAACCCCTAGAAACTATAAAACCCCAAAAATAACATAATCCCATAAAAAAAACAAAAAGACCCCCAAACCCATAATGCATTCTAAGGACATTAAAAAATCACAAATTCCTAAAACCCTAAAATCCCTAAAATCATAAAACCTCTAAAATTCCTCAGAATAATGAAAACCAAAAACCATTAAAACCATTAAAAATCTTATAAAAGACCCTGAAACCCCATAAATTTATGAAATAGCCTGAACACCATAAAATACCAAAAAAAATACCCTAAATATCATAAAATTCTAAAGAAGGAAAAAATAAAACCCCATAAAAGACCCAAAAAGACCATAAACACTCCAAAAAGACACTAAAAATCTCTATCCCCCTAAACACTTAAAAAAACCCGAAATTTGGAAACAGACACTAAACCCCCAAAAAGACCTTTAAAACCACAAAAATCCCTTAAGGTCTAAAAAGACACAAAAAAACATAAAAAAAACTAAAATAATATTAAAACACTAAACAAGTCCAAAAGGACCCAAAAAGACCCTAAAAACCACTGTAAGACCATAAAAACACCTTAAAACCCTAATGAACCCAAAATCCTTAAAAACTCTAAATTACCCAGGAAAACCCTAAAACCTATAAAGATCCAAAAATAATAAAAACCCTAAAATACCCAATATCCACTAAAGGCCCCATAAAAACTAAAAAAATACCAAAGAGATCCCTAAACCCCTTGAAGGACCCCAAAAATATTAAAAACCCCTAAAAGACCCAAAAAAACTCAAAAAACCCAAAAAGCCCTAAAAGTCCCTAGAACCTCTAAAATACACTATATAACTTTAAACCCATAAAAATGCCCAAAAAACCATGAAAATACTTAAAAACACAAAAAATTAATAAAAACCATAAAACCCCTAATAATAAAAAAACCCACTAAAATTCCAAGAAACCCTAAAATCCCTTTCAAACAACCCACAAACCCCAAACCCCTAAAAATAGTAAAATTCCTAGAACCCTTAAAAAAAGAAAACCCCCCTAAAATCCTATAAACCCCCTAAAAACCCAAAAAAACCCAAAAAACAATAAATGGCAATAAAGACCCTAAAGGATTCTAAAAACCCTAAAACCCCACCCAAAGTCCCTAAAGACCATAAAAGAACCTAAATACCCAAAAACCCTATAAAAATACGAAATGTCCTGAAAACCCAAAGAAACACTAAAATAACATAAAACCTATCAAAGGCCTAATTGACCACTAAAAAAATTAAAATTAAAAAAATAATAAAATTTCATAAACCCAAAAAAACCCTGAAATGGAAGAAAATCTTTATAAAAATAATAAAATAAATATAAACCTAAAAGATCTGAAAAAACCCCTAAAAACATAAAAACATAAAAACCCTAAAAAATATTAATACTACCTTAAACAACCAAAAAACCCAAAAAAAATACCAAAGAAAATTTAAAACCCCAAAACCCCCCCAAAAACACTAAAAACCTTAAAACCCCTAAAAGGCCAAAAAAAAACTCCCAAAATCCCCCCTGGAACCCCTAAAGACATCTAAAAACCCTAAAACCACTAGATACCATAAAACCCAAAAAAACACCTAAAACTCCTACAAAGCATAGAGACCCCAAAAAATCCCAAATAACACCAAAACCATTTAAAACTCTTAAACCCCTCAAAAACCCAAAAAACAAAAGATAACACCTAAAACCCAACATTTGATCACCTTTATAGACAATATGAGAAAGAAATATTATAAAATTAAATGGTTAACTGATGGAGACTGAAATACCAAATTCTATAACGCCCTTCAAAGAACCAGGAAAGCCTGCAGACCTCTAACCTTTCTAAAAAATGGGGATAAGATTTTTGACAAGGATGATGACATATCTCAACATATAGTTTCCTATTATGAAACCATCTTTAATGTACTTGATAACAGCAAATACCTCCCCCCTGAGGTCATTCCTTTTGTGATCACTGACACAGACAATATTTTCCTTCTTAACACACTGTTGGATCATGAAATCAAAGACACTATCTTTAGTCTGAATCCTGATAGTGCCCCGGGTCTTGATGGCTTTAACAATGGTTTCTTACGAAATTATTGGGATGTGGTCCAATACAATGTTTGTAAGCTTGTTAAAGACTTTTTCAAAAATGGGGTGATTCCTCATGATATCAATGCTCAATTTCTCACCTTGATCCCAAAAGTGTATAATGCCTCTGAAATTCATCTTTTCAAACCCTTTTCTCTTATCAAAACCCTCTAAAAATCATTTCCAAAATAATTGCTAATAGGCTTTCAACCATTACTAAAAAAAAATTCATGGAACCAATTTGGCTTTATAAAAGGTATATCCATTCAGGACTGTATATTTCTTGCCTCTAGATGTATTAACAACTTGAAGAAAACTAATAGAGGAGGCAACATAGCTATTAAACTTGACATCAGGAAAGATTTTGACACTATGTATTGGATTTTTATATTCAAAGTTCTTCAAATTTTTGGTTTTAGTACGCACTTCATTGATGTGATCAGAAATCTCTTCAATTTTGCCACCATCTCCATATTAATCAATAGCTCTCCCAAAGGTTACTTTAAATGCACCAAAGGAATAAGACAAGGTGACCCTCTCTCTACTATTATCTTCTTTATAGCATAAGACTACCTCAGTAGACCGATCAATCGTCTGGTGGTCCAAAGAAAATTGAAACCTATTCATGTCTCCAGAAATGATAATGCTCCCACTCACCTTTTCTATGCTAATGACATCATCCCTTTCCTTCAAGGAGACAAAGGAAACATTCTTAACCTCAAAAATACTCTCTCCCACTATGAAGAGGTTTTTGGTCAAACCATAAGCTGTAAGAAATCCTATATCTTTTTTGGAAAGAATTTTCCCTCCAACAGAAAATGTAATATTATCAATGATTTCCATCTGAAAGAAGGCTCTCTCCCTTTCACTTACCTTGGTGTCCCCATTTTTTGGGGTAGACCAAAAGATTGCCACTTTGTCAATATTTTTAATCATGTTTTTAACCATATTTCCTCTTGGAAGGGTAAATCTCTATCTATGGAAGGTAGGACTTGCCTTGTCAAATACAATATTGTCTCTTAGATGGTCTACTCAATGATGGTTTAAAAATGGCCCATTAATCTTATCAAAAAAAATGAATACGGATATTAAAATTTTCATTTGGAACGGTAGTAATCTTGAAAGAAAACTCATGACAGTCTCTTAGTCAACTTGTAATAAGCCTATTGAGAATGGAGGCATTGGTATAAAAAACATAAAATACTTTAATTAATCCCTTCAAGATAAGCTTACTTGGAATATCTTTCACAACACTTCAGAGTCCCTCATTTTTCTCAAAAATAGATTCCTTGATAAGCAAAGACTGGAAACTTGAGATTTATTAATACGTCCATATGTCCTACCATCAAACACTCCTTCACCAACATAGTGAACAACTCAAGATGGATGGTCTGTACAGACTCTATCATGAAATTATAGCTTGAAAAATGGACTGGCATGCCTTTAATTTCTTAGATTTCACCTAATCAACTTCCAGAAAACACCAACAGCTCTATCAAAGATGCTCTAAACTCCCAAATAGATCATCTACTAGATACTAATTTGAATCTCATTGATGACTATCTTTTTTCTTATAACAATGATTTCATAATTTGGGAGTCGACTCAAAATGGAATGCTTACCTCTAAAAATTACTACACTCACATGTGTTGTAACAATGAGAACGATTACATCTGGATTAAACACTTCAACAAACCTTGGATAAAATCCTTAAGATTCAATCTCATCTGGAACCTTTCTCACAACAGAGTTCCCACTGATATCTTCCTCCAATCGTTTGGGATTCAACTTTTCTCTACATTTAAAATCTGTAATCAATAAAGAGAAGATTCTAACCATCTCTTCATTTCCTGTGCTACTGCCTCTACTCTTTGGAACTATATTTTTGACATCTTTGATTTCAAATAGTTGATTATTTACTCTGTCAAAAATCTACTTATGAAATGTGAAGAGTTTAATGGCTCCCAACAAATCAGAAACCTTTTCCTTGTAGTGGTTGCTGAACTTCGCAATGTAATCTAGTATGATCAGAATGCAATTATTCATAAAAAATAATCACTTAATCTTAATGCAGGTCGTACCCAGATCCTTATTGCCATACAAGAATCTGTTGTGATTCAAAAAGGTCATTGCCACAATACCGTTCACGATTTGGGAATACTGAAATGTCTACAGATCAACGAAAACTTTTGTCAACCACACTGCACTCTGGAGGTGTTTTGGAGAGCCCCTCTCCCTAGATGGATCAAAATCAACATAGATGGTGCCTCCAAGGTAAATCCAGGTCCCGCAGGATGTGGGGCTGTTTTCAAGAACCACCTAGGACAGATTCTAGGATGCTTCATGGGACATTGTGGCACTGCCTCCTCCCTCGAAGCCGAGATGATGGGCTAGATTCATGAGATCAATTTTTCCATGGTTTATGGGTGGAACAACCTTTGGATTGAAAGTGACTCGATGACCATAGTCCAAGAAATTTGGAATGGCGTAACTCATTTATCTTGGTCGATCACTACCCGTTGGATGGAATGCAACCGTTTTCTCACTGACCTGAACTACATCATAACACATGTTTATCAGGAAGAAAACATGGTTTCTGATGGCTTGGACAACTTGGGAGTTAATCAAGACATTACCTCGTGTGAAGACCTCCCAGTTGCTTTTAAACCCTTCCATGAAAAAGATTGTAATATGATCTTGTACTTTAGACTTATGTAATCTTTCTTTTAATAAATTTTGTGCTTTAGTCGTTCAGGTCAGGGCATTACCATAAAAAAACCAAAAACCCAAAAGCACAAAAATCATAAAAATCCTAAAACTCTTAGGAACAATGAAACCAATAAATCCCCTAAAAAAATTAAAAACCATAAAATCAAAAATCTCATGAAAACCCAAAAGAAATCTAAACCCCCATAAAACACCAAAACCCCATAAAACCCCAAATTGACCCAAAAAACCCAAAAAAATCTAAAAAGACTGTTAAAACACCAAAATACCCTAAAAACTATAAAAACTCTATAAGAACCCTCAAAGAAACATTAAACCCATGAAAATTGTTAAAAACCACAAAACGCAAATCCCCTAAAACCCCAAAAAACATAAAAACACTAAAACCCTTAAATAACCCAAAAACCATTCACACCCCAAAATCCATAAAAATTTGAAAAAAACCCAATAATCCCTATAAACAATCAATATTCCAAAAAACACTAAAAACCCTAAAAATCTAAAGACACCAGAAAACCCAAAAACCCAGAAAAAACAATAAAGAAAACAATAAAAACTCAAAGAAACCATAAAACCATAAAACCCTAAAAACCCATAAAACCCAATAAAACACATAAAACCCTAAAATTCCCTATAACCATTAAAAACCTAAAATATTAAACCCCAAAGAAAACCGTATAAACACTAGAAAAACATTAAAAAATCCTGAAAATATAAAAACACAAATAAATTATAAAACTGTTAAAAACAACTAACAAACATTATAAAATCTAAGAAATCCTAAAACCCCTAAAAACCAGAAAGAACAAAAAAACATTAATAAATCCTAATAAATGATAGAAATACCAAAAAACCCCAAAAAACACAAAAAAAACCCTAGAAAACCAAAAAAATAATTAATAACCCTAATACCCTGATACCATATACCCTACAACCTAAATCCTACACCGTAAACCCTACACCCAACACACTAAACCCTAAACCTGAGATCATAAACGCTGAACTCCACACCCTAAACCATAAACACTAAACCCCACACCCTAAACCCTACAACCTACACAATAAACTTAATACCATACACATGAAACCATAAACCCTACACCCTAAACCCTATACACCTCACCCCAAACCCTAAACCCTACACCATAAATATTATTCCTCTAACCCTAAACCCAAAAATGATACACTATGCAGCTTATAAACTACATCCTAAATGTTGAAACCTAAACCCAACACCCTATACCCTACACCATAAAACCTAGACCATAGACCCTATATGCTATTCCCAATACCCTACATAGCACACCCTATACCCTACATAGTAAACAAAAAAACATACACCCAAAACCTTATACAGTACACAATACACCCCAAACCCTACATCCTAAACCCTATAGCTTACATCATAAACCCTAAACCCAACACCTTAAAAACTATAACCCGAACCCTAAACCCAATACCATACACCCTAAACCCTATACCCAATGCCGTAAACCCTATAACCTACACCCTGAACTCTAAACCCAAACCCAAAACACTACACAACAAACCCTAAACCCCACACCCAACAATGTAACACTAAAACTAAAAACATGATCCCAAAGCCCTAAACCCTATGCTTTACACCATATACCCTATATCATACATCCTAATCATTAAACCCTATACCCTAAAGGTTGTAACCTAAACCCAAATCCCATACCCTACACCCAAAACCCTATTCCATACACCATAAACTCTAAATGCTATATACAAAAACCTATACCCTATACCTTAAATCCTAAACCCTACTACATGACCCATATATCCTACACCATAAACTCAAAATCATACATGCTAAACACTATACCCTACAACCAAAACCCTTAACCCTACGCACAAAATAATATACACATCACCCTAAACCCAAACCCCTTCACCCCAAACCATATACCGTGCACCATAAACCCCTAAGAAGGAATAATAAATTTTACACCAAGCACCCTAAAACAAAAACCCTAAACCATAAACCTGTACAATAGACCGTAAAGCCTAAAACCTATATCCTCTACCCTAAACGCTAAACCAAAAACCATATTACCTATACCATACACCCTAAACCCTACCACATAAAGCCTATAACCTAGACTCTAAATCTTAAACCATGCACCCAAATACCAATAACCCACATCCTAAACCCTGAACAATACACCCCAAACTCTATACCCTACACTCTAAACATATACCTAACAACCAAAACTCTATAAACTACACCCCAAACCCTATACCCTACACCATAAACCCTAAAAACACACAAAACCATATATCCATCCTATGAAATATAATAAATCCTAGAAACATGAACAACCCATAAACCCCTAAAATCCATCAAAAACCAACAATCCCTAAACCCCTAGAAACCCAAAAAACCCTAAAAACAATAAACCCCTAAGAAATCCCTAATAACCCCTATGAAAATCCCCCAAACCCAAAACAATCTAAACCCCTAAAACATCATTAAAAACCCTACCAAACCCAAAAAATCCATTACACTCTAAAGGACCCTAAAAACTCTAAAAAACCTATAAAATTCTAAAAACTCTAAAAACCTATCAAAAAACCTAAAAACATAATAATCCATCAATCCCTAAAACCCTAAGAGAATCCTAAACTCGTAAAAACCACTAAATGACACATCAAAATAAATAAAGCCCCTAAAAGAACCATGGAAACCCTAAAAACCTAAAACGCCTAAAATCCCCTAAAAGGCCCCAAAAAGACCTTAAACCCCATAGAAAACACAAAAACCCACAAACCCTAAATACCCTAAAATCCAAAAAAAACACAAAAAACCACTAAAATGACTAAAACTCTCTAAAATACCTAAAACCCCCTAAAACCCCAAAAAACCCTTAAAACTCAAAAAACCTTATAATAAATAAAACTGTAAAACACCAGAAAAACACAAAAACCTGTCAAAACTATAAACACCCTTAAAAAACCTAAAAACCAGAAAACCCATTTAAATCCCTAAAACACATGAAAACCCCTAAAAACCACAAAACTGTGAAAACACTTAAAATTATATAAAAACCATAAAACCCTAAAACACCTAAAATTCTTAAATACATTGAAACCCAAAAACCCAAAACCCCATTAAAATACCCTAAAAGCCCCAAAAATACCATAAAAGTCCTTATATCCCATAAAATTCCCAAGAGAACCTAAAAACCCTAAAACCTTAAAACACCCTAAAAACCCTCAAACTCCTTAAAAACTTCTAAAACCATAAAAATCCGTTGAATCTCTTAAAAACCCTTAAATAACCTAAAACCCTTTAAAACTAAAAAAATCTAAAAACCCCTAAAGAATCCTAAAACCCTTGGAAGGACCCTAAAACCCTAAAAACACGAAAACCAAAAAACCCCAATAAAATCCCAAAATTCCCTAAAATCTATAAAAACAACTAAAAACCATGAAAACTCTAAAAACCCTAAAAACTATAAAAATGATAAAACACCTAAAAGTCCTTTAAAACCCTGAAAGACCTTAAAAACCTAAACCCCTAAATTATCAAAAACCCACTCAAACCAAAAAAACTCATAAACCCTAAAACCTAAAATCAAAAAAAACTCATAAAACCCTAAAACCCCTAAATATCCCTTAAAATCATAAAACCCCTAAAAAAATAAAATCCCCAAAAACCCAAAAACCCATAAAACTAAAATAAAAAAAACACCCTAAATACCTAAAGTACCCTAAAACCCCCCAAAACCCAAAACCCCCCAAAAACCCATAAAGGCCATTAATCCCAAAAAAAACCAAAATACCCCTAAAAATTCTTAAAAACGCTAAAAACACAAAAAACTCTAAAAACCCCAAACCCCTAAAACCCCTTAAGTAACCTAAAACCCTAAAATGACCTTAGAACCATGAAACCATAAAATTCTATAAAACCCCAAAACCAAAATACCAATATACCCTTAATGCCCTAAAAGAACTTGAAAACCAAAAAAACCCTAAAAGACCCTAAATCCTTAAAAAATGATAAATACCCTAAAACCACTAAATACCATATAAGAAAACGAAAAACGTAAAGTAACATAAAATACGCTAAAACAAAAAAATATTATAAAAAACCCTAACAAATCCTATAAATCCATATGACCCCTAAAACATATTAAAACCCACATAAAATCCTAAAGGACCCTAAAACACCTACAAATTCATAAATAACATATGGACCCAAAAAAAATAAAAAGTCCCTAAAAATTTTAAAAAATTATTTAAAACCATAAAATCCTAAAAAACCATTAAATCCCTTAAAACCTAAAAACCTGAAAAACCAGTGAAATCCCTAAAACCCAAAAAAAATACCTAAAAACACATAAAATTTTAAACAACATAAAACCCAAAAAACCCTCAACACTATGAAAACCCCTAATTACAAAAACCCAAAAACCCATTAAAACCCCTAAAAACTATAAATCAGTCTAAAAGCCCCTAAAAACTAACTAAAAACCCTAAAAACCATTGAAAACCCCTGAAATTTAAAAAATTAAAATAAAATAAAAAACCCCTATAAACAAAAATAAAACCCTAAAATCCCTAAAAACCTTAAAAACAACAAAACTCACTAAAAACTAAAACGCCAACCCCTCACTCCTACCTTAAGAATCCCTAAAACTCATTAAAACGCTTAAACCCTTACAAGCCCTTCAAAAAACCAAAATCCCTTAAAAATACAAAACACTGGTAAAAACTTGTACAACCCTAAATCTGATACCCAAAAACCAAAACTCTAAAACATGCACCCTAAACCCTAAACCTACACCCTAAACTCTGTAACCCATACTAAAAACCATAAACCCTACACTCTAAACCATATACCTGACACCCAAACCCATAAATCCTACACCCTACACCCTGAACCCGACACCTTAAACCAATAAACATACAACCTAAACCCACAAATCTAAACCCTGAAAGACCCTGAAACCCTAAAAACATTAAAATTGCTTAAACCCCCCCCCCCCCAAACATAAAATTACCTAAATCCCCTAAAACCCCTATAATATAATACATACTATAAAACCCTAAGAGCTATTAAAAAATAAAACAAAATAGTCCCTAAAAATGAAAAAAACACTGAAACTCTAAAAAACATAAAACCATTAAAAATTCCTAAAAACCCCTTAAAACCCAAAAAACTTGAAAAAAATAAAACCTTTAAAACCCCAAAAAGCGTTAATAAACCCTAAAAACCCTTAACCCCCTAAAACCCTAATGATACATTAAAAACCTAAAAAACATGACAACGAACTAAAAAACTCCAAAACCATAAAAATATCCTTATACTCCAATAAAACACCAAATTTCCCTAAATACCTAAAAACCCAAACACCTCATAAAACCCCATAAAACAACATAAATTCTAAACAAAATAAAGAAACATAAAAATCCCAAAAACCATAAAACCCATTAAAATCTTAAAAAAACTTAATAACACTAGAAGATCAAAAAATCATTAAAAATACTAAAAAAACACCATAAAATACCCTATAACTCTTAAAATAGTTAAAAACCATAAAAATACTATAATCCTTCAAAAAAACTAAATAATAATGAAGTCTCTAAAAGCACAGAAAAAGCGTAAAACCCCAACAACCCTTAAACCCCCTAAGAAACCCTAAAACCCCAAAATAACCAAATAATGCAAAATAGTACCTAAACCCCTAGAAGACCTTAAAACCCCAAAAACACAATAAAATATCCCAAAAACACCTAAAACAAGTAAGAAAAATCGGAAAACCCCATAAATTGAAAAAAGCCCCGAAAAACCCAAAATACCGTAAAAACAAAAATATCCAAAATATCCAAAAAAAACCTACAATTGATAATAAAACCATAAAAAACAACTCAAATCCTTAAATCTCCTAATAACCCAAATAACCAATCAAAATATTTAAAAATTACTAAACACCCCTAAATTTCAAAAATCACTAAAAATGATAAGAGTCTCTAAAACCCCCCAAAACTCTAATACCCATAAAAACCCATAAACCCCTAAAATCATTAAAGTCACAACCCCCCCCCCCCCCCCACACACACACACACAATGAAAATTGTAAAACCCTAATACCCATAAGAACATAAAAAATCCCAAAAACCATAAAATCCAAAAATACCCATTAGAAAAAAAGAAAAACCCTAAAAGACCGTAAAATCCCTAATAAACACTAAAACCCATAAAATAACCTAAAACCATAAAAGAACATAAATTCACTAATGTCCCAAAAAATCCTAAAAACAATAAAAGACCATAAAATCCCTAAAAAGCTAAAAGATCTTGAGACACCCTAAAAGATCCTAAAACACCTTAAGAACAAAAAAACAACAGAATCCCTAAAATATTATAAAAACTATGAAAACCCTAAAAAACCTAAAAACCAAAAAACACATTAAAAACCTAAAAACTGAAAAAACAATAAAAAACCAAAAAATCTAAAAATTCATTAAAAAATCCAAAAAACACTAAAACCCCTAAACCCCAAAAAACCCTAAAATCCTTTAAAATCCCAAAATTCCTAAAAACATAAAATAACTAAAAAACCAAAACCCTCCTAAAAACTCTAAGAACTCCAAAAACCCTAAAATAAATAAAACCCGTAAAACAACTAAACCCACTAAAACCCTAAAAACCAATGACAACACAAAAAACCTTGAAAAAAATCTTAAGGCAAATAAAAAACACTAAAACTCTGAAATCTCTAAAAACCCTAAACCCCCTGAGAACCCAAAAACCCCACAAAAAACATAAACCCTCGAAAAACCCAAAACCCCCAAAAATGATAAAACACCTAAAAACACTAAAACCTCTACCTAAACCCTTGATTCAATAGCCTAAACCATATACCTGACATAATAAACCATAAAACCTACAATTAATACCCCATACCCTACATCATAAACCCAAAACACTACACCTTAAACCCTACCCTACACCATAAACACTATAACCTACACTATAGAACTTAAAACCAACACCCTAAACTCTAAATACTACACCTTAAACCTTGCACCCTATACCCTACACCATACACGCTAAACCCCAAACCCTAAAACATAAATACCAAAAAAACCAAAAAATCAATAAAGAAATTTAAAAAATCATTTTAAGCCCATAAAACCATAAAAACCCCCAAATACCATAAACCCCATAAAAGATCATAATAATACACATTAATGTCCTAAAAACCCTAAAATCTCAAAAAACATAAAATACTAAAAAACCCCATTAAAACCAAAAAACCTAAAACCCCTAAAAACTTTTAAGAACCAAAATACCATAAAAACCATAAAGATACCCTAAATCCCTCTAAACCCACTAAAACCCCTAAAACCCACAAAATCACTCAAACCCCTAAATCACATAAGAAATAATAAAAATTACCGAAATAAATAAAACCTGATAAAACAGTATAGAATTCTAAAAATATTCTAAAACCCCCTAATAACCTAAAAACCTCAAAACCCTAAAGAACCCTAAAGAATCCTAAAACACTAAAAAACCTAAAAAATAGAAAAAATAAAAAAACATAAAATTTAAAAAAATTATAAACATCCCTAAAATACCATAAAACCTTGAAAGACCCTAAAACAACATAAAATATCTCCAAAACCATAAAACCCTAAAAATATGTAAACTCTATAAAAACTATAAAACTCATAAAAACTCTAAAAACCAAAAAAAATAGAACCCAAAAAAACCTAAAAACCCATTAAACCCTTTAAACCCATTAAAATCCATAAAACCCTTAAATCCATAAAACCCGTTAAAACCCTAAAGGCCCGAAAACACCCCCAAAAACCCCTCAAATACCCTTAAACTACTAAAACCCACGAAACCCTATAAGAAGCCTAAAAACCCCTAAAAACCATAAACCCCCTAAATTGACTAAAATGCCTTAAAATCATAAAATCCATAAAACCCAAATAATACAATAAAACACTAAAAATAAAAAAACATAAAAACATAAAAACCCCAAGAAAACATCCGAAAAAACTAAAAGACCTAAAAACATTTTTAATCCCTAAAACCCCTAAAAATCCTTAAAAATTCCCAAAAATTTCTAATATCCTATAAAACATACAGTCCCTAAATTCCATAAAATCCCCTAAAAACTCATAAAAACCCCAAAAATATTAAAACACCCTAATACCCTAAAAGAACAAAAAAACCCCATATACCCCAAAAAACTCTAATAATATAAAAAGGACCTAAACTGCAAAAAGATCATATTACCCCTAAAAACCCTAAAGGCCCTAAAATATGTAGAATACCTTCCAAACCCTAAAATCCCCTAAAATCCCTAATATCCCTAAAGAAACCCGAAAAACACTAAAAACACTTTAAAACACTAAGGTCACAAAAAAACACTAAAAACCCCTAAATTACCCTAAAACCCATACAAGAAAAAACCCAAAAAAAAACTACTAAAATCTATAAATTACACTAAAATTCCCTAAAACCCTAAAAAACTTAAGGACCCAAATACACTAAAAGACACATAAAAAAACCTAAAATTCTCTAAATACCTAAAAAACTGTAAAACCCCTTAAACCCTAAAAACCTTAAATAAGATTTAAATCATAAAACCCATAAAACACCCTAGAAATCAATAGAAACCTGCAAAACCCTTGTAAATCTTTGAAGACCCAAGAAACACTAAACACACTAAAATCCCAAAACCCCAAAAAATCCTAAAAAATCATAAATACTAAAAAAGTAAAAACCCAAAATACTATAAGAAATCATAAAAACCCTAAAAACCATAAAACCCCAAAAACCATAAAAAACATTGAAATCTAGGAAACCCTAAAACCCTAAAACCCCTAAAAACCACTAAATCCCTAAAATTAATAAACCACCCTAGAAACCTGAAAAATTAAAAAAATATAAAAATCCCTAAATGCCCTAAAAAACATAAATTCCTAAAACCCTTAAACACCTAAAAAATAAAAAAACATAAAAATCTCAAAAAATCCATAGAAACCCCAAAACCCCAAAATACTATAAACACCCTAAAAATCATAAAAAACAGAAAAAACACCTAAAACCCATTAAAAACACTAAAACCCCTAAAACCATAAAACACAAAAAACACTAAAAAACTTACACCCTTAACCGTAAACCCTACACTTGAAACCCTATACCTTATACTCTTAACCCAAGACCCTACACCCTAATCCCAATTCCCTACACTCTAGACACCAAACCATAAACCCTAAAAAATATACCCTATGCCCTAATCCTTAAACCCTACAACTGAACCCCTATACCCTACACCTTAAAACCTAACCCCCCCCCCCCCACCATAAACCCTAAACCATATACCCTATACCCTGAAATATTATAAAAATCTAAATACCCTAAAAGAACATTAAAACTCCTAATGGACCCTAAAAACCATAATATAATAAAAACCCTATAATTCTGTAAAAACCATAAAAATACCGAAGGACACAAAAAACCCTAAAATAACCCAAAACCCATATAACACCTAAAATATACTAAAACCCTAAAAACCTAGTTGACCATAAAATCCAAAGAACTATAAAACACTCAAAACCCCTCAAAATCCTAAAACACTTAAAAACATAAAATCCAAAAAACTCAAAAAACATTTAAAACCGGAAAAGATGAAAAGTCCTAAAAATCCTTAAAACCCCAAAAATATCCAAAAACCCCTAAATTGTACATAAAAATAAATAACCATGAAAAAAAATCCCAAAACCCTTAAATCCCCAAAATACTGTAAAAACCCAAATTCCACTAAAAATACTAAAAAGCTAAAGACCATAGAAAGACCCCAAAAACCAAAAAAAAACCCTAAAAATAAAAAACCCCCTGAAATCCATAAAAAGAAACTAAAAAACACTAAAACACTAAAAAATATATATTTTCTTAGAACCTTTAAAATCCAAAGAAAACCCCTAAAAATAATGAAAATCCTAAAAACCCATGAAACCATAAAATGACCCCAAAACACTAAAAGACACTAAACACTGAAAATTACATTAAAACCTAACCCCCCCCCCCCCCTAAATGACCATACAAAGAGTAAAAAAATAAAAGACTAAAAACCCCTAAAACCCAAAAAATCCATAAAACCCCTAAAACCCCCAAAAGAACCTAAAACCATTAAAACCATAAACCCCTAAAAATATTTAAAACCCTAAAAACCCAAAAACCATAAAAAAATATAAAACCCTTATAAAATACCAAAAAAGTCTAATACCCCCTAAATAACATAAACCCTAACTAATCTTAGGAACCCTAAGAACATTAAAACTGCTAAAAACTATCCAAAGAACCCTAAAACCTGAAAAAAAACATAAAAATCCTAAACATCCCTAAAAGACCCAAAACACTTAAAGACCATAAAACACCATAAAATTAAACTATAATAGTAAAAAATCAATAAAATCACTTTCAAAACTCTAACTTCCCAAAAACTCAAATAAATCCTAAAACCATAAAAAATTAAAATACCCTAAAAACAATAAATCCCATAAAAACGCTAAAACCCATAAAAAACCAAAAACCCCTAAATAACAATAAGAAATCCATAAAAACCATAGAAAAATTAAAACCCTACAAACCCTAAAAACCATAAATACCCTTAAAGAGCCTAAAAATCCTGAAATTCCATTAAATACGCTTAAAACCCTTAAAAGACCCTAAAAACCCTACAAAACCTAATAACAATGAAAATCCATAAAAAATGTAAAAAACACCAAAAACCCTAAAAACCCTAAACCCCCCCCCCCCAAACACTAAAAAGCAACATAAAACATAAAAATCCATAAACAACTTAAAACCCTTAAAATTCCATAAAAATCCCTAAATATTTCCCAAAACACTAAAAAAAGCTATGATTCTATAAATCCCTAAAACCTTATAAACCCTTAAATTATAAAAAAAGACTGAAAAATCCCAAAACCTCTAAAAACCCCAAACGGAATGTAAAACCCGAGAATGACCTAAAACCCCTAATAAACCTAAAATCCCTTTCAACCCCAAAAAATCCTAAAACCCCTAAAACATCTAAAAGACCCTAAAAGACCGTAAACCATAAAAGTCTCTATAAACCATAAAATCCAGTAAAGGAACAAAAAAATCATAAAACCCTCTAAAAGGACAAAAAATAAAATAAAACACCCTCAAAGGCTCTAAAAAAATTAAAACACTAAATGACCCTAAAACCTCTAAAATACTCTATAACCCCTAAAAATCCTAAAGGTACCCAAAAACCCTATATCATCTACAAACCCTAATGAATCCTAAAAATACTAAAATACATTAAATTTTCTTAAAACCCATAATAACCATAGAAAAACTAATACCGTAAAAAAGTTTTAAACACCTAAAACCCCTGAAAATGAAAAAACCAAAAAACCATAAAACCCTTAAAAACTATTACAGAAAAAAAAACATAACACCCAAAAAATTAATTAAATTAAAAACACTAAAACATCAAAACATAAGAAATGCGAAAATCATGAAAAAATAAAAAACCAAGACCATAAGACCCAAAAGAACCCAAAAATCCTTAAAAACAAATCAAATTTTCTATAAACCCTTAGAAACAAAAAAGACTAAAAACTCTAAAAACCCCATAAAACCATTGAAACACTAAAAACCAAAACAACCCCAGAAAACAACAAAAATATACCAAAAAACCAAAACCCCCTTAAAAACCTGAAAACTCAAAAGAACATCCAAAAGACTAAATCTCTAAAAGTCTCCAAAAACATTTAAAATATTAAAATACATCAAATCTATAAAAACCCAAAAAAATAAATTTCTGAAAACCCTAAAACACTAAAACCTCTAAAACCCTAAATAATCATACACCCTAAACCCTTTTTCATACACTTAAAACCCTATACTGAACTCTTTAAACCCAAAACCCTATAGTATAATCCCTATTCCCAACAACCTATACCCTAAACCAGACACCCTATACACTATATCATACTCCTTAAACCTTAAACCCTACAACCTAATCCCTATACCCTACACCTTAAACACTAAAACCTAAACCATAAACCCAAAACCCTACACCAAAAACCATAAACACCCTATAAACCACAAAAACTCTAAAATAAGCTAAAGATAATAAAATATGTTAAAACATTGAAACCTTAAAAACCACAATATAAACTAAAACCGCTAAATTTCAAAAAAGATCCTAAAAGCCTAAAACTCTATAAGATCCTAAAAACCTTAAAAACAATCCTAAAACCATACAAAATTAAAATACATTAAAAACCAAAAAAACCATACAACACCCTAAAACCACAAAAATATCCTAAGACACATAAAATCCCTAAAAACCAAAAAAACCTAAAAAAATCCTAAAAACCCCAAAAAACCATAAAAACCTCAAAACCCTATAAAATATAAGGAACTCAAAAACTCATAAAACCCCTAAAAAGACCCTAAAACCCAATAAAACCATAAAAACCAGAAAACCCATTGAAAGAACTAAAAACCCAAAAAACCCTAAAAATTCACAAATATCCAAAAGAAATGAAAAGACAAAAAAAACTTATAAAACTATAAAAAATAATAAATCCCCAAAAACAATAAATAAAATACCTCCTTAAATACCTAAATAGTCCATAAAGCATATTAAAGACTATAAAACACCTAAAAACCTAAAACCCTAAAAAACCTAACAACTTAAACCCCTTAAAAATCCTGAACCCCCTAAAACCCATAAGAAACCCCAAAAAAATATTAAAAAAACTAAAAACTAAAAACTCTAAAAAACACTAAAACCACTAAAAACCATATAAAATAATAAAAATACTAAAAACCATAAAATCCTATAAACCACAAAAAATTATAAAAGACGTTTAAAACCCATAAAATACCTTAAATGTCCTTGAAACAACTAAAATAACATAAATGGACCTCAAAACCCTTAAACCCAAGAAAATAATAAAACCCTAAAATAATTCAAAAAACACTAAAAGGCATAAAAAACTAAAAACCCAACCCCCCCCCCCCCCACAAAAAAAATCATAAAACCCCTCAAACTCATAAAAACCATAAATCCCTATAAACACATAAAAATCCATAAAACCCCTAAAAATAACTAAAAACACCTAAAAACAGAAAACCCACTAAAAACCCATAACACCCCTAAAAAACTTCCAAAAATATCCAAAAACCCTAAAAACCATATAATCCATATATCCTTTAAACCCCAAAAAACCCCCTAAAAACATAAAGCAAACCCAAAAAAATCTTAAACATTATACCCCACACCCTATTACCTGAATCGTACACCCTAAAAACTATAACCAATTCCCAAAACCCTAAATACTACTTTGGAAACCCTATTACATACACCCAAAACCCAAAACCCTATACTATACCCCCTAAACCCAAAACCCTACACATTAAACCATATACTATACACCATAAAACCTACATCATAAACCTTATACCCAACCCCACAAACCTTAATCACTAAACCCTAAACCCAAAACCCTAAATTTTCAACTACAAACCATACATGATAAACACTATACACCATACCATAACCCATAAAAGACACTAAAAACACTATAAAGCACTAAAACAACCCAAAACCCTTAAATGATGCCAAAAACATTAAAACACCCAAATATTCCAAAAATACTCTAAAACCCCATAAAAACCCTAAAACCCATAAAACCTAAAAAAACATTAAATAATACAAAACCCTACAAACATTAAAGAATTAAAACCCTAAAATACCCTAAAAACCATAAAAATTAATCAATATAATAAAAATACCAAAAACACAAAAAACCCCAACCCCCCTAAAAGTCGTAAAGACTCTAAAGACCATAAGAAGACCCTAAAAACCAAAAAACCCTAAAATTTAATTAAAACCAATAAAAATACAAAGACTAAAAAACACTATTAAACATAAAAACTGAAAGAAAAACCCAAAACCTGAAAAATATCTTAAAACCCAAAAACATAGAAAAAACACTAAAAATACCAAAAACTATAAATGACTTAAAAACCATAAAATAACCTAAAACACTAAAAGACCCCAAAAATCTAAAAAATACCTGAATACTTGAAAAACTCTTAAAAACCATAACAACCCAAAAAACCATAAAAACACTAAAAAATCCTACAAACTCTTAAAACCCTAAAAACTGAAAAACCCATAAAACCATACGACAAAAAAATGATAAAACACCCTAAAAGACACTAAAACTCTAAAAGATCCTAGAAATCATAGAAAAATATATAAACCCCAAAACCCATAGAAACACATAAAACCCACTATAAAATAAAAAACCATAACACACATAAAAACAATAAATACCCCTACAAACAAAAACCTGAAACCACTATGTCCCTAAAAATACAATAAACCAAAAAAATCCCACAAAAATTCTAAAAACTATAAAAAACCCACCCCCCTGAATTCCTCGAAAACATAAAAAAACATAAAACCTTTCAAAAACTAAAAATGTCACTAAAACACTTAAAACCTTAAAAACTGTAAAAACAATAAAAATATCATAACAACCCAAAAAACACTAAAAACATAAAATCCCTTAAAATCCTAAAATTCTGTAAAACCCCTATAACAACCTAAAAGAACCTACAACCCATTAAAGACACTAAAACACTAAAACCCATAAAACACTAAAAAACCTAAAATCCTTGAAAACCTCATGAAAAAACAATAAAACCCTAAAATACCTAAAAAACCCCAAAACCCTAATACCCCATAACAAACCTTAAACGACACTATAAGACCAATAAAAAAGCCTAAAAGTCCAATAAAATCCATAAAATCCAATTAAAACCTAAAAAATATTTGAAACCCCAAAAAAATTAAAAAACATAAAAACTGTAGAAAACTCTAAAACACCTAAAACCCAAACACCCCTAAAAACACCTAGAAAATCATAAAAACCCAAAAGATCCTAAACACACAAAAACGTCTTAAAACCCTAGAAGCCCATAAAATTCCTAAAAACATAGAAACTCAAAAACCCTAGACACCTATAAAACTGTAATTTTTTAAAAAAAAACCTAAAACATTAAAAAATATAAAAACCATAAAAACCTAAAACACCTAAAACCCTTAAAATCCATAAAAAACGTGAAAACCACAAAAAAACACTAGAATTCCCTAAAATTATAAAAATACTAAAAACCCTAAATACTCCTAAGATATCCTAAGAACCATATAAAAACAAAAATATCCTAAAATACCCGACCAAAAACATTAATAAACCTGAAAGTCCTTAAAACACCTTAATCACCCCAAAAAACATTAAAAACCTAATAAACTACAATACCACAAAAACCCCAAAAAACCCAAAAAACCCTAGAAAATATAATAAAACCCTAGAACTACTAGAAAACCATAAAACCCCTAATACCACTAGAATCCCTAATAACCTCTAAAACACTAAAACCCATAAAAAACACTAAAATAATCCTAAAACCCTAAAACCTTAAAAATCCATAAAAAAAATTTAAAAACCCTAAGAAACACCTAAAAACTTATAAAATCCTTGAAAATCCCCACTAAATCCCTAAAACTCATAAGAACACTAAAAATTCCTAGAACAAATTGTATAATTAGTATATTTTTTAGATAATAATTTTAAAATTGGTGCATATAGAGATCTATAATATGAGTCTTTATTTGAAAAAACATGTCCAAAAAAACATTCTAGAACATGATTTTTAAACATATTCAAGATTCAATGGAAAAAATTATGATAAAAGAATTATGTTTCAAACATGTTCAAAGAAATTCAAACTCCACATGTCTTTATATGAAACTTCATCTGAAATCTGTTTCCAACAATGGTTGTCACTACCACCACCATAGTTCACACAAGTGGTATGGTCTGAAAAATATATTCACCCATTAAATAATTAAATGGAAATAATGATATTTATCACCTTTAGTAGGCCCACACTAGGTACATGACACTAGTTATCCCCAATTTTCGATATGGGTAGCACTCACTCTAGTGATTGAAAGCATCAGATCATCCCCACCTATGTAATAAAATAACATTTCCTACAAATACGGATGGAATTAGTTTATACCCAACCTCATAAATGCAATAAAAAAAAGATTCATATAGAAACATATATTCTTATAGAAAAAATAACTCATCAAATGAGATAGTTTCATAGCACAATAAAAAGTGTTGTATAGAAAAAATATTTAAATGATTGATATGATAGAAATAAGAATAGAATTAATGAAGAAGTATAATCCCCTATAGAAGTATTGAACCCTTTGAATATATCTAAAATAAATGTTAGGAGTTATATCAGTAACCATTTTGAGGTTCTCCAGTTAAAATTTTCATCCGAACTCACTCTTTATAGGTTTTGAAGCCTTGCTTTAACTTGTTGTCAACTCCCATTAATACTCCCACTCTAGAAACTATTTCAACCACTGGATTAATTTTTTCTATTAATCAACAAAAAAATCCTTCCAACTTCCACATTAGTAATTTATAGACTATTCATAATCTTCTATACAATCAAATTTCTATCAAACTAAATTAGTCATGGTATGGTATAGTGTAACTTGAAAACTATTTAAACCAAAAAACATGCCCAAAAATAGTGCTTTATTTCGAATAATTCTAGCTCTACACATAAACTTTGAATACAAACCACTAAAAATAATATCTAAAATGTATTCCTTGTATAAAATGAAGAAAAACAATTTTATTCATTAAAAATATACACAACCTTAAGAAACTAATATAACTTGATAAAAAGGGTGTAAAAATATTTTTCAACACATATATCATTAAAATTTTTTGATCATTAAGAAATGAACAAACCTAGATAAAGAAGGAAATACAAAAGGTTTTAAATAAGGTTATCATAAAATATATACATACCTAGATTTAAGGATGGATAAAAAGCTTATCCAAATAATGTTCAAAATCAACAAAAAATTAAGAAATGGACCTACATGGAAAAAATACCAATTTTTTTTCAAATAGACTGACATAAAACATTAGTGAACTTACAAACATAGCATACCTAGATAGAAAGTCCTACATAGATTTTAAAATAGTGTTCAACATGGTTTCCCTACAATATCATTATAATATTGTAGATCAAATAATTGGGAAGAAAAATGAATTTACATTCAAATCCAACAAAAAAATTAAAAATTAAAAATTAAACAATGGTATAGATATGAAACATTATGTGTTACGTAATTGTGCTCTATATCACATATAAACATTAAACAAATATTTGAGTATTTTTATATGTCTAAAATATCACAAACATTTACATTATAAGAAAATAAAACTCAATTATTTATTTGAAAAAAAAAATTAAACTAAAAAAATAAGATTTTTAATTTGTGACAGTAGAGACTGAAAAATATAATGGAACTGTATCATAGTATAGGGAATGGCTAAATAAAGAAATAAATTCATTTCTACAGGATCATATAAATTCTGGTTTGGCATGAAATTAAAAAACCTAAAAAGTTTAATATGACAATAACTATTCAGAATAGAGTATGGAAAATAGAAGAAACATAGTTTGGAAATCAATTACTTAAAATATGAGGGGAGAAAATTTTAGAAAACAACCATACTACGGCCCTGATCCAATGACAGAACTTCTACTTCTTCCTTCCTCTAGTTTTATACTCTCTCAAAAAATATATAACAATATATATAGAAATATTAGAAGATATATATGTATGTGTCTTTTTTAATGTGTGTGTGAAGAATTTATATATATATATATATATATATATATATAATGGTGCAGACCACCTATAGTGTGCTCAATATAGAGAAAAACATGCCAATCCGCATCGTTGAGACTGGGAACTAAGATGCAGAACAAACTAGCGAATCCTTTTCATCTATATTGTTAACTGATACATTCACTAATAGTTGGATATGAATCATAAGATCTAAAAAAGATAATGAATTTTAATAAATGATACACATATTTTAATCTATCACACACATATTACAGAATATATAATAATCTATTTCAAGGTATACATATTTAACACATAGATATTTCATAGTTAACACATATGAAGACTGCAAAACATATTTATATATTATACACATATTTAATTAGACACATATTAATGCATGAACTAAGTATAAAAAATGAATAAATGATGCTGAAATAGGGAAAATAGTATAATCTCATCCAAGAAGTCTCAATTGGGAATTTCTTTCACAGATAGTTCAACTAGTTTTTTATAGATAAGGGAAAGATATGGAATTCACCATGAAAATTAATATGGTGGAATGAATATATACCTTCAATAGATCAATAATATTTCTATAAAATTTATCTTTGAACAATAAGAATAACTCCCCTCATATTTCACTAGACCTATTTTGATATTTACACCAAATGATCTAGTGAAAAAACGATCATAGGTGCACCACAAAAATTATTTTAGTTGGGACCAGCAATACTGAACTCAGAAAACATGGACTCTAGCTTCAAAATTAAAAAACTATAGATGTATAAATGGTGAATTTCAGCCTTAATTATAGTTAAAAAACACTAACCTATCCCACGCCTCTGATTGATACAATTCCAGTTTTGCAAAAACCAACAGACCCTACGTGAACCCTTGTTCCTCAACTTAGTATATACTGATATACATATTGATATATGATACATATTAAATAATATATAATAATATGTTTCAAATATTACACATAGAAATCATAAATATATTTTTTAAATTAATTGTAATGATTGTATTCTATTAATGAATTAGACTGAATGATACATTGATAATATGTTATACATATTGCACTGATAATTTGTTGCCAATATAACATAGGAAATAAATTAATGAATTATAATGAATGATACACTATTAATTATTTTTTTATAATATTATAAACATAATGTGTTAATTGAAATATTTTATTGATAATGAATAAATTGAAAACATTTAATGGATTTTAAAACATTTTAGATGATGAATGAAATTTAATATGATACAGATGATGAAGGAAATGTAATATGATACAGATAATTAATTATTGATACATATATAATTATTTAATTATAAACTAAAAATACATTTTAATCTGTTACATAGATTATATATATTTTATTAGAGTAAATGGTAGAGAGATTATGTTAGAGAAAATTCATTTGATAGTTGTTGTGGTGAATTTGAAGGATATTCCTTCCTCTAATGTGTAATAAAATAGGTGATGTCTGCAAAAAAAAAATAAGCGGACAAGAATTTTTTCCCAGGACATAACACTCACCTGAGAACATGCTAAAGAACCAACTGAAAACATGAAGTGGGGGAATGAAGTGGAATGGAAATTTTTTCAAAGATCCATTCTGTGACCACCTGGATACTTTCCCCTAGCCTCAAGCAATTGGTTAGGGGCTTACCAGTGTACCTTCTTAATCATGATCTCTTACTTCCACATGTCTATCCAATTGAGAAAAAGGATTTTTTCACATAGTCAAATGCCAAAATATACATTTAATTAAAATTAAAATCAATAATTTACTCAACACGGGGGTGTTCAATGATATATTTTAGATATTAAGCATAATAATGAATAGAATTATTAGCATTACTATGACCATCCTATTAATGAACGTGGTAATGAATAAAACTCTAACACTGATGCCTATCCTAATCATGGGACAAAAGATAAAGGCTGTCTCATAATCTATTAGAGTCAAGACCAGTGTCAAATCTTGATATTACAATAAATTGGTATTGAAAACGAAGAAGAGAACACACATCGATCTACTACCCCAACAGCGAATGTCTCTCACCCTAGTGATCCACGATCACAAGATTATCATCAAGGTATCACCACACCAAAAAATCATTGAGAACAATTGGGATCTATGAGAATCTAGCCTAAAAAGCACATACCCAGCACCCCAACCCCCACCCACCAACCCAGTGAAGGGAGAGAATCAGTGAGAATTTGAGATATCTAATTGTTTTAGGTTCTTGACATTTTTATATTTCATAAATATTTTTTAAAATACTAACTATTTTTAATAAATTATAAATAAAACATATTTTAATTGGATTTTTTCTATTCCAAATAGAATAGATATTATATTGATTTTTTAAATTTTTAAATTTTTCTATAGATTTTTTTTAAATTACTTCAACTGAATCCTTGAATTGGCTATAAGACTCATTTTTCAAAATAAACATTATGATTACACTAATATTTAATTTGATAATTAACTTTCCTTTCATAAATAGTAAATTTTTATTTTTAATTAAAATTATAATTAATGATGAAAAAAAATTATTGTTAAAAGAATTATCAGCAATGAATAATTTATAGAGTTTTTTTAAATTTTTAATTATTTTTTGGTAAGTGTTATTATTAATAATAGATTCAGATGTTAGTAAAAAAAATTACTAGTAAGATAATGTAATATATCTATATCTTTATAAAATTTATGTTCCTATTAAATGATAAATGTCAATATATATTAATTTTCATAAAAACATGTGTTGGTACTTAAAAATAATGCAATTAAAATATAATATCTGTTGGATTTTTCCATTTTTAGCAACAGATATATTACATGTCAAAAAGTTTCTATTAGTAAAGATATCTTTTTTATAGCATACAAAACAATAAAAAAACCTAAAACCCTTAAAAACCATAAAAACGCATAAAACCCTTTAAAACACGTAAAATCCCAAAAAACTCAAAAAACACTAAATCCACCTTAAAACCCTAGAAACATAAAAACCCCTAATAAACCTATAATCCATAAAACCACAAAAAACCCTAAATCCCTAAAAACCACAATATTCTATAAAACCCCAGAAATACCCAAAAAAACATAGAAAGACCATAAAAATACAAAAAAAATAAAATAATAATCCTATAAAACCCAAGAAGTCCCTAATAAACCCTTAAACACCCTAATAACACTAAAAACTCTGTGAAACAAAAACTGACAAAAAACCTAAAAACCCCAAAAATTCCTTAAATCATCTAAAATCATAAAAGCCCCAAAACATCCCTAAAATGTCCTAAAAATCATAAAGCCCTGAAATCCTCAAAAATATAAAAACCCTTAAAAATCCTAAAAATCCAAAAACCCCTAACAACAAATTTTTTTTATAAAAATCCTTAAAACCCCAAAATCCTAGAAACCCTAAAACCCTATAAACCTATAAAATACATGAAAAAATATAACAATCCATAAAACACCTAAATCAGCAAAAACCCAAAACCCCCCAAAAACCCTAAAATTAAAAAAAAACTAAAAGCACTAAAAGCCATAAAATCCCCCAAAGTCTAAAAAATGGAACCCCAAAACCCTTATACCCTAAAACCATAAACCCCCTAAAACCCCTCAAAAAACCTAAAAATCATTTAAAACACTTTAAACCACAAACCCCTTAAAACTATAAAACCCAAAAAAAACTAAAACCCCTAAAAACCTAAAAAAAATAGAGACCCATATGAATACAGAAAATCCAAAAAAACCCTTAAAATGTAACAAAACCTAGAAACTATATAAAACCCCAAAACCCAAAATGGACCATAAAAACTCTAAAAACTATAAAACCCAAAAGACCCTAAAAACTTAAAATCTATAAAATAACCTAATACCCTAAAAGAACCAAAAAAAATTAAAAACCTAAAATACACTAAAACCCCTAAATACCCTAAAAGACCATAAAATTCCCCAAACCACAAAAAAACACAAAATCCATTAAATAAATAGAAAAGGCCATAAGAACCACTAAAATTCCATAAAACCCCAAAAGGACCCTAAGAGTACCTAAAACCTATAGAACCCTAAAGGATCGTAAAACCCCTAAAAACCATAAATGACTATAAATAATCCTAAAGGTGTCTCAAAATAAAAAATAACCCATAATGAAAAATAAATCTCCAAAAGGACCCTTAAATATTTAAAAACCCAAAAAGACCCTAAAACACTAAAAGACCCTAAACCCCCTAAACGGTCCACAAATCTTATAAAAGACCATAAGAATCCTATAAGACACTAAAACCCCTAAAAATCATAAAACCCCCCAATATACCTAGATCTGTATGAAATGCAATAAAATCCCCCGAAACCTAAAAATACATTAAGAGAACCAAAAATTCATAAAATCACATAAAACTCTTAAACACTGAAAATACTAAAAACCCTAAAACCCTAATAAGCTCTAACAGAACTCTTTAAAATCCTAAAAACACTAAAAACAATAAAACACAAAAAACCATAAGAAAACCCAAAAACAAATAAACTCCCAAACCCCTAAAAAAACCATAAAACCCCTAAAAACAATAAAAATCCCTAAAACTCTTAAGGGGCCTAACAAATCATAGAAGACCCTAAAAATCCAAAATACCCTCGAAGTCATTAACAACCCTAAAACCCTCCAAAAACCATAAAACCCTTTACAACACAAAGTGACCCTAAAGACCCAAAATGACCTTAAAACCCATAAAATCCTTAAAATAGAAAAAAAATAAAACCCTAAAAATCTGTATACACCCTAGAAATCCAAAAATCCCCAGAAAACCCAAAAACCCCCTAAAACCATTAAAAACATAAAAACAAAAAACTTTAAAAACATTAAATACCCCCCAAACCACACTACAAACATAAAAATCCCTTAAACACTCACTAAAACCATAAAATCCCTAACACCCTAAAACTTTAAAACCCCCTGAAACCTAAAAAATATCCCTACAATCTATAAATATAATTATAAAACACAAAAAAATTTACCCCCCCCCCAAGTAAAAATTAACTAGAACCCTAAAATCCCCTAAAACCCCTAAAAAAATAAAAATACTTAAAACCCTATAAACATCTAAAACCCCATAAAACCCTAAAACCCATATAAACCCTAAAACCCCTAAAAACCAAAAAAAATATTTAAAAAAATATTTAAAACACCTAAAAAATCTAAAAAACCCCTAAAATACTGTTAAACTCTAAAAACTCATAAAATACCATAAAACCAACTAAAAACCCAAAAACTATAAAATCCTAAAATACTATAAATAACATTATAAAAACACTAAAATACCCTTTAAAATCGTAATCATCTTAAATTGATAAAAACCAGTAAAACCCAAAAAACCTGGAAAACACCCTCAAAAACCCTTAATAATTTAAAAACCTCCAAAACCAATAACCATTAAAAATACTATAAACTATAAATACACTAAGAATCAGAAAAAATAAAAAAAAATCCCTCAAAATAAAAAAAAAACACTAAAACCCCTTAAAATCATATAAAAACCCGAATACCCAATAGAAAACCATTAAAAACCTAAAAACCTAAAAACCCTAAAACCCCAAAAAAAATATTAAAACCCAAAAAACAATGAATGATTCCTAAAAACTATATAGTAACATAAAAACCCCAAAAACCCCTAAAACCCTATTTAAAATCCTTTAAACCACTAGAAACCCAAAAAACCAAAAAAAAACACTAAAACTCATTAAAAACCAAAAGGAATAAAAAAACATTAAACTGTATGCCCTACATACTAAATGATAAACCATATATCCTATACCGTAATTCATATAACATAACCCCTAAACCCTATTCAAAAAACCCAAAACCCTACACCCTACACTCAAAATCGTACACTCTAAACCCTATACCCTTAAACCTAAAAATGAATCCCTACACCCTAAACTCTATACATTACAGTGTAAATCAAAACCCTACACCCAAAATCCTATACCCTATACCATAACCCCTAAACAACACTCCCCAATCCCAGTACCCTAAACCCTTTACAATACACCAAATTTCCTAAAACCTACACCCTAACCCCTATATCATACACCCTAAACCCTACACCATAAACCTTATAGACTAGAACCTAAACCTTATTCCCATAACCCTAAACGATATTCCCTAAACACTATACCATATACCCAAAAACCCAAAAACTTATACGCTTCACCCTAAACCCTAAAATCCTATCCCTATAGTCTAAAACCTGTACCATACACCCTTCACCATTAACCCAAAATTCTATATCCTACACCTTAAAACCTAAACCATATATCTAAAACCCTATACCAAAGAATCTAAATCTTAAAACAAACACACTATATCATAAACTCTAAAAAAATATGCCCTTTACTATATACCCTATAACCTAAACATTAAAAGTCCCCAAAACCATAGAGACACGAAAAGAAACAAACAAATCTTAAAAACCTGAAACCCCACAAATAACCTAAAACCCATAAATCCCCTAAAGACCCAAAATAACCACAAATAACCTCTAAAAGAACCTAAAACCCATAACAACATAAAGGCCCATAAAAACCTCCTAAAACCATCAAAGACCATAAAAGACTAAAACCCCCTAAAACCCCTTAAAACAAATAAAAAATCCCATATATCACTATAACCCATTAAAACCCTAAAAACCTAAAAACCATAAATGCCCTAAAAACTCAAAAAACCTAAAACCATAAAACCTCAAAAAAATATGAAACCCTAAAAAACCTTAAACAACCCCCCAACCCCTATATATTAAAAAATATCTAAAACAAGTAAAAACATCTACCCCAACACCTAAAAACCACAAAAAATAGTAGAAAAAAATCTAAAATGCATAAAAACCCTAAATCCCCTAAACGCCCCTAAAAACCGTAAAACCCATAGAAATAGTAACCCACTCCCCACCATAAAAACACATAAAACCACCTAAACCAAAAACCATAAAGCCTACGCTTTAAAAACTCAACCCTACACCTTGAGCCCTAAACACTACACCTAAAACCCTATACATTAAACCATATAATTTTTTCCTTGAACCCTAAAACATAGACCACAAATCCTATACCCTATACCATAATCCTTAATCACTGCATCGTAATCCATAAACCGTAAACCCAAAACCATACACCCTAAACCCTAAAACCTATAACCTAAGCCCTAAAACCCAAAAAACCAAAAAAAAACCCAAATAATACTAAAATATCCTAAAACGCACCAAAATCCCCTTAAAACCCATAAACCACCCAAAAATACCTTAAACCCCCAAAACCCTAAGAGTACCTAGAAAATTTAAAAACCCTAAAATACCCTAAAAACCCTAAAGAATGCCCGAATGATCCAAAAAATAAAATAAAAAACATAAAACCCTAAAAACTACTTAATCCCCTAAATATTCCTAAAACCAATTAAACCTAATAAAACCCCTAAGGCATATAAAAAATATAAAAAGCACTAAAATCTCCAATAACCCATGAAAATAGCAAAATATCTGGAAAAACTTAAAGACCATAAAAATCTAAAATCTATAAAATCAGAAGAAAAAAACATGAAAACCCCCTTAAAACTCAAAAAAACCATAAACCTCCTAAAACCCTTAGAAACCTGAAAACCACAAAAAAACCTTAAACCCATAAAAACAAAAAAAACCCTAAAAACCAAAACCCCATAAAAGATCTGAAAACTCCAAAAAACCATAACAATCTTAAAACCCCTAAGACCCAAAAAACCCTAAAACCCAGTAAAAACCCTAAAAGAACATAAAACCCCTTAAATACCCTTATATAAATAAATTCTTAAAACCATAAAAGACTCTAAAACACCTAAAAACCCTAAACGTAATACAAAACAATAAAAATCTAAAAAATCTTAAAAGCCCTAAAAACCAATAATCCCATAAAAAATATTAAAACCCCCAGAACCTAAAACATTAAAGCCACTAAAACAATCCTAAAACCCCTAAAAACCAAAAAACACTATTGGAAATGAAAACTTGAATACCCTATAAAACACTTTATATAACTAAAACCCCAAAAAACCCATTAAAACCTCTAAAACCATAAAAAAATACTTAAAAACTCTAAAACCCCCTAAAAATCCATGAAACTCTTGTGAAACATTAATAGACCTTAAAAATTAAAATACCCATTAAATCCTAGAAAATCCCTAAAAACCCGTAAAAACTAATAATATATAGAAAACCTTAAATAACCATAAAATCCCTAAAACCCCTCAAAATAGAAAAAACCATAAACCCATTGAAAACCTAAAATAGATTAAAACCCTAAAAATCCTAAATACCCAGAAAAACCAAAACATTAAAGAAGAATAAAACCCCATAAAGGTCCATAAAAAACTGGAAACATAAAAACCCCTAAAAATACATAACCCCCTTAAGAATCCTTAAAATCCTAAAATATATAAAATCCTAAAACCCCTAAAAATCCTTAAAATAGCCAAAAAACATTAAAATCCTTTGAAGACCCTAAAACCCCACACAACCCTAAAACCCTATTAAAACCATAAAATATCATAAAAACGTCTAAAACCCATAAAATCCCTTCAACCCCTAAAAATACCATAAGACGCTAAAACCCCAAAAACACTAAATGACCCAAAACCATGATATAGTTTTAAAACCCATAAAAACTGGAAAGGATGCTAAGAACCAAAAAGACCCCTAAATGTCACTAAAGACCCTAAAAATGTTAAAGGACCCCAAAATCCCATAAAGAAACACGAAACCCAAAAAACCCTTTAGATGCCCTGAAAACCATAAAAATACAAAAAGACACTATAAAAACAAAAAAAAATCTTAATCCCCTAAAAACCCAAAAAAATCCATTAAAACCCTAAGAAAAATAAAAACCATTAAAAATACTAAAAACACTAAAAAACCTAAAATCCCTCATTAACTAAGAATTACTAAAAACCATTTGAACCCTTAAAAATAAAAAACAGTCAAACGCATAAAGATACAAAAAACCCCCCAAAAACACTATTGGACCATAAAAGACTCTAATAGACCATAAAACACCCAAAATACCTAAAAATCCAAAAACCCTAAAAGACTAAAAATTCCAACAAACACTAAAGAACATTGAAAACCATTAAAACCCCAAAAAACATTAAAACCCCCTAAAAATTCCTAAAACACAAAAAATCCTTGAAATCCCCTAAAAGAATGAAAAGCACAAAATCACAAATACCCAAAAACAAAATAAAGGCTCAAAAAAATTCAACATCACTAAAAACCCCACAAAACCAAAAAGAACCCCAATTCCCTATATCCCCATAAACACATTGAAAACCCTAAAACCCATGAAAATATAAAAACCAAAAAAAACCCTTAAACCTCAAAAACCCCTAAAAAGCACTTAAAACCCAAAAAACCCATGAAACCATAAATACCTAAAAAATCATTAAAACCCCAATAATACCCAAAATAATTTTAAAAACACTAATAAAACCATAAGAACCCTAAGTAACCATAAAACCCAAAAAAACTTAAAAACCAATAAATATACCCTAAACCCCCAAAAACCGATAAGAACCCGAAGAAAAAATTAAAATTCTTAAAAAACGCAAAATTCTATAAAACCCCTAAAACAATAAACCCTATACCATACACTATAAACCTTAAACCCTAAAACCTACACCCTAAATCCTATACCCCACTCCCTAAACAATAAACTCTACACCCTAAACCCAAACAAATAAACCATTAACCCTATAACCTACACTCTAAACCCAAAACAGTACACCCTAAACCCTATACCCTACTCCCTAAATCCTATACCCTAACCTTATACCCTACTCCCTAAACCATAAAACCTACATCCAGAACCCAATGCGCTACACCCTAAACCCTAAAACCTATAGCCTTCACAATAAAACATTCACGTACATAATAAACCCAAAACCTTGCATGATGAACCTTATCCCATATACACTAAATCTTAAGTTGTGCACCCTAAACCCTAATCTTCACACCTTAAACCCTTAACCTTGACCCATAAACCATAAAACCTAAAACATAAACCTTAAAAGACCCTTAAAACATTAAAAGAACCTAAAACCCTAAAAAAACTAAAAATACTTTAAGCCCTAAGAACCCTAAAATACCCTAAAATCCCTAAAACCAAAAAAATATATTAAAACCCCTAAAATGGTAAAAGACCCAAAAATCAAAAACCCCATAAATACCCTAAATAAAATAAAAACATAAATGTCCCTAAAAACCCCTAATACCCCAAAAAAACCACAAAACCACTAAAAACCCTTAAAACCCCTAAAACCCACTAAAACCCCTTATAAACCTAAAAATATTTAAATACTCTAAAAACTCATCAAACCACCTAAAACCCTGAAAATTATAAATAGAGCCTAAAAACAACCCTAAACTTCCTAGAGACTTTAAAGGGGACATAAAACCCCTTAAACACCAAAAACACAAAAAAGACCCAAAAACACCAAAAACACTAAAATGAAAAAAAAAACTACACAAGACCCTATAAAACCCTAAAACCACTAAAACATGTAATATTATTAAAAACATAATGAACCCAAAAACCCATAAAAACAAATAACCCTTAAGAATCTAAAACCATAAAAGACTAAAATTCCCTAAAAAGATACACAAAAAAGTAAAATGTCCCTAAAACACACTAAAAATACCATAAAACACTAAATTCCTTAAATTCCGTAAAAAATCCCAAAAAATAATCATAAAATACCAAAAAATAATTTAAAACACTAAAATCACTTAAACTATAAAACCCCCTTAAACCCATTTAAATATATAAAAACCCTAAAACCATCAAAGATCCTAAAACCCTATAAATGACCCTAATGACCCATACAAACCATAAAAGTCCCTAATGGACATTAAAAATCTCAAAATACTAAATCATGAATAAAAACTCATAAAAACACTAACATACTCTTAAAACCTAAAAATAATTAATTCCATAAAAACTAAAAAATCCCTAAAAGACCTTAAAATCATAAAAAACTTAAAACCTCTAAAAAACAATTTTAGTCTTATAAATTACCCTAAAAACCATATCAAACAAAAAAGACCCTAAAACAAAAAAAACCTTAAAACCCTTCAAATTTATAAAATAACCCGAACACCCCCCCCCAAATCACTAAAACCCCCATAATAATAGGTAAAAACCCTATGAAACCCTTAAAATTATTGAAAGCCTAAAAAAGATCCAAAAATCCCAAAAGGAACTAAAAACATAAAAAACATAGAACTTTAAAAAGGCCTTGAAAACCCTAACAAAACTAAATCACCCTAAAACCCCTAAAATATCATAAAACCCCTAAAACCTGAAAATATCCTTAAACTACCAAAAGACCCTAAAACCCTTAAAATCCATAAAAACCATAAATTCCCTTAAAACCCCTAAAAGGACCAAAAAATTACAAAAATATATAAAATACCCTAAAACCTATTAAAATATTTATTACCCCATAAAAACACTAAAATTCCATAAAACCCCTTAAATAATCTCAAAACCTTATCAACCCCTAAATAATTGTAAAATCCCTAAAACTATAAAAGACAAGAAAAAACACTAAAAATTCAAAATGTCAATAAAAATCTTAAACAGATAAAAAATATAAACACCCAAAAAACCAAAAAACTATAAAACCCCTAAAAACCCTAAAAGAACCCTAGAAACTATAAAACACTAAAAATCCCCTAAAAACCTAAAACCCATAAAAACCATAAAAAATAAAAAAGAAAAAAATCAATAAAAACACCAAAACCGCTAAAAAAAGAACCCTAAAAACTGATAAAAGAAATAAAACCCTTAAACCCCATAAAAATTACAAAAATCTCTTTCCAACCATAAAAACTATAAAAACCCTCAGAACACTAGTAATCCATAAAATCACATAAAACCACTAAAAACCACCTAATAATATGAAAAACCCAAAAACACCCCATTTATAAATTAGACCCCCAACCTCAAAAAAACCCTAAAAACACTGTATTTCAAAAAACCCTAAAAACCCAAAAACCCTTTATAAATCCTAAAAAACCAAAATCCCCCCAGAGAACAGTAAAAAACAAAAAAACCCCTAAAAATCCCCTAAAAACTCTAAAACCCTCTAATACATAAAAACTATAAAAATACATAAACATTAATCTTATAACCAATCCACCTAAACCCTAATCCCTATACTGTAAATCGTAAACCCTGCACCCTAAAACCTAGACCATACATCTGAAACCATATAACATACATCCAAAACCAAAAACCCCACATCCTAAACACTATACCCTACACCCTAAACCTTAAATCCTACACCCTAAACCTTATACTCAACCCCATAATACTGAATCACTACAACATTAACCCTATAAAAAACTAATATAATGAAAAAACCAATATCGTAAACCCTAAAAGACCCTAAAAACCCTTAAAACCACAAAATAACCTAAAAATCATACAAGCTCAAAGACCCCTTAAATCCATAAAAACACTTAAATTCTCCAAAACCCATTTACACCCAAAAATACCATAAAACCCATAGAAATCATTAAAATCCATAAAACTCACAAAATTCTTAAAAAGAAAAAAATGCAAGAACCCCTTAAAACCCATAAAAACCCTAAGACGCCCTAAAACCCCCCCAAAACCCTTTACTTAATGACACCCATAAAACCCTAAAGAAGAATAAAATCCTTAAAAACATTAAACCTCGTAAATTATTTAAAAACTATAATATCCATAAAAACACCAATTCACCAAAAATAACCCAAAATAAACACTAACCCCCCCCCCCCACACACACACACAGACACACAAATTATAAAAACCAAAAAACCCCTTAAACCACTTAAAAACCTAAATAGACCATAAAAACCCCCAAAAAGGAAAAAAACAATTAGAACCCAAGAAACACACTAAATGGTAAAAAACCCAAAAATGTCCTTAAAGCCCAAAAACCCCATAAAATGTCCTTTAAATCGAAGGTTCTGGTATGTTGTCTCTCCTACGGTTCAGGCCGATTCTACTGCAGGCTTTCTTCGGTTTTGCTGTGTGCTCGTCCATTTGGTGGTCAATAGATTTTTTGCGGGATTTTCTTGATTGATTTCTCTGATTTACAAGTTTTGCTGCTTTGCGGCTGTGGATGGATTGGATGAGAACCTATACTGGTGTTGGTTCTTGATGTTAGGGTGCTGGATACTATGGTTTGGTTCGGGATTTTTCTGCTCTGGTATGCTGGATGCGAGCGCAACTGTCTTTGAAGGTGTGAATGATTTTGCTGGGTTTCGAAAACTCCGGTGCTGGATACTGCTTGTTGGGAGGCTGGGATGCAATGAAGTTGTTGGTCTAGGGAATGGGCGATGGTGGTCATGTGCTGTTGGTTGTTCTATATGTCGTATGCCGGATGTGGGTTCTGCTATTCATGGCTTGCTTTTCTTCAAATGGGAGTTGGTTGGTGCCTTTTTCTGGTTGGTGGGAAGTAATGGTTGCCGGTTGTTGAGCTGCTGGTTATTGGCTGCCGCTTTCCTTGAGGTTTGGAGGTGGTGGGTGCTGGAAGACTTCTATGGCTATGTTGTTTGCAATTGGTGTTGTTTGTTGATGGAACTGAATCGGGGTGCTGGGATGAGGAGGTGATGGGGGCTGGAGGTTGTGAAGTGGGATGCTGCTGATGGTTTTGATGTTGCTGGATATTGGTTTCTACTTGGATGTGGTGCTGATGAATGCTGGTATTGGCTGTATGTGACGTGATGATGTCGCTAGTTGTGTCTGATTTTCATGTCTTTTTCTTTCTTTGCTTCTCTTTTTTAGGTTTTGTGTGTGTGTTTGTTAAGGGTTTTTGGGTGTGGGTTGATTGACCCCGCCCCTCCCTTGTCTGCAGCGTCTTCGTGTCTTTTTTAATAAACTTTGGGGGCAGTCATTAATAGCCTGTCCCTGAGCCTTCCTTGCCCTAAAAACAATACAACCCCCTAACCATTGAAACCCAATAAATCCCATAAAAACCCTAAATATCGATAAAACCCATAAAAATCATTAAACTTATAAAAGATGCTAAAAACAATAAAAGACCCTAACAAACATATAAGACTTAAGAGACCCAAAAATCACTTGAAACCTAAAAAAATATAAAAACCCTAAAAAACTAAAACAATGATAAAACCCCTAAATACCACTAAAACATTAAAAACCTAAAAAAATCTAAAAACTCTAAAAGAATCAGAAAAACTATAAAACCCCTAGAAGAATAAAAAAACCCAAAAACATATAACCATAAAACCCCATAAATATCCAAATGACCAAAAAACCGAAAAAGTGCCTAATAACCCTAAAACATTAAACTCAAAAAAACCATTAAAACCCCTAAAACCCTAAAAACCCTACAACCCTAAACCCCCAAAAAATACCTAAAAACCAATAAACCATTAAAAAATTTAAATTCCCCAAAAAATCTACAAACCCACTAAAACCCGTAAAAAACACCAAACCCTACACCCTGCACCCTAAAACTTAAACCCTACACCCTAAATCCAGTACCCTACAAACTGAACCAAAACACCTACACTCGAAACCCTTTACCATACACCCTAAACCCAAAACCAAATATCTTATACCCCAAATCCACGTACCCAAAACCCTATACCCCAAACCATAAACTATAAACCTTATTCCATAATCCTTAAACCCTGCAACTTAAACCATAAACACTACTCTCTAATCACCAAAACCCTATACACTAATCCCCAAAATACCATAAAACCCCTAAAATACTAAAAGAGCCTAAAACCCCTGAATACCCTAAAAACATAAAATCAATGAAACCCCAAAAATACACAAAAAAATCATAAAGACCCTAAAACCCTAAAAACCCTAAAACCCCATAAAACCAATAATGCCCTAAAACCCCTAAAAATTATAAAACCCATAAAAAATAATAAAAACAATTAAAACCACTAAACAACAAATAATACAAAAAAATATATAACCCCTAAAGACTTTATAATTCTTAAAAACCCTAAAAAAATAAAATACCCATAAAAACACTCAAAAGACCCTAGAACACAAAAAACCATAAAACACTCTAAACCCCCAATAAAACACTATAATGACATTAAACCCCTATAAAATCCTACAGACAACCTAAAGACCCGTAAAAACATAAAACCCTAAAATCCTTACAAAATCCTTAAAACCCCTAAAATCCTAAACACACTAAAAACTAAAAAAAACTTAAAATTGCTAAAATATATAAGACTCCAAAACACCTAAAAATACCATAAAATACTATAAAACCAAAAAAAACTAAAAACCATAAAAACTCTAAAAAAATTTAAACACTCCTAAAACCGATAAAACAATTAAGAAAATATAAAAACCACTAAAACCCTGCTAAAAACCAATAAAAACCCCTAAAAATCCGTAAAAACCCTAAAAACCTGATAAAAACACTAAAATCCCAAAAAAACATATTGAAACCCTAACTACCCAAAACCCCCTAAAAGATAGTAAAAACCATTAAAACACCCTAAATTCCCTAAAATACCCTAAAAATTAAAAAAACAAAATACCCAAAAACACTCAAAACACTAAATAAAACCTAAAAGAGGCCTAAACCCATAAAACCCCTCAAAATCCTAAGAACCCCCCCCCCCCCAAGTAAACAAACCATAAAACCCATAAAAACCTATAAAATAATTTAAAATAAGTAAAATATATTTAAAACCCGAAAAAACCCTAAAACCTTTTAAAACCCAAAAACCACAAAAATTCCCTAAAACCCATCAAAAGTAATAAAAACCCTTCAAATCCATTAAAATCATTTAAACCCCCTAAGATTTCCCTAAAAGACCTGAAAACCCTAAAACCCATAAAGAACCCAAAACCCCAAAAAGGATCTAAAAACCTTAAACATACCCTAAAACTCAAAAATCCTAAAAAACAAAATAGAAAATAGAAACCCAAAAAGTCCCTAAAATCCCAAAAAAGCCATAAAACACTAAAACATTAAAATAGATAAAAAAATCAAAACCGTAAAACCAAAAAAAACACCTTGAGACAAAAAAAACACCATAAAACCCGTAAAACAGCATAAAACATCTAAAAACTCTAAAACCCTTAAAATGTTAAAATCCTCTAAAACACATTAAAACTTTTAAAAACACTAAACAATTCTTAATCCACATACAACCCTAAATAACTCTAAAACCCTTTAAACCAAAAACACCTTGAAACCCTTAAAATTCAATGAATATTTATAAAACCCCTAATAACTGAAAACCCATAAAAATCTGTCAAACCCTTGAAAACCACTAAAAATTCTCAAAAACTGAGAAAATATCTTGAAAATTTGAAAAACATTAAAACCCCAAACCCCCAAAATCCTTAAAAATTCTAAAAACCCTTAAACCCTTGAAACCCTTAAAACCCATCATGAATCCACAAAAACCAAAAAAAACTCTAAATATATAAAAATACCAAAAAATAATATAAACCTGTAAAGCCCCTAAAAGACCTAAAACCTATAAAAACATTAAAACCCATCAGATACCCTACCCTTAAAACGTAGAAGACACAAAAAACCCATTAAAACCATAAAACACCCTAAAATCTCAATAAAACACTATAAAACACTTTTAAGACCCTATAACCTTTAAACCCCCTAAAACCCTAAAACCCCTAAAACCATAAAAACCCTAAAAAAACAAAACCCTCAAAACTAAAAAACCATGAAAACACAAAAAAACAAAAAAAAACATAAAAACCTTGAAAACTCTAAAAACCCCTAAAAACCATAAAACAATCTTTAACCCCCCCCCCCTAAAGATCCTCTAATCACTAATAAACCTTAAAAACTCTTATATATCATAAAAACTCCAAAAACCCAAACAAAAACCAAGGAAACCCCTTAAACCCTAAAGACACTTATAAATCGATGAAAACCCCTAAAATACTAATAACCCCTAAAATCACTAAAAAATACATAAACCCCTAAACCCCCTAAAAATAAAAAAAAATAACTAGTATCTATAATAAACATAAAACCCCTAAAATAGAAAAAAAATTAAACACCATAAATAATCATAAAATACATAAAGACCCTAATAAACAATAAAATCACTAAAAACCTTTTAAATATTAGAAACTAAAAAAATCAAAAACGCCCTAAATACACTTAAACCCCCTAAAATAGTTAATCCCCCTATAAACAATGAAAATCCCACTAATAACATAAACCCTAAAAAACAATTAGAAGACCCTAAAATCCATAGAACAACCTAAAACCCCTAAAATCCAAAAAAAACTACAAACCCTAAAACTCCTAAAACTCAAAAAATCGTAAAATCGTAAATACAATAAAAAACATAAAACAACAAAATTAATCCTAAAAACCCGAAAAAGAGCCTAAAACCCTAAAACACTAAAAACCACACAAACCCTACCAACACCAAAAAAAATAAAAAAAACTCCTACAAGCCTTGAAAAACAATAACAAACCCTAAACCCTATAACAACCCATGAAAACTCATAAAATCCTAAAAACCAAAAACTCCCTATAATCATAAAACCCTTAAAATCCTAAAAACACCCTAAAACCCGTAAAACCATAAAAACCAAAAAAAACTAAACTCTAATAACTTTGAAAACCCAAAAAAATCCCTTAACCCTCCTAAAAACCCTAAAACCACTAAAAACTCCAACACCCCTAAAAAACTAAAATAATCATAAACCCCATTAAAAACCGTAAAAACACTTGAAAATCCTAAAACCCCTAAAAACATAAAACCCTAAAAACACTAAAGGACCCAAAACCCCAAAAACACCAAAACCCCAAAACCCATAAAAACCATAAAACACCAAAAACCCCTTAAAACATAAAAAACATAAAAACTATGAAAACCGTAAAAATCCTAAAACCACATAAAAGGATGAAAAACACTAAAAACACAAAATGACATAAATGTCCCCTATAAATAATAAAAGACCATAAAAGAACCTAATGACCCTAAAAACCTCTAAAAGACACTAAAACCCCAAAATGACAGTAAAATACCTGAAAACTCTAAAACCACATTAAAACTCTAAAATCCCCTAAATGACATTAAAAACCAATAAAATGACCTTAAAACCCTAGAAACTCCTAAATTTTTTCTAGAACCCATTTAAATACACTAAAAATCTAACAACCAAAAAAATCCCTAAAATCCACTAAAATTCCATAAAAATTCTAAAAGATTTGAAAAACCTAAAAATCCCAAAAACACCGTAAAACCCTAAAAACATATGAAAACCTCTTAAACCCCTTAAAAACCAAAAAATATTAAAAAATAAAAAAACTGTTAAAACCCATAAAAACCTTGAACACCCTAAAACCCATAAAGACCATAAAAAAAACTAAATTATCCCTAAAAGAGCCTAAAACTCCTACAACCATAAAGAAAATTAAAACCCCTATTAACCCATAATAAACCTAAAACCCAATAAAACCCCAAAAACCCCTACCAACACATAAAAACATAATAAACCCTAATAATCACTTAAAAACCTTAAAAAATAGTAGAAACACGAAAATAGTTTGAAAAACCCCTTGAAACCCCTATAAAACACCAAGAATGTTTACCAACCATTAAAACACCAATAATCCCTTTAACCCCCATGGAAACCGTAACACCCTAAAAATAATACATGAAAACCCCAAACCCCTTAAAATCGTGAAAAATCCAAAAAGACCCAAAAACACTATAATTCCCAAGACCCACCAAATTATCACCAAAATCCCTAAAACTCTAAAAACCCTAAAAAAATAAAAAAAACCTTAAAACACCTAAAACCTTAAAAATACAAACAAATCAAAAAGAAATAAAAACCATAAGAAATCTAAAAAACCCCTAAAAACACTAAAAACCCTAAAAATTCATCAAACATACAAAAAATCTAAGAAAACCATAAAATTGTGAAAACCATAAAAACCCTAAATCATATACCCTCATACTAAACACTAAACCATGAATCCTAAAACCATTAGCCTATAGCCTAAAACCTAAACCCTAAACCTTGCACATTAAACCAAATATACTACACCCTAAACCATAAAAAAATAGCCTAAACCCTACACCCTACACACAAAACCCTACACCATAAACCATAAAAAATATACCATTCTCCTTAAATCACAAGCCTTATACCATAATCCCCAAACCATGTAGATTAAATAATAAACACTTCACGCTAAGAACTAAACCCTATACCCTAAAACAAAAAGACCCTAAAATACTAAAAAAACCTAAAACACTTGAAATATAGTAAAAATATTGAAAAACACTAAAATCACTAAAATCCCTAAAAACCCATTATAGAGATTTCAAACCATAAAACCGGTATAATACCATAAAACCACTAAAATTTCTTAAATTAAATAAAAAAATAGATCAATAAATACTATAAAATACCTAAAAATAATTAAATACCCAAAAATCACTTAAAACCCTTTAAACCCTAAACCATAAAACAATAAAAATCTTTAAAAACCTAAAAATTCCTAGAAACCATTTGAATCCCTAAAACGGAAAAACCCTTTAAAACTTTAAAAATCCCTCAAACTCCTAAAACCCATAAAACCATAAACCCTGTAAAACCCCTAAAAACACTATATAAACACAGAAATCCCTAAAACCCATAAAACCTAAAAACACCTAAATGACCCTAAAAAAATAAAAAACCTTAAAACCCCTAAAAAGGTCCTAACGAACCCAAAAACCTAAAAAAGATGATATAATCCTAAAAAAATCCAAAAAAACCAAAAAACTATAAAATCTGAAAAAAAAACCCCATGAGGCCCCAAACAACCCTAAACCCACCTAAAACCCATAAAACCCCCAAAAACCCAGAGACCCTATAATCCTAAAAACCCAAAAAACAACTAAAAAAGTCAAAAACACCTAAAAACCTAAAAACACTAAAAATAATAAATACCCTAAAACGCCATAACAATACCCCAAATCCCCTAAAAATCTATAAAACCCCTAAAACCCATAAAAATAGTTATATACTTAAATCTACTAAAACCCCAAAAAACCATATAAAACCCCCATAAAAATCCTTAAACCCCTTAAACCCCACAACTCCCTAAAACCCCATAAAACCCCTAAAACTCCCTAACATCCCTAAAGACCTGAAAACCCATAAAAGTTCCTAAAAGACCTTGAAATAGAAACATACCCTTCGAACCCTAAAAATTCTAAAAACCCACCAATCAACCAAAAAACCCTTAAACCAAGTAATACCTAAAATCCCTAATGAAACTCTAAAAACCCCTAAAAGCTATAAAGAACCATAGAATCACTAACCCTTCCCCCAAAAAAACACAAAAATCCATAACCCCCCCCCCCACCCAAAACCCCTAAAAATATCTAAAAACCAATAAAATTAATGAAACCCCTAAAACACCCAAACACCCCCAAAAAAAACCATAAACCCGTAAAAACTATAAAAATCCTTAAGACCCCTTAAAACCCTAAAAGACCCTAAAAGACCAAAAAATCCATATGAAACTCTAAAAAGATTATAAAAGACCTAAAAGCCTAAAATAAAAAAAAACCCAAAAAGGTAAGAAAAACCATGAAAATTGTAAAATACCCTAAAACCCTAAAATAAAATACAACCCCTAAAACACCTTAAAAGCCACTAAAACCCCTAAAAACATTAAAACCTTAAAAACCCCTAAAAAATTAAAGCCCATAAAAATAATGAAATCCTTTAAAAGACACAAAAATACCCTAGACACCCCTAAATGACCATAAAAGAATTAAAAATAGTAAAAAACCCCTCAAAATCAAAAAAAACCTAAAACTCCTAAAAACTCTAAAACCCTAAACAACTCAAAAAAAACCCTAAAACACCCAAAACCCCAAAAATCCCAAAAAACTATTAAAAACCCATAAAACACAAAAAAAACAAAAAATTCCCAAAAAAAAACCCTTAAACCCCTTAAAAATCCATGGAAACCCCTATAAAGTCCCCTTAAAACCTTTATAACCCCCAAAAAACAAAACCCCAAAAACACTAAAAATCTTAAAATCCCAAAAAAAACACCTAAAGCCACTAAACACCCAAAAAAAATCCATAAAACCCCTAAATCCCTAAAAAAATTAAAAATCCAAAAAATACCTAAATCCCCAAAAAAAACATTTTAAACCACTGAAAAAATAATTACCATACACCCCTTCAAAGATCCTAAAAACCATAAAAATATCTAAACATTAAAAACCCCTAAAAGCCCCTAGAAAATCCTTAAACACCCTAAAACCCTAAAAAACTTTAAAAATCATAAAAACCAAGAAACCCAAATAAAACACAAAAACATAAAACTCCTAAAATTTTAAAAACACAAAAAAATACAAAAATACACATAAAATCTAATAACCCTAAAACCCCCTAAAACTCAAATGATCCTAAATACCCAAAAACCCATAAGGGAGACAAAACACTTAAAACCAATAAAATTACAAAAACCCCAAAACCCATGAAAAACCCAAAAAAACCCATAAATACACTTAAAACCCAAAAACCCCAAAAACCCATGAAAACCTAAAAATATATAAAAACAGAAAAAAACCACTACAAACACAAAACCCCTAAAAACCATAAATACACTAAAAATTTGAAAAAACTATAAAACCCTAAAATATTTAAAAACACTACCCCCCCCCCCCCCAATCCTTGAAATCCCTAAAAACCATAAAATACCGACAAACAATAAAAAACCATAAATCCCAAACAACCCAAAAACACTAAAAAAATAAAACACCTAAAAACTCTAAAACACCTTAACACCAAATAGGCCCCAAACAAAAACCCTAATAACGCAAAAAACCTATAAAAACCCAATTAAGTCCTAAAACCTGATAAACACCCTAAACCCCCTATAAAACCCAAAACCCCTAAAAAACCTAAAACTGTGAAAAAATCATACAAACTAAAAAAGCCATAAGCAATATTTAAACCCTAGAAACCCTTAAAAATCCTGAAAACCGAAGACACCCCTAAAATCCTAAAACCCATGAAAAAAACCCTAACAAAACCTAAAACCCTTAAAACACCTAAATCCCAAAAAAATCTATAAAAACCATAAAAAACTCTAAAAACCCATAAAAATACATAAGAACCCTAAAAACTCTAAAATCCACTTATAACCCCAAAAACATAAAAACCATTAAAAACCTTACAACTTCTAAAAACCCTAAAACCCATAAAAATAATAAAAACCATAAAAAACATAAAAACTCTGAAAACAATAACCCCCCCCCCCCCAAATACCAAATAAATCCTAAAAACCCTAAATCCCTTTAAACCCCAAAATCCCTTGAAAACACAAAAGGTCCCTAAAATCCATAAAACCCAAATAACCCCTAAAACCCATAAACATCCCTAAAAACCCTAAACAAATCTTGGAAACCCTAGAAACCCTTGAAAAAATAAAAACCCATAAAAGACTCTAAAACCCTTAAAAGACCCTAAAACCCTAAAATCCAAAAAGACCCGAAAAAACCACTAAAACCCCCGAAAGGCCCTAAAAACCCCAAAAACCCAAAAAATACACTAATAACCCTAAAAGAAAATAAAATACCCTAAAAATATAAAAACCCCATAAAACCATAAAGGGACAATAAAAGATGCCAAAACCATAAAATCACCCTAAAACCCTAAAACCCAAAAAGATCCCAAAACCCTAAAAAGACACTAAAATCCCCGAAAACATAAACACACATCAAACATTAAAAGATAGTAAAACCTAAAATACGTGAAATACTATTAATTACCCTAAAACCCCTAAAACCCAAAACACAAAAAAAAATTATTTAAACCCCAAAAAATCTTAACAACCGTAAAAACTCTGAAAACCACTAAAAACTTTAAAAACCCTAAAAACCCAAAAACCCTAAAGACCCTAAAATAAACTAAAACCGCCCAGAACCATAAAACACCATAAACACTAAAAAACCTAAAAATCATTAAAACCATAAACCCACTAAAACCCCTTAAAATCCTCAAATCATCAAAAACTCTAAAAAACCCCAAAAACAATCCAAAAATTCGTATACCAATAAAAAATCTAAAACTATAAAAAACTAAAACCATTTAAAACTAATAAAAATCTTAAAAACCTCTTAGAAAACCCTAAAATACTAAGAAAACATAAAATTCAATGCAAAACATAAAAACACAAAAAAAATCCAAAAAAAATTCTAAAAACCACTAATATGCTAAAAAACCCAAAACCACCGAAACCCCGTAAATACCCCTATGAATCTCGAAAATCCCTAAAAATCTAATTTACCCTAAAAACCCAAAAAACCTGAAAAACCCCTAAAACCATAAAAAATATCCTAAAACACTAAAAACCAAAAAATCCATAAAAACTTTTAAAATCCTAAAAATGCTAAAAAAACTAAAACCATTAAAACCATAAAAAAAGAAACCATAAATACTACAATAACAATACAAATTCCTAAAATTAAAAAAAAAACTAATAAACATAAAACCCTAAAAACAAATAAATCCTCTAAATCCCATAAAGGCCACTAAAAAACCCTACAACCACTAAAATATCCTAAAAACCCAAAAAGACCCTAAACCCCCCCAAAAACGTAAAGGACCCTAAAAACCCTAAAAATACAAAAAAACATTAATAGCCTATTAAAATCCTAGAAGACCCTAAAACTTCTTAACACCCTAGAAAAACTAAAAACCCTAAAAATTGTAAAAAAAATATAAAACCCCAAAAACACTGGAAACACCTAAAACCCCAACAACTTTAAAACCTTAAAGAACCAAAAGTAATCATAAAAACACTAAAAACACCTTAAAACCTCAAAAACACTTAACAACCTAAAATGTATGAAAACCATAACAAGACCAAAAATATAACTGAAAACTCCAGGACCCTAAAAATCCCTAAAACCCCTAAAACCCCAAATATCCCTAAAACCCCAATAACCATAAAACCCATAAAAACCCTATAAAACACCAAAAATCCTAAAAACAATAAAAACACATAAATACACAAAAAACCCAAAAAAACCCAAAAAAAAATTAGTAACCCTAAAACCCAAAAAATCTAAAGAACACCTAAAACCCTAAAAAAATAAAAAAACCATTAAAACCCTAAAAATCCATAAAACCCAGAAAACTTTAAAAACTATAAGAACCCCATGAAACCCCTAAAAACCAAAAAACCCCCCAAACCCCAATAAAACATATAATCCCCTAAAAACCACAAAAAATACTAAAAACTATAAAAACCCTAAGGAAACCTTGAAACAGAAAACACTAAAAATCCTTAAATCCTCTAAAACCCTAAAAAACCAAAAACCCTATGAAATCCCTAGAAAACAAAAATACCTAAAACGGACCCAAAAATTTTTTAAAACCCCTAAAACACTCTAAAAACCCTAAAAAACCTCAAGATCCTAAACCACTAAAAATACATAAAAGACCCAACCCCCCCCCCCTAAAAATTCCTAAAATAACCTAAAAAACCCTAAAAGAAACTAAAACCCTAAAACCATAAAACACCAAAAAATAACATAAAACCCATAAAAGACTCTAAAACCCCCCAAAACCCCTAAAAGACTATAAAAACCCTAAAACCATGAAAAAACCGTAATACCCCCAAAACCCATAAAGTGACCAAAAAAACCCCAAAAGGACTCTAAAACCCCAAATGAACTCTAAAAACCCTAAAGAGCCCCAAAAACCTAAAGGAAGCTAAAAACACTAAAACCCCTAATGGATCCTAAAAACCCTAGAAGACCCTCAAAACAAAAAAAATCAAAAAACCCTAAAACCAAAAAAACCCCTAAAAGAACTTAAAAATAGTAAAAAAAAACCCTAAAATTCCCTAAAACACATAAATAGCCCTAATAAACCATAGAAGAGAAAACCCCCCTAAAAACTATGAACACTAAAAAACCTAAAAACGTTAAAAAATCTAAACAAACACTAGAACCCCTAACGAACCCTTAAAACCCCAAAAAGCTTAAAACACTTTAAAACCTTAAAATTAATTAAAAACATTAAAATATATAAACAAACACTAAGGACTAATAAAACCCTAAAACACCCTAAAGCTCTATAAAACCCCTTAAAGAAATAAAAATATATAAAATCCCCAAAAATAAAACCCCTGAAAGGACCAAAAAAAATAATAAAAACCTCAAAGACCATATTGACAATAATAAATTCTTAAACATCGTAAAAACCTTAAAACCCTAGAAAAAACCCTAAAACTTCCTAAAAGCTGTAAAAAGACCCAAAACGCCCCATAAAAACATTAAAACCCAAAATTACCCTAAAATCACCTAAAACACCCTAAACATCCCTAAAAACCCTAATCCCCATAAGAACCAAAAAAGGCACTAAAAACCCTTAAAACTTTAAAAGACCCTAAAAAAGAAAATAACACTAAAAACTCTAGAACCCTAAAAGACCCAAAAAAACCTAAATTCCCAAGAAACCCTGAAAATTATTTAAAACCCTAAACCCCATAAAACACATAAAATCACTAAAAAACTCAAAAAATCATAAATCACCAAATACTCCTAAAAAGTATCTAGAACACCTTAAACCCCTAAAACACCTTAAAACCCTAAAACACCTAAAAAGCACCCAAAACATTAAAAACACTAAAACCCATAAAAATACTAAAAATCCTAAAACCCCAAAAAAACCTATCATACTCTAAAAACAAAATTGACATGGAAACCCCTAAAACCCAAAAAAAATTGTAGAAACAACTAAAACCCTAACAATCCAAATTCCTTTAAAAAAACCTTAAAAACTGTAAAACCCCTAAAAACCCTAACGACCATAAAAACTCTAAAAACCCTAAAACCCCTAAAATACTAAAATATTGATTAAAGACCCTAAAATTCTGAAAACCCTGCAATATCCTTAAAATACTTAAATGCCCCTAAAACCCGTAAATCCTTATAAAACACTAAAAACCATTAAATATTTCTAAACAAATTAGAAACCCTAAAATCCATAAAAACCCAAAAAACCCAAAAGACCCAAAAACCCAAAAAAATACCAAAAAAACACCTCAAAACACTCTAAAACCCTGGAAAATCCTAAAATACTAAAACCCTAAAAACTAAAAAACGTCCCTAAAAACATAAAAACACCTAAATGTATAAAAATAAGAAAAATAAAAAAACTGTGAAATCATTTAAAAATCCCCAAAAAAACAAAAAACCCTAAAAAGTCTAAAAAACTTAAATACCAAAAAAAACCATAATAAATCCCTTAAAGACTAAAAACAAAAAATAAATATTAGAAACCACTAAAAACCTAAAAAATCATTAAATATCATAAAAACATAAAAACCCTAACAGAACCTAAATATCCTAAAAACTATAAAAAACATAACCCCCCCCCCCCCCAAATAAAAAAAAGCACACTAAAACCCCTAATAACATAAAAAGGAAAAAAATCCCAAAAACATAAAAACAAAAAAACCCTATAAAACCCCCTTAAGCATTTAAAAAACCTAAACTGACACCCTAAACCCTACAATTCAAACTCCATACCATACATAAAAAATCCAGAACCGAAAATCATATACCCTACCCCATAAAACCAAATTTCTACACCCAAAACCCTTAACCCAAACCCCCTAAACTCTAAACCCTACACCCCAAACCATATACCCCACACCCCAAAACCTAAACTGAAACCTTTAAACCCTATATCCTACACCATAAACCCTAAAACCATCACCACAAATAGTATACCGGACACCCTAAACCACAAACCCTTCTCACAAGACTTGATACCTCAAACCCTAAACTCTACTCCCTAAAACTTATACCCAACACCATAACCCTCAAACTATACACCCTAACCACATAACCAACACCCTAAACCCTTCACCCTAAATCCATTAAACTACACCCTAAACACTAAACCGTAAACCCTAACCCCTACATCATAAAACAAATACCCCACACACTAATACCTATAGACAACACCATACACCCTAGACCCTGTGCTATAAACAACATAACATAAACCCTAAACCCTATACACTAAAACCTAAACCCTATACCCTACACCCAAACCATAAACCGTACATTGTAAACCCTATAACATACACCGAAAACACTAAATATGACAGCCTAATACATATACCCAACAACATAAACCCTAAACCCTAAAACCTAAACAATATACCCTACAACCCAAACCCTATACCCTAATCTATAAAAACTATTCCCTACATCCTCACCACTAAATTGTATACCCTAAAACCAAAACCATAAACCCTATACTTTTAAACCTAAATCGGTCACCCTAAACAAGGTACCCAACTCCCTAATACCAAAACCCTACACCCTACACCCTATACCTTCTATGATAAACCATAAACCCTGCAACTTAAACCCTATATCCAACACCACAAACCCTAAACCACAAACCCTAAACCATATAGACCACTCCATAAGCCTTAAACCCTACACCCTAAACCCTATACCCAACCCCCTAAACCCAAAACTCTACATCCTAAACATATACCCTACACACCAAACCCTAAATGCTACACCCCAAACCACTTTACCTACACCCTAATCCCGACACCCTAAATCCTATAGCCTACACCATAAACCATAAATCCTAAACCCAGCACGCAATACCCTATAAATTTCACTATAAACCATACAATCTACACCCTATTCCAAATACACTGCATCATAAACCAAAAACCTCGAACCATTAACCCTAAAACCTGCACCTTAATCCCTAAAACACACACCATAAACACTATACCCTCCACCCAAAACCCAAATCTCTACACCCTAAACCACAAACATAGAACCCTAAACTATATACCCTACACCATATATATATATAATCCTACACCCAAAACACTGCACCGTACACCCTAAACATTGTAACCTAAACCCTATACCCTACATCCTAAACCTTAAACCCTACACCCTAAACCATATACCTTAAACCCTAAACCCTAACCCCAAACGCTATACCCTACACTATAAACCTTATACCCCACACCCTATACCCTATACCCAACACTGTAGACCCTATACCTTACAGTGTAAACCCTAAACCCTAAATATCCCTAAGAAACACTAAAAACACTACAATCATTTAAAACTCAAAAAAACAATAAAACACCGAAAACCCTAAACCACCTATAAAATCTAAAAACCCAAAACCCATAAAAATCCTAAGAAAATCTAAAAAACGCTAACAAAACCCTAATAACCCTAAGAAACCCCTAAGTCCCAAACAAACCACAAAAACCTAGAAAACTCAACAAATAACTAAAAAACCTAAAGAACCACATATCCTAAAAACCTCTTAAATCACCTATGAACCCCTAAAAACCATAAAAACCTAAAAAACAAGAAAAACCTTAAAATAACCCTAAAAGCTGACAAAAATGAAAAAACCCTTGAAACCCTATAAACCATAAAACCGTATCACACCAAAAAACCATAAAACTACTTGAAAACCCCCCCAAATGTACTTGAAAACCCCTAACAACCACAACATAACCCTAAACACCATAAACCCTCCAAAAAACCGGAAACCCCTAAAATACCCTAATGACCATAAGAACCCTAAAACCGCTTTCAATCCTAAAAAACAAAAAATCTATAAAAAAGTAAAAATAATAAAACCTTTCAATGACACAAAAAACCCCCACAATCCCTAAAACAAATTAAAAACCTTAAATCCCTGAAAAACCATAAAAAACCTATAATCCCCCTAAAATAACTTAAAATACCTAAAAACCTTGAAATGACCCTAAAAATCCCTAAAAACCTAAAAATCGAAAATACCCTAAAAATAATTAGAAATCCAAAAAAACACTAAAAATAACCTTAAACCAGTAAAAAACTAAAAAATCATAAACCCCTAAAAGACTCTAAAACCACTTAAAACTCCTAAAAACATAAAAAAACAAAACCCCATAAAAATATATAAAAAACACTAAAATCCAAATAAAACTACAAAATCTAAAAACACTCAAAACAATAAAAAACTGTAAAGACCAAAAAAATCCCTAAAAACCATGAAAACCTCTAAAAATACCATAAACTCCACAAAAATATTGAAAACCCTATTAAATATTGAAAGCACTAAAACCCATAAAAACCCATAAAACATAAATATTTATAAAAACCCTAAAAACATAAAGACCCTTAAAAACACTGAAAACAATAAAACCCCATAAAATACCCTAAATCCCCCAAAACCCTTAAAATACCATAAAAACATTAAAATACCCTAAAACCCTAAAAGAACCCAAAATTTCTAGTAAATTTAAAAATAAAATTGAACACTTTAATACCATATTAAAATAGTAAATGACTGTAAAAATAACTTAACCACCCAAGAAACCCAAAAACCCAAAAACCCCTAACAACACCCTAAAGGACCCTAAAAACCATAAAATCCATAAAAAATGAAAACCCCTAAAACCCCTAAAAACCCATAAAAATCTTAAAAACCCTTAGAAATATTTAAAATCCCTGAAAATCCTAAAACAACGATGAAATACCTAAAAATAATAAAACCCCTAAAATGTATAAAAACCCCAAAACCCTAAAAAGTACATGAAAAAATAATTAAAAACCTTTGAAACTCCATAAAACCAATAAATACCCTAAAACTCCTAAAACCCTAAATACCAAAAAACCCCTAAAACCCTTAAAATGTTAAATGACCCTAAAACACTAAAAACCCCTAAAACCCATCAGAAAAATAAAAAAATAACCAACGAAAAATAAAAAACCAAAAAAATTAAAAACCATAATAATCATAACAATTACCATAAAACACTAAAACCACTAAAACCCCCAAAAACCAATAAATCCCTAAAAACCCGAAAAAAATTAAAAAACACAAAAACCCAAAACCCCAAAAGTAGACCAAAAACCCCTAAAAGATGATAAAAAATCCCAAAACCCTTAGAACCCTAAAAATCATTAAAATGGTTAAAAAACTAAAATAAATAAAAACCCTAAACCCCCAAAAAACACCAAAACAAAGAAAAACCCAAAAACTCCAAAAGACCCATAAAAGATCAAAAACCTTAATTCACCCTAGAATTCTATAAATGATTAAAAAACCCTAAAAAAAACTAAAACACTAAAACCCTTAAAAACATCAAACAACTAAATGATGATTGTTTCTCCTTTTATGTGGAGTGTTCGGGGTGATGATGAAATGGTATGACGAGAATCATCACCCATCTCTTTTTCTAGAGATGGTTTCTTGTCAAATTCACTATTTCTTTTATTTTGATCCATTATGCATCATTTATCCTTTAAAAGGAGCTAGGATTAATCCCAAGGGGACTAGGTAATTCACTACTACTATATTACAGAAGATATTCCATAGTTAGATGGTCCCAATGGGTGATTTCATGGGGTCAAGTACTTGTACAATAGGTCCTCCTCAGATATAACTCCCTTGGATGGTCTCCAACAGGTTTATTCATGGGGCCAGAAACACCCAATAGCCCTAGTATCCATGATTCATGAACCTACTTTCCAAAGGACGAGGCTCGTTGAATAATGTTTTGTCTAAATATACTTAAGGAATCCATTGGTCAAGGGGATGGAAAATCGGGCTAACCACACCCCTTTTTGGCTGAAATTATTGCCTATTTCTAGACACTCTTATGTATTTAAGTGGGGTTTATATGTTTGTGAATCATTGGTTCATTCTTGAAGAGTGTGTGTAACACCTCGTCCCTAGTTATCTAGAGTTGGTTCATTATTACATAACATTTTCATGATCACAAGAGATCATATCTCAAAATATAGATTAGTTTAGTAGCCTTGTATGTACTAGATACATACATAAGTTTTACATTACATCATCGAATAAAAAAAACATTGTGCCCTCTTTGAACACACTCATATCCTTTGGCTTATCCCTATAGGTTAATCATAATAAACTTATTCACATCCTGGGAAGAAAACAAAAGAAAGGGGTGAGCTCAGATGCTCAAAAAGGATAACAATATAGCGGAATCTATCATAAATAAGAATAAACATTTAAGGAAATGTAAAAGACTAAAATAGAAGCCTTTTAAAATTAAAATTCATAATAATTTTGCAAAGTTAAATCAAATAATTCCAATAAATTATTCACACTGATATTATACTAGTTGAATAATCACATGTAATATATATAGCTAATTTCATAATGATGGAATTCATAATGTTAGACATCTTAACTACATAGTCAAGGCATCATTCCAAGACTACAAATAATATTTGGTCAAGGACCTATTCCAAGTCACTAGTTTGTCTCACGAGACCTACCGATGCATCAAGGAGCTATAGTGGGCTCCACCTGTCACTTACTAAGTTCAATGCATTCCTCATATGAAAAGGTTGAAACATAACATAAAAATTCATAATAAAACTAGAATATGAAATGTTAATACTTTAACCATAAACCATGAATGGTATAAAAATAACACATCCACAGTCAAACATATCACAAAACCATCAATAAAATATGTTAGATTGTATCATAATGAATCAACTTCAAAAAAGTGTAAAATCCATCAAAGGATGTTGACATAGATGAAATCAAAACTATTTGAGAGAAATATCTCTTTCTATTTTGAAATTATTTAAAAGTCACTTAGTTATAAAAAAAATTATTTTGAAAATATTCTTATAAGCTTGTAAGGGAAGCTTTGATGGTGTTATAATGGCATAAAATAGATGCACCCTGTGTATAAGTTAAAAAAACACTCTTACCTTAATTTGTCTAAAAGGTCATGAAGTACCTTGTTTGGAAAATGACGGAAAGATTAATTTCATAACATTTTATAAAAAGTCAAACAAGGGTATAAATTTTTTTAACCCATATTCTAGGAAATAGTAAAAATGTTTTGAGATATTTTTTTAAGAAACACAGATGAGGATGATAAAGAATTTCCAGTAGATGCTTACGTATAAACAACCGCGAATAATAAAGAGATAACAAAATTAACACTTAACTTATAATTTAACTTAGTTGAGGGTACGTTACCATCATTTATAATAGTTAAATAATTTATATTAAACTATAAAATAACCACATACATAAATATGATATCATATATGATCTTCTAATATTTATTGTTAATAATATTTCAGTAGTATCATTGTTTTGGGTGTTAATTGATTCGTTTTCCTATATCTGTTTTGTTAAGTAATGTTTGTTATGGATAGGATGTATTTGATTCATATTAATAATGATATTAAGTTATTAAAAGTTATTTTTAATCATCAAATGAAAATTATTCTTGAATGGTTATGATGGGGAATGAATCTCATCGCGTTCGTGGAGACGGTAATCCACATATATGTACGAGAGACAATATCATTATATTAATGGTGAAAAAGTATGTAATTGGATGGTATATTACATATAAAGAATAATTAACATGTTATATTTATTATTATATCAATTATACTTATTATTATCCCTATCCAAATAATTAAGTGTTGAATAACAAACTACACCACTACATGGAGACGGTAAGTCGTATGTACGCACGTATGGTGATTTTGTCATTCATATGATAGATAGAATAATGAATATGGTTGTACCATATTTATAATAACATCATAGTATGTAGAAGGTACTGGAGTTGTTATTTTGGTATGGAAAAAACAATTAAAGTGGAATTGGAAGAAGAAAAGTACTTTGAAAGAGGTCATGAAATTATTACCTCTTCTTCGGGTGGTTCATTTTTGATTTGATCAAAACGTCTCATTAGGTTGGATTTAGGATCAAAGTAAGGACTCTGTGTTTATTTGGGGGTAGTTGGGAATATATTTGAGTAGGGTTTGGCCAACCCAAATGGTTTTGGAGGTGTTATCTTGAGAGAAGTTGAGGTACACTTTTATAATAGAGGTGAGGCTCACTTTTGGAAAATCTTGAAATACTATTTTATTATAAAATAATTTTGGGTTTATAATGGATCAAAATGGATTTATTTCGAGGATAATGTTGGTATGAGTCTAAATACACTCAACCAATATGTTTTATATATGTTTATGTCACCATATTAACCTTATATTTTAGATTTAACTCTTAGTTAAATAGTTTTACTTTTACAATGTCTTCTGGTATTATTATATTACATGGTTAATAAACTTATAATAAAATTCCAAGAGAAACTCAAGTGGTTAATTAATTACATATATATCTTTATATAAGTCCTTTGTCTGAACCTTTTATTTTTAGGAATATTATATCATTTAATAATATGGTACTTGTTTTAAATACTAATTTATGTCAATTTTGAGACTATTTAGTATTTGGTTTTTGAGAAAGTCATAAAAACATCATTACTTTGAAAAAAATAAATTAAATAAATCATAACACGTCATATTAACCTATAAAATTATTTTAATTCATCCAAAATATCAATTTACATTTATTTGGAGATTTATAATATCAATTATTTTAATCTTTCATTGATAAGGTAATTACAGCATCATCATTGTGTCCTAAATAAATTTAATTATTTAATGTATAAAAATTATAAATAATATACCATTATTTAGGAAATAATTTTATCTTTAAAATTAATATTTATTGTTGAATAAACTAATGTATAACCCTTTATAAAAATGGTTTAGTTATTAAAATTTGAATTTAACACTTTTAACTCTTCTTTAAATAAAATAAAAATAAATGTCCTAATCTAATCCCAGTGGATCAAAGAGGATCATATTTTATTCATAAGGTTTATTGTTGTCAAAAAATACTTATCCAATAGAATTGGGACATGTGTTATGGTAATTATAATTTCATTTTTACCTTTAATCACCCTATTTACTTTTAACTGTGGTAAATAAAATTCAAAAGTTACTATTCACAAAAAAATTACTTTCATCTTATTGAACCAAATTTTAATTAATAATGTCAATCATGTCTCTTGGATTTTTTAAATTCAATTCACCAAAGCTTTAAAATTGCATTTTATGCAAATTTGCAAATGTGCCTAGAAGGTGGGTATAAGACCTTAAAAAGTTCAATAAAATTTTATATGTCTAATATTATTACAAAATTTCGCTAATGAATTAAATTTGAATAATATATTTATTCCGTATATATTTTTACTTTAAGATAAATTTTTATTTAAAATAAATTATTTATTTGACAAAGTCGGTTTTTATCAACAACTTAGTGTTTTTCACTATTCATCAAAAAATTGATGGTTTTCAGAAAAATACCAAAAAATCACCCAAATGTGATTTTGATATTACAAACTCAAAAATGATTTCCATTTTACCTAATTTAAAACTTAGTAGTTTCATTAATTAATTTAAAATTAGTTCCTATTGTCAAAACTAGAAAGTGGGTTTTTGAGATGTAAGAACTCTCAAAAGATTGATATCTTTTTATGTCCAATTTAAATGTAAAAGTACTTACAAGGAACAATATTTGATTAAATGATAAAAATATAATATAATTATACTTCAAAACCATTTAAATTTATAATTTAACACTATAAATTATTTTTATTAAAAAAGTTGATTCCAATTAAAATTTAGTATGTTTCACTATTCAGCAAAATATGAAAGTTATCAGAAAATCACAAAAAAATAATTTAGACTAAATTTTTATATCTTAGTTCTAATGAAGTAGTTTATTTTTTCAAATTGAATATATAAAATGGTCAATTATTGTATTTTAAAAGAGTTCTCCATTAATAGGTGGTAAAATTGCATTTTTTTGAAAAATACTTATTTTATCTGAAAAATTGAATTTGTTCTTATATTATGTATAATAAACACATAATATGGCTGTTAAAATTATATGGATTATATAAAATTCGAAATGCAGTTAATACTATTCATAACTCCTTTCTTAATGGCTAGTTGGGTAAGTCGTGGTGTATTCGAACTCGGTGTTGCGTGTAGCGCAAGCTATTGAATTACTTTTAATAGATAATGTGCTATGAAATAAAGGGGTGTTAAAATCTCCAATCCTTTAATAAATTGCATCCACACAATTTTATATTGTTCTTAGAAAAGAAAAGATTAAAAATAGAAAATATATTTGTGGAAATCCCACATTGGAAATAGGGTTAACAAAATTTAGTTTTAATAAGAGGAAAAGGGAAATGAAAAAGTCACCACCAAATTAGGATTTCTAAAAATAGAATGTTTTTGGAAATTTGGGACAAATAATTGGAGGAAAACATAAATATTTATAGGGAGTTATTGAGGTCATCAATCATAAAAACTGAATAATAAATAGAAAATTGAGGGCCTCAAAGCCATAAATCTTTGATAACATAAAATATTATTTGTTCATCAAAACATAAGGTATTAGGATAACACATTTTCTTATTTTAATATCATTTCCCTAAATTTTAATAATTAAGTTTTTCATATAATAAGAAAAAAAATACATGACAAGTAGTGTTCCAACCTTTTACTAATTTCTACCACAAACTCAACTTTCACTCTATAAAGATAGTAGAAAAAAAAAATATTCAATTTATCCTAATTGTATAGGGTTTCAAAAAAATGAATTTATAATTCATCTATTAGATAATTTAAAAAACTAAATTATATAAACTATGACATCATTTAGGCCAGTGGAAGGTGATGCACCTTTGTCACCCTTCGATTGCGGGTTCAAGTCTCACAGCCTTGTCAAACGCGACGGGTTGTTGCCCGACCTTCAGGTTGTTATTTTTATAAAAAAATCCAAAAAAAATATTAAGAAATTTTTTAACCTTAAACCATAGTATCTAATGTCCCACTTAATCCATTCAATCCTTTATACTTATCCAAAATACTTGTGTAGTCCAAAAATTTATAAGGAAGGTCAATATAACATAATGAAGATCTCTTTTTTCTACATAATAACATGTGAGTACCTTCATCGTGTCTTTTCTCAAAACATGGTAACACCCTGAATTACCATAAAACCTTATTTATTACATTCATGCTCTCTTATTCCTTATAGAATACTATATATATTCATTATATCCAAAAATTTTGAATACTCCAACAATGATGGAATAAACAAACCATTAATCAGTTCTAAGGTATTCTATAATATCCAATATAATTTATCCAAATAAATCATCTCTTATTCCAAAATCACTACCTCAGTATCAGGACCATATTAAGGCTTATCTTTCCTTCAACCATTTATTTTATAAAAAGTTTAACTTATTGTTAATTCAATTTTCTTAGTACCATATAATATTAAATCCTCAATGAAATAGTGCCACAGTACAATTCTTTTTTATTACCATAATTAATATAACCAGTATATCATTGATACAACACTCAAATTACATAATTCAATAAAAAATATAAGAACACTAATTATTCATCTTCATATGTGGTAGTGTCATAACATGATTATTATCCAATATAATCATTTGGGGAATACTTTGATGATTAGGACATTGATTTGTGTAGTGTCCCAACTCCTTTCAGATGAAGCATTGTACATTTGAAACCTTTTTCTTACCCTTGAAATCATGTGCTTGGTGTCTTTTTTCTCCATAATTATAAAAAAATTTCATTCCCTTCATGCATTTACCAAGGTTATTATTTACACAGTTATCACATATGGGAAATCCTTCTTTCCCTTCTTCCCTTCATACATCTTTCTCTCTACCATCATTTTCTTCTCTGGCTTCCCTTTAATTCCATCAGACTCAGAGAATTATTAACATATCTTATTAACACATGAAAAAAAATTCCATATGATGAGACTACATGGGAGACTATTTCCCTTTTAAATATTGGCTTAATACCATGAAATATATGATCCTTCATACTCTTTGGATCATGAGTATTTATGGAGTTATCATTCCTTCTACTAAGCACCATTTTTAAACAATTGCATACACTGGGTTAGTTTATGAATCGTAATGCATAATTCCAAACTTGTAAAATACCAAACTTAAATTGAAAAGTGTATGTATATAATCCCTAATCATAAAAATGTTTTCTTTGAAGATGTATTTACTCATAAATCCTTCATTATGGTTTGTAAGGAAAATGTCAATTATCCTAAGCATATCCCCTAGGAGTGTTAATACCAAGAATGCAGTTAGGTCTGTTGTCATGTACCAGGATACCCCGGGTCAAACCAAAAACTTCTTGTTAGAGTTTTCATTCCTAGGTACATCTGTTCCAGAGCCACCTCTACCTCTTTGTATCCTGACAAAGATTTATTTTCTTTGTAAACCCACATAATATTTACACTACCAAAATTTCTGGATGTTCTTATATATTAATCATCAAAGTCTATCTTAGTGTAACATTATCTAATCAGAGTTTATATAAATCTAGTTTCCAAGTTTTATACTAAAGTTCCTCTCATACCAACTGTAATTCCCCGACCCTATTTACCTATATTTGGTGCATTATTACATAACACTGGAATGATCACAAGATATAAAGTCTTGAAAGACTAATTATTTTATTAGCCTAGGAAGTACTAGTTAGATACATAAGTTTTACATTGCATCATGGAATAAAAAACAACATTGTGTCCCCTTTGAACATACTCATATCCATTGTCTTATACCTATAGTTTAATCATAATATACTTCTTCACATCCTGGGAAAAAAACATAAGAAAGGGGTGATCTCATATGCTCAGTAAGGATAACAATATAGTGGAAACTATCATAAATAATCATAGACATTTAAGGAAATGAATAAGACTAAAACACAAGCCTTTTAAACTTAAAATTCAGTATAATATGGAAAATATAAATCAAATAATTCCATTTAATTATTCACGTGGATATTTTACTAATCAAATAATCACATGTAATATCAATAGCTAATTTCACAATGATGGAATGCATAATTTCTAACATCATAACCAAATATTCAAGGCCTCGTGCCATGACTACAAATAAGATTTTTTTCAAGGCCTTATACCAAGACCCTTGTTTGTCTCATGAGACCTACCGATGCATCTAGGAGTTATAGTGAGCTTCACCCATAACTTACTAAGTCCAATGCATTCCTCATATGAAAAGGATGAAACATAACATAAACATTCGTATAATAAATAGCATATGAAATGTTAATACATTAACCTTAAACCATGAATGGTGTAAAAATAAAGCATCCATAGTCAAACATATCACAAAACCTTCAATAAAATATGGAATATTGCATCATAATAAATCAACTTCAAACAAGTGTAAAATCCATCAAAGGATGTTGACATAGATGAAATCAAAACTATTTGAGATAAATATCTCTTTCTATTTTGAAATCATTTAAATGTAACATAATAATAAAATAAAATATTTATTTTGAAAATATTCTAATAAGATTGTAAGGGAAGCTTTGAAGGTGTTATAATGGCAGAAAATAACTGCACCCACCGTATAAGTTAACAAAAAACATTCTTACCTTAATTTGTCGAAAAGGACATAAAGTACCTAGTTTGGAAGAAAACGAAATGATTCATTTCATAAAATTTAATAAAAATTCAAAAAAGGGTATAAAATACTTTAACCCATATTCTAGAAAATAGTAAAAAAATTTGAAATACATTTTTGTGAAATACGGATGAGGATGATAAATAATTCCCTGTTGAGGATTACGTATAAAATAAACTCAAATAATAAAGAGATTGTAAAATTAAAAACTTACCTTGTACTTTTCCTTAGATGAGGGTACGTTAACCTCCTCTATAATAGTTAAATAATTTTTATTAAATTATACAAGAACCACATACATAAATATGATATCATATATGATCTTCTAAAATTTATTTATTAATAATATTTCAGTAGTATCATTGTTTCCGGTGTTAACTGAGTCGTTTTCCTTTATATGTTTTGTTACGTAAGTCATGTGTGTTATGGATAAGATGTATTTAATTCATATTAATAATGATATTAAGTTATTAAACCATATTTTTAATCATAAAATAAAAATTATTCTTGAATTTTTACGATGTGGAATGAATCTCGTCGCATTCGTGGAGACGGTAATCCATACGTACGCACGAGCAAAAATATCATTCTATTGATGGTAAAATAGTATATAATTGGATGGTATATTTCTTATAAATAATCATTAACATGTTATATTTATAATTTAAATCAATTATACTCATTATTATACTGATCAAAAAATGAAGTGTTGAATAACTAACTACACCACGACGTGGAGACGGTAAGTCGTACGTACGCACATATGGTGATTTCATCATTCATATGATGGATAGAATAATGAATATGGATGTACCATATTAATAATAACATCAAAGTAAGTATAAGGTACTAGAGATATTATTTTTGTAAGGAAACAATAAAGGAAGATGAAGTGTAATAAGAAAAGAACATTGAAGGAGGTGATGAAATTATTACCTCTTCTTTGGGTGCTTTCTAATTGATTTGACAAAATGGATCCATAGGTTGTCTTTCTGATAAAATTAATTCCTCAAAGTTGAAGCGAGGGTAGTTGGAAAGATATTTTAGAAAGTTTTGGTTGAACCAAATGGATTTGTAGGTGTGATTTTGAGAGAAGGTGGAGTACCCTTTTGTAAGAGAGGTGAGGGTCACTTTAGGAAGAGCATGAAATATTATTTTATTATAAAATCATTTTAGGTTTATAATGGATAAAAATGGAGTTATTTATAGGCTAAGGTGGGTATGGGTCTCAATTATCTCAAACAGTAGGTTTTAGACAAGTTTAGGTCACCATATTAACCTTATCCTTTAGATTTTACTGTTAGTTAAATAGTTTAACTTTCACAATGTCTTCTTATATTATTATAATACATGGTTAATAAACATAATATAAAATTACAAGAGAACCTCAACTAGTTCATTAATTACATATCTATAATTATATAAGTCCTTTGAACAAACCTTACTTTTTTAGGAATATTATATCATTTAATAATATAGTATTTGTTTTAAAAACTCATTTATGTCAATTTTGACACTACTTAGTATTTAGTTTTTGTGAAATAAAAAACATGATTACTTAGAAAAAATATATTAAATAAATTATAACATGTCATAGTAACCTATAAAATTAGTGTAATTCATGAAAATTCCCAATTTAAATGTATTTGGATATTTATAATATCAATTATTTTTTCATTCATTAATAAGGTAATTACTTCATCATCATTTTGTCATAAGTAAATTTAATTATTTAATGCCTAAAATTTATGAATAAAATACCATGATGTAGGATATATTTTTATCTTTTAATTAATATTTATAGTCAAATTTATCTTCTGTATAACCCTATATTAAAAATGGTTTAGTTATTAAAATTTGAATTTAACACTTTTAACTTTTCTTTAAATAAAATAATAATAAATGTCCTAATCAAAGACAACTGGATAAAAGAGGATATTATTTTATTACTCATGGTGATTTTGGTCAAAAAAACGTATCCAATAGAATTAGGACATGTGTTAGGGTAATTATAATATCATTTTTACCTTCAATTTCCCTATTTACTTTCAACTGTATTAAATAAAATTAAAATTTTAATATTCCCCAAAAATTACTTTCATCTTATTGAACCACATTTTACTTACTGATTTCAATCGTGTCTCTCAGATTTTTGAAATTAAATTCACAAAAATGGTAAAATTATGTTTTATGCAAATTTTCAAATGTTCCTAGAAGGTGGGAAAAAGACGCTAAAAAGTTCAATAAAGTTTTATATGTCGAATCTTATTATAAAATTTCTCTAATAAATTACATTGTATAAATATATGTATTATATACCTATTTTTAATTTAAGATAAATTTTTGTATAAATATAATTATTTAAATGAAAAAGGTGGTTTTTATCTACAATAGTGTTTTTTACTATTCAAAAAAAATTGAATGTTTTCAGAAAAATACCAAAAATTAACCCAAAGATAATTTTGATATTCAGAATTCAAATATGATTTCTATTTTAAAAAATTAAAAATATAGGAGTTTTTATTGATTGATTTAAAATTAATTCCCATTATCCAAACCAGAAAGTGGGTTTTTGAGAAGTAAAAACTATGAAAATATTGATATGTGTTTATATCCATTTAAAATGTGAAATTACTTCCAATGACCAATATTGGATTAATTGATAAAAATATAATCTAATTATACTTTAAAATTGTAATGCCCCGACCCCAGCTACCCAGAGTCGGTGCATTACTTCGTAACATTGGCATGATCACAAGAAAGATCAAATCTCGAAAGACCGATTGGTTTAGTAGCCTTGGAAACACTAGATATATTCATAAGTTTTACATTACATCATAAAATGAAAAACTACTACAACAACATAATGTCTCCATAGTCCACACTAATATCCCCTCATAATATCCCTGCAGGTCATTCATAACTTACTTCTTCACATCCTGGGAAAAGTAAAACATAGAAAAGGGGTGAGCTCAAATGCCCAGTAAGGATAACAATATAGAGGAACATTCAAAATAAGCATAAACATTTAAGGCAATGCATTACTAAAACAAAAGCCTTTTAAACTTGAACTTCAACATAGTATGGCAAAAGTAAAATGAAATAATGCCATTTACTTATTCACATGGATATTCTACTAATCGAATAATCACATGAAAACCCAATAACCACTTTCATAATTATGGAATGCATAATGTCAAACGTTAATTTCATTGTCTAGGCCTCATCCCAAGACCTAGGGGTTACTTCCAACCGGAACCCAACCCGGAGTGCCTCTAATAACCGGACACCAACCCGGAGTGCCTCTAATAACCGGACACCAACCCGGAGTACCTCTAATAACCGGAGACCAAACCAGAGGGCTTACTTTTACCAGTCCCTAACCTGGAGGGCTTACTTTAACCAGTCCCCAACCTGGAGGGCTTACTTTTACCGGTCCCCAACCCGGAACATACTTGTTCAGCACATTCATCTGAAGAAAAGTTTGAAATATAACATAAACATTCGGATTCAAAATAACTTCTGAAATGTCAACACTTTAAACATAAACCATGAGTGATATAAAAATAGCACATCCACAGTCAAACATAACTCATTCGATACAATATGGAAGATTGTATTGTATCACATTGACCTCAATCAAGAATAATGAAGGATGTTGACATAGATGAAATCAAAATTCTTTTTAAAGAAATATCTCCTTTTACTTTTGAAATAATTTAAGAGCCATATAAAATAAAACATTTTCTTGAAAATATTCTTATAATCTTGTAAGGAAAGCTTTGAATATTTTATAACGGCGAAAAATAACCGCACCCTCCGTATAAGTTAAAAAAAACATTCTTACCTTAATTTTGTCAAAAAGGTTAAAAAGGACCTTGTTTTGAAAACGACGGAAAGATTCCTTTATAAACCTCTTATAAAAAGTCAAACAAGGGTATAAATGACTTTAACCCATATTCTTGTAAATAATAAATATGTTTTGAAATACATTTTGAAGAAACGTGAATGTGGATGATAAAGAGATCCCAGTAGATTATTACGTATAAACAACCTCGAATAATGAAGAGATTGTGAAATAACCCTTACCTTGAAATTTTCCTTGGTTGGGGTAGGTTAACCTCCTGTATAATGGTGAAATAATTGTTATTAAATTATACAAGAATCATATACATTAATATGATATCATATATGATCTTTTAACATTGCTTTATTAATAATATCTTAGTATTATCGTCGTTTCGGGTGATAATCGATTCGTTCTTCTTAAATGTTTGGTTACGTAAGACATGTTTGTAATGGATAGATTATATCTTATTCATAATCCGAATGATATTAACATTATTTTTAACCCCAAAATGAGAATAAGACTTGAATGGATATGATGGAGAATGAATCTTATCGTGTTCGTGGAGACGGTAGTCCGTACGTACGCACGAACGCTACTTCCATTTAATTTTTATTTTAAAAGAATAGAATCCAAATGATACATAGGTATATTACTATTCCAGTATAATATAATATTTTATATATGTTACTTAAGTTCATTAACACCATCCTTTATATGTTCCATGTGTGGTATGAACGAGTCATATCATTTTAAGGGGGCGGTAGTCCGCACTTCCTCAAATGAAATTATCGTATGTATATACAACATGAAACGAATAATGGTATGAAATAAAATGGAATTTCAGAAGCTTATATATAAAATATATATCATTAATATCATATTTAGTTACAGTTCCATCATAATGGCCACCATGAGAGGTGGTAAGATGTATTTGAACAATCATCGTTTCGTGAGGCGTTAGTTTTCCATCCACAGAAACATTATGTTCATCATCCATTAGATGGAGTTGTGTGTATGTGTAGTTTGAATCCTTCTTATAACAACATCCTAGTATATTGAGGATACTGGTGTTGTTACAAAATAAAGGAAATAAAAAGAGTTTGGGGGTTGGAGAAGCAAAATAAATGAAAATAATTTAAGAGAAATCGTTACCTTTAATTTAGGTAACTCACTTTGGTTGGAACCAAAGGACTTCTTGAAATGCTTTCTGCCTAAGGGGAAGCTTCAAGGAGGAGGATAGGGATGTGGGGAGCTTAGTTGGGCAGAGTTTGGACGAGCCAAGTGGCTTGAGAGGTGTGAAGAAATGATAAGGAGGAGTTCCCTTTTATAAGAGGGGTGAGGGGCACCTTTGGAAAAGCTAGAAATATTAATTTATAATAAATTCATATTAGGTTTCTAATGGCTCCAAAGTTGATTATTTAAATGTTAAGGTGGGGAGGGGTCAAAAACAACTCAACCAATAGAATTTAGACAGGTTTGGGTACTTATATTAACCTTATCTTTATGTATTAACTCTAAGTTAATTAGTTTCACTTTTTCAATGTCTCTTTGTATTTTTATATAATATGGTTAATAAACTTACTATATACATCCAAGAGACCCCCAAGTGGTCCATTAATGATTAACCTATCATTATATAAGTCTCTTGGCCGAACCTTAGATTTTTAGGAATTTAATATCAATTAATAATATAATATTTGTTTTAAGAACTCTTTTATGTCAATTTTGACACTATTCATTAGTTGATTTTTGTGAAACTCATAACAGATTGATTACTTCTAAAAAAGTAAATTAAATCAATAATAATATATCATAGTATCCTAGAAAATTAGTTTAATTCATTAAAAGTTTCATATTATATTTATTTGGGTATTTATAATATCAATTATTTTAATTTTTCACTATTATAGTAATTACTGCATCATTATTGTGTCATAAATAAAATAAATTATTTAATTTCTAAAAATTATAAATAAAATTTCATTATGTAGGAAATCGTTTTAGCTTTCTAATGAATATTTATAATCGAAAATTCAACATGTATAACCCTATGTAAAAATTGTTCTTCTAAAAGATGTAAGCTTATGCCATTTTTATTTTTATTTTAACTTTATTAATATAATGTGTCATTATCACTTACAAGTGGATCCATGGGGTCCCAAAATAGACCCAAAGATTCCCATGGTCGACCATGTATCAACCAATAGGGTTAAGACACGTTTTAGGGTAATTTAGTATTATTATAATATTATTTTTTAACCCTTATTTACCGGATTTACCCTTAACCATGGTAAATAAAATATTTACCGCAATAATTATTCAAAATGTCTAAAAATAAAAGTTACCTATTTACACAATTTGAACATTCTGATTCTAAATATGGAATCCATTTTTCTAAATTCAAAACACAGAAGTGGCAGAAATTAATTTAAAATTAATTCCCGCTGTCAAAACAAAAAGCGTGTTTTTAAGAGATAATAACTATCAAAAGATTGACACTTGTTTATGTTCGGTTTAATTGTAAAATTATGTCCAATGACCAAAATTATATTAAATTGTAAAAATATATTCTAAATATACTTTAAAACCACTCAAATTCATAATTTATCACTATTAATTATTTTGATTAAAAAAGTTGTTTTTAATTAAAATTTAGTAATTTTCACTATTCATCAAAATATGAAAGTTATCCGAAAAGTACCAAAATTTCACCTTAGGCTAAATTCAATATTCCGAATCCAAAAATGAAGTCCATTTTAAAATATAAAATATATATAATTTCAAAATTTAGGTATTACTATCCATAACGGTTAGTTTGATCGGTTGTGGTGTGTGTTAAAACTCGAAGTTGCGTACAACACACGCTACTGTTTTATTCAAAGGAAAGCGTACCGTGTAAGCTTGGGATGCTTCAATTTAAATTTTTTGATGTCCCCATTTAGTCAAAAAGATTAAAATATTGTATTTAAAAAGGTTTCACTATTAAAAGTTGATAAAAGTGCAATACTGAAAATGAATCTGTTCTTGCATTATGACTAAGAAACTCATAATATGGATTCTAAAATTATAAGGATTATATAAAGTTTAAAATGTAGTTAATGCTATTCATGACCTCTTTTAATGGCTTTTTTTTGTAAGTCATGGTGTGATTGAACTCGGTGTTGCGTGTAGTGCAAGTTATTGAATTATTTTGAAGAAATAACACACTATGAAATCTTGGGGTGTTACATTCTCCCCTCCTTCAATAAATTGCGTCCTCACAATTTGAAATTTTTCTTCGAAAATAAAAGGTTGAAAATAGAAAATATATTTGTGGAAAAACCCACATCAGAAATTGGGTTACTAAAATTTAGTCTTAATATGAGGAAAAGAGAAATGAATGGGTCACCACCAAATTATGATCTCGATTAGGAGAACATCGGTGGCAATTAGAGACATATAATTGGAGGAAAAACGTAAATATTTATAGGTAGTGATTGAGGTCATCAATAACAAACAAGTATAAAATTGAGGTCCTTAAACTCATCAATCTATGATGATTTGAAATACCATCGGTTCAACAAAACATAGGGTATTGGGATAACACATTTTTGACGTTTCAAAATATCTTAGTTGATCCCACATCGAAAAATGAATTAATGAGGCCTCTATTTAAAATAAAGAGTGGAAAGTATGAAGATTACCGAAAATAACACATACTAGGGTTCCATGTAGGAAAATATGGATATGGAGGAGAAATCTAACCATCAATTATCTGATGGAGAGTGGTAGAGAACATGGCTATGAAAAGGTCAACAATCCCAAAGCCATAAATTAGTGATGATTTAAGGTACCATCTAGGACAACATTTTTGTTCTATGTTCCTTTTATTAATGTTGAGGAATTTATTTATGAGATTGGCTAAGATCATAAGGAGATATACTTACATTATAATTAGAGTTTTATCCATTAATAAATTTCTACCACAAACTCATCTTTCACTCTAAAAGATAATAGAACGTAATTTTTTTTTTTCTATTTATACTATTTGTACAGGGTTCCAAAATAAATGAATTTATAATTCATCTACCAGATCTTAAAAAAAACTACATTATTTAATCCAGGACATCTTATGGGCCAGTGGTAGGTGATACACCCTTTTCGCCCTTCGGTTTCGAGTTCAAGTCTCGCAGCCTTGCCGGACGCGACGGGTTGCCGCCCGACCTCCGGGTTTTTTTTTTGGCAATCCAAAATAATCCAAACTAGAACTATCAAAAATACTTCTGTCCAAACTCACAGTCCAACATTTATAAGGAAGGTAAACATAATGTAGATCCTTTTTACCCCGTAATAGAATATGAATACCTTCATCATGTATTCTTTTAATATACTGAAACATCCGGAATTACCATATTCCTTATTGATTACATTCATGCTCCCTTATTCCATATAGAATGGTGGATATTAATCCAAAAATGTTTTAAACCCCAACAATTATGGAATATACAAATCATTAATCAGTTCCAAGTTAGTCAAGAATATCCAATTTAATTTATCCAAAACAATCATGTAATATTCCAAAATCACTACCTCAGTATCTGAACTATATTATGATTTATCTTTCTCTCAACCATATATTTTCCAAAAATTTATCCTGCTATTGAGTCACTTTTCTTTGTTCCACACAATCTCAAATCCTTAATGAAATAGTAATGCAGTACAATCCTTATATACTCCATAATTATTATAACAAGTACATTGTTGATACAATACTCAATTGACATAATCAACATAAGAACTCTAATCATTCCTCTTCATCTGTGGTAGTATCATAACTTGATTATTATCCAATAGCATCATTTGCGGCATAGTCTGATGACTGGGACATAGGTTCGCGTAGTGTCCAAACTCCTTGCAAATGAAGCATTGTACATTTGAAACCATTTTCTTACCCTTTCAGTCATGTACTTTGTGCCCTTTTCCTCCACACTTATAACAAACTCCCATTCCTTTCAGGCAAGTTCCAGGGTGTTTCCTTCCACAGTTACCACATATGGGAAAATTCTTCTTTTCCCTCTTCCCTTTATCCATCTTTCTCTCTTCTATCCTTTTCTTCTCTTGCTTCCCTTCAAAGCCATAGGACTCAGTAAACTCTTTACTTATCTTATCAATACATGATATTATTTCTTCATATGATGATAATACATGGGAGACTATTTCTCTTATCAATTCTAGCTTAAGACCATGAAAGATATGATCCTTCCTTCTCTTTGGATCATGTGCATTTCTGGAGTTCTCATTCCTTCTACTGGGCGCCATTTCTAAACAATGGCATAAACTAGATCAGTTTATGAATCAAAATACATAATACCATACTTATAAAACACTTAACATAAATTGAACTATTTATTGATATAATCCATAATCATAAAAATGTTTTCTTTGAGGAATTATATACTCATAAACCCTTCATAATGATTTGTAAAGAAAGTGAGAGTTATCCTAAGAATATCCCCCGGGAGTGTCGTAACCAAGAGTGCAGCAAGTCCCGTTGTCGTGCACCAGTTCCCGTTCGAGTCTAGCTCAAAGCGGTGTTTTCGGGTTTTACCCCTAGGTACATCTGTGCCAGAGCCGCCTCTACCTGCTCGTATCCAGAAAGGGATGTATTGCTCGGAAAACTCACAAAATCTCTACAATACCAAAATTATAGGAAGTTCTTCTATACTAATCCTCAAAGTTCATCTTAGGACTACGTGCTCTAATCAGAGTTTATCTAAATCTAGTTTCCAAGGTTTGTAATAAACTTCCTCTGATACCAACTGTAATGCCCCGACCCCAGCTACCCAGAGTCGGTGCATTACTTCGTAACATTGGCATGATCACAAGAAAGATCAAATCTCGAAAGACCGATTGGTTTAGTAGCCTTGGAAACACTAGATATATTCATAAGTTTTACATTACATCATAAAATGAAAAACTACTACAACAACATAATGTCTCCATAGTCCACACTAATATCCCCTCATAATATCCCTGCAGGTCATTCATAACTTACTTCTTCACATCCTGGGAAAAGTAAAACATAGAAAAGGGGTGAGCTCAAATGCCCAGTAAGGATAACAATATAGCGGAACATTCAAAATAAGCATAAACATTTAAGGCAATGCATTACTAAAACAAAAGCCTTTTAAACTTGAACTTCAACATAGTATGGCAAAAGTAAAATGAAATAATGCCATTTACTTATTCACATGGATATTCTACTAATCGAATAATCACATGAAAAACCAATAACCACTTTCATAATTATGGAATGCATAATGTCAAACGTTAATTTCATTGTCTAGGCCTCATCCCAAGACCTAGGGGTTACTTCTAACCGGAACCCAACCCGGAGTGCCTCTAATAACCGGACACCAACCCGGAGTGCCTCTAATAACCGGACACCAACCCGGAGTACCTCTAATAACCGGAGACCAAACCGGAGGGCTTACTTTTACCAGTCCCTAACCTGGAGGGCTTACTTTAACCAGTCCCCAACCTGGAGGGCTTACTTTTACCGGTCCCCAACCCGGAACATACTTGTTCAGCACATTCATCTGAAGAAAAGTTTGAAATATAACATAAACATTCGGATTCAAAATAACTTCTGAAATGTCAACACTTTAAACATAAACCATGAGTGATATAAAAATAGCACATCCACAGTCAAACATAACTCATTCGATACAATATGGAAGATTGTATTGTATCACATTGACCTCAATCAAGAATAATGAAGGATGTTGACATAGATGAAATCAAAATTCTTTTTAAAGAAATATCTCCTTTTACTTTTGAAATCATTTAAGAGCCATATAAAATAAAACATTTTCTTGAAAATATTCTTATAAGCTTGTAAGGAAAGCTTTGAATATTTTATAACGGCGAAAAATAACCGCACCCTCCGTATAAGTTAAAAAAACATTCTTACCTTAATTTTGTCGAAAAGGTTAAAAAGGACCTTGTTTTGAAAACGACGGAAAGATTCCTTTATAAACCTCTTATAAAAAGTCAAACAAGGGTATAAATGACTTTAACCCATATTCTTGTAAATAATAAATATGTTTTGAAATACATTTTGAAGAAACGTGAATGTGGATGATAAAGAGATCCCAGTCGATTATTACGTATAAACAACCTCGAATAATGAAGAGATTGTGAAATAACCCTTACCTTGAAATTTTCCTTGGTTGGGGTAGGTTAACCTCCTGTATAATGGTGAAATAATTGTTATTAAATTATACAAGAATCATATACATTAATATGATATCATATATGATCTTTTAACAATGCTTTATTAATAATATCTTAGTATTATCGTCGTTTCGGGTGATAATCGATTCGTTCTTCTTAAATGTTTGGTTACGTAAGACATGTTTGTAATGGATAGATTATATCTTATTCATAATCAGAATGATATTAACATTATTTTTAACCCCAAAATGAGAATAAGACTTGAATGGATATGATGGAGAATGAATCTTATCGCGTTCGTGGAGACGGTAGTCCGTACGTACGCACGAACGCTACTTCCATTTAATTTTTATTTTAAAAGAATCGAATCCAAATGATACATAGGTATATTACTATTCCAGTATAATATAATATTTTATATATGTTACTTAAGTTCATTAACACCATCCTTTATATGTTCCATGTGTGGTATGAACGAGTCATATCATTTTAAGGGGGCGGTAGTCCGCACTTCCTCAAATGAAATTATCGTATGTATATACAACATGAAACGAATAATGGTATGAAATAAAATGGAATTTCAGAAGCTTATATATAAAATATATATCATTAATATCATATTTAATTACAGTGTCATCATAATGGCCACCACGAGAGGTGGTAAGATGTATTTGAACAATCATTGTTTCGTGAGGCGTTAGTTTGCCATCCACAGAAACATTATGTTCATCATCCATTAGATGGAGTTGTGTGTATGTGTAGTTTTAATCCTTCTTATAACAACATCCTAGTATATTGAGGATACTGGTGTTGTTACAAAAGAAAGGAAATAAAAAGAGTTTTGGGGTTGGAGAAGCAAAATAAATGAAAATAATTTAAGAGAAATCGTTACCTTTAATTTAGGTAACTCACTTTGGTTGGAACCAAAGGACTTCTTGAAATGCTTTCTGCCTAAGGGGAAGCTTCAAGGAGGAGGAGAGGGATGTGGGGAGCTTAGTTGGGCAGAGTTTGGACGAGCCAAGTGGCTTGACAGGTGTGAAGAAATGAGAAGGAGGAGTGCCCTTTTATAAGAGGGATGAGGGGCACCTTTGGAAAAGCTAGAAATATTAATTTATAATAAATTCATATTAGGTTTCTAATGGCTCAAAAGTTGATTCATTAAATGTTAAGGTGGGGAGGGGTCGAAAAAAACTCAACCAATAGAATTTAGACAGGTTTGGGTACTTATATTAACCTTATCTTTATGTATTAACTCTAAGTTAATTAGTTTCACATTTTCAATGTCTCTTTGTATTTTTATATAATATGGTTAATAAACTTACTATATACATCCAAGAGACCCCCAAGTGGTCCATTAATGATTAACCTATCATTATATAAGTCTCTTGGCCGAACCTTAGATTTTTAGGAATTTAATATCAATTAATAATATAATATTTGTTTTAAGAACTCTTTTATGTCAATTTTGACACTATTCATTAGTTGATTTTTGTGAAACTCATAACAGATTGATTACTTCGAAAAAAGTCAATTAAATCAATCCTAATATATCATAGTATCCTAGAAAATTAGTTTAATTCATTAAAAGTTTCATATTATATTTATTTGGGTATTTATAATATCAATTATTTTAATTTTTCACTATTATAGTAATTACTGCATCATTATTGTGTCATAAATAAAATAAATTATTTAATTTCTAAAAATTATAAATAAAATTTCATTATGTAGGAAATCGTTTTATCTTTCTAATGAATATTTATAATCGAAAATTCAACATGTATAACCCTATTTAAAAATTGTTCTTCTAAAAGATGTAAGCTTATGCCATTTTTATTTTTATTTTAACTTTATTAATATAATGTGTCATTATCACTTACAAGTGGATCCATGGGGTCCCAAAATAGACCCAAAGATGCCCATGGTCGACCATGTATCAACAAATAGGGTTAAGACACGTTTTAGGGTAATTTAGTATTATTATAATATTATTTTTTAACCCTTATTTACCGGATTTACCCTTAACCATGGTAAATAAAATATTTACCGCAGTAATTATTCAAAATGTCTAAAAATAAAAGTTACCTATTTACACAATTTGAAAATTATGATTCCAAATATGGAATCCATTTTTCTAAATTCAAAACACAGAAGTGGCAGAAATTAATTTAAAATTAATTCCCGCTGTCAAAACAAAAAGCGTGTTTTTAAGAGATAATAACTATCAAAAGATTGACACTTGTTTATGTTCGGTTTAATTGTAAAATTATGTCCAATGACCAAAATTATATTAAATTGTAAAAATATATTCTAAATATAATTTAAAACCACTCAAATTCATAATTTATCACTATTAATTATTTTGATTAAAAAAGTTGTTTTTAATTAAAATTTAGTAATTTTCACTATTCATCAAAATATGAAAGTTATCCGAAAAGTACCAAAATTTCACCTTAGGATAAATTCAATATTCCGAATCCAAAAATGATGTCCATTTTAAAATATAAAATATATATAATTTCAAAATTTAGGTATTACTATCCATAACGGTTAGTTTGATCGGTTGTGGTGTGTGTTAAAACTCGAAGTTGCGTACAACACACGCTACTGTTTTATTCAAAGGAAAGCGTACCGTGTAAGCTTGGGATGCTTCAATTTAAATTTTTTGATGTCCCCATTTAGTCAAAAATATTAAAATATTGTATTTAAAAAGGTTTCACTATTAAAAGTTGATAAAAGTGCAATACTGAAAATGAATCTGTTCTTGCATTATGACTAAGAAACTCATAATATGGATTCTAAAATTATAAGGATTATATAAAGTTTAAAATGTAGTTAATGCTATTCATGACCTCTTTTAATGGCTTTTTTTTTGTAAGTCATGGTGTGATTGAACTCGGTGTTGCGTGTAGTGCAAGTTATTGAATTATTTTGAAGAAATAACACACTATGAAATCTTGGGGTGTTACAAAAATCGTTCAAATTTATAATTTAACACTATAAATTATTTTTACTAAAAGAGTTGTTTTCAATTAAAATTTAGTATCTTTCATTATTCATCAAAATATGAAAGTTATCAGAAAAATACCAAAAAATAATCCAAACTAAATTTTTATGTCCCAATTCTAAAGAAGATGTTTATTTTTTCAAATTTAATATATAAAAGTTTCAAATATTGGATTTAAAAAGGGTTTTCCATTAAACTGAGGTAAAATTTCATTTTTTGAAAAATACTTATTTTATCTAAAAAATTGAATTAGTTCATATATTATGTCTAAAAAACACATAATATGGATTTTAAAATTATATGGATTATATAAAATTCAAAATATAGTTAATACTATTCATAACTGCTTTTTGAATGGCTATTTTGGTAAGTCGTGGTGCGTTCAAACTCGGTGTTGCGTGTAGCGCAAGCTATTGAATTACATTAAAGATATAACGTACTATAAAATCCTAGGGTTTTACATTATCTAATCCTTTAATAAATTGTGTCCTCACAATTTGAGATTGTTCTTCGAAAATAAAAGGTTGAAAATAGAAAATACCTTTGTGGAATACCTACATTGAAAATAGGGTTAATAAAATTTAGTCATAATAAGCGGGAAAAGGAAATGAAAAAGTCACCACCAAATTAGTATTTGGAATAGAAGAATATTAGTGGAAATTTGAGACACATAATTATAGGAAGAACATAAATATTTATAGGGTGTGATTGAGGTCATCAATCACAAAAAAAAGTGAACAATAAATAGAAAATTGAGGGCCTCAAAGCCATAAATCTATGATGACTAAAAATATTATTGGTTTAACAAAAAAAAGATATTAGGATAACACATTTTTGGTTTTAAGATACTTTACCTAATGTTTAATAATTAATTTCTTCATATAATAAGAAAAAAATACCTGAAAACTACATTTCCATCCATTAACTAATTTTTACCACAAACTCATCTTTCAATCTAAAAGATAATAGAACACAAAAATATTCTCTTTATCTAAATCATATTGGGTTTCAAAAAAATGAATTTATAATTAAACTATCATATCTTTTTAAAAAACTAAATTATACAAACCAGGACATCATGTAGGTCAGTGGTAGGTGATGCACCCTTGTCGCCTTTCAGTTGCAGGTTTAAGTCTCGCGGCCTTACCGGACACGACGTGTTGTCGCCCGACCTTCATATTGTCCTTTTTATAAAAAAACTAAAATTATTATTATGAAATGTTTTAACCATAAACCATAGTATCCAATGTCCAAATTAATCCATTATATCCTTTATACTTATCTAAAATACTTTTGTCCAAACTCATAGACCAAAAATTTATAAGGAAGGTCAACATAACATAATAAATATATCTTTCTTCCACATAATAACATGTGAGTACCTTCATCATGTATTCTCTTAAAACATGGTAACACCCTGAATTACCATAAAACCTTATTGATTACATTCATGTTCCCTTATTATATATAAATAATACTAGATAAATTCCTTATATCCAAAAATTTTGAATACTCCAACAATGATGGAATAAGAAAACCATTAATCAGTTCCAAGGTAGTCAAGAATATCCAATATAATTTATACAAATCAACCATATCTGATTTTAAGATCACTACCCTAGTATCCAGACCATATTAAGGTTTATCTTTCCTTTAACCATGTATTTTCTAAGGAGTTTAACTTTCTGTTGAGTCACTTTTCTTAGTACCATATAATCTCAAATCCTAAATGAAATAGTACTGCAGTACAATCATTATTTATTTCCGTAATTAATATAACTAGTACATCATTGATACAACACTCAAATGACAATTCATTAACAAAAAAATATAAGAACGCTAATTATTCCTCTTTATCTTTAATAGTATCATGACTTGATTAATATCCAATAGCATCATTTGGGGTATACTTTGATGATTGGGACATTGACTCTCATAGTGTCCCAACTCTTTGCAGATGAATCATTGTACATTTTAAATCTTTTTCTTACCCATTCAATCACATAATTGATGTCCTTTTTCTCCACACTTATAAAAAACTCCCATTCCCTTCAAGCATTACCAAGGTGATTCTTTCCACAGTTATCACATATGGGAAAATCATTCTTTCCCTTCTTCCCTTTATCTATCTTTCTCTCTTCCATCCTTTTCTTCTCTACCTTCCCTTCAAAGATATAGGACTCAAAGAATTATTTACTTATCTTATTAACACATGATACCATTTATTCATATGATGATAATATGTGGGAGACTATTTCCCTTCTAAATTTTGGCTTAATACCATTAAAGATATGATCATTCTTACTCTTTGGATCATACTTATTGTTGGAGTTCAAATTCCTTCTACTAGGAACCATTTCTAAACAATGTCATGCACTAGGTTAGTTTATGAATCGCAATGCATAATTCCAAACTTGTAAAATACCTAATGTAAATTGAAAAGTTTATGCATATAATACATAATCATAAAAATGTTTTCTTTGAGGATGTATTTACTCATAAATCCTTCATAATGGTTTGTAAGGAAAATTTGAATTATCCGAAGCATATTCCCTAGGAGTGTCAATACCAAGAGTGCAGTAAGGCCCCTTTTCATGTACCAGGTTACCCCAGGCCAAGCCTAGAACTTCTTGTCGGATTTTTCAATCCAATGTACATCTGTTCCAGAGCCACCTCTACCTGTTTGTATTCGGATAGGGATTTTTTTGCTTGGAAAACCAAAATAATATTTACACTACCAAATTTTTTGGATATTCTTCTATACTAATCCTCAAAGTCTATCTTAGGTTAATGGTCTCTAATTAGAGTTTATCTAAATCTAGTTTCCATGTTTTTTACTAAACTTCCTCTGATACAAACTGTAATGCCCTGACCCTAGTTACCTAGATTCAGTGAATTATTACATAAAATTGGAATGATAACAAGATATCAGGTCTCAAAAGACCGATTAGTTAAGTAGCCTTGGAAGTACTAGATACATACATAAGTTTTACATTACATCATGGAATAAAAAAAACAACATTGTGTCCCCTATGAACACACTCATTTCCTTTGGAATATCCCTATAAGTTAATCATAATATACTTCTTCACATCCTGGGAAAAAGAAAACAAAAGAAAGGGGTGAGCTCAGATGCTTAGTAAGGATAACAATATAAATTAAGTATCATAAATAAGCATAAACATTTAAGGCAATGTATAAGACTAAAACACAAGCCTTTAAAACATAAACATCATCATAATATGGAAAATATAAATCAAATAATTCCATTTACTTATTCACATGGATATTCTACTAGTCGAATAATCACATGTAATATCAATATCTAATTTTATAATGATGGAATGCATAATGTCGGACATTATAACAAAATAATCAAGGCCTCGTGCCATATGAAAAGGTTGAAACATAACATAAACATTCGTATTAAAACTAACATACGAAATGTTAATAGTTTAACCATAAATTATGAATGGTATAAAAATAACACATCCATAGTCAAACATATCACAAAAACTTCAATACAATATGGAATATTATATCATAATAAATCTACTTCAAACAAGTGTAAAATCCATCAAAGGATGTTGACATATATGAAATAAAAACTATTTGAGAGAAATATCTCTTTCAATTTTAAAATCATTTAAAAGTCACATAATTTTAAAATAAAACATTTTATTGAAAATATTCTTATAATATTGTAATAAAATCTTATAAGGTGTTATAAAAGTGGAAAATAGTTTCCCTCTCCATATAAGTTAACAAAAAACATTCTTATACTAATTTGTCGAAAAGGTCAGAAATTACCTTGTTTGAAAAACGACAGAAAGATTCCTTTCATAAAATTTTATAAAAATTCAAACAAGGTCAGAAATTACCTTGTTTTGAAATACATTTTTAAGAAACTCATATTAGGATGATAAATAATTCCCAATAGATGCTTACGTATAAACAACCTCAAATAATAAAGAGATTGTAAAATTAACACTTACCTTGTACTTTTACTTAGTAGAGGGTACGTTAAACTAATTTATAATAGTTAAATAGTTTTTATTAAAGTATAAAATAACCACATAAATAAATATGATATCATATATGATCTTCTAATATTGCTTTGTTAATAATATTTCAGTAGTATCATTGTTTCTGGTGTTAACTGATTCGTTTTCCTTTATATGTTTAGTTACATAAGTAATATTATTTAGGGATAGGATGTATTTGATTCATATTCAGAATGATATTAATTTCTTAAAGATTATTTTTAATCATCAAATTAAAATTATTCTTGAATGGTTATGATGTCGAATGAATCTCATCACGTTCATGGAGACGGTAATCCGTATGTACGCACGAGTGAAAATATCATTCTATTGATGGTAAAATCATATATAATTGGATGTTATATTACATATATAGAATAATTATCTTGTTATATTTATTATTAACATCAATTATACTCATTATTATACCCATCCAAATAATGAAGTGTTGAATAACAAACTACACCACGACGTGGAGACAGTAAATCGTACGTACGCACGTATGGTGATTTTTTCATACATAGGATGGATAGAATAATGAATCAGGTTGTACCATATTTGTAATAACATCATAGTATGTATAACGTACTGGATTTATTATTTTGGTATGTAAACAACAATGAAATATTAAGTGGAAGAAGAAAAAAACATTGAAAGAGGTAATGAAATTATTACCTCTTCTTCGGGTGTTTCCTTTTTGATATGATCAAAAGTGCTCCTTAAGTTGGATTTATGATTAAAGTAAAGACTCTAGGTTGAATTTAGGTTAGTTGGGAAGGTATTTGAGTAGGGTTTGGCCGAGCCAAATGTCTTTGGAGGTGTGATTTTGAGATAAGGGGCAATACCCATTTATAAGAGAGGTGAGGGTCACATTAAGAAAATCTTGAAATATTATTTTATTATAAAATCATTTTCCATTTATAATTGATAAAAATGGATTTATTTAGAGGATAATGTGGGTATGGGTTGAAATAATTTCAACCAATATGTTTTAGACAATTTTATGTCACTATATAACCCTTATCCTTTAGATTTAACTCTTAGTTAAATAGTTTTACTTTTAAAATGTCTTCTTGTATTATTATAATACATGGTTAATAAACTTACTATAAAATTCCAGGAGAACCTCAAGTGGTTAATTAATTACATATATTTCATTATATAAGTATTTTGGCCGAACCTTATATATTTAGGAATATTATATCATTTAATAATATAGTATTTGTTTTTAAAAACTCATTTATGCCAATTTTGACACAATTTAGTATTTGGCTTTTCTAAAAGTAAAGAAAACATGATTACTTTGATAAAAATAAATTAAATAAATCATAACATGTCATAGTAACCTTTAAAATTAGTGAAATTCATCAAAATACTCAATTTACATTTATTTTTATATTTATAATAACAATTGTTTTAATATTTCATTAATAAGGTAATTATTGCATCATCATTATGTCATAAATAAATTTCATTATATAATGTCTAAAAATTATAAATAAAATACCATGATGTAGGACATATTTTTATCTTTGTAATTAATATTTATAGTCGAATTTATCTTATGTATAACCCTATGTTAAAAATGGTTTAGTTATTAAAATTTAAATTTAACACTTTTAACTCTTCTTTAAACAAAATAATAATAAATGTCCTAATCTAATCCAAGTGGATCAAATAGGATCATATTTTATTCCTAAGGTTTATTTTGGTCGAAAAAAATTTATCCAATAGAATTAGGACATGTGTTAGTGTAATTATAATATCATTTTACCTTTAATTACCCTATTTACTATTGCCCGTGGTAAATAAAATTGAAAAGTTACTATTCACAAAAAAATACTTTCATCCTATTGAATCACATTTTACTTAATGATTCCAATTGTTTCTCTCGGAATTTTGAAATTTAATTCAAAGAAGTTGTAAAATTATGTTTTAGGTAAATTTGTAAATGTTCCTAGAAGGTGGGTAAAAAATGTTAAAAGGTTCAATAAAATTTTATATGCCTAATCTTATTATAAAATGTCTCTAATGAATTACATTGGAATAATATATTAATTATGTATCTATTTTTACTTTAAGATAAATTTTTATTTAAAAATAATTATTTAAATGAAAAAGTGTGTTTTTATCTACAACGTATTGTTTTCTACTATTCATGAAAAAAATTGAATGTTTTCAGAAAAATACCAACAATTCACCCAAAGATAATTTTGATATTCCAGATTCAAAAACGATGTCTATTTTAACAAATTCAAAACACGTGAGTTTTATTAATTAATTTAAAATTAATTCCCATTCTCAAAACCAGAAACCAGGTTTTTTAGAAGTAAAAACTATCAAAAGATTGATATGTGTTTATGTCCAATTTAAATGTGAAATTACTTCCAATGACCAATATTGGATTAAATGATAAAAATATAATCTAATTATACTTAAAAACTATTCAAATTTAAAATTTAATACTATAAACTATTTGGATTAAAGAATTTGTTTTCAATTAAAATTTAGTATCTTTCATTATTCATCAAAATAAGAAAGTTTCTTGAAAAACACCAAAAATTCATCGAAACTAAATTTTTATGTGCTGATTATAATGAAGAAGTTTAATTTTTCAAGTTTAATATATAAATGTGTCAAATATTGGATTTAAAAAATGATTCTCTATTAAAAGGTGGTAAAATTACATTTTAAAAAAACTTATTTTATCAGAAAAATTTAATTTGTTCTTATATTAAGTATAATAAACACATAATATGGATGTTAAAATTGTATGGAGTATATAAAATTCAAAATTCAGTTAATAATATTCATAAATTCTTTTTGAACGTCTAGTTTTATAAGTCATGGTGCATTAGAACTCAGTGTTGTGTGTAGCGCAATCTATTGAATTACTTTAAAGAGATAACATACAATGAAATCATGAGGTGTTACATTCTCCTCACCTTCAATAAATTGCGTCCTCACAATTTTATATTTTTCTTCGAAAATAAAAGGTTAAAAATAGAAAATACCTTTATTGAAAACCCACATCGGAAATGGGGTTAATAAAATTTAGTCTTAATAAAAGGGAAGGGGAAATGAAAAATTCACCACTAAATTAGGATTTCAAATAGGAGAACATTGGTGACAATTTGAGACACATAATTGGAGGGAAAACATAAATATTTATAGGGAGTGATTGAGGTCATCAATCAGAAACAACTGAACAATAAATAGAAAATTGAGGGCCTCAAATCCATAAATCTATGAAGACTTAAAATATTATTGGTTCATCAAAACATAAGGTATTAGGATAACACATTTTTGGTTTTAAGATCCTTTCCCTAAAGTTTAAGAATTTATTTCTTCATATAATAAGAAAAAAATACTCAACAAGTAGATTTCCATCCTTTAACTAATTTCTACCAAAAACTCATATTTCACTCCAAAAGATAATAGAAGACAAAAAATATTCTATTTATCCTAATCTATAAGGTATCAAATAAAATGAATTTATAATTAATATATCTGGTAATTTAAAAAAACTAAATTATAAAAACCATGACATCACATTGGCCAGTGGTAGGTGATGCACCCTTGTAGCCCTTCAGTTTCCAGTTCAAGTCTCGCGGCCTTGTTGGACACGACGGGTTGTCGCCCGACCTTCGGGTTGTCCTTTTTATAAAAAATCCAAAAATAATCTAATGAAATGTTTTAACCTTAAACCATAGTATCTAATGTTCAACATAATCTATTCAAACCTTTAGACTTATCCAAAATACTTGTGTCCAAATTCATAGTCCAAAAATATATAAGGATGATCAACATTACATAATGAAGATCTCTTTTTTCCACATAATAACATGTGAGTACCTTCATCATGTATTCTCTTAAAATATGGTAACACCCTGAATTACCATAAAACCTTATTGATTACATTCATTCTCCCATATTTTTTATATAATACTATATATATTTCTTATGTCCAAAATTTTTGAATACTCCAACAATGATGGAATATACAAACCATTAATCAGTTCTATAGTAGTCAAGAATATCCAATATAATTTATCCAAATCCACCATCTATTATTCCAAAATCACTACATTAGTATCAGGACCATATTAAGGATTATTTTTCCTTCAACCATGTATTTTATAAAAAGTTTAACTTGTTGTTGAGTCACTTTTCTTAGTACCATATAATCTCAAATCCTCAATGAAATAGTACTACAGTACAATCCTTATTTATTTCCATAATTAATATAACTAGTACATCGTTGATACAAAACTCAAATGACTTAATTAATTAAAAAAATATAAGAACACTAATTATTCTTCTTCATCTGCAGTAGTATCATAACTTTATTATTATCCAATAGCATCATTCGGATTATACTTTGAGGATTGGGACATTAATTCATGTAGTGTCCCAACTCCTTGTAAATGAAGCGTTGTACATTTAAATCCTTTTTCTTACCCTTTAAATCACGTACTTGGTGTCATTTTTCTCCACACTTATAACAAACTTCCATTCCCTTCAAGAATTTTCCATGGTGATTCTTTCCACAGTTATCACATATGGGAAAATCCTTCTTTCCATGCTTCCCTTTATCCATCTTTCTCTCAACCATTATTTTCTTCTCTGGCTTCCCTTTAAATCCATAAGTCATAGATAATTATTTACTTATCCTCTTAACAAATGATACTATTTTTTAATATGATGAGAATATATGGGAGACTATTTATTTTATAAATTTTTCTTAATACCATGAAAGATATGATCCTTCTTACTCTTTGGATCATGCGTGTTGTTGGAGTTCGCATTCCTTCTACTGGGCACCATTTCTAAACAAATTCATACACTAGGTTAGTTTATGAATTTAAATTCATAATTACAAACTTGTAAAATACCTAAAATAAATTGAAAATTGTTTGTATGTAATCCATAATCATAAAAATGTTTTCATTGAAGAAGTATTTACTCATAAATCATTCATAATGGTTTGTAAAGAAAATGTGAATTATCCTAAGCATATCCCTTGAGAGTGTTAACACAAAGAGTGAAACAAGTCCCATTGTCTTGTACCAAGATACCCCATGTCAATATCAAAACTCTTTGTTGTATTTTTCAATCCTAGCTACATTTGTTCCAGATCTACCTCTACCTGTTTGTATCCAGACAGGGATGTATTTTCTGGGAAAACCCACATAATATTTACACTACCAAATTTTTTGAATTTTCTTCTATACTAATCCTCAAATTCTATCTTAGGATAATTTTTTTTAATTATATTTTATCTAAATATAGTTTCCAAAGAATGTACAAAACATCCTCTGATGTCAATTTTAATGCCCCGACCCTAGTTACCCAGAGTCGGTGAATTATTACATAACATTGGCATGATCACAAGATATCAAGTCTCGAAATACCGATCAGTTTAGTAGCCTTAGAAGTACAAGATACATACATAAGATTTATATTACATCATGGAATAAAAAATCAAAATTGTGTCCCCTTTGAACACACTCATATTTTTTGGCCTATCCCTGCAGGTTAATCGTAATATACTTTTTCACATCCTGGGAAAAAGAAAACATAACAAAGGGGTGAGCTTAGATGCTTAGTAAGGATAACAATATAGATGAAACTATCATAAATAAGCATAAACATTTAAGGAAATGTATAAGACTAAAACAAAAGCCTTTTTAACTTAAACTTCAGCATAATATGGAAAATATAAATCAAATAATTCCATTTAATTATTCACATTGATATTCTACTTGTTAAATAATCACATATAATATCAATATCTAATTTCATAATGATGGAATGCATAATTCCGGATATCATAACCACATACTCTAGGCCTCGTGCCAAGACTAAAAATAAGATTTTTTTCAAGGCCTTGTGCCAAGACACTAGTGTGTCTCCTTAGACCTACCGATTCATCGAGGAGTTATAGAAGGCTCCACCTATCACTTACTAAGTCCAATTAATTCCTCATTTTAAAAGGATGAAACATAACATAAACATTCGTACTAAAACTAGCATACAAAATGTTAATACTTTAACCATAAACCATGAATGGTATAAAAATAAGACATCCATAGTCATACATATCACAAAACCTTCAATAAAATATGGAAGATTGTATCATAATAAATCAACTTCAAACAAGTGTATAATCCATTAAAGGATGTTGACATATATGAAATCAAAACTATTTGAGAGAAATATATCTTTTTATTTTGAAATAATTTAAAAGTAACATACTTATAAAATAAAACAAATTATTTTAAAAAAATTATTATAATATTGCAAGGGAATCTTCAAAGGTTTTATAATGGTGGAAAATAGCCGCACCCACTGTATAAATTAACAAAAAATATTTTTACCCTAATTTGTCGAAAAGGTCATAAAGTAACTTGTTTGGAAAATGAAAAAAAGATTCCTTTAATAACATTTTATAAAAACTCAAACAAGGGTATAAATATATTTAAACCATATTCTAGGAAAGTGTAAAAAAAATTGAAATTCATTTTTAAGAAACACAGATGAGGATGATAAATAATTCCCAGTATATGCTTTTGTATAAACAACCTCGAAAAATAAAGAGATTGTAAAATTAACCCTTACCTTCTATTTTTCCTTATTTTAGGGTAAGTTAACCACCTTTATAATATTTAAATCACTGTTATTAAATTATACAAGAACCAAATACATAAATACAATATTATATATATTCTTCTAATATTACTTTGTTAATAATATTTCAGTAGTATTATTGTTTTTTATGTTAACTGATTCGTTTTCCTTTATATTTTTTTATACGTAAGTATTGTTTTTTATAGAGAGGATGTATTTCATTCATTTTATGAATGATATTAAGTTCTTAAAAATTATTTTTAATCTTCAAATAAAAATTATTCTTGAATGGTTACGATGGGGAATGAATCTCATCGCATTCGTGGAGATGGTAATCCGTACGTACTCATGAGCGACAATATCATTCTATTGATGGTGAAATAGTATGTAATTGGATAGTATATTACATATAAATAATCATTAAAATTTTATATTTATTATTTACATCAATTATACTCATTATTATACCCATCAAAATAATGAAGTGTTGAATAACAAACTACACCACGATGTGGAGACGGTAAGTCGTATGTATGCACATATGTTGATTCTTACATTCATAGGATGGATAGAATAATGAATATGGTTGTAATATATTTATAATTAAATCACAATATGTATAAGGTATTGGATTTATTATTTTGGTATGGAAACAACATAGAAAGAGGAAGTGGAAGAAGAAAAGAACAATGAAAGATGTGATGAAATTATTACCTCTTCTTTGGGTGCTTCCTTTTTTATTTGATCAAAAGGGCTCCTTAGGTAGACTTTTTTATCAAATTAAGTCCTATAAGATAAAGTGAGGGTGGTGGGGAAGATATTTGAGGAAGTTTTGGCCAAGTAAAATGGCTTTTTAGGTGTGTTTATGACACAAGGGGATTACTCTTTTATAAGAGAGGTGGGGGTCACTTTAGGAAAATCTTGAAATATTATTTTAGTATAAAATCATTTTCTATTTATAATGACTCCAAATAGATTTATTTTTATGATAAGGTGGGGATAGGCTGAAAACCACTCAAAAAATATGTTTTATACAAGTTTATGTCACCATATTAACCTTATCTTTTAGATTTACCTCTTAGTTAAATAGTTTAACTTTTACATTGTCTTCTTGTATTATTATAATACATGGTTAGTAAACTTACTATAAAATGCCAAGATAACCTAATTTAGTTCATTAATTACATATAGATAATTATATAAGTCCTTTTTATGAACCTTATATTTTTAGGAATATTATATCATTTAATAATATAGTATTTTTTAACAAACTCATTTATGTCAATTTTAACACTATTTAGTATTTTGTTTCTTTGAAAGTCATGAAAACTTCATTACTTAGAACCAAATACATTAAATTAATGCTAAAATGTCATATTAACCTAGAAAGGTATATTAATGCATCAAAATTCTCAATTTACATTTATTTGGATATTTATAAAATCATTTATTTTAATCATTCAGTAATAAGGTAATTAATGCATCATCATTGTGTCATAAATAAATTTAATTATTTAATTTCGAAAAACTATAAATAAAATTCCTTGATGTATGAAATATTTTTATCTTTATAATGAATTTTTATAGTAGAATTTATCTTATGTATAACCCTATATTAAAAATGGTTTAGTTATTAAATTTTGAATTTAACACTTTTAACTCTTCTTTAAATAAAATAATGATAAATGTCATAATCTAATTCAATTGGATCCAAGAGGATCATATTTTATTCCTATGGTTTAATTTGGTCTAAAAAACTTATCCAATAGAATTAAGACTTGTTCTAGGGTAATTATAATATCAATTTTACCTTTAATTTCCCTCTTTACTTTTAACCTTGGTAAATAATATTCAAAAGTTACTATTCACAAAAAAATTATTTTAATCTTATTTAACCACATTTTACATACTGATTTTAATCGTTTCTCTTATATTTTTGAAATTAAATTCATAGAAGCGATAAAATTACGTTTTATGAAAATTTTCAAATGTGCGTAGAAGGTGGGTAAAATATGTTAAAAAGTTCTATAAAATTTTATATGTCTAATCTTATTATAAATTGTCTCTGATGAATTACATTGAACTAATACATGTATTACATGTCTATTTTTACTTTAAGATAAATTTTTATTTTAAAATAATTATTTAAATGAAAAATTCGGTTTTTATGTACAACGTAGTGTTTTTCACTATTAATCAAAAAAAAATTGAATGTTTTCAAAAAAATACCAAAAATTCACTCAAATCTAATTTTTATATTAAAAATTCCAAAATTATGTCTATTTTACCAAATTTAAAACTAGGAGTTACATTAATTTATTTAAAATTAATTCCTATTGTCAAAACCCGAATGCGGGTTCTTGAGAAGTGAAAACTATCAAAAGATTGATATGTATTTTATGTCCAATTTAAATGTGAAATTAATTCCAATGAACAATATTGGATTAAGAGATAAAAATATAATATAATTATACTTCAAAACCATTCAAATTTATAATTTAACAATATAAATTATTTTTATTAAAAAAGTTGTTTTCAATTAAAATTTAGTATCTTTCATGATTCATCAAAATATGAAAGTTATCAGAAAAACACCAAAAATTCATCCAAAATAAATTTTTATGTCCCACTTCTAAATAAGAATTTTATTTTGTCAAATTTAATATATAAAAGTGTCAAATATTTGATTTAAAAAGGGTTCACCATTAAAAGGTGGAAAATTTTCATTTTTTAAAAAAATACTTATTTTATCTAAAAAATTGAATTTGTTCTTATATTATGTATAAAAAACACATAATATGGATGTTAAAATTATAGGGAGTACATAAAATTACAAATTTTGTTAATTCTATTCATAACTTTTTTTGAACGGCTTGTTTGGTAATTCGTGGGGTGTTCGAACTCGATGTTGCGTGCAGCGCAGGCTATTGAATTAAGTTAAATTAATAATTTACTATGAAATCCTGGGATGTTACAGTGTGCCCATGAGCTACCCCTGGTTTTCAAAATTGTCAAATTCATACATGGACTTGATGATATAGATGTAACGCTAACTTGATCCATACAACAATGTACTGTGGAGTTTATCGTCTTCTAGGGAGGACGGAAAGTGACTTGATGTTGGTATTGGACCCATAAGATGGGTTTCCTATGTATCCTTGAGAGAGGAATCAGAACCCACATAGTTTAGATTTTTAGTGGCTTATTCATAGAAGTTTCCCATTTAAGATGATGTTATTGGGTGAACCCTTTTGGATGGGCTACCTTTTGAGCTCGGGACTTTGAGTAGGCCTCCTACGTATCCAGGTGTGATAAGGAATAAAATTTATCATAGTTCAGAATTGCTTGGATATTGTAATGGTCACAAACCTTTAATCTCACGTCAGTGATTCTCAGTGTGAGAAACAAGAGGATGTGATAGATCCAACCAACCACATGCTTTCTCTCCTACTGGTGGGAGAGGGAGATCCTATGGTGGAAGAGGTCGGGGTGACGGTGGGTGATGGTGTGAAGTGATGAACCTTTCAATGTGAAATGACATTAAAATTCATGTGACTCGACCTTAGAAGAATGGGGACTTACCTCCGTAGGAGTTCCCCAGAAAGCGTTCTGATAAGGGGAGGATTTTTGTCCTCATCAAAAGGGGAATCGAACATAACCCCTTTGACCAATCACCATTACTCATTGAATGGAAAATCAGGTGATAACCCTTAATCCCTAGAATAGGGAAGTTCATATTAGCATCCCAAGGTTGGAATTTGGGTTACCATGGGAATGTAGACCTACTAACATCCATGAAGCCTGAACCGTTGTGTGGAGAGCCTTCATGACTCTTCTTACCATGGGTATGTTGAATCAAAGGGGTTCACTAATGCACCCAATTTTCTGATCATACGGGTCTGGTGGCTTTGGAGCAGGCTTTGGATTGATATTTGGGGACTGGTTTGTGGGGGGATTATAGAGTACTAAATGGTAATAGAGGGCCAAGATTGGAACCAGAGGAAATAATATCTCAAAACACCCCATTCTGTGTACTGATTTCATGTGTTGGATGGGGGAGGCTCTGCATACCATAGTTGTATGCAATAAAAGGATTCGTCCATGTACCAAAGAGGTACATGGGCATGCGTATGGACCATCACGCACCACAGTGGTATGCGGTCCTGGATGAGTTTCATCATGTCGCTTTGGGTTCCACCTATGTACTGGTGCAATACACGGCACCGAGTTAAATTTTTGTAGCGATACACTACATGGAACACCATGTTGAAGGAGGTTCTGGGGGATTATCATTCACGGGGAGTTCATCTGTGAGAATTATTTCATTCGAAGTTTCACCAATTAGGTTCACGGTTCTCTTATTATTATTATGTTCCCCTATTTTCTGGTTCGCAGGTGGTTGTACCTATGGAGAGTGTGGTTCACAATTCAGGATTCACTAATGATTAATGACTGAAGGTGGAATATTTTTTGAGTTCTTTCTTCCAAACACTGGGTCACCATTAAGATTTTGTTGTCTATCCATTCTCTATTAATTCTGTGGTCATTTTTAAGAGAATTGAGAAAATGGTATTTATGTGCTTGAGACACCAATTTCGGAGACCCATGAAGAGATATCCTAACCCATATAAGACATGGTCTACTAGGGTTTATGGAGGCTACAGTTTGCGATCATGGTTTGTGGAACCCTGTCTATTTGCTTCATCTACGAACTTTTGATTTCATGAGACGGTATGTGGAAGGCCTTCGCGTGCATGAGTCCTTCGGTGATATGGTTTGCGGTCCAGTGGGTTGTCTGGACATCCTTGTAGTCTAGCACCATGTGGATCATTTTTCATACCAATTTTTCACGATCTAGGCAGCCTGAGAACCCTTCTCGGTGATGGTATGCGGGCCACATAAAACCCATTGAGAACTTGAATTCCTTCATGTTTCATCTAAATTGTTTAACTCAATTTGTGTCTATTCACCCTTTAAGAATTATAGGAGTACTTTATTCCTTCTACAAAGTGATTTTGGGAGTATTTTCTTCTGTTGGAGAAATTTTTAGGACCCTAAAAATGCCCCCCCCCCCCCATCATAATAGGATCCGTTTGGGATGAAAATGGGACTATTCCAATGTAGAATCGGTCTTCAAATAAAATGGTTCATGGTAGAATAGATAGGCCTAGTAGGAGGGGACCACACCTTTATATAGGGGCCCATGTCAGTTGTCTTTTACCATTTCTTGTGGAGAAATTTACTCTCAACTCCCTCAACTTCCTCTACATTTTCTTACTATGCCTCTTGCAAGAATTCTGTTCGTGAACCGCGTTGTATGTGCTGCAAACTAAAATTTTTTCCATTTATCTATCTAAGAACAAAATTTTGGATTTCAAGAATGGAATTTTGGAATTTTAGAACTAAAATCCCAATTCTACGTAGGAGAACTCTATGTTGCTTGTGTGTCCGCATATCGAGCTTGAACCGGCGAACCAAACTTTAAGACTTATAATCGAAACATAAAATTTTAATCCATAGTCATTAAAAATGAACTTGATATGGCCTTGGTTCACGATTTATAGCTTCTATGAAACCTTTTTTCCCCATCCAATGCTTCATGGGCCCACGCCTCATGGTTTCTTTGCATACCATGGCTATACATGATATACGCTTCCACGTACCGTGTAGTATGCGGGGTTTTCTTCCCACATACCATGCAGTATACGGTACAGGGATACCACGTACCATTTCCAAAAATATTATGTAGAGCCTTATGAAGATCTATTTTAATGTATTTTATCCATTACTTTGTATCCATTATCCAACACCTTTTATTATACTAGTTTTTTATTGGCTTCTGGATCTTCCTATGCATGCTACAATGGCTGCTTTAGAGGCTGTGATAAAACCAACAAAGACAATGGTGACCATGGTGGGGTATAATGGGCATCATATTTGATCCTACATTACTCATCATGATAGCTTCAAAATAGATATCCTGATGCCATAGCTCCTATCTCACCTGTTGTCTATACAGTTGCCTCTTTAAGATTTTGATCTCCCTGACAGTGTTCCTCAATATTGCCTAACCCCAATACCCATTTAATTATCTTATAAGCATTGAAAGTACGTGATCGTGCCAAAATTAACCCAATAGGATAATTTATAACTAATAAAATTCAGGAAAACTTCTTCATACTGGGAGGCTCGGTGTGGACTCATGGAAATTGCAGGTGTCGTAATGTTGTCCTAAAACTAGTCTCCCAAGAGTACCCAACCATTATCAACATTTCCCACGAAATCCCTAATGGTGGGTGGAGCACCATGTTAGAAACATAGGTCAGAGGGTGTTTCTCCAGTGAATGGGACTAGGAATTCTAGGTACATCAATCTTGTTAAGATTCCCCTGACCAGTTGAAGGCAGTGAACTTTTATCAAGCGGCCTAGGTTTCTTAGTTTGCAGCCTTCTCCCCAGGTGAAATCCTTCTTGAGCTGCTAAGCCACTAGTTTTCAAGCACCAAAATCTTCCAATTATCACATGAGGAGGTGGGAATCAACTTATGGTATATCCACTAGCTTAGAAGAATCTTCATCCTTGGAGAGATCTATGATGATTTTTCCCCGCCGTCACTACATGGAATGACACTGACCATGTGTCCCTTTTGACAAGGAGTCTACAGGTTATGGTGGAGGGATTACATAATCATCCCCTCCTAGATTTCTCTATTACCCTATTATAGGGGTGGATAGGGTTATTATTGTAGATTAACAGACCGAAGTTTAGGGCTCGCCACAGTCAAACTCGTCCATCCCATCATTCCTGTCAGACTACAGGGTCATATTGCACTACCCTTGAAGCGGGTCATTATACAATATAGGGGTGTGAGCATCAAATGGACGTGTCGCCTATGCTTAGATTAGAAGTTTTCTTTGCCATGTTATTTTATTTGATGCCTTTTCTCATCCTGTGATGTATATACTAGGGTTTGGGCCTGTACTTTGATAATGGCAGCCGTGATGGCAGAGGTTCAACCCATCAATTTTTCCATTCCTAATCTCTCCCAACATTACGAGTTGTTAGGGAAAATATAGAATGGTAGGCCCCCACATCATCTCAGTGTACCATTTCAATTTCCGTATGGGTGGATGGTAGAACACATCCCCTGTTATGAATACTGGCACACTAAAAAGGTTCCTCATTCGAATGTTCAACCTTCCCTTTTCAACATTTTTTCTTTTCACCCTATGACTTTATGCATTATTGATGCAGTTGGGCTTTTTAATGATGCTTCTCATTTCTCGTTTTCACCGCACCCTACCCCTCATGGGTCATTAAGAGGAGACAAGGGTAGTTCTTTAGAAGAACGCTCATACATTATTACTCTTCAGGATGGGATGCTCACTACTCATATAGATCAAGAGTCCATTTGTGAGTCATACCTCCCTTACTAGTTTTCTAGGAAATTTTAGTGCCTTAAACAAGTTATAATTCATCATACTATTAAGTTAAGGGGAGAGTCTCATCCTACAATTCTTAACCAGCTATGGCTAATGATAATGTGGGAAGGTGCTTCTATAGATGTTATCATCCCCAATATGATCGGATACACTTTTCTATCACAGGAATATGACCAACTACAGACGGGTTGTTACCCTGACAAGGTGTTGAGAGCACTAGTTAGGTAGGTGAATAATCCTATAACCATTCACTGCTCTGTCCTCACCTCAACAACCATTCCACAAATTCCTTCCTCTATGATGAGTATGACGGCTACGTGCTCTATTCCTATTCCAGCAATATCCAAGAGAGATACGCCACCTCTTCATACCCTTGTGGTAATAAGGTGCCTGATTTGCCTCCAAAAGCGTTTGGAAGGAGTTTCATGGGTACAACCTATCTAAATAGGGAGTGACTCAGACTTCCCCCCTCCTAAAAATACTACCCCTGACCCTAATGAGGCTGGCCCTAGAAGAGTATCACCGGACAACCGGAAGTTGTGTCTAGTCCCCCACGTCTGGCTCCAACGGTCGAACCATCAGAGGGAAAGGTGAGCCCCCCATCCCGGGTCACCTATATTAGGTCCCTTACCACTCATGTGATGAAACTTCCTACTTATAGACACATTGAGGTGGGGGAGGATCAAGGTACTCGTGCCGCAGGGAGGCACTAGGCAGTGCGAAAATAGGCATGGCGCCAGTTATGTGCTCTTGCCATAGATACACCTTTGGCCAATTTTGTGGAAGAGACAGAAAATTTTCAGTGGTTATTCCCCAAGCTAGGTTCCAATGGTTTCTATTATTGATTCTTACACCTACTCATCTACCAAATCATCATAGCCTGAGAAGATATTTATTCTTCTGAGGGAAATCTTTCCATGTTCAATTCTTCCCATTATCAAGTGACGACCTTTAGAGATTTTTCGGAGGAACTCGATCACCTTTCATCCAAAGAGGTGAAAGCTCATGATTTGGTGGTTTCCTAGAAGGAGGATTTGTGGGAGTGTGAGGCCCGCACAGCAAGGTTGAAGGATAAAATGTACTCTTAATGTGCCAGTTATGAATCTATCCATAAGAAAGGGTAGGGCCTTATTGTTGTGTTGGAGAGGGTGTGTCTGACGGTCAAGGTTTAAGTAGAGGATAGAGCTTCCTTAGAGAAAAATCATGATGGCCCGTAATAATCACTGGCCATATTTCTAGAAAGGGATCCTTGGGAATCATTGTAGCCCTCCCCAAATCATGATATATACATTTTTTATTTTTGATACTTTAGAGAGACTCTGAACTGAATATGTTCATCCATTTTTTTATTGAACTCACTGAAACTGATTTGCCTTCAAATACTTCTTCTCTTTATTTTATTTTCATATCATTTTATCACAACCAATCATATAAACATCATTTCAATCAGGTATTAATTTTAAACCTTGATTCGAAACTAGTAAAATGAAATAATCAACTCAGGCCCTAATTTTTTCTAGAGCCACGGGACTTAGCAAGCATAGTTTGACTGTTGTTGAGGTGTTACGAAAATACTCATGATATTTTGAGTATTTTTTTAATTATTACACTAATTTTTTCCAAATCTGATTTGACACAGGCTTAGCGGGCATAAAATTACTTTTTCTTAGGCTGCCCTTTGTGGGTTTTTGTCCTAAAAAGCTTTACGTCTCTTTTTATGGCTCAACATTTTAACAAAACGATACTCAACTATTACCTATAGGTTCCTTCTATGGATTTTCCTTCTAGAAAATATGGAGTCTTTTTTCTGGAAGTTCACAATCCTACCAATCAAATTATTTACTGATTTTTTTAGTTCGAATAACTTTGACCCAACTTAATGGAGAAGGGGGTTCAATATGGGATTCATCATTTGGAAATGTTCTAATATCTTTCAGACATGGATTAGGGATTTTTCTTGACCCTAAATTTATGAATTATGTACATGCATAAGTCTCGGGAGCTGTTTTAGGCGTACAAAGGTAGGAGAGGACTCTCCTGAGGTAGAATTTTCCTTTGATTGATGGTTGTTTTGCAGGAAACATATATGTATCCACTAGGGTCTTGATGTGCATAGTCAAAAAAAGGTGTCTCTAGGACACTGGACTTCCATCTCTGATGGCCTAGTAGGGTTTGAAACAATTTGAATTTATTTTGATGTTGTGATCCACAATGGGTGGATGGCCTAAGTAATGGTGTCTGAAAATATTAGAGACATTCATATCGACTTTCAGTGGAAAACTTCTCCCATACTGTTCTTACTTGTGTAAGGGAGAGCTGGTGAATGTTTAGTTAAGATAGAAACCTCTTTTATGTTAGGGGAATTTAGAAAGAGGAAGGAATGTAAGTCATTATCCATAGGTTTTCCCAAATCTGTGGGTCTGACAGGACATGAATGTCATCCATATATATGGAAACTAGAAAGTAATCTCCTAAGAACGAATTTTCCTTTGGTTGATAGCCGTTTTGTAGGCGGTATATGCAGAGCCTCCAGGGCATGATGTCCATTTTCAAACAAAGGTGTACGTAGGACACTGGCCTTCAATATCCGATGACTATGAGGGATTTTTGATTTTGGGAACTTTCTGAATAGGGTATGTGACCTTTGATAAGGGGTGAACCTGGACATGAAAAGGGACATTTTAACTGATCTTCTTCAGGAAACCTAGAAATGGGTGGGGGGATTCTTCTTTTGTATGCGAATCAGCATCACACATATGGATGGGGTATCTTTAGAAACCTCAAAAGAGTCCAGAGATGAATTGGGCTCAAATGTTCTAATATATCCAGGATGAGTTTAAGAAGGAAAATGTATACCCTGACTTTGAGGGCCCCTGAATCATGAGGGGTGGTACGAGGTTTGGAATCCATTGAGCATACTGAGATAAGAGAGGAATCTCTTGAGGACAAATTTTCCTTTGATTGATGACCATTTTTTTGTAACATATGCATATCCACCGGGGCATGATGTGCATAGCCAAAATAAAGGTGTTTTCTAGACACTGGCCTTCCATCTCTAATGGTCATGGAGGGTTATGGGGTTTCAAGATTGCTCAGATCACAGAGTTTGAAGTATGGAAGGAGTGTATCCATACATATTTGACACATTTGGGTTGTGATTTACTCGTGGAATTAGGTATCCCTTACATTGATCTGAATCATACGTAGGGTGAGGCATTCATCCCATCTTTGGGTACCCTATCATTTAACATCATATGGATAGGACGTGGAGCTCCTAACAGGAAAGGGAACCATGACATGCCTTTTTAGGTTCATGCTTCTAGGACCAATTTCCTGAACTGTCTTATCATAATGTAATTGTGGGTATCTTGCTAAAATACCTAAGGTTGCATGAGATATGCTCAGTGTGATAAATAAGGTATTACGAGGGTTTCAGATCACCACATAAGAATGAAAAAATCAACATCTGAGATCATTTTAGGCTTAAACCATTGCTATGTGGTTTAACGTCATACAGTGAGGATGATTTTGGCCTTGATGTTTAATTTTGTGCGGTGAGAACATAATGTTGTGCAGTTTGGATTCATGTAGTGAGGATGGTTTTGGCCTTGAATTTTAATGTCGTGTAGTGAGGACATGATGTTGTGCAGTTTAGAGTCATGCAGCGAGGATGATTTTAGACTTGCAGTTTAATGTCATGTGCTGAGGACATAATGTTGTGCAGTTTAGATTCATGCAGCATGGATGATTTTTTCCTTTCATTTTAATGTTGTGTGGTGAGGATATGTTGTTATGCAGTTTAGAGTTATGTGAAGAGGATGATTTTGTCCTTGCAATTTAATGTCGTGCAGTGAGGACATGATATAGTGTAGTTTAGATTCATTCAGAGAGGACGATTATGCTCTCATAATGATCATTAATAGCTTTGAGTTAATCACAATTAGGATGTTCTGGCATTCCTTAAACGTGAGTGATGATAGATGGTGTAAACCATAGTCCCAGGGGAATCATAAATCCAGAGGGATGATATGGGGCTTGGAAGCCATCGGGCATACCGAGATTTGAGAGGACTCTCCTAGGGACGAATTTTCCTTTGATTTATGGTCGTTTTGTAAGTAAAATATGCAGATCCACTAGGGTATGATGTGCATAGTCAGACAAAGGTGTCTACAGACCACTGGTCTTCCATCATAGAAAGACATGAATGATTATGGGGATCCATGTTTTCTAAGAATATGGAGTTTGAAAAATGGGAATGATGTGCCTGGGAATGGAGGAAATACCTAGGGTGTGATTAACCTTGAACTACAGGAGCTTCTGTATATATTTGTCTCATATGTATAAATTTATCTCATATGTATAAGGGGAAGAAAGATCTTTTGACTTCTTCTGAGTGGGGGCATGTGAGGGATATCATAACACTAAGAAATGGGCCACACATAACTCTTGAAGAATTTCACAGTTTATTGTCATGTGGTAAGGACCATCCAATGACTCCTCGCACAAGTCTAACTTACGCACAAGGGAAAGGGAATTTTTTTCAAGGCCTGGGCCAGGATGCCAAATCTAGTTATCAATACATATCCTATAAGAGTAGGAATCAAGCCGTACAGAGTTCTAAATGCTACCTACAAATATTTGGTCCATGTGTCGGGACATACGAGGGAATTTTTCAATGGATGGTCCAGGATGCCAAATTTTGGCATCATTACGTATCTTTCGAGTGAAGTAATCAAGCTATACGTAGTTCTGAATGTTCCTCATACCGATCTGGCTCGGACATGAGGGTAGGAACGTTTTTTTCATTTTCTACGGGTACTGGGTCTACCGCTCTTCTCTATAACTTGTTTGTGTAATGGAATCCTTACCACTGATCCAAATCTCACGTTAGTTACACTCGATGTGATAAACAAGGAGTGACAGGGGTTTCCCATGCCAGTGTGGGGAAATAGAGGATATGATGGAGGCATTTTTTATTTATGGTGGGGGCTGGGCCAAGATCGAGGAGAGAGGCATTGCTATGTATCCTACAAGGAAAATAATCAATCCATATGTAGTCCTCTACGAGATCATGTAGTTTATCATCATGTGATTAGGACACTTTGTTCCATGTAGTTTAATGTCTTGTAGTGAGAACATGAGTCACATTTTAATTTCATGTTTCAGGGAAGAGTTCCTTACAGATTAAGGACATGTGGAAAGGACTATGACTCATAGTTTAGGGTCACAGAGTTTTGACCATGACTTCACTATTTTACAACTCATAGTTTAAGGTATTTGAGTTTGGACCATGACATCACTGTATTACAACTCATAGTTTAAGGTCTTGGAGTTCAGACTATGACATCACGGTATTAAAACTCATAGTTTAAGGTCTTAGAGTTTGGACCATGAAATCATAATATTAAAACCCATAGTTTAAGGCCTTAGAGTTTGGACCATGGCATCATGGTATTAAAACTCATAGTTTAAGTTATTAGAGTTTGGACAATGTCATCACAGTATTACAAATCATAATTTAAGGTCTTAGAGTTTGGACCATGACATCACAGTATTACAACTTATAGATTAAGGTGTTAGATTTTAGATAATGAAATCACAGTATTACAACTCACAGTTTATTGTCTTAGAGTTGGGACCTTGACATCTCATTTCTATTACATTAAATACTTCTTGATAAATTTTTCATTTTTGGGAGTCATGATGATCTTTACATTCATTGATATCAGGGTGTATGCTCCAGTGGAATAGAACCTATGTATGACATATGGTCCTTCCCAATTTAGTTCAAGATTTTGGGGCTTCTTACCGTGTATCATCGGGGTTATGAGTACCAACACCATTTCTCCTTCGAGGAAAGATCGATGGAAGACCTTTTTGTTGAAGGCTCGTGCGATCCAATTTTGGTAATTTTCTAAATGGTGAAAAGTGTCCATCTCTTTCACATATATCTTCTCCAACTCATCAAACCATCTTTGAGATTACTCTTACATGGATTTTTTATCTCAAATGGCCATATGAAGTGATGTTACTTGGATTTTGATAGTCAAAACTGCCTTTACCCCATATATTAGTGAGTACGAGGTCACCTGGGTGGTAGTGCGGGTCGTGGTCTGGTAATCCCACAAAGCATGAAGGATATTGTCTATCCATGATTTCTTATCCTTATATACCATCTTCTAGAATATGTTGGAAATATTCTTGTTGAAATCATCTATCTTCCCATTGTCCATCACATGGTAGTGAGATGAATGGTTGGATTTGATTCTGTACTTCTAGTATAACTTTTCCAATTCAGCAGAGCAGATGTTGGTGTCATTGTCAATCAGTATTGTATGGGTGACACCAAATTTTGTAATGATGTTGGCCTTTACAAAGATAATGATGCATTTCTCCCCAACTTCTTTAAGGGGTATGTCTTAAGCCCATTTGGAAAATAACTCAGTTGTTGTATGTATGAACTTGAACTGTCTGATTGTAGCGGGAGGATATGATCCATCCCCTAGGTAGAAAATGGCTAAGAGTACTTAGCTATGTGACGTAACTCTAGGGGTCGGTGTATAAAATTGGCATGGACTTGGTAGGAATGGCACTTCTTGGTGAATATGGCACAATCTTGTATCATAATGGGCCAACAATACCCAATCCTTCAGATTTGATGAGAGAGATTGGTTGCTGAATGGTGCACTCCACAAGTTCTATTGTACACTTCTTTCATGATGGAAGTAGTCTCTTCTCCATCAATTCAACAAATAAGGAATCCTTCAAGGCCTCTTTTGTTGAGAACCTTTTTTTGGGTAACCCCTTTGTATAACACAAAGTTGAATTCCAGTCCTTGGACCTATTCCCTTCCAGCCCTATCTAGTGGGAGTTCCCCCTTCTAAAGGTAATTTTCAATGGGCGTCATCCAACCGGTTGTGTGACCATAAGGTGAAGAAATGAGTCTAATTTTATAAATTTTCTATGTATTTCTCTAGATAAATAGCAAGACCATCCAGCGGTGGGCAATGCTAATGATCATTACATCCCAGTATAGATCATCCAATGTTGTGGCTACATTTCCCAATGCATCACCTTTATCATTTTGAGACTGGTGGACATAGGTCAATGTTGGTTCTGATAGGAATTATTCCATCAGTTCTTGGAAATGGTTAATCATGGGTGCCAATACTTCTTTCTTAATTTCATAGTCACTATTGACCTATTTTATGACTAGATCTGAATCACTCTTTATCTTTAGTTGTCAGTCTTGTACATGAAGTCCCATTTCCAGGCCCGTAATGAAGGCCTAATATTCTTCTTCAATATTTTTACACCCTTCCCAAAGTAGGAAAGTGTAAAGTAGGATGGCCTTTTGGGTGATACAAGTATAATTCTCAGCCCCAATTTATGTAGCTTGAGATCCTCCGTCCTTTTCCCTATTGGGCTGCTGGAATCACCATTGATGTAAATTTCCCATGTATGGGGGTTATCTTGGATAGAGAACACTTCTTCATCTAGGATTTTGGCATTTAATGACATTGTTTCTTCTGAGGGGTGCTCTACCAGGAAGTCTCATAACTTCTGGACTTTGATGGCCTTCTAGGGTACATACAGTATGTCAAACTATTATAGGATGAACCTCCATCATGATAGGAATCCATTTAGTATGGGATGGTTGAGGATATATTTGAGTGGGTTGTAAATGGAGACCAGGTGGACCCCATGGTACTACAGGTAATTCCAAAGTTTTTTAACATCTAAGATTAGGGTTAGGGACTTCTTTTTGGTTTTTGAATTCCTAGTTTCATCATCAATCATTTTTCGGATCAGGTAATTGAGTTTTTCTCACTACTAGCATCATTATTATGCATGAGGAAGGTGCCTAATGACCTTTCTAGGGTGGTAACACACAAAATGAGTTATCTACCCTCAACTGGTGGCATTAGCACTAGTGGGATCAAGAGATTTATTTTGATAATATTTAACGCTTCCTAGCAATCATTATCTCACTCATATCTGACCCATTTATTCATTAACCTGGTGAAGCGTAAACATTTACCAACCAAGATGGCTATGATGCGCCAGATGTTGGCCAGGTTCCCTTAGAGACCTCTCAACTCGGTGAGGTTGTGAGGTGGGGACATTCCAAGGATGGATTTTGTTTTCTCGGGGTCTACTTTGATGTCACAATAGTGTACGATGAAGTCTAGGAATTTCCTATAGGTAATGCCAAATGAGCGCTTTAGGGGATTCATCTATAAACTGTGTAGTCACATTTTGTTGATGATAGTTTCAATATCTTCCATGTGTTTTTAGCACTGTCGTGATTTAACCACTAGATCGTCAACATAACACTTGATGAATTTTTCCAAGAAGTGCTTGAAGATGCAATTCATGTCGCGCTGATATATGGTGTTCGAATTTTTAGACCAAAGGGAGTCACCTTATAACAGAACACTCCCTAAGGGGCCCTAAAAGCAGTAGATTTTTCATCTCATTGGGCCATCAGGATATGGTTGTATCCAAAATAGCTCTCCATGAAAGGGTGTTCCTGATATCTGGTAGTTTCCTCAATCAAAAATTCTATGATTGGGAAATGTGGATTATGGTCCCTAAATTCAATGCAGATTCTATTCTGTCTGTTCTTCTTCTTGATAGGGACTATGTATTCTAGCCAGATCAGATATTGGAATTCTCATATGAAGTTCGATCTGATCAGCTTATCAACATCAACCTCTATTTTGGCATCATGTGTTAGTTGGATCCTTCTGGATGCCTGCTTATAGACCTAGTGGTATTCTGTTAATCTTATAAGATGAGTGGAAGCTTCAAGATCAAGGCCTATCATTTCTATGTAGTTCTAGGTAAATATATCTCTATTCTATTTAGGAAGTAGGTATATGCCTTCTTCTCCTCTATAGGCATATCCATACTAATTAGAATAGGCTACAAGTCATCTATGGTGACCATATTTATCTCCGTAAGTTCATTGATTGTGGTGGAGACACCTTCTTCGAACGCGGTAGGGGAATCTCTGAGGTATTTTTCTACTTCATCATTTTCTTCCTCATAATCTTCCACATCTTATTCCTATTATGATTGAGAGATTATTCTCAAGAAAAACTCTCAAATTTTGTGGTAGAAACAGTCTTTCTCCTTAGTGAGAGAGGCGAGGGCAGTTTGAGGTACCAAGGATGGGTCGGGTGCATCTCTGTTAGGGATTTTCCTGGCATCATAGGATTTACCCTGCTCTTCTATGTCTTTGTACTTGGAATCCATAATAGAGACCATGCATATAATTGAGTCTACATACATACATGCACTTATTCATTCTACTTGGTTGATGGATAATACATACTCTTCCCCAAGCTGCTGGAGGGGTCGGCGGGAGAAATTTCCAATCTATTCGGAGCAATAATCCAATCAATGTCATTGCCTGAAGGATGTTTTTCTTCCGATTCATAGAACCTTGCATCAATATAATGTGACTCACATGACTCAAATAGATATTTATCAATGTGTAATGTCCTATTTTTTCCATTAGTGCAGTATTTGACGCACTGATGGTATGATGACGGAATACTAGTGTGTTGATGCAGTCAAGGCCTCCCTAATAGGACATTGAAGGTCGTACTTTTCCGCACTACAAGGAACTCGGAATCTGACATGAGGTCTCCAAGCCAAGTTTTAATCTTCATTTGTCCCAATTGTTTCTGTTCACTTTTTTCATTTCCCAGTAGGGTTGTGGTGTAGGGTGTTAGGTTTTCATCATCATAGCATAGTCGATGAATCATTTGTAGTGGGATGAGATTGACTCTAGATCCGTTGTTGATGAAGATCCTCCAAACATCAATTATGTTTATCTTTACACGTACATAATAGGGTTTTATGTGCATTTATATGATGGTGTCTCCATCCTTGTCCGTGAAGGAGATGATGGCATGACATTCTTTGGGATTGGTCTCTGTCTGATAGACATCAATGGCTACTACATCGGCCTTCAAATCCTGGGGACTTAGTAAGGCTTTGATGAGTGCCTCCCTAAGATATACATACAGACATAACGCATCCATGATTGACAACTTTGTTGGTACTAAAGATAGCTGCGTTAGAATATCATACACCTACCCAGAAGGTCGGCGCTTCCCGTCTCAGGGTTTCTCTTTCAAAGATACTTTAGGGGTTTGGTCTTTGGAGGTATATGGTTTGGCCTTTGTGACATGAGCTGGTGGCACTGAGGTCTTTTATGGTTTTGTCCAAACCGGTCCGCCTGTATGCCTTGGGCAATTTGATATTTTCTCTTCCCTTGATTGATATTCCAAGATAAATAGGCTTGTATTTCTTCTGACAGGGGCGGAGGAGCATTTCGGTTCTTGTTGTGTCTTCAGGAGGGTCCTTCCGAAAGTTTCATAAATGTTAATGGTTTGAGTTATGATGTGTCCAGGAATTTGACTCATGTCATGATCATGCCTTCCAAGAATCCTTTGGCCTCTGTGGCCTCTTCCTCATTTGGACGGTCTTCGAGACCCACTTCATCTGCTCGCATTAGCTCTGTTAGATGGTGTAACACCCCAAGATTTTATAGTGTGTTATTTCTTCAAAATAATTCAATAACTTTCACTACACGCAACACCAAGTTCAATTGCACCATGACTTACCCAAAAAAAAGCCATTAAAAGAGGTCATGAATAGTATTAACTAAATTTTAAACTTTATAATTTTAGAATCCATATTATGAGTTTCTTAGTCATAATGCAAGAACAGATTCATTTTCAGTATTGAACTTTTATCAACTTTTGATAGTGAAACCTTTTTAAATACAATATTTTAAACTTTTTGACTAAATGGAGACATCAAAAAATTTAAAATTAAACTTCCCAAGCTTCCACGGTACGCTTTCCTTTGAATAAAACAGTAGCGTGTGTTGTACGCAACTTCGAGTGTTAACACACACCACAACCAATCAAACTGGCCGTTATGAATAGTAATACCTAAATTTTGAAATAATATATATTTTATATTTTGAAATGGACTTCATTTTTGGATTCGGAATATCGAATTTAGCATAAGGTGAAATTTTGGTACTTTTCGGATAACTTTCATATTTTGATGAATAGTGAAAATTACTAAATTTTAATTAAAAACAACTTTTTTAATCAAAATAATTAATAGTGATAAATTATGAATTTGAGTGTTTTTAAAGTATATTTAGAATATATTTTTACAATTTAATATAATGTTGGTCATTAGACAAAATTTTACAATTAAACCGAACATAAACAAGTGTCAATCTTTTGATAGTTATTACCTCTTAAAAACACGCTTTTTGTTTTGACAGCGGGAATTAATTTTAAATTAATTTCTGCCACTTCTGTGTTTTGAATTTAGAAAAATGGATTCCATATTTGGAATCAGGATGTCCAAATTTTGTAAATAGGTAACTTTTATTTTTAGACATTTTGAATAATTACTGTGGTAAATATTTTATTTACCATGGTTAAGGGTAAATCCGGTAAATAAGGGTTAAAATATAATATTATAATAATACAAAATTAACCTAAAACGTGTCCTAACCTTATTGGTGGACACATACCCTACCATGAACATCCTTGGGTCAATTTGGGGACCCCTTGGAGCCACTTGTATGTGGTAGGGACACTTTATATTAATAAAGTTAAAATAAAAATAAAAATGGCATAAGCTTACATCTTTTAGAAGAACAATTTTTACATAGGGTTATACATGTTGGATTTTCGATTATAAATATTCATTAGAAAGATAAAAAGATTTCCTAAATAATTATATTTTATTTATAATTTTTAGACATTAAATAAGTTATTTTATTTATGACACAATGATGATGCGGTAATTACTATAATAGTGAAAAATTAAAATAATTGATATTATAAATACCAAAATAAATATAATATGAAACTTTTAATGAATTAAACTAATTTTATAGGATAATATGATATATTAGGATTGATTTAATTGACTTTTTTCGAAGTAATCAATCTGTTATGAGTTTCAAAAAAATCAACTATTGAATAGTGTCAAAATTGACATAAAAGAGTTCTTAAAACAAATATTATATTATTAATTGATATTAAATTCCTAAAAATCTAAGGTTAGGCCAAGAGACTTATATCATGATAGGTTAATCATTAATGGACCACTTGGGGGTATCTTGGATGTATATAGTAAGTTTATTAACCATATTATATAAAACTACAAAGAGACATTGTAAAAGTGAAACTAATTAACTTAGAGTTAATACTTAAAGATAAGGTTAATATAAGTACCCAAACCTGTCTAACTTCTATTGGTTGAGTTGTTTTCGACCTATCCCCACCTTAACATTTAAATAATCAACTTTGGAGCCATTAGAAACCGAATATGAATTTATTATAAATTAATATTTCTAGCTTTTCCAAAGGTGCCCCTCACCCCTCTTATAAAAGGGCACTCCTCCTTCTCATTTCTTCACACCTCTAAAGCCTTTTGGTTCTTCCAATCTCTGCCCAAATACTCTCCCAACATCCCTCACTACAACCTAGAGGCCTTAGTTTGATCAGAAAGCCAACCTAAGGAGCCCTTTTGATCAAATCAAAAGGAAGAACCCGAAGAAGAGGTAATGATTTCACCACCCTTCTCCAAGTTCGTTTCTTCTTCCACTTCTTCTTCCTTTGTTCTTACCATTCTAAAATAATAACTCCAGTGTCTCACATATACTATGATGTTATTATAAATATGGTACAATCATATTCAGTATTCTATCCACCCTTTGAATAACATGTCACCATACGTGCGTACGTACGGCTTACCGTCTCCACGTCGTGGTGTAATTGTTATTCAATATAATATTATTTGGATGGGTATAATAATGATGTGTAACTCATGTAAATAATAAATATAACATGTTAATGATTCTGTATATATGATATACCATCCATTTATATATTATTTTAATATCAAAAGAATGATATTGTCGCTCGTGCGTACGTACGGACTACCGTCTCCACGAACGCGATGAGATTCATTCTCCATCGTATCCATTCAAGTATAATTATCATTTGATGATTTAAAAATAATGTTTAAGGACTGGATATCATTCTGTATATGAATAAGATACAACAACCATGGCTTATGTAACAAAACATATAAAAGAAAATGAGTAAGTTAACTCCCGAAACGACGATAATTCTAAGACAAATCAATGTTAAAAGATCATATATGATATCATATTAATATATATGATTCTTTTATAATTTAATAACAACTATTTCACCATTATACAGGAGGTTAACCTACCCCAACAAATGAAAAGTACAAGGTAAGGGTTATTTCACAATCTCTTCATTATCCGAGATTGTTTATACGTAATAATCTACTGGGATATCTTTATCATCCACATCCATGTTTCTTAAAAATGTATTTCAAAACATTTTTACTATTTACAAGAATATGGGTTAAAGTCATTTATACCCTTGTTTGACTTTTTATAAGAGGTTTATAAAGGAATATTTCCGTCATTTTCAAAACAAGGTCATTTTTAACCTTTTTGACAGAATTGAGGTAAGAATGTTTTTTTTAACTTATACGGCGGGTGCGGTTATTTTACGTCGTTATAAAATCTTCAAAGCTTTCCTTACAAGATTATAACAATATTTTCAAATAAAATGTTTTATTTTATATGGATCTTAAATTATTTCAAAATAAAAGGAGATATTTCTTTAAAAAGAATTTTGATTTCATCTATGTCAACATCTTTTGATGGATTTTAAGATTATTTGAAGTTGATTTATTATGATACAAAACTTCTATATTGTATTGAAGGTTTTGTGATATGTTTGACTGTGGATGTGCTATTTTTATACCATTCATAGTTTATGGTGAAAGTATTTACATTTCGTATGCTAGTTTTAATACGAATGTTTATGTTATGTTTAAACCTTTTCATATGGGAATGCATTGGACTTAATATGTGACGGGTGGAGCCCGCTATAGCTCCTCGATGCATCGGTAGGTCTCATGAGACAAACTAGTGTCTTGGCACAAGGCCTTGACAAAATCTTATTTGTAGTCTTGGCACGAGGCCTTGGCTATGTGGTTATGATAGTCTGGCATTATGCATTCCAACATTATGAAAGTGGTTATTGATTTTTGCATGTGATTATTCGATTAGTAGAATATCCATGTGAATAAGTAAATGGCATTATTTCATTTTATTTATGCCATACCATGTTGAAAGTTCATGTTTGAAAGGCTTTTGTTTTAGTTATACATTGCCTTAAAAGTTTATTCTTATTTATGAAAGTTACCGCTATTTTGTTATCCTTACTGGGCATTTGAGCTCACCCCTTTTATATGTTTTATTTTTCCTAGGAAGTGAAGAAGTAAATTATGAATGACCTACAGGGATATTATGTGGGGATATGAGTGTGGATTATGGAGACATTATGTTGTTGTAGTAGTTTTTCATTTTATGATGTAATGTAAAACCTATGAATATATCTAGTGTTTCCAAGGCTACTAAACCAATCGGTCTTTCGAGATTTGATCTTTCTTGTGATCATGCCAATGTTACGAAGTAATGCACCGACTCTGGGTAGCTGGGGTCGGGGCGTTACAGTTGGTATCAGAGGAAGTTTAGTACAAACCTTGGAAGCTAGATTTAGATAAACTCTGATTAGAGCACGTAGACCTAAGATGAACTTTGAGGATTAGTATAGAAGAACTTCTTAGAATTTTGGTATTGTAGAGATTTTTTGAGTTTTCCGAGCAATACATCCCTGTCTGGATACGAGCAGGTAGAGGCGGCTCTGGCACAGATGTACCTAGGGGTAAAACCCGAAAACACCGCTTTGAGATAGACTCGAACGGGAACTGGTGAACGACAACGGGCCTTGCTGCACTCTTGGTTACGACACTCCCGGGGGATATGCTTAGGATAACTCTCATTTTCTTTACAAATCATTATAAAGGGTTTATGAGTATATACTTCCTCAAAGAAAACATTTTTATGATTATGGATTATATCCATAAATAGTTCAATTTATGTTAAGTGTTTTATAAGTATGGGATTATGTATTTTGATTCATAAACTGATCTATTTTATGCCATTGTATAGAAATGGCGCCCAGTAGAAGGAATGAGAACTCCAGAAATACACATGATTCAAAGAGAATGAAGGATCATATCTTTCGTGGTCTTAAGCTAGAATTTATAAGAGAAATAGTCTCCCATGTATTATCATCATATGAAGAAATAATATCATGTATTGATAAGATAAGTAAAGAGTTTACTGAGTCCTATGGCTTTGAAGGGAAGCAAGAGAAGAAAAGGATGGAAGAGAGAAAGATGGATAAAAGTAAGAGGGAAAAGAATAATTTTCCCATATGTGGTAACTGTGGAAAGAAACACCCTGGAACTTGCCTGAAAGGAATGGGAGTTTGTTATAAGTGTGGAGGAAAAGGGTACAAAGTACGTGACTGCAAGGGTAAGAAAATGGTTTTAAATGTACAATGCTTCATTTGCAAGGAGTTTGGACACTACGCGAACCTATGTCCCAGTCATCAGACTATGCCGCAAATGATGCTATTGGATAATAATCAAGTTATGATACTACCACAGATGAAGAGGAATGATTAGAGTTCTTATGTTGATTATGTCAATTGAGTGTTGTATCAACAATGTACTTGTTATAATAATTATGGAGTATATAAGGATTGTACTGCAGTACTATTTCATTAAGGACTTGAGATTGTGTGGAACAATGAAAAGTGACTCATTAGGAGGATAGATTTTTGGAAAATATATGGTTGAGAGAATGATAAACCATAATATAGTTCTGATACTGAGGTAGTGATTTTGGAATAATATGTGATTGTTTTGGATAAATTAAATTGGATATTCTTGACTACCTTGGAACTGATTAATGATTTGTATATTCCATCATTGTTGGGGTTTAAAACATTTTTGGATTAATGAAGTATATCCAGCATTCTATATGGAATAAGGGAGCATGAATGTAATCAATAAGGAATATAGTAATACATGATGAAGGTATTCATATGCTATTACGGGGTAAAAAGGATCTATATTATGTTTACCTTCCTTATGAATGTTGGACTGTGAGTTTGGAAAGAAGTATTTTGGATAGTTCTAGTTTGGATTATTTTGGATTGCCATAAAAGGAAAACCCGGAGGTTGGGCGGCAACCCGTCGCGTCCGGCAAGGCTGCGAGACTTGAACCCGCAACTGAAGGGCGACAAGGGTGTATCACCTACCACTGGCCCATGAGATGTCCTGGATTAAATAACGTTGTTTTTTTAAAGATCTAGTAGATGAATTATAAATTCATTTATTTTGGAACCCTGTACGAATAGTATAAATAAATAAAAAATTACATTCTATTATCTTTTAGAGTGAAAGATGAGTTTGTGGTAGAAACTTATTAATGGATAAAACTCTGATTATAAAGTAAGTATATCTCCTTATGATCTTAGCCAATCTCATAAATAAATTCCTCAACATTAATAAAAGGAACTTAGAACAAAAATGTTTCCCTAGATGGTACCTTAAATCATCACTAATTTATGGCTTTGGGATTGTTGGCCTTTTCATAGCCATGTTCTCTACCACTCTCCATCAGATAATTGATGATTAGATTTCTCTTCCATATCCATATTTTTCTACATGGAACCCTAGTATGTGTTATTTTCGGTAATCTTCATACTTTCCACTTTTTTTTTTAAATAGAGGACTCATTAATTCATTTTTTGATGTGGGATTTCAACTAAGAAATTTTGAAACGTAAAAAATGTGTTATCCTAATACCCTATGTTTTGTTGAACCGATGGTATTTCAAATCATCATAGATTGATGAGTTTAAGGACCTCAATTTTATACTTGTTTGTGATTGATGACCTCAATCACTACCTATAAATATTTACGTTTTTCCTCCAATTATATGTCTCTAATTGCCACCAATGTTCTCCTAATCGAGATCATAATTTGGTGGTGACCCTTTCATTTCTCTTTTCCTCATATTAAGACTAAATTTTAGTAACCCAATTTCCGATGTGGGTTTTCCCACAAATATATTATCTATTTTCAACCTTTTATTTTCGAAGAACAATTTCAAATTGCGAGGACGCAATTTATTGAAGGAGGGGAGAATGTAACACCCCAAGATTTTATAGTGTGTTATTTCTTCAAAATAATTCAATAACTTTCACTACACGCAACACCAAGTTCAATTGCACCATGACTTACCCAAAAAAAAGCCATTAAAAGAGGTCATGAATAGTATTAACTAAATTTTAAACTTTATAATTTTAGAATCCATATTATGAGTTTCTTAGTCATAATGCAAGAACAGATTAATTTTCAGTATTGCACTTTTATCAACTTTTGATAGTGAAACCTTTTTAAATACAATATTTTAAACTTTTTGACTAAATGGAGACATCAAAAAATTTAAAATGAAACTTCCCAAGCTTCCACGGTACGCTTTCCTTTGAATAAAACAGTAGCGTGTGTTGTACGCAACTTCGAGTTTTAACACACACCACAACCAATCAAACTGGCCGTTATGAATAGTAATACCTAAATTTTGAAATAATATATATTTTATATTTTGAAATGGACTTCATTTTTGGATTTGGAATATCGAATTTAGCCTAAGGTGAAATTTTGGTACTTTTCGGATAACTTTCATATTTTGATGAATAGTGAAAATTACTAAATTTTAATTAAAAACAACTTTTTTAATCAAAATAATTAATAGTGATAAATTATGAATTTGAGTGGTTTTAAAGTATATTTAGAATATATTTTTACAATTTAATATAATTTTGGTCATTAGACAAAATTTTACAATTAAACCGAACATAAACAAGTGTCAATCTTTTGATAGTTATTACCTCTTAAAAACACGCTTTTTGTTTTGACAGCGGGAATTAATTTTAAATTAATTTCTGCCACTTCTGTGTTTTGAATTTAGAAAAATGGATTTCATATTTGGAATCAGGATGTCCAAATTGTGTAAATAGGTAAATTTTATTTTTAGACATTTTGAATAATTACTGTGGTAAATATTTTATTTACCATGGTTAAGGGTAAATCCGGTAAATAAGGGTTAAAATATAATATTATAATAATACAAAATTAACCTAAAACGTGTCCTAACCTTATTGGTGGACACATACCCGACCATGAGCATCATTGGGTCAATTTGGGGACCCCTTGGAGCCACTTGTATGTGGTAGGGACACTTTATATTAATAAAGTTAAAATAAAAATAAAAATGGCATAAGCTTACATCTTTTAGAAGAACAATTTTTACATAGGGTTATACATGTTGGATTTTCGATTATAAATATTCATTAGAAAGATAAAACGATTTCCTAAATAATGATATTTTATTTATAATTTGTAGACATTAAATAAGTTATTTTATTTATGACACAATGATGATGCAGTAATTACTATAATAGTGAAAAATTAAAATAATGGATATTATAAATACCAAAATAAATATAATATGAAACTTTTAATGAATTAAACTAATTTTATAGGATAATATGATATATTATTATTGATTTAATTGACTTTTTTCGAAGTAATCAATCTGTTATGAGTTTCAAAAAAATCAACTATTGAATAGTGTCAAAATTAACATAAAAGAGTTCTTAAAACAAATATTATATTATTAATTGATATTAAATTCCTAAAAATCTAAGGTTCGGCCAAGAGACTTATATAATGATAGTTTAATCATTAATGGACCACTTGGGGGTCTCTTGGATGTATATAGTAAGTTTATTAACCATATTATATAAAACTACAAAGAGACATTGTAAAGGTGAAACTAATTAACTTAGAGTTAATACTTAAAGATAAGGTTAATATAAGTACCCAAACCTGTCTAACTTCTATTGGTTGAGTTATTTTCGACCTATCCCCACCTTAACATTTAAATAATCAACTTTGGAGCCATTATAAACCGAATATGAATTTATTATAAATTAATATTTCTAGCTTTTCCAAAGGTGCCCCTCACCCCTCTTATAAAAGGGCACTCCTCCTTCTCATTTCTTCACACCTCTAAAGCCTTTTGGTTCGGCCAAAATCTGCCCAAATACTCTCCCAACATCCCTCACTACAACCTAGAGGCCTTAGTTTTATTAGAAAGCCAACCTAAGGAGCCCTTTTGATCAAATCAAAAGGAAGAACCCGAAGAAGAGGTAATGATTTCACCACCCTTCTCCAAGTTCATTTCTTCTTCCACTTCTTCTTCCTTTGTTCTTACCATTATAAAATAATAACTCCAGTGTCTCACATATACTGTGATGTTATTATAAATATGGTACAATCATATTCAGTATTCTATCCACCCTTTGAATAACATGTCACCATACGTGCGTACGTACGGCTTACCGTCTCCACGTCGTGGTGTAATTGTTATTAAATATAATATTATTTGGATGGGTATAATAATGATGTGTAAATCATGTAAATAATAAATATAACATGTTAATTATTCTGTATATATGATATACCATCCATTTATATATTATTTTAATATCAAAAGAATGATATTGTCGCTCGTGCGTACGTACGGACTACCGTCTCCACGAACGCGATGAGATTCATTCTCCATCGTATCCATTCAAGTATAATTATCATTCGATGATTTAAAAATAATGTTTAAGGACTGGATATCATTCTGGATATGAATAAGATACAACAACCATGGCTTATGTAACAAAACATATAAAAGAAAATGAGTAAGTTAACTCCCGAAACGACGATAATTCTAAGACAAATCAATGTTAAAAGATCATATATGATATCATATTAATATATATGATTCTTTTATAATTTAATAACAACTATTTCACCATTATACAGGAGGTTAACCTACCCCAACCAAGGAAAAGTACAAGGTAAGGGTTATTTCACAATCTCTTCATTATCCGAGGTTGTTTATACGTAATAATCTACTGGGATATCTTTATCATCCACATCCATGTTTCTTAAAAATGTATTTCAAAACATTTTTACTATTTACAAGAATATGGGTTAAAGTCATTTATACCCTTGTTTGACTTTTTATAAGAGGTTTATAAAGGAATCTTTCCGTCGTTTTCAAAACAAGGTCTTTTTTAACCTTTTTGACAGAATTGAGGTAAGAATGTTTTTTTTAACTTATACGGCGGGTGCGGTTATTTTACGCCGTTATAAAATCTTCAAAGCTTTCCTTACAAGATTATAAGAATATTTTCAAAGAAAATGTTTTATTTTATATGGATCTTAAATTATTTCACAATAAATGGAGATATTTCTTTAAAAAGAATTTTGATTTCATCTATGTCAACATCTTTTGATGGATTTTAAGATTATTTGAAGTTGATTTATTATGATACAAAACTTCTATATTGTATTGAAGGTTTTGTGATATGTTTGATTGTGGATGTTCTATTTTTATACCATTCATAGTTTATGGTGAAAGTATTTACATTTCGTATGCTAGTTTTAATACGAATGTTTATGTTATGTTTAAACCTTTTCATATGGGAATGCATTGGACTTAATATGTGACGGGTGGAGCCCGCTATAGCTCCTCGATGCATCGGTAGGTCTCATGAGACAAACTAGTGTCTTGGCACAAGGCCTTGACAAAATCTTATTTTTAGTCTCGGCACGAGGCCTTGGCTATGTGGTTATGATAGTCTGGCATTATGCATTCCAACATTATGAAAGTGGTTATTGATTTTTGCATGTGATTATTCGATTAGTAGAATATCCATGTGAATAATTAAATGGCATTATTTCATTTTATTTATGCCATACCATGTTGAAAGTTCATGTTTGAAAGGCTTTTGTTTTAGTTATACATTGCCTTAAAAGTTTATTCTTATTTATGAAAGTTACCGCTATTTTGTTATCCTTACTGGGCATTTGAGCTCACCCCTTTTATATGTTTTATTTTTCCTAGGAAGTGAAGAAGTAAATTATGAATGACCTGCAGGGATATTATGTGGGGATATGAGTGTGGATTATGGAGACATTATGTTGTTGTAGTAGTTTTTCATTTTATGATGTAATGTAAAACCTGTGAATATATCTAGTGTTTCCAAGGCTACTAAACCAATCGGTCTTTCGAGATTTGATCTTTCTTGTGATCATGCCAATGTTATGTAATAATGCACCGACTCTGGGTAGCTGGGGTCGGGGCATTACAGATGGAGAAAGTTTCAATTCATTGAGGCTTTGAAATAGCCACAGACCTGGTCGTATCGGAACGAGTAGAATTTATTTCTTCATTCTTCGAATTGATTTCTTTTAGCACCCCTTCGCTCATATTGACAAGTAGGGGGCGATGTTGGCGTCCAGGGGGTCCTGCACATTTTGGTGGGGGCCTCGCAACTAGAGCTAGTGTTAGGGATAGGTTAAGCGTGAAAAAAGATGCTTCAGCATTTCCCGTTCTTCTCCCTGGGGATGATGGGGTCACTAAAGACTTGAGATTGGTCCATTTCAAGGAGTCTTATATTCTTTGGGGAATGGAAGAGAAATCTCAGAACCCTCTCATGTACTTCACCAGGATAAGTGGTGTTCACAATTCATCAGGAAGGTTATTGATTCACATTGTGAGAATTTCATCCCGGGGGAGTGTATGATTCAAGGAATAAGTCTGGCATTTTCATCTGACAATAAAGCCTAAGACTCTCATTCTCTCACTGCTTGCAATTCATGAGCACTCACTGTTGTCTTAGGAAGTGTTGAACTGAATTTGAAAAGAAACTGTCACCATAGGTCCTCTCATCCTATGATTGAATTGGATGGAAATCTAGTATACCATATGAAGGTAGATCCATGCCAGGTTTGTACAAAGCACCTGCATTTTACTGCTTCTTACTACTCCATAGTTCCCGTCATGGGGTCACAGTAAGAGGCATAGTGCATTAAATGCTCTTACGGTTCTCCCGAGACATTGAATACTTGGAATACAGAGTTTCCGACATTTGGAGGGGGCGGAACGTTGCTCACCCAATCAGGTTAGGGTTATAACTTTGGATGTATCAGATTGTGTTTCCCCTTCATAGCTTCTAGTCAAGCTGTTAGTTGATCGGTGATGTTCAAGAACCCTTGATGCATATTATATCGGGCTTGATCTTGGGCTAGTGAGGAAGTTTCCAAAGCTATGTGTGCTAGCGTTGTTGGAATTTGTGTTGGATACCCATCTAAGGGTATCTTTTGTGGGTTTACCTAGATATTCTATGGCTTCCATCCCAGCAGGGGGAAGTAATGATGTCCTTCTAGGGCCAAGTTTAAGTATGTTGACAGATTCGATGTCGGGTTGGACGAGCCTATGAGCATGGATTCATTTACCAGGATAAGTTCTTGTAGAAATAGAACCACTTCTAGGAATATATACTGATGTTACGTAGGGGGAACACATCCGGAAAGGTAGCTCCCTCGACGCAGCTCAACATTAATTCTCCTGAGCTCTATCATTTCATCCTCCTTGGCGAGCCTTTCCTCGAGGGTGAGGGAAACATTCTTAGGGGGAGGAGAAGGCGAGTCATAGATGACCTTTTATTTATTCTTATCCTTATTGGGGTTTCACAAAGGAGGTAATGACAAGTTAATTCAGGGGGTGCCCAAATTTAGGATAACTCTCTAATTTCGGGTATGCACACCATCAGGCTCAATGTGGGATGCATCTAGGAGGGAACCATATTCACCATATTCCTCTCCCTATTTGCCATTTCCTATGAGATCCATGGTGTTGAAATTTACCACATTCTCTGATACATACCCCATTGGGGGTGGTGTACCCGGTGCCAAATGGTAGGAAGGATTTCTACTTCCTTTGTTCGATTTTCCCCTTGCATTCTGTTGTATTCTTCAGGTTTTTGGGAAAATATTGACCCAAAGGGATCCTAGTCTAACCTTGTAATGTTCCTTTATCTCGGAGGGTGTGATCCATGAGAATGGGTGGAATAGGTGACTCTTCTTCCCATAATTCTTCATAGACAGGAGAAGACGGACATCCACTTTGTGGGTACATGAGGTAAAAAATCCCCTAGCCCTCCGGGCTGAGGTTGTTCCCCTTCTTCCATTGATGCACTACGGCCAGGATTTGTTGGTCTTATGGGGGAACATGGATTTAAAAATTCCCCCATCCCTATGGACTGGTATTGTTCCAACATCATTGGGTTAGTTGTCACTATTGCATCCTTTTTGATTTCATGCACTCTCATGCGGGTGTGAGCTGAGTATGGAATTGGCCCTACACAAAGTCTATGGTCTTTTGAAGACATGAACACTACTTTATAGTTGGATTCCATTATGTGGGAATCCTACTGGATGTTCTTGGTTTCTTGACTCATAATCTTTTTGATGGCTTGATCTCTTCGGTCTTAATGCTTTTGATACTTAATCTAGGCTTGTTGTTGTTGATTATCCCATATTTTCTCATCAAGGGTTTCATTTCATTGCTTCCTTTGGGTGATGAAAGAGCAATATTTCATTTCCAATGAGTTTAGCTATATGGGACGTGAGATGAAGTGTAGAGCTCCCTATTCTCCCCATCCATGATTATAAACTCTAGTCAGGGAATTAGGAATGAGGAAACACAACATGTGTAGTGTATGGAGGCAATCCAGTTCAAGTTCTTTCTTTCACCTTTTTGTTTGTGTCTACCATGCGGATGGGTGGGATTCTAGGTTTATTGGATATCAAAGATCCCCTAATGTGTTGACATGGTCTGCATACCCTTCGTAGGGTAGGAATTTTTCTTTCAACTAATTAAGGTTCGTCCATATATAGATCTAGATATCATGTATACATTCCCCATACAACTCTCTGGGTATGTTGAAGTTAGAAGTGGTCGTAGGAAAATACATAACTAGTATATTAGCCATATCTAGTTGTCTTCTCATGAGAAACATATCATGTTGTTGTTCTTATAAGGGTTCCCCTTCTTAATATTCCTAGCTTTATTGATTCTTAATAATTTCATTACAAGCAAATGGGTTGGTGGGAGCCTCATTGATATGCAGATGGCATGGGGGTGGCATAGAAGATGAGTGTATCTCTGGGATATCCTATGGTTGAGAAAAGATATCACTCATCATAAACGGAGTACCTAACACGTCTGAATCAATCTTTTTTAGCGCCTCATAATAGGAGGGATTCCTTGCATTTGTTTTAGTATGGGGATGTTATTCTCATAGGTATGAATTTTGGTTGTGGGGACTACCTTTGTAATTAGTTCTACAACGGTGAGGGATACTATTTCAACTTGATGCCCGACCGTGGAAAACGTCTTTACAGCGTATACCCCAGGTAGGACCTTTAGGGTAGGCTACAACTAGGGTAATACCTTCTTGGTGCTTAATGTCACTTAGTGGAGGACCATCTCAATGACTCCTATGATGGAGAGGACTACTATCACAGCTTGATACCTAGCTGCAGGGATAATTTTTATAGTGCACATCTTAGAGAGGTCCTTCGAGATGTACTTCAATGAGGGGAGGAACTTCTCATTTCTTAATGTTACTATGAGGAGGACATTCACAAAAACTGCCATTGTGGGGAGGGCCTTCACAATGACTATAATCCTGGAGAGGAATACCATCATGGCTTGATGTCCAATTGTAGATAGAAGAATATTTATAGCCTATACGCTAGGGAGGACCTTCAGGGAAGACAACAGCAAGTGGAGGACATTCTTTTTTTTCTGATCTTCAGGTCAAGGGGAGGTCAACCCTGATGCACATCAGAATATTGGAACTTGTGATGGATCATTCCAGGACCACGGGGTGATCCCCCCTGGGTACTCTAGGGAGGACCTTCAGAGTTGCTGGTAGCGACATTGTGGGGACGGCCTTCACAACTGCTACTCCCACTTCAATAATTTGGTAATGGACTGATAGGTTCTTAAGACTTTATTGATATATGTATGAGGGATTCAAGAACCCCATATTCTATAAGATAAAGATTATGTATGTGCTCTTCATTTTCTGGTTGCATTTGGAGCATTTTATTTTTTAGTGCTCTTTTGAGGGTAACTGGGGCTGCCAATTGTTGGTGATGACCATCATATAAAGGTCCCTATTTTTTGGGCCTCGTGATGTCACTGGGATACGCCAATGAGCATCTTGAGTTTTTGTAGGGATATATGACTACCCTGGAGTGGCCACTACATTTGACCCACCTACCCTAGTTGGAACAAGTATTTTTTCTCGATCTGGTTATCAATGTATCACAGGATATTTTTGTCCCCCCTGTTGGACTGGAGTAACAATGCATAACTACTCTGGAGCGACTAACCCATTTTGTGAGTAAGTCATTCTGTTCGAGGAAACTGGGTCATGGGCCTAGTTTCTCACCATTTCTACTGATGAAATAATGTATTGTCATGTTTTTATGATATGGTCTAGGATCGATATTTGATCTTCCATCATTTCCAGGATATGCTGAGATACATCATTGGATGGAATGGTTATAAAGGACCATTTTGATATCTGAGAAAGAGTTTGTGCCTACTCTGGTCCTCCATGAGTAGCCAGTAGATAGTAGCATTTCTCCTATTCTGGGATAGAGGAATGAGACTGCCACCATTTTTCTTCAACTGTTTCCATCGTATTTGACTGGTGGTCTTTATATTTATGAGCTAGAATTTTCATCTTCTCGCTTGTCGTTTTATTTGTCACATGGGCTTTTTATGAATCCACAGTAATTTTAATCTTCTCATATTTGTTTTTCTTCCTATTTGGAAGGTGGGATTGACATGAATTAGAAGGTATTTTTGCCTGTATATAGCTAATTGACATCCTATTTGGATGATAAGCTTCTTATGCATTGATAGTTATCTGCATCTGCATGTAGTGTGCCACTCTGTCTGCATGGCAAGACTGGGGAGAACTAGAAGAAACGTTCATGTGCTTGTATATTTCCACCTTATTTAATTTGCGGGCTTGAGTGGAGGGGACAGAGTTGTATGTCTGCCCATTGAATGCCACCGCTTAGGTACGTCAGAGTTTTTCTTCAAGAACCAGAGTGATAGCATGTTCCTGATTATATATTCACTACCCTTGGAGAGTATCCCAAGGTGGCCAGGTGTCCTAGACTTTAGCAGGTTCCCTTGGCATAAGGTCCTCTTCAGCGGGAGGAGGTTCGGTAGTCTGGTGTCGGTGGCGACACTCTCTAGAGAGGGCCCATGAGTAGGACCCTTGTGTAGTTGAGATGTAGTTTTCAGCATCAAATTCATCTACCTCCCTAAGATAAGAGAAGTAATTTTTGTCAAATTATAGGGACATGCTCCTAAAACGGCTTGAGATAGGCATCATAGTCGCCTTGTGCTGGCATTCCAGCCACGACTGAAGAGGTAACTGGTGAGCCTTTGTAGACTGAAGGGCTTGTCTCATGGCCTCCACCATGAAGAGAGTACCATTTTAGTGGTACTATTTGATCAGTGTGTTAGATACCCAGTGTTGAAGAAGTTGGGTAGTCGAGGGGGTCCTTCTCTTCATTGGGGCCACGACTACCTACGAGATCGTTGATGCGTGTGTCTGCATTGGTCATTGGTATGTCATTTGGATCGAAGGATTCTCTCCAAGAACCAGCGATATACACATATGACATACAAACCACAATACCCCATAAAAGTATCATTCTTTTAAACATATTCATATTTGATGATTTAGTTTTTCATCCCCCCTCTTTTTTTTCTTATTCTGAGGAAAAGGGGATTGAGTGAAGTAAGACCACCACCTTGGTTAATGATTAACGTCGGGTTCACCATTTTTGTTTTACCTCAGAGGTGGTGCGTTCGGCACATATAAGAGAAAAAAAATGGTTTGACTTACTATATCCTTTTGTGTCTATTATCATTGGGGTTGAACTGCCACCTTCATTAAGGATTCACATCAGGTTCGCTATTTTTGTTTCACCTCTGAGGTGGTTCATTCATGGTGATGATGAAATTGTCAGATGAGAATTGTCACTCATCTCTTTTTCAAGAGATGGTTTCTTGAAAAAATCACTATTTATTTAATTTCAACCTATTCCTCATCATTAATCCTTTAAAAGGAGCTTGGATTAATCCTGTAGAGACTAGTTAATTCACCCCTTCCATATTGAGAAGGAGATTCCATAGTTAGACGATCCCAATGGGCGATTTCATGTGGTCAAGTACTTGTGAAATCGATCATCCTCAGATATAACTCCATTGGATGGTCTCCAATGGGTTTATTTGTGGATCCAAAAACTCCTAAAGACCCTGGTATCCATGATTCATGGACCTTAATTCCAAAGTTAGGTGCTCGTTGGACAATGTTTTGGCCAACGACACTTAAGGGCTCCGTTGGTTGATATGATGGGAAATCAGGCTCACCGCACCCCTTTGGGGGGGAAATTATTACCTATTCCTGGAATCTTTAACAATTTAAGTTGTTTTTATTTGTTTGTGAATCCTTGGTTCATTCCCAAAGAGTGTGTCTATAGGCTACCCATGGTTTGCAGAATCATCATAGGAATACATGGATTTGATGATATAGAGGTGATGTTGACTTGATCCATACAACAAGGCACTCTAGAGTTTATAGTCTTCTAGGGAGGAGAGAAAGTGACATGATGTTGGGATCAGACCCATAAGATGGGTTTCCTATGTATACTCAAGAGAGGAATCAGAACCCAAGTAGTTCAGATTTTTGGGGGCTTACACATAGAATCTTCATGTTTAAGAGGAAGTGATTGGGTGAACCCTTTCGGATGGGCTCGCATTTGATCATGGTCCTTCAAGTAGGCATCCTATGAATCTTGGTTTGATCAGGAATAATAGTTCTCATAGTTTCAGATTTTTTGGGGGTTGTAATTATCACAAACCTCTAAGACCACATGAGTCATGCTCGCTGTGAGAAGCAAGAGGATGTGAGAGATCCAAATAACCACATGATTCCTCTCCTGTTGGTGGGAGAGGGTGAGCCTACGCCAGAAGAATTCGGGCGAAGATGGGAGAGGGAGTGGAGCGATGAACCTTTCAATGTGAAATGACATTAAAGGTCATGTGACTCGGCCTCAGATGATTGGGGACCTACCTCAATGGGAGTGCCCCAAAACACCTTTTGGGAAGGGGAGGAGTTTTTTACCCATTAAAAGGGGAATCAAACATAACCCCTTTGACTTATCATCATTCCTAAATGAATGGAAAATTAGATGATCACACTTAATCCCTAGAGAGGGGAACTTCACATTAGCGTCCCAAGGTTGAAATTCAGGTAACCATTAGAATGTAGACCCATGGATATCCCGGAAGCCCAAATCATTGTGGGGAGAGACTTTATGACTCCGCTTACCATGGGTATGTAGACTCAAAGGGGCACGATGATGTACCTAATGGTCTGATCATACAGGTCTTGTGGCTTTAGAGGAGGCATTGGCCTGATGTCGGGGGACTGTTTCATGGTGGGATTATAGAGGACTAGACAGTAATGGATGGACGAGATTTGAACCAGAGTAAATAATACCAAAAAACACCCCATTCCACGTACTGATTTCTTGTGTGGGATGGGAGAGGCTCTACATACCACATTGGTATGCAGGCAAAGAATTCATCATTGTACCAAAGGGGTACATCGGCATGGGTATGGACCACCGCGCACTATAATGGTACGTGGTCCTAGATGTGGTCCATCACGCCTCTTTGGGTTTCACCCACATACCGGTGCAGTACGCGACACCAAGTTAAATCTGTGTAGTGATACACTATATGGAACAATATTTTGAAGGAGGGTCCGGGGGATTATCATTCGCAGGGAGTTAATCTGAGACAATTATGTGGTTCATAGTTTCCCCAATTAGGTTCGCAGTTCTCTTATTATTATAATGTTTCCCTGTTTTATGGTTCACGATTGGATGTACCTATGGAGAGTGTGGTTTGCAATTTGGGCTTCACCAATGATTCATGAGAGAATCCAGAATCTTCCTAGAGTGCTTTCTTCCAACCTCTGGGTCCCCTTTAAGCTTTCTTTTTCTTTCCATTCTCAATTCCTTCTGTGATTCTTTTATAGAGAATTGAGGCAATCAAGTTTATGGGAATCTATCACCATTTGCGGAGGCCCGTGATGAGATATCCTGACACTTGGAAGACTCAGTCCACCAGGGTTTACAGAGGCTATGGTTCATGATCATGGTTCACGGAACCCTGTTGGTTTTCTTCATCCGTGAATTGCTGAGTTCGCGAGATGGTATGCGGATGGGCTTCACACACATGAGTCTGTTGGTGACGTGGTTCGTGGTCCACTAGATTTTCTGGCCATCCCCCTACGGGCGAGTGCCACACAGATCATTCTGTGTATTGGTGGTTCGCGATCCTGGCATCCCACAAACCCTTCCTGGTACTAGTACGTGGGCCACGTAAAATCCTTTGAGAATTTGAATTCCTTCAAGTTTATTCTGAAATTTGTAACTCAATTGGAGTCTATTCACCTTGTTATACATGTAGGAGTACATTCTTCCTTCTAGAAAGTGGTTGTGGGATTATTATTTTCCCCTGGCGAAATTTTTGAAACCCTACAATGATTAAAACCCCAAAGGACACAAAAACCCTTAAACTCACCAAACACTATAAAAAACAAAAAATAAATTAAAATACCCTAGAAACATCAATAGACTCTATAAAAACCTTAAAAACCCTAAAAACCCTTAACACCATAAAATCCTTAAAAACATTAAAAAAAATTAAAGACCCTACAAAACAATAAAAGACTCTAAAACCATAAAACATCTCAAAATATCCTACAAAACCTAATAACCCAGAAAACCAAAAAGCCCCAAAAAACACTTAAAACCCTAAAACTATGAAAATCCTAAAACCCCAAAAATACCTTAAAACCCAAAAATTCCAAAAATTCCTTAAAATACCCTAAAAAAATATAAAAACTCTAAAACACTGAAAATGATAAAAGCCCCAAAAAATCCTAAAAACACTAAAAATGTTAAAACACCCAATACCAAAAAAGCCCCTAAAAACCAGAATTTTTTTTGAAAACACAAAAAATCGCTAAAAACAAAACAAAATCCCTAAGACCCAAAACTTGTAAAACCTAGGAAATCCTTATAAGTCCTAAAAATCCAAAAACCCCTAAAAACACTAAAAAATCTGTAAAAAAATTAAAAAATCCCTAAAAACGCTTAAAAGACCTAAATAGTTTAAAACCCCAACAAACCAAAAAACAATAAAAACAAAATAAACAAAATAAACCACATAAAACCTCCCAAAAAATTAGGAAATTTCTTAAACACCTAAAAATAGCTCAAAACCCATAAAACCACTATATCCTATACATCCCCAAAAAACACCTAAAATCAACATACCCTCAAAAACCCTAAAACTCTTAAAACCCTTTAAAACACTAAAAAATCCAAACCCCATAAAAACCTTAAAAACCATAATATCATAAAACCCCCTAAAACACTAAAAATATAAAATTCATAAAAACACAAATCCCTAAAAACCCCAAACCCCCAAAAAACCTTAAAAACTCTAAAACCCCCAAAAACCAATAGAATCCCTAAACTCTATTACCCACACCCTAAAACCGTTCTCCCTAAACCCTATACACTACTCCTTAAACCCAAAAACCTCCACCTAAAACCATATACACTACACCATAAACCCAAAACCCTTCACCCTAAACCCCATACAAAACAAAATAAACTCTAAAACTTAAACCTTAAACTCTACACCCTACCCCCTAAACCTTAAATGGTACGCCATAAACTCTAAAAACCACACCTTCTTCCCAAAACCGTGCACCCTAAACCTTATACCATATATACTAAACCCTAAAAAACAATAAATGAACATATGAAACCATAAAAAATCATAAAATACCATAAAACCCTAAAATACCCTTAAAACCCCTAAAACACCTAAAATACCCCAAAAACCCTAACAAACCCAAAAGACCATGAGATCCCTATAGCACCAATAAAAGACCAAAAAACCCCCAAAACATAAAAGATCAAAAAAAATCATACAACCACTAAAATACCCAAAAAAACCTAAAACCCTTAAAAAACATAAAACCCTTGAGAAATATTATAACCCCAAAGATACCCAAAAACATTAAAATCCCCCAAACCTGTAAAAAAAATAAAAATCCTAAAATCCCATAACATCGAAATAAACCCTAAAAACCCTGAACCCCCAAAATAACCTAAAATAGTACAAAGACCCGTAATGCCCAAAAAACCCTAAAATGACCATAAAACTGACAACCCTGAAAGGTGAAAAAACCCATTAAAACCTTAAAGTCCCTTAAACCATATAAAAACCCAAATCCCCCAAAAAACCAAGAAAGGATAAAATCCCTAATGATCCCTAATAACCTAAAAAACCAACAAAAAACAAAAAAAACATAAATCCCTAAATATGTTTTAAACACTAAAAGTCCCTAAAACCCTTACAAATTCCCTAACAACCCATAAAAATACCCGAAAATTGTGTAAAAATAATAGAAAATACTAAAACCCATACAAATACCCAATGACTATAACAAAATCTAAAAACCCTAAAAACTCTGAAACTCTCTAAACACACCTTAAAAACCATAAATACACAAAAACCCCTAAAACACCTAATACCCATTAAAACACTAAAAACCATAAAACCCCCCAAAAGAACCTAAAACTAAAAAAGGACCTAAAACCCCAAAAAATCACTTAAAGTCCAAAAAATCCTAAATACCTAAAAACCACTAAAATACCCTAAAATCCTAAAAAACAAAAAATACCAAAACCCTAAATAAAACAATGCCCCTAAATACCCATGAAAAACCCTAAATCCCTTAAAAATTTCCCTAAATACCAATAAAGCCATAAAACCCTAAAAACCACAAAAGACCATAAAACCACTAAAATTACATAAAAACCCAAAAAACCAAAATACCCCCAAGACACCATTAAAATACTAAAATACCCTAAAAACTCTAAAATACCCAAATAACACAAAAATTGTAATATCCCTAAAAACCTTAAAAACCCTAAAAGACCTTAAAACCCCAACAAAACCTAAAATATTAAAGACTATGAAAACCCTATAAAACCATTAAATACTCTAAAAGAACTAAAAACCCTAAAATCCCTAACTATCCTAACAACCCTAAAACCCCTAAAAGACACTAAAACACCAAAAGGCTGCAATATACCCGAGAATCCCTAAATGACTATAAAACCCTAAAACTTATAAAGGACACTAAATACCATAAAACCTCAAAAGATCCTAAAATACCATAAAAATCATAAATGTATCAAAACCCCCTAAAAACCATAAAAATCATAAAAAGCCTTAAAAAACTTAAAATCATTAAAAGAGCCTAAAACCCCTAAAAACCCCTAAAAGCCTACAAACCCTAAAACCCTAGAATCCCTAAAACACCTAAAAGCCCAAAAAACATAAAAAACCCATAAAAACATAAGGACCCTAAAATAATTTAAAACCATGAAAACTATACAAAATCCTAAAAAACAATAAAACCACCAGAACCCGTAAAACCCTAAAAATCATAAAAAAACTTTATAAAATCTTGAAACCCACAAAACCCCAAATAAAAAATAAAACCCTCAAACCACTCTAAAAACTATAAACCCCCTTAAACCCTAAACCCCCGTGAACCACCCTTAAACCCCAAAATCCCCAAAAAAACTAAAAACCCCTAAAAACACTATAAACCCTTAAAACCTTAAAACCCCTAAAATCCCCTAAAATCCTTAACAAACCAAAAAATCATAAAATCCATAAACCGTAAAAATATTAACCCCCCCCCCCTAAAAACCCTACACCCAAAACCCCATACAGTACACAGTAAACCCTATACCCTATTCCCAAAACCATACACCCAAAACTCTATAACCTATACCTAATCCCAAAACCCTACACCATAAACATTATACCCTAAACCCTAACCCTAAAACATACACACTAAACTTGTTACCCTATTCCCTAAACCTTAAATAATTCACAATTAACCCTCCACCCTAAACCTCTAACCATAATCCCTACACCATAAACCCTAAGTAATACGACCTAAAACACAAAAGATACAGAAATACCATAAAAGTAACTAAAAAATCCTATAAGACCCTAAAACCCTAAAAAAACATAAAACACTAAAATACACAAAACCCCCTAAAACCAAAAAAGATCCCAAAAACAAAAAAAACTAAAAGTAACAAAAACACTAAAAACGCTAAATGGTATAAAAAACACTAAAATTTTAAAAGACCCTAAAACCCATAGAATACCTAAACCCTTAAACACCCAAATGTCCTGAAAATTACTAAAAACTATAAAATTCAAAATAACTCAAAGATTCCAAAAAATAAAAAAACCTAAATAATCCTAGAAAACTCTAAAACCCTAAAAATCTTTAAAACCCCAAAAGTTCTTAAAAATCCTTAAAAATATTAAAAGCACCTTAAAACCCAAAAAACACTACAAACACTAAAAAACCTATAATTAAACTAAAAACCTAAAAAATACTAAAAGTCCCTAAAAACCCAAAACCCCTAAAAGACCCAAAAAATATTAAAACCTTAAATAATCATAAAAACTATAAAACCCACAAAAAACCTAAAAACCCAAAAAAAACCCAAAACCGCCACTAAATCTAAAAAACCTCTAAAGGCCCTAAAACCACTAAAAATGCTAAAACAAACTAAAACCTCCTTAATATAGTTAAAAAAAATAAAAACCATAAAATAACTCAAAAATACAATAAAAATAATAATAAACCCTAAAACACTAAAAAAATAAAAATATAAAAACACTTAGATCCCTAAAAACCCTAAAACCGTAAAACCCCTAAGAGACCAAAAAAACATAAAATCCCTTAAAACCCCTAACATGACCCTAAAACCCTTGGAGGAACCTAAAAGTCCATAAAACACCCTAAAAGACCCTAATGTTTCTAAAATCCTTTAAAACAGAAAAAACTATTAAAAAACCTAAAACAACCTAAAAAATTCGTTAAAACATTAAAAACCCAAAAAATAATAAAAAGTCGTAAGTGCCCTGAAATTCTTAGAAATCCTAAAAACACAAAAACCCTAAAAAAACTAAAAAACCTAAGAACCATAAAAACCCCTAAAGATACATAAAACCCCTAAAAACCTAAAAATAAACAATAAACTTTCAAACCCCTAAAATTCCATGAAATCCCAAACAATCCTAAAAACACTAAAAATCCAATAAAACCTTAAAAACACTAAAATACCATAAAATAAAAAATCACTAAAAATCCAAAAATAAAGAAATAAATAATTAAAAAGTATAAAAACCTAAAACTCATAAAATCCCTAAAACCCCAAAACCTTCTACCCTACACGATAAACCTTGCACCCTATACCTAATACCCTACACACTAAACTCTAAACCATACACTTGAAACATGATACCCTACAACCAAATCTCAAAACCAAACACCCAAAACCCAATACCCCATTCCCTAAACCCAAAACCCTACACCTTAAACTCTATTCCTTACAAACTGAATATTAAACCTTAAACCCCAAAAATTAACCCAAAACCCTACTACATAAACACTAAAGAATATACCATAAACCCTAACATATCCTAAAACCCTAAAAGAACTAAAAGAACATAAAAACCCCTTATAGACCCTAAAACCACGTAAAACACAAACAAAATACCTAAAAACCCCAAAAAGAACAAAAATATCCTAAAAACCCAAAATAAAACATTAATTAATTACTCTTAAACTTCAAAAAATTCTAAAACCCCAAAAAAATATAAACCCCTAAAATCTTAAAAACCCATAATAATTCCTAAACACGCTAAGAAACCCAAAAATCTTTAAAAATATCTAAATATACCTAAAACCCCTAAAATTCATAAAATTTTAAAAATATCTAAAACCACAAAACCCTAAATAAAATCAAATAATCCAAAAAATGCTAAAATAAAATAAAAACACTAAACCCCAAAATCCAAAAAAACCCAAAACCCCATAAAAGACCATAAAACACCCCCAAAAGACAAAAAGTAATAAAAAGAACCTACATACCCTAATTAGATCTTAAAACCCTTATAAACATAGAACCCCCCTAAATCCCCTAAAAACCGAAATCCCTAAAAAACCATAAATCCCTAAAAAATGCTAAAAACCCTAAAACCCTCAAAGGCCTAAGACACTAAAAATTACCTAAAACCCAAAAAAGTCCTAAAGCCACCTAAAAATACCCTAAAACCCCTAAAACCCCCTAAAAACCCTAAAAACCCAAAAAACCCTTAAAACCCCTAAAAACACTAAAAATCATGAAAACTCTAAAAACACATAAAACAGAGAAAACCCCACAAAAAAACCCCTAATCCCCTAAAAACATTAAACCCTAAAACCCCTAAAAATCCTAACAAACCATAAAAACTCTATAAGCATAAAAATCATTAAAGACCCCAAAATTTTTAAAATACCTTGAATCCCATAAAAGATCCTAAGAACATGAAAAAAATCCTAAAAACCATAAAAATCATTAAAATAATAAAAACCCTAAAATCACTTTAAAGTTGTAAAAACCCTAATAACCCCTAAAAACACTAAAAACACTAAAACCCCAGTCAATTCCTAAGACCCTAGAATCCCTAAAACCCCTAAAAATTTGAATCATCATAAAAACACTAAAAATCCCTAAAAACCATAAACCCCCTAAAAACAAACACCCCTAAAAAGACCCTAAAATATCCTAAAAGACCCTAAAAAGCATAAAATGGATAAAAAGACCCTAAGTACCTATAAGACACTAAAAAATTATAAATAAACTAAAATCCCCTTAAATTTATAAAAGATCATAAAACCCATAAAACACCCTAAAAACCATACAATACCCTAAAAACCCTAAACACACAAAAACCCAGAAAACAAAACAAAACACCACGAAAAACTCTATAAACCTAAAAAACCCAAGAATCCCTAAAAATTCATAAAAATTCCGACAAGACCATAGGACACCCTAAAACACCCCTAAAATACATTAAATCCATTTAAACACTTAAAACCCTTAAACCCTAACAAATTCCTTAGAACCCTCTAAAATCTATAAAAAATCCATAAAACCCTAAAAACCCCTAAAACCCAAAAAACCATAAAAATTTCTATAAATAGTAAAAAACATGGAAAACCCCCAAAACCAAAAAAACACTAAAAACCCTAAAAACCTCTAAAATAACTAAAACCCCTAAAAAACCCACAAAACCATAAAACCCCTAAAAACATTAAAAATCCATAAAACCCTCTAAAATGTCCATAAAGAATTATATAACTCCCTAGATACCATAAAATCCCCAATAATACATAAAATTGCATAAAATTATTAAAATCCAAAAAAAACCGTATAAATCAGAAAAACCCTCAATACTCTAAATAATAATAAAAACAATAAAAACACATTAAACCCCTAAAAATAATAAATCCCATAAAAACATTAAAATACCCTCAAATCTATATAAACACCCAAAACCCCAAAAACCCAAAAAGGTCGTTAAAACTGTAAAACCCCTTAAAATCTTAATTCCCTCAAAAACTCCTAAAACCCCTAAAACCATAAAATACTTAAAAACTATAAGACCAAAAACCCCTAAAGCACCCAAAAATACAAGAAAACTATTTAAACTCATAAAAACACTAAAATAATTCATAAAATCAAAAAACCAAAAAAAAATCCCCCAAAACCCAAAAAAACCTAAAACCCTTAAACCCTATAAAAGGCAATAAAACAATAAAACCCATAAGAAACCCCCTATGAAAACCATAAAAACCAAATTAAAATATTTAAAACATATAAAACCTCTAGAACCCTAAAATTCCTTAAAACCCAAAAAAATCCCTTCAACAACCTAAAAAATCTAAAAAAAACCTAAAATCCCAAAAAACATTAAAATCCTAAACCCATTAAAACCCTTAAACCCATAAAATCATAAATCAAGAAAACACTAAAAAATTAATATCCATTAAACCCATAAAACCCTAAAAGCACTAAACCCCCAAAAATAATAAACATCCTAATAACACCAAAAAATCATAATAACACTAAAAAACTAGTAAAACACCTCTAAAACCCTAAAAACTCCAAAAAGATCCTGAAACCCCAGGAGTCTCTAAAGACATAAAACATAAAATGACCCCAAAATGAAAAAGAAACATGAAATTCCATAACAAACCCTATAAAAACACTATATTTTCCTAAAATCCTTCAAACAACAAAAAAAAACCCTAGAACTCGAAAAACATATTACACTAAAACCCCTAAAATCACAAAACCCCATAAAACCCTAAAAAACCTAAACCCAAGAACCAATAAAATCCATAAAAGTCTAAACTAATCCTAAAAACCATACAAACCATAAGAACCCCTAAAAACACTTTGAACCCCTATAAACATCTAAAAATTCTAAAACCCCATAAAAACACATGAAAATCCAAACCAAACCCTTGAAGCCTAAAAAACTCTAAAGACACCTTCAAACCCCTAAAAATCAATAAAAACTCCTAAAACCATAAATGACCGAAAAATACATAAAACATATAAAATCCTTAGAAACACTAAATAACTAAATAAAATAAAATCCCTAAACCCCTAAAAACACTAATAACCCAAAAAACACATAAAACAAAACAAACCGCTAAAAATAAAAAAAAAATACAACCCAAAAAACACTAAAAACCAATAAAAACCATGAATAATTATAAAACCCAATAAAACTATGAAAAAAACTAAAATACCCAAAACTCATAAAAACCCCTAAAACCCCTAAAAACCATAAAGGGGCCTAAAATATAATAAAAACCCCTAAAACATTAAAAATAATAAATACCCCTAAAAACCATAAAACACCTAAAACCCCATAAATACCCTAAGAAACCTTAAAACCCCATAAGATACCATAAAACCCCTAAAACACCAAAACCTCCCTGTATACCCTAAAACCCTAATTAAATCTAAAAACGCTCAAAATAATTTAAAATCCCAAAAAGTTACTACATGACAAAAAATTCATTAAAAAATAAAAAATTCCATAAAATACCCTAAAACTCTTAAAAACTCTGAGATACCAAAAAAACACTAAAACACCTAAAATACCCTAAAACCCTAAAATACCCCCAAAACGTCCAAAACCACCTAAAGGACCCAAACAACCCTAAAAACACTAAAGGGCCCCAAAAAAACATAAAACTCTAAGGAACCCTAAAAACTCTGAAGCTCCATAATAACCTTAAAAACCATAAAGGAACCAAACAACCCAATAGGATGATAAACACCCCCAAATCTCAGAAAAGATCCTAAAAACCCAATACATGGCCCTAAGACCCCTAAAATCAACTAAAAACCCTACAAGACACAAAAAACCAATAAAACCCTAAAAGAAATTATAAAACCCTAAAAAATCATGTAAGACCCCAAAACCCTTAAAATAAAATAATAGACCCTAAATTCCATGAAACTCTAAAACACCCAAAAATCCATAAAAACCCCAAAACCCCTTTAAAACCTTAACAGAACCTAAAACAACTAATAACCCTAAAAACATTAGAAAAACCTTAACGACCTCAAAAATACTTTAAAACCCAAAAAAACCTTTAAAAACCCCAAAACCAAAAAAATCCTAGAACCCATAAAAACCAATAAAAACCATAAAACCTTGAATAACTTAGAAAAACATTAAAGGAACCTAAAAGTACTAAAAGTCCCTAAAACCCTAAAATTTTTAAATTTTTAGTAAAATCCATAAAAACACTAAAACTCATTAGAGACCATGAAACCCCTAAAAACCCCTAAAAGAAAATAAAAACCGTAAAATACCCAAAAACCCAAAAAATGCAAAAACCTTAAAAGAACCTAAAAGCCTAAAAACTCTATAAGTCCCAAATAAATCATTAAAACAAAAAAACCTAAAATACCATAAAATACAAAAAAACCATTAAAATCCCTAAATACACCTAAAACCCTAAAACCCCTAACAAAATGATAAAAACATTTAAAATATTTAAAATCCCTAAAAACACCTTAAAATGCCAACCTATCCAAATGCCCCAAAACCCCCTAAAAACCCAAAAACCCCTAAAAACCTTAAAACTCGTCAAACCTATGAAAATAAAAAATCTATAAAATCCCTAATAAACCAAAAAACACATAAAAACCTAAAACTATTAAAAATCCTCAAACCCCTAAAAACCTAAAAAACCATATAACCCTTTAAAACCCTAGAAATCATAAAAACCCAAAAATATCTAAGAAACCTAAAAACACATGAACCCTAAAAACTATAATAATGTTAAAACCCATAAAAATCTATAAAAACAATAAAAAAACCTAAAATACATTAAAACCCTACAAACCTCTAAAAATTCAACGAAACCCTTAAAATCCCAAAAAAACCTAAAACACCTGACCCCCACCAAAAAAAACCCGATAAAAATAATTAAAGAAACGTAAAAACCCCAAAACCATAAACACCCTAAAAACATTAAAAACCATAAGGAAAAATATAACCCCCAAGAAACCTAAAATACCATAAAACACCCAAAACCCCCTATACTCCTAAAACCCGTAAAAACCGTAAAAACATATAAAAACACTAAAAGTGCTAAAAATCAAAAAAAATCCCCAAAGCCCCCTATAATCACCATAAAAACCCTAACACTAAAAAAACATAAAACCCTTAAAAATATGTAAGACTATAATAAACCATAAAAACCAAAAATCCTTAGAAACCCCTCACAACCCTATAAACCATGATAAACCTTAATATTCTAATAAAACCCAAAAAACTCTAAAACTGCCTCGAAACACATATAAACACCTAAAAGAACCTAAAAACCCAAAAACCATAAGAGAATCCTAAACCCCATATAGACCATAAATACCAATAAAAATACTAAAACACTAAACACCATAAAAACCCTAAAAATCAAAAAATACTCTTAAAACACTTAAAAACAGAAAAACCCTAAACCAACTAAAATCCCTGAAATCCCAAGCACCACTGAAACACTAAAAACCATAAAAAACCAAAACCCCAAAAAACCCCTAAAACCCTAAAATCCACTAAAAATCATAAAAACCCTAAAACCCTAAAAACACTAAAATCCACACAAAAATCCAAAACCCTATACCCTATACCCTAAACCCTAAACCCTACACCGTAGACTCTAAACCTTACTCTCTAAACCCAAAAACATATGCCCTAAAATCTACACCCTGTAATCTATACCTGACACCTTAATCTAGATACCCTACACCCCAAACCTTAAACCCCACACCCTGAACCCAATGCCCTACCACATAAAACCTGTACCATAATCCTTATATAGATATTATGTGTTCCATCTATACATGTGATAAAAATGGAATTGTTTAATGATTTTCATAGATCAAACTTCTATTTAGACCTTGGTTTCACAAATATGTATATGGATTTTAGAGACCATTTTTTTGGGGATAAAATGAAGATGGAAATTATGGATTATGTTTCCAGTTGTTTGATTTTTCAAGAAGTTAAATTCGTGAGAAAACATTAAAGTGTAGTCATGTAACATATTCTTATTCCTTTATAGAAATGGGATGAAATTACTATGAAATATATCACAAGACAATTGAAGTCTCCTAGAAATAATGATTCAATATGGGTTATTATTGATTACCTAACCAAATATACACATTTCCTTGATATAATATATGATTTCACTCTTTATCACCTCATAAGTCTCAAAATTAATTAATTTTTAATACTTTATGGTAAACCTATTTTGATTGTATTTGATCATGATCCCCATTTTACCTCAAAATTTTGGAAGAGTCTTTAAAAGTCACATGATACTGAGATCCTTTTAAGCACTACCTAACATCATCAAAATTATGTAATTTTTGAAAGGAATATTAAAACAATAGAATACATGTTGAGGTTATTCTCACTTGACATTTAAGGTATGTGGGATTAGTATTTTCCTTTGATAAAGTTTTCTTATAATTATTGTTTCTATTAATGTACTTAAATAGAACCATATAAATCGTTATATGGATATATATTTTGTACTAAAAAATGTTGGGATGATATTAGTGAATGGAAACATGTAGGCCCAGATATTTTTTAAGAGACAAAAAAAAGGTAAGGATTTTTCAGGCTCACATTAAAGGATCTCAAAGTAGGAAAAAGAGTTATGCTGATAATTGGTGGAAGGATTTATAATTCTAAATGGGAGATCATGATTTTCTAAAATTATCTCCATGGAAGGGTGTTATAAGGTTTGTGAAGAAATAGAAACAAATACCCATGTATATTGGACCGTATGAAATCCTTGAAATAATTAGATCTATTTCTTTCCACTTTTTGATACCACAAATTCTCTCAAAAGTACATGATGTGTTCCATATATCGTTATTAAGAAAGTACATTATAGACCCAACACATGTTCTCACATATGATAAAATTGAATTGGAACCTGATATATCTTACTTTTAAGAACAAATCTAGATTCTTGACACTAGAGAGTATGTATTGAGGATTCAGAATACTTTTCTGGTAAAGTTACATTAGAGAAATCAAAAAATTAAGGAAAAAACGTGGGAACTAGAGTATGTTATGAATAAGAACTACCCTAACATGTTTAGAAGTTAATATTAATGAAATTTAATGGAATTGTTTTCAATATGGGGGAATGAAACACCTAGATCCTTTATTATTTATTTCCTTTTAATTAAATTCAATATCTTTGATAGCTTGCGATTCAGGAAAACTGGGTTTAAATGAAAATACTCTATTAAAATATTATTTAATAATTACCTTTATAAAATAGATGTTAAGTTGTTGAATATAAATAAAACTAAATAAATTATGAAAAATATATAGTTTACACACATTCATTGGTCATCTATTGATTTGAAATAAATATAAGAATCATTTGGAAGTAAAATTAGTTTTTTTCAGAAAAAACTATATTTTTTTCAAATAGAATGGTTTTATAACCTTTAACACACATCTGATCAAATTAATTTTTTAAAATTTTAGAAAAATAATTTTTAAATATTCATATAATAATTATCTTATTTTCAATTTTTGGTAATTTTCTTAAAAGTTTCATTTTTTCGATGAATACTAAAAAATACCAATTTTTATTGAAAGCTCTCATTTTGTTTAAATTATTTCCAAAGTTAAATTATATTTTAAATTAGTTTAAATGTAAAATTATTTAAATTATATTATAAAAAATAAAATTTAGGTTAGTAAAATCACTTTTATAATGAATTTTTATATTAAAACCACTTATACTTATGAGATTTTCTCTTTGGAACCCCTGTTTTTCATCGAGTCTATGGGTATAATTTTAAATGGGATTCTTCCACTTCTATAAAATGAATTTTAAAAAATGTATTACATATTTGGAATCAGAATAATTTATATTATATGATAAATTCAACTTGATTTTTTATAATTATGAATAGTAAAAGAAGTAAAAACTAAGTATTGGGGTTAAGGTAAAAATTGATTTACCTATAATTAAACTAAAATTAATAAGGTTTAAAATGACCTAAAAATTGAAAATAAACATTTAATAGCCATATATAGACCTTTAAATATCTAAGGGTCTATAATGATCCATTTTATAGGCTTTTCACAAGATAAAACATGGGTGTAATTGATTCTTTTTAAAAAAATCTATGTGTGTCCTAACCCCAAATTATAAAAGGCCACCCCCTATCATAGCCTCTTCACAATACAATGCAACTTAGATCAAAAAACCCCAACCAAAATTACTTATTTACTCCACCATCAACATACTAGATCCCTTTTCTTGATCAGAAAGCCATCCTAGATAGGATTTTGTGCTAACCAAAAGAAGTTCTCTAAAGAAAAGGAAATGTTCTTAAACGAGAATTTTCATTTTATTTCTTCTTACACCTACATAAATTATTATTTAATAATAATAATACAGAAATATATCTACCATATAATTATATGTAATTATTTTTGTTTAATAACATATGTCAGCCTCCTCTTCTATGAAATGGGAAACAAAACTGTTGATCATGTGAATTGCTGAGTACAACCTCACGAACTGATATAATTTTTTTTCCATAACCTTAATTAAATGATGGATATAATTATGTATTAAAAAATTATATAATATTTGTGAGATTATTATAATAATCTAATTATTATATCACATGTATCTTCTTAAATTAAATTCTGTTTAAAATTTGATAACATCTCTCGTATGTACGGTAGACTATCACCTTGCGAAGCGCTATGATTCATTTTTCACTTAAGATTTATATGGAAGGTAATGAAGAAAAATTTAATGAATGTATGTGATATATATGAAATGATATTAATTATTTAAAATTAATATATTATACACTCCGTTACTGTATCACACGTTAATTGAATGATATCGTCGCTTGTGTGTATGTACGACCAACCATTTCTATGAAGTGATGTGACTTATTTTACATACCCAAAATTAAATAATGGTTATAATAATATATCCAATGAGTAAATGTTATTTTTATATTATCATTATTTATACTGAGGAACTATAAAATATGTTCATGAACTATAACTTTCATGACAAATCATTCATGAGAAAACAAGGAAATTAACACCTGAAACAATTATAATAGTGAAATATTATTAATAAATGGGTGGTAAAATGTTATAAGGGGGTAATATATGATATTATTAATATTAATATGGTTATTTAATAAAGTAATAACATGATTAAAATCATTATACCTAATGTTAAATCGTGTTCAACCAAAATAAAGTATGAGGTATGAGACTTTGTCTCAATTTAAATTCCATTGAGACATATTTATTAATATGAACCTATTGAATTTTATATGCTGTATATACTACCTATATGATGTATTTAACATGAATAACTATTTAAAAATTATGATTTTTCATGTTTTTTTTCAAGTGGTTATAATATGAAATTTACCAAATAGGTTAAGAATTTTTTGTACAATCTCACGTTCTTTTTTAATTGTTTACCTTCACTTGAAACAATCACATTATTGTTATCATTTTTCATTAGAAATTACATTTATATTAAATATAAAAATTCTTTTATGATTTGTATAACTATTTCCAAAAATTTATACCATTTTTACATATATTTTTTACTTTGAATGTTGTTCGATTAGCTATAGAAATATTGATAAATCTATATCATTTACCCAGTATGTAAATTTGATGATAGGGAATATTGATTCATGAATTAAATTGATTATTCAAAATATAAGGAATGATTTGGGCATGAATTTACTAGAGGGTACTAGTTATAGATAGCCCCTTGATGCATTCATAGATCTCATGAGACAAATTATTTGGCCACAAAGAAGAGTTTTTAGCCAGTAGTTTTTGCCTGTCTTGAGAGAGGTCTTGATGGTAGAGGTATCAGGATTCCTAAGATCATGATGTCCAATAATTAATAATTTCCTTCATTTAGAATTCATTTATTATTATTATCCACGATATTTTCTCAAAAATATTATCTCTGGATGAATGTTATTATCAGTTTATTTATTAAATGGCATGTGTGTTTAGTTATTTACCTTGTCATATTGATTATTCCTTATAAAAGTATGACTCAAGTTATAGATTAAATATAATGTGTGTTTATTTATTTTCCTTTACTTATTGATTATTATTTATTTATTTAGGATTGTTTCCACTGTATTTAACCCTTACTAATCATTTAATCTCACCCTTATTTTGTTTCTTTTTCCTGTGATATGAAGAAGAATTCTTAGAATGAGTTCAAGAATGCCAATTTTTTTCCATTACTATGATTTTTATTTTATTTTTCCAATGTAAAATGGGTATCATGTATATATCTATTTTTTGAAAATGGATAAAATGATTGGTCCTTAAGGATTTTACCCCTTTTATCTATGTTAATGTATTGAAGTAGGTACCAAAACTGGGTTATTGGAGTCGGGTTTGTTACATTTATGGGAGTATTATATGGATAATTATGCTAAAAATGATGTAATATTATTTCTCTGTGATTAGGGATATTACATTTGGTATGGAATAATGGTTTATATGACTTTATAGGTATAGGTTTTATGAATTTAGGATATTTTAAGAGTTTCATTTATTATGATAGGTTAATAGGTTCGAGGGGGGTTAATAATTCAATGTTATAGATATTATTTTGAGGTCTTGTGTGATTTTTATTTAAGAAAATTAATGATATTTTTGGATAATTTTATAATTTTTCAAGAATAATACTTGATTAAGGTATAAATAGCCATTAGGGTTGGTGTATTCTTTGATGTTGAGGTAATTAAGGCTACTTGAGACAAAAGATTATTTGATATTAGGAAAATATTTTGAGTAGTAAAAATAAAATTAATGTTAAAAGTTATATTTATGATAATGTTATTTAGGTTATTTTTAAATAATGTTATTGTATTTTTGGGATTATGGTATATATTCTCTAGTCTATGATTTTATTTCAAATTTGATAATATTATTTTATAGATAAATATTGAGTTAATTTTTGGGAGTATATATGTTTAAGGTGAACATGACTTTTTTTTAGAAAATAGTACATATGTTTTTATGGTTATTGGGGTATAATAATTTTTGGGAAGACGGTTTTGTTGATTTTTTAGAAAATATAAAAAAGTTTTTCTGATTCTTGGGTTTAACTGTTTTTGGTGATTTTGGAAATGGTATAAATTGTTTTCATATAGAACAGTTTCAAATAATAAAAAAATTATTGGGTCATTGTTGGGGAAATATTATTTTAAATCATTGGAAAAAATAAGGCATTAAAGTTTTTATTAACAAGAATTTATATGCTTGAAGATTCTGTATGAAGGTTAAGAGAGCTAAGAAATTATGACCTTTTTATTTATTTATTTATGAGGTAAAATAGTGAGGATTTAATTCCAGAAATGAGGGGAAGAATGTAACGACCCAGGTTTTATCATGTATCAAATTTTAATAAATTAAATTTTTCTTGATATAATATGAGTCTTCATTCATAGTATGAGTGTTCCATGAATTTTCTAAATGATCTATAAAGGGAATTATTGATATTTGATTCTTTTTATTTAGATGGTTAAGGTTTTGTAAGTTCAACTTTCTAGGATTTCCTTATGAAATACAGTCCACCAATGACACTTCATTTTTTCTTTGTTTTTTAATAAAGGGGTTGACCCCCAAATTGTTTTGATAATAAATTCTATAAATTAGGATAATAATTCTATTATAAAATTAAATAAATTAATATTATTACCTACCAAGGGAAAAATACACTACATAAAATCTATAAAAATATAATGAGATGGTAAGAACAAATATAAATAAGAATGGAAATAAAGTAATAATTGGGGATAATAATTATGATATCTCTAAAAAATACAAGATATAATTAGTTTATTTTTACTTAATATATATTTTAAAAATGAATCTATACCATAAAATAAGTTTTATTTAATTGTTACATGATTTTTAAATTTATTAAATGGATTTTTATTTTGAAGTTAATATCTTGAGTTTCCCATATTTCATGTGGATGTATATCATTAAAAATGCCATTTAGTGGTGGTTTGTTGGATTTATATACCATTTTAAACTATCAATAAATTAAACATGGTGGTTTACTGAAATAATCATGGATACCTATGTTAAGTATTATTTATTGACTTATTATTAATTATTTATCATTTAAAATTCAATTATTATTTATTTATTTTTCATTTTTAATTTTTAATTTATTATTTATTATTATATATCAATTAGGTAGTTGGGGTTTGGATTAGTGGTAAGAACCCTGTAATTCTACATAAAAAATGGGGGTTCAAAAACCATTAGGCACAGGGCACTGTAGCAGTACTATTGTTTACTGTAGCAGCGGTGGCACTGTAGTAACGGTGGTACTGTAGTGGTAGTAGGTTACTATAGTGGCGGAAGGGTACTATAGCAGTGGCGGGTACTGTGTGGAACTGTAGCAGTGTGGTTACTATAGTAGTACTATTCACAGAATGCGCTTTGGGCCAAAAAAATGGGCATACGGGCCATGTAATGGGCTAAATGCCCACTGGGCCTTCGGGCTATGTAATGGGTCTCCCTCTACCTAATTAAAGAGGTATTTTCTTTGCTTTAATAATAAATGAGGCTTCGGCCCCAACATTTAAAAAATATATATATAGATTATTTACTTAGTCTATTTATTTATAATTATTTATTCTTAATTTATATATTAATTATTTACATATTTATTATTTATTTATATTATTTATTATTTCAATATATTATATATTAATTTTTTGTTATTTATTTAATATTTATTATTTATTATTTATTATTTATTACAGATTATTGATTATTCATTATTCATTATTCATTATTAATTATTCATTACTAACTATTCATTATTCATTATTCATTATTAATTATTCATTATTCATCAGTCATTATTAATTATTCTTTTTTAATTTTTCATTTTTCATTTTTCATTTTTCATTTTTCATTTTTCATTTTTCATTTTTCATTTTTCATTTTTCATTTTTCATTTTTCATTTTTCATTTTTCATTTGTCATTTTTCATTACTCATTACTCGTTATTCATTATTCATTATTCCTTATTCATTATTCATTATAAACTATTCATTATTCATTATTCATTATTCATTATGCATAATTCATTATTTATCATTTATCATTTATAATTTAACATGTACTATTATTTATTTATTATTTATTTATTATTTATTTATTATTTATTTATAATTTTTTATATTTCAATCAGATCACTACCTTTACTCACCCAATATAAAACAGTAAAATATCTAGAGGTGAACTCTCTATCATCTACTCATCTCAAGAAGCCAATGACCAGGAAGTCCAAGGGGGGTGTGCAGGTTGTTTTCCCTGACTAAAATCATAGTATTGTTAGTGTACATCACTAGTCTAAGAACATTGCTTCCACTTCCTTGACTGAGATTAGGCAAGCTTGTCATATGATCAGGAAATAGTCTAAGATCATTGTTATTCTGTAGGATTAACCATTAGTTAGAGCTTTTTCAAAACCCAATGTTTATAAGGAAAAGACTATCATTGCTTCTTCTTTATAGGTTCTAACATAGTTGTGGTTGATGAGGCTCCTGAGTGGTATCTCACTGGAAAACCCATTAAATTAGTTGATCATGATACTCCTACTATGGGTAATCCAATGGGAGATAATTAGAACTAAGAGGCAGTGGGGAAGCCTGGTGATTCAACTCCAGCTTCCAAAAAGTCTCTTGGAATAGTTATTCAGAAGATACAATGTGACATTTTGGACCCCTCAACCTCTAATAGGAATCAAATGGGGTCCCCTTCATCTCTAGTTTAACTCAAAATTATGATTAAGCTCAATCCACTAAAACTTTGTGATAAAATGTATATGGATGTTTCCACCTTCCTTGATGTGGTTGTCGATGTTTTATCTAAGGGGATGGTGGAAACCCCTATGCATATTGCTCTTTAAGAATTGGGGTGGTTTATGTTGGACCCATATGTTGTTTTGGAGAATTTTTATGCCTTAGCTAATTTGAAGTGAAACCAGACAGCTCTGTCAAATGAACATCAGTTGATGACCCCTTGAAACCATTCTCAAATGAAGTTAATAGTAAATCTAAAGTGGTGTAAATAATTCAACAGTAAAATTGAGAAACAATAACATCAATACCACCCAAATAAATATAGGATTCACTCATACATGGGTTTTCCATTATCAGGAATGTGTTCTATATCAGTTTCTAATAATTTCATATATCTTGTCAACCTATCCTAGCAAGTTAGAAAAAAATAAAAAATGGTCTGATGAGACATTGAAATATCACATTGCCCTGGACCATTGATTAGTGACCAAATTAGTGATCTTCATTATACCTTAGGTGTGACTCCCTATATTACATAGGTTGACGACTAGTAGCATTGTTCTATGTGGGTATGGAGGACAAAATATTCCTATATATCAAAGTGAAATGAAAATGAAAATAGAAGAATTAAAATGTGAATCCATAAATAAGTAGTAAACTAACATTACAACATATTCCATATAAATAACCACATCCCATGTAATATCAAAATGAACTGTATACATGTCAAACTAACAAAAAATAGTAGACTATATTCACAAATATCCCAAGAAGTACAAAATAATAAAAATTAAAGGACTCTTAAAAATTGTCCTAAGTCATTTTCGGGTATAAATCTCTCATTCCCCAACCTATAAATCCAAATCATGCATCAATAATAGGACCTTTCTCTTATCCAATCTTGCAATCATGAATCCTACTCAAATACCCAGCAGTGGCCTGAGCAAGGTGTGAGTATAAATTAGTAAGAGACCACCAAAAACATCTATAAATATATCTAGTTTTAGTAAGTTCATACTATATATATATAAATGTGAATAATTGGAATAAAAAGTAAAAAATTAACATCATTGATCCTCAAGTTGCATAATAAGACCTGAAACCCAGTATACCTTCCTTGTTAGGTGCTATATGCCTTTAATGAAAGGGTATTTATCTAGGGTAAATCTATCTATACCCATGATTAGATAACTCCCAGTGAAATATACTCATTTTATAAATAATATTTCACACCTAGAGAAATATGTATGTCTGGAAACAAAAGTCACACGTGGAGAAATATACCCATCCTGGAAACAATGTCACACCCAGGTAAATATAATCATCCTAGAATGAAAGGTCACACCTAGTAGGAAATCCATCATTAAAACTAAAAAATAAATACCCAAGGGAAACACCAATCCTAGAAGAATTCCCTAAAGCCAAATATAATAAATCATTTGTCATTTTCCATGCTATTTAAATTACATTAAAAACCCATCTTATATAAGAAATACCTATGGGAAACAATAACCCCCTTTTCATTTAAACCAAAACACCATTAATCAATAATTTGACATCATCCTTTACCCTCTTTATAAATCAGCATTATCAATTTATAAATAAATATATTTTTTATTTTAATTCATCCTAAACAATTCTGTTTTGAATATTTATTGAATAAATCATGTTATAAGAAATCTATTACAAGGCATCATCATAAGGTTCCATCTTATTAGGGTTTATAGATGTCTCAATGGGTCATCATTTATCATAGTTTCTATGATATTAACTTTGTAATTTAATTTTATGTTAAACACAACTTAATTCAGTGCGACCACATAATGAATTCATAAATAAACAAGTAAATTCTTGTAATAAAACATATAGACCACCTACCTAAAGCATAATAGAGAACAATCATCAAGAATCTCTAAATGAATCAAACCCAATGAACCTTGATCCCAAATTATATTTTATCAAAACCATGTTAAGGTTTTTAATAAGGATAATAATAAATATAGAAGAAACGGGATATCTAGGGAATTAAGAGTTTTAGAATTATCAAGATGAATTCATCACAATGAGAAGAACATTGATCCACTAATAAATGAAGGAGAGTCACTCTTATAAGATAAAATTCATTAAAAATGTGAGGGAGGTTGAGGGATAAAAATGAAGGGATTCCCATGGGATCCCCTATTTAAAAAATACTTAAAACACTATATATACTAAAATCATAGTGTGAAACACCCTTTCACACTATGAGAGTTTGGCCCATCACTTATCTAGTCTAGGCCATGATATTTCACAATGTGACACACTTTTGTATGTTGTAAAAGTCCACCTACTTCCCTAAAACAACTAGAGGCCCATCTCGTTCATCTCAAACACACTTACAAACTTCCCTAACACTGTAATTTAGAGAAGCTCTAAATCTATATTTTTTAAATGACATATATGTATTTTTTTCTCAATTTTTGTATTATCACACATAAAATACTTGAAATGGTATTATTATATATTAACTAGATAAAATACTATGAATTTATTAGATTATCTATAATTTTGATTAAATGTAAAATTTATTATTGTGATGAAAAAATGAGAATGCATTAAGGATTTATTACATGATAATATCATTACTAAATAAATGGATTTTAATAGTTCTAGAAAAAAGGCTTGTCAATGAAAATAACCATTGACAACATAAACAGTGTTAAAATCACTCAACCTTTATCAGTTCTTTTCGTAGCACTGATAAAGGCCATGAAGCTACTTCAAGGCTATAGTAACCCTGCAATACCCCTATAACAACAAACCCAATTACAATAAAAATTCAAATAAATACACATAAACATAAAATAAGATTAAAATAAAAATATAAAATTTCACTATCATTTCAATTCAAAAATTACATGAAAACTATTTATGTTGATGTTAATCCAAAAAAATTACAACCAATATACACAATAATAATTCTTATAGTATTCTTTCTCCAAATATCATCCTTCATACAAAAGAATTTCCCTTTAATAAAACAAATATTGATTTTACTAATAGTAAATAAGAAAATAAAACAATTTTAATTTTAATTTTATATAATCCACGTATGTTAAATCATATTTTTAATTACTATATATATATTAATGAAACTATTTCTTAATCATGCATAAGATTGACGTGCTATCAATTCTTACACTTCAAAAATTATTTATGGATTGTTTTAGGATGTTTTGAAAACAATGTGTGCTCATTTTCTTGGTTTTGGATATGTGATACACATTTTAAACATAAATGGTTCTTTTATATTGAAAACATATACTTTTAATCATAACAGCCATAAATTTCATTGAATTGACACATGTTCAATTACTACATGTCATAAATGAATTCTTGATCATTTTCCTTGTATTTTAATATATCATGTGTTTTTTGAACTAAAATTTCAATTTTAAATGAAAAAAATACACTTTGAGTCATAATGGGTACACCGATTATCATATTGAGGTCTGGTTGATTCATAAATGTTAATAATGTGTTTTGAATCACTATTCTAAAATATCAAAACAATCTACAATTGTTTGATCAATTTTGGGTTTGTGGCATATGTTTTGAAACAAACTATCAATTTTAAAATAATAACATACACTTAGAGACATACCTAATAAACCATGTATTTTATTGGGGTGCAGTTGATTCTTACATTCCATAAATGTCATCTGGATAATTTTTTTAAATTATCAAAACAATGTGAATGTGTTTTATTAGTTTTGAGTATGTCGCATGTTTTTTGAACTAAAATGTCAATATTAAATTTAAAACATACACTTTGAGTCATACCAGACACACTATGTATCAGATTAAGGTGTGGTTGGTTCATAAAAATCACAAATGACTTATGGATTATTTTCTCAAAGTTTTAAAATAATATGAAATTGTTTTCTTAGTTTTGAGTATGTGATGTGTGATTTGAAATAAAATATAAAATATAAACTAAAAACATGCACTTCAATCCATACTAAGAACACTGTGAATTATATTGAGGTGTAGATGGATAATGTGTGGCTGATTCCTATATTGTTTAAGACAATATTCATGACATATCTTTTGGGAATTCATACTTTTCCTTCAACTGTAGAAAAATCACTGGTAGATGAGAGATTATATTTAAACTATGGAGTCCCTTTCAAAAATTAATTTATGAAAATTAGTGTAATCGTAGATTCTGTATATGAATCCTTATGATTCATCACATGTAACTAAAAGGGGATAAGTATATATGAATCTAATCGTTTTTTAAACTAATGTGCGATGTTTTGGGAATTAATAAATAAAAAAACTCTAAAGAATTTGATATGAGAATATTTCTTATATATCAAATATAAAAAATGGTGGTTTTCTCATGATCTCACATTAATATGAGGTCATCTGTTATAGTTTTGACCATTACACACATGTTTTAGTGTTTTAAAAAACTAATAATTTGTTTATAGGCATCCAAAGAAAATTGTAACATGGATTGAGGTTGAATTAGTTCCAACATTATAAAAATAAATGTAAAATCGTTTTCCTTTGATTTCATGGCCATATGGCACTATTTTTTAGGTATTGACCACCTTATTCATGTGTTTAAAGACTTTTATATCTTCTAAAAATACTTATTGAGTCATTCTGAGTACACATTATATCAGATGTACCTATTTTCTTCTCATACACATAAAAATAATTTAACCATGTTTTCCAACAAATTCATGTCTATAATAATTCAATTTCTATGGTTTTTACCATTACACAAATGTTTTAGTGTTTTAAAGCACTTAAAACATGTCTATGGACATCCTAGGAAAACCGTAACATAGATTTTTGTGGAGTCAGTTATTACATTTCACAAATCAAAATACCATCATTTTCCTGTGATTTTACAACTATACAAAGCTTTTTTATTTATTTTGACCTCCTGATACATGTTTTTAAAGGATTTGATATGTTTTAAAACTGCCTATTGATTTATTCTGAGCACACCACATGACAGATAGATGCATTATCTTCTCATACACATCAAAAATAATTCAACTATTGTTTTCCCATGATTTCACATCAACCTAAGATCTCATTCTACGTTTTTGACTATTACATGCACATTTTACTATTTTAAAGCACTAAATGGGAGTTTTGGATTATCCTAGAAAAATTATAAATTGGATTTATGTGGCGTTAGTTCCTACATGTCAAAAACCATTCTGTGGTTATTGTATAATGATTTCTCATCCACAAAACACTATTTTATTAGTTTCTCCCCTTGATGAATGTTTCTAAATAATTTGATATATATTAAAAATTATTATTGAGTCTTTCCAAGAACACTTCACATTCGATGGATATTTTTTATGCTCATACCCATAAAAAATAATACAGCTACTATTTTCCCAAGATTTTACATCAATCAGAGCTCATATGAAATGGTTTTGACCCTTACATGCATGTTTTAGTGTTTTAACACACTAATCATGTTTAGGGACATGTTATGAAAAACAAAAACCAGATTGAAATAGAATCAGGTAATACATTTCACAAATCCATCTATGATAATTTTCATATGATTTCATGACCATATGATGTCATTTTCTTAGTTTTGACCCCCTAGTTTATGTTTTTATTTCATTGATATCTTTTAAAACTACTTATTGAGTCATTATGAGCACACCACATGTCATATAGACGTTTTGTTTTATCATACACATCACAAATAATTTGACCACAACTTTCCCTTGATTTCACATCAATATGACGTATCTTTCTATGGTTTTTTTGATTACAAGATTAATTTAGTGTTTTAAAAAAACCAAAAAATGAATTTATAGGAATCACAAGAAAAATGTAGATTATATTTAAATGGATTCAATTATTAAATTTCACAACTAAATATATGATCATATTACTATGATTTCACAATAATCTTACAGCAGTTTCATGGTTGTGATCACCTAATTCATGTTTTTAATGATTTTTATATTTTTTAAAACTGATTTTTGATTTATTCTGATCAAGTTGCATGCCATATGGACAATTAATATACCCATACACATCAAACATAATTCAAAAATATTTTTACCATTATTTCATGATAATATGAGGTTTTATTCTATGTTTTTTACCGTTACATGAATGTTTTAGTGTTTTAAACACCAAAAATGAATTTATCGGTATCTAAGTAAAATTATAAATTCTATAGAGGTTTATTTGGTTATAATATTTTATATACAAATAAAAAAAATCAATGATATCATGGGCTTATAATGCGATTTTCTTCATCCTGACTCCCAAATGCATATTTTTAAAGACTTTAATATCATTTAAAACTACTAATTAAGTCATTATGAGTACACTAAATGTTGAATGGATGATTTTTCTACTCATACTCATCAAAAAAATTATAATGATATTTTCCCATTATGTAAAATTAATATGAGGTCATCTACTATGGTTTTTTCCATTACATGACTGTTTTAGGGTTTTGAAATACCCAAAACTCTTTTAGAGACATCCCAAGAATATCACAGATCTAATGGGCATATATTTGATTCCTACATTTCAAAAACCAATATAATGTTATTTTACTATGATTTCAGGGTCATCTGACACCAATTTCTTTATTTTGACCTTCTGATTCATGTTTTTAAAGACATTGATATTTTTTAAAACTACTTATTGATTCATTTGGAGAGCACTAGACATTATATGAAGGTTTTTTATACTATTACACATCGAAAATAACTCAAAAACTATTATTCAATAATTTAATTACAATATAAGGTATTATGCATCGGTTTTTTCCATTACACACATGTTTTGGCATTTTAAAACACTAAAAATTCACTTACAAGCTCCTGGGAAAACTGTAACTCAGATTGTTACAGAGTCAATTCCTAAATTTCACAAATAAATATATGGCCATTTTTTATGATTTCCTAACCGTCTAATTCTTTTTTCCTTGTTTTTACCCCATGACACACATTTTCGAAGACCTTCATATCATTTTAAAAACCTTCCACATAGCCAAAAATCAATTAAATGAGATAGTAGTGGTTTTAAACTTTTTTAAAATGATCCATAATTCATTTATGATGTATTTTAATTGGACTCAAAACAATACAACACATGATGTGGATAGTACAATTTGAACTGTGGTTTTAATATAAATTTCATTTTAGTTTAAAATGTTTGTCAAATTTTTAAAACTAATAAAATGATGTTGTATTGATTTCCAAATTTATTAAAATAATCCATAAATCCTTTTTTTATATTGATTTACCGCACTTAAATCAGACACACTTAGAGGGTAATATGAATCTAAGTGTGACTTTTTCATATAAAACTGTCATTTTAGTTTAAAACATTTCTCATGTTGTCAAAACTATGAAAATGATCTCCTATTTATTTCAAAGTTTAATAAAATGATCTATAATAAATTTGTAATGTGTAAGAGTTTACTAAACGTCAATCACACACATGAAGTGGGTGGTGTGACTCAAAGTGTGTGTTTTAAATATAAATTTTTTTTACTATGAAACATATATCACATATCCCAAAATTATACAGTGATAACATATTGTTTTCCATCCCTAGTAAAATGATCCGTAATTTATTTTTGACATGTAGAAATTGACCGCATGTCAATCAGACACAAGATGTGGTCGGTATGTCTCAAAGTGTATGTTTTAAATATAAAAGTGTAATTTTGGTTTAAAATAACTATCACATTTTCAAAATAGAGAAAATGAGCACAGGTTGTTTTTAAACATTAGGAAAATGATCCATTATTAATTTATGATGTGTAGGAGTTTCCCTCACATCAATTAGACACATGAAGTGGGTGGTATGACTAGAAGTATGTGTTTTCAATATAAAATTGTCAGTTTAATTTAAAACTCCTAACAAATATCTAAAGCTATGAAAAAAATATTGATTATTGTTCAAATAAGAGGAAAATGATCCAGAATTCATTTTTGATGTGTATAAATTGATCACCCATCAATATGACACATGATGTTGTGGGTATGGCTCAAAGTACATGTTTTCAATAATATAGAAACTTTTTTTGAAAAAAAAACATGGAGTAATTCACATAAAAAATCCTAATATATTTACCGGTGGTTTACTTTTATAGTGGGAAAAATAATGAAAACCAGGATAACTACTATTAAAATAGTTAGCAGTGATTATAAGAAACCATCATAAAATTTATTTAATTTTTGTGAATTATTTTTAATAATAATTAATATTCATACCATATAATAAACTAAACCATAAATTCAAAATAAACTCATCATACATCCACATCCATAGTTTTACATTAACATCCGCACATACAGAACCCTTGGTCAGCCATAAGAATTCTAATCATATATATTTATATAAAATATTTTCATCATCCACCATCAACGCATGGTTAATACATCCATCCCACCACCTCCACTGTATCCAACTACCATCATAGCTAGAGTCGTCAAACATGAAACTGACAACGTCATGTCAAAAAATGGGGCAAAAAATAGAAATAAAAATTGAACATAATAAAGTAAGTATTAAAATGCAATATAATATTTCAATTAATACTTAATAAAAATATCTGATATAATTAAATTTTGAATATATTAATATTTTCTGTTAGTTTTTTATTTAAAATTTATTATTCTGTCATTTTGGATGGACCGTATGTTTGATTGATGTACCATATACTCAAACACATCAAAAATAGTAATAGAAATGTTTTTCTTTTATTTAATATCATTTTGAGATCAATTTTTATGGATTTTATCCTTAAACGCATGCTTTGGTGTATGTAAACAACAAAAGTGCATTATGGTTTATCTTAGAAAAATGAAACTATGGATTGATGTTCAGTATACTTGGAAATTTCATATTTCATTGTACAGTTTTTTTCTCTAATTTCATGGCATTCGGAGGTCATTCAGTTGATTTTGACCATTGCACACACATTTTTAAAGGGAACCATTAAAAACAACATATTTTTCCATTACAGGAAGTCCACACATATGATTTTTATTTCATATAATCACACACATCATAAATAATAATTTCACAATCTTCTTTTGATTTTAAATTACTCTGAGGTTGTTTTTATTAATCTATCTCATAAACACACATTTTACTATTTGAAAACAAAAATAGTGTGTTTTGGGTCATCTTGGTAAAATAGAACCTCAGATAGAAATTTTATCTACTCAATCATTTCAAATTTCATGGAACTATGGTTTTCATCTATTTTTATATCATTAAGAAGTCATTCAACTAGTTTCAACCCCTAGATACGTGTTTTTAAATGGCATCAAACCTTTAAAAAGAAAATATCCCATCATTCTGAGTGGAATTCATGTTGATTTATTTTTTGTATAATCATACACATAATAAATAATAAAAAATATGTTTTCTATTATTTTACATCATTAAGAGGTAGATTGATATGGATATGACCCTTAAACATACGTTTTGATGTTTTAAAACAACAAAAATGTGTTTCAGTTCATCCCAACCAAATGACATGTCGAATTAATGTGATGTCTACTCAACCATTTTAAATTTCATTGTAATATTATTTTTCACATGATTTTGTGGAATTTGGAGGTTGTTCAATTGATTTTGACACCTAGACACATGTTTTGATAGCACATAAAACCTCTAAAAACTAAAAATTTGGCCATTTGGGGATAAAAAACATACAATTTCTATTTTTTATACACTTACACATCAATAAAAATAATAACATGGGTTTCCAATGATTTCACATCATTCTAAGTTCGTTTCCAATAGATATGACCCTTAAACACGTGTATTGGGGTTTAAAAACAACAAAAGTGTTCTTCGGGTCATCCTGGAAAAATGACACCTCATATTTACATTTTATCTAGTTTAACAGTTCAAATTTCTTTGTACAGTTGTTTTTGTCTAATTTCATGGCATTTGGAAGTCATTTGATTGGTTTTTACCCCTAAATTCATGTTTTGATAGGGTTCCAAACCATTAAAAACCTCATATTCAGTCATTCCTGGAAGTCCATAAATTTTATTTATGTGTTATCTACTTTTACACATCAAAAATATTAATAATATGCTTTTCTAATGTTTTCACATCATTTTTTTCTCCTTTGTTGTGATTTTGGCCCTTAAATGCACATTTTGAGGTTTGAAAACAAAAAATTTCATGTTCAATCAACCTGACCAAAAAAAAATTAAATTGATGTTTAATCTACTCAATCATTTATAATTTCACATTACAATTGTTTACTTATAATTTCATGACATTCATAGGTCGTTCGGTTGGTTTTGAGCTGGTGAAACATGTTTTTAATGGGCGTCAAAGCTTTAAAAACTATTTATTCTATCGTTTCAGGAATATTGCATGTTCGATTGAAATTTATTTTACCCATACACATAAAAAATAACACTATTATTATTATTATATTATTTAAACTCATTTTATTGTCATTTTCTATATATCTAACCCTTAAATGCTAGTTTTAGAGATTAAAAACAATAAACATGTGTTTCAGGTCATCCTAGGAAAACAAAAACTTGGATTGATTCTCAATATTTTTGACCATTTAAAAATTAACTGTATAGTTGTATTCTTATGATTTCATGGAATTTTTAGGTTTAGTTGGTTTTGATCTCATGACACACATTTTAAAGGACAATAAACCTTTAAAAACTATGTATTCGGTAGTTCTGAGCAGACCTCATGTCTGATTGATGTTTCATCTACTTGTACATGTCAAAAATAATACAAATATAGGTTTCCTATGATTTAAGATTATTATAAGGTACTTTAATAATATTTTTACCATTACATGGATGTTTTAGTGATTTTAAAACACTAAAAGTGTGTTTTCAGTCATTCTGATAAAACCAAAAGTTTGATTGATGTGTCGCCAACTCTAACATTTCATAAATGACTCAATATTTTTTTGATTGATTTCATAGTAGTTTAGGATCATCTATTGAGTATTTATTATGACACTATAATATATGACACTTTTTTTCTTAATTGTAACAATTTGGAAATATAAAACACATTTAAATTATTTAACTAAAATGAAATGTTAAATATTAAAATGGAAGCATAAAATACCTTATGAATCAGGTCAATCCTCATATGTATCACCCATGAACTCACAATGATGTCATTAAATTCACTGATAAGGAAAAAATGTGTTAAACTTGGGTTAAAAAATAGATCTCAATATTTATATTTGATCTAAAAAATCACTTGGGATCTAGCCAAAAAAAATTATGAGGTTCATGAACTATGATAGTGAAATTAATGTTTCTTGAAATTTCAACCATGTCATAAATATTTTCAAAAAAAATAAGTAAAATTATTCAATAAATGAATATATTAAAATAATAATATAAGGGTAATTAATCTATAAAAAAAAATTTAAGTAATAGAAGCCACTTACAACTTCTTACATTTAATTCAAATCTATAATTCGTGAAACCATAAGATAGTTGTTGTTATTTTAAATTATTAAAAATATTACATGATTAGATTTTCCATATTTAGAAGATAATGTAACACCCCGAGCTTCCATGATACGCCTCTCTTTCAATAATGCAATAGCTTGCATTGTACGCAAGTTCGAGTTCTAACACACCGCAACTAATCAAAGTAGCTGTTATGAATAGTAATAACCACCTTTTAAATTTATAGAAATTTTATATTTCAAAATGGAATTCATTTTTGTATTCCTAATATTGAAATTAGCCTATGTTGAATTTTTTGTAATTTTCCGAGAACTTCCAAATTTTTTGAATAGTGAAAAATACTTAAAACAACTTTTTTAATCAAAATAATTCATAGTGATAAATTATACTATTGAGTGGTTTTAGAGTATAATTAGAATATATTTTTACCATTTTATCCAATGGTGGTCATTAGAATTAATTTAACATTGAAATTGGACATAAACAATTGCCAATCTTTTGATATAAATTGTTTCTTAAAAACACGCTATTTGTTGTGACAGCGGGAATTAATTATAAAATTAATTAATGCAACTAATATGTTTGGAATTTTTTAAAATAGACATCATTTTTGAATTCGTAATATCAATTATAGCTTAGGGTGAAATTTTGGCCTTATTCTGAAAAACTTCAATTTTTGATGAATAGTGAAACCACTAAGTGGTAGTTAAATAACTGATTTTTCGTTTAAATGAAATATTACCACTTCTGTGATTTGATTTTCAAAAATCCGACATACATGGTTGTCATTAAGAAGTAAAATGTGGTTCAATAAGATTAAAATAATTTTTTGGTGAATAGTAACTTTTAAGTTCTTAATCGCGATTAGAGGTAATTAGTGTAGTTTAAGGTAAAAACAATGTTTTAATAATATTATATGAGCTTGACACTTGTCCTATTCCTATTGGATGAGTCATGTCCGACCAAGACAACCCATGGGTCAACTTGGGGACCCCATGGAGCCACTTTAGTTGGAAAATGACATTAATATATATTTATTTAATGTTAAAATTAAATTGACACAAACATGAGTTGTTTTACTAAAATAGTTTTTAAGTGGGGTTAAAAAAGTCCAAATTTTGACTATAAATATTCATTAGAAAGCTAAAAAGATTTCCTACATCATAGTATTTTTTTTATAATTTTTAGACATTAAATAAATTAAATTATTTATGACATCATTATGATGCAGCGATGACCTCATTATTTAATGATTTAAATAAAATGGGAAGATAATGCAACATCCAAGGCTTACACTTTTCCAAAGCCAATTGGATGAGGATATTTCGAACCCTTATCACCTTAGCCTCGAATTATATAAGTGTGGGACCTTTAGAATCCGAAAAGCATTGTGAAATAATGTAACATTTCAATCTTTCCAAAAGTGCCCCTCCTCTCCACTTATAAAAGGCCCCCACCTCTCCCACCTCATTTACACTTTCAAGCCATTTGGCTCGGCCAACCTCTGCCCAAATACTCTCCCAACATTCCTCCCTTACTCATAGAAGCCTCACATTGGGCAGAACTCTACCCAAGGAAGCCTTTGGCTCAAATCAAAAAGAGTTACCCGATTTTGAGGTAATGTCTTTTCTAATGTTGTTTTGTTTTATTTTTCTTCTCCAACCCCCTAAACTCTTTTTATTCATTTATTTTGTGACAACACCAGTATCCTCAATATACTAGGATGTTGTTATAAGAAGGATTCGAGCTACACTTACACACACCTACATCTAATGGTTAAAGAACATACGGTTTCTGTGGATGGCGAATTTCTGCCTCACGAAACGATGATTGTTCAACACTCATATAACACCTTCAAAGGTGGCCATTAAGATGTCACTATATTTATATATGATATATAATGTGTTTATGTTTTACTTATGCTTCTTTATTTCTCATTTATGGCTTACTTTATGATTTCCATTATGGGTAAAACGCGATAATTTCATTTTAGGAAGTGCGGACTACCGCCCCCTCAAAGTGATTTGAATTGTTAATGCCATATGTGGGATGTATAAAGGATGGAGTAAATGGTATTATACACTATATTATACTGTAATTATATTATAAATTTATATCATTATGATTTAGTTCCATTAAATATGAAATTGAAATGAAAGTAGCGTTCATGCGTACGTACGGCTTACCGTCTCCATGAACGGTGCATTTCATTTCTCACCTCTAAATGTTACGTAATATTATAAATGAATGTATATACTGGATATATAATATATATATGACATCTAAATCATGAATATAATTCTGGATATAATGGATATTTCACCACATAAACAACTTGTAATTATAAGAAGCTTATTGTTGACTCAAGTACCAAAGATCGACAAAACGACCGTTATTAACTTAAATAATTACATAATGTTCATATCATTGTAATAAGTGATATAATAAGGATAATGAAATTGAAAATGGTTCTTAATAAGGTATATATTAACTCTAGTTTATTATTCAGGAGGTTAAAGAACGGTTGAGTCAAGTCAGACACGAGGTAAGGGAACTTCTTAACCCAATTTCTATTCTTTGGGTTAATCTCCTACTTTCAAATTATGTCATGATATTGTTATGTCATATCTTGTATTTGTACTTTCTTTATGTGTAATTATAGTGAATACACATAATAGATATATTTTATTTAAAATGATCTTTGTAAGGGAATTTCTTAACCCAACTTCCATTCTTTGGGTTAATCTCCTACTTTCAAATTATGTCATGATAATATTATGTCCTATTTTGTATTTTTACATTCTTTATGTGTACCTATAGTGAATACACATAATAGATCTATTCTATTTTAAAAATGATCTTTTAAGGACTTCGTCTCAATCCCCTTTCATTGAGGCATATTTGGTTTTATACACAACTTTATTTTATACGGTGTATAAACCCCTTTGACTTTTACATTTATTCAAAAGGAATCTTTTTTATACGAAGCGTTTTGCTAAACGACAAAAGTGAATGTTTTCTTTCCGTACTTATGCGGTGACAACGAATTCTCCGCCGCCGTGACCATTATTTGAGATTCGGCTTCCTCTACAAGCCATCATTTTTTTTAATGAAAAATAAATACAAAGTTTTAACTTTCTTTTATTTTGGTATTGAAAATGGTTTTGAAAGCATTTTTATTATATCAATGTGTTGTATTTATATCTTGTGATTGAAATGTGGAAATGTTATGTTTCCTTTATGCATGTTTTATGTGATACGATTATGTTATGGTTTATGATATGTTTAAACCTATTCATATAAGGAATGCATTGGACTTAATAAGTGACGGGTGGAGCCCGCTATAGCTCCTCGATGCATCGGTAGGTCTCATGAGACAACTAGACGTGGAATTGGCCGAGGCCCTTTCCCAATTTGATTTATGGTTTTGGCCGAGGCCTTAATCATTTTAGATGTCTTGGCCGAGGCCTTGACAAAATGTTTCAGAATGTCCGGCATTATACATTCCCTCATTATGAAAGTGGTTATTGATATTGCATGTGATTATTCGACCAGTAGAATATCCATGTGAAGAAGTAAATGGCATTATCTCATTTTACTTTTGCCATATTATGTTGAAGTTCATGTTTAAGAGGCTTTTGTTTTAGTTATACATTGCCTTAAATGTTAATGTTTATTTATGAAAGCTTCCGCAATATTGTTATCCTTACTGAGCATCTGAGCTCACCCCTTTCAATGTTTTAATATTTTCCAGGATGTGAAGAAGTATTTTATGAATGACCTACAGGGATAGTCAGAAGAGGATATGAGTGTGGACTATGGAGACTTTGTTATTGTAGTTTTTCACTTTTTGATGTAATGAAAGACTTATGAATGTATCTAGTGTTTCCAAGGCTACTAAACTAATCGGTCTTTCGAGACTTGATCTTTTGTGATCATGCCAATGTTACGAAGTAATGCACCGACTCTGGGTAGCTGGGGTCGGGGCGTTACAGTTGGTATCAGAGGCAGTTTAGTACTAACCTTGGAAGCTAGATTTAGATAAACTCTGATTAGAGCACATAGCCCAAATATAGACTTTGAGGATTAGTATAGAAGAACTTCCTAGAATTTTGTTATTGTAGAGATTTTGTGAGTTTTCCGAGCAATACATCCCTGTCTGGATACGAGCAGGTAGAGGTGGCTCTGGCACAGATGTACCTAGGGGTAAAACCCGAAAACACCGCTTTGAGCTAGACTCGAACGGGAACTGGTGCACGACAACGGGCCTTGCTGCACTCTTGGTTACGACACTCTCGGGGGATATGCTTAGGATAATTCTCATTTTCTTTACAAACCACTATGAAGGGTTATGAGTATATACTTCCTCAAAGAAAAAATTTCTTTTTATGATTATGGATTATATCCATAAATAGTTCAATTTATGTAAAGTGTTTTACAAGTATGGAATTATGTATTTTGATTCATAAACTAATCTAGTTTATGCCATTGTTTAGAAATGGCGCCTAGTAGAAGGAATGGAAACCGTATCAATGCACGAACTCCGTGTAGGGATTGCCCTCCTGATCAAGATAATTATTGTGGATCTGGAGATACAACTGGTGCTGATCAACTTATTACCATACTTGGACAACTCACTCAGGTTATGAATAATAACCTTACTCGTATGGAGCACCCTGATCCGCAACGTGGAGGATCAATGCTAGACCGTTTCATGAGGCAACAACCACCAACCTTCAATGGGAGTACAAATCCTATAGTAGCTGAGCAATGGATAAATTCCTTAGAGAAAATATTCCATGCCTTGGGGAGTAGTGAAAGGGAGAAGGTTGTCATGGCAGTTTACCGCCTCACTGGAGATGCCGATCAGTGGTGGTCGCTGATTCAAAACACAAAGGAAGATGATGACGTATCGAATATGGAATGGAGGGAGTTCAAAGATCTTTTCTTAGAAAAATACTTTCCTCGTGACCATCGAGCAGATATGGAAAGGCAATTTCTGAGTCTGAGGCAGAAGGAGGATGAGAATGTCGCAAAGTATGAGGCTAACTTTACAAGGTTAGCGAGGCATGCTGCCGATTATATACGTAACCCAAGGAGTAAGATTGATCGTTTCTTTGATGGGTTAAAACCATTTCTCCGTCGAGCTTTGGTATCACAATCCTTCTCATCATACGAAGATATTGTCTTGTGTGCTATCAAGACAGAAAAGGAATTCTCTAAGTCTTATGACAACAAAGTAAAGAAAGAGAAGAAGAGAACGGTGGAACAAGAGACAGATAATGGGAAAAAGGGAAAGAAGGATTTTCCATTATGTGATAATTGTGGGAAGAATCACCCTGGTACTTGCCTAAAAGGAATGGGAGTTTGTTATAAATGTAGAGAAAAGGGTCACCAGGCTCGTGATTGCAAGGGAAAGAAAGAGGCTGTCAAAGTTGAATGCTACAATTGTAGAGAAATGGGTCATTATGCAAATGAATGTCCTAATCGTCAAGGAAACTTACCTCAGAAAAGGCCAAGGGATCAAGGCCAATCTTATGCTGTGACTACAGTTGAAGCGGAATAACTAATGTATTGGTGCTTTTGGACTCATGGATTATATTCTGGTTTTTAGAATAATGTGATATATATATAAGGATTGTACTGCAGTACTTGTTGATTTCAGTAAGGTTTTAATATGATTAAGGTAATCATATTTTTAGTATGTGACAATAAGAGAAACTTTTCTTTGTTTGGGGAATCTGATAAATTGATTTTGGAATTAAGAGACCATTTAGAGAATGTCTGGACAGAGGTATTTTGAATAACTATAAAGGTTGGAGTGGATTAAGTTGATCTTTGGATAGTATTGTTTAAGGTTAAAAATTTATGAAGATTATTTTTGAATATTATAATACTATAGTTTTAGGAAAAGGACAACCTGCAGGGTGGGGCATAACCCGTTGCGTCGGACCAAGCTGCAGGAATCGAACCCACAATCATAGTGCGACAGCCCTCTATTTCCTACCACTAGCCTACAGGAATTCCCTGGTTATTACAATATAATTTTACTAATCTAAATGGTATGTGTTAACATTTGGAACCTTATACAATTAGGATAATAATAATATTTTTGAGTTCTATTATCTTTTTGAGTGAAAGATGAGTTGAAGGTTGAAACACTAATTGTCAAGCATAAATATATATATACCTATCTCTTATTCAATGAATAAATTAATTCTTAAACTTTAGTAAAGGGATATTAAAACAAAAAATGTGTTATCCTAATACCTTATGTCTTGTTGAACTGATGATATTTTAAATCAACATAGATTGAAGGCTTTGAGGCCCTCAATTTGACAGTTGATTGTGATTGATGACCTCAATCACTCCCTGCAAATATTTACGTTTTTCCTCCAATTATATGTCTTTAATTGCCACCAATGTTCTCCTTATCGAGATCATAATTTGGTGGTGACTTTCTTATTTCCATTTTCCCTCTTATTAAGGCTAAATTTTATTAATCTTATTTCCGATGTGGGTTTTCCTCAAAGGTATTTTCTCTTTTCAACCTTTTATTTTCAAAGAAAAATTTCAAATTGCGAGGACGCAATTTATTGAAGGAGGGGAGAATGTAACACCCCGAGCTTCCATGATACGCCTCTCTTTCAATAATGCAATAGCTTGCATTGTACGCAAGTTCGAGTTCTAACACACCGCAACTAATCAAAGTAGCTGTTATGAATAGTAATAACCACCTTTTAAATTTATAGAAATTTTATATTTCAAAATGGAATTCATTTTTGTATTCCTAATATTGAAATTAGCCTATGTTGAATTTTTTGTAATTTTCCGAGAACTTCCAAATTTTTTGAATAGTGAAAAATACTTAAAACAACTTTTTTAATCAAAATAATTCATAGTGATAAATTATACTATTGAGTGGTTTTAGAGTATAATTAGAATATATTTTTACCATTTTATCCAATGGTGGTCATTAGAATTAATTTAACATTGAAATTGGACATAAACAATTGCCAATCTTTTGATATAAATTGTTTCTTAAAAACACGCTATTTGTTGTGACAGCGGGAATTAATTATAAAATTAATTAATGCAACTAATATGTTTGGAATTTTGTAAAATAGACATCATTTTTGAATTCGTAATATCAATTATAGCTTAGGGTGAAATTTTGGCCTTATTCTGAAAAACTTCAATTTTTGATGAATAGTGAAACCACTAAGTGGTAGTTAAATAACTGATTTTTCGTTTAAATGAAATATTACCACTTCTGTGATTTGATTTTCAAAAATCTGACATACATGGTTGTCATTAAGAAGTAAAATGTGGTTCAATAAGATTAAAATAATTTTTTGGTGAATAGTAACTTTTAAGTTCTTAATCGCGATTAGAGGTAATTAGTGTAGTTTAAGGTAAAAACAATGTTTTAATAATATTATATGAGCTTGACACTTGTCCTATTCCTATTGGATGAGTCATGTCCGACCAAGACAACCCATGGGTCAACTTGGGGACCCCATGGAGCCACTTTAGTTGGAAAATGACATTAATATATATTTATTTAATGTTAAAATTAAATTGACACAAACATGAGTTGTTTTACTAAAATAGTTTTTAAGTGGGGTTAAAAAAGTCCAAATTTTGACTATAAATATTCATTAGAAAGCTAAAAAGATTTCCTACATCATAGTATTTTTTTTATAATTTTTAGACATTAAATAAATTAAATTATTTATGACATCATTATGATGCAGCGATGACCTCATTATTTAATGATTTAAATAAAATGGGAAGATAATGCAACATCCAAGGCTTACACTTTTCCAAAGCCAATTGGATGAGGATATTTCGAACCCTTATCACCTTAGCCTCGAATTATATAAGTGTGGGACCTTTAGAATCCGAAAAGCATTGTGAAATAATGTAACATTTCAATCTTTCCAAAAGTGCCCCTCCTCTCCACTTATAAAAGGCCCCCACCTCTCCCACCTCATTTACACTTTCAAGCCATTTGGCTCGGCCAAACTCTGCCCAAATACTCTCCCAACATTCCTCCCTTACTCATAGAAGCCTCACATTGGGCAGAACTCTACCCAAGGAAGCCTTTGGCTCAAATCAAAAAGAGTTACCCGATTTTGAGGTAATGTCTTTTCTAATGTTGTTTTGTTTTATTTTTCTTCTCCAACCCCCTAAACTCTTTTTATTCATTTATTTTGTGACAACACCAGTATCCTCAATATACTAGGATGTTGTTATAAGAAGGATTCTAGCTACACTTACACACACCTACATCTAATGGTTAAAGAACATACGGTTTCTGTGGATGGCGAATTTCTGCCTCACGAAACGATGATTGTTCAACACTCATATAACACCTTCAAAGGTGGCCATTAAGATGTCACTATATTTATATATGATATATAATGTGTTTATGTTTTGCTTATGCTTCTTTATTTCTCATTTATGGCTTACTTTATGATTTCCATTATGGGTAAAACGCGATAATTTCATTTTAGGAAGTGCGGACTACCGCCCCCTCAAAGTGATTTGAATTGTTAATGCCATATGTGGGATGTATAAAGGATGGAGTAAATGGTATTATACACTATATTATACTGTAATTATATTATACATTTATATCATTATGATTTAGTTCCATTAAATATGAAATTGAAATGAAAGTAGCGTTCATGCGTACGTACGGCTTACCGTCTCCATGAACGGTGCATTTCATTTCTCACCTCTAAATGTTACGTAATATTATAAATGAATGTATATACTGGATATATAATATATATATGACATCTAAATCATGAATATAATTCTGGATATAATGGATATTTCACCACATAAACAACTTGTAATTATAAGAAGCTTATTGTTGACTCAAGTACCAAAGATCGACAAAACGACCGTTATTAACTTAAATAATTACATAATGTTCATATCATTGTAATAAGTGATATAATAAGGATAATGAAATTGAAAATGGTTCTTAATAAGGTATATATTAACTCTAGTTTATTATTCAGGAGGTTAAAGAACGGTTGAGTCAAGTCAGACACGAGGTAAGGGAACTTCTTAACCCAATTTCTATTCTTTGGGTTAATCTCCTACTTTCAAATTATGTCATGATATTGTTATGTCATATCTTGTATTTGTACTTTCTTTATGTGTAATTATAGTGAATACACATAATAGATATATTTTATTTAAAATGATCTTTGTAAGGGAATTTCTTAACCCAACTTCCATTCTTTGGGTTAATCTCCTACTTTCAAATTATGTCATGATAATATTATGTCCTATTTTGTATTTTTACATTCTTTATGTGTACCTATAGTGAATACACATAATAGATCTATTCTATTTTAAAAATGATCTTTTAAGGACTTCGTCTCAATCCCCTTTCATTGAGGCATATTTGGTTTTATACACAACTTTATTTTATACGGTGTATAAACCCCTTTGACTTTTACATTTATTCAAAAGGAATCTTTTTTATACGAAGCGTTTTGCTAAACGACAAAAGTGAATGTTTTCTTTCCGTACTTATGCGGTGACAACGAATTCTCCGCCGCCGTGACCATTATTTGAGATTCGGCTTCCTCTACAAGCCATCATTTTTTTTAATGAAAAATAAATACAAAGTTTTAACTTTCTTTTATTTTGGTATTGAAAATGGTTTTGAAAGCATTTTTATTATATCAATGTGTTGTATTTATATCTTGTGATTGAAATGTGGAAATGTTATGTTTCCTTTATGCATGTTTTATGTGATACGATTATGTTATGGTTTATGATATGTTTAAACCTATTCATATGAGGAATGCATTGGACTTAATAAGTGACGGGTGGAGCCCGCTATAGCTCCTCGATGCATCGGTAGGTCTCATGAGACAACTAGACGTGGAATTGGCCGAGGCCCTTTCCCAATTTGATTTATGGTTTTGGCCGAGGCCTTAATCATTTTAGATGTCTTGGCCGAGGCCTTGACAAAATGTTTCAGAATGTCCGGCATTATACATTCCCTCATTATGAAAGTGGTTATTGATATTGCATGTGATTATTCGACCAGTAGAATATCCATGTGAAGAAGTAAATGGCATTATCTCATTTTACTTTTGCCATATTATGTTGAAGTTCATGTTTAAGAGGCTTTTGTTTTAGTTATACATTGCCTTAAATGTTAATGTTTATTTATGAAAGCTTCCGCAATATTGTTATCCTTACTGAGCATCTGAGCTCACCCCTTTCAATGTTTTAATATTTTCCAGGATGTGAAGAAGTATTTTATGAATGACCTACAGGGATAGTCAGAAGAGGATATGAGTGTGGACTATGGAGACTTTGTTATTGTAGTTTTTCACTTTTTGATGTAATGAAAGACTTATGAATGTATCTAGTGTTTCCAAGGCTACTAAACTAATCGGTCTTTCGAGACTTGATCTTTTGTGATCATGCCAATGTTACGAAGTAATGCACCGACTCTGGGTAGCTGGGGTCGGGGCGTTACAGATAAAAATTTCAAAAAGAAGGGACTTTCATCTCAACAACAACAAAAAAATATTCAAGGATATTTTTAATAGAATACTGTTAGAATAATTCATTTAAGAGAGAATAAAACAATGTCTTGGATAATACGGATATCCATCCTTCATCATTTTCAAGTAACCCATACATTAAAATTTTCTATTAGTTCAAAAAGATAAATCATGAGCGCATATATCATGACTATAAAATAATATTAAAAAATACAAGGTTCAATGATTACTAATTGAATAATAAAGAAAAAAAATATTAATTCCTAAACATATAATAAATTCTTTAATAACTAAATATATTCATGGAAATATAACTTTATAACACACACTGCTATGTTACATTCAATCTTATACTTGTATCTAAATCTACTTGCAATGAGGTATGAATATATTTTTAATTATAAAAAAGGGAAAAGGTCATGTAAATCACATAATGAATCCATTATTAATTTTATAAAATAAATTACCAAGCCTATGATTATTAGTAACTATATTGGTACATTAGTTAGTGAAAAAATTATTATCTGAATGATATAAATAGATAAAAGACATATTCAATAAAAAATGTTGAATAAGTTTAAAATAGTGGTTATAATAAATTAAAGTAACAATTAATACACTTATAACTAAAAAACTTAATACCATGTACTTGAATAAGAATTGATGTTGATAATTCATAGAATGAGTTTAAATAAAAAATCCAGAATCAGTTGTATCTTATAAAGAAACCAACATTTTACCTAGAATGTCCAACCCTTGACAGTGAAAAATATCAATCCATGTATTTTTTTATATTTATGAATGCATTAAAACACTTCATTATAACAACTTGTAAAAAATACTAGTTAGTTAGAGTAATCAAATTGAAATCATACGAAATATCAATACTGATCATCCAATAATTAAAAACCCTGAACAAATAAAACTCATTAATGGAAATTGTAAAATAGGACTTCAGGGTTGTAGTAAATTTCTAAAATTTATGTTTCATCCTAATAAGTACATGTGATTATCACTAAAAATCAACATTAGGTATCTCATATATATCATGTACTCTTATAAATTTGTTAAAACCTTCTTCTTACATAAAAAGGTGAATATTAGACCCATAGAGCACCTAATTAAACTTGGATGAGTTTGACCTTACCCATCACTGGGTATAGGTCCATCAAATATCCATCCCACATTGAAAAGATACAGTGCATGTCCCAATTCAAAGAATGAATTTTAAATGATTGAGGAATAAATACAGGTATAAGAGAAACCCTATGTATCTAAGAAAACAAACCACTCACAAAATTTCCAAGCATAAAAAGTCCACATTGAACCTTGATCGATCACTCCATTCATTGATAGAGCATCAATAACATGATTTTATTCCCTATAGATATGGGGACATGTACTAGAATATTATAGACTATCCATCCATTACCAAATTATCCTCTAAGGTACTATTTGAGACTTCTTCATTATAATATCATCCACTAACATGGAATCATATTCAATCCATATGTATTTCCATCCAAACTACTTGACATATATCATAAAATATATTGTTGCCCATAACTCTGCCTCAATTTTAGTAAGCATGCTAGGAAATTAGTAAAATAAACCAATTAATAATTACCTATAGGTTTGAAAAATACCTCAATGTCCTAAAATTATAGGAGTACATATTTCTATAGCGTCAACATTCAATTTGATCCATGGTTGGTTGGGTGGAATCTATGGTGAAAATTTTAAGATGATGTCATTCCCTGTTCTTCCTAGACCACAATGAGCTCTTAGAATAGAAAAGTAAGATATATAGTTATTCATGGAACCTATTCGAATCCCACTTTTAGTATGGATTTCCATATGTTTTTTGATAATATCATCTCAGAATGAGGTATTTTTTCTAAACAAATAAGTCCATTTCGGCTGCTCTACACAAATGATAAAATCTCATCCTTAGAAACCATAAGTAGGTTAGAAAGGTGATCAATAATATTGTTTATCAGTTGACATTCTATAAAGGATTCATGATCATTTGAAAATTAATGAACCAAATAAAATATATCCAAGATATATCCCTGAAGCCTTCGCGTAAATGTACAATCCAAAAATAGACATTTCATAGCTTCAAAATGACACATAGAATAGTGAAAATTGAATAAAATAGTGGGGGGATGGCTTATGTTTTAGGATCATGGGTTGGTGGAGATGGTGGGTGAAAACAAATTGGGGGGAGGGGGTCTCGACGGGCCAAGGGTGAAGGTGGGGTAGAGGGGTGGGTGGATCAATGGTGGAGGATATGGGCTCAATAGTATATGGGGAGACAGTGGGGGGGCTCAACATGAAAGGGAGGGGAAAGAGGGGGCTTGATGACATGGGAGGGGTGGATGGTGAGATAGGGGGGATTGACAACATGGGGGAGGGTGGAGGCACTTGATGACAGTGGGGGTGGTGGGGGTGTTTGATGGTAGTTCGGGGGGGTAGGTGGAAATCGACAGTGGGAAAGGGTGGGGGTTGACGGGGGCAAGAGCGGTGCATGGGGGTCATTGACCCAAGTTTCTCGACATGGTAGGGGAAAGAGTGGTGATGAGGAGGGGAAAATTTTATCATGTGAAATGTGAAAATATGGTAAAGAGAAAAAATTAAATAACCACCATTTAATAGTCACCAATACCATCATTAATGACATCCAAATTGTGGTCATGTGAATCATTCTCCATAAATAATCATTTTTCAACTATTGTATAAATAAATTCTTAGAACTCATAAGGGATAAGTATATAATAATCTAATAAATTCTCAATATAACATGTGGTGTAGTTGAAATTACTCAATAATTTGATTTAAAGGCATTGATATGGCATCATTTTCTAAATTTCAAAGTTAATTCAATGGTAGATTTCCCATAATTTCACATCAATCTATGGTCATCTACTATGGTTTTGACTATTTCATGCATGTTTTAGTGTATTTAAACACCAAAAATATTTTCATAGGTATCCCAAGAAATCTATAACTCAAATTGATGTTTCATTGGTTCCTATATTTCAAAAATCAATCAACGGTTTTTCTCCTATGATTTCATGGACATCTGATGTCATTTTCTTGGTTTTGACCACCGGACGCAAGTTGTTGAAGACTTTGATATCTTTTAATACTACATACTAATTCATTATAAGAACACCACTCCTCTGATGAATTTGTTTTCATCTATTATAGTTTATAAATAATTCAACCATTGTTTTCCCTTGATTTCACATTTACATAAGGTTGCTTTCTTTTGTTTTGAACATTACATTATTGTTCTAGTGTTTTAAAACTCTAAAAATTCATTTATGAGAATATTTAAAAAATCATAACATGTATTGGTGTAGATTTGCTTCATGAATTTCAAAAATATATATATGTTCATTTTCTAATGATTTCACGACCATCAAATGTGGTTTTCCTGATTTTGACTCTTTAATACACATTTTTAAAGGCTTTAATATCTTTTAAAACTACCTATTGAGTCATTTCGAGCACACTGTATGTCAGATATAGGTTTTTTATGCACATACACATAAAAAATAATTTAACTTTAATTTTTATATGAATTAACATCAATATGAGGTCATATTCAATGGTTTTGACCATTCCATGCACATTTTTGTGTTTTAAAACACACAAAAAAGAATTTACACGCAACTCGGGAAAACACTAACTTATATTGACATGGTATTAGTTCCAAAATTTCACAAAAACCAATTTATAGTGGTTTTCCTAAGATTTGAAATCTATAAAACACTATTTTAATTGTTTTGACCATTGGTTCATGTTTGTAAGGACCTTGATATCGTTAAAATCTACTTGTTGAGTCATTTAGAGCACACCAAACATCATATGGACATGTTGTCTACTCATACACATCAAAAATAATTAAAACATAGTTTTATTAGGATTTCACAACAATATTATATCTTTTACTATGGTTTGGACCATTACACACATGATTCAGTGTTTTAAAACACTAAAATCGTGTTTACAGGCATCATGGGAAAACCATAACCTAGATTGTTGTGGTGTCAATTCTTGCATTTCAAAAATCAATATATGGAACTTTTCTTATGATTTTGTGGTAATTCGATGTTATTTTATTAGTTTTGACCCCATGAAACACATCTTTTAAGAATTATATATATTTTAAAACTTTTCATGGAGTCAATATGAGAACTATATATATTGGATGGACATTTTTTCTACTCGTACACATAAAAAATTATTCAAACAATGTTTTAACTTGACTTCAAGTCAATATCAGGCTCTTTTCTATGGTATTGAACCTTACATGATTTTTTAGTGTTTTAAAACACTAAAAACATGTTTACAAGGATACTGAGAAAATAATAAGTTGGATTGATATGGATTTGGTTTCTATACTTCAAAAATTAATTTATTTTCATTATTCTATTATTTCTTGGCCATCTTTTCCCATTTTATTGGTTTTGACCCCCTAATTCACGTTTTTAATGACATTAATATATTTTAAAACTTATTGTTGAGTTGTTCCAAGAACAATGCATGTTCAATGGACATGTTGTCTGCTCATAAACATCACCAATAATTTAACAGCAATTTTCCCATTATTTAATGTCAATTTGAGGTCAACTTCTATGGTTTCGACCATTACGTTCAAGTCTTAGTGTTTTAAAATAATAAAAACGTGTTTACGATCATCCCGGGAAAACCATAACTCATATTGATATGGAATTAGTTCTTACATATCAGAAACCAAATATTCTAACAATTTCCTATGGTTCCATAGCTATATGATGCATTTTTCATGGTTTTGACCCCCCAAATGCTTGTTTTTATAGATTTTGATATCTTTTAAAACTGGTTATTAAATCATTCCAAGCACACCAAATGTATGATGAATGTGTTGTTTTCTCTTGTACATTAGGATTAATTATACCATATTTTTTCCATGACTTCACATCAATGTGAGGTATTATTCTATGGTTTTGATTGTTACATGCATGTTTTAGTGTTTTAAAACACTAAAAACACTTTTAAGGGCATCGTGTGAAAACCATAACTCAGATTGATGTTCATTTATTTCCAAAATTTTAAAAACTAATATACAACCATTTTTCTATTATTTCATGGCCATATTATTCTATTTTCATGGTTTTTACCCCTAATTCACATTTTTAAAGATAATGATATTTTTTAAAACTGTTTATGGAGTTATTTGAAGCACACTCTACATCGGATGGATGTAATGTATGCTTGTAAACAAAAATAATTCAAAAATAATTTCCCATTATTTCGCATCGATATGTGGTCATAATCTAGGGTTTTTACCATTATATGCATGTTTTAGTGTTTTAAAACATTAAAAACACATTTATCAGAATCCTAATAAAACCATAATATGGATTTACATGGAGTTTGTTCTTACATTTGAAAAATAAATTTACAACAATTTTCATAAAATTCATTTCCATAATATGTTTATTTCTTGTTTTGCCCCCCTGACACGTGTTTTTAAAAACATTGATATCTTTTAAATTGCATGTCACATAACCAAAATTGAGAAAATGAGATCATATTACTTTTAAAAATTATGACAATGATCTATAATTCATTTATGACATGTAGGAATCAACAACACGTCAATCTAACACGTGATGTTTTGGTTATGATTGGAAGTGAATTTTTTTTAATAAAAAAGTGTCATTTTAGTTTAAAATCAATATCACATTTTTAAAACCCAAAAAATAGGATCAAATTTAGTTCAATATTTAGAAAAATGATATATAATTATTTCATTATGTATACGAATCAAGATCCCGTAAATCAAACACTCTAAGTTGGAAGTATGACTCAAAGTTCATATTTTCAATATAAGAGTTCCATTTTACATTAAAACATCAGTCACACAGATAAAACTAAGAAAAATATCTTGTATTGTTTTCAAACATTAGGAAAAAAATCCATAATTCATTTTTGATGAGTTATAATTTATTGTACATCAATCCAACTCATGATGTGGGTTTTATAACTAGAAGTTCATATTTTCAATATAAAAGTGTTACTTTAGTTCAAAATATCAATCACATTGTTAAAAAATGTGAAAATGAGATTGAAATGTTTTCAAAATTTAAAAAAATGATCCATAATACATTTTTGATGTATAGAAACTCATTGAATGTGAATTAGAAACACAAAGTGGGTGGTGTGACTCTATGTGCATGTTTTAAAAAATTATCATTTTAATTTAAAATGAATTTCATGTAGCCAAAATAAAAAAACGAGCTCCAATTGTTTTCAAAAAAATTATAAATGATATATAATTCATTTTAGATGTATAGTAATCATCTTCATGTCAATATGACACATGATGTGGTTACTATGACTTGATGTCCATGTTTTCAATATAAAAGTTTTATTTTAGTTTAAAAAGTGTGTCACATTGTCAAAACTGAGAAAACAAGATCATATTTTTTTCAAATTTATGTAAATGATCCATAATTATTTTTCAATTTATTGGAATTAACCACATGTCCATCACACCCAAAAAGTGGGAAGTATAACTCAAAGTTTTTTTTTCAATATAAAAGTGTCATTTTACTTTCAAACATCATTCACCTAGAAAAAACTGATCAAAAGAGTTTGGATTATTTTCAAAAATTATTACAATGATATATAATTCATTTTTGGTTTGTAGGAATTGACAACATGTAAATCTGATACACAATGTATTTGGTATGATTTGAAGTTTGTTTTTCAATATAAAAGTGTCATTTTAGTTAAACTTCTTTCATGTATATGGTAATTTGTCATTTTATGACATTATAGGGAAGTTATGATGTACAGTATGTGATAAAAGTGTGTGATCACATAGGTTGAAACGTATTATGAAGATTATATACCTTGGGATCATAGTTTTTTAGCGTTATGACATCGATATCAATCATGGAAGAAAACATTTGATGGGAAATAAAAATAAGTCTTGTTAACTTTCCCATGAATATAAGAATGACTACTTATGAAGGTAAAATATTCCATCAATATATTTTGTAAAAAATCCATTAAAAACATTCTGATGATGGGTTGGAAAAAGAGATTAATTATTTTCAATATACTTTACTAGGAGAGTTTACAGTAATAGAAATCTCATGATAAATAGAGCCAAACTATATCTATTCTATCTAAAAATAATGGATAAAAATACCCTTTATCGGCATTAAAATCTCTTATAAATGTAACCTTTATCGGTGTTGATAAATACATGCCTTTATCAGCACTTTTTTTAATGTTGATTAATGCACCCCTTTATCAGCGTTGATAAAAAGAATACTTATAAAAAATTATAATTGAAAATCATATATATATTAGGTTCTTGGGGTATAATTACATTCAAAAACACACACACCACATACACATGCTGGAATGGTATTCTATATCCCATAGAGATAACCCATCCATTAAGACTTATTTATTTAGTACATGGCCATAAATCCTAGTGCATCATCATTCTACCATCATCCTGCATGCGTCGTTAGGCATGTGGCATGTGTCACTGCCTACCTACATCACCACCTGTTGGGTCACCACCTTCCTGTGTCATCATCTGCATCACCACCTACATAGTACTATAATAGTACATGCGCCCAATAGGAACTACTGAAAATTCATCCTATACTAATGCCTCTATCCCAACAGTTTAGAGAAACTGTTGGGATAGGATTCATATACCAACGGTTTGTTGAAAACTGTTGGTATAGGATGTTTTAGACTGTATTTTCCCAATGGTTTGAAGAACCATTGGGATAGGCATAGTTTTCCCAATAGTTTTTTGAAAACATTGGGATAGTGGAGAGTGTACCCCCCCCCCCTTATTCCAATGGTTCATTTAAACCATTGGGATATCTTTGATAATATTTCCCAATGGTTTTAAAAAAATTTGGGATAAAATTCCACAAATGCAGCACCCGATTCCGATCTTGATCCACCCACATTGCACCCTAAATGAGAGCTCCATTATTCCAGTGTGCAAACCCTTCTTCCCAGCAACTCATTTTTTGTTCTTCCACATCAAATCTGTAAGTTATAACTCAGTTTTATGTTCTACCTCTATGTAATCCAGTTTTATTCAGATTTCTTTGAAGAAGAGGTTGTTTTTTGTTTTTTGTTTTGATAATACCTAAATGACAGCTTCCCTATTCTTCGCGAACCCTTCTTCCCAACTTACAATCCATCCTTGATTCAAGTAAGTGTTTGTTCTTCCACCTATAATAGATGATAACACGGTGTATCCTATTTCCCCTAACATAACACAAGATTCCTCCAATAGAATATCTATTCAAATGATGATTCCTCCTGTTCAGAAATTTGTATATATGGAATGTTATGTCATTTCATAGAGTTCCTTTGCACATCATTCCAGTGCATAGAGTTACTTTTAGGTGTTCTATTGATACCCTTTTGATTATAATCATGGTTCATGTCTTATAGTGATATTTTAGTGATGTCATGTTATATTGATCCAACATGGTAGTGAGTTCTTAAATGGTAGGGAGGCCTACTATGGGTCTTTATTTCATAATTTATTTTTCAAGGGAATGGGAGGGGGGTTGTGCAGTGGGAGGGGGTGGCTATGGAGGGGTTGTGGGGGGAGGGGGTTGTGGGGGGGGTGTAGTGGGAATGGAGGGTTGTGCAGTGGGAGGGGGGTTGGCTATAGGGGGATGTGCAATGGGGGGCTGTGTAGTGTGGGGGGTGGGCGGAAGGGGTGAGGTGGGGAGAGGGGCTATAGGGTGGGAGGGGTTGTATGGGGATGTAGGGTGGTAGGGGGTTTGTGCAGTGGGAAGGGTGGCTGGGAGAAAAATGGGTTGTGCAGTGGGAGGGTGGGGCTATGTAGTGGGAGGGGGCTGTAGGGGGGTTGTGTATTTGGAGGGGTTGTAGTGGGTGTGTAGTGGGAGTGGGGGGTGCAGTGGGAGGGGTTTGGATGTGGATCGGTTGTGCAGTGGGGAAGGGGGTTTTAGGTGGGTGGCTATGCAGGGTGGGGGATGCAAGGGGTGGGGGGGTGTGTAATGTGGGGGTGGGGGGCTATAGGAGGAGATGGGGGAGGGGGACTACAGGGGGTCTGTAGGCGGGGTATGCAGTGGGAGGTGGGGGCTGTAGGGGGGTGCGGTGGGATTGGGGGATGTACACTCTCAACCCTCAAATCATTTAAATCCATGAAAAATACATGTTCCTTTCCATATCCCAATCATATAATAGCTCATACTTATGCTATTTTGGCCATACACAGACCAAAACTCTCCTCCATCTCAACTTCCTGATCTTCATTGTCCCAAAATTTGATATGACATTGAATGTAGATGTATCATTACCACATGCCTAGAATACTACAACTACTCAATATAATTAATCAATCCCTTCTATGGGAACTCCCCCCATAGAAATCACCTACCACATCACTTCCAGGCTGAAGGTATAAATATCCTGGTGGTTCCACAGCAACCATCATCCCATAACACCCATATTAGAAGCATCACACACCATCATTTTCCACATCCCATCATATTCTCATTTCATAATCACACCATACATGATGCCATTAAAATACCACATCAAAATCAATGCTCATACAAGTCCTACATCACTCTTGATGCCCATATATTAACCACACTTTGATAATTCACTTATCACACATTAACCTCATGCACTAATTTCCATAATAAAAAACTAAAAAACATAGTCACATGCTCAAAATGTAACTCTAACTATCATGGGATCTCTAAAATGTGAGTGGGATCTCACTCTTGATGCCCATATATACCTTGCTGAATTTTCTAGATGCATAATTCATGATGCTCTCTCTTTCTTGGTTGTTAAGTGAAATAAAGCTGCAGAATCAATGTATCATGATTTTAATAGACTAATGACACTTAGTAAATAACTATCGTACTAAAAATTAATGTTTTTTATTACATATTGTACAATTTATTGAATTCATTATATATCTATTCAAACTCACCTAAAAATGGATATTTAAATTATCTGCGGATAGCTTGACCACCCCCTGGACACCCTATACCCCCTAGACAGCCCTTCCACTACAGTGGACAGCTCGTCCACCCCCCTGGACAACCCCCCCACTGCAGTGGACACCTCGCCCACCCCTAGACACCCCTACCCCCTGGATCGCCTCGCTACCCCTATGGACACCCCCTACACCCCTAGAAAGCCCCCCCCCCCCCCCCCCCGCACCACCATGGATAGTCTACCCATCCCCATGGACACCCCATACCCCTTGGAGAGCCCACCCCCCCCCCCCACACACACACCCCCGTGGATAGCCTGCCCACCCCCTGGGACACCCCCGCCCCCCAGATAGCCCTGCCACCCCCCGTGGACAGCCCACCCACCCCCAGGACAGCCTTGTGACCCCCCGTGGATAGCCCTCCTACCCCACCTAGACACCCCCTACCCCCTAGATAGCCCCCCACCCCCATGGAGAGCCCGCCCACCCCCCTGGATAGCCCCTACCCCCTGGACAGCCCCGCCACCCCTATGGACAGCCCGCCCACCACCTGGACACCCCCTACCCCCCTAGACACCCCTCCCACCGTGGATATCCCCCCCACCCCACTAGACACCCTCTACCCCCTAGACATCCCGTCCACCCCCGTGGACAGCTTTCCCACCCCCCTGGACACCCTGTACCCCTTGAATAGCACTGCCACCCCGTGGATAGCGCGTTCACCCCCCCTGGACACCATGTACCCCCTGGACAGCCTGGCTCCACCCCCGTGGATAGCTCACCCATGCCCTTGGACACCCTATACACCCTATCCATCCCACCACCCCCGTCGACACCCCCCCTGGACACACAGTACCCCCTGGACAGCCCTGCCACCCCAGAGGACAGCCTGCCCACCCCCTAGACACCTCGTACCCCCCAGACAGCCCAACCACCCCATGGATAGTGCACCCCCCCCCCCCCCCCAGACACCCCGTACCCACTAGATAGCCTTAACACCCCCATGGACAGCCCGTCCACCCCCCTGGACACACCACACACACTAGACCCCCCCCCCCCCCCCCCCCCCGTGGACAGCTCACCCACCCCCTAGACACCTACTACCCCCTGGACAACCCCGCCACCCACATTTACAGCTTTCCCACCCCCTCGACACACCGTACACCCCTGGATAGCCCTTCCACCCTCATGGACAGCCCCCCCCCCTGGACACATTGTACCCCCTGGATAGCCCCCCCCCCCCCCCCCCGTGGACTGCCCGCCCACCACCGTGGACACCCCTACCCTTCTGGATAGCCCCGCCACCCCCATGGACAGACCGCCCACCCCCATGGACACACCCTCCCCCCCTGGACAGCCCACCCACCTTCATGGACAGCCCTCCCACCCCCTAGTGTAATGGCTCGGACCTCTCCGGCTCATTCCTTTGTCAAAAAGAAGGTCAAGAAGTGTTCTGGAGGGTAAAATGGACTTTTCCCACACTTTCCAGAATTTTGAAACTACACGCCGTGTAGTTTGAGTACACGTCGTGTACCCCCTTTCCGAGTATACTGCGTGTTGCAGGCCATGTCCTCACCATGTGAAGTAAATGAGTACATGCCGTGAAGTGTAACTACATGTCGTGTACCACCTTGCCGGGTATACCCCATGTTGAAGGTCGTGTCCTTGCTGTGTGAAATAATGGGTGCATTCCATGTGTCAAGTACTACAGGCCATATAGTCCTTCCCCGCGTACGTGTTACCAGTCAATGGTCGTGTGCCATGTTGGAGCCTTGTCCTTTCCGTGTGCAATAAATGGGTACATGCCGTGTGTCCAAACTACATGTCGTGTAGTCCCTCCCAGCGTATGCATTACCCTCAAATCATGTGTTGACCAGTCAACAGTCGCGGAGCCGTGTTGGAAGGCGCGTGGAGACCGTGTGAAATAACCGAGTACACATCGTGTACCATAAAGTACACGCCGTATAATTTTTATTTTCTCACCTATAAAAGGAGGGGTCCCCTCCTCCTTTTCAACTCACCTCTCTCCTCCCCTTTCCTCTGAGTAGAGTTCTCCCAAGAGACTTGAAGGCTCTTTCTTCCATAACTTCTTCTTCTGAGCTCCGATTTACGATTCGTCAGTGGACACGGGATCATAACGACGAGGCGGAACTTCCAAGCTTGGATCCGTTGTCTTTCCTTTGGCCTTTACTTTCTGACTTCCATCTGAGGAGGTTTTTCCGGGACCCGACAGAAGTGACAGACACCGATGGACGTCTTCTAAGGTTGATCCGGGGAGCGTTGTGATTAGAAACTGTTGAGGTAGGTATCTTACCTTATTCTCTCTAATTTGGGCATCATGTAGGGTGGGTATCCTCTTGTTTTCATGAGAAATAGTTGAACCTTTAAATAAAGATAATAACTGGTTAAAGAATGGGGATGAGAAAGTTGTTATGTTTATCTTTTTTTATCCTATTGATATGTTGTGAATTGAATAGGCTTATGCCTGCTAAAAATCATGGTCATTGGGGGCCTTTGGTTGTGCAATTAAATGTTGCCCTATCTTTCTAGACCATTTTTGTGGATGGAACTTTCTGTAATGTGGAATTGGTTAATCACGTAAAGTTGGCTGTTTAAAATCTGGAACCCTTGTGTGATCACCCCGGTTGAACAAAATGGAATAATGAACATGTGGGTGTTTTCTTGGATAAGTGGCATGTGATGGGGGTGTTTTGTGGGTTTTTGTGGATAGGTTGAGCAGCGGGGATGTGGTTGGCTTGGTTGTGGGTTGGTGTAAATGCTATGTTAGTGATGGGAAGTGGGACTGCAATAAATGGTATTAAAGGGATAATGATGTATGGGTTCGGTGTGATTGTGGTTATGGTGGTTGGAAGCGGGGCTGCAGGGATGGGTTGGAATGTGTATGGACTTTGGGTTGTGAATAATAAAATTTAATGAATGGTGGGGCTTGGTAATGGAACAGAAATAATAATCATGGGGCGGTTTGGCTAATAAGAAGGACTTGGTTGTGTTACTTGTGTTTTCCTAACTTGATTTGTGGATGGCAGGGATATGTTTTACGAACGATCGATGTGGTTGGTTGTGGATAGTTTCCTAGTAGTTAAGGAACTAAATAAACTAATTCTTTTGAAACATGAAAACTTAAATGGGGTTGGGGTTGTTTGTTGTATGCATGCTTCGTAGTAGCAGTGTCGAGGCACGTGCTCAGTTTCTTTATTTAGAATCCATAGGTTGGGCTGTGTGTTTGGTATACATATATATATCTGTATATTTTGTGTTTTATCACACCCCACCCATGTTGAGAACTTAGTGCCAAACACTCCCATTTCATAGAAGAGGGTGTTTTTTCCTTAGTTACTAGCTCCTTCCTGCTCCTTCTCCCCTAGGTTGTGATGGCTTGAGGCGACCTTACACATAAGACTCTTAGAGTAGGTTTCGATTGGGGTGGTTTTAGCCCAATACTCTTCGGGCATGTTCTACTTTTTCCCAAGAATCTCCGGGATGAGGCCTAGGTGTGTGCGGGTGGGATACATGGTTGTGAGGCCCAGGTGTGTGCGGGCGGGATACGTGGTTGTGAGGCCCAGGTGTGTGTGGGTGAGGAGAGTGTGGCAGCGTCAGTACATTCGCTGTTAGGAAGAGCAGCTAACTAAAGGGAAATGGTGCGGGGTACCCAATACTCTTGTTTTTTATATACTACTACCTGTTGTGATTGTGTTTTTGTTGAGTGTGGTTGGTGAGGTTGGGTGGATATAATTCCTTACTAGGTTTCTTCTGTTGTTCTCATGGGACATTAGGATGTCTCCCCACTTGTGCACGAGAGATTTAGGTTTCCCTACTGAGTATACTTGTATGCTCACCCTACGTTTACTTTCAATTTTCCAGGAGGACTACCAGGGTCGTGCGGGACCCTACTAGTCAGACAGTTGGAGTTGTTGCAGTTGTTGTACTCTTGTTTTCTTTTGGTATTTTACTTTTGATCTTTCTTTTACTTGTACCTTGTTTCAGAACTATTTAAACATGCATGTGGGATTGGTTTGGGTTTATTTCTATACACTTGTTCTTTTCCGTTTTGGGTGGATGACTTGTCCTATTTCCTGATCCTAAATAATAAAAAATGGTAATGCCTCCCATATTTGTGAAAACTCATACCCTTGGTGCTAGTCGCCACCCCGGGGCCTACTGGAGGTGGGACTCGGGGGTCATTATCTCCCTTTCACCATTGCCTGCTCAGGAGGGGCATCTTTGGTGGGAGGGGGTCGTGACAGAATGGTATTAGAGGTGATGGTTGAGAGATAGGATGGAGTCTGGAGTTAGGCACAGTGAGGATTGCATGGGATGGTAGGGAAACAATGTTAGTTAATCTTGGTGCGTGACATAGGCAAGGGAAGACCCGCTAGGACATGGGATTTTAGGGGCCCCCGTGATCCGATGCAAGGACTATGAGCCTACCGAACGACCAAGTGAGACTACATTGATTGCAGGGTAGAGACCCTAGGGAAGGTACATGCATCATCATGATTGTGTTTTACTTGATCTGGGTGTTCTGGGAAAGAAATTGAAATAAAATAATAAAATAAGACCTTGAGAATTTTCCTTACTACTTGGGCTTAGGTGATATTTGTTTACCGTACAGCTATAGCACCTGGACATCGTCCCCGGGTGGCTCAGACGGTCGAGGCCCAGTAGATTCAGGCAGTCGATCAGTTGAGGATTGACCGAGAGGAGTAAGATATCCAGTGGTAGAAGACTCTCCATTCTTTCCAGCGGCAGACCCTCAAGAAGTACGAGGGTAGTACTTAGGATACGGAGATGGAGGGGTGGCTTGAGGAGCTAGGAATCACTTTTACCTTGATCTGTGCTCTGAGGGAGTACTGGTTTCCCCTAGCAGTCAGTTAGCTGAGAGGTGCAGCGCGATAGTGGTGGAAGCTCTACCTCGGAGAGAGGATAGAGGCAGAGGTTCCATGGGCTGACTTTGAGAAGGAATTCCGAGAGGAATTCCTTTCTTCCATGATTAAGGAAGAGAAGTGGCAAGAGTTACTCTCCCTTCAGCAGGGTAGTATGTCAGTACGAGAGTTGGGGATCAAGTTCAAGGATCTCATGCGCTTTGCTTCGGATCTCTTTCCGGATGAGGAGTCTCAAGCGAGACGTTTGGAGGAGGCACTTCATCCTTCGCTCCAGTATGTTGTCACCCCCTTCACCCTTCCGACATACTTGGCGGTATAGAAGAAGGAAGAGGTTGTAGAGAGGATGCACTCACTGAGAGGTGCACCACGTGAGGGGATCCAGCTGGGCTCGTCGAAGGGGAAAGCAGTCATTAGCAGGTCTCCTGCGACGGGACCTTCCAGGTTCAAGCCAGTGGGGAGCAGGCCCCAACAGTTCCAGTTCAGATCTTCGGGTCCTCGTCCATTTTTCACGAGCCCAGGACCGAAGTGTTTTTCTTGTGGAGGTTTCGGGAACGTTCAGATTCGGTGCCTGACCCGAGATCAGTACGGTGGAGGTGGGAAAGTTCAGCTCCCACCTCATCAGCACCAGTTACCAGTGAGGCCCTTCCAGCAGCAGCAGGACCATGCTCCTCTGAGGGAAGACTTTGCAGGAGGCGGCCGACCTCAGGGTGCTCCTCAGGGACCTCGACCAGGGCGTGGTCGAGGAGGTGGATGACATCAGAGAGGCAGAGTATCTGGGCGTGGATAGTTGCACATAGTAGAGTTGATAGCTCCAGTAGGACCAGAGGTGGTGCGAGGTACGATTTTTTTGTTCAGCACTCTTTTTTCTGCTTTGTTCGATTCGGGAGCTTCGCACTCCTTTGTTGCACCTGGTCTAGCCCATGCTTTGGGACTAGACGTAGAGAGACTTTCTATACCACTAGTAATGAGTACACCATTTGGAGGCTATACCAGTGTATCTTGTGTTTTCCGGGGATGTGGGCTGATGTTGGGACCACATCAATCTAGTGGGGACCTTCTTCTGTTACAGATGCAGCCATACGATGTAATCTTATACATCGACTGGTTGTTTTATGTTAGTGTCGTTATCGACTACTTTTGGAGAAGAGTCATGTTCTCCGACGTGGATGGGCAGCGCGTATCTTTTGTTGGAGAGAGGAGCTATCAGGTTGTAAGCTGGCGTGTGGAGCCTCTCCTTTCCTTGTTAGGCGGGTTATCAGTGGCTCTAGCTGATACAGAGATGATGGATGTCCCAGATGTTGTTGGGGAGTTCCTCGATGTTTTTCCTAAGGAGGTTATGACTCTACCCCCCCCCCCCCCCGACGTGACGTTGATCTTGGGATAGACTTACAGCCTGGTGCCCATCTGATTTCGATGGCCCCTTATCGGATGTCACCTTCGGAGTTGCGGGAGTTGCGAATTCAGATTGACGATTTGATGGAGAAGGGTTTTGTTCGGCCCAGTGTATCGCCATGGGGTGCTCTAGTTTTGTTCGTGAATAAGGCAGATGGTGGTCTCAAGCTATGCATAGACTAACAAAGGTTGAACCAGGTAACGGTCAAGAACCGTTACCCCCTTCCAAGGATAGATGATCTCTTCGACCAACTGAGGGGAGCAGGTTGGTTTTCCAAGATTGATCTACGATCTGGATATCATCAACTGAGGGTAAAGGACAGTGACATCTCGAAGACGGCTTTCAGGTGTAGGTATGGGCACTTCGAGTTTGTAGTGATGCCGTTTGGAGTTACGAATGCACCGGTTATGTTCATGGGACTTATGAACTTTGTCTTCCAAGAGTTTCTGGACCGGTTCATCGTTGTGTTTATCGATGACATCCTGATCTACTCAAGATCAGAGGAGGAGCACGTTGAGAATCTCAGGGTAGTCTTGGAAGTCCTTAGACACCACCATCTTTATGGGAAATTGTAGAAGTGTAAGTTCTTGACACAAGAAGTACACTTTCTTGGGCATGTGGTGTCTCAGCATGGAGTGTCAGTGGACCCGTCGAAGGTGGAGGCAGTTGTTTCTTGGGCAGCACCCAAGAGCATGGCAGAAGTTCGTAGTTTCTTGGGGTTAGCAGGTTACTATCAGAGGTTCGTTTCGGACTTCTCTCAATTTTCTACCCCATTGACAGCTTTGACTAGGAAGAAACAGGTCTTTCTATGGAGTGATCAATGCTAAAAGGCTTTCGACTACCTTAAGGAGAAGTTGGCCAGTGCTCCCGTACCCAGGTTGTCAGAGGAAGGATTTTTGTATGAAGTGTTTTGTGATGCTTCTGGCCTTGGTCTGGGGTGCATGTTGATGCAGAATAAGGGAGTGATCTGTTATGGGTCAAGGCAGTTACGCCCTCATGAGCGTAACTATGCCACCCATGACCTAGATCTTGCAGCAGTAGTGTTCGCACTAAAGTTGTGGTGACATTACCTCTTTGGGGAGCGCTTTGTGGTCTTCTCAGATCACAAGAGCCTACGTTATATCTTCTCCCAGCGTGAACTGAACCTGCGGCAGCGGAGATGGGTCGAGTTTCTCCAAGACTATGACTTTCAGATCTCTTACACTGAAGGTAAGGGAAACGTTGTGGCTGATGCCCTGAGCAGGAAGTTGCATCAGGAAGTAGTTCGGGAATCCACTGATGCTTGGAAGGGGATGGGAGAGTTGGTTGCCTTACACTTGGATGCCAGGGTAGAAGGTGTTAGAGGCTATTTGTTTCAGATGACGGTGCAGTCCTCCTTGTTGCAGAAGGTGGAAGAGTCTCAGTGGGGGAACTCCAAGGCGGAAGTGAAGCGAGATCGTGTCGATCAGGGGAACGCTCTAGAAGGATGGTCATAGGATAGCTGACATCAGATTCTTTTCCATGGAAGGTTGTTTGTCCCGGAGACAATGCGTGAGGGAGTTCTCCGTGAGTTCCATAGATCAGCCTTCGTGGTATATACAGGAGTTTCAAAAATGTACCGAGGCATAAGGGAACAGTTTTGGTGGCTCGGGGTGAAACGGGCAGTGGTGGAGTTTGTGGATAAATGCCTAGTGTGTCAGTAAGTTAAGGTTGAACACCGTGTTCCCAGTGTTTTGTTGCATCCTTTAGATTTCCCCGAGTGGAAGTGGGATGATGTAACGACCCAAACTTTTTAAATAGTATATTAACTTACTCTTAACGATTTAATAGAGATGTTAATGGTTAATGCAGAAAGAGGAGTCGATGGCTTCATCCAGTAGACTCGAACCTTATGAAGCCCACTTATCAAAGCTTGGGAAGGAGGTAGCATCTGTGGGCTTCGCTTTGGACCAAGCCCAAGCTGAACTCCAGCGTGTCAATCTTTAACGGAAATTCCAGCGGGAGAAGTTCAAGTTAGTAGAGATTACTACTAGGGCAATGTTATCTGAGCCTCCCTCAGATTCTCTCACCATAGCACACCTTACACTTAGGTCATATGTCAGTGTTATAAGGGGTTATGTGATGAGACCCTAGCTTCTTTGTGTAATCCTTTGGGATGAATGAATTGAGATTTCTTCCTTTTGTAATGTTTGTGAAATTTCAAATGTCCGGATAATTTTAGGATGTATTTTATTGATGAATTTTGAAAAAAATGATATTTTAAAATATTTATGTAAACCCTAAATAATTAATGATGTGTAATGATTTTCAAAAAATGGTCTTCTACAAAAGTGTTCAGTAAGGAATTTGGAGTCTAATAAGATCAACTTAATTTTTGATGAATAGTAAATTATGAATAGTGATTTTACGCTTAGGATTAGTAATGTGACCAAATGGATTAGTAATTTCACTCAAAGAATGTTTTAATATAATTTAGACACCTAGATTAAGTAATGTGATTCAATAAAATGGATAAATAACGGTTTCATAAATTATTAGCCAAGTATTAGTTTTTTCGGATGAATAGTGTTTTTTAATTAAAAATTTAATTAAAAATAATTAGAAAATTATTTTTATAAAAATGACTTTACTTTTCAACTCAGAGCATCGATATTATGTTATGGTAATTTTTGGGGATTTTTCTGAAAAAACGAATTCTCGATGAATAGTGTTTTTATTTAAAAATTAAATTAAAATTATTTAGAAAATTATTTTTATAAAATGGAGTTCATAAATGTAATTAGAACATCTATATTTGGTTAAGGTGAAATTTTGGGACTTTTCTGAGAAAGAAGATTTTTTCAGTGAATAGTAAAAATGCAGTTTTAGGGTTTCGGTATGTTTAATGACATCATAACTGTGTCATGATGATGTCATGAGATATTTTAAGGGTTGGCCGGCCAAGGGTGATGAATTATTGTTTTTGGGGCTGATTAGCCACTATAAGAGGCTAATATTCATTGCTAATATATTTAGTTTTCATGTGACTTGCTATTCATAAATACCATTTTAGTGCATTTTACATTTTGAACACCCATTCTCATCATTTGTGCACTTCATGCCTAATGTGCACCAATTTAGGCCCAATGTTTCATATGATTTTAAAGAATGTAAATATCCATATTTTAATTTGATATTTTTTTAAATGGATATGCACTTAATTATGAACATTTTTTATTCAGGGATCAATGGATTATTAATAAAGGATGATGGAGATATTTGGCGATTAAAGGAAACAATTCTGGAGAAGGCATATTGGATATCATCCTATTGATCGGATTGTGGGGCCCACAATACAGGCCCAATGAAGCCCACAATTTATAGGAGACTATAAGACATATAGGGGAACAAATCATTCTTCTGGAGCCAGTGCTAGTTCGTCCCCAATGGTGGTGATTAAGGCGGCCCAAGTTCAAGATTTAATTTTGGGCCAGAGTCTGCGGCCCAGAAAAACAGCTCACCATTTCAATCATATCTCCCGAACCACAACGTTTTTAGGGCTTAACTTTTACATGATGTTATGGGACATCCGGGGCTTTATTTAAGTCTTCTAGGTCTCACTCAAATTATGCCTTATAGAAGGTCCTTTAGGCGCGTCTTTCCGGTGGATGCAAGCTGGATGTAACTTCGGGGCAAGAAGTGGAAAAGTCTCTCATCATTAATGTTCCACCCACCTTTCCCCAACATAATTAATTAAAGGAACATGGTATGTTGGGGGCTCGGCCAAGGCTTAATTTTTTCCTATATAAGGTAGGAGTGGTGGTGGATTTAGGGAGGTTGGGTGCTTTCTTTTCATTGTAATGTTATTATGCCAATTTGCCTTTGTAATGTTCTTCCTTCTCATGTAAGTTGTTCGAATCACCTTAGTCTTCAATAAAAGTTCTTCTTCTTCTCTTGTTCTGTTTTTCTCCTTATCACCTTTATAGCGTTGCCTCAAAGTGTGAATTTATTCACACCAAACCTTGTGATTTTGTTCACACAATGGTGGAGTGATCGTTATTTTTGTTGTTTTTACTTCTTCAATTACACCCTCATAAGTCTACTTTCCGCTTCCGTTGAGAACTTGTCATCAATGGAGGGCTAGCTCTTTTATGGGTAGATCCAAGGGAGTAGCAAGGGGCTGGATTCAATGTTATTTCTCATGCCCTAAATGTTATTAATTTCTTTTAATTGAGTTTCTTTCATTCAATGATTTTTATTCTTCCTCTTCCTTATTGAATTTATTCACCCCACTTTCATGTGCTAATTACATCCTTTACCTTGGAGTGCTCATGAAAATGATCCTACAAGTGTATAGGTGATTATCATATGTTTTAAAGGTGTTTAATCAGTAAGTTATGAGGTTAGTTTGAATTCATTTCATGAATCCTTCTCTAGTTAATGAAATTAAATTCGTAAAAAAAAGGAATTCATTCAATTCACCCCGAGCAATAACCTAGGATCAACTCATTTTCTCATAATTTGAATTCACATAGATCTATTAGTGCTCTTTCAAAACAATCTAAAATCAACCCAAGTTGGCCACTTCATAGCCAAAAATCCATCCCTTTTTATTGAGTGTCTAAAGGTTCTTCTTAGGTCTCTGAGGATTCGACAACCCAAGCTACACTACAAGTGACCGCTTAACCCTTAAAACTTGGGTAAATTTGGGCGAGACCAAATTTTGGCACCGTTTCCGGGGACCCAAGTAAGTTACTTTAGACACAAATCTTCTTTTCTCACCCCACATTCTCTATTCTCACCCTCATCTCTCTTATCTTTTCCCATTTCTGTTTGTGTGTGTCCTGAGAATCTAGAATCCAACTTTCCATCTTCTCCAATAGAGTATCTTCCAAATTATCTTGTCACAAACTCATGATGGAATGAAATGGAAAATGAATATTGGAAAGCCCCTAAATTAGAAAATTTCTTTGATCAACCCTTGAATAATTACCACACACCCGATGCGATGTACAATCAATGGGATGATGATTGTTTAAAGGATGAATTTTCAGCCCTCTCGAGGATGATTGAAGAGATGAAACTTAATGAAGTTCATGATTTACAAACTCCTATCAAGCCTAATCCTAAAAAACTCTTCGAACAATTGTGTAATCAAATGGAGATAATGAGTTCTGAGGTATCATGATTGAGATTAGAACTACAATGAAATAATACTTGTGAGGAACACATCCATACACCAATTGTACCTTCTGAAACCTTATGTGGAGTGTTTAGTTTCCCACAAAACTCTCATGAACTTATTGAAGAACAAACCTTTGGAATTATGGTAGGGGAAGTGAATCAAGAAATTGTTGAAGGGTCTTTAAATCAGGAGGAAATTTATTTTTTGAATTCAAAAGATAATAACGTGACATCGTGGATTGAGCTTCCTGAACGTGGCTCCATTAGTGAATTTTTAGGGCCATAGATCACTGAAAAATTAGGAGAAATCCCAAACATTGATCCCATACCTACTCCTATAATTCAAATGGATACTTTTGGGGATGAATCATATTTTTACAAGGAACCAATTCATTCTAATGTCTTTGGAGAATAAACTAATTTTCATTCAAATTGCCAATATTCTTTAGAAAATTTCAACCAACCCGAACTCAAAATCAATGTCCTTCCTTCCCCACTTGAGTATCCCATAATTTTTTATAAACAAGAGCTGGGGTTTTCATTCATTCATCTCATGAAACCCACAAAGGGGGGTTGATATTTGATTTATTAGGAAAGACTACAGAAGAAAAAAGATCAACCATTTTTGATATTCCTTGGACTTTCCCATTCATTTTAGAAAATAGGATTGTTCATGAATTAAATTCCAAAACTTCTTACCAACCACAAGGGATACACATTCTCAATCATGTTGAAGTAGAGAAAGATGAGGTCATTAAAATTTTTAAAGTTGGAATTGGCTAAGTTGGGGGGTTCAAGTCGAGCTAAAGACTTTAAATTAAGCGATGCACGGGAGGCAACCCGCGGTTTTCATGTTTTATTTCATTTAATTAGTACATCGGACTGTTGACCTGTTCTTCTTTTATGAGTAAGGATGGGTATGAAAAGGGAGCACCGTATTCATCCGTGTCACGTGGTGTGATCCTTGAGTAATACCTTACCCAGAAAATTATGAGAAGACAATGTATCATCAGTTTTTTTATTTATGTTTTTGTAGGTTAAAAAAAATTAGACTTTTGACATGTTCTTATTTTATGAGTATGGATGGGTATGAAAGGGGAGCACCGTATTCATCCATGTCACGCGGTGTGATCCATGAGTAATACCTTACCCAGAAAATATAAAGAAGACAATGTATCATCAGTTTGATTTTTAAAATTAAAAAAAGGGAAACCCATAAAAATGTTGATACTTGGTTTTAAATAAATTGTTGTGTTGTTTGTTTTGTTTGGTTTGTTCTTCTTTGTATAGTTCAGGGACTATTTTGGGTGATACATATTCGATCAAGGAGGTGCATACATCTCCAAAGAGATCAAAATAGTAATATGGAGCATCATGAACTTCAACTTCAAAAATCAGGTGAATTTGTTCCATGTTTATCATTTTCAATTTCCTCTTTGAACTCCTCACCTCTACCCCTTCTAATATTTCTTATCTTTAAACACTGAGGATAGTGTTATTTTATGTTGGGGGGGAGATGAAAATCTGTGGAAGAAAAAATTTCATTAACCTTGAACATGATAACACACATTCCAAACTTTGAAATTGGATATCAAATAATTTTGCATGCCTTGATTCTGATTTTAATGCAAGTTTATGTTCATGGGCATTGATATTGGAAAGTGAGGTTGTCCGAGGTTATTTTTCACTGTTATATTTTCATCCATTTAATAAAAAAACACAACGCACATCCTCTAGATTGTGGGGTTTTAGTTTGAGTTCTTGGGGACCCATAATAAATAGCATAGGATTGGCGATCATTTTAATTTTAACATGAGTATTCAAAAAAAATCAATTGCGCGTAAAGAAATGAATTGACCTAATGTGTTGCTTTCGGCACTTGGGGATCGCGACTCCATAGTTGGCTAGCCCAGATTTGGGCATTTTATCTCTATTTGTGGTAATTTGAATTTTTTTTTTTGATTGAGTTATCTCGAGATGATGCCCGAGTATGTGAGATTCACTTGGTGCCCTAAGGTCTTTGAGCCTGGGAGTTATCGGCAAAGTCTTGCTACATGGGTTGACTCGATTGAGTTCAATTTTAATTATCATGAAAAAATTTCAAAAAAAAACCAAAAAAAGAAAATAAAAAAAATGAGTACTCATCTTATTATTAAAATTTGATTGCTCCTAGCGCTTCCATCTTTTCTCCCTCGAATGGAAATGAACCCCCATGTCTATTGTGACGCACAACACTTCATCATGATTAATTGAATTTGGATGAAATGTGGCAATGAATTTGAACAAAGGAATGGGCTTGGGCTTGAGATATGCATGTGGACATATCTTGTTTTAAATGATTTTGATGGGTTTCATAATTGTTTGGTATGTGATCTTTGGGTGAGAAATGTGTATTAAAATGTTTTTGGAAAAGGTCTTTCGAATTTCATTTTTGTGAGATATATTTTTCTCAGGACTAGCAAAACTCAAGTTGGGGGGTGTGATTAGCCACTATAAGAGGATAATATTCATTTCTAATATATTTAGTTTTCATGTGACTTGCTATTCATAAATACCATTTTAGTGCATTTTACATTTTGAACACCCATTCTCATCATTTGTGCACTTCATGCCTAATGTGCACCAATTTAGGCCCAATGTTTCATCTGATTTTAAAGAATGTAAATATCCATATTTTAATTTGATATTTTTTTAAATGGATATTCACTTAATTATGAACATTTTTTATTCAGGGATCAATGGATTATTAATAAAGGATGATGGAGATATTTGGCGATTAAAGGAAACAATTCAGGAGAAGGCAGATTGGATATCATCCCATTTATCAGACTGTGGGGCCCACAATACAGGCCCAATGAAGCCCAAAATTTATAGGAGACTATAATAAATATAGGGGAACAAATCATTATTCTGGATCCAGTGCTAATTCTTCCTAAATGGTGGTTATTAAGGCGGACCAAGTTGAAGATTTAATTTTGGGCCAGAGTCTGCGTCCCAGAAAAACAGCCCACCATTTCAATCATATCTCCCGAACCAAAATGTTTTTTGGGATGAACTTTTACATGATGTTATGGGAGATCCGGGGATTCATTTAAGTCTTCTAGGGACCACTCAAATTAGGCCTTCTAGAAGGTCCTTTAGGCGCGTCTTTCCGGTGGATGCAAGCTGGATGTAACTTCGGGGCAAGAAGTGGAAAAGTCTCTCATCATTAATGTTCCACCCACCTTTCCCCAACATAATTAATTAAAGGCACATGGGATGTTGGGGGCTCGGCCAAGGCTTCATTGTTTCCTATTTAAGGCAGGAGTGGTGGTGGATTTAGGGAGGTTGGGTGCTTTCTTTTCATTGTAATGTTATTATGCCAATTTGCCTTTGTAATGTTCTTCCTTCTCATGTAAGTTGTTCGAATCACCTTAGTCTTCAATAAAAGTTCTTCTTCTTCTCTTGTTCTGTTTTTCTCCTTATCACCTTGATACCGTTGCCTCAAAGTGTGAATTTATTCACACCAAACCTTGTGATTTTGTTCACACAACGGTGGAGTGATCGTTATTTTTGTTGTTTTTACTTCTTCAATTCCACCCTCATAAGTCTACTTTCCGCTTCCGTTGAGAACTTGTCATCAATGGAGGGATAGCTCTTTTATGGGTTGATCCAAGGGATTATCAAGGGTCTGTATTGAATGTTATTTCTCATTCCCTAAATGTTATTAATTTCTTTTAATTGAGTTTATTTCATTCAATGATTTTTATTCTTCCTCTTCCTTATTGAATTTATTCACCCCACTTTCATGTGCTAATTACATCCTTTACCTTGGAGTGCTCATGAAAATGATCCTACAAGTGTATAGGTGATTATCATATGTTTTTAAGTTGTTTAATCAGTAAGTGATGAGGTTAGTTTGAATTCCTTGCATGAATCCTTCTCTAGTTAATGAAATTAAAATCGTAAAAAAAAGGAATTCATTCAATTCACCCCGAGCAATAACCTAGGATCAACTCATTTTCTCATAATTTGAATTCACATAGATCTATTAGTGCTCTTTCAAATCAATCTAAAATCAACTCAAGTTGGCCACTTCATATCCAAAAATCCATCCCTTTTTATTGAGTGTCTAAAGGTTCTTCTTAGGTCTCTGAGGATTCGACAACCCAAGCTACACTACAAGCGACCGCTTAACCCTTAAAACTTGGGTAAATTTGGGTGAGACCAGGGGCCCCATGTGGCCTAACTCCATGGTAAATGCCAAAGGAGATCACATGGTTTTGAGAAAAGAACTTGTGAGGTGTCCCTTGGCCATTAATGTCGTGTCCCCTCACTTTTCCTATAAATACCCACCCTTTCCTCCTTTAGTTTTCACTCCCAACTCTCCCCCAACGAAGTTCTAGTATCCTTACCTCCCAATGAGTCCTCCCAAGGTGCCCCCAAGCCCTAAAGGTCCAAACCTTTGAGTTTTAAGAGTTACGTTTTAAGGTAAGGGATCTGACCTCTCTCTTTCTTTTCATGTAATCCCTTTTATGTCATTCCTTTTATGATCCATGTTCTTATGTGAGAGGATGTTCATTTATATTCCTCTTACTGCCCTTTTCATGTTTATATGATGATAGATCCCCTCTTACTCTCATCATTTCGTTTTATGAAAGTTTAAGTGACGCCGTTAGGCTGCCGAATTTTTAAGGGATTCTTTCACCCTTCTCATTTTTCAAGTTCGATTTTCATGTCAAGTCTTTCAGGTTCCTTTTTATTATGTTGGGGTATGATCTCTATATCTATAATACTGATCTCTTATGATCATATGATTAGGGGCCCTATTTGATCTTGTCAAATCATTTTTTTTATTGAAGTTAAGTGACGCCATTAGGCTGCCGAATTTTCATAAGAGAAATCTTATTTTTGTCTCACTTCAATGTTTTTCATTTCATATGGTATATCTTTCAAATTTCATTACCATGTTCTTAAATCCCTTATATTATGTCCCCCTACTGTTTTATGGATCATTTATGAGTGGTTTACCCATGTCCCCTCTCTTTTCAATGTTTTCTAAAACCTTGTAACATAGCTGTTATGCTGCAGAATTTTCGTCTCAAAATGCCTCTCTCTTTTCTCAAAATTATTTTATGTTATAAATTGAATACTCAAAGCTATTATTTCTACAAGGGTATTCACATATATATCAAAATTTTATTTTTTAAATTCTGGGATTTACATACATGAGACCCGCTTTCCCTTTCCGTGGGTTTAAAGTGACGTAAAGATCATGTATTTAAAGCAGTTTTGAAAACATTATGATTATGAAATGAAACCCATTATTTTATGATATATGGGTTATTTATGAAATGTTTGATGATGATATATGTGTCTCACATGATAATAAAGGCAAATTTAAGGGTGATCCCTGATAGCGCTCCAATGCATTGGGTAATGATGTAACCACTAGAGATTACAATTTTCACGATACCTTGGTGAATAACCTTGGTAATTTTCAAATGACACCTTGGGGATGGACCTTGGTGATATGTTCATGATTGTATATGTTAAATGATGTAGCCACATCTTCAAGTTATGAAAAATTTTATTTTTATTATGAAATGCCTCATGATTTCTTTCCCATGCCTTAAAGTTCTTTTCATGTCCTTATTGAAGTATCTCAAGTTCACATGTAAAATGTTCCTCTTGTTTCCCTTATTGGGCCTTCTGCTCACCCTTTCTTTTGATGTATGTCCCCAGGTTATGAGATGCAGTAATGAACCTAGGATGAACTTAAGGAGAAGCCTTTCAAGTGTTTAAGACGAATGCTTTATGTTGTTTTCATGTATTATGTTCCTGGTTTCCAAGACACTAGACCTTAAAGATCCTCAGTTTTGTGTAATGTAATGAAAGTTTATGTTATAAAAAGGCGGGATGCTATAGTTGGTATCAAAGGATGGTTTAGTTATTTGTAGAAATTAGGATATAAAAACTTTAGGAAGAACCCTATATAAAAGTTTAAATATAGGAAAACTTCCTGGTATTTTGGTAAGTATTGAGTAAGTGGTTTATCAAACAAATACATCCCTGTCTGGATACGAGCAGGTAGAGGCGGCTCTGGCACAGATGTACATAGGGGTAAAACCCAAAAACACCGCTTTGAGCTAGACTCGAACGGGAACTGGTGCACGATAATGGGCCTTGCTGCACTCTTGGTTGCGACACTCCTGGGGGATACGTTTGGTTAATCACAAGATTTTTATGAATCATTATGAAGGAATTATAGAGAAGTGTAATTGTCTCATAAATGAAATAAGTTTCTCACTAAGGTTTTATTCTTTTAGAAAATGGAGGGAAATAGGAGGAACCGTGCCGATGGTGACCGCAATGCACCATGTGCTGACGGCCCTACGATGGAAGCTGGAATGGAAACATTCATGCAAATGATGAACCAACTGACTCAAGTTATGAGCAATAACTTGAATCAAGATGAGAGGCCGATCTCACCACGAAGGGAACAACATTCTGTTGAGTCCTTCATGCGTCAATGACCACCAACATTCAGTGGATCTACTGACCCATTGGTTGCGGAACAATGGATAAGCTCCATTGAAAAGATATTTTCTGTACTTCATTGTTCGGATCAAGAAAAAGTCACCCTTGCTGTTTACCGCCTAGAGGGAGAAGCTGATCAGTGGTGGTCACTGATCAAAAACACGAAGCCACGAGGAGAGATGGAAGTTATGGAGTGGGAAGAGTTTCGGGGAATATTCTTTAATAAGTATTTCCATCATTTGATGAGAACGAGAATGGAGAAAGAATTTCTCGAGCTGAAGAAAAAGGAGAATGAATCAGTTGGAACCTACGAGATGAACTTCACAAGGCTTTCCCGTTATACCTCAAGCTTCATCATGGACTCTAATGGGAAGGTTGATAGATTCTTTGGTGGACTACGACCTCATCTGCGGAAGAATCTAGCCAACAGGGACTATGATAGCTATGAAGAAATAGTTCGAAGTGCTATGAAAGTTGAACTAGAGTTTGGGGAGACATAGTGGTCTCAAAAATCTAATGAGAAGAAGAGAACTCTAGAACCAAGTATGGGAAGAAGTTTTGATCAGGAAAGAGGTGGAAAGCATATGCAACATGACGCATGCAATAAATGTGGGGAGAAGCATTCGGGGAACTTCTTGATCTGAAGTGGTAAGTGATACAAGTGTGGAAGAGAAGGCCATATTTCTCGGAATTGTCATAGTGATGTGAAGCCTCAACTTCCCAACACTAACGATAGAGGAAAGATGGTTCTAGACCTACCCGAAGTCACATGCTTCAAGTGTGGACAGCTTGGGCACTTTTCTAATCAATGTCCAAATCCGAGGGTGGTGGAGGGGAATCACCATCAACCTCAGCAGAGGCCAAGGGATCAAGGTCATGCTTTCGCTATCACAACAACTGAAGTTGAAGTTCCGAACGATGTGGTAGCAGGTACTCTTGTCGTCCTCTCAAAACTAGCAAGTACTTTATTTGATTCTGGTTCTATGCATTCCTTTATTTCCTCCAAGTTTGCAAGGAATATAGAATCAATCCCCGAACTTCTAGAGGTAGAGTTGTCAGTCAAGACTCCAAGTGGGATTATCCTTGCATCAACAGTATTTAGAGACTCTAGTGTTTACTTTGGTGAGCACAATCTTATCGCAAATCTAGTAGTCATTCCCATGTTGGAATTCGACATTATACTAGGGATGGACTGGCTCTCAAAGTATAATGCTACGATCAAATGCATAAGTAAGGAAATCTTAGTAGTCTTGAATAAACAACCTACAGTTATCTTCCAAGGAGAGATATCCCGAACTGATCCCTATCTAGAAGCACCTCCTATAGCTTTCTTTATGGAGTTAATCGGTGATGATGAAGAAGGAAAAAGGAGCATACCAATAGAATATGTTTCAATTGTTCAGGAATACATGGATGTATTTCCTGAGGAGTTACCTGGACCTCCCCCCGAAAGAGAGGTGGAGTTCTCCATTGAACTCGTACCTGGGTCTCAACTGATATCAAAGACTCCATATAGAATGGAAAATGTGGAGCTAGAAGAGTTAAAGAAACAACTCCAAGACTTGTTAGATAAGGGGTTTATTCGTCTGAGTGTGTCTCCTTGGGGAGCACCAGTTCTCTTTGTGAAGAAGAAGGATGGATCAATGCGGCTATGCATTGATTATAGAGAACTGAATGGGATCACAATGAAGAACATATACCCTCTTCCAAGAATTGATGATTTATTTGACCAACTTCGTGGGGCTCAATTCTTCTCCAAGATTGATCTTCGATCTGGTTATCATCAACTGAGGGTGAAGAAGGAAGATATTCCAAAGACTGCCTTCCGATCAAGATATGGGCATTATGAGTTTACTGTTATGCCCTTCGGCTTGACTAATTCTCATGCTATTTTCATGTATTTGATTAATAGAGTCTTTAAGGACTACCTTGATAACTTTTTGGTAGTGTTTATTGATGATATTTTGATATATTCAAAAAGTCGTGAGGAGCATGAAGATCATCTGAGGGTTATTTTGAAAACTCTACGGAAGGAGAGGCACTTTGGAAAGTTCAGAAAGTGTGAGTTTTGGTTACAACAAGTGGCTTTCTTGGGGCACATCGTAACCAATGAAAGAATCTCGGTTGACCCTAAAAAGACAATGGTTGTGGAGGAGTGGCCTCAACCCACAACAGTAACTGAGATTCGTAGTTTCCTTGGTTTAGCAGGATATTATAGGAGGTTTGTGAAAAACTTTTCACGACTTTCTAATCCACTAACCAAGTTGACTCGAAAAGGGGTTAAGTTCATCTGGACAAAGGAATGTGAGGAAAGTTTCCAGGAGATGAAGAAGAGGTTGGTTACTGCACCTGTGTTAACACTACCCTCTATCGGAGAAGGATTCGTTATTTTTAGTGATTCATCTCTGAAAGGGCTTGGGTGCGTCCTCATGAAAAATGACAAGGTAATTGCTTATGAATCTCGACAGTTGAAGATTCATGAGCAGAATTATCCTAAGCATGATCTAGAGCTAGTGGCAGTTGTTTTTGCTCTAAAGATATGAAGGTACTATCTTTATGGGGAGAAATGTGATATATACACTGACCACCAAAGTCTAATGTATATTTTCACACAGAAAGAATTGAACATGAGACAAAGGAGATGGTTGGAGCTTATTAAAGACTATGATTGTTCAATTCATTATCACCCGGGAAGAGCAAACAAAGTCGCGGATGCGTTAAGCAGGAAAGATCATGTTGTTCTGGCAACAATGAGGATCCTAGGAGATCCCTTGATTAAAGATCTAGTAAAACTGGACATGGGAATTATAAGGAAAGGGACATCATCAACCCTATCCCAAATGATTTCTCAACCTTCATTACTAGAGAAGATCAAGAAGGCTCAAAAAGAAGATCCTTTGCTGCAGGAGAAGTTTGAGGCTGTAAAGGATGGGAAGTTCCCTGATTTCAATATTGATCAAGAAGGTGTATTGAAATTTCGTACAAGACTATGTGTTCCATCTATTCTGGAGATAAAGAAAGAACTAATGGATGAAGCTCATGGCTCTACTTTCTCTATACATCCGGGAAGCACTAAGATGTATAGAGACCTTCGTGATCATTATTGGTGGGATAATATGAAGAGGGAGATTTCTGATTTCACTACAACATGCCTGGTGTGTCAGCAAGTAAAGGCAGAACGACAACTTCCCAAGGGGGTATTAAAACCGCTACCCATACCAGTATGGAAGTGGGATAATATCACCATGGACTTTGTAACTGGTCTCCCAAAAACATCCAAAGGAAACAATGCGATATGGGTTATTGTGGACCGTCTCACCAAGATAGACCATTTTATCTCTATTCGGGAAGATTTCTCTTCGGATCAGCTTGCCAAGATATACGTGAAGGAAGTGGTAAGGCTGCATGGGGTACCACTATCCATTGTGTATGATTGTGACCCAAGATTCACATCAAAATTCTGGAGAAGTCTTCAACATGCTCTGAATACTGAATTGAATTTTAGTACGGCCTATCATCCTCAAACTGATGGCCAATCTGAAAGGACTATTCAGACACTTGAAGACATGATGAGATTATGCTCAATGGAATTTAAAGGTGGATGGGATCAACACCTCCCATTAGTTGAGTTCTCCTATAACAACAGCTTCCATTTGAGTATTCAGATGGAACCCTATGAAGCTCTATATGGAAAGCGATGTAGAAATCCTACTTGTTGGGATGAAACTGGTGAGAGAAAGATTCTTGGGCCTGATCTTGTGAAAGAGATGACAGAACAGGTTCATGCCATCCAACAACACATAAAGACTGCTCAGAGTCGGCAGAAGAGCTATGCTGACAATCATCGAAGGGACTTGGAGTTTGGTGTTGGTGACAAAGTCTTCCTTCGAATTTCTCCCTGGAAGAGAGTCATGCGGTTTGGGAAGAAAGGGAAGCTCAGCCCTAGGTACATTGGCCCCTATGAAATCCTTGATCGCATAGGATCAGTGGCCTATCGTCTAGCACTTCCACCGAACCTAGATCAAGTTCATGATGTCTTCCATGTATCTCTCTTGAGGAAGTACATACCCGACCCTTCGCATGTACTGAACCCAGAAGTGGTACAACTGGAACATGACCTCTCTTATGAGGAGCATCCCGTGGAGATCTTGGACCGTAGAGACAAGGTTCTATGAAACAAGACTACCCACCTTGTGAAAGTGTTGTGGAGGAATCATAAATATGAAGAAGCGACTTGGGAGCCTGAGGAAACAATGAAGCAAAAGTACCCTCACCTTTTCGACTAGGCCCCAAGTATAAAATTTCGGGGACGAAATTTCTTAATGGGGGAAGAATGTAACGACCCAAACTTTTTAAAAAGTATATTAACTTACTCTTAACGATTTAATAGAGATGTTAATGGTTAATGCAGAAAGAGGAGTCGATGGCTTAATCCATTAGACTCGAACCTTATGAAGCCCACTTATCAGAGCTTGGGAAGGAGGTAGCATGTGTGGGCTTCGCTTTGGACTAAGCCCAAGCTGAACTCCAGCGTGTCAAGCTTGAACGGAAACTCCTGCGGGAGAAGTTCAAGTTAGTAGAGATTACTACTAGGGCAATGTTATCTAAGCCTCCCTCAAATTCTCTCACCATAGCACACCTTACACTTAGGTCATATGCCGGTGTTATAAGGGGTTATGTGATGAGACCCTAGCTTCTTTGTGTAATCCTTTGGGATGAATGAATTGAGATTTCTTCCTTTAGTGATGTTTGTGAAATTTCAAATGTCCGGATAATTTTAGGATGTATTTTATTGATGAATTTTGAAAAAAATGATATTTTAAAATATTTATGTAAACCCTAAATAATTAATGATGTGTAATGATTTTCAAAAAATGGTCTTCTACAAAAGTGTTCAGTAAGGAATTTGGAGTCTAATAAGATCAACTTAATTTTTGATGAATAGTAAATTATGAATAGTGATTTTACGCTTAGGATTAGTAATGTGACCAAATGGATTAGTAATTTCACTCAAAGAAAGTTTTAATATAATTTAGACACCTAGATTAAGTAATGTGATTCAATAAAATGGGTAAATAACGGTTTCATAAATTATTAGCCAAGTATTAGTTTTTTCGGATGAATAGTGTTTTTTAATTAAAAATTTAATTAAAAATAATTAGAAAATTATTTTTATAAAAATGACTTTATTTTTGAACTCAGAGCATCGATATTATGTTATGGTAATTTTTGGGGATTTTTCTGAAAAAACAAATTCTCGATGAATAGTGTTTTTATTTAAAAATTAAATTAAAATTATTTAGAAAATTATTTTTATAAAATGGAGTTCATAAATTTAATTAGAACATCTATATTTGGTTAAGGTGAAATTTTGGGATTTTTCTGAGAAAGATGATTTTTTCAGTGAATAGTAAAAATGCAGTTTTAGGGTTTCGGTGTGTTTAATGACATCATAACGGTGTCATGATGATGTCATGAGATATTTTAAGGTTTTTCCGGCCAAGGGTGATGAATTATTGTTTTGGGGGCCCCATTTGGCCTAACTCCATGGTAAATTCCAAAGGAGAGCACATGGTTTTGAGAAAAGAACTTGTGAGGTGTCCCTTGGCCATTAATGCCTTGTCCCCTCACTTTCCCTATAAATACCCACCCTTTCCTCCTTTATTTTTCACTCCCAACTCTCCCCCAAAGAAGTTCTGGTCTCCTTACCTCCCAAGGAGTCCTCCCAAGGTGCCCCCAAGCCCTCAAGGTCCAAACCTTTGAGTTTTAAGAGTTACGTTTTAAGGTAAGGGACCTGGCCTCTCTCTTTCTTTTCATGTAATCCCTTTTATGTCATTCCTTTTATGATCTATGTTATTATGTGAGAGGATGTTCTTTTATATTTCTCTTACTTCCCTTTTCATGTTTATATGATGAGATATCCCCTCTTACTCTCATCATTTCGTTTTATGAAAGTTTAAGTGACGCCGTTAGGCTGCCGAATTTTTAAGGGATTCTTTCACCCTTCTCATTTTTCAAGTTCGATTTTCATGTCAAGTCTTTCAAGTTCCTTTTTATTATGTTGGGGTATGATCTCTATATCTATCATACTTATCTCTTATGATCATATGATGAGGGACCCTATTTTATCTTGTCAAATCATTTTTTTATTGAAGTTAAGTGACGCCGTTAGGCTGCCAAATTTTCATAAGAGAAATCTTATTTTTGTCTCACTTCCATGTTTTTCATTTCATATGGTATATCTTTCAAATTTCATTACCATGTTCTTAAATCCCTTATATTCTATCCCCCTACTGTTTTATGGATCATTTATGAGTGGGTGACCCATGTCCCCTCTCTTTTCAATGTTTTCTAAAACCTTGTAACATAGCCGTTATGCTGTAGAATTTTCGTCTCAAAATGCCTCTCTCTTTTCTCAAAATTATTTTATGTTATAAATTGAATAATCAAAGCTCTTATTTCTACAAGGATATTCACATATATATCAAAATGTTCTATTTTAAATTCTGGGATTTACATACATGAGATCTGTTTTCCCTTTCCGTGGGTTTAAAGTGACGTAAAGATCATGTCTTTAAAGCAGTTTTTAAAACGTTATGATTATGAAATGAAACCCATTTATTTTATGCTATATGGGTTATTTATGAAATTTTTGATGATGATATATGTGTCTCACATGATAATAAAGGCAAATTTAAGGGTGCGCCCTAATAGCGCTCCAATGCATTGGGTAATGATGTAACCACTAGAGATTACAATTTTCACGATACCTTGGTGAATAACCTTGGTAATTTTCAAATGACACCTTGGGGATGGACCTTGGTGATATGTTCATGATTTTCTATGTTAAATGATGTAGCCACATATTCAAGTTATGAAAAATGTTATTTTTATTATGAAATTCCTCATGATTTCTTTCTCATGCCTTAAAGTTCTTTTCATGTCCTTATTGAAGTATCTCAAGTTCACATGTAAAATGTTCCTCTTGTTTCCCTTACTGGGCTTTCTGCTCACCCTTTCTTTTGATGTATGTCCCCAGGTTATGAGATGTAGTAATGAACCTAGGATGAACTTAAGGATAAGCCTTTCAAGTGTTTAAGAAGAATGATTTATGTTGTTTTCATGTATTATGTTCCTGGTTTCCAAGACACTAGACCTTAAAGATCCTCAGTTTTGTGTAATGTAATGAAAGTTTATGTTATAAAAAGGCGGGATGATATAGATGAAATCTCAATGGACTTCGTCATAGGACTACGTAGAGCTCAGGGTGGTTATGATGCTATCTAGGTAGTGGTGGATTGACTGAAGAAATTAGCTCACTTCTTAGCAATTAAGGAGTCAGACCCGGTGAGTACCTTAGCACAGAGGTACGTAGACAAGGTTGTGCGGTTGCATGGAGTCCCAAAGACTATCGTCTCAGATCGGGATACTCGGTTTACCTCACGAGTCTGGAGGGGGTTACAGCATGCTTTTGGCACCCAGCTACACCTTAGCACTGCTTTCCACCCCCAGACCGATGGGCAGACAGAGCGGACTATCCAGACATTGGAGGAAATACTGCGAGCATGTGTTCTATATTTCGGAGGATCATGGGTACGACACTTGCCTTTAGTAGAGTTTGCCTACAACAACATCTTCCACTCTACTATTGGCATGGCACCATTTGATGCTTTGTATGGAAGGCCATGTTGTTCACCCATTTTCTGGGCATAGGTTGGTGAGACAGGTGCTCTTGGGCCAGAGGTAGTGTAGAGCACAACGGAGAAAGTCCATCTTGTACGTGAGAGGATGAAAGCGGATCAGGACCGACAGAAGTCTTATGATGATCGTCGGAGGAGGCACTTGGAGTTCGAGGTGGGAGATCATGTGTTCTTGAAGGTTTCCCCTCGACGGGGGAAGCGGAGGTTTGGGAAAGGGAGAAATCTCTCCCCTAGGTTCATCGGACCTTCTGAGGTGATGAGGCGAGTTGGCGAGGTGGCATATCAGCTGGCCCTGCCACCTCAGTTGGAGAAGGTTCATGACGTCTTCCACATCTCCCAGCTTTGTCAGTACTTACACAACGACTCCCACGTTATCGACTGGGGAGAGTTAGATATGGGAGACGACGCGCCCTTCGAGGAATGACCAGTAAAGATCGAGGATCATAAATAGAAGTTGCTCCATGGATGAACCATTCCGTTGGTTCGTGTGTTGTGGAGGCATGGCGGCATCGAGGAGAGCACTTAGGAGCGAGAGACCCAGATGCACGCTCAGTACCCGGAGTTGTTTTGACTTGTGTTTTCCCTTTTTCTTCTGATCTTTGTGTTGATGTTGTACTCTGTACCTTTGATATATGGAATTCTTGGCTTGTCAGTTGTGAGACCTTTTGTTTCCTTGTTCCCTGGTAATGTGTGACATGTCCGAATGTGTGGGGAAAGGGAAAAACCTGACCCTTAATCGAGACGCAATAATGCGGATGCGATTGAACCCGTGCGGGCAAGTCAGTACCGCCTAAAGCAAATAATATCTCGACATAGGGGAAGGAATTTCCAAAAACCATGTGTTCGGGCAGTGTGTTGGTTGTGTGGTGTTGGGGGTAGTACGAATTGAAAAATCCTAATGTATGAAAGTGGTAAGACCCAATTCTTAATAAAGACGCATTAATGAGGATGCGATTGAACCCGTGCAGGCGAGTCAGTGCCGCCTAAATTGGATAATATCTCGACATAGGAGAAGGAATTCCTAACACATATGATTAGGGTTGTTGGTTGGGTTCCTATTATAACGAGAACCCTAAGAGGTATCTTGTTGGGTTTCCTCTGGGTTGGTTTTTGAATTCTCGGGGACGAGAATGTTTTAAGAGGTATCTGATGTAATGTACCGGACCTCTTCGGCCCATTACTTTGTCAAAAAGAATGTCAAGAAGTTTTCTGGAGGGTAAAATGGACTTTTCCCACACTTTCCAGAATTTTGAAACTACACGCCTTGTAGTTTGAGTACACACTGTGTACCCCCTTTCTGAGTATACCCCGTGTTGCAGGCCGTGTCCTCACCGTGTGAAGTAAATGAGTACATGTCGTGTTGTGTAACTACACACTGTGTACCACCTTACCGGGTATACCCCATGTTGAAGGTCATGTCCTTGCTGTGCGAAATAATGGATGCACATCGTGTGTCCAGTACTACATGTCGTGTAGTCCTTCCCCGCGTACGCGTTACCAGTCAACAGTCGTGTGCCATGTTAGAGATGGGTCCCTGCCATGTGAAATAAATGGGTACATGCTGTGTGTCCAAACTACACGCCGTGTAGTCCCTCCTCACGTATGTGTTACCCTCAAATCGTGTGTTGACCAGTCAACAGCTGCGGAGCCGTGTTGGAAACCGCGTGGAGACCGTGTGAAATAACTGAGTACACGCTGTGTACCATAAAGTACATGCCGTGTACTTTTTCTTTTCTCGCCTATAAAATGAGGGGTCCCCTCCTCCTTTTCAAATCACTCCTCTCCTCCCCTTTCCTCTGAGCAGAGTTCTCCCAAGAGACTCGAAGGCTCTTTCTTCCATAACTTCTTCGTCCGAGCTCCGATTTACAATCCGTCAGCAGCCACAGGATCGTAACGACGAGGCGGAACTTCCGAGCATGGATCCATTGTTTTTCCTTTGGCCTTTCCTTTCCTAATTCCATCCAAGGAGGTTTTTTCGGGACCTGACAGAAGTGACGGACACCGACGAACGTCTTCTAAGGTTGATCTGGGGGAGCGTTGTGATCAGAACCTATTGAGGTAGGGATCTTACCTTCGTCTCTCTAATTTTTTCATCATGCGGGGTGGGTATCCTATTTTTTCATGAGAAACAGTTGAACCATTAAATAAATATAATAACTGGTTAAAGAACAGGGATGGGAAAGTTGTTATTTTTATCTTTGTTTATCTTGTTGATATGTTGTGAATTGAATAGGCTTATGCCTACTGAAAATCACAGTCATTGAGGGCCTTTTCTTGCGCAATTAAATGTTTCCCTATCTTTATAGAACGTTTTTGTGGATGGAACTTTGTGGAATGTGGAATTGGTTAATCACGTAAAGTTGGATGTTTAAAATCTGGAACCCTTGTGTGATCACCCCGGTTGAACAAAACGGAATAATGAACACGTGGGTGTTGTCTTGGATATGTGGCATGTGATGGGGCTATTTTGTGGGTTGTTGTGGATAGGGTGAGCAGCGGGGCTGCAGTTGGCTTGGTTGTGGGTTGGTGTAAATTCTATATTAGTGATGGGAAGCAGGACTGCGATAAATGGTATTAAAGGGATAATGATGTATGGGTTCGGTGTGATTGTGGTTATGGTGGCTGGCAGCGGGGCTGCAAGGATGGGTTGGAATGTGTACGGACTTTGGGTTATGAATAATAAAATTTAATGAATGGTGGGTCTTGGTAACAGAACGGAAATAATAATCATGGGGTTGTTTGGCTAATAAGAAGGACTTGGTTGTGTTGCTTGTGTTTTCCTAACATGATTTTTGGATGGCAGGGATATGTTTTACGAACGGTCGATGTGGTTGGTTGTGGATAGTTGCCCAGTAGTTAAGGAACTAAATAAACTAATTCTTCTAAAACTTGAAAACCTAAATGGGGTTGGGGTTGTTTTTTGTATGCATGCTTTGTAGTAGCAGTGTCGAGGCACGTGCTCAGTTTCTCTGTTTAGAAGCCATAGGTTGGGCTGTGTGTTTGGTATACATGTATATATCTGTATCTTTTGTGTTTTATCGCACCCCACCCATGTTGATCACTTAGTGCCGAACACTCCCACTTCATGGGAGAGGGTATTTTTTCCTTAGTTACTAGATCATTCCTGCTCCTTCTCCCCTAGGCTGTGATGGCTTGAGGCGACCTTACACCTAAGACTCTTCGGGTAGGTTTCGATTGGGGTGGTTTTAGCCCAAGACTCTTCGGGCATGTTCTACTTTTTTCCAAGAATCTTTGGGATGAGGCCTGGGTGTGTGTGGGCGGGATATGTGGTTGTGAGGCCAAGGTGTGTGCGGGCGGGATACGTGGTTGTGAGGCCCAGGTGTGTGCGGGCGGGATACGTGGTTGTGAGGCCCAGGTGTGTGCGGGCGGGGAGAGTGTGGCAACGTCAGGACGTTCGCCATTAGGAAGAGCAGCTAACTAAAGGGAAATGGTGTGGGGTACCCAATACTCTTGTTTCTTATATACTACTACCTATTGTGATTGTGTTTTTGGTGAGTGTGGCTGGTGAGGTTGGGTGGATATAATTCCTTGCTAGGTTTCTTCTGTTGTTCTCACGGGACATTAGGATGTCTCCACACTTGTGCATGAGAGCTTTAAGTTTCCCTACTAAGTATACTTGTATGCTCACCCTACGTTTACTTTCAGGTTTCTAGGAGGACTACCAGGGTCGTGCGGGACCCTACTAGTCAGACAGTTGGAGTTGTTGCAGTTGTTGTACTCTTGTTTTCTTTTGGTATTGTACTTTTGAGATTTCTTTTACTTCTACCTTGTTTCAGAACTATTTAAACATGCATGTGGGATTGGTTTGGGTTTATTTCTATACACTTGTTCTTTTACTTTTTGGGTTGTTGACTTGTCCTATTTCCCAATCCTAAATAATAAAAAAGGGTAATGCCTCCCATATTTGTGAAAACTCATACCCTTGGTGCTAGTCGCCACCCCGGGGCCTACTGGAGGCGGGACTCGGGGGTCATTATCTCCCTTTCACCATTTCCATATCAAGAGGGGAATCTTTGGTGGGAGGGGGTCATAAAAACTAGACACCCCATACCCCCTGGACAGCCCCATCACCCCTGTGGATAGCCCACCCATCCCCTGGACACCCCGTACCCCCTGGAAGCCCTGTCACCCCCGTGGACAGCCCTCCCACCACCCTGGACACACGATAACTCCTGGACAGCCCTACCACCCCTGTGGACATCCTGCCAACCCCTGTGGACAGCCTACCCACCCCCTGGACACCTCGTACCCCCTGGACAGCCCAACCACCACCGTAGATAGGGCACCAACCCCCTGGACACCCCGTACTCCCCATGGAAAGCCTCTCCACCCCCGTAGATAGTCTGCACACCGCCCCTGGACACACCGTACCCACCTCGGCACCCCCCCGGTGGAAATCCTACCCACCCCATGGACACCCCCTACCCCCTAGATAGCCCCACACCCCCGTGGACAGCTTACCCACCCCCTTGGACACCCCATAAACCCCTGGACAGCCCTACCACCCCCCTGGACAACCCGCCCACCCCCTTGGACAAACCATATCCCCCTAGATAGCTCCCCCACCCCCATGGATAGCATGTCCACCCCCTGGACACCCTGTACCCCCTGGATAGCCCCTCCACCCCCGTGGACATGTCGTTCACCCCCTAGACACCCCCACTCCCATGGACAGCCCTTCCACCCAAGTGGACATCCCACCCACCCCCTGGACACCCCCCACCCACCCACCACCACCACCATGGACAGCCTGGCCACCCCCATTGATGCACCCTACACCCTGGACAGCCCCTCCACCCCCGTGGACAGCTTTTCCACCCCCCTGGACACCCCGTACACCCCTGGACAGCCCCCCCCCCCCCCCCCCCCGTGGATAGCCCGCCCACCCCCTAGACACCTTGTACCCTTTAGACAACCCCGCCACCCCCCTGTACACCCTATACCCCCTGGACATTTCCACCCCCCCCCCCTCGTGGACAGTTCTCCCACCCCCTTGGACACCCCCTACCCCCTAGAAAGCCCTTCCACCCCCGTGGACAAATCGCTCACCCCCCCTGGACACCCCGTACACCCCTAGACAGCCCCCACCCCCATAGATAGCCTGCCCACCCCCTCAACACCCCATGTCCCCATGGAAAGACCCACCACCCTCGTAGACATCCCCCCACCCCTTGGACACCCCATACCCCTTGGACACCCTTCCACCCCCATAGACAACCTGCCAACCCCCCTGGACACCCCTTACACCCTGGACAGCCCCGCCACCCCCATGGATAGCCCCACCACCCCCATGGACACCCCTACCCCCATGGACACTCCCCCTCCCACCCTCGTGGATTGCCCGCTGTAACACCCTGAGCTTCCATGATACGCTTCTCATTCAATAATGCAATAGCTTGCATTGTACGCAACTTCGAGTTTTAACACACCGCAACTAATCAAAGTAGTCGTTATGAATAGTAATAACCACTTTTTAAATTTATAGAAATTTTATATTTCAAAATGGACTTCATTTTTGTATTCGTAATATCGAAATTATCCTAAGTTGAATTTTTTGTAACTTTCTGAGAACTTCCAATTTTTTTATGAATAGTGAAAAATACTTAAAGCAACTTTTTTAATCAAAATAATTTATTGTGATAAATTATACTATTTAGTGGTTTTAAATTATAATTAGAATATATTTTTACCATTTTATCCAGTGGTGGTCATTAGAATTAATTTAACAATGAAATTGGGCATGAACAATTGTCAATCTTTTGATATAAATTGTTTCTTAAAAACACGCTATTTGTTGTGACAGCGGGAATTAATTATAAAATTAATTAATGCAACTTATATGTTTGGAATTTTGTAAAATAGACATCATTTTTGAAATCGGAATATCAAATATAGCTTAGGGTGAATTTTTGGGATTTTTCTGAAAAACTTCAATTTTTGATGAATAGTGAAACCACTAAGTGGTATTTATAAAAACTGATTTTTCATTTAAATGAAATTTTACCACTTCTGTGTTTTGAATTTCAAAAATCCGACATACATGGTTGTCATTAAGAAGTAAAATGTGGTTCAATGAGATTAAAATAATTTTTTGGTGAATAGTAACTTTTAAGTTCTTAATCGCGATTAGAGGTAATTAGTGTAGTTTAAGGTAAAAATAATGTTTTAATAATATGAGATGAGCTTGACACATGTCCTACCCTCATTGGATGTTTCATGGCCGACCAATAAAATCCATGGGTCAACTTGGGGACCCCATGTAGCCACTTTAGTTGGAAAATGACATAAATACCTTTTATTTAATGTTAAAGTAAAAAATGACACAAACATGAAATGTTTTACTAAAACAATTTTTACATGGGGTTATACAAGTAATATTTTTTACTATAAATAGTAATTGGAAATCTAAAAATATTTTCTATATCATAGTATTTTTTTATAATTTTTAGACATTAAATAAATTAAATTATTTATGACACCATGATGATGCAGGGATTACCTCATTAATTAACGATTTAAATAAAATGAAAAGATAATATAAAATCCAAGGCTTACACTTGTCAAAAACCTATTGGATGAGTATATTTAGAACCCTTATCACCTTATCCTCGAATTATATAAGTGTGGGACCTCTAAAATCCGAAACTAATTTTATAATAAAGTGATTTTTCTTTACCTTCCAAGAGTGCCCCTCCTCTCCACTTATAAAAGGCCCCCACCTCTACCACCTCATTCACACTTTCAAGCCATTTGGCTCGGCCAAACTCTGCCCAAATACTCTCCCAACTTCCCCCTCTTACTCCTAGAAGCCTCACTTTGGGCAGAACTCTTCCCAAGGAAGCCTTTGGATCAAATCAAAAAGAGTTACCCGATTTTAAGGTAATGTCTTCTCTAATGTTGTTTTGTTTTGTTTTTCTTCTCCAACCCCCTAAAAACTTTTTATTAATTTCTTTTGTAACAACACCAGTATCCTAAATATACTAGGATGTTGTTATAAGAAGGATTCGAGCTACACTTACACACACCGACATATAATGGTTAAAGAACATACTGTTTCTGTGGATGGCGAATTTCTGCCTCACAAAACGATGATTGTTCAACACTCATATAACACCTTCAAAGGTGGCCATTAAGATGTAACTATATTTATATATGATATATAATATGTTTATGTTTTCCTTATGCTTCTGTATTTCTCATTTATGGCATACTTTATAATTTCCATTATGGGTAAACGCGATAATTTCATTTTAGGAAGTGCGGACTACCGCCCCCTCAAAGTGATGTGAATCGTTAATGCCGTATGTGGGATGTATAAAGGATGGAGTAAATGATATTATATATGATATTATACTGGAACTATATTATACCTTTATATAATTATAATTTCATTCCATTAAATACTAAATAGAAATGAAAGTAGCGTTCATGCGTACGTACGACTTACCATCTCCATGAACGATGCATTTCATTTCTTACCTCTAAATGTTACGTAATATTATGAATGAATGTATATATTGGATATATATGATATATATGACATCTAAATCATGTATATAATTCTGGAGATAATGGATATTCTACCACATAAACAACTTGTAATTATAAGAAGTTTATTGTTGACTCAAGTACCAAAAATCGACAAAACGACCGTTATTAACTTAAATAATTACATAATGTTCATAACATTGTAATAAGTGATATAAAAAGGATAATGAAATTGAAAATGGTAGATATTAACTCTAGTTTATTATTCAGGAGGTTAAATAACGGTCGAATCAAGTCGGACATAAGGTAAGGGAACTTCTTAACCCAATTTCCATTCTTTGGGTTAATCTCCTACTTTCAAATTATGTCATGATATTATTATGTCCTATTTTGTATTTTTACTTTCTTCATGTGTACCTATAGTGAATACACATAATAGATCTATTTTATTTTAAAAATGATCTTTTTAAGGACTTCGTCTCAATCTCCTTTCATTGAGGCATATTTGGTTTTATACACAACTTTCTTTTATACGGTGTATAAACCCCTTTGACTTTTACGTTTATTCAAAAGGAATCTTTTTTATACGAAGCGTTTTACTAAATGACAAAAATGGAATGTTTTTCTTTCCGTACATATGCGGTGACAAGGACTTCTCTGCCGCCGTGACCATTATTTGAGTTTCGGCTTCCTCTACAAGCCATCACTTTTTTTTAAATGAAAAATAAATACAAAGTTTTAACATTCTTTTATTTTGGTATTGAAAATGGTTTTGAAAGCGTTTTTACTATATCAATGTGTTGTATTGATATCTTGTGATTGAAATGTGGAAATGTTATGTTTCCTTTATGCATGTTTTATGTGATACGATTATGTTATGGTTTATGATATGTTTAAAACTATTCATATGAAGAATGCATTGGACTTAATAAGTGACGGGTGGAGCCCGCTATAGCTCCTCGATGCATCGGTAGGTCTCATGAGACAAACTAGTGTCTTGACACGAGGCCTTGACAAAATCTTATTTGTGGTCTTGGCATGAGGCCTTGGATATGTGGTTATGATAGTCTGGCATTATGCATTCCATCATTATGAAAGTGGTTATTGATATTTCATGTGATTATTCAACTAGTAGATTATCCATGTGAGTAAGTAAATGGCATTATTTAATTTTATTTTTTCCATATTATGCTGAAGTTCAAGTTTAAAAAGTCTTTTGTTTTAGTTATACATTGCCTTAAATGTTAATGTTTATTTAAGAAAGCTTCCGCAATATTGTTATCCTTACTAAGCATCTGAGCTCACCCCTTTCAATGTTTTAATATTTTCCAGGATGTGAAGAAGTATTTTATGAATGACCTGCAGGGATAGTAAGAAGAGGATATGAGTGTGGACTATGGAGACTTTGTTATTGTAGTTTTTCACTTTATGATGTAATGTAACGTTTACGAATTTATCTAGTGTTTCCAAGGCTACTAAACTAATCGGTCTTTCGAGACTTGATCTTTTGTGATCATGCCAATGTTATGAAGTAATGCACCGACTCTGGGTAGCTGGGGTCGGGGTGTTATAGTTGGTATCAGAGGTAGTTTAGTACTAACCTTGGAAGCTAGATTTAGATAAACTCTGATTAGAGCACATAGCCCAAAGATAGACTTTGAGGATTAGTATAGAAGAACTTCCTAGAATTTTGTTATTGTAGAGATTTTGTGAGTTTTCCGAGCAATACATCCCTGTATGGATACAAGTAGGTAGAGGCGGCTCTGGCACAGATGTACCTAGGGGTAAAACCCGAAAACACCGCTTTGAGCTAGACTCGAACGGGAACTGGTGCACGACAACGGGCCTTGCTGCACCTTTGGTTACGACACTCCCGGGGGATATGCTTAGGATAATTCTCGTTTTCTTTACAAACCACTATGAACGGTTATGAGTATATACTTCCTCAAGGAAAACCTTTTTATGATTATGGATTATGTCCATAAATAGTTCAATTTATGTTAAGTATTTTATAAGTATGGAATTATGTATTTTGATTCATAAACTAATCTAGTTTATGCCATTGTATAGAAATGGCGCCTAGTGGAAGGAATGGAAACTGTATCAATGCACGCACTCCGTGTAGGGATTGCCCTCCTGCTAAAGATAATTATTGTGGATCTGGAGATACAACTGGTGCTGATCAACTTATTACCATACTGGGACAACTCACTCAAGTTATGAATAATAACCTTACTCGTATGGATCACCCTGATCCACAACGTGGAGGATCAATGTTAGACCACTTCATGAGGCAACAACCGCCAACATTTAATGGGGGTACAAATCCATTAGTAGCTGAGCAATGGATAAACTCCTTAGAGAAAATATTCCATGCCTTGGGGAGTAGCGAAAAGGAGAAGGTTGTCATGGCAGTTTACCGCCTCACTGGAGATACCGATCAGTGGTGGTCGCTGATTCAAAACACAAAGGAAGATGATGACGTATCGAATATGGAATGGAGGGAGTTCAAAGAGCTTTTCCTAGAAAAATACTATCCTCGTGACCATCGAGCGGATATGGAAAGACAATTTTTGAGTCTGAGACAAAAGGAGGATGAGAATGTCGCAAAGTATGAGGCCAACTTTACAAGGTTAGCGAGGCATGTTGCAGATTATATACATAACCCAAGAAGTAAGATTGATCGTTTCTTTGATGGGTTAAAACCATTTCTTCGTCGATCATTAGTCTCACAAACCTTCTCGTCATACGAAGATATTGTCTCGTGTTCTATCAAGACAGAAAAGGAATTCTCTAAGTCTTATGACAACAAAGTAAAGTAAGAGAAGAAGAGAACGGTGGAACAAGAGACAGATAAAGGGAAAAAGGGAAAGAAGTATTTTCCATTATGTGATAATTGTGGGAAGAATCACCCTGGTACTTGCCTAAAAGGAATGGGAGTTTGTTATAAATGTGGGGAAAAAGGTCACCAGGTGCGTGATTGCAAGGGAAAGAAAGAGGATATCAATGTTGAATGCTACAATTGTAGGGAAATGGGGCATTATGAAAATGAATGTCCTAAGCGTCAGGTAAACTTACCTCAGAAAAGGCCAAGGGATCAAGGACGATCTTATGTTGTTACTACAGTTGAAGCGGAATAATTAATGTATTGGTGCTTTTGGACTCAAGGATTATATTCTGGTTATAAGGATAATGTTATTGTACAGCAGTACTTGTTGTTTTCATTAAGGATTTAATATGATAAAGGTAATCATATTTTTACTATGTGACAATAAGATAAACTTTACTTTGTTTGGGGAATCTGATGTTATAATTGATTTTGGAATTTAAAGACCTTTTAGAAAAAGTCTGGACAGAGGTATTTTGGATAACTTTTGATAGTATTGTTTAAGGTTAAAACATGTATGAGGATTATTTTTGGAATATTATAGTTTTAGGAAAAGGACAACCTGTAGGGTGGGGCATAACCCATCGCGTCGGACAAAGCTGCAGGAATCGAACCCACAACCATAGTGCGACAGGCCTTTATTACCTACCACTAGCCTACAGGAAGTCCCTGGTTATTACAAAATAGTTTTACTAATATAAATTGTATGTGTTAATATTTGTAACCTTATACAATTAGGATAAATAGAATATTTTTGAGTTGTATTACCTTTTAGAGTGAAAGATGGGTTTGTGGTAAAAAATTATTAAAGAATGAAAGTCTACATGACAAGTATGTATATTACCTTACGTTCTTAGTAAATCTCCTAAATAAATTCCTCAACTTTATAAAAGTTAACTCAAAACAAAAATGTTGTCGGTTAACTTTTCCTACTGGGGAATCAATGATTGTTTAACCAATCACAAGTTTGTGATTTTCTTGTAGTTAAACTTTCTCCTAATCCTGTTTTCTATAACTCTCCATCATACCTTGATGGTTTGTTTCTCCTCCATATCCATATTTTCATAGAATCCTAGAATGGGCTATCTCGGGTGACCTTTGTACTTATCTTGCTTTCTTTTAATGTTATATAATTATTAACCTTATTTTCGATGTGGGTTTTCCACAAAGGTATTTTCTATTTTCAACCTTTTGTTTTCAAAGAAAATTTTCAAATTGCGAGGACGCAATTTATTAAAGGAGGGGAGAATGTAACACCACGAGCTTCCATGATACGCTTCTCATTCAATAATGCAATAGCTTGCATTGTACGCAACTTTGAGTTCTAACACACCGCAACTAATCAAAGTAGCCGTTATGAATAGTAACAACCACTTTTTAAATTTATAGAAATTTTATATTTCAAAATGGACTTCATTTTTAAATTCGTAATATCAAAATTATCCTAAGTTGAATTTTTTGTAACTTTCTGAGAACTTCCAATTTTTTTATGAATAGTGAAAAATACTTAAAGCAACTTTTTTAATCAAAATAATTTATTGTGATAAATTATACTATTTAGTGGTTTAAAAGTATAATTAGAATATATTTTTACCATTTTATCCAATGTTGGTCATTAGAATTAATTTAACATTGAAATTGGGCATGAACAATTGTCAATCTTTTGATATAAATTATTTCTTAAAAACACGCTATTTGTTGTGACAGCGGGAATTAATTACAAAATTAATTAATGAAACTTATATGTTTGTAATTTTGTAAAATAGACATCATTTTTGAAATCGGAATATCAAACATATCTTACGGTGAATTTTTGGGATTTTTCTGAAATACTTCAATTTTTTGATGAATAGTGAAACCACTAAGTGGTATTTATAAAAACTGATTTTTCGTTTAAATGAAATTTTACCACTTCTGTGTTTTGAATTTCAAAAATCCGACATACATGGTTGTCATTAAGAAGTAAAATGTGGTTCAATGAGATTAAAATAATTTTTTGGTGAATATTAACTTTTAAGTTCTTAATCACGATTAGAGGTAATTAGTGTAGTTTAAGGTAAAAATAATGTTTTAATAATATGAGATGAGCTTGACACATGTACTAAACTCATTGGATGTGCCATGGTAGACCAATACAATCCATGGGTCAACTTGGGGACCCCATGGAGCCACTTTAGTTGGAAAATGACATAAATACCTTTTATTTAATGTTAAAGTAAAAAATGACACAAACATGAAATGTTTTACTAAAAAAAAATTTACATGGGGTTATACAAGTTATATTTTTTACTATAAATAGTAATTGGAAATATAAAAAGATATCCTACATCATAGTATTTTTTTTATAATTTTTAGACATTAAATAAATTAAATTATTTATGACATCATGATGATGCAGCGATTACCTCATTAATTAACGATTTAAATAAAATGAAAATATAATGTAAAATCCAAGGTTTATACTTGTCAAAAACCTATTGGATGAGTATATTTTGAACCCTTATCACCTTATCCTCTAATTATATAAGTGTGGGACCTCTAAAATCCGAAACTCATTTTATAATAAAGTGACTTTTCTTTACTTTCCAAGAGTGCCCCTCCTCTCTACTTATAAAAGGCCCCCACCTCTACCACCTCATTCGCACTTTCAAGCCATTTGGCTCAGACAACCTCTGCCCAAATACTCTCCCAACTTCCCCCTCTTACTCCTAGAAGCCTCACTTTGGGTAGAACTCTTCCCAAGGAAGCCTTTGGCTCAAATCAAAAAGAGTTACCCGATTTTAAGGAAATGTCTTCTCTAATGTTGTTTTGTTTTATTTTTCTTCTCCAACCCTCTAAACACTTTTTATTCATTTCTTTTGTAACAACAATAGTATCCTAAATATACTAGGATGTTGTTATAAGAAGGATTCTAGATACACTTACACACACCTACATCTAATGGTTAATGAACATACTGTTTCTGTGGATGGTGAATTTCTGCCTCACGAAACGATGATTGTTCAACACTCATATAACACCTTCAAACGTGGCCATTAATATGTAACTATATTTATATATGATATATAATATGTTTATGTTTTCCTTATGCTTCTGTATTTCTCATTTATGGCATACTTTATGATTTCCATTATGGGTAAACGCGATAATTTAATTTTAGGAAGTGCGGACTACCGCCCCCTCAAAGTGATGTGAATCGTTAATGCCATATGTGGGATGTATAAAGGATGGAGTAAATGATATTATATATGATATTATACTGGAACTATATTATACCTTTATATAATTATTATTTCATTCCATTAAATACGAAATAGAAATGAAAGTAGCGTTCATGCGTACGTACGACTTACCATCTCCATGAACGATGCATTTCATTTCTTACCTCTAAATGTTACGTAATATTATGAATGAATGCATATACTGGATATATATGATATATATGAAATCTAAATCATGAATATAATTCTGGAGATAATGGATATTCTACCACATAAACAACTTGTAATTATAAGAAGTTTATTGTTGACTCAAGTACCAAAAATTGACAAAATGACCGTTATTAACTTAAATAATTACATAATGTTCATAACATTGTAATAAGTGATATAAAAAGGATAATGAAATTGAAAATGGTAGATATTAACTCTAGTTTATTATTCAGGAGGTTAAATAATGGTCAAATCAAGTCAGACATAAGGTAAGGGAACTTCTTAACCCAATTTCCATTCTTTGGGTTAATATCCTACTTTAAAATTATGTCATGAAATTATTATGTCCTATTTTGTATTTTTACTTTCTTCATGTGTACCTATAGTGAATACACATAACAGATCTATTTTATTTTAAAAATGATCTTTTTAAGGACTTTGTCTCAATCTCCTTTCATTGAGGCATATTTGGTTTTATACACAACTTTCTTTTATACGGTGTATAAACCCCTTTGACTTTTACGTTTATTCAAAAGGAATATTTTTTATACGAAGCGTTTTACTAAACGACAAAAAGGGAATGTTTTTCTTTCCGTACATATGCGGTGACAACAACTTCTCCACCGTCGTGACCATTATTTGAGTTTCGTCTTCCTCTACAAGCCATCACTTTTTTTTAAATGAAAAATAAATACAAAGTTTTAACATTATTTTATTTTGGTATTGAAAATGGTTTTGAAAGTGTTTTTACTATATCAATGTGTTGTATTGATATCTTGTGATTGAAATGTGGAAATGTTATGTTTCCTTTATGCATGTTTTATGTGATACGATTATGTTATGGTTTATGATATGTTTAAACCTATTCATATGAGGAATGCATTGGACTTAATAAGTGACGGGTGGAGCCCGCTATAACTCCTCGATGCATCGGTAGGTCTCATGAGACAAACTAGTGTCTTGGCACGAGGCCTTGACAAAATCTTATTTGTGGTCTTGGCACGAGGCCTTGGCTACGTGGTTATGATAGTCTGGCATTATGCATTCCATCAATATAAAAGTGGTTATTGATATTTCATGTGATTATTCGACTAGTAGAATATCCATGTGAGTAAGTAAATGGCATTATTTAATTTTATTTTTTCCATATTATGCTGAAGTTCAAGTTTAAAAAGGCTTTTGTTTTAGTTATACATTGCCTTAAATGTTAATGTTTATTTATGAAATCTTCCGCAATATTGTTATCCTTACTGAGCATCTGAGCTCACCCCTTTCAATGTTTTAATATTTTCCAGGATGTGAAGAAGTATTTTATGAATAACCTACAGGGATAGTAAGAAGAGGATATGAGTGTGGACTATGGAGACTTTGTTATTTTAGTTTTTCACTTTATAATGTAATGTAACGTTTACGAATGTATCTAGTGTTTCCAAGGCTACTAAACTAATCGGTCTTTCAAGACTTGATCTTTTGTGATCATGCCAATGTTACGAAGTAATGCACCGACTCTGGGTAGCTGGGGGCGGGGCGTTACACCCGCCCACCCCCTTGGATTCCCCCTACCCCCTAGATAGCCCTGAAACCCCCGTGGACAGCGCTCCCACCCCCTGGACACCCCCTAACCCGGGACAGCCCCGCCACCCCTGTGGACAGCTCCCCCACCCCTTTAACACCCCATACCCCCCTAGACGGCCCTACCACCCCCATGGACTGCCCGCCCACCCCTCCCCCCCCCCCCGGACACATTGTACCCCCTAGATAGTACCTCCACCCTCCTGGACAGCTCTCCCACCCCCTGGACACCCCGTGCCCCACTGGATAGCCCCGGCACCCCCGTGGACGGTCCTCCCACCCCCTGGACACACCGTTACCCCCTAGAAAGCCCATATACCCTTGTGGACAGCCCTCCCACCCCCATGGACACCCCCTACCCCCTGGACAGCCCCCACCCCCGTGGATATCCCTCCCACCCCCTAGACACACCCTACCCCCTTGGACAGCCCCGCCACAACCGTGGAGAGCTCGCCCACCCCCCTAGGCACACCGTACCCCCATGGACTACCCCTCCACCCCCGTGGACTGCCTGCCCACTTTCATGGACACCCCTACCCCTCTGAACAGCCCCACCACCCCCATGGATATCCCTCCCACCCCCCATAGACACCCCCTACCCCCCCCCCCCACCTATGGACAGCCCACCCACCCCCTAGACACCACCTACCCCCCTGGACTACCCCTCCACCCATATGGATAGCTCTCCCACCACCCCAGACACCCCATACACCCCTAGACTGCCCCACTATCCTCGTGGATAGCCCCACACCCTCCTAGACACCACGTACCTCCCAGGATAGCCCCGCCACCCTTGTGGATAGCCCGCCCACCCCCCTGGACACCCCGTACCCCCTGGACAGCCCCCCCGGACACCCACCCACCACCCCCCAGAGACCACCCTCCCCCCGGAGACCACCATCCCCCCGGACACCCCCACCCCCTGGACACCCTCGACCCCCTTGGACAGTCCCCCAACCCCCTGGACACCTCGTACCCCCTGGACAGCCCCTCCACCCCCGTGGACAGCACGCCCACCCCCCTGGACACCTCCTACCCCATGAACAGCCCTATTACCTCTGTAGACGGCTCACCCACCCCCCTGGACAGCCCCCCCACCCCCATGGATAGACCCCCCCCCCCCCCCCCCGGACACATCGTACCCCCTAGATAGCCCCTACACCCCTGTAGATAGCACGCCTACCCCCCTGGATAGCCTCTACCCCCTAGAGAGCCCCGCCACCCCTGTGGACAGCTCACCCACCTCCTGGACACCCCGTACCCCCACTGGACAGCCCCGCCACCCTCGTGTATAGCCCCCCCCAAACACAATGTACCCCCTGGACAGTGCTACCACCCCCGTGGATAGCTCGCCCACCCCCTGGACACCTCGTACCCCACTGGATAGCCTCGACACCCCCATGGATAGCTCGCCCACCCCGTGGACACACCATACCCCCCTAGATATCCCCTCCACCCCCGTGGATAGCCCTCCCACCCCCATGGACACCCCCTACCCCCCTAGACATCCACTAACTCCATGAACAGCCCACCCACTGTCTAGACACCCCTACCCCCTAGACAGACCGACCACCCTCGTGGACAGCTCGCCCACCCCCTGGACACCTCATACCCCCTAGACAGCCTTGCCACCCCTGGACTACTCACCCAACCCCATGGACAACCCTACACCTCTAGACAGTCCCTCCACCCCGGTGGATAACCCTCCCACCCCCATGAACACCCCTTACCCCCCCCCCCCACCCCACCCCCATAGACAGTCCGCCCACCTAGACACCCTTACCCCCTAGACAGACCCACCACCCTCGTGGACAGCTCGCCCACCCCCTGGACACCTCATACCCCCTAGACAGCCTTGCCACCCCTCGACTACTCACCCAACCCCATGGACAACCCTACACCTCTAGACAGTCCCTCCACCCCGGTGGATAACCCTCCCACCCCCATGAACACCCCTTACCCCCCCCCCCACCCCACCCCCATAGACAGTCCGCCCACCCCCTAGACACCCTGTACCCCCTGGACATCCCCTCCACCCCTGTGGACAGCTTGCCCACCCCCCCCCCCCCCTAGACACCCCGTACACCCCTAGACAGCTCCACCACCCTTGTGGATAGCCCCCCACCCCCTAAACACCATGTACCCCCTGCACAGCCCCACCACCCCCATGGACAGCCCGCCCACCCCCCTGGACACCCCGTACTCACCTAGAAAGCCCCCCCCCCCCCCCATCCCCCTTGGACAGCCCCCATCCCCATGGACGACCCCCCACCCCCCTAGACACCACCCCACCACCTAGATACCCCCCACCCCCTAGACACCCCCACCCCCATGGACAGCCCCCCACCCCCTTAGACGGCCCCCACCCCCTGGACACCCCCCCCCCACCTGGACACCCCCCAACCCCCTAGATTCCCTCACCCCCTAGACTGCCCCCCACCTTGAACAACATCCCTCACCCAACCCCCTTTACAACCCCCCACCCCATGTATATCCTGTACCCTTGGAAATCCCCCCCCCCCACCCCCACGGACAGCCCCCCCCCCCCCCCGGACACCCCCTACCCCCTTGGACACCCACCCAAACTACTTGGATAGCCCCTCACCCACTATACATCCCCTACCCCCTTGGACAACACCCCAACCCCCTGGACAGCCCCCACCCCCCTTGAAATCAATATCTTATTTCACTCCTCAACACTACATCATGCCAAAATCAATGATAAAAAATACAATCCAATCCATAAGAACATCAATGTCCCCCTTTTTATTTGTTTTACAATACCAACAAACTACTCTTACACCAATATGTTTGTATATTTTTCCACATTATTGATAATAAATACAAAGGATATCTTGGGATCTTCTCATTTCATTTAACTTCTCTAAAAGATACAATCTTTTCCCTATTTTACTCAAAATTACATCATGTATCACCTTTTGAGAGAATGAAAGTTTCATAGACAACTTACCTAAGATACTTTGGTTAATCTACTCTATATCTATATAGGATAACATAGAAAATAAGAGAGAATTAACCAAGACATAATGGTTGTACATTAATAAAATGAACATGTGATACCATTTTGAAATAACTCAAATTAGGGGTTGTATAATAGATCCCTCATAAAGATATAGTCTACAGTAAACTCAACACACGGATTATAAAATTCAAGAATAATACATAATATGATATTTTATGGTTTTGAATGGGGTAAATCATTATAAACCTAAAGTGCATTTATAGACGATTGGTATATAATGATAGGTATTCTGTATTCTGAAATCTGTATTATTCTGTAGGTAAATGCATAGGGAAAGGAAATTTCTTTCTTCGGGACAAATTGCCGGAATAGGGAAGCTTCTTGCTTCTAAAAAAAATTGCAGGCTCTATACCAATGTTTTCCAAAACTGTTGGTATTGAATTAAGAAAACCCAATCTTTACCAATGGTTTAAAACTGTAGGTAAATGTATCAATTCAATCTTTACCAACGGTTTCTGAAATTGTTGGTAAAGTCTTGTTATTCTCAATATTTACTAACAGTTTTCATAAACCATTGGTAAAGATCTATTGCAATGGTTTCTAAACCGTTGGGAAAGATAATATGATTTCTGGTTCCTTTTTCCAATGATTATTTTATAACCCGTTGGTAAAAGCCTTTCTCCATGGCTATCTTTCCAACAGTTGGATAAAGCATTGGTATAAGTTTTCCCGATGGTTATACAGGCTTTACCAATGGTTTAAAACTATTGGTATATACTAAATTTCCAGTAGTGAGGGCCTGAAGTAAGGATCTCTTGGATGTCTAGTAAGAACCTTTAACACTCAAGTACATGCCCATTAGAAAAAATCATATATTAATATATAAATATATTTATATATATAAAAATATAATATATTTTCTTAAATATTATTTATATATGACTAAATATACATTTACACTTGATATATAAGATATTTAATTAAAAATGACATATAAAAAATTTATATACTATTAAAAATATTATTTCATATTGAAATATAAATTGATATATATATATATATTCATAAATAATATTTATATAATACTAATTAATGTATTATAATTCATATTTATATGTCATATATTTAGTGAAAATGGTCTATAATATAATTAAAATTTAATATTAATTAAAAATATTATATAATTAACATTAATAGATATTTAATAACATTTTGTTTTACCATGTATTTTTATAATAAGGGGTGGAAGAGAAAACCCTTTATTGAATAAAAAATCAAATACAGAGGAGGAGAATACATAACAAAAACACACTAAAGAATAAGAAATTAAGTAGCTCTAGATCGAGTACTCACGCAATGGTGTTTGGAAAATATACCCCACCAAAGAGGATATCAACCTCTTCACCGTGTTTAGACATGAAACCATGGACCACCTTCATCATCTAATAGTCCAACGTCAAAAAAACCATCATTTATTCTACTTAATGTCCTGGTGTGTCTTCTACTCCACAAATAAGATAATTTCTTTAGATTTCCTTCACTACTTCCTTATGAATAAAACTGAAAAGGGTTGTGAGTACAAACCTTCCATAATGATATAATCTTCACTGGTTGAAAAAAATCAAAAACCACAGTATATTTTGATTTAAACTTCTTGTAATGATCCAAATTTGATGCCAAATGATCATCATTATTAGCACCAAAATCCAAAGCAACATGTGAACTGTAAAAAGGGGTCGCAGTTGTTGCCGCATCTCCTTTTGTCAGTGGTGAGATAATATATGCTCTAAAAGTCCTTCCATAGGTAGGTAGTGAAGCCATATCAGGTCCCTGTGGAGATTTTGAAACACTAAAAATGTGATCAACAGGGGTTCACAAGATATAAGTAGGGTTCTATACATGATTGACCCCTATAGCACCATCCAACCAAGAGGTAGATGAAGTTTCAATAATGGTGTTTGGTTTCTCCCTTCCGAAAGGAGCCTTATATGCCCTCCCAGGTTTCAGATGATCCATAGAGTTACCATTGTTAAGAATAACATGAAGCTACTCACTGTCCATAGCGGTTGAACCATCCAGAATGCCTAAATGTGGTTGTCCCTTCGTTGTCTTATTCAATGTTTTTCTAGAGTCCAATGGAGAAGCAGTCAAATTTGTTGACTCATTAGGAGAACTAGAAATTCTATGAGGAAAAGGAATATTCTCATTAATAAACACAAGGGAAAACTTACCTTGTCTTACCAATGACTTGTTTTTTCAATTTGATATATATATCAAATAATTATTATTTAATTTTCAATTAAAAACATAACTAAATATGTTACACTTAATAGTGTCATACAATAATTTCATATGTACATTTGTAAAATTAGTTCTATTTTATAGTGATAAAAATATACAAATTTAATACATTGTTAATATTATCATTTTAGATTTTTTTAATATTTAATAATTAATATATTATGTTATTAATTATTAAATATTATTTATTTTTTATATTTGTATTTAATATATAATATTATTTATATTTAATATTTATATATTTATATATTTATTTTATCATTTATTTATATTTAATTTGGTTAATATTTTTTCAATTTTATTCATTTTAATTATATAATTATACTTATTGATTGAAATTTAATATTTTTGTAATACAGAGGTAACTTAAATAATTAATGTGTATTTTTTTCATTTTAACATATTTTATTTTTATTTTTATTATAAATTTATAATAATAATCACTCTAAATAATTTTTTAATATTTTTTCAATTTATTCATATTTAATTAAATTTCACTCATTTTTAATAGTCATTCATTTTATATTATATATTCATTAATAATGTCAAGTGTTTTTTTTTACTTTTTTTATAATAAATTAAACTTAGATATTTATTAGTTTAATATTTTAATAATTTATTTATTTTTAGTGTTTCTTATAAATAATTATTCATTAATATTTTTTTATATTTAAAATAATTTTAATATAGAAATATATTCAAATATATATATATATATATATATATATATCAATATATACAATATTTATTTAAATATGATTTATATAATAAAAAATATGTAATTACATTAAATAACTCATATATTTAGTGAAAAAAGGTTTATAATTAAAATGTAATTTGTTTTTTTGATTTAACATATATCAAACTTAGGTTCCATTAATTTCACACACAAATATGTGTAATTAATTCAATTTTTAATAGAAACATGCACAAACATAGTATTTCTATAATTCATTCTATTTTTAATCTTCCCTATGGAATTTTTTTTAACATAATATATTTAATATATATTATGTTATTAATTGGAAAATTTTATTCCATTTTTTAGATTTTTATCCAATATATACTATTAATAACCTTTTTATATTTTTTGATTTTTTCATTTGTAATATTTTTTATTCATTGAAAATGTTTTTTTAAAGGTGGGTAAAGCCCCTTTCATTGAAAATAAAAGGAAACAAAGAAAGCATAAAATTAGGTCATACAAGGAGAGACAACCCTCATTAATGAATGATCGAAGACTGAGTTTCTCTCTAATCTTGATTATTATCTTGCATTCCCCATCACATAAGGAATACCAATAAACTCATCTGAATCCACGCCCATGTCTGTGAATTCTTGGGTGATGTCATATCTTCCACATTCTCACTTGTTACCATAGGCCTTCAATGTTAGTACTATCTAAGAGAGTACCGGTATCAGATTGGGCTTTCCCCTTCTCAAATGTGGCATCTTCAGTGCCACCAATTGGGGCGTCTTCATGTCCTCTATATATGGTGATCAAGATATAAGGTGTTTATTTAAATTATGAAATGCACCCTCATTGTGTTATTTAATAACTCCAATGAGGTTTTCAGTGGAAACCTTTCCAAAGTCAGTGGGATGTGTACCCGAGTTATCTGATCAGGATGCTTCAACCAGCTTGCGCTCAGAAAGATCTTTGAACTTTCTAAAAGGAACCATATGAAAGCCTTATTCATCCACTGAAATCTTGGATGGAGGTTTTTTCAAGAATACATGATCATAATTTTTATGAACCACCATTCTACTAATGGCAGCAGTAGATAGATCGTTGTATTTTTTGTGAGATAAAAAGATATATGAGTCCTAAACCTCAAGTGATACTTGAGAATTGGGTGCCAAAACATCCCTACCAAGGGTTGGTGATATCTTATCACTCTCATCCTCCTTCATAGACTCCAATTAACCAGTATTATGAGCACCATATTGAAACATGTTCTCTACCTTCATGTTTTTAAACATCATAGGAGAATCATCATCCAATTTTTGCTTACCTTTTCAATTTATCAAAGCAATCATATGTTCCTACATAATTTACTAGTCAACCACATCCTATATATCAACATCATTGATATTAGGATAAAACATGCTATTCATCTTAGAATATCCCTAAAGTTATTCCTGTTAAATATCCTCCCTTGGTAGAGGATGTGTGGTTTTTATTCTCAGAAGTACCTACTAGACCAGGGAATTATTTACCTCTCTTAGAGTTGACATCAAGTGCTATATTTTTCTTAGCAATTATGTTAGCCCACAGTTTCTTTTTTATAGTCATAATTTTGAATATCAAAAGTAACATGCAGAGAATTAACCATATCATAATGATAAAAATCCTCCTTAGTATTGTTGTTAGAGTTCTCCAGTGTCGCAATAGCATGCAAACTCTAGGAAGAAGGGTTTAGTGTCATTATATCTTTAGGAAGACAAGAAGTAAAAACCTAATTACTAACCCCTTAAATGTTGTTATAAGAAACATATTTGAAACACAGACCACTGTCTATGTGATTCTCCTAACCAACAACCATTCCACTATGTTCCATGGATTATTTATGCTTCAATATTTTGAAATGTGATATTTCCTCATATCCACAAACTGAGAAAAATGGGCATATAGTGGACCTCTTTCATCCCATTAACTCATGTCGAATGGTCTTGAAATTAAAAAAGTTTGAGGAATCGTTTCATATTAAATCCTAATATATAATTCATCGTCATCTATTTAATGAATTAATGTCTCGAAAAAAGAAGAAGAGACATCAAATTCAACCAAAAAATCGAGGAATTTTTTCAAATCTATCTAGTTCGATCTCCCGATCCAATTTGATAGGAATTATGACTGACAAAAAAACATCATAAATAATTTTAGGATGACAATGAATCCATTTTAATCTAATGACCTTAACCCACAACTGAACCAAATTGTTACCTAAATCCAAAGTATTACATCTCTTATTCAATTATCAGATGTGATGTAGACCCGGTTTTAGGGAGATCAAACCGAAGCCCTAAGCCCTCACCTTCATGTCTTCAGAAGGGAAAAGGATTTGATAAAAACACTGGCCAATAGAGATAGGTTTCTAGTTTGAGAAGCCTAAATATTTTTAGAGGTGATCTTCAAGATCTCCAATATGCCACGATTTTGGGATTCGTGGAAAAATGATGCATGCAATGATCAAATTCACAGCTAATTCTAGTTGTTCTGATACATCCATCAAATATTCCTTTATATAGGAAATGTTTCCCCTTCGATGGATGCCTCTAGAAGTATATCACTTGCAGGGAGAGAAGGAATGGATCCACACACTATCATCAAGTGAATACAAAGTAGGATTCATTCCATGAAAGGATTTCCAATCTTCTCAAATCACATCGACATACTTGTGTGAATCAAAATGACCTTGAGTAAGAAAAGAAGTAGCCATATATTCATAGGATGCAACATCAATAAAAGGAAGCCCTAATATCTATCGTGATGTAGAGAAAGAAGGTTTCACAAATCCCTCATCTCCCCCCCTGATCAGGTGATTTATTTAAAATCTTAATTATTTCTAAAATTTCTATATTTTTTAATTTTTTTATTATTTTTTTTATCCATTTTTTATATTAATTTTTTCATGTTAAATCACTAAAATATAATTTTTTTAATATTATTTTAATTTATATAATTAATATATATTCATTTTCATATTAATATGTATTTATTTTTTAATTTTTGAATAATCTATATAATTAAAAACAGTTATTAATTTTTTTAATTTTTTGCAATATATTGATTTTTTAATTTTTAAATTTAACTCATTTTTTAATATTCATTAATTCAATATTATTTAGTGATATTAATTCACTTATAATGTTAATTATTTTTTACTTTTCTTTTTAATTTATTCCTTTATAATATTTATTAATCTAATATTTTTGTGACTTATTCATTTTTAATATTGTTATACATATTTATTTGTTAACATTTAATGTTGTTAATATATTTTTAATATAAATATTTAATCTGAAATCAACTTCATTTTTTAATTTTTAAATAATTTATATAATTAATAAAAATTATTCAATATTTTAATATTTTTAAAGTCTATTAATTTTTAGTTATTAAATTCCACTCATTTATAAAATTAATAAATCTATGATTATTTATTCATTAATAATGAATTTTTTTTACATTTTTATAATTTAATAATTTTTAATATATGTGGATTTAATATTTTTAATTTATTATATATTATTTTAATCAATGCTAAAAAAGAAAGAACTGATAAATCTTATCTTTATCAAAGTTATCTTAGTAATATGATAATGATATGTTTCATCAATGATATTAGTTAGCACTGAAAAATATTATTTTAATCTACGCATATTATTTTAGAGTTGATAAATTCTATCTTTATTGGTGATTTTTAAGAAGTTTTGATAAAACCATTCTGTTAATTAAAATTTAACCCTAACAGAGAACCCCATCACTCATGCCATTAATGGTCTCATAGAACAGAACCATCATCACTACCTCCCCCTAAAACTTACCAGATGAATTGACACTCTCAAAACCCTTGGTCTGTGATTCTTTCTTATCTTTTTTATTCTATCTTCATTGTTTATGTGTTTTAAATTTTCCAAAGTGTTTAGGTTTGTCATGCGACTTATGGAACAAAAAGAATCTTGAGACATGTTGATCCACACCGCCTCATGCTCTCCACCCGCATTTCATGCATACAATATCCTATAAAATTACTATAATAAAAATTTAGAATTAGTTTCTCCTATTTTGTGTTCCACACTCATAATATCATGAAAATGAAAACAATAATAACATTTAATTATAGTTCTTATTTTATTAAATTTTAATATGCTACATGATTTAGTTTTTATTTATTTAGTTTTTGTGACATATATATATATATACTGATTTATATATTGAATATATATATATATATATTCATAAGATCAATAATTGATGAAATTAATTATATTAGTTAGAGAGTTGTATATCAATTATTTTATTTAGGCATTCTTAACAAAAAACCATGTTGTTGTGTGATATTTGGATGGTTAAATATCATAATTTTAATCCTTCATTTGAAATCATTTTTTATGAATTATATTTCAAAATTATTCTTTTTTTAACTATTCATATTGTTTTATATAGTTATATCTCATAAGCCAAATTTTTTATGTTTTTATTCATAAAAATAAAAACTTTTTCATTTTCTATTTCATTGATCATTTTCCTAAATTCAAATGATAACATGTAGGTATAATCCTAGTTAAAATTAGTATTATGATGTTTTTATAGTATTTGTGTGATAATGTGTCAATATGGATTCTTTGGAAAATGGAATGATATGAATTGATCCATGACGTGATATTTTCTGAAACATGTGACCTATAATTTATGGTTTTAATATTCCTATAATAGATTAAATTTATTATGATAATGAATGGATTTATGGGATGGATAACTAGTTTAAGTGGGTTTGAATCATTTATGTCATATAATAAATTAACTATTACCTTTTTTAGGGTTTTATTTTTAATAATGTCATAAATATCATTGATTATTTTATATTAATAGAAACAATAGATAACTATCAAAACGTGAATTTCTAATTGAAAATTTAAAAAAAATTAGAGAACACATCATATCTTTGAAGAGTGTTTGAACTTATATTTACATATTCTAATATACTCTACAAGAATTATCCCTACAACCTCGACTAAAGTTAATTTTTTCTACCTCAATTAACTTTTCAAGTAATAAAATTGATTTTTTTGCTAACTAATTTAAAATTTAATCAAAACACTATTATTTCTCGATCAAAAATATGTTCAAGAAATGTAAAAATTCTAAAAATAGATCATTCATACACTGAAATTATAATATTTTTCTTATATATAAATGTATATATGAATTATATGAATACATTTTGTGAATTTTTTTATTTTTGGAACATAGTGAACGTTATTAAACCTTATAGGAAAAATTTTATTCAATAATGTATGGTTGATAACCGTGTGACAAAATATTATGAGGATAGATTTAAATGGTTCTACATGTTTTCAATAAAGTATGCATACAACCATTCTGAAATATGTTTCCATGTTTACATCGTTTTTATTCAAGGAAATTCTGATTTGATGAGTTACAAAATCATTTGATTTGCCACAGAATTGATTAGAGATATAATTATTGGATCAAACAAGGAGAAAAATGGAATATACATACTTATTGGAATGATACTGCAAATTATGGATCACTTGATATGAATACTAGTATAAATTGTGATAGATATCAAATGGAAGAAATGAAAATCTAAATTCAAGATAACCTTCATGATTTTAAATTTTTTTTGAGATGATAAATAGTTATTCTAAGAGACCATTGTATACCAGTTGTACTACATATACAACATTGTCACCTATATTGAAGTTATATAATTTTAAATCTAGTAGTGGATGGAGTGACAACAACTTTAAAGAATGTCTTAGTCTCATTAATGATATTCTACTGTATGAAAATGAGCTTCCTTTTCAAACATATGACACTAAATTAATTCTACATTCAATGGGAATGATCTTTGAAAAAATGCATTTATGTCCAAATGATTGCATATTGTTTTTCAAGGACCATGAATCATACAAAAAATCACTAAGTGTAGGTTAAATCAATACAAGAATGATAAATCAAGTATTTCAAATGTTTTATGGTGCTTTATTATCATTTTATAGTTTAGAATACTATATGTATGTCTGTAATCTACTAGAAAATTGACATGTTGCATAGATACAATAATTGAAGATAGAATACTACATCACCCAGTAGACTCTCCTTAGTGGAATAAAATTGACTATGAGTATCCAAAATTTGGAAATTAGCCGAGAAACCTCTCCCTTTAATTATATATATATAGAATAAATATTTTTTTGTATAGATTATGGTGATTTATGTAGGTAAAATAGAATTTTTCATCATAGTTATGCATGAACTGCAAATACATTATGTTGTCTCTGCATATATTTGGACCAAAAAACCCTGTAATGATATTGATGTATATTTGACTCCATTGATCAAAAATCTAAAATTAATGTGGGATATAGCTGTTACATTGTATGATTCTCATAGAAGTGAATAATTCACATTGAGATCCATGTTGTATGAGATGATAAATCAATTTCCTTATTATAGAAATTTTATGGGAAATAAAATTAAAATAATATAGGGGTATCACATTTGTGAAGAATGCACACACACAGTTAGGTTGAAAATTTCCTCATTGACTATGTTTTTAGAAAATCGAAATTTTTTACCCTGATGATATAGTTATTGATACGAGATGTCATCATTGTATTGGAATGCAGAATAAGGTACAACACTGTCACCACTAATAACTGATCAACTATTCAAGAAAGTAAAAGATATTGACACTATTTTTGGTAAACCTTTTCAAAAAACATTAAAAAACATGTTATAAGACAAGATCAATTTTATTTTAATTACCGTACTAGAATTGTTTGTTTTTAAAACATTTTCACGATGATATGCATGTAGAAAAAAATTGTATTTTATAGTTTTTCTCCACATTAATAAATTTTTATAAAAAAAGATGGAATTAAGACTAGGTTGGACATGAATGGCATGAGGATATGGGAATAGTTTGCACTGGTGAAGGGTGAATAATGAAAATTTCTTCTTCTAGTAGCTTACATGCTATCCAAACAATAAAAATTTTAATTTTTTGATTTTCTTAATGGTATCAAAGTTCCAAAGGGGTATTCATAAAATATCAAGAATGTTGTGTCAATGACTAAATTAATTTTATAGGGATCTAAAATAACAAGAATATCATGTTTTGATAAAATATTTTATGGATTTAAATTCATGACATACATTAACCCGACTTTGCATATTTTTCAAATCCTTGTGAAGTAAAGTTATAGACCCTGCGAAGTTTCCAATCATGAATAAGGATATTGTGATCATATTATTTAAATTAAAGATTATCTTCCCACTATCATTCAATGATATAATGGTCCACCTGATGTTTTACTCAGTTTGAGATATCAGACTATATGGGCCTATCTATTATAGACGAATGTACCCCATTAAATTGTGTATGATGATTTTTAAACGGTAAATCAAGAATATAATTCTCAAAAAACGTTTTATTGTAGAGAAATATATTATTGAAGAAGTTGTTGAATTATATATCGATTACCTATCAGATTTTGACAGCATTGGTCTCCCAAAATCTCTACATAGGGAATTCCTTATGGTGGAATGGATTTTCAAAAGAGATGTTGTTACAATTACCATCATATACCAGATTCTAGATCAGTGTTATATTTTACATAAAGGTGTAGAGGTTTCTCCATTTGTTGAATCCCAAAAAAAATTTCTTAGACATTTAAATCCATCTAAGGTTAAATTTTGGATATCAAATACACATAATCAATAATTTATAGAATGGTTCAAAGATCATATTTATAAGGATTTATCTAAAAATTATAATTAAATTATCGAACAAAATTGATGGCTATATAGGTGACCAAATGTGAATGTTATATCTTTCACTTTTTTTATTAATGGTTATATGTTCTATATAGAGGAATAATATGAACATATTATGATAAAAAAATTGGATTTATGATCATCGTGGAAGCGATGTGTGTTTAGTATTCGAATGGTTAAAATCCAATTTATGAAAATATGTCATATTTCGGCATCATTGAATAGATAAACTTGTTGGATTACAAAACATTTAAAGTGCCTATTTTATAATTCCAATGGTTTGAAAATAGGAGTGCAATGAAATTCAATGAATTGGTCTTTATGAAGTTGAATTTTATTGTTGAAGGGTATAAATTTGTATTTTTCATAATGGAATCACAAGTAGTGAAGGTATTTTATTTCTTAGATCCAGTAAAAAGGAATTGGTCAATTTTCTTGTTGATGAATAAAACAATTGTAGGGTAATGTAGTAGTACTAGAGCATACTATAGCAGTGGCAGCACTATAGCAATGGTGGGCACTGTAGCGGTGGCAGGTCACTGTAGCGGTGGCAGGGCACTATAGCAGCGGCAGGTACTATGTGGTACTGTAGCAGGCGAGGTACTGTAGCAGTATTATTCATAGAATGGGCCTTGGGCCAAAAAATTGGGCCTACGGGACATGTAATGGGATAAATGCCCACTGGGCCTTCGAGCTGTGTAATGGGTCTCCCTCTACCCAGTTAAAGAGGTCTTTTCTTTGCTTTAATAATAAATGAGGCTTCAGCCCCAACCTTTTAAAAAAAATTGTAGGGTCAGATGAGAATTCAATTGAGGATGACCCTTTCATTGGTAGATCATTATAAATTCATAGTGGTCCCAATTTAGATAATTTTTTGTATTTTAGATGGTACCACAAATATGGGATTTGGATGCTTGAAAGAGGAACCAAATTCCTTCAAACCTTAAAGAAAAAAAGTGATTTTAATGAATAGGTTGAAGGTTTTTTTAATATAATATTATTTTCCTCAAAATATTATGTTTTCCCAATTTTATTAACATAATCTAAATTAAATTATTAACTAGTAATGAAGATAATTAATTCTTCACACAATGATGCTAGCAATATTGAGGAAGAATAATATGTCGATGCTGAAACTGTGGAAGTATGAGGGGTCCTAAATATGTTGTTGAAAAAAATAAAGACATAGAATCATTGTGTTAACAAAAATTATGAAGGTAGGAAGCTAAGGAATTAAATTTTAGGTTGGATGGAAACAATGAGGAACACCTGTTGACACAAACATGGAAATGTTCAATAGCTATATTGGGCTCATAGTAAGAATGAATGTACCAATTGATACAAATACATGGTACAATGTTGTGCCTGTATTGAAAAAAATTATATGGGATGATATTAAGGTAATGTTATGATATACAATCTCTATTTTATCAAGGAAAATATATAGTAAAAAATTTATTTAAATTTCATTATCGCTTGTAGAGTTTTTTTTAGTTTAGATAATTTCTATAAGAAATGTGTCTTAATGATCTATGGAAAATCTTATAGAGGCATACAGACACTTCTTATAAATTATAATGTTAGAGATGTTGAGGGGATTGTAATCCCCAACCCACCGATTACATATGCATGCATTATAAACTAGGAAACAAGGACATCATTCATCAGTCACTATGATGAAGAATAATTTTAGGTGCATTGTAATCAATAATATTTTATTTGAAAAAAATTATTTTATTCGCATTGAATTTAAAAAATAATTTATAAAATAGGAGTGTTAAAAATAATCAACATGCATCAAAAGCCATATACCCCTATTATAAAGAAGGGATGGGGTACGCTTCACTTGAGATGAAAATGGTATGTATTTTATATCTAAAACTAATGTTTTATGTGATATGAAACAACATATTTTCCTTTGTTTATATGAAGATTGATGAATCATAATTCGAATCCACTCCACCCCACATTATATTATATGGAATAAAATAAATAGCGTAAAATAGTTGTTGTAAACACACAAGCAGTATGAGAATCATGTGTAACTATGACATAATAGTAATTTGGTTTTGTATAATATTATTACATAAAAAATTAATTTATGTTTGTATGTTTTTTATATGTTTTGGACACAATATTTGGCATTGACTTTACTGAAAGAAAAAAACTTTTAGTATCATTGAAGTATCCATAACAGTATGTCCATGTTAGAGGTGTAAGTTTTGGAGTGTCACCTTAAAAAAATTTAGAGAAGACAAAGCTATGAGGAGATACATATGAGATTATAAAAAAGAATACTAGCTAAAATATATGATTTGAAATATATTATTATTTGGTTTATTTTTTTGGAAATATATATATGAAAGGATAGAAGTGAGATGGTTTTGGAATAACGACTAGTTCATGAATATCCAAATAACCCCACTAGTTTTGACGTTATCCATTACCCCCAAACACCTACATTACCTGAGGTAATTAATTTTATCATTAAAATTCTTCATATATATGAATAAAACAAATTTTAATACCTTTATATTAATAAAACTACCATGTATCTATGCATATACATCACCTGTTTTTATCAGCGCTAAATAGAAATAACTTATAAAAGTTCTACCTTTATCAGTGCTAGCTAAAAGCACTGATAAAGGTAACTCTTATCAGTGATAACAAGAGAAATGATAATGGAATACCCTTTATCCAGGATTTTTTTAGCACTGATAAAGGTGGATCTTTATCAATGTTATTCTTAGCGTTGATAAAACCTTTTAATAAAAAATATTTTTTTTAAAAAAATTTAATACAGAATCCTATTTTTTAATAATTAAAATATATATATATATATAATGTTTTTAAAAAAACTTATTTATAATTATATTAGGTAGTTGGGAGTATAATTAAACCGAAACACACACACACACCCACACCCACTTGACTAGAGAGGTGGGTCATGTCCCCTAGGGATAACCTACCCATCCAGTCCCTTTTAATTAATTATTAATAAGCATGTAAGCCCCTAAAAAACACCCATTAGTTTATTATAATTCAAACCAGCCCATTTAGAGACCAATCACCACCACACTTGAGCCATATGATGACCCTCTATTTTTTTCCTGCACCGCCAAGCCTCCCAGCGTCACATTCTCATGATTAGATCATCACCTCCACGCCTCAATCCATCCCACATCCACATGACTAGAACCCATGTCATCAACATGACTATTAGCATCACCTATTGTCACAATTGTTTTAAATCCACTTCCAACACTTGTACATAGGACCAGATATACATTCCCTAGTCGCCCAGCTTCCACACCATCAAACGGTGCTCTAACACCATGCATGTGTAGCACAATCCCATGAAACACTCCATCAGTCAACCTAAAGGGTCCATTAACACTGAAAACCAAAGGGTTTCAACAACCCTAGATTGTCATCAATACCCACCAACCCTGGAGAAAACCCTAAATATCACCAATCAACCAATCTTCATCTGAGTTGACCAATAGTGAGCTGCCACCACATTCCCATAACCACATTCACATAGAACGAGTCTAACGTGAGCCCTATAATCCCTCTGAGCTAACCTAAGAGTCACCACCAATGCGGTGCGGACCAAGAGGTATAATTATATAAAAATATATAATTATAAAAATACATTTATAATTATATATAAATATTTTTAAATATATTTATTTATAATTATAATCAAATTAATATATATTTAAATAATTTTTAAATTATAATAAATATATTTATTAAAACTTTATAAATAGATATATTTATATATTAATATATATATATATAATTACATAAATATATATATATATATATATATATATATTTGGTGTTTGGGGGTATAATTACATTCCAATACACACCGCACATAGACAATCCTAATAAAAGGGCATCTTTATCAGCTCAAAAAAATCAATGATGATGAATACTTTTATCAGTTATTTTTTGAAATAACTAATAAAAGCCTTGCATGTTCTTATAAAAATAACCCTAATAATATTATCTCACTGCTCACACCTTCAAGAACTTGTAGAACCAGAGTGTCATCACTGCTCTGGTCGAACACTACTGTTGTCACCACTCGAATTTCTCGACTAATCGCTCTCTCCAAATCTATGGTATGTGATGATTTATCTTCTTAGCACCTCTGACCACACTCATTTATTTATTTTCACCTCATCAAACCCTAATATTGAATTCTTCACATATTCTCAATGAATTGAACAAATATACCCAAAAACAACCATCCCAATTGTGTAAGATCACCACATTAGTTACCACCATCCTTTTACATGGATTCATCTCCTTTAGAATAACCTAACACTCACCCACACACAACTAATATCTAAAATAACCTATCTCTAAATTCTATCCACATCTCTATTATCTATAGGTATGATGATTGGGGTCCTCGTGTTCTCATTAGATATTGAGTATGGTCTTATTCTATGGTTTGTGTGTGCAGTGATTTCATGTAGTTATTGTTTACATGCCTTGCATGATAGTTCTAGTTTCCTAGCTAAGTGTGGATATTTCAGGAGTGTCAATTAGGAATGTGGTGTTTTTTATTCGGTGATTTATTATGTGATGTTTCACATTGTACAATCTTCAACGATGGCTTTTAGTGATGTCCACGTTGACAAAATCATGTGGATCAATATTTATTAGTTTTCCTATTACTTAATTTTTTGAAATTATATATTTTAATTCATTATAATAATGAGTATTCCATAATATATTGAATTTATCTTAAATATTCCAATATTTTTTTAATAAAAATCTAATTATTTGACACTCTATAAAAGTAATTTTCATATATTTGTTGTTTTGAAAAAAATTGATAGTTTTTTTTTGTTTTTTTAAATAATATATATAATTAAGTCCATGAGGAAAATAATTCAAATTATACACTTTTTTTACTTCATGACATCAATAATTTTTATTCTAAAATGAAATAAATTATTGAGTGTGAATTAACCAAACATTTTGTATCATTTATAACATAATTTAGTTTTTTTTTGAAGATTTTTGACTACCACTTTGTTTATGATTTTTCATCAATACTAGTGACTTTTATTGAAAAAATTACTTGTTTGAAATTATTGTTTCCATTTTCGTTGAAAAAAATATTTTTATAAAAAAACGCTTTATATAATTAAATAATTTATCTTGATTATATTTTTTACTTAAAAAACAATTTTTATTATATTTTTAAAACAAACTCTTCAATTGAAAAAATGGTTTTTATACATTAAACAAAAAAACAATTTCCCATTTTCTTGATCATTTTATAAACTATCATAAAGTTATTTATATTTTTATAATTTAAAAAAGTGAGTTTCATGAATAAAATTATTTTATTATTATGAAACAATTATATTTTATTTTAGAATAATTAAATAACACTTATGCATTTATAAAAAGAAAAAATGATAACAAACATGGTTGCGATGATAAAGACTCTAAGATCCTTTTGTTTGAATCCTATTAACCCAAGAATGTTCCACATATGATAAATATTTCCCAAAAATATACAACTGAACACTCACATACAACATTAATAATATTTTAAAATATTATTCCAAGAAATCATGAAACTTGAATAATGTTGAAACTCTATTTATAGAGATGAATATTGAGATACAGAACTCACAATAAATATGAAATACAAAATTTAAACTAAATATAAAATCTATATGATATAACTATTCAGATAGATCAATATTATATAGATATATACTGTCATTCTTTAATTATTTTAAAGCTATATTTCATACTGGAGCATACTCTATCTCATTTTCCTAATTTAAAAAAATTGGAACTTGAGATGATAAACTTCCTTCAAAGGAGATGTTACTAACACATAAAAATCTATAATGTAGATGATTCTAAATATGTTGTAAAATGTGTTCTTATTTAATTTATATGGATTTCATGGTCTTCCCATACATGAAAAAATGTCAAAATAGTTTTAAAAGTGGTTATTTTGAAAATGATTTATTGAAAAGATCATCTGAAAAAGGATGAATGTACACGATTTTTATGATTAGGATTCTAGAAAGATTTCATCTGAAATAAAACATAATATCTTCAAATATTGTGTAAGATAATTTTTTGGAAAGAAGGTATGGAAAGAATATCAGTGAAAAATGGGCATCTCATAGCAATGATGCTGGAGGGAGGGACCAAGGGATACCTATAAAGTTTCTAGGATTTAATTCCATCTACAAATAATAGACCAAATATTTTTCTTCTTTAATAAGGTGAAAACATAATTTCTAAAATTAGATAATGAGATACAAGACTTGATATAGATATAAAATTAAGAAATAAAACTAATAGGAAAACTGATAATATATACCTATTAAAAATGGTCATAGATAGATCACTGTTTTAATTATTTAATCACCTTAATAGATTAGTATCCCAAAATACCTATGAAATTCAATATAAACCTTTCAATTTAATGTAACCATGAATGACCCCACTATATTGTAAAATTTATTTGTGGAATAATTAAACTTCCCACCCACACATTAAAACATAAACCTTCTACCAAGCTAACCACTATGCCTTGACCAACAAGTATATACAACCATCAAAAAGGGAATTAATGTTTAACCTAATTGAAACTCCTAAACCTACTTTTCATCAAACATCATGTTCATGGTTTAAATTTTGTGAGTCCTCCAAAACTAAAAATTCTATATGATTTGGTGTTAACTTATAGAGGTTGATATCAGCTAAAATGTGTGGAATGACGGGATGAGAAATTATGTTAGTTCTTTAGTTGGGTAAAAGGTATAAACCAATGTAATTAGTAATATGATTTATGATTGTAGGGTTTTGTAATGGTATAGGTAATTCTTGAAGAAGTTTTCCTTATTTTTATGGATATGGATTTAAAATTTGATGGGTAGTTTTAGTGTTGAAAATATTTTAAAAAATATAATAATCTATTTTTTTATTTTTGAAACCATTATTAGGACAAGATTCATCAGTTTTTATAATGTAAATGTGATTTTAAGGGTAAATAATTGGTATTAAAGATAATAAATTGGATTTATATGATTTTTCAGAATGAGGATGATATTTTCTAATTTCAAAGATGATATAAATAAATGAAATTTTAATTTTCACATTGACTTTAAAATACAGTTTTGTGATTTGAAATTTTAGTGAATAAATTTAGTGGTTTTTTTTATAATGTAGTATTATCTATCAACAGGATGAGTGATATATATATTTATTAATGATAATATGTGTAAAGAAAAAGGGAGGTATGTATATTTATTTTATCATATTTACTTTGAGAGACATTCTAGATACACAGAATCTCACCTATTATACAATATATGTAACAACCCAAGATTTAATAGTATGTTATCTCTTTAAATTAATTCAATAGCTTGCGTTGTATGCAACTTTGAGTTCTAGAACATAATGACAAATCAAACTAGCCGTCTAAAAAGTGGTTATGAATAGTAATGCCCACTTTTTGAAATTTTATAAATTTTATTTTTTAAAATAGACATCATTTTTTATTCAGAATATCAAAATTAGCTTAGGGTCATTTTTTGGTATTTTTCTAATAACATTCAATTTTTAATGTATAGTGAAAAACACTACATTATTGTTTAAAACCAACTTTTTATTTAAATAATTTTTTATATTATTTAAATATATTTTATGTCGATATAGATACATAATACCTATATATGTCCAACATAATTCATTAGAGTCATTTTATAATAAGATTAGATATATAAAATTTTATTGAAGTATTTAACACCTTTTACCCACCTTTTAGGAACATTTGCAAATTTGCATAAAACATAATTTTACTGCTTCTATGAATTGAATTTTAAAAATCCGAGAGACAGGGTTGACATCAGTAAGTAAAATTTGGTTTAATATGATGATTTTTTTTTGGTAAATAGTATGTTTTGATTTTTATTTACCACAGTTAAAAGTAAATAAGGTGATTAAAGGTAAAAATGACATTATAATTACCCTAGCATATGCCTCATTCTATTGGATAAGTTTATTTTAACCAAAATTAACCTTAGGAATAAAATATGATCCTTTTTATCCTAACATTTATTATTATTTTATTTAAAGACGGGTTAAAAGTGTTAAATTCAAATTTTAATAACTAAAAAAATTTAATATAGAGATATAAATAATATAAATTCTACTTTAAATATTAATTAGAAAGCTAAAAATATTTAATACATCATGTTATTTTATTTATAAATTTTATACATTAAATAAATAAGTTTATTTATGACACAATGATGATGCAGTAAATACCTTATTAATGAAAGATTAATATAATTGATATTATAAATTTCAAAATAAATTTGAATTGAGACTTTTGATGCATTAAAATAATTTTATAGGTTAATATTACATGTTAGGGTTGATTTAATGTATTTTTTTATAAGTAATCAAGTTTTTTTAACTTCTACAAAAACCAAATACTAAATAGTGTCAAAATTGTCATAAATGGGTTTTTAAAACAAATACTATATTATTGAATGATATAATGTTCCTAAAACTATATGTTTATTCCAAAGGACTTATATAATGATATATTTTCCATAAATTAACCACTTGAGGTTCTATTTTCATTTTATAGTAAGTTTATTAACCATGTAATATAAAAATACAAAAAGATATGGTAAAAGTTAAACAATTTAACTAAGAATTAAATCTAAAGGATAAGGTTAATATGGTGACCTAAACTTGTATAAAACATATTGTTTGAGAATATTTAAACTCATACACACCTTATCCTTTAAATAAATCTATTTTTAGTAATTATAAACCGAAAATTATTTTATAATAAAATAATATTTCAAGCTTTTCCTAAAGTGACCCTCACCTCTCTTATAAAAAGGTACTTCACCTTCTCTCAAAATCACACCTCAAAATCCATTGGGCTTGGAAACCCCTGAAAAAATATCCTCCCAAATACCCTTAATTAAACCTATAGTCATTACTTTTATCATAAATCTAACCTAATTATCCCTTTTGATCAAATCAAAAGGAAGCACCCGAAGAAGAGGTAATAATTTCATCACCTCTTTCAAAGTTCTTTTCTTCTTCCACTTACTATTTCTTTGTTGTTTCCATACCAAAATAATAAATCCAGTACCTTATACATAATTTGATTTTATTAAAAATATGGTAATCATATTCATTATTCTATCTATCCTATGAATGACAAAGACACCATACGTGTGTACGTACGGCTTACCGTCTCCACGTTGTGGTGTGGTTTGTTATTCAAATCTTTATTATTTTGATGGGTATAATAATGAGTATAATTGATGTAAATAATAAATATAACATGTTAATTATTATGTATATGTAATATAACATCCAATTACATACTATTTCACCATCAATATAATGATATTGTCACTCGTACATACGTACGGATTACTGTCTCCATGAACGCGATGAGATTCATTTCCCATCATAACCATTCAATAATAATTTTAATTTTATGATGAAAAATAAGGTTTAAAAACTAATTATCATTATGTATATTAATCAAATAAATACTACGCATAAAAAACATGACTTATGTAACAAAAAATATAAATTAAAACAAATCAGTTAACACCTGAAACAATGATACTACTGAAATATTATTAACACAGCAATATTATAAGATCATATATGATATCATATTTATGTATGTGGTAATTTTATAATTTAATAAAAATTATTTAACTATTATAAAGGAGTTTAACATACCCTAGAATAAGGAAAATCACATGGTAAGGGTTAATTTTACAATATCTTTATTATCTGAGGTTGTTTATACGTAAGCATCTACCGGGAATCCTTTATCATCCTCATCTGTGTTTCATAAAAATGTATTTCAAAACATTTTTACTATTTCCTAGAATATGAGTTAAAGTCATTTATACCCTTTATTGAATTTTTATATAAAAAATTCAAATGAATCTTTTCATTGTTTTCCAAAAAAGGTATTTTATGACCTTTTCGACAAATTAAGGTAAGAATGCCTTTTTTAACTTATACGGAGGGTGTGGCTATTTTCCACTGTTATAACACCTTTGAAGATTTCCTTACAATCTTATAAGAATATTTTCAAAATAAATGTTTTATTTTATAATTTTTTTACTTATAAATGATTTCAAAATAGAATGAGATATTTCCCTCAAATAGTTTTGATTCCATCTATGTCAAAATTATTTGATGGATTTTACACCTGTTTGAAGTTCATTTATTATGATACAATCTTCTATATTGTATTGATGGTTTTGTGATATTTTTGACTAGGTATGTGTTATATTTATACCATTCATGGTTTATGGTTAAAGTATTAACATTTTGTATGCTATTTTTAACATAAATGTTTATGTTATGTTTCAACCTTTTTATATGTGGAATGCATTGGACTTAGTAAGTGATGGGTGGAGCCCACTATAGCTTCTTGATGCATCGGTAGGTATCATGAGACAAACTAGTGTCTTGGTATAAGGCCTTGAAAAAATATTATTTATAGTCTTGGCATGATACCTTGACTATGTGGTTATGATGTCTGGCATTATGCATTCCATCATTATGAAATTAGCTATTGATATTACATGTGATTATTTGACTAGTAGAATATCCATGTGAATAAGTAAATAGGATTTTTTGGTTTATCATTTATATATTATACTGAAGTTTAAGTTTAAAAGTCATGTTTTAGTCTTATACATTTCCTTAAATGTTTATTCTTATTTATGATACTTTCTGCTATATTGTTATCCTTACTGAGAATTTGAGCTCACCCATTTCTTATGTTTTCTTTTTCCCAGGATACGAAGAAGTATATTATGATTAACCTGAAGGGATTGGCCAAAGGATATGAGTGTGTTAAATGGTGACACAATGTTGTTTTTTTAATTTCATGATGTTGTGTAAAAATTATGTATGTATCTAATACTTACAAGGCTACTAAACTAATCAGTATTTTTATACTTTATCTCTTGTGATCATGATAATGTTATGGAATAATGCACCGACTCTATGTAACAAGGTTTGGGACATTATATTTGGTATCAAAGGAAGTTTAGTACAAACCTTGGAAACTATATTTAGATAAACTCTGATTAGAGAACATTACCCTAAGATAGGCTTTGAGGATTAGTATAGAAGAACAACCAAAAATTTTGGTAGTGTAAATATTATGTGGGTTTTCCATGAAAATTCATCCTTGTCTGGATACAAATAGGTAGAGGTGGATCTGGCATAGATGTAACTAGGAGTGAAAAACCTGACAAAGATTTTTGGGCTTGACCTGGGGTATCTTGGTACACGACAACGGGCCTTGCTGCACTCTTGGTATTGACACTCCCTGAGGATATGCTTAGGGTAATTCACATTTTCTTTACAAAAAATTATGAAGTATTTATGATTAAATACTTCCTCAAAGAAAACATTTTTATTATTATGGATTATATGCATAAAATTTTCAATTTACGTTAGGTAGTTTACAAGGCTGGAATTATGCATTGCGATTCATAAACTAACCTAGTGTATGCCATTGTTTAGAAATGGTGCCCAATAGAAAGAATGAGAAGTCTAGTAATATGCATGATCTAAAGAGTAAGAAAGATCATATATTTCATGGTCTTAATCCAACTTTTAGAATAGAAATAGTTTCCCATGTATTCTCATCATATAAAGAAATAGTATCATTTGTTAATAAGATAAGTAAATAATTATCTGAGTCCTATGGATTTGAAGGGAAGATAGAGATGAAAAGGATGGTAGAGAGAAAGCTAGATAGATGGAAGAAGGGAAAGAAGGATTTTCCCATATGTGATATCCATGGAAATAATCACATTGGTAAATGCATAAAGGTAATGGTAGTTTTTTATAAGTGTAGAGAAAAAGGACACCAAGTACGTGATTTCAAGGTTAAGAAAAAGGTTTCAAATATACAATTCTTCATCTGCAAGGAGTTAGGACACTACAAGAATCAATGTCCCAATCTTCAGAGTATATCGCAAATGATGCTATTGGATAATAGTTATATTATAATACTACCGCATATGAAGAGGAATAATTAGTGTTCTTATATTTTTATTAATGAATTGTGTCATTTTAGTGTTGTATCAATGATGTACTGGTTATATTAATTATGGAAATAAATAAGGATTGTACTACAGTACTATTTAATTGAGTATTTGAGATTATATGGTACTAAGAAATGTGACTCAACATCAATTTAAACTTTTTTGTAAAATACATGGTTGAATGAAAGATAATCCTTAATATGATCCTGATACTATGGTAGTGATTTTTGAATAAGAGATGCTTGATTTGGATAAATTATATTATATATTCTTGACTACCTTGGAACTGATTAATGGTTTTATTATTCCATCATTGTTGGAGTATTCAAAAATTTTGGATATAAAAAAATATCTAGAATTATATAGGGAATAAGGGAGAATTAATATAATCAATAAGTTTTTATGGTAATTTAGGGTGTTATCATGTTTTAAGAGAATTCATGATAAAGGTACTCACATGTTATTAAGTGGAAAAAAGAGATCTTCATTATGTTATGTCGACCTTCCTTATAAATTTTTGGACTATGAGTTTGGACACATGTATTTTGGATAAATATAAAGATTAGAATGGATTAAAATGGGAATTGGATACTATGGTTTAAGGTTAAAACATTTCTTAAGATTATTTTTGGATTTTTTTATAAAAAGGATAACCCAAAGGTCGGGCGACAACCTGTTGCGTCTGGGAAGGCCGTAAAACTTGAACCCGAAACTGAAGGGAGACAAGGTTGCATCACCTAATATTGTCCTATGTGATGTCCTAATTTGTAGAATGTAGTTTTTTTAATGATCTGATAGATGAATTATAAATTCATTTTTATTGAAACCCTATACGATTAGGATAAATAGAATATTTTTGAGATCTATTATCATTTTGAGTGAAAGATGAATTTTTGGTAGAAATTAGTTAAAGGATGGAACTCTACTTGTAAAGTATTTTTTTCTTATTTTATGAATAAATTAATTCTTAAACTTTAGGGAAATGATCTTAAAATCAAAAATGTGTTCTCCTAATACCTTATGTTTTGATGAACCAATAATATTTTAAGTCATTATAGATTTATGGCTTTAAGGCCCTCAATTTTCTATTTATTGTTCACTTGTTTGTGATTGATGAATTCAATAAATCCCTATAAATATTTACATTTTTCCTCTAATAATATTTATCAAATTGAAACCAATGTTCTCCTATTATAAATATTAATTTGGTGGTGAATTTTTCATTTCCATTTCCCTCTTATTAAGACTAAATTTTATTAACCCAATTTCTGATGTGGGATTTCCACAAAGGTATTTTATATTTTTAACTTTAAAGGATGAAAAATATTGGAGGGGATAATGTAACACTCTAGGATTTCATAGTATGTTTTCTCTTTAAAGTAATTCAATAGCTTGCGTTGTATGGAACTTCGAGTTCTAGCAAATCACGACAAATCAAACTAGCCGTTTAAAAAGTGATTAAGAATAGTAATACCCACTTTTTGAAATTTTATTAATATTATTTTTCAAAATGGAATTAAATTTTGGATTCATAATATCAAAATTATATTAGGTTGAATTTTTGGTATTTTTCTGAAAACATTCAATATTTGATAAATAGTGAAAAATATTGTGTTATTGTTTAAAACTGAATTTTTATTTAAATAATTATTTTTTAATATAAATATATTTTTAAGTAAAAATAGATACATAATACCTATATAAGTCTAATGTAATTAATTGGAGTCATTTTATAATAATATTAGATATATAAAATTTTATTGAACTATTTAAGACCTTTTACCAACCTTGTAGACACATTTGCAAATGTGCATAAAACATGATTTTACAGTATCTATGAATTGAATTTCAAAAATCATAGGGATTTGATTAAAATAAGTAAGTAAAATTTGGTTCAATAGAATGAAAATATTTTTTGGTGAATAGTAACTTTAGAATTTTATTTACCACGGTCAAAAGTAAATAGGGTAATTAAAGGTAAAAATTATATAATAATTACCCTAACACATGTCCTAATTATATTGGATAAGTTTATTTCAACTAAAATCATACTTAGGAATAACATATGATCCTTTTTGATCCACTTGGATTATATTAGAACATTTATTATTATTTTATTTAAAGAAGAGTTAAAAGTGTTAAATTAATATTTTAATAACTAAAACATTTTTAATATAGGGTTATACATTAGATAAATTTTACTATAAATATTAATTCAAAATTTAAAAAAATTCCTACATCATGGTATTTTATTTATAATTTTTATACATTAAATAATTAAATTTATTTATGGCACAATGATGATGTAGTAATTACCTCATTAATTAAAGATTAAAATCATTGATATTATAAATTTCAAGATAAATGTAAATTGAGACTTTTGATGTATTACACTAATTTTATAGGTTAATATGAAATTTTAGGGTTGATTTAATGTTTTTTTTGAATTAATCAAGTTTTTTTGACTTTCACAAAAACCAAATATTAAATAGTGTCAAAATTGACATAAATGAGTTTTTGAAACAAATAATATATTATTGAATGATATAATATTCCTAAAAATATAATTTTTTGAAAAAGGACTTATATAATGATATATATTCCATTAATTAACCACTTTAGGTTCTCTTGGCATTTTATAGTAAGTTTATTAGCCATGTAATATAAAAATACAAAAAGATATGGTAAAAGATAAACTATTTAACTAATAATTAAATCTAAAAGACAAGGTTAATATAGTGACCTAACCTTGATAAAACCGATTGGTTGATAATATTTCGAACCTTCCCCACCATATCCTCAAAATAAATCTATTTGTAACCATTAGAACCCAAAAATTATTTTATAATAAAATAATATTTCAAGATTTTTCTAAAGTAACCCGCACCTCTCTTATAAAAGGGTAGTTCTCCTTCTCTTAACATCACACCTCCAAAACCATTTGGATCGGCCACCCCCTACTCAAATATCCTCCCAAATACCCTCACTAAAACCTAGAGTTCTTAATTTGATCATAAATCCAGCCTAAGGATCCCTTTTGTTCAAATCAAAAGGAAGCACCTGAAGAAGAGGTAATAATTTCATCACCTCTTTCAATGTTATTTTCTTCTTCCACTTCCTATTTATTTGTTGTTTCCATGCCAAAATAATAACTTTGTTACCTTCTACATATTGTGATGTTATTATAAATATTTTACAACCATATTCATTATTCTATCAATCCTATAAATGACAAATCCATCATACGTGTGTACGTACGACTTATCGTCTCAATGTCATGGTGTAGTTTGTTATTCAACTCATCGTTATTTAGATGGGTATAATAATAAGTATAATTTCTATAAATAATAATTTTAACATGTTAATTATTCCTTATATGTAATATATCATCCAATTACATCTGATTTCACCATCAATAGAATGATATTGTCGCTTGTTCATACCTACGGATTACCGTCTCCACGAACGCAGTGAGATTCATTCGCCATCGTAACCATTCAAGAAAAATTTTAATTTTATGATTAAAAATAATTTTTAAGAACTTAATATAATTCTGGATGTGAATCAAATACATCCTACCCATAATAAACATGATTTACTTAATAAAACATATAAAGGAAAACAAATCAGTTAACACCTGAAACCATGATACTACTGAAATGTTATTAACAAAGAAATATTAAAAGAACATATATGATATCTTATTTATGTATGTGGTTCTTGTATAATTTAATAACAATTATTTAACTATTATACAGGATTTTAACATACCCTCGACCAAGAAAAAGTACTGGGTAAGGGTTAATTTTACAATCTATTTATTATCTGAGGTTGTTTATACGTAAGCATCTAATGGGAATCCTTTATCATCATCATCTGTGTTTCATACAAATGTATTTTAAAACATTTTTACTATTTAATACAATATGTGTTAAATTCATTTATACATTTGTTTGACTTTTTATAATATGTTTTGAAAGGAATCTTTCTGTCGTTTTCCAAACAAGGTACTTTATGACCTTTTCGACAAATTAAGGTAAAAATATATTTTTTAACTTATACAGTGGGTGTGGCTATTTTCCACCATTATAACACCTTTAAATCTTCCCTTGAAATATTATAAAAATATTTTCAAAATATATGTTTTCTTTTATAATTATGTTACTTTTAAATGATTTTAAAATAGAAAGAGATATTTCTCTCAAATAGTTTTGATTTCATCCATGTCAACATCCTTTGATGGATTTTACACTTGTTTAAAGTTTATTTATTATGATAAAATCTTTCATATTGTATTTAATGTTTTTTTATATGTTTGAATTTGGATGTTTTAGTTTTATATCATTCATGGTTTATGGTTAATGTATTAACATTTCATATGTTAGTTTTAATAAGAATGTTTATGTTATGTTTCAACCTTTTCATTTGAGGGATGCATTGGACTTAGTAAGTGATGGGTGGAGCTCTCTATAGCTTCTCGATGCATCGGTAGGTCTCATGAGACAAACTAGTGTCTTGACACAAGGCCTTGAAAAAATATTATTTATATTCTTGGTACAGGGCCTTGACTATGTGGTTATGATGTCTGGAATTATTCATTCAATTATTATGAAATTAGCTATTGATATTACATGTGATTATTCGACTAGTAGAATATCCATGTGAATAAGTAAATGGAATTATTTGTTTTATTTTTTCTATATTATGTTGAAGTTTATGTTTAAAAGGCTTGGGTTTTGGTCTTATACATTTCCTTAAATGTTTTTTCTTATTTATGATAGTTTCCACTATATTGTTATCATCACTGAGCATCTGAGCTCACCCCTTTCTTGTGTTTTCTTTTTCCTAGGATGTGAAGAAGTATATTATGATTAAACTATAGGGTTAGGCCAAAGTATATGAGTGTTTTCAAAGGTGAAACAATGCTGTTTTTTTATTTCATGATGTAATGTAAAACTTATGTATGTATCTAGTACTTACAAGTCTACTAAACTAATTGTTCTTTCAAGACTTGATCTCTTGTGATCATTCCAATTTTATTCAATAATGAACTGAATCTAGGTAACTAGGGTCAGGGCATTACAATATAGATTGATAATTACACCATGGAAATGGAATCTCACTAAATCCATTCAACCCATATGATTTCCATTATAAACCCACTCCGAAAACCTTGGCCTCAAAATAAGATATAAACTATTTAAATTTATTCATGAGACCAAAATCATTTTCTGTTTCATGGAGTAATTTAAATATTTCTTTAAATTTTGAAACGGTAATGGTTGTCTCGTCCTAAGTGCATGTAAGACCATCTAGATGAGCCTTCTCATGATCCCACCAATCAAGGATCCCCTTGTGGGGATCAGAATACTGCTGCTTCTTTTTTAAATTTTAGAAATAAAACTAAGAAATGATATCTAGTGATTAACCAATTTCCCATACTTGGAATATTTAGATTTGAGGAGACAACTATCTTCCTCATCTAATCCATCTACTGAACAATTATTATTAAATTTTTATTCCTCATACTCGTCCCCCATCTCTTATGGACATGCACATATGTTTCGTGAACTACCCTGAGAAGTAGTCATCCCATACTTGGTATTGATGATCATTGTAGATGAATTTAGTGGATAACACCTACCACTATTGGAGTAATTATTTTTTAAAATTCAATTAACCATTTCCTTAAAAGCATGATGAAATTATTTGAAACTTTCATATTTTTTGTTCCCCTTATTTGAAATTCCTCTTTGGTGTATTTATTTGTTTTATTAAATAGTAACATTACCTAATCAAATAGGATGGATATGAATGAAAAATAGATGGATATAAATATTATGACAAAAGAGTATAAAGATAGGGTGATAGAGTTCATCAGGTTTTCAAAAGTGCATGCATCTGACCCTTGTAAAATCTTTTTCCCTTGTTTACACTATTGAAATTAAGGACTAATTAGTATAGAGGAGTTGGAATAACAATAGATCTTTCATAGTATATATTGATGTTATAAATGTTGGAATAAATATGGGGAAAAGTAAATATATCCAGTGACTGGGATAACCCTGCATTTTATGGATCATCATATATAATTAAATGTGTGGAAAATAATGAAGACTGTATCAAGTATGTGATGACATGTGTGAATTGTGAATAATATTTTATTAAGGAAACAACAATTAAAATTTAATATAAACATCATGATTGTCTAAAATTGTTTAATAATTTAAAGTGTTGTGAAAATATTCAATTGTGTGATAGTTGTACTAAATTTACATCATTGATTTCCATACTGATTCTGTATAATTTATATTCCAGTGACGGATAGAGAAAAACATGTTTTGTTGAACTAATTTATTTCTTGAATTATATACTCCCAAAATATAACGATCTTCTTATCGAAACATATGTTTCTAAATGAATGAAACATTTAATGAGTATGATCTCTAAAAGAATACATGCATTTCCAAATGACTATATAATGTTTTGTAAGGACCAAAAGTAACATAAATAAAGCCCAAAGTGTGGTTCTTCTCAATACATGATAGATGAATTGGGTCCAATGAATGTTTTATAGTAATTTATAATCATTCCAATGTTTAGGAACCTATATGGAAGTGAGGATCCAGTAAGAAAATTAACATGGCACACAGATAAAAGAAACAATTATTGGAAACTTTTTTGCATGGAAGACTCTCCTAAGTGGAAGATAGTTGATCATGAATATCCTAAATTTTGAAATTATCCAAGAAACCTTTGTCTAGTTCTATCTATAGATAGAGGGACTCCTTTTGGTTTTTAAATTTCTCTATATAGTACATGTCTGATTAGGTTGGTAAATTATAAATTGACACCATGGTTATTCATGAAATAAAAATAAATTATGTTATGCATGCATATATCAGTACCAAAACAACCAAGTAATTATATTGATGTTTATTTAGCTCCATTGATCTATGATTTGAAATTATTATGGTATTAAAGTGTTATTTTGTATGATGCTTACATAGATAAAGATTTCACATTGAGAGCCATGTCATATAAAAATATAATTGACTTCCCTTCCTATATAAATTTGTTAGGATATATCATTAAAGGAACTCATGGGTGTTCTATTTGTGAATAAGTTGCAGATTCAATTATGTTGGAACATTCATTGAAGACTTTTTTTAAGACATTTCATATTTCTACCCCAAAAATATAAAAACTGATATTGGATGATGCCATTTTATGGGAGTTCAAAATATTGTACAAAATTGTCTCCACTAATAGGTGATCAACTATTTGAGAAAGTAAAATATTTGGGCACTTCTTTTGGTAAAACATTTTTTTAAAAACCTTTTGGAATCTATATTGAAAAAATGGATTTTTTTTTTGAATTACCATACTGTAATTGTTTGTACATAAAGAATTTTCTTGATGTTGTGCATGTTAAAAAAAATATGTGATAGTGTCATTTACACGTTACTAAATGAACCTCGAAAAACAAAGGATAAAATTAAGGCTATGTTGGACATGATTGACATGGAAATACAGTAATATCTGGCACTAGTGGTGGGTGGAAATTATAATTTTCTTCTTCTATATTCTTACACTCTTTCTAGGAAGGATATATATGAGTTTCAATACTTTTTTAATCAAGTAAAGGTTCCATGGGGGTATTCTTAAAATATCAAGAATATCATTTCACTAAGTAATTAAAAGTTAAAAGTGTCTAAAATCACATGATTTTAATTTTTTGATGTAAGATCTAATGCATGTATCTTTACATTTCATTTTTACGAATAATTTTCATCATACATTAACCATACTCTCATTATTTTTCAATGCTATATACAGTAAAGTTATAGAATTGGTGAAATCTCCAACTAATGAAAAAGGGTTTGCATTCATATTTTGTGAATTGGAAATGTTATTCCATCCAATATTCTTTAATATTATGGTCCACTTTATGACTCAATTGATGAGGAGATTTTACTTTGTGGTATTGTACATGAAATATGGATTTAATCCATTGAATTGTATTTGAAGATTTTTAAAGGGAATGTCTAAAATTGAATTTTCTAGAGGGTCACATTGCATAGAAATATACTATTGATGAAGCCTTAGAATTCTATAATGGCTACCTATATGATGTGTAAAGAATTGGTCTTCTAAAATATCATCACACTGGGTAGCTGGTGGCTGAATGAATTTCTATAATATGTGTTGTCACAATCACTATTACAAATCAGGACAAGGACCACCTTTACTTTTTTCAAAACAATTTAGAGGTTTCCCCTTATTTTGAAACCCAAAATTATTTTATTAGGAATTTGAATACATAAAGGGATAAAAGCTTGAAATAAAATACTCATAATTAATATTTTATATAATGGTTTCGAGACCATATTTTTAAGGATTCAGATGAAATCTAGTCTTGATTTTAGAACAAATTTAATGGCTAGAAAGAGGACCATGTGTTCATGTATTATCTTATAATGGTTTTGTAATTAATGGTTATACCTTATATACAAATGAACATTATGAATGATGTACCATGAAGAATAGTGAAGATAAACTTGTGGCTGAAGTAATGCATATATCTGGTACTAAGGATAAAAAACCAATTAATTTTAATATTTCATACTTTGATATCATCAAAAAAATATGGGAGTTGGATTATAAAATATTCCAAGTTACTATTTCTCAATGAATTTCATTTGATTACATGGGTGTTATTAAAATAGATGAATTGGGATTTTTTAAATTGGTTTTTAGTAAAGAATAGTACAAAGAAAAACTGATTATAATGACATCACATGTAGTTCAAGTATTTTATGGTCAAGATACCACAAAATGAAAGTGGTCAATTATTCTGTTATCGACCAAAACAACTAATGTTTTAAGCGAAATTTCTACTGAGGATGGTCCTTTCACTAGAACATCACAATAATTTTTTAGTGGTGCCAAATTAGATATGGTCATGTATGTTAGAGGGGACCACAATTAAGGGATTTGTATCATCCATGTAGGGGTCAAATCCCTTATACCTTTTAATAAAAGAGGGTTCAATAATCAGGTCATATTTTTTGTAATATACATTATGTTACCTCACATTATTATATGTTCATTATTATATTTATATAATATAAATGAAATTTTGAACCTCTTCTGTAGATAATGTCTTTTTCTCATGTTTATGCTCCCAATCTAGAGGAACAACATGTTTCTCAATCTACTTCTGCTTCTAGTGTAGAGGATCAATAACCTTCTACACACGCTGATGTTACAAATATATAGGAACAACATATTTATAGATTTGAACATGAAGAAGTTGCATATAGTGAGGAATCGATTTTCAAAAAAAAAGCGTGTCATTGCTTGGTGGTGTTAGAAAAAATTATTGATGTGAGAAACAACAGATTAGAATTCAAGGTTATATGGAATATGCATGACCAGCCTTTTAACCATAATAAGGACATGTTTGGTAGTTTCATTGGGCTCATCACTCAGCATCATGTGGTGATTGATGTAGGTTTGTGGCACCATGTTGTTCCTATTCTTAAGACCCCTACTTGGGAAGAGTATAGGGTAAAATTATAATATCCTTTCTCTATTTTACTTAAAAGTAAAATAATGAAACATTGACATACTCATCATTATCCTTTGAAAAGTGAATTTATATTAGATGACGCCTATAAGAAATTTTTATTAATTCTTGGTGGATAATATCACAAAGGATATAACACAATTCAAACAAAATTTTAACTCAAATATGCTGAAGTGAAAATAAACCCACACCCACTGCATATTTATGCACACCTGATAAGCCAAGGAGCATGGCATGCATTTATTATCCATCGTGAGGAGATATATTTTCAGGTACATTATGGCTGGTAACACATTTTATTGACAATATGTGTATTAATAACATTTATTGAGAAATTTAAATTTATAAAATAACAACTGGGTGTCGAAAATAATCATAGGGAAAAACCAACATACTCTAACCGTAAAGCAAGGATGGGGTACACTTCACTTGAAAAAATATGTATGTATTTAAAATATACCATAATACTTTTATGTGACATGAAAAAATACCATTATTATGCTCCTTTGTTTATATGTTGGTTGATGAATCCAAATCCAAATCCACTTCCATCCCACTTCATGTTCTATGAAGGGAGAAAAGTGTAAATAAATAGGGGATACTAATAGATGAAACACACACAAAAGTTTAGTAATCATGTGTATGTATAACATAATAAATATTTTTTTTATTTCAATCATTATTACATAACAATGATTACTTATTTTACTATATTTTTTATCTGACATGGATATAGAAATCATCAACAGTTGTACCAAATGAACATCTATTATCAGTGGTCTTTTGTCATCCAGAACAGTATGACCACTTCAGAGGTGTTGGTTTTGGGCTGACACCCCAGACATATTTTGAGAAAAGAAACGAATATGGGGATTAATATAAACAAATGTATGAGATTCAGTCATAACTAGATTCCCTTGATAAATATTTCATTAGAAGTGTGAGGTTTTAGAAAATATTATGGGGGGAATAAAAGATAATAAAGAACACAATAACAACTACCATGTAAAGATCGCCCCACCCCCACTAGAATTGAAGCGAGTGATTCCTCTCAAAGAGATATCTTAGTTGAGGTAATCGATATTATCATAATTGTTTATATGAAATTTGAATCAGGAAGGAAAAAATTCATTTACTGTATTGATATTATATATGGTGAAAATTATTGTAATTTATATCTACAACATGCACCCATCCCCTTATTGTGAGGACTACCATGTTCAATATCCAAGAAGATATTATACACAACAGAAAACTTCCAACATGTCATGTGAGAGTGCGGATTAGCATAGCTCCTTATCTGAGTGTTGAGATACCTATCCCACATGATGATGTAGATATTCATGTAATTGAGCATGCTGTTAGAATATTTATATCATGGATGGTAGATCTTTTAAAAAACATTTCGACTTGGAGTTATTCATTTTAAATTTATTTTTCAATATAAATCTTTTAAAATTAATAAAAAATGTTTGAATCGATGAATTTTATTAAAGATGTAAAAAGGGAATGGGTAAGATGAAAGGTTGAATCAAAATGATCTAAAATATCAACTAACCATTTCAAAAGATTATCACAAATCACCTTTTCCCTAGTCGTTCAAAATACTTATTTACTAACATTGAAGGTTCATGTGGTTAGAATGTTACAAAGTGGTAGTAATCACATAGTTGATTATAAAGAACAAATATATGTATAGGCCATTACAGACATCATTTCCTTAGAGAATCTAAATAAAATTGTCAATTATGAATGGATAGTAGTTACATTTCTAAATGTATACATGAGGTGGATTTTCATGATTAGTTTTTCCAATATCTGATCTACTATGTTAATTGTGACTAAATTCAATTCATTTTTTTTGCAGGAATATATATGATAAAAAAATGAATGTATTACCCCATGAACATAAATATAAAATCATTAGTCTTTATATCACTTCTATAGAATAAACTGAAATGGAATCAACTAAAATTGATGAGATAGTGGAAAAACTAGCCACATCATTTGAAATAAAACTTTTGGATGATAGAACCTTATCAATACAAATAATTCAAGGGTAAAAATATAAAATTTAATCATATAAAATATATTTTCATTCCATTCATTACATATTCCTTTTTTAGGAAACATTTAGTACTCAGTGCAGTCAATTTGGATACTAAAAAGATTTATTTTCTAGTTTCGCTGCATGGATACCCAACAAAACGACCAAATGTGATGTAATTTGTCAACTTTTAATACACTACATACAATTTTTTAGAAATAAAATTCAAGTTACATATTTTTTATTATTTTTTAATGATAATTCTATTTTTATGGGGTAGTGTTTAAATCTCATCATAATCACGACATGAGGACAGTCCATGTGCATAAGGAGCCTATCGACTTCTATAAGTGGATAAATATTAGGGTATATATAATAACATTTCACTATCAAAACACACATAAAAACAAATTAATTATTTTTATTAATTTTTATATATTGTTTGAAACTAAAAAATGTAAAATATTGTGGTTATTATTTTTAAAAATTTATGAGAGATATCACTTACCATCAATAAACTAGCATCCCCTAAGAGGTATTTTGAAATATAATTACTATTTAATTTAAAATATTTATTAATCCTTTTGTATTTATAATTTTCCATTTATATTATGAATTTAGAAGGTATTTTTATTCAAAATAAAAAATAGATTTGTTTAGAAATGAATGGGAAACATACCTGGTGTCAGAATGTACACATATATCATGAAGATGTGATATCCTACTACTTATATAGTTTATTTTATCATCATTTTATCTAAATTTTTAGTTAATTTTTTCATCATTTCTATCTAATACTTATTTTGTTAATTTTCATAGATGTCAGGAAGAAATTACTTTATCAACAAGGATGACACACTCTGATACTATGATCATGCTCTCAATAAGGATTATAAACTATTGACGCTCCTTTTCATCACAAATTCTAATGACTGAAAAAGGGAAATACCTTAATCCAAAGTGATTTATCCTTTGAAGAAACATCAAAAATAGACAAAGGCATGAAGAAGGATTTCTTCCCACTTGGGTCGCGCAAGTTTTATCCTGGTCACGCAAGTATACTTGTGCGCCGTGTAGTGGTTGCATAGGTGACTTGCGTGCCCTCTTTTATTTTTCACCCAGGGTCTTCAGCAGCCTATAAATACCCCTGGTGGGCCCCCCATTTCAGGAGAGAAAAAGTCCAAAACTCATATTCGATCTCTGGTCGCCCAAGTCTCTTATGGAAGTCTTCCAAACACTTCTAATGTAATTTCTTACCTATAATGGAAGGTCTAAACAGGGGAAACAAGGCCTAAGTGTTGAAACTCATCAACACTTGCACGCCTAAGTGGCCAGCCCTTAAGGGAAATGGCCACACTTGCGTGCCGCCTTACCCCTTCAATAGAACTTTTGCGACACTCTTCTGGAAGCCTATAGGGATAGTACTAAAGGCTTGAACCAAGTCTTGCCCAAGTATTACCCTAAGGGTTGACCATCGTGCAAGTACCCATGTGTCGTGCACGTATACCTGCGCGACCAGGACCTGCGCGCCCACGCAGGACTTGCGCGCCTCTCTCTTTTTGGGTGCCTCTCCTGCCTATTTCACCTCTCTTATTCCTATCCACCTCTCCTTTTCAATATTCAGCCTTCAGAACCATCTTCAAATACATTTATGGCATGTTTCCTTTGTTGACATCCTTGTCTGAAAGGAATTCTATGGAACATCTCTCAAAAATTAGTGATTTACATATCTTTATGTCACTACGGTTAGAGATTCCATTCATTCAACCTCATCCTTTAAAATGAGAAGACTATTTCGGGCCTCCTTTTCAGGAGTAATCCCCATGTCCCCTTAATTATGGTCCTCCTTTTCAAGACTAAGCCCCAGTCATAATTCCTCTAATTTGGACATCCTCTTCAGGAATAAGCCCCACTCATAAATTCCATTTAACTTAGGCCTCCTTCTCAGGAATAAATCCTAAGTCTCAGGTCCCCTAACATGGGCATCCTTTTCAAGAGTATTCCCCAGTCTTCAAATTCCCTTAATTTTGGGAATCCACCTCAGGAGTAAGCCCCAACCATAATTCTTTTAATATAGGCATCCTTCTTAGGAGTAAGCCCCAAGTTCCCAAAAAATCCTAATTTCCTTAACCTGAGCTTCCTTTTCAAGAGTAATCCCCAGTCATAATACCTTTTAACCTGGGCTTCCTTTTCAAGAGTAAGCCCCAATCATAATTCCTTTTAATCTGGGCTTCCTTTTCAAGAGTAAGACCCAGTCATAATTTCTCTTAACCAGTCTTAAATTTACTTTTGACTTGGGCTTCCTTCTCAGGAGTAAAACCCAATCATAAGTCCCCTCTTAATTTGGGCATCCTCCTCAAGAATAAGCCTCAAGTTAGAGTATATAAATCTCCATAAAGCACATATAACTTTATGTACCTTGTTCCCGAGTATCTTCCCTGAAGTAAATCTTAATCTTCATCTATCTAGGAAGTCCTTCATTTATCTGATTTTACCAATACCTCCTGTTTCTCACACCGAGTATGACTAACATGATCTTATAGTGTAAAAGTAATTATGACATATTTATTTGAGCCATCAATAATGCATAAACCTCATACTTCTTTACTCAAACTATGTGGGTTTTGATTCCTTTTCCAAAACAAAGGATACGTAGGTAGCCCATCTGCGGGTACGATCCCAACTATGAAATAATTCATGTCCTTCTGAATGACAATAAACTTCAAGTTCCCTACTGAGTGGCTTTAAAACCAGTATGGTTATCATAATAACCAATAGATTTATATATAATGTGTTGAAGGATAACATTGACCAAGAATATATAACAAATACAGATGATTATCTATCGATGAAGAACCTCAAATACATATAAAAGATTCTCTAAATATCATACATACTAATCATTGATTTTCAGATATAAAGGAAAGCTCATTTTCATACTTGGTAATGTAATAAGGATTCATGAACATAACTTAAATCTATAAAGAGAGTCCCAGAGTAGACAATAATTTCCCCAAAAAAGGTGTGATGAGTCCGACCTCCCATCCTCTCGACCAATGCAAATTCTTAAGCCTCATCAGTCCAGAGCTAGTGAGCACCTACCTCTGGAAAGTAGGTCCAAATGGATATCGAATCACTGGATGTTTTAGGTTCTATGAACAAAACCATTAGAAACTGCTTGGAATGTTTGAACCTTAAATCAATGAGGTCATCTCCAGTTCCAGAGGAAACAAAAAATGGTGAACCCAATGTGAATCCTTAACCAAGTTAAAATGATGTTTTACTTATTTTGTTAGGCCCCTATTTAAACTCAATGAAAGAACCAACAGAACAATCAGTAACATATGTGCTCATCCAAAAGATGTAGCGGCCGAACCTATCTTGATTATGTTTATTATATTAAATAGGAACTTTTTTCCAAGATCTTCTACATTACAAGAATGGATTTTCTTAAGTTCGTGTTTGTGAATGCCTCTGCTGTGAAAACCTCTGCTGTGAACGCATCTGTTGCTACAGCTGCTGGATCATCGTCCACTTTGAGGACGACATCACCTACTCAGCATCTTCAACGCTAGGTATCAAATGTGCTAGTTAAGGAGTACCATCAAAATGGTACTATTCCGAATCTGGAGGCCGCTAGACAAGCCCTCTAAGTCAATAATTCACCTTGGTTGTCCGGATAGCGATGACCATCGATCAAGAAGTAGGCGGTGCTAACTACCATCTCCAACCGTTTCAGGTCGTTATCCCTGGAACACAATCACCATTCCCTCCCATATTCTGAGGAGGTGAATGAGCAGGTCCCTCAGGGCCTTAACTCAAGGAAACACGAGTCCTTCCTGAGGGCTCCCATTAACAATCATCATCAGACTCATGCGGTAGTGCACCCTCAACATGATGAGGGTGTCATCTCCAGGAATTCGGCTCAGGTTCCTCAAACTTGAGAAGGCATGAAAAACTACCAGAGGTGATGACCAGTTAATAGTGAGAAGGTTCTAATCTCTTCCATCTCTGGAGAAGTCAACCAACCTAACTTGGTGGCAAGCAACGAGCGGGCACACACACCCGTCTGTTTTAATTCCTCCGTCTGGCAGACTCGTCTGGTAGCAACATGCCAATCCTGTCAAGCAATTCCGGTGGAGTAATATAGAAAGGAACATACACATATTTATAAATAATCATCTAGTCAGCAGGCTCATCTGACTACATACAATGAAGCCCGCCAACCTAATGTGTTGACAACTGGTAAACAGGCACATACACCTGCTTCCACTCATCAATCCTGCCAGTAGCCTCATCTGTCAGTATTGAAGGAAGATTTTCAACCACGTTCGGCAGATTTCAATCAGCAGGCATATACACCTGCTAGTATTGATCAATCCTACCAATAGTCTCGTCTGGTAGCACCTAGAGAAGTCAGTCGAAAAGCTTCGGTGACAAACAAGAGGCAGACTCAACTCTCTGCCCCCACAGTTGAGTACTGTTAGAATTAACTGACAGGAAAAGGAGGAAAGGAGGAGGAACATACACCTAATCCAAGCACGGAATGGACATATATCTTCATTCCAGCAGCTGAAGTCACCAAGAATATTCTATCAATGGTGAAAGAGTAGAAGCAAATCCCTGCTCATATTCTGGATGCCTGCTAGGATATTATAACGGCTTAAGAAGCATCACAGGGAAAGAAATGAAAATCTACCCATACCAGTGGAGTGAAACATCATAAGTTTACTCCAGAACAGACACACAGCTTTGTTCCAGTCCAAGAGGGTTGTGGGGCATACTCCCCCATATCATACGGACAACCAAGTCAGGCACATACACCTGATTTGAGTGGATAAAATTATCCTAACCTGATCATTTATCCTGAGAATGAAACATAAACCTGACCATAATGACCACTTTTGTCCACAAGTGGTTCCTAAAGTGATTAAGAAGGCGTCTAAGAAGAAGACCCACCCAGCACAGTCAAGAAATCAAGGGCCAATCTGTACCAAGGCCTTACTCGATGCTGGAGTTCTTGATGCACTCAGACAATTATCTGTTGCAACTCAAGATTTTACTCTCTCAATTCCCAATAGTGGGACCATTAATTCTGAAGGTCTGCATCAGACACTTCCTCATGAAGTCTTGCTTCATGACAATTCAGTCGATCTCAAAGTTTCATCTTCAGATGAGAGCCATAAGAACCCTCTGTGTGGCCAGAATACTAAGGAGAAAAATGTTTCATCTTTTGTTGTAACCCACCATGGTGGTCCTCCCCATGATGATGAATTTAGCTGTGAAAGTCCTCTCCAAAGTAGTAATGCACATTGCCTGGAAAATGCTCCAATGGACAATGTAGTGATGAGAAATCCATCTTATCTTGAGGCACTCGCAAATGTGAAGCCAGTCATGTCTGATGCTTTACCAATAGCAGGTGAAATACATTCTCAATCAGAAGATAGCCTGGGGTGTAGGTCATTCTCCGAACCACCCCTGGGCCGTTCATCTTATAGTTTGATCAGTGAATTATCTACTAATCTTGTTTAATCCGATGAAGCAGCAAGAAAGCATCAGATCTGGTCTAATTAGGTAGAATAATCTTCATTGAATGATAAAGAGGAAGTACTGAATATGAGAAAACAACTGGAGAAAGGTGAAGTGCCAGTTATGTTTTGGCCTTTGGCTGATTCTCAATATGACATTCCAGAGATGTTGACGGAAGATGGAATTCATGATATTCGTCTCAACATATGGAAAAAACTTTGTCAGTTGAAAAAGAAAATATTATCTTATGATGAATATGAAAATCATGTCAAGATAATAAAAGGGTTACAACGCCAAATTGATTTGGCTTCCCTCTCAGTTTCTCGATACCTGAAGGCCGAAAAGTAGTAGAGATCCCTTCAGCGTTCATGCCTTGGCACACTAAGAATATTGCACCAGTTAATTGCCAATGCCCCATCTGGTATTCATATCAGGGGATGGGGTGTTCATGGAGCACTACATTTCACTGTACTCTACAGTCAGCAAAGCCTGCCGAAAATGGTCTCATGTGATGTTATTGCCCATGGACGGCCATAGCCAATTGGATTTGTTTGTAATCAAAGGTCCACTCAAGAACAGGCCTCAACTAGTTCTTCTCAAAATCAGTAATACAAAGAACACATTGTTGAATTACTCTTGCATTAAGAAAACGAGAATATTGAACAGGCCTCTCGTTTGGAGCAAGCACATCATCAAGTGACAGAAGTGTCAGAAATCATCCAACAGTCTTTTGAGTCAGGTGATAAGAGTGGATGCAGGATAATGCATCCAGCCAATTTTCGGACTAAAGTATGTAAGATCAGGAGATATTTTAAGAAGGTCTCAGATATAGCAACTCAAGAGCCACCACAACTTGCCAGACTGGGGACTCTTTTAACCCAACCCTCAAAATCAACAAATAGGATTCGAGGAGTTGAGAAAAGACAGCAGGAATAGCCCCAGTCCACAGGACTGGGGACTTTTTCAAATCCTCAATATCTCCCTCAGGAAAATTCAGTCTTCTATCGATTAGGGAAGAAGCCACAAGAGGAACGAAAAGCAAAATTATCAGGAGATTCCCTCCAAATTATGGTTTGTCAAGAAGTTCCTGAGGGATCAAATCATCAAAAGGCAGTGTATCAACAAGGACATGGATGAAGACAATATCGCAGAAATGCCGATAAAAGAGATTCAATGCATTATGCATCAATTAATGTCACCAATGTCATTGTTGCTGATCCCCCAGATGAGGCTCACTCAGAGGGATCAGATGAAGAGATTCCTGCTCAAGAATTTGTACGCACAGACACAAATGAAGAAGGTGTGTGTACATGAAATCAAAGGATTACCCAGAATCTAGGTAATCCTTCAAGTAACCCGCTTCCCCCTCTCTGAAAGGTGCCCAATAAGGGGAAAGGAAATAATTAGGTTACATAACCTTACTCTGGAGAAGGCCAATCACTCTCATTAGAGCAAATATTTGCATAACAAGAGGAAGAAATGAAGGAATTGAGGAGGTTGAATGCATAAATACTTCAGGGTAGTCTTCCTCCTAAGCGTGCTGGAGTCAGTCATCCAAGGGAATTTGTTGCGGCTACTAAGATGGATCAAGAGTATCCTCATCTATCAGTACACTCTCACAGGTCTAATCCTACGGGTCATGTGCAACAACAATCGGCAGTGCTACCATCAGTTGCGGTACCAGCCACCACATCTGTCCAAGATCCAGTCATTGTACCTGCTCAGGTCCAAGCTCAACCAGATGTTTCTCAAAAGTTAATAACTACTATTGAGTCAATAACAGCTCTGTTGGAATCTATGGAAGGAAATCATGCTCAAATTTAATAAGAAAAGAGATCTTACCCTGAATGGGTTGATGCAATTCCTCCCCCATCAAATTTTGAAAGCACTACATTCCCAAACTTTAAGGGTTCGGGAGACCCAGAGAAACACTTAACACATTTTTTTTCTCATTGCGATCCTATGATGGGAACCCCTCAGCAATAGGAAGTAGTTAAGCTTAGGTGTTTTGTACAATCATTACAAGGGTCTGCCGTTTTCTGGTACACAAGCTTGTAATCCAGGTCAATTACCAGATGGGAGGATCTCCGCCAAATTTTCCTTCTTCAATTCAGCTCAACTTTTCTAAAGAAAACAGTTTTTGATCTTACAAACTATAAGAAAAGGTAGAATGAAAGGGTTTTGTATTTCATTGCTCGCTGGAAGGGATTAACATATTCCTCGAGCTTTGCACTCCCTCAAGAAGAATTATTGCCAATCTGTGTGTAAAATTTACGTGATGAGCTACGCACACTGTTGATCCCTGTGAAATACACAGGAGGTTTTCGAGATCTTATTTCAATCACTCAACATATTGAAGACTCTCTTCTGATGACTAAGGATAAAGATCGTGTAATTCCATCAAATCAAGGAAGGAGAATGGGTAAAGCAGAAACTGCTACAGTTATGCTTAAATAAGAACATGTACCTACTTCTACTTCAAGGCCTTCATATTCTCGAAGGGATCCGCCTCCTGAGCGTCAACAACATAGGTCATTTCGTCAAGACGATCAAAGAGATCAAAGATGAAAACAATTTGAGTATCTGAAGAGAAAAGTATACTCTTTCTAAAATGAATAGGTTCTTGGTTACTTCATTTCAGCTCTGGAAAATAATTTGGTTCAATTTCCAAGGCCCAAGAGGCCGAATAAGGAAGGAGGTGAAGACCGTCCCAATTATTTCCCATTTCATCATATGTTGGGGCATCCCATTCAGGAGTGTTTTGTCTTCAAGGACCTCCTGCAAAAAATGGTCGACTTGGGACAAGTAAAACTGAAAGGTTCTTCAGCTCAGGTAGCATGTGTTACTGCTATAGATACAGAGGAAGAAGGAGAGTGACAAGAATTCAAGAACAAAAATGTGAAAAAATATGATGATTGGATGGTCAGAAAAATAATCAAACAAACTCATGCCATTTTGAGAATGCAATTGAAGAAACCAATTGTGTCTTCTGATAAGAATGCCATAGTAAAACACTCTTCATCAGAGGTAAAATCCTCAAAGGGGAGGCATAATTAAAAGAAAGAGGAACAATTAGAAGAATATGAAATCATGTCAAAGCCTAAGTTGTCTTTAACTCTTGCAGATTTTATACTATCTACTTCGAAGCCACGGGCACCGTCCCACCAAGTGGCATAGCCTAAACTGGCTAATCAGGCAGAGTCTTCATCAGACAAAGAGTTGATTTTTGGTTCTGTTAACATGATTCACTTAACAGATCCATATGCCAGTCGTAGTTTCGATTTTGATGATCCTGAATTCCCTGTATCAAACAGATGAATCAGAGGAAGTTATAGAGGCTCAGGGTACAAGTGAAGACGTGGATCTTTCAGAGGCCACTATTCCAATTCTACCCCTACTAGAACTATGTATACAGCAGAAACTCATGGTAGATCCCTTCAACGAACTCAACAAGAACAAACAAGTTCTTCTACACAAGGCATATTCAGTCCTGGCACAGTTATTCTAGAAGATCGGTTGGAGGTTCCACCTTATTCCTCTCAGCAATTAAATAGACCTAATCAGTCTAATCTTCCAAAGCCAGGAGTATTACCAACTCCCATCCCGATACAAGATGCATCAACTTTCAAAGCATCAACTTCTAAGGCACCCGTGAAACCACATGTTCCTGTTGGAAACTGCAGACCTTTGGATCAAAAGTACGATGTATTGAAACACTTGGCCCAAGTACCGTCCAAGTTATCAATTCTGGATGCCTTGAATTTATCAAAGGATCTTTGGGAGGCACTCATTGAGGCTTTGTCAAGTCCTCAGGAGTTTGAAACTGAAATTGCTGCGGCTGAAGCCTACCATGTTGAGAATAATCTTGCAGAATTCCATGTAGTGATATCTTTCATAGATGAAGATGAAGATGATGTTGTGCATGGACATATTAGACCTTTTTACTTATCTGGAAAGTTCAATGGTGTATACGTCCGAAGAGTCTTCATTGATAATGGTTCCGGAGTCAACCTCATCCCCATTCATACACTTCGTCGATTGGGCCTCACAGAATCTGATTTATCTCCTTCTACTTTGATAATACAAGGATATTATAAAAATGAACAAGAACCACTGGGTGAGATTACACTCAGAACTCAGTTTGGAGATCTTGTATCCAATTCAGATTTCATGGTTGTTGATCAAGAATCAGCCTTCAACATCTTTCTTGGAAGACCCTGGATACATCAACATGCGGCTATCCCTTCATCATACCATAAATGTTTCAAATATTTTTTTGATGGTCAAATTGGGACATTTTATGGTGATAATTCCCCGTTCAAGACATGTGAATCTCAATACATTGAGGTAGAATTCTATCACATGAAGGGAAAGGATAAATCCACAACAAGGGATATTACCAAAGTTAATGCTCCATATGGATTGGAAAAGATTCCAGTAAATCCATTTACACATGTGAGTGAAAATTATGTGTTTCCTATCAGTCAAATTGATAGGATAGACCCAAATCAAAATACTCTTATGGAAACCTCTATAATGTCAATTACGGCAATCAAGCCAGACAACATGGGAGAAAGTGGTGATCCACCAAGCAATGATGAAGGCTTAAATGGAGATGTATTTATTTCATCCGTTGAAATCCAGAAAGTCTATACTTCTCCAATCAGGAAAGAAGAAGTTATAGCAATGTCATAGGTGAACGATGATGTAGATTCTCAATCCATTATCTCTTCTATATTACCCAAGGAAGACCCTTCATCATGAATCGGGTCGGAAATGGAAGCTTCTTCTTCAAGATGTTCAAATTTTAACATCTCTTCTGATCATGGAATTTCTACTTCATCATCTACTATGCAAGTAGAAATAGAAGAAATAACACATGTTGAAGAAGAAGAAGAAGATCATAGGGATACTCCTCCATCATTTGAAGAGGGTATCTCTACCATCGTGGATGAACTCAGAGAAATAAATCTGGGTACAAAAGAAGATCCATGCCCCACTTTAATTAGTGTGGCCATGACTCTTGAATAGAAAGATATGTATGTTTCATTTTCAAAGAAAAATAGAGATATATTTTCTTGGAACTATACTGAGATGCTAGGCCTTGATCCTGATGTTGCTACTAATCATTTGGGATTTCCAGAAGAACATCGAGGATTTAAGCAAGCTGAAAGAAGAACACACCCAACCTATGCTTCCAAAATTGAGGTTGAAGTGGATAAGCTTATCAAAGCTAACATCATCAGAGAAGTTAAATATCCCAAGTGGTTGGCTAATATTGTCCTAGTGAAAAAGAAGAGTGGGAAAATTAGAGTTTTCATTGGTTTTAGAGATCTTAGTCGACATTGTCCTAATGATGATTTTCTATTTCTGATTACAGAAATCTTGATTGATGTAACAGCTGGCTATGAAGAACTTTCCTTAATGGATGGATATTCAGGATATAATCAAATCTGAATGGCTTCAGAAGATGATGAATCTACAGCCTTCAGAGCCCCTCAGGGTGTGTTTTTCTATTGGGTAATTCCCTTTGGCCTGAAGAATGCAGGCGTAACATATCAGTGTGCCATGCATCGTATCTTCAAACCCTTTCTAGCGAAGTTTGTTGAATGTTATGTGGATAATTTGGTGGTTAAATCCAAAAAATGTTTTAATCACTTGGATTATTTGTAAATCATATTCCACAAACTTCAGCAACATAATTTGAAGATGAACCCCTTAAAATGTGATTTTGGGGTAACCTCAGGAAAATTTCTCAGCTTCGTTGTACGCCATCATGGTATCGAGGTCGATCCTAAGAAGACAAAGTCAATCCTTGGTATGTCGCCTCATCAAAATTTAAATGAATTGAGAGGACTTCAAGGACACTTGGCCTATATTCGGAATTTCATCGCCAATTTGGCAGGAAAAAGTTTACCCTTCACCAAATTGATGAAGAAGGGAGTCACTTACCAGTGGACTGAAGAATGTCAAGAAGCATTCGATATTCTCAAGAAGAATCTCTTGAGTCCACCGGTATTAATGCCACCTGTTGAAGGAAGACCACTTATCCTCTATGTGACATCTCTAGAGTGATCATTGGGTGCCTTTATTGCTCAGAAGAATGATGTTGGGAATGAAAATAGCCTCTATTATCTCAGTCGGACTATGCTTGAAGCAGAAACCCGATACTCAAATATTGAGAAGTGATGCCTAGCATTAATCTTTTTAGTTCATAATTTGAGACACTACCTGAAACATCACGAGGTCCAATTGGTATCTCGTAATAACCCGCTCAAATTCATCCATAGTCGTCCAATGCTTACAGGACGTCTGGAAAGGTGGGCAGGTATTTTGCAGCAATTTGATATTCAATATGTGTCTCAAAAGGAAATAATGGTCCAAGATTTGGATGATTTCCTTGTTGAACATCCTTCAGTAGAAGATACATCTTTAGATATTGAACTTACTAATGAGGAAGTATTATTTATTCAAGATAGTCTTCAAACATGGGAAATGTACTTTGATGGTGCTTCCAGAAGTCCAACAGGGAGGAAAATGGAAAATCCTAAATTCAAAAAAGTTGGGTTAGGAATTGTACTCATTTCCCTAGAAAAGGAAGTGCTACCTTATTCCTTCTCATTTTTGGGAGGCGGTACAAATAATGAAGTAGAATACTAATCTCTTATCGCAGGATTGGATTTGGCACTTCAAGAACAAGTGAATCACTTAAAGGTGAAAGGTGATTCAGACCTGGTAATCAAACAAGTCAATGGGGATTATGCCATCAGAAAAGAAGAACTAATCCCTTTGTATGATTACGTCAAAGAGTTAATGGTGGAATTTCCTTCAGAACCAATATTTTCTTATGTCCCAAGAACACAAAATGCCCAAGATGATGCACTGGCTAATATAGCCACATCTTTGGCATATCCAAATTGAGATGAGACAACCATCAGTATTGCCCACCGTCGTACAATTTCACCTTATGTTCAAACCAGAACAGAGGAAATCAATGAAATTAGTCCCATTCCGGAACCATATGGTCATACTACCGGATGGATGACACCTATCAGGGAATACCTTCAAAATGGAACACTTCCACCTGATATAGCCGGTAAAGAACAAATCTGGCGATGTGTGGTCAATTTCACTCTTTATGATAGCTCAGATCACCTGGAGAAAATTCTTTACAGGCGTGGTTTTTATGGAGTTCTCTTCAGATGCATTGATGGTGAAGAGACAATGGCTGTCATGAAATAAGTTCATGCAGGAGTCTATGGTTCCCATCAGTCTGGACATAAACTATCTGATCAAATTTGAAGGCTTGGATATTTTTGGCATTCAATGATACAAGATTGTGTTGATTTCACAAAGAAGTTTCATTCTTTCCAAGTGAATTCCTACTTCATTCATCAGCCCCTAGAGTTTCTTCATACAGCTAAATACTCGTGGCCATTTGCCACATGGGGAATGGATGTAGTGGGACCTTATCCTTCGGCTACATCCAAGCAGTTTAAGTACATTCTTACTACTACTGACTTATTTTCCAAATGGTCAGAGGCAATACCCCTCAAAGAAGTCAGTTCTAAATGCATTGTTAGCTTTATCAAGTCTAACATCATTACCAGATTTGGTTTCCCTCATACCATACTGACGGACAATGGCATGAACTTCTGTTCATCCGAGGTGAGGAAGTTGTATCAAGAATACAACATCAAATCCAATCATTCATCTCGGTATCATGCAACGGCCAATGGCCTGATAGAATCTTTTAATAAGACTCTTTCAAACATACTGCAAAATATAGTGGATAAAGATAAGAAATCATGGCCTGATAAACTCTTTCATGCTTTATGGGATTATCGGACCACCACCCGCACTGCAACGCGGTAAACTCCATATTCATTGGTATATGGAACGAAAGTAGTCTTTCCCATTGAGGTTCAATTACCCTCACTCAGAGTAGCCATTTGTGATCAGTCATCTACAGATGAAAAATCTCAAAATCGATTGTATGAATTGGAACGATTAGACGAGAAAAGATTGTGCACCTTGCACCACTTGGAAGTCTATCAGAATCGAATAGCACGAGATTTCAACAAAAAAGTTCATCTTTGTTCATTCGTTCAGGGAGAATTGGTATTGGTTCTTAGAACTCCAATGATACCAGGAAAGAAACCTCCCAAGATGGAGCCAAAATGGGAAGGACCTTATTCAATACATAAGGTCTACTCCAATGGAGCATATTCTTTAATCTCAATGGATGGAGAACTCATCACTACTCCAACCAATGCTAGATTTCTGAAGAAGTATTTTGCGTAACACAAATATTTTATCATCCATCAATACGTCAAACTGCAACATCCACGGTCCATGCAAATTACCTTAAACTATTGGTACTTACATCCAACATGATGTTAAACTGTGACGTCCTAACTACATTACGCTAAACTGTACATAAATCCCTTACGTCCAGCAAGACGTTAAACTGCATAATCTATGGTCCATGCATATGACCTTAAACTGTTCGTGCCATCATCCAACATGATGTTAAATTGTGCCTTATGTCCAACATGATGTTAAACTATGAAAAAGTCCCTAATACGGCCTACATGATGTTAAACTGTGTCCTCTTTTGTCCTTACTTCATGACATTAAACTGCAGAGTCCCCCTTTCGTCCAACATGACGTTAAACTGTATTGTCCTCATCGTCTTAGCTACAGGATGCTAAACTGTACAGAACCCTTAAGTCCAACATGACGTTAAACTGTGTCCCTATATTTGTCCTACATGACGTTAAACTGTATTTTGTCCCTGCTACATGACACTAAACTGTGCAGCACCAATAGTCCTCACTACAAGACTTTAAACTGCATAGTCCCTTCATATGTCCTACATGACATTAAATTGTGCATCGTTAAGGTTGTTTCTACCTCTTGTTTTTTACACCGAGTATGACTCACATGATCTTAGAGTAAACTTCAACCATAACACCCTCTCTGGGCTGCTAACCATGCATAAGTCCCAACACCATTTTTTAGGTCATTGTCTCCGAGAACAACTTGATCACTAATTAATTCTTTAATTGAACTACGCTGACTTTGATCCTTGCCTTCTAGGCTGGGTACATAGGCAACCTCCTGAGGTTCAATCCCAAAACCAATCTCTTAACATTGGTTCACCTTTTTCCTTGCTACATGACATTAAACTATACATCACTTTTGTCTTGTACAACAATAAACTGCAACATTATTTGATACCCTCACCTGAGAGAGAATCATTATTTACATTGATCTCCAATCATGTTATATTATAAAGACTATGTGCATACATGGCAATGCCTGAAACTTTTATCTTGGGTCAAACCATCATTACACTAAAGTCCCCTTCACCCTTCACTTGTATGAACCAAATTTGTACATAGGGTATTTCTAGAACTACGTGCAGCTTGATTCCCATCCTTATAGGATACGTAGGAATGTTCGAGCATCCCTCAAATCCATCCCCAAGTATTTGGGACTAAACCCAAATTTTACTTTCAGTCCCCTAGGTGAAAAGTCCCTGTGAAAACACACACTGTGTATTCATTATTGTGGTCCGAATTCAATGACCCTAAACTAAGATTTCCCATACTTTTGTCCCATATGAAGTTAAACTGTATTTCAAGAACTATGTATGGTTTGATTCCCATCCTTATGGGATACATAGTGAAGTCCAACATCTCAATTCAGGACCCAGCCACAACATGATCATGGTTAGAATTGATCTATGTATCTCTTTCATGCATTGAACAATACCCATTTTCATGTGTTATACTCCTAACCTTAAATACTTCTAGATCTCCATAACACTTTTCTTGACTTCTGGTCACAAAATGTCTAATTTCTGAGAGTTCTTTTTCTTGACCATGCAGCACATGCCCTTAGGCGGCCTTGCATAAAAATTCTACATAACAAACGTGTCATCCAAAAGATGCTATTATTTGACTATGAAACCAATGCCCTTAGGCGGCCCTGCATAATTCAACCCCCTAACGGGTTTGTCAAATAGTGGTAACTTCATTCTTGGGAAGAAAATCTCTTTTGTCCTTAGTTGTCTTAATAACAATATGTAGGGATCCGCAAAAAATGGACATCCTTAACATATATGTCCCATAATCTTTTTCATGATCTGAAAGTATTCAAGTCTATGGTTTATATTTTCCTTCCCTATGTTTGGGTCAGACCTTTGTAGGAGTGACATTCATCCAGTTCTTAGACAATCTTGTTTGAAAATATCTTTTCCATATTCAAATACCTCTCTCCATACAGCAAACTCTATGCTTTAGAAAATTTGAATCCCTATAAACTTCCACTGGCTTTTTAGAAATAGAAAAGTAAATATTTGAGAGTTCTTTTTCCTGACTATGCAACATGTTCCCTTAGGCGGCCTTGCATAAACAGTCTACATAACAGACTTTTCAGCCAAAAGATGCTATTATTTAACTATGCAGCCAATGCCCTTAGGTGGCCCTACATAATTCAACCCCCTAACGGGTTTGTTAAATAGTGGTAACTTCATTCTTAGGAACTACTTATTCTAATGCCTTTTTAGCCATTTTTCATATCATTTCTCCGATTCAAAATTTCTTAAGTCATCATCTACATTTTTTCCCTCATACTTGAATATGGTAATATGTTTTCAGATAAATTATCAAGGAATTGAGTCAATGTTAATCCATTCGGTCAAAGATATTTTGACCTTAAACATTAGCCTTCTTATGTTCGATGTGCATGACTTTAAACTACCCACAAAATAAAATGGAACTCTGAATAAAATTCAAGTCCCATCTCACTAAACATACATTTTGTATGATTTTAGGTAATATTGAGCAATTAAAAAGATTCAAAGTTTTTTGGGTTATTTTTATAATCCTAGTAAAAATCAAACTATGCTTACTAGGCCCATTGGATTAGGTGAAATTTAAAGCAGGTAGAAAAAGAATGCATGCACAAATGATTGAAGATGAAATGATTCTTCATTGATGCACAAGAGTAAGAAGGACATCCACAGATTGGATTCTCTTCTCTTTTTCAGGAATTACAAGAGGCTTTCAACATAAATATTCATTTGATTTACGACATCTCGAGCTTCATCAGCAACCTCCTAGAATTCATTCATTCAATTGGATACAATAAGAGATGCAGTGATACCAGCTCTTATTGGAACAATTGTAAAATAATGTTCTTGAGTGCGGTTTGAGAAAAAAAAATTGCTGATCAAACAGTTACTCTATTTCTATCCAAGAGACTTGGAAGATGGATACATGGATTTGAGAATAGTGCATTGGAAGTAAAGAGCCATTTGGAGAGAGTACTCTTTTCAGATATTGTTTTTAATGTCATGATAGTCTTCTCTCCATCAACCGGTAGCGGAAAACATATCAACCCATGGTTTTCCATTTTCATATCTACAAGTAAATGGCATGAAGGAAAATTTTGAAAGTTCACACCATTGTTGCTGCTCTTAATGCACAGCATAACTGAAATAGAGGAGTAAAAGTGCGTCTGCATCTCAGGCATATAATTATTTTCATCTGGAATGTTTAATCCTTGCAGATGACCATGGCCATACATAGGAAAGTATATGCTCTGTAAAAAATTAATATGATACTTCTTCAAGTACTTGGCCAAATCTGGGAGAGTGTTGTCGCAGATATCATAGTCATGGCCAATAATGTTCATCATATCATCAATTCGCTTGCTGAAATCATCAGTAGTTCTGATTCTCCTGGGAGCCATTTAATCTGCACAAAGGCCTAATAATTAACTTTTAAGTAAGTTTATTTTTCATAAAATTTGTGAAGAAAAGTGAAAAATGGATAAGGCATTAAGGCACGCAAGTCCCAAAGTTGGCGCGCAAGTATAAGTGCATCGCTCAAGTTTTGGCGTGAAGGTATCACCGCGCAGGTCAAAATACCTCTACAGAAGCGCGACACAAAGAAACAGCAGAAAACTGAGCAACCTGTGTGACGAAGGAAACTTGCGTGGAGAGAGCTCAAAAGTTTTAAATCTGGTTACTTTGCACAAGAATGACTACATATATATAGGCAAGGCCTCACCCCTGCGCGCTGAAGCCTGCGCGATGCCATCTATGCGCTCATCACCTGTGTGACATCAGTTGCGCGCTCAACACTTGCGCGCCGCATGTTCCTTGGTTTTCTTCTTTACCTCAGAGTCACATCCTCAGTTCTTTCGGATCCAACACTAAGGGGCGGACTTTTGTTGATGCTCTTTTCCATCACAAAGTCTAACGACTGAAAAAGGGAAATACCTTAATCCAAAGTGATTCATCCTTTGAAGAAAAATCAAAAATCAACAAAGGCATGAAGAAGGATTTCTTCCCACTTGGGTCGCGCAAGTTTCATCATGATCACGCAAGTATACTTGCGCGCTGCATAGTGGTCATGCAGGTGAATTGCGCGCCCTCTTTTATTTTTTTCCCAGGGTCTTCAACATCCTATAAATACCCCTAGTGGTCCCCCCATTTCAGGACGGAAAAATTCCAAAACACATATTCGAGCTCTGGTCACCCAAGTCTCTTCTGGAAGTCTTCCGAACACTTCTAAGGTAATTTCATACCTAGAAAGGAAGGTATGAATAGGGGAAACAAGGCCTAAGTGTTGAAACTCATCAACAATTGTGCGCCTAAGTGTCCATCCCTTAAGGGAAATGGCCACACTTGCACGCCGCCTTACCCCTTCAACAGAACTTGCGCGCCACTCTTCTGGAATCCTCTAGGGATAGTACTAAGGGATTGAACCAAGTCTCACCCAAGTATTACCCTAAGGTTGACCATCACGCAAGTACCCATGTGTCGTGCAAGTATACCTGCGCAACTAGGACTTGTGCGCCCATGCAGGACTTGCATGCCTCTCTCTTTTTGGGTGCCTCTCCTGCCTATTTCACCTCTCTTATTCCTATACACCTCTCCTCTTCAAGATTCATCCTTCAGAACCATCTTCAAATCCATTTATGGCATGGTTACTTTGTTGGCATCCTTTTTTGAAAGGAATTCTATGGAACATCTCTCAAAACATAGTGATTTACATATCTTTATGTCACTACATTTAGAGATTCCATTCATTCAACCTCATCCTTTAAAATGAGAAGACTATTCTGGGCCTCCTTTCCAGGAGTGAACCCTAAGTCCCCTTAATTCTAGGCCTCCTTTTTAGGAATAATCCCCAGTCATAATTCCTCTAATTTGGGCATCCTCTTCAGGAATAATACCCAATCATAAATTCCATTTAACTTAGGCCTCCTTCTTAGGAATAAATCCTAAGTCTCAAGTCCCCTAACCTGGGCCTCCTTTTCAGGAGTAAGCCCCAATCTTCAAATTCCCTTAATTTTGCGCATCCTCCTCAGGAGTAAGCCCCAACCATAATTATTTTAATATGGGAATCCTCCTTAAGAGTAATCCCCAAGTTCCCAAAAAATATAAATTTCCTTAACATGGTATTCCTTTTCAGGAGTAATCCCCAGTCATAATTCCTTTTAACCTGGGATTCCTATTCAGGAGTAAGCCCTAGTCATAATTCCTTTTAATATGGGATTCCTTTTCAGGAGTAAGCCCCACTCATAATTTCTCTTAACCAGTCTTAAATTTACTTTTGACTTGGGCTTCCTTATCAGGAGTAAAACCCAATCATAAGTCCCCTCCTAATTTGGGCATCCTCCTCAGGAATAAGCCCCAAGTTAGTGTATCTAAATCTCTATAAAGCACATATAACTTTATGGACCTTGTTCCCAGGTTTCTTCCATGAAGTAAATCCTAATCTTCATCTATCTGGGTAGTCATACATATATAAGCCCCATATCATTTCTTATAATTGCATCTTTCGTGGCACAATTGTCTAATTTTACCAATACCTCTTGTTTCTTACACTGAGTATGACTCACGTGAGCTTAGAGTGTAAAAGTAATTAAGACATATTTCTTTGAGCCATCAATCATGCATAAACCTCGTACTTCTTTACTCAAACTACGTGGGTTCTTATTCCTTTTCCAAAAAAAGGATACGTAGGTATCCCATCTGCGGGTACGATCCCAACTATGAAATAATTCATTTCTTTCTGAATGACAATAAACTTCAAGTACCCCACTGAGTGGATTTAAAACTAGTATGGTTATCATAATAACCAAGAGATTTCTATATAATGTGTCGAAGGATACCATTGAACAAGAATCTCTAACAAATACAGATGATTCTCTATTGATGGATAACCTCGAATAAATATAAAAGATTCTCTAAATCTCATACATACTAATCATTGATTGTCATATCTAAAGGAAAGCTCATTTTGATACTTGGTAATGTAATAAGGATTCACGAACATAACTTAAATCTATAAAGAGAGTCCCAGAGTAGACAATAATTCCCCCAAAAAAGGTGTGATGAGTCCGACCTCCCATCCTCTCAACCAATGCAAATTCTTAAGCCTCATCAGTCCAGATATGGTGATCACCTACCTTTGGAAAGTAGGTCTAAATGGATATCGAATCATTGGATGTTTCCGGTTCTACGAACAAACCTGTTAGAAACCGCTTGGAATGTTTGAACCTTAAATCAATGAGGTCATCCCCAATTCCTGAGGAAACATACATTTATGATGATTAAATTTTATTTTTATTCTCCAATGTATTCAACATTATGGGCTATCAAACTGAAATATTTCTAGATGAACCACAATTTTGAATGCATTGTAGGGTAAAAAGACACGGTGTAATCAACCAAACCTCAAATCGATACGCGGTGTACCCAGTATGACTCACATTGTGTGGTTTTAGTATAAAATCAACATTTTATTAATGTATTGTTTCATATATATATATATATAATTTATATCTTTATAATATTACTAACATAAGAATATTTTTCTTATACAGGTGGATTCTTTTTCTTTATTTGTGGAGATTTGTTCAAATCTTCTCATGATCGTGATAGATTGGATGATAGTGATACAACTGAGATAATGACAACAAGGAAAAGGGTCAATTATCTGCACCTCAATCTGATAGATTGTGTGCTCATTATTACCTGAATTGTGTGTTTTTAGTTTATAATTTACATTTTAGTTCAAAAATCAAATCACATACTCACAACTAAGAAAAAACATTCAATTTTTTTGGTACTTTTGGAAAATGATCCATAAGTCATTTTTGACATGTAGGAATCAATTGCACCTCAATCAGACACATGGTTGACCGGTATGACTCCAAATGTGCCTCTTTATTTAAAATTGACAATAATTTTAGTAAAAACACAAGTGACATTATCAAAACTGAGATGAAACATTCAGATTGATTTTATACTTTAGTAAAATTATCCACAATTTATTTCTGACATGTTGGAATTAGCTTCACCTTAATCTGATGCACGGTATGACCAGTATGACTCAAATTGTCTGTTATTAGTTTAAAACTGACATTTTAGTTCAAAAAGTGTCACTCAATAAAAAATAAGAAAAACACTATAATTATCATTATAATTTAAGATAATGAGTCATAAGTCATTTTTTATATGTTGGAATTAGTCTCATGTCAAACAGACACACAACGTGACCAGTATGACTCAAAGTGCATGTTTATAGTTTGAAATGACATTTTAGTAAAAAACATAATTTACATACACAATACTAAGAAAATGCATTTGTATTGTTTTTATACTATAGGAAAATTATCCATAAATAATTTTTCATGTGTAGGAACCAGCTGCACATCCATCTGAAGCACGGTGTGACCGGTATGACACCAGTTACAACTTTTTATTTAAAATTGACATTAATTTCCAAAAAAAGAACAAGTGACATACTCCAAACAAATAAAATTCATTCATATTTTTTTGATACTTCATAAAAAAGATTCATAAGTAATTTTTTATGTGTATGAATCAAACACACCTCAATCTGATGGATGGTGTGACCAGTATGACTCAAGGAGTATATTATCAGTTTAAAATTAACATTTTAGTTAGAAAAGTGTATCACTCATTTAAAATTGAGAAAAAAATATCTGATTATCTTGATAATTTTGAAAAATGAGTCATAAGTCATTTTTAATGTGTACAACTTGTCTCACATCAGACCAACACATGATGTGATCAGTGTGACTCAAAGTTCATGTTTTAAGTTTGAAATGGAATGATAGTAAAAAACACTAGTGACATACCCAAAACTAATAAAATGAATTTAGATTATTTTTTATACTTTTTTCAAAATGATCCATAATTCATTTTTGACGTGTATGAATTTGTCTCACCTCAACATGACACACGGTGTGATCGATATAGATCCAAGTGTGTCTTTTTATTTAAAATTGACATTAATTTTTGTAAAAAGAACAAGTGACACGCTCAAAATAGATAAAACACATTACAATTATTTTATTACTTAAGGAATATAATCTATCTGTTAGTTTGTATGTTTAGGAATCAACCAAACCTCAATGCAATTCATGGTGTGACTGATATGATTCAAAGTGTTCATTATCAGTTTAAAACAAAAAAATTAGTTCAAAAAGTGTGAAACTCCCTAAAAACAGAGAAAATGAAAACCAACTATCTTGATAATTTATAGAAATGATTCATAAGTCATTTTTGAGGTGTAGGAATCAGTCTCATGTCATGCCGGCAAACAATTTGACTAGTATGACTCAGTGTGTGTTTACAGTTTGAAATGGAATTTTAGTAAAAACAAGAATGTGATATACTCATAACTGATCATACACATTTGTATTGTATTGATACAATAGTAAAATGGTCTATAAGTCATGTGTTACATTTTAGAATCAACCAAACCATAATTTGACTCATGGTGTGACCAATATGACTCCAATTTTGTCTTTTTATTTAAAAATGACATTAGTTTTAGTAAATAGAACAAGTGACATACTCAAAATTTATAAAAACACAATTTTTTGTTTTGATACCATAATAGAACAATCCATAAGTCGTTTTTGATATTTAGGAATCATATTCACCTTAATATGATTCATGGTGTGACCACTATGACTCATATTGTCCGTTATCAGTTTAATATTTTAATTTTAGTTCAAAAAGTGTTCCACTCATTGAAAATAAAGAAATACTTATCTGTGTGTCTTGATAATTTAAGAAAAATATTCCTAATTCATTTGTGACATGTAGGAATCATCCTCATGTCAAACCAATACACTATGTGACTAGTTTGATTGAATGTGTGTGTTTCCAGTTTGAGATGGAAGTTTAGTAAAAAACAAAAGTGACATACTCAAAACTAGGAAAACACTTTCATATTATTTTTATAATTTATTAAAATGATACATAATTCATTTTTGAAGTGTTCATATCTAGAAAACCTCAATCTGATGAAAGGAGTTGTTGGTATGACTCTATATGTGTCTTTTTTACATAAAATTGACAATAATTTTAGTTATAAGAAAAGGTGACTTACTCAAAATCAAGAAAACACATTTGGAATGTTATGATACTTTAGTAAAATTATCCATTAGTCATTTGTGATATATAGGAATAAATTGTACCTCAATCCAGTGCACATTGTGACTGGTATGACTCCAAATGTGTCTTTTTATTTACAATCGACATTAATTTTAGTAAAAAGGAAAAGTGACAAAGTCAATAATGAGAAAATGAATTTAGATTATTTTGATAATTTCATAAAATGATCCATATGTAATTTTTGACATTTTGGAATCACCTTAACCTCAATCTGATCCAACGTGTGCCCGATATTACTCAACGTGTTTGTTATCAATTTAAAACTGACATTTTAGTTCAAAATGTGTGTCACTCACTGAAAACCAAGTAAATGTGCTCCAATTATCTTGATAATTTAGGGAACAATTATAATTCATTTTTTAGGTATAATAATTAGTCTCACATCAATCTGAGATACTATGTTAAGGCACTGATCAGTGAGTAATTTATGACATGTAGGAATCATCCTCACCCTAATATGATATACAATGTTCTTGATATGACCCAAAGTTTCTGGTCTCAGTCTAAAATTTACATTTTAGTTCAAAATGTGTGTCACTCACTAAAGAATGAGAAAATTTTCACTGATTGTCTTGATACTTTTGGAAAATAATTCATAAGTCATTTGTATTGTGTAATAATCAATCTCACATCAAACTGAAAAACTATGTGATCAATATGATTCAAAGTTCTTGTTTACTATTTAATATGATATTTTAGTAAAAAAAGAAAATTGACGTACTCAAAACCAAGAAAAAAATACATATTGTTTTGATACATTAGAAAATGATCCATAATTCATTTGTGATGGGTAGGAATTAGCCCCACCTCAATCCGAAACATGGTGTTACTGGTATAACTTTATGTTTTTCCTATTATTTAAAATTGACATTTTATTAATGTATTCTTTCATATTTATATGTAATATATTTCCTTATAGTATTACTATCAAAATATTTTTTTCATATATAGGCGGATTATTTTTCTTGGGTTGGTGTGGTTTGTTTGGAAACTGATACCACGGTCTGACTTTTTTGATAGGGGGTCGCAGGTGCTAAAGACAATGAAACATTGATGATTTAAAATTCTTGGGGATGGTAATTTATAATTTAATTATAAAAACATTTTTTGAAATGTATATAATAGTGTTTTTTTATGAAAAAATTATTTCAATTAAATTATGTATTTTCATACAGGTGTATTTTCATACAGGTGTATACTTGTGTATTTGTTGTAGTGTGTTGTTATTCAAATAGCACATTGCAGAATTAGGGCCGTTATAAGTTCTATTTACAGCATTGATAAAAGCATCCTTTTATCAATGCTATAAAAAACACTAATTAATTCCCCCCTTTATCATCTCTTTTTTGTGATGATAAAGGGTCCCCCTTTAACTTCACTAAGGATAACAATGATTTTTAGCATTGTGAAAGCCCTTTTTGTGCATTGTAAAAGGGTCGAGCATTGGAAGTGTAAAATTCTATTGGGTGAAGTTGTATGTGAATTATATCTATCAACACCGACACATCACCTTGTTGTAAGGGGTATAATTTAAAATATCCTAGGAGACATGGTACTTAATAAAAAACTCCCAAAATATCACATGAGAGTGGGGATTTAAGTATCTGACAAGTTGATCGCTAAGTTTCTTGTTTGGATTGATTATCTAGATGTTACCACTATTGATAATGTTATGTAAATTTCATATCATGGTCATCTAATACTATAATGATACATGATATGTTTTCTTAACGTTTTTTATTCAAATGAAAAACCATCAACAGTTTATCAAAAATAGTCCTTAACAATTATTGTATTCATATAACACTTTTGAATTGGTTTACTATTATAGGGATGTTGTAGGGGATTCTCCAGTTCTGTAGTAGATGCTTTATCAGCACTAAAACTAATGCACTGATAAAGTCCCCTTTTATCATCATATTTGTTTTAGCATTTATATAGGCCCCCTTCATCAGCTCTATATAGAAAACATTTATAAAGGGGGGCCTTAAAAGAACTTTAATTTTATCATTAATAAGGATCCCCATTATAAGTTCTTTTTATAGCACCAATAATGGAATAACACTTTTAGCAAAACTCTGATGGTCAGTTCTTTTTTCACTGAAAAATCTTGTTTTGGGCACACTTATAGGTCAGTTCTATAGCAGTGTTATGTGTCATATCTTTTCTATATATCATACATATAGAGAAAGATATATGTGATAGTTTAATTGTTACATTTATAAATAGATAGGGGAAGACAAATGATATATTCAAGGATACGTTAGAAATGATTGAAATGGGAATTAGGGGATAGTTGGCACAAGTGTATGGGAAAAAATGAACTTTTCTTCCTTTGGTAGCTCATACACTTTCTATGAATAAAAGATTCTAGTTCTATAACATTCTAAATAGTTTAATGGATCTATAGAGGTATTTATAAAATATCAATAATGTTGTAATGATGAATAAAATGAAGTTAACAATATTAAAATAACATTACTACCATGTTTGGATTTTATATTTCTTACCCATGGAAATACGATGCATTTTGCCAAAAACATTTTGGGAGAAAAAACTAAACTATCGTTTTAAGTTACTATCTAGAAATGTTATTCATCCAAATAAGTTATTGATAATATAAAAATACATTTCTACAACATTATGAGAATTATATATGTTCTTCCCACAATCATTCTTTTATATTATGGTTCATTAGATAGTTCATTTAGTCAGGGAGATACAATGTTATGGCCCTATATATTTTAGATAGATGTATCCCAGGAAATGATATATAAATATATTGAATTGGTGTATAAAAAATCAATACAATCTATAGGTTTTGTTATGGAAGGTTATTTATAAGAGAATCTATTGAATATTTTACTAAATACCTATCTAATAAGGATAACATGGTTATTCCAAAATCTTTACATCATAGGTGCATCAAAGGTAAAGGACAATCACAAACATGATTATGGGGATCCCAGGAAACCATAATCTGGATTGATGTGGTGTCAATTCCTATATTTCAAAAATAAATATATGGTCATTTTTCTATGAATTTTCAACCATTTGATTTCATTTTATTGGTTTTAACCCATTAACACACATTTTAAATGACTTTTATATCTTTTAAAACTACTTATTGATTTACTCTGAGCATGCCACACATCAAATGGGTGTGTTTTCCACTCTTACAAATCAAAAATAAATCAGCCATATTTTTCCCTTGATTTAATATCAATATGATATTGATTTCTATGGTTTTGACCCTGAAATGATTTATTTAGCATTTTAAAACACTAAAAACATGTTTACATGCATCCTAGGAAATAAATAAATTAGATTAACATGGAGTCATTTTCTATATTTTAAAAATTAATGTAAGGTCATTATCCTATTATGTCATGGCCATATGACACCATTTTCTTTCCCCTCGATGCATGTTTGTAAAGAATTTGATATATTTTAAAACTACTTGTTGAGTCATTCTGAGAACATTTGAAATCATTTAGACCTATTGTCTTATCCTAAAAATCAAAAATAATTCATCCACAATTTTTCTATAATTTCACATGAATTTTAGGCCATCTTCTATGGTTTTTACAATTACTTGCATGTTTTTGTGTTTTAAAACACTAAAAAATGCATCTACAGGCATCCTAAGAAAATGATCACGAATATTTATATAGATTTAGTTATTATATTTCAGAAACCAATCTTTAATCATTTTAATATGATTTCAAAAAAATATGACACCTTTTTTGGTTTTGACCCCTAATGCATGTTTTTAGAAGCATTGATATCTTTTAAAATTAATTATTAAGTCATTTCGAGCACACCAAATGTTGGATTGATGTGTTTTATACAAATACAAATCAAAAATAATTTAAACATAGTTTTCCCAAGACTGCATGTAAATCTTACATCATCTCCTATGGTTTTTAACGTTACATGCATGTTTTAGTGTTTTAAGACAGTAAAAATAGCTTTATGAGAATCATATGAAAATCGCAACTCTGATTGGTGTGGAATCAGTTCCTTTATTTCAAAAACTAATATATGATCATTTTACTATTATTTCACATCATTCGATGTTGTTTTCTTGGTTTTTACCCCCTAATGCACGTTTTTTAAGACATTGATATTTTTTAAAATTGCTTATTGATTCATTCAAATCACACCACGTGTCTGATGGAAGTTATTTTTTATTGTATATGTCATAAATAATTAAAAAATACTTTTACATGACTTCACATCAATTTTAGGCAGTATTTTATGGGTTTGATCATTACACGTATGTTTAAGTGTTTTAAAACATTAAAAATGCATTTACAGGAATATTAGGAAAGCCATAACCCTAATTGACATGGAGTCAATTACTACATTTAAAAAATAAATCTATACTCATTTTCCCAAGATTTCATAGCCACATGATACTTTTTTCTTATTTTTACCCCCTAATGCATTTTTTAAATACGTTGATATCTTTTAAAATGCCCATCACATAGCCAAAACCAAGAAAAAAAGCTCATATTTTTTTCAAACTATATTACAATGTTCCATAATTCATTTTTTGACTTGTAGGAATCAATTACACCTAAATATAAAACATGATGTGGTTGGTATGATTTGATGTGCATGTATTTAATATAAATGTGTCATTTTAGTTTAAAACATCTATCACATTGTCAAAACAAATAAAACGGGCTTGAATTGATTTCAAACAATATAAAATGATCCATAATTCATTTTTATGTATAGTAATCTACCACACATCAATCGGACACATGAAGTGGGTGGTATAACTCGAAGTGCGTTTTTTAATATAAAAGTGTCATTTTACTATAAAACACCAGTCACATAGCCAAAACTAAGAAAATGAGCTATGATTGTTTTTAAAAATTAGTAAAACAACCCGTAATTCATTTTCAATGTGTTGGTATTGAAATAACATCAATCCAACACATAATGTGGGTGACCTAACTCGAAGTGTTTGTTTTCAATATAAAAGTGTCATTTTAGTTTAAAACATCCATCATATTGTAAAATCTGAGAAAATGAGTGCATAATGTTTTCAAAATTTATGAAAATGATCCATTATACGTTTTTTATGTGTAGGAACTGACTGCACATCAATTAGACACCTGATGTGGATGGGATGACCCGATGTGCAGGTTTTCAATATAAAAGTGTTATTTTACTTTAAAACGTTTATCACATTTCACAGTTGAGAAAATGAGCACAAATTGTTTTCAAACTAGGAAAATGGTATATAATTCAATTTTAATGTATTTGAATCCATCGTATGTCAATCTGATGCTTGATGTGGTTGTTATGACTCATTGCGTGTGTTTTCAACATAAAAGTGTCATTTAAGTTTAAAATGTCTATCACATTGTCAAAACTAGGAAAACAAACTCATATTTTTTTTTTTCAAACATTGGGAAGATGATCCACAGTTCTTTTGTGAGGTGTAAGAATTAACCACACATCAATCAAACCCAGGAAGTTGGTGATATGACTCAAAGTGTGTGTTTTTAATATAAAAGTGTCATTTGCTTTCAAATTCCTATCACATAGCAAAAAATGAGAAAACAAGCTTGGATTGTTTTCAAATGTTAGGACAATGATCCATAATTCATTTTTGATGTGTATGAGTTGACAATATGTCAATCTGGCACAGAATGTGGTCAGTATGACTCAAAGTATGTGTTTTCAAAATAAAAGTGTCATTTTAGATTAAATGTCTTCTCTAGTTATAGAAATTTGTAATTGAATAACATTATAAGGAAGTTGGGATGTACTATATGTCATAAGAGTGAGTGGTCACATGGGTTGAAACATAGTTTGAAAATTATATACCTTGGGAATCAATGTTTTTTACCTCGATGGCATCGATATCGATCATAGAGGAAAACATTTGACGGAAATTGAAGAGAAGGTTTCTCAGCTTTTACATTAATTAGAAAATAACTACTTATGAACGTAAAAAATTTCATCAATATATTTGGTAAAAATTTCCCAGAAAATATTCTAATAATGTGTTGGAAAAAGAGATCATTTTTTTAAAATCCCTTACTAATAGAGTTTACACTAATATAAAACTCATGATAAATAGAGCTAGCCTTTATTAGTGATAACTAAAAACATTAATAAAGATACACTTAATTAGTGTTAAAAAACGTTGATAAATGTAACCTATATTAGCTCTTTTATTAGTGCTGATAAATAAAGTCCTTTATGAGCACTCTTTTGAGTGCCGATAAAGACACCCTTTATCAGCGTTGACAAAATGTATATTTATAAAAAAATATAAATAATTTAAAATCATATGTTAATATATAAATATATTTATATTGATAAAAATAAATTATATTTTTTTAAATATGATTTATATATGACAAAATATACATTTACACTTGATATATAACATATTTAATTAAAAATGGCAGATAATATATATATATATATATATATATATATATATATTAGGTGTTTGGGGGTACAATTACATTTAAAAACACACACCTCACACACAGGATTGAAATATATTATATATATATATATATATATATATAATTTTCATAAAAATAATTTATATAATACTAATTAATGCATTACAAATCATATTTATATGTTATATATTTAGTGAAAATTGGTTTATAATTTAATTGAAAATTAATATTAATTAAAAATATTGACTAATTAATATTAATTTACATTTAATAACATTTTTTATCAATGAATTGCTTTTTCAGTTTGATATATATATCAAATAACTAATATTTAATTATTAATTAAAAAATCACAAAATGTGTTACACTTAGTATGTCATACAATAATTTCACACGTACATATAAAAAATTAATTTAATTTAATAGAGATAAACATATACACAAATAATATATATATATATATATATATATATATATATTACATTCTTGGGGTGCAATTACATTCAAACACACACACACACACACACAACCCTGAAAAGTAGGTCATAGCACCTCCAAGGAATAACCCACCCAACCGACTTCTTTATTATGTTATATATATTTTTGGCATGAAGACCCAGTGGGAATGAAGCCCATTACATGGCCTTATGCCCACCATCGAATGGCCCGAAGGCCCTTCTTGCATCATGTTTACGTCACCACCTACACGTCATGCCCGCGTCACTGTCCCCTTGATGGCCTGAAGGTCTAATGGCCCGAAAGCTCATTCGAGATAAATAGTATTGTTGTTACAATACCTCTCTACAATACCTGCTACAGTACTCACACTACTACAGCGCAACAGTGCTACTACAATGACAGCTACAGTTCCTGGTACAGTACTGCTACAATACCTGCATAAATTTGCTCTCAACTAGATTTGAACCCAAATCTAATGCAAGATTATGGGGAGCCTTTACAACTCAGGAATACCCCCCAACAGCTATACACAAATAATACATTGTTAATATTATCGTTTTATATTTTTTTATTACTATTTAATATTTAATATATTATGTTTTTAGTTATTAAATTTTATTCATTTTTTATATTTATATTTAATATATACTATTTATTAATTTTTAATATATATATATATATATATTAATTTATTCAATTTTAGTTTTCAATTGTTTAATATTTTTATAATTTTTTTATTTTTTAATATTTATTAAAAAAATTTGATTAACATTTAATATGTTTTTAATTGAGTGGTAATTTACATAATTAATAAGTGTATTCAATTTAATTTTAACTGAATGAAAATTTAATTTTTATCTTCCGAACACTTCTAAGAAAAAAGGGAGGAACCATGATTTTAACCCCAAAAGAAAATAATAGTCATTAAAGTACAATTTAATTCTACCAGATTTAATCTCCCTAAACAATTTCCAAAAGATATCATTTGCCTGAGTGGCTGGTTCATCCATAAGAAGATCTTCGACCTGAAAGGCCAGCTTACCCCAACATTGGATGTACTCTTCAAGGCTAATCTTCCTATTATTGAAACCCCCAACTAAGACCGGGTCTTGATTTTCAATCTAGGTATATTTATTCTCATTGAGAGTCACCATCAATGGTGTCCGCATCATTTTAGCAGCTTCTTCTTCAGTATAATTGAGAGACATAACTTGTTCGACCACTTCTTCTTCCGAGCTCATGAGCCACTCCAATGATTGCTGAAGCCTAACTTACAATGGTTATCCAACTGCTTGTCTTTCAACTTATTTTCCGACTGTCTCTCCATTGGAGGAGGCAAAGAAGAGTAATCCTTTATCTCTTTGCGAATTCCCTTCCATCCATCCATTTCAAACTCCTGAACTAGATCATCTATCTCTTTAAGATTGTTAGCATGATGAACATCATTGTTGGGGCCACCATCCTGCGGTTTAGACTCACCATCAACATGTTCTGCATTAATCCCATTCACCTCAACAATAGGATCGGGAGACATGCCGCCTCCTTCCTCAAGTCATCAACTTCAAGGCATTCAAACCGATTGCAGACTCTAACATTTGAACTGATTCTTTCAGGTCTCGCCCCACATGCTGCCTTCACCCTGCTCGCACTGCCTTCATTGTGTATAGGTGCCTTTGCACCTACATCCCACCACTTCTGAATACCGTCCTCTACAATCACAGTAGGCTGTTCTTCATTTATAATTACAGTTGTATAATTTTCAGTTCTGTCTTCAGCGTGGCCACCCAAAAACTCTGCACTATTATGAGGCACCATCGCAACAACATGAGACACTCCATTGAATTTACATTTAAATATGTTATAAGTATCATGGTCTTTCAGATCAGGAGGTAGAGAAAGAGGTTTCTTTGGCCTCACTTGGTTAGTTCCAACCTCCTGAACAATCTGCTCAGAACCTGATAAATCCCTACCAATAGAGGAATTGAAAGCGGCCCTGAAGACACTACCCTTATCCTGCATCATAGCAGGGAACTTCTCAAATGAAATCGGGTTAGCATAATACTTCACATCCGGCTGTCCGCATCTGCAAACCTCGTGATTATGCCCCATCCATTTTCACATGGAGAAAAAATCTAACCAAGACTCAAAAGCTACCTGCTGTTTATATACGAACTCTTCACCCATGGCCACTCAGAACGAATCGATCGGCAACTTCAAAACATCAACCTCAATACATAGCCTAGGTGAAATGGGATGACAGATAGCCTCCATCCAACTATCTGAGCATGGATATCGACTTACTAGGTTCCCTAACATGCGAAGAATGTATGGGTTTTGAAAAGGAAGCCGGAGATGTGGAAACCATACCCATATCGCAACAGTGGGTGAATCATGCAGCATATGAAAATCGTAGGACAACTTGAAGAGCAGGAAATGAGATCCACCACAAACATGTGATGCGCTCAACCAAGACACTATCAAATTGCCCTCCAAGGTGAATCTGATCACTATTTGCTTCGAATCAAGCAGAACAATGGTTGCCCGCTCCTGCAAACCCTAAGAGTTACAGATGAATCGATCGAAGGAGTCCACAGATGGCCTACAAAGCTTGAATCTTGCAATCAACGTCAGATCTAGAAGGGAAGATGCTTCTATGAATTCTGAAGTCGAAATCAGAAGCCGCGAATGGCCATTGAACATATCCGGAACTTTCAGACAGAGAGAAATTGAAGGAAAAGGAGGGATGAAATCTAGGTTCGAGAAAGGGGAGAAGACCGGCGGTTGAAAACCAGGGGAAGGCGATGAAGGAACCTCCCCCACCGAGGGGGGAGGGGCCGGTGCAGAGGAAATCAACACCTAGGTCATCCGTTTAGCCATGGAGGAGCTCCCCTTCCCAACACCATAAACATCATTTGATACTCCTTTTCATTCAATTCAATTTAAACATATATTCATTTTTATTTTTTAACAATTTATATAAATAATAACCCTAAAGCAATTTTAATATTTTTTCAGTATGTTCATCATTTAATTAAATTTCACTCAATTTATATTATTCATTCATTAATAATGATAAGTGTTTTTAACCTTTTTATAATATATTCATTTTAAATGTTTATTTGTCTATTTTTTTTATTATTTATTCATTTCTAGAGTTTTTTATACATAATTATTCATTAATATTTTTATTATCAGTGTTATTTTTAATATATAAATATATTCATGTATAGATATATCAATTTATATAATATTTCCTTAAATATGATTTATATAATACAAAATATTTATTTACATTAAATAAGTGATGTATTCAGTGAAAAAAGGTTTATAATTAAAATACCATTTATTTCGTTGATTTAACATATATGAAACATGTGTTACATTAATTTCACACACACATATTTGTAATTAATGCAATTTTATATGGAAACAAACACACATAATATTACTATAATTTAATCAGATTTTAATATTCAATGTAGAATTTTATTTATTAACATAATATATTTAATATATATTAGGTTTCTAATCATATATTTTTTAAATTTTTTATATTTTTATTCTCTATATTCTATTTATTACTTTAAAATATGTTTTTTCATATTTTTTTCATTTCAAATATTATTTATTCATTGATAATCAAAAATATTTTTAATATTTTTTCAATTCAATCATTTTCTATTTTTCTTTTTTTAATATTTTTTCATTTTTATCCATTTTTAATACTTATTTATACATGTTTAGTCATTAAAATTTAATGTTTTTAATATGGCTGTAATTAATATAGTTAATATGTATTCATTTTCATTTTTACATATATTAATATTTTATTTTTCAAGAAATCTATATAATTAAAAACACTTATTCATTTATTAAATATTTTTACAATCTATAGCTATTTTAATTACTAAATGTCACTCTTTTTTTAACATTCATTCATTTAATACTATTTAGTAATAATTATTCACTCATATGGTCCCAGGAGAGGATCCTTGGGATCCTCCATCAAAGAAATTCACAATCGGAGTGGGAAAATGCTGCTGCTGATGATTATTATTATTATGATTATGGAAATGATTCTACTTTTCTTGATCCACAGTTTTCTATCTCGATAAGGGCTCGTCTATTTGTATGATCCTATCCTTTTTATTTTACTGTTATCTTTTTCTTCATCTTTTATAAATGGTCAGAAGCTTTGGCTTCTGGATGAGCCATTTTCTTAATAATTATTCACTAATAATGTTAATTATTTTTTACTTTTATTTTTAATTTATTCATTTTTAATATTTATTAGTCTAATATTACTTTAATTTATTCATTTTTAATTTTTTTATACATATATATTTAATAAAATTTAATGTTTTTAATTTATTTGTAATATACATATTTAATATAAAATCATCTTTATTTTTAATTTTCAATAATTTATGTAACTATTAAAACTTATTCAATTTTTTTGATATTTTTGAATTCAATTCATTTTTAGTTATTAAATTCCACTCATTCATAACATTCATATATTTATGATTATTTTTTCATTAATATTATAATTATTTTTCACACTTTTTATAATTTATTAATTTTTGATATATTTTCATTTTATTTTTTTAATTTATTTTGTATAGTTTTAATCAGCAATTTCTAAAAAGCACTAATAAAGATATGTTTTTTCATCACTAAAATAGAAAGCGCTGATAAACCTTGTATTTATCTACACTATCTTTGAGTGATGATAATGATAGGTTTCTGCAGTGCTAATATTTATCGCCGATAAATACTGGTTTAGTATGTGTTTTTTTTCACTGATAAAACCTCTCTTTATCAGTTCCTTTTAAAAGGAAATGATAAAAACATTCTATTCATTTAAGTTGAACCCTAATAGAGAACACCACTGCTCATGCCATTCAAGCTCTCACGGAAGTAAACTATCGTCACTTCTCCCCATCGAACATCCCGGAAAAATCCAAACTCTCAAAACCCAAGGCCAGTGATTCTTTCTTCTCTATTTTAGTCCACCTGGCATTGTTTGCATGTTTTTAATTTTTTCAAAGTGTTTTAGTTTGCCATGTGATCCGCGGAACTCGAAGAGGCTTGAGACCCGTTGATCCGCATTACCACATGCTCACTACCCTCACGCCAAGTACATTGTCTCCTATAAAATGACAATAATAAGAAATTGGAATTAGTTTTTCCTATTACTCATGGCACATACACAATACCATGAAAATGAAAACATTAACAACTTTGAATTCTGGTCCCCATTTTCTTAAATTTAAATGTACTACGTGTTTCTTTTATTATTATTTTTATTTTTTCATATATATATATATATATATATATTCTGATTTATATATTTAATATATATCTATTTGTAAGGAAAATTCTTGGTGAAATGGATTATATTGGATAGATATTTTTTAATATTTTCTTTATACACTCAACAAAATTTCATATTGTTGGTGTTTGATATTTGGATGGTTAAATATCATAAGTTTGATGCCTTCATTTGAAATCATGTGTTGTGAATTATATTTCAAAATTATTCATTTTTCATTATACAAATTTTAATATGTGGTTATATATCAGAAGTCAATAGTTTTTATGCTTTTCTTCATAAAAACATAATCTTATGAATTTTCTATTTCATTGATCATTATCTTAAATTCGATTTCTAACACACAAGAATAATCCCAGATGAAGTTAATACTATGGTATTTTTATAGTATTTGTATGGTAGTGAGTCAACATGTATTCTTTGGAAAAAAGCAAATGTATGATGGGATCCAAGACATGAGATTTTATGAAACTAGTGTCCTATATTTTTAGGTTTTGATATTCATATGATAGATGGAATTTATTTTGATAATGAATGGATTTCTGTGTTGGATAACTAGTTTTTGAGGTTTTGAATCATTGATGTAACATAATAAATTAATTTTTACCTTTTTCTTGGGTTTTATTTTTAATAATATAAAAAATATCATTGATTTTATTCCCTCAAAAGAAACACTCGAAAACTTTCAAAACATGAATTTCTAAATTAAAATTTAGGAATTTATTCTATAGAAAACTCCATAACTTCAAAGAATGTTTGAGCTTATATTAATGTTTCTAATATACTCAACTTGAATTATCGCTAAAACCTCGACTGAGGTTAATTTTTCTTGACTCTATTAAATTTTGAATTAATCAAATTGAAATATGATTTACCAACCACTTTAAAATTTATTCAAAACAATCTTATATCTCAATTAAAAACATGTTCAAGCAATGTAAACATTCTGAAAAAAGAGCATGTATAAACTCAAATCCTGATACATTGTTTATATATCTATGTATATATACATTACATGTATTTATTTATTTTCTTACACAATGATCATTATTAAACCTTATAGGATGAATTTAAATTGAAAATGGATAGACACTAATCATGTGACAAAATAGTTTTAGGATGTAGTTAAAGGGTTTTAATGTTTTCAATAAATAATGTATACGACCCTTCTCAAATCCTCTTTGTTTATAGTGGTTTTATTCAAGAATTTTTTTTTTCAATAAGAGTTATAAGAACATTTTATTTTTCACAGAATAGATCGAAGCTATAAATTTTTGTCTAAACATGGAGAATACTAAATGTAGATACTGATTGGGATGATACTGTGATTTATGGATCATTTGATATGAAAACCAGTGTAAATTATTATAGAGATCATATGTAATAAATGAAAATAGAAATTGAAGATGGCTTTCAGGATTTTTCAAATTTTTTATAGATGTTAAATAGTGGTTCTAAGAGTCCATTGTATACTATTTATACCACATATACTACATTGTTAGCTGTATTGAAGTTATATAATTTGAAAGATAATAGTAGAGGAGAGACACCGGATTTGTAAAACATCTCGGTCTCCTAAATGATATGGTAAAAGAATAAAAGGGGATTCCTTTTTGAACATATGACACAAATATGTGCTACATTCAATGGGCACGATCTTTGATAAATACATGCATGTCCAAATGATTGCATATTGTTTTTTAAAGAACATGAATCATACAGAAAATGACCAATGTGTGGCGTGAATCAAAATAATAAAAATGAATCAATTCCTTCAAAATTTGGATGGTAATTTCTTATCATTGTGAGGTTTAAATGACTATATGGATGCGAGGAAACTGCAAGAAAATTGACATGGCACATAGATACAACAATTGAAGATGTGAAACAACATCACCCAGAAAACTCTCCTCAGTGGAAGAAAATTGATTATGAGTATATGAAATTTGTAAATGGGGATAGAAATCCATGCCTTATATTATCTACAGATAGAATCAATCCTTTTGGTTTATGGAGTAGTACTCATAGTATATGGCCAGTTATGTTGGAAATTTAGAACATTCCTTCATGGTTATGCATGAAGCTTAAATACATTATGTTTCCTCTGCTTATATCTGGACTAAAAAACCTGGTTATGATATTGATGTATATTTGGATCTATTGATTGATGATATGAAATTGATGTGGGATACAGGTGCTATATTGCGTGATGCTCATAAAAGTGAAGAATTCACATTGGGAGCCGTGTTATATGGAATGATAATTGACTTTCCAACTTATTGAAAATTTATGGGGCTGTAGAATTAAATAAATGTTTGGGTGTCCCATTTTTGAAGAATGCACACACTCGGTTGTATTGAAACATTCTTCAAAGAATGTGTTTTTTGGAAATCAAATATTTTTACCCCGATGACATAATTACAAATCATGTACGACATCATTCGACAAGAATATATAAAAAGGTACAAAACCATCTCCACTAATGAGTGATCAACTATTTGAGAAGGTAAATGATATTGAAACTATATTAGGTAGGCCTTTCTTGAAACACATTATGAAATCAGGTTAGAAAAGAAGATCATTTTCCTTTGAATTATCATACTGGAATTGTCTGTACGTCAAACATTTTATTTATTTCTTACATGTAGAAAAAAATTATTTGATATTGTTGTTTCCACATTAATAAATGTTCATAAAAAACAAAATATGGTATTAATGTTAGGTTAAAAAATATTTCCATAGGGATAAGGGAAGATTTGGCACCAGTGAAGGGTGAAAGGAAACCATTTCTTCCTCCAGTAGATTACACACTATCTAGAGAAGAAATATTTCAATTTTTCAATTTTCTTAATGGTATAAATGTTCCAAATGGCTGTTCATCAAATATCAAGAATGTTTTTTCAATTACTAATTTGATGTTATAGGGTCTAAAATCACATGAGTTTTACGTTTTGATACAAGATTTTATGCATGTCTCTTAATGTTTCATTCTTACTAAAAAATTATGAAATACATTAACCCAACATTGCATCTTTTACAAATCCATATGCAGTAAAGTTAGAAATATGGTGAAGCTTCCAATCATGAATAACAGGATTGCAGTCATATTATGTGAATTATAGATGTTCTTCCCCTATAGTTCTTTGACATAATGGTCAACGTAATGGTTTACTTGGTTAAAGAGATTCAACTATGTAGTCCTATATACTATATATGGACATATCCCATTGAAAAATATAAGAGTATTTTGAATGGGTACATGAAGAATTAAAGTTTTCTATAAGGTTGTATTGCATGATAATATATTTTTGAAGAAGTTTTTGAATTATATACTGATTACCAATTAGATTTTGATTGCATTGTTCTCCCAAAATCTCTCAATAAAGGATGCCTTATGGGAGAAGGGATTTTAGGAAGAGGTGTTGTAACAATTACCATCATAGAGAGAGTGCAATATCACCATTGAATTTAACATAATATAGAAATGGCTGCTCTATATATTGAAGCCCACAAAGTAATTCATAGATAATTGAATCCATCAAGGGTTAAAGGATTTATACATGATACACATAATCAACAGTTTATAGGATGGTTATGAGATCATATATATATATAGTTATCTAAAAATCCAAATTCAATTATAGAACGACTTTGACACCAAGCTTGAATACCAAATGTAAATGTTATATCTTACATTGTTTTTAATTAATGGTTATATATTATATAAAAAATAACAAGATGCACATAGTATGATGCAAAAAATTGGATTTACTTTTTTCATAGAAGCGATGCACATATCCGATGTCAATGATAGAAATGAAATTTATTTGAATATGTAATATTTCAGCATCATTGAATTGATATATTATTATGTTTATACAACATTCCAATTGTCAACATTCTATTGCAAATGGGTTGATAATGGGAGTGCAATGAAATTTGATGAATTGAGCTTCTGGAAAGTGAATTTTAATGTGGAAGGGTATATGGTAGATCCATTCGTAATTTCATCACATGTAGTATAGGTTTTTTGTCACCAATCTAGTAACCAAGAGTTGGTCAACTGTTCTATTGGAGACTAAAACAAATATAGGGTTAGATGAAAATTGAATTGAGAATGACCCTTTCCTTGGTAGATCACAATCATTTCATAGAGATCTGAATGTAATATTTTTCATATATGTTAGATGGGACCATAAAGAAGGGATTTGGATACTCAATAGAGGGTCCAAATCCGTTCAACCATTAAAGAAAAAATGAGTTCAATGTAAAATATATTTTTTTAATACACTATGATTTTACTCAAAATATTATGCATTTCCAACTTAATTTAAATAATATAAATTAAATTGTTAACTACTCATGCATAAATGACTTATTCACATGATAATGTTACCAATACTGAGGAAGAACATACTATCGATGATGAAACTGCATAATTTTTAGGGGATCAACAGGTGTTGATGAAAAAATAAGAACAATATAGAATCAATGTGTTAACTAAAATTATAAAGGAAATAAGAAATGGTATAAAATTTGAGGTTGGCTAGAATCAAGATATAAAACCTCTTAACCCATACAAGGAAACTTCATCAGTTACATTAGGCCCACAATGGGAATGCATGTTCCAATTGATATAAATAAATGGAACAATGTTGTGTCTGCATTGAATAAAATTTATTGGGACAATATTAAGGTAATTCTATGATATTCAATCTCTATATTATAGAAAAAATATATAGTGAAACACTAATTTAATTTTCATTATCCCTTATATATATTTTTTATTTTAGATGATTTATATAATAAATGTTTCTTAAAGATCCATTGAGAATATTATAGATACTTCCCAGACACTTCTTACAAACTATCATCTTAGTGATGTTGAGTAGAAAGTAAACCCCCACCCACTATTTACAAATTCATGCATTATAAACTAGGAAACATGATAATCATTCATTAGTCACCGTGATGAAGAATATTTTTAGGTGAATTGTAATCGATAATATTTTATTCAAAAGTATTTATATTATCCACTTTTATAAAAAAAATTAATTAATGAAATTGTAAATGAGTACTAAAAATAAGAAAAGTGCATCAAAACCCATACACCCCTACTATAAAGAAAGGATGGGGTACACTTCACTTGAGATGAAAATGGTATGTATTTAAAATCTAGAGTAAATTTTTTATGTGATTTGAGGAAAAATATGTTCCATTGTTTCTATCTAGTCCGATGAATAAAAATTCTAAGCCACTTCCATCCCACATCATTTGCTATAGAATGAGTCCTGCTTAAATAAATAGGGAAAACTAGTTAATAAAAACACACAAGTAGTATGAAAATCATGTGTAAGTATGATATAATATTTATTTATTATGGTTTATAATGGTATTACATAAAATATTTATTTACTTTCATATGTTGTTTATATAGTTTAGACATAAGAATTGAAATTAAATATACCTAAAGAAAAGCCAATTTTGATAGCTTTGAAGCATCCATAATAATATGGTCATGTTAAAAGTGTAGGTTTTAGAGTGTCACCTCAAACATATTTCGAGAAGACAAAGTCACAAGGAGATATATATGAGATGATGAAAAGCATGCAGGTTCAGATACATGCTTTCAAATATATTATTGTTTGGTTGGGTTTGGTGGACCACTATATGTGAAAGGATCAAATTGAATTGGTACCAAAACAATGATCATTATATAAATATCCAAATGACCCCACTTGTTTTGAGGCTATCCATTACCATCAATTTCCTTCCTTACCCAAGGTAATGAATTTTTTCATTACACATCTCCTAAATGTGAATCAAACAACTTATGATAAATTTATATTACTAAAAATCTATAAGGTTAATTTTTATGTGATTTATATCTATCAACACCCACACATCACCCTGTTTCAAGGGGAATAGTGTAAAAATTCCAAGGAGACATGGTAAATAATAAAAAACTACCAAAATATCACCTGAGGGTGGGGATCAACGTAGATCATGATCCAAGAGTTGAGTTTCTTATTCTTCTTGATGATATAGATGTTACCATAATCAATAATGATATTATAACATTTATATCATCGACTTCTAATATTATTAAGATACATGTGGTGTTTTCTTAAGAGATTTTTCTCAAATGCAATACCATTAATAGTTGATGAAAAAATGTCCTTAAAAAGTTTTTGTATTCCCATACCACTATTTATTTGGTTACTATTATAGGAATTCCATAGGGGCTGATCTAGTTTTTTAGCAGCTACATGGCCGTTATCAGTGCTAAAAAATGTACTAATAAAATCCCCCTTTATCAATTTCTTCATTTTAGCATTAATATTGGAACTATTTATTAGCTCTGATGAAAAAACATTGATAAATCGTGCCTTTATATACGCTTTAGTTTTAGCACAGATAATGATCCCCTCAATTGTTTTTCTATAAGTGGTAAAGGAATAACAATTTTAACAATAGACTAATTTTAAATGCTTTTGTTCACTAAAAAATCCTATTTCTGAGCATAGTTATAGGCTGGCTCTATAATAGTGTTATATGTCAGATCATTTTTAGATATTAGGCATATAGAGAAAGATCTATATGATAGTTTAATTGGTACATCAATAAATACACAATGGATGACAAGATATTTATTTTAATGATATGTTATAAATGAATGAAATGGGAATTAGGGGAGAGTTGGAACAAGTGCATGAGCTGAAACAAACTTTTCTTCCTATGGAAGCTCACACACTTTATATGAATGAAAAATTCCAGTTTTGTAACATTATAAATAGTTCAGTGGCTCTGTAGAGGTATTAATTGAATATAAATTATTTTGTATCGATGGATAAAATGAATTTAACATGATTAAAATCACATGACAATCATGTTTTGATTAATTGGTTTGTACCAATGGAAATATGATGAATATTTCCAAAAACATTTTGGGTGACAAAAACTAATCTATGATTTTATAAATTCAATATCAAATAATATTCTTCATCCAAAGAAGTTGTTAATAATATAAAAATATAATTATGCAACATTATGTGAATTATATTTATTCTTTTGACTATCATTCATTGATATCAGGGTTTATTTGACAATTCATTTAGTAAGGAAGATACGATGTTATGGCCCTATATATTTTAGATAGATATATCCCATTGAAGGCTATAAAAATATATTGAAGTGGTGTATCAAAAATCAATGCAATATAGAAGCTTTATTCTAGAGAGTTATTTATAAGATAAGTTGTTGATTTTTTTACAGATTACCTATCTGATATGTATAACATGGTTCTTCCAAAATTTTTCCATGATATATTTATCAAAGGTGAAGGACTGTCTAAAATAGATGTTGTCAAAATATGTATCACATATTAGAAACATGATCACCTATGTTTTTTTCAAAATAGTGAAGGGGTTGGGAAATATGTTGAAACTTATAAAGAAATTCATTTGAATTTGAATTCCATAAGGGATGAACGTTAGATATCAAATACAGGAATCCAAAAAAAATTACTTGTTTTAGTAACCACATTTATAAATAGTTATCTAAAAATACTAAATCAAATTACAGTAAATTGTGATTATTATCCAAAGGGGCATGTTTTCATGTATTATCCTATAATGGATACAGAATAAATAGTTATATATTTTACAAATGTAACATGATGAATGTAATATAGTTCAAAATATTGGAGTAACTATTATGGATGAAGCGATGTACTTATCGGGTGTCAAATATAGAAATCATATTTATGTAAATCTACTATACATTGGAATCATCGATAAAATATTGGATATTGACTATATAGAATTTCATGTTATAATTTTCAAATGTTTATGGAATATAAATAGGATGGTTGATGAATTGGGATTTGTAAAAATGATTTTCATTTTGGATGGAAACAAATATTAACCCTTCAAAATTGAATCAAAAGTAGAAAATAATTATTTATACCCATGATCCTAAAAATGGAAATTTGTCCATTATGTTTTTTCAAATGAAAGAAAATCAACAATCTAGTGTCAATTTGTTGGAGGAAGATCCTTTCCTTTGAACATCATAGGTAATTCATGTTGGACCTAGTGGATATGAACATATTCATGTTAGAGGTGACCATATAGAGTGAATCGAATAATCGTTAAAGTGGGAAAGTGACTTAAATTATTAAATAAAAAATAGAAATTGTAAAATGTAGGAATTTTTTTAATTTTTTATATAATATTGATTCCATTTATATGTTTTTTATTCAATAATAAGATTATGTATTATTACTTTTTTCTATCATGGGATATAATAAATCCATTCTTTTCTTCAAGATTCTATCTACCTAGATAAGGAAAATTCTTTAAAATATACTTTTAAGGATTTTATTTATTTATTTTTATTAATTTCAAATCTCATTATTACACATATTTATTTTAATTCCATGCAATAACAATATTGTTGTATTACTTGGAATATTGAATGAACTATGGAATTAAAAAAAGTGTTTCCTATGAAAGGGAATATATAATCATGTTGGTATCTTATTATCCATAAATGTTTGATACTTTTTGTCAAATTCAACCACCACACCAGTAAACTCGAGTTCATTTTTATTTGAAAAAATAGATATTTGTTCATAGAAAACATACTCATGTTACATGGGGTCATGGTTAGATTTGAAAAAAATTATAGGCCTATTTTTGAAAATATGATACCAACACAATTGGTTTAGATATATTAAAATAAATGAATACATGAAGTATATTAACAAAAAAAAATTATATTTTTGTTGTAATATTTATATTTTAGATTTAATAGTTTGATCTTTATTGTAGATATTCAGATGAAAACTATATATTCACTAAAGACTATTTAAAGGGTTACATCATTTACTCCAACATTTTAATAATAATATGAAAAATTTCCGTATATGAATATGAATAATTATATATATTTGTATATTGTTTGGGTTGAATATATAGTATGAAATTTTATACATATTACAACTCTTTGTAACTAATAATACTTAAAATATGATAGTAAATCATGTACAAAGGAGATTTTATTACATTCAAATGCAAATGTGCTAACTATCAAAATGTACGAACATTTTGGACAAGATTTGGATTGTAAAAAACAAAAACCATAGGAACTCCAACCCCAACATAGAAAAAAATGACTTTAAATCACACCCCTTATAAATAGAAAATAGAACACAAACATGAGCATGATTACTGTGACAATGTCTCCTTCTATATAGCTTCTTCAAGGATGTGTCCCTATATGATCTTCATCACATGAAATCCAATAGTTCAACCTGCACACCCATAATTTATATCTTATTTAGATAGGGATAGAGTATGTATGGGGAACTTACTTGGAGCATTATGTGGAGAGGCTGGTGGCCTTGAGGATTCTGAGTTGTACTTTACAAGGAGCCTGCCGGTGGGGTATTTTTTGATGTTATGAAAGCTCATTGCTTCAGCCTTTATATTGGGTTCGAAGAGGATAAATTTGAGGATAAATATTAAAGTTTAATAAAATAAATGTTGTAATTGGAAATTTAAGTGATTTGTAAATCCAAATAGTAGAATAATAAATGGGGACAAAGATTTTAATATATAAAAACTCTTGAATATAGAGGATAAAAAAATACACAGGGAAACTCTAAAAAAATACACTATAAACCAAAGGGTAAAAAAATCTAAATAAATCTGGAGACATGAATTCAAAATACATCATAGAAAAACATGTGTGAAAATGTACCCCCTGATTCACCTCTATATTCTATTTGATAATAGTCTTGTGACAAGACATCACCCTTCAACGATCAAAACCGAACAAATGGTGTCATTGCAAAACCTCATGGCACAACCTGATATTTATGTTGCTTGCTTATATAAAAACCCTAAAAAATGTTTCCCATAAGTATATGTCATGATATGTGACTTCTTAAACTCTCTTCTTGAAGTGAAACTGCCCCCCAATTTTATAGAACCTCATATGTGCCCCACGTCTCTTCCAAAATGTAGATAAGAATATCTCAAAACAATCTTGGCATGCACATATAGGCTGCAAAAGGATCATTTTAATTTTAAAACATTATCTTCATTTAAAAAAAACACCTAGAAAATGTGAGATAAACCCCATCAATCGCACCCTTCATCCCATTAAAGAAGGAGATATCATTCAACAAACATAGTTGGAGGGAAAACTGGTTGGTATCATACTAACCTTAAACCTCTGTAGAAAATATGACATCTCTATTTTACATGTATTGAAAAAACTTGAAATATTCCCCTGAAAAAAAAAAAAAATGCCAAAATATTTTTAATGCCTATATTTTCATTTTCAATAGAAAATCAACAAAATCTAGCTCCCCCATAATTGTGATCTCTAAATAATCTAAAGCACCTTCATGAATTAATTTCCTCCTCTACCCAAAATCCTGTGAAAAGTTTGAAACTCTTAGTGCATCACCATTATATTTGATTTTATTTATTTCATAAAAAGTAGAACTCTCTAAAGAAAACTAATTATGTGTAAGACCTAAAACACCTGAAATGACATTCCTCAGCTTTGAAAACTTCCTCATCTTAGTAGATGGTCTTCGACTCATGTATGGTGATTTTCTATTCACAAATCTTATGAGGTCCTCTTTGCAACGACATTCACCACATCAATGCAGGCCTTTACATCCATCCTATAGAGAGTATCCTCGATTATTACTTATGAATATACCATTGAACCTCTTGAAAAGATTTATCTTCCATTCCAAAATGAACTTCTAAATCCATTAGTATCAATAGTACAAGAAGATAAACATTTATGGACTATACTTGGAAAATGTCACACATCTTTCAATATCATCTTAAAACCTAAATTTGTAGTGAAAAAAATATCACCAAAAATAATGAAATCAGTATAATATCTATTTTCTATATTCAAAATACCAATTATCCTTCTTTATATGAAGAAAATAATTCCCTCATCGGTGTAATATGGTAGGAAGTTGCTGAATCAACCACCCATTTAGGGTAAAAATCTAACTTATGACAATGAATGCTAAATAAAAGTAAATCACCCTCACCCCAAATGAGTCTTACACTAGTATCCTCCGAATTGGTACATGAACCTTCTTTTCTTATATTTTTTTCAATTCATATCAGTTTCTATGTACATGACCTACATTTTCACAAAATAATCACTTTACCTTTTAATTGTATTCTACCGACCTCTCTGATTACCATGTTCATATGCCATAACTAGAATACCACTATTACTTGAAGATTCATGATCATTGGTCTTTCACTGATCCTGATTCATCAATAATGATGAAATCAATTCATTTAACTTCATTATATATTTCTTAAATAACAATGTGGTGAGGATATTATCATATGAATTAGGCAACAAACCCAAAAGAAGCAATTCTTAGAATTCTTCTTCCATTTCAATACATACCACTTTACCGTTATCATCAATAGTGACCACCCCTAAAGATATCTCCAATAGATGTTTTCTAAACTCACTCAATGGTTGCCTAAATTTATTTTATATGGAATTTGAAAATGGTACATTCATTTTTGCCGATTTAAATTATTTTTTAGGGATTATGATTTATACCTGATTTTAAACTTCACCTAGATATCCTATAGATTAGTCAAATTCATCACTTCCCATAGAGTATTATTATCCAAATACATCTAAATCATGAATTCTGCAAACTTTCTCATTTCTATCTATCACCAATTCTCATAATCTCTAGTTTATATGTTTTTTTCTTCAACATATTCTCTATATTCTCATAGACCAGAATATTTTTAACTCTTTACTTCAAAAGTGTAAAATCAATTTTCAAATTAAATAGTTCAATGTGGAAATAAATAAAATGATGTGAATCATCCATATCTAACCAGAAAAAAACATATATAACCTAATATGATACCAATTTTTGGTTTATAAGTTGATTGGTCTAAGGATAATTATTAAAGTACAATAAAATACTTGTGAGAATACCAAATGTAAATAAATCATAAAACCAAATAGAAGAATAATAAATTGGGACACTAATTATAACATGGAAAATCTCACCAATGTGGAGGATTAAGAAACCATTGGGAATCTCTGAGAAAATAAAATATGAATTAGAGAGTAGAAATAAATCCATGTAAATCCCGAGACATGAATTGAGAATACAACATAGAAAAACCTATGTGAAAATTCACACCCTGATATGCCTCCATCGCCTCTATGATAATAGTCTCATGACAAGATGTCACCATTTATAGATAACAACTGAACACATGGGGTCATTGAAAAACCCCATTACACAACCTGATATTTTCACTTCTCACTACTTCCCATTTCCTAAAAAGATTTCCCATATATCTGTTTCACAAGATGATACTACTTTCACTGTATTCTTGAAGTGACACTACCCCCCATTTATTGAAACTCTTATGTGACCCACTTATCATTCAAAATAGAGAAAATAATATCTCTAAATAATCCTGAAATGAAGATATAAGATAAAAAAATAATCATTTGAATTTTAAAAAATTATCTTTATATCTGAAAAATTTCCCATGAAATGCACATAGAACCCCATCAATTTATGCCTTTTTAGGGCATCTTCCGGTATTCTAGGGTTTATGAAACACTGTTCAGTGACTTGATTCTAGCACAACATGCTGGTGAAAATTCTCATCCTTTCTTAAGGTAAGTCAGGTAGGGCGCTATGCCCTTCGCCACACCATTGCACTTCAAAACTTATCAAACATTCTTGGATTCTGATTAAATCAATAATGATAATCATCGATTCATTTGTGTCATTTAGGAATTAATCACATTATATAATGATATACAATTTGTAAAATGTGACAGAAATTTCATGTTTTCAACATAGAAAATGATATTTTAGTTTAAACCATGCATCACATACATAATGCTTAGAATACTCACTCATATTATCATAAAATTAAAGGATAATGATCATTGATTCAATTTTAAGTTGTAGGAATTAACTTCCCATCATTCCAATGCAACATGTTTTTGGAATAACCTATAGTGTATTCCGAATTTTAATTGTTAAGTAAGTTTAAAATGTGCGTCACATACTCAAAATAGAAAAAAAATAATTAGATTGTTGTGAAACTCTATAGAAATGAATATTGATTCATTTGTGATATATAGGAATTAGTTGCACACATTTAAATGTTTAATATTCTATTTATTTTTGATCTATAGGAATAAAGAGAATATCATATAGACATGTAGTGTAATCAAAATGGCATAAAGTGTATTTTTCCACATTATGTGTTAAATAAGTTCAAAATGGGTATCAATATTTATAAATGATTAAAATCACTTGGGTGTATGGTGTAATTGAAAATGTGCGTTTTAAATATAAAAATGAATTTATTTCTCAAGACACACATCACATACCCCAAACCAAAAAATGCTCCCATATTGAATCTATGAGAATGATCTTCAATACATTTCTGACCTGTGGGAATAAAGCACAACCGTTCCAATGTACATGTAGTCAAAATAACCTTATGTTTATTTTTTAAATTCTTAAATAAGAACAAATAACACATAACATACATAAAAGTGATCAAACATGCTAAACTTTTTGTCATGATCCATGAAAATTATCTTTTATTTATTCTTGACAAGAAGAAATTAGATTCATGTCATTCTGACACTCCGGTTGATAATGTGATCGAAAGTGGGTGTTTTCAATATAATAATGATATTTTAATTGAAAATATGGTTCAAATATACTCAAGACTTTGAAAAAAATCCCTAGTTTTCATGGAAAACTTGATGCTAAAGCAGTTACCACTACCACCAATTTAGATTGACATAGTGCTACGCTTTATTAGTGCTAAAAAAAGCGATGATTAAAGGTTCTTTTAATAGTGATAAAAAATAACAGTTAAAAGTACCCATTTATTAGAACTTTTTTTACCACTAATAATGTTAACCCCTTTATTAGATCATTTTTAACACTGTTAAAAGTACCCCATTTATCAATGATTTTTTAGTAGCACTGTTAAAGGTTGGGTGTCTTTATCAACACTTTTTTACTATCCTTGTTAAAGGGTGAATTTGATAAAAAATTATAAATAATAAAAAATAATATATCAACATAAAAATATATTTATAATGATATATATATATATATTATTTTATTAAATATGATTTATAAAAGGAAAATATGAATTTACACTTAACATATAAGATATTTAGTGAAAATTGATTTATTAAATAATTTTAAAAAAATATCAATTAATAATCTGATAATTACTATCATTTGATAGTCATTTAATAACAATTTGAAGATAAAAAATATATAATAAAAAATGATCTAAAATAATTAGAAAATGTGACTCTAACTTCAAATGGCTATAAATATTGATCCAGGTTCTCATTTGAGCTCTACCACATATCAGGAATTAAATATGGGAAACTACATCACCTAGAATACTTTCCTTAGTGGAAGAAAATTGATTATGAGTATCCTTTTTTGAAATTAGCAGTGAAACCTCTCCCTTAAATTATAAATAGATAGAATAAATCCTTTTGGTTTATATATTATGGCCAGTTATGTTAGAAAATTATAACTTTCAGCATGGTTATGTGTGAAGTGAATATATATTATATTGTCTCTTCATATATCTGGACCAAAAAACATGGTAATGATATTGATGTCTATTTTGATCCAAATATTAAAGATCTGAAATTGATTTGGGATATAGGTGTTACATTTTATGATGCACATAAAAGTGAAGAATTCATATTGAGATGCATGTTGCATGGAATGATAAATGACTTTCCTGCTTATGTAATTTTTTAGGCTATATAAATAAATTCATGTTGGGGTGTCCTATTTGTAAATAATAAACACACTCAGTTAGGTTAAAACATTCATTAAAGACTGCATTTTTAGGAAATCCAAAAAATTTACCATGATGATATAATTACCAATCATGGAAAATATCATTTTATGGGAATACATAACAATGTACACCACCATCGCCACTAATGACTGATCAACTATTTAGGAAAGTAAAAGGTATCATAATTATTTTGGATAAACCTGTTCTGAAAAACCTTATGAAATCACGTTGGAAGGAAAGATTAATTTTCTTTGAATTACCGTACTAGAATTGTTTGTACGTCAATAATTTTCTTGAAGTGATACATTTAGAAAATAAAATTATTTTATAGTGTTGTTTCCACATTAATAAATATTCCTAAAAAAACAAAATATGCAATTAAAGCTAGGTTGGAAATGATTGACATGGGGATAAGGGAAGAATTGTCACTGATGACGGGTGAATGGTGAACATTTATTCCTCCAGCATCTTACACACTATCCAAAAAAGAAATATTTCAACTTTTCAATTTACTTAATGGTATAAAAGTTCCAAAGGGTATTCATCAAATAACAAGAATGATGTGTTAATGACTAATTTGAAATTATAGGGTCTAAAATCACATGAAGGTCATGGTTTGATAAATGACTTGATGGATGTCTCTTTATACTGCATTTTTCCTAAAAATTAATGACATACATTTACCTAAATTTTCTTCTTTTTTAAATCCATATGATGTAAATTTATAGAAATGATGAAGTTTCAAATAATGAATTAAAGAGATTGTTGTAATATTATTTAAATTAAATATTTTCTTCTCACTAGAATTTATTTTTATAATGGTCCACTTTATTATTTACTTGGTTAGATAGATTCAACTATATGTTCATGTATATTAGAGATGAATGCACCCCATTGAACTGCTTATGATGATTTTGAAAGGGTACATCAAGAATCGATGTCACCCATAAAATTGAATTATAGAATGATATATTTCTGAATAAGATGTTGAATTCTATACCAATTACCTATCATATATTGATAGCATTGGTCTCCAAAAATTTCACCACAATGAATTTCTCATGGGGTAATGTATTTTTGAAAGACTATTGTTTCTATTACCATTATAGAGAGGGGGAAAGATCACATTTTCATTTTACAAAATAGTTTTTAGGTTTCTCCATATTTTGAAGCCCACAATGTAATTCATAGACGTTTGAATCCATCAAGGGATGAATGATGGATATCAAATACATATAACTGAAAATTTATAGGATGGTTCAGAGATCATATTTATATGTATTTTTCTAAAAAATTTAATTCAATTATTGAACGACTTTGATGGAAAGCCTATAAACCAAATGTAAATGTTACATATTACACTTTTTTTAGTTAATGGTTATATTTTCTATACAAAAGAAAAATATAAAGATAGTATGGTACAAAAAAAGTTTAGTTACACTTGTAGTGTAAGAGATTAACATATCTAATTCGAATGATTAAAATCTAATTTATGTGAATATGTCATATTTCAATATCATCAAACAGAAATACAAGTTGGATTATACAAAAATTCAAGCGTATATTTTCCAATGAAAATGGTTCTACAATAAGAGTGTAATTTAAGTCGATGAATTGGGATTCATGATGGTGAATTTTAGTATAGAAGGGAATAATGGAGAGTTGTTCATAATGGAATTGCAAGCATTGTAGGTATTTTATGCCTTAGATCTAGTAAATAGTAATTGTAAAATTGTCTTATTGGTGAATAAGAAAACTATAGGGTTAGATGAAAATTCAATTGAGGAAGACCATTTCATTGGGAGGTCATAATCATTTCATGGTGGTCCCAATTTAGACAATTTCTTTCATGTTAAATGGGACCACAAAGAGGGGATTTGGATGCTTGATAGAGGATCCAATCTCTCAAAACATTAAAGAAAAAATGTTAGTTTAATTAACATGATATTTGATTTTCCTAAAAATATTATGTATCCCCAATTTCATTTATATAATCTAATTTAAATTTTTAACTACTAATAAAGATAATGACTATTCACATGATGATGCTACCAATCCTAAGGAAGAACTGCCTGTCGATGCTGAAACTATGTAATTATTTGGGGATCAACACATGTTGATGAAAAACCCAATAATGAAATAACATATCTATGTTAACTAAAATTATCAAGGTAAGAAGAAAAGATAAAAAATTTGAGGTTGGCTGGAATCAACGGGGAAGAACTGTTGACCCAAACAAGGTAACATTTATTAGTTACATTGGAACCACTATAAGAATTAATATTCCAATTGATATAGATACATGAAAAAATGTTGTGTATTCATTAAATACAATCGTATGGGAAGATATTAAGGTAATTACATGATATACATTCTCTATTTTATTGAAAAAAATATATAGTAAACCATTGATTTACATTTCATTATCCCTTATAGAGTTCATTTATTTTAGATGATTTCCAAAAGAAATGTATCTTAATGATATCTAGAATATCATATAGAGGATTCCATAAATTTATTTCAAAGTATCGTCTTAGAGACTCTAAGGGTAATGTAAACACCCACCCACTAGTTACATATGCACACATTATAAACCCAAAAATATGGAAATCATTCATTAGAAACCATGATGAAGAATCATTTTAGGTGCATTGTAATCGATAATAATTTATTTGATAATATTTATATTATCCAGTTTGATTAAAAAAAATTAATTTCAGAAATAGGTGTTCTAAAAATAGGAAACATGCATCAAAACCCAAATACCCCTACTGTAATGAATGGATGGGGTACGCTTCACTTGAGATGAAAATGATATGTATTTTAAAACTATAGTGATTTTTTATGTGATATGAAACAACATATGTTTGTTTATATAAACATGGATGAATCACAATTCAAATACACTTACATCCCACATCATATTTTATGGAAGGATCCCTATTTAAATAAATTTCATAAACTAGTTTATGAAAATTCACAAGCAGTAAAAGAATCATCTGTAAGTATGTCATAATAGTAATTTGGTTTTATTTATAACAATATTTCATAAAAATATTTATTTATGTTTTTATGATTTTTATACAGTTTGGAATAAAGAATTGGGATTGAATTTACCTAAAGAAAAACAACTTTTATTAACTTTGAAGTGTCCATAATAATATGGCCTCATTAGAGTTGTAGGTTTTAGAGGGTCATATTTACCATATTTCAAGAAGAAAAAGATGTGAGGAGATACATATGAGATGATGAAAATCATGGAGGTTCATATAGATGCTTTGGAATATATTATTGTTCGATTTGGTGTGGTGTAACACCCTAAGGATTTACAAATAAATATAAGATAGAATGTTAATCATACAACACTGAGTCTCTACGAAACAAAACTTTGTTATTATAACATATATATTAAACATAATTTTTCCACCTATGTTTTTTTTAATTTCAAAAAATCCACATAAACGGTTGCGATTTGTAAGATATTTAGTGTCTGATAGGATCAACTTACATTTTTCCAGTGAATAGTAATTTGACCTTAGGAATAGTAATATGACTATTATGAATAGAAAAATGACCTAATGAATAGTAACCTCACCCATGAAGGTGTAAATAAAATTTAGGTATCCAATAAATGAAAGTATGATATAATTATATCATGCTATAAGTATGTGAATATTTAAAAATTAATAATTATGTGTTGGTATTTTTTGAATAATAAATATTTAATTACAATTTTATAATTAATAAATTAATTTAAAGGGAAATTAAAATTTTAAAAATGTATTCAAAAATAAATATTTTGTTTTTTATGTATTTTAGGGTAATTTACAAAGACCTTTGTTAATTTTGCAGGGTTTTATAAAACCAGTTTTAATTTTAACTGTATTTTTTTAGTAAATGATAATTTTAATTAAAAATTAAATTTATCATATTTATAAAATTATTTTCCAAAAATGGAGTTCATTTTTGGATTCCACATATTGAAAAATGGTTAGTTTTTATTTTTTGGATTTTTATAAAATACTCGAATTTTATGTGAAAAGTAACATCTGATAATTTACAGTTATATACATTACAAGTTAAATACACTATTCATTGAGTCATGGATTATGTAATAACCATTGGTTAGAGCTCACATGATCAAATTACTTTATTTAATCTCAATAATCAACACCATTTCTTGTATTTATTAAAATAATAAAATAATGAATTAAATAATGAGAAATCACCCCTCTCCTCCTTTATAAAACCATGCCCCACCCCCTCTTCTCCTCACTCCTCTAAGCCTTGAATATTGTCAATGTTATACCCAAATACTCTTACCTAGTATCTCCCTAGGTCCAGGAGATCTTTTTATTACCAAGATACCAAAACACCTTTCCTTAAATAGGTTCTTAAGGAGGATAATTCAACTGGTAAATCCTCTTCCTTTTTCTTTTAATATCATTTCAATTTATTCTCTTTTCTTATAATATCTTGTCCTCCTCTATCAAAATGATCATGGAAACTAAATTATAATATATACAATATAATTATATAATGTTAATGGTATATCCATCATTAATCTCCTTACTCTCCCACTTTTATTTTAAAAACGAAATCATCGTCTGGGTGCTGCTGATTTACAACCTTCGTGGATGATGAACTTCCATTCTTAAATTTATTATTCAAGGCTAGTCATGATATCATTTTTATGGTTAAAACTGAATATAATATATGTATGAAAACCTTCTTAAGTTTTATAATAAACATATTAACTTAATATCAAATGATAAAACAAAATGAGGCCGTTATGATCAATTACTATCGTAATAATGTATACAATTACCAGTAAATGTATTATCTAATGATTCATAATCATAAAATATAATCAAATTATATATATAACCATTTAAAATTAATTATTTTAATAAATATCATATAAATTCAATTCTGAATAATTATACCCATTCCACATGAACTTCCATAATCATATATAAGTATACCGATCGTGAAAACCAAGGAAATGAATGCTCCTGGGTAATAAAATTGTATCTAATAACTCATCAAAAGACCATAAAAACACATAATAAAATTATAATAAATCAATTTTTTTTATAATGTTATTAATTAATTAATTAATTAATTAATTTTCTTATTCAAGGCATTATGTTCAAGTGCAGAACACACTCAGACATAAGGTAAGAGTTTTCTACATGATCCTCAAATTTCTTTCGGGTTACTATTTTTATATATTTAGCCCAATGAAATTAATAATTATTCCTGTTTACTCTTCATAAATTATTTTTTTAATGTTATATATATATATTTATCAATAAGAATCCTTCTTTATTTTATGGTTGGTTTCATGTTTTAAAAGGATCTTTCTCAAATTCTTCCCAATAAACAAGATCATTTCAAGGGAACTTCCCAATTTCTTACCTATTTTTAAGTGCACTATATAATATTTTTTAATCCACAATTATTTTTTCTAGAACCACACATTTTATCACGAATAAAATATCATAGTTCATTTCTAGTTTTATTCAATTTTTTTTAAAATGAACCATTCTTTTCAAAGTAAAAGAGCATTACTCTCAAGAATTATTCAATGATTTTATTAGAGAATATTCATATATTTCAATACTCTAGTTGAATATTATGTTTTATTAGGATTAAACTATTATGATTTTCATCTATCATATTTTATTAAATGTTTTGTGATCATTTTGACTGTGTATGTTCTCTCTTGATACCATTCACTATACTACTCAAAATGGTTAGTGATTATATCTACAGATTGGGGAATGTTATTGCATATGTTCCTGTTGTTTATGTTTATACACATTCATATGAGGAATTAATTAGACATAGAAAGTGAAATTTGGGCCCCACTATATCCCTTGATGCATCCATATGTCTCATGAGATAAAATAGAATTGGGTTTTGGATGAGGCCGTACCCTAGAATTTTTAGACATCTTAGACAAGGCCATGATAATATGTTTTAGATTATGGTTATAGTAATTTATAAACCGTGTGATTATTTCAACCTGTAGAATATCCATGGTTATGTTTAATTATCTTATGATCAGTTATATGAATTTATTTACACATATTTCATCCCTTCTATATTATGCTCATGTTTAGTTTTAATGTAATGTGATTTTTTTATTCACCATACCTAATGTTTATGTTTATGATAAATTTTCCTATATTACATACCATTTCTAAGAAAATGAGCTGACCCCTTTCTTATGTTTTATTTTTCCCCAATATTCAAAGATGATTATTATTATGAATGATTTTTATGATGAATCTAAGATATTATGGGTGTTTCCAATGGAGTTGTAATGTTGTTTTTTTATTTAAAGTTGTATTGTAAATCATATGTTTGTATTTGGTTTTACAAAACTAATAAACTATTCGGTCCTTCAGGATGAGACATCCTTATAAACATACCAATGTATTAATATAAGGCACCAACTCCACGCAACTGGGGTCAGTTTATTTAATGTTGGTATCCAAGGAATTTTAATAGAAACCTTGTAAATTAGATATAGAAAATTTAGATTAGAGAAAAAATCCTAAGATAGACTTTGAGGATAATCATACAAGAACATTATATAATTTTGGTAAGGTATAGATTATATGGATTTTTCTAGTAATTATATCATTTTCTGGATACTTTAAGTGGATGTGGTTTTTTCAAATATGTACTTAGGAGTTACAACTCTGACAAGGTGTTCCAGGCCTGACTCGGGGTAACCTCGTACATGACAACAATCCTTACTGTACACATAGTTTGACACTACTGGGGGATATGCTTATGATAATTAACATTTTCCATACAAACCATCATGAATTATTTAATTGAAAATATGTCCCCAAAGAAACCAATATTATGATTATGAGATTAAACATACATAAAATTACAATTTATGTTATGTGTTTTTCTATTTCTTCATTATACATTATGATTCATAGCCTAAAATAGTGTGTACTGTTATTTATAAATGGTACTTAGTGAAAGGAATGGAAACCACATTAACACACATATCCCATGTAGGTATTTTCCTCCTATGAAAGATAATGGTGTTGGTTCTGGAGTTGTAACCAATGATGAGAAACTTATAACTATAATGGGAAAGCTAACTATGGTTATGAACAATAACCTTACTCATATGGAGAATACTAATCCACAACATGGATGAGAAATGTTAGACCGCATTATGTAATAGTATCCCCCATCATTTAATTGGACTAAAAAACTGTTCATAGTAGAGTAGTGGATAAGTTCCTTAGAGAAAATATTTATCTCTATGGGAAGAAACGAAAGAGAGAAGGTTTTCATTGAAGTTTATCATCTATCGAGAGATTCTGATCAATGGTGTTTATTTATTCAAAACACAAAGGAGGAGGAAGATATTGAAAATATGGAATGGAGGGATTTCAAGGACATTTTCCATTAAAAATAATTTCTTCCTGAACAACAAGCGGATATGGAAAAACAACCATTGAATCTGAGGTAGAAGGAGTATGAGAATGTTTCTAATTATTAATTGAAATTTACCAGTCTAGCAAGCCATGTTTCGGACTACATACGTAATTCAAGGAAAAATATTTATCGATTATTTTATGGTTTAAAACCATTCCTTTTAAGGGATCTAGTATCTAAAAATTTTCATCATATGAAGATAGAGTCTCATGTGCTATCAAGAGAGAAAAATAATTCTCTAAGTCTAATGACCTTAAAGGATATAAAGAGAAGAAAAATGAGGTAGAGGAAATAATGGACAAAGGGAAGATAAGAATGAGAATTTTCCAACATCTCATACTTATGGAAGGAACCACCCCATAACATACTTAAAAGGAGAAGGAGACTATTAATAGTGTGGTGAAAAAGGCCATCAAGCCTATTATTACAATGGAAATAATGAAGCTACTGATGTTCAATGCTACAATTGTAGGGATATGGGGAAGTATGAAAATGATTTTCCAAATATTCAAGGAAACTTTTCCCAGAAAAGGCCATTATATCAAGGAAAATATTATGTGATCAAAACTACTAAGGTTGAACTTCCTAATGATGTGGTGGATGGCACTATAATAATTTCCTCAAAATTGGATAATGCTTTATTTGATTCTGGATCATCACATTACTTTATATCTTCCTAGTTTTTTGAAAAAATTATATATTTCCAAATCTCTTTAACAAATTATTTCTCAATAAGAACCCTTAAGGGATGTCTCATTGCGACAAAATGTGTCAGGAATTTTCCATTATGGCATATAAACATGATTTATTTGCTGATTTTATCATTATACCTATGGCTGACTTTGACCTAATCTTTGGAATAGACTAGATTTAAAAATATGATGCTAAAATCTATAGAAAGATGAAAGAAATTACAATCTGTGAGGAAGGTGTCAAATCCCATATCATTAGAGTTGAAACATCACTGTCTGATTCTTATCTAGATCTACCCTAATATCTCTACTAAATGAAATTATTAGAGATAAAGATAATATAATATCTATGGGTCATTAAAGAAATATTCAAATTGAGGATGTACATATTTTACAAGAAAACATTAATGTATTTCTAGAGGATTTACCTAGACATCCTCTATTGTGGGAATTTGAGTTCTCTATTGATTTAATTATTGGTTTAAGACCTATATCAAAGACTCCCTATAGAATAATAATGGTAGAATTAGTATATCTAAAGAAACAAATAGAGTAATTGAGTTATAAAGGATTTATCTTACCTAGTGTTTCTCCATGGGTAGCCCATGTTCTCTTTATCAAGAGGAAAGATAGATCTATGAGGTTGTTCATTGAATATAGAGAAATCAATTCTATTATGATAAAGAACAAATATACCATGCCTCATATTGATGATTTATTTGATAAAAGTCACAAAGCTCAATATTTTTTGAATATTGACCTTCAATCTGGATATCATCAATTGCATGTGAGGATGGAAGATATTCCAAAATAATCTTTTTGAACCAGGTATGGGAATTACAAGTTTACAGTAATGCCTTTTGGAATGACTAATGCACCCTCTATTTTCATGGATCTAATGAATAGATTTTTCAAATATTATCTTGGTGGATTTGTTGGGGTATTTATTGGTGATATCTTTTAATAATACAAAATCTATGAATATCATTATAATAACTTGTACATTATTCTGAACACTCTTAGAATAAACGAGTTATATGAGAAGTTTATCATATGTGAATTCTTAATTCAAACAGATTATTTTCTTGACCATATTTTCTCTAAGGATGAAATCTTAGTTGATCCTATAAAGAGAAAGGTAGTTTAGGAATGGCCTACTCCAAAAAATATAACGGAGGTACATAGTTTTTTTAGTTTAGAATGTTTTTATTGGAATTTTGTTCAAAAAGTTTCTCGATTAACTAACATGTTAACCAAGATTACTCGTAAAGGGATTAAGTTAATATGGACTAATGAATGTGAATAATGTTTTGAATAATTGAAGAATAGGTTATTAAATTCTACAATATTGACTGTACCATTGGGAAATGGTGGATTTGTGATTTATAGTGATGTGTCAAAGAAAGGACTTGGATGTGTCCTTATGCAGAATGATAGAGTCATTACATATGCATCAAGTCAGTTAAAAATTAATGGAAAGAAATAACCAAATCATTATCTTGAGTTAGCAGCTATAATCATTTATCTGAATATGTGGAGAAATTATCTCCATGGTGAAATATGTGAGATATATAATGACCACAAGAGCTTGGAATATATACTCTCATAGAAATAACTCAACATGAGGCAAATGTGATGGCTCGATGTACTCAAGGATTATGATTGTTCCATACACTACCATTTGGGTAAGTAAAATAAGGTGGAAGATGCATTGAGCAAGAAGTATAATGGAGTTATAAAAAATGAGGATTGCAAAGGATCCTATGTAAATTAATTTATTGAGGATGGATATGGAAATTATCAATTAAAGAGAGGCATCATTAATTTTTCAATTGGTTTCAAAATTATCCTTATTGGAAATAATTAAATTTTTTCAATCTAATGATGAGAATATTAAAAATAAAATTAAAGCTTTGAATGGTGGGAAGTGTCCAAACATCATGTGTGAGGATAAAATTCTAAAATTTGGGAGAAGGCTATGTGTTGCCTCTATACCCAAGCTAAAAAGGGAATTATTGGATGATTCCTATACTTATAATTTCTCTATACAGCTTGGTAGCACAAATATGTATATAGATTTGATGTAACATTTCGAGTGGGACAATATGATGAACGAAATTTCTGATTATGTATCAAGATGTTTAGTCTATCAATAGGTAAAGGCTAAAAAAATATCCTAAATGAGTCATGAAACCTCTATGTAGTCCTACACTGAAATGGTACTCCATCGCCATATATTTTTTCACTAGATTACCAAAAACTACAAGAAGGAATGACGCAATATGGGTAATTATTGATCAACTTACCAAATCTACACACTACCTTGTAATAAGGGAGATTTTACACTAGAGAACCTTGCATAACTCTATATAAATGATGTTGTAAGACTCCATGGAGAACCTCTCTGAATTTTGTATGACCATGATCTACAATTTACATTGAAATTCTGGAAACATCTCTAGAAATCTTTGGATACCGAGCTTCATTGGAGTACTACTTATCATATTTTTAAGGACCCAACCCCAGTTCCCTGGAGTTAGTGCCTTATTTAATTACATTGGAATATATACAAGGAATATACATCTTGAAGGACTGAGTAGTTTAGTAGCGTTGGAAACAATATACATACATAATTTCAACATTACAACTTGAAAATAAATACAACATAGAAACTCCTTTGACAACATCCATAACTCCTAGGCTATTTTAGCATGTCATTCATAATAAAATTCTTCATGTACTGAGAAAATGAAACATAAGAAAGGGGTGAGTTCAAACTCTTAGTAAGGGTAATCAATATAGCATAAGATATATAAACATTAGGCATATTGAATAACTAAAAACATACACTACTGGAAAAGGGATTTTTCCCCACACATCTATCCCCACAGTTTAGAAAACCATGGGGATTTCTCTTTTTTTATTATCTATTCCCATAGTTTTAATAAAACCGTGGGAAACTAATACCAAATTCCCCGAATGCATCGCGCTCCTCCTCCCTCTTCCATCATGCTCCTCCACTCTTCCATCGCGCTCCTCCTTACCCTTTCTTCCATCGCCCCCTTCCATCATGTTCTTCCTCGCTTCCTCGACTCTTGGCCCTCTTCTCCCCTCCCCGACCACCGCCTCCCAGCCATCCAAACTCCGCCGCTTGTCCCTCTCCTCCCCTCGCCAACCTCCACCTATCTGCCATCTGACCTCCATGTCCTAGCCATCTCCTCCCCTCCTCGGCCTCCGCCTCCACTCTCAACCTCCCTCCCAGCCTTTGCCTCAACCTCAGTGTCCCGGCCTCCGCCTCCCTGCCCCCAGCTCCAACGACGCCCCCCTCTTGGCTCCCTCTCCTCCCGACCTTGGCCTTCGCCTCAACTTCCCCCAACTCCAACAAAGTCCCATCCCAACCTCCACCTCCCTGCCCCCAACTCCGACATCTAGGTAGGAAATTTCGTCTCCTTTTTTTTCCAGTGCTTGAGATCTCTTATATTGAGTTTGTTTTTTGAGATATCATCTCTCAAAATTATCCTTCTTTCAATATGAAGCATATGACAGAATTCAACATATGTGTTTGATCAACAAGTGAACCTAGAGTGAGGTTTGAAGTAAAAAGGTGATTCTAGGAAGTATTAGTCCCCACTCTTTTTTTATTAGATGAGTGGATGAAGAGGAATTTTGGGTTGTTTGGTCTCATATATTTCATTGTTTTCAGCCTCTATATTATTTTCTAATGTGTTGTAATCTGGTGATTCATGCATTGAAATATATTCCTTTTGAATTTTATTTATTTTGATCCCTATAATTCAGCTCTATTTCAAGAATTTCAGAGTTGTTAAGCATTTTGGTGATGCATTCAAGGTGTTCTTATAGACTGATTAGTTGGAAATGATAAGGAAGAAACCCATACAGGCTAGATTATGTATTTAATCAAGACTATATCAAACTCTCCTAGATTTCATTTAGTTTAGTTTTGATTATGGTACTAGTCTTATCCCTAAGATTGTTTATGAAGGTAATATTATGTATTTTCATCACTTTTACCTTGTGGTTTTCTCTTTCACTTTTTGTCTCATGTGTATTATATTTATTTTTCAGTTGATCATTTATGTATATCCTACTAGTGTTTTGAATATATGTTTCTATTACATGTTTTATAGTATATGGAGTCCCATATTATGATATATTCCTAATCAGTTATAATAACTATCCCCTGTCCTATTAGAATCAGGAATGAGGTGAAACTCCTGACTTACAAATGGATTGGGAAGTGCCTTGATGGGTCATGTCATGTTAGGCGGCCTCGATCTTAGGAAACAATCATAAGGATTTTATGATGACTATTTGGATAATGATAAGTAATAATGGAAAGTGGTGGAATATAGAAAGAAGAAGAAAAATTAATGGGTAGAAGGCTCAGTTATTGATCAAGTTTGGGCGGGGAAGCAAGATATTAAATTATTTCCTTCTCATGAGGCTCACTTAGGTGATGAAAAAACTTCAATGATGTTGTTTTATTATGAAGAATAAATGTAATTTGAATAAAAAAATCATCAAATGATAAAAAATGTATAAATAAGGGAAGAAGTTATGAAGGTGTAAGGATTATTATCTTTTCCAAAACCTATAGTAATAATATCAATGGGAACATTTACTAGCATTAAGGGGATGGAGAAAGAATCCGTTGATCCTAGCCACCCTATTCTAAGTGACTTTCCTAAGGAAGATTCATTGGCCTTAGAAGATCAAATACAAACTGTGAATGGAGGGAGAATATGTGGGTTGGATGATATATAAGTTTACCTAACTCTAATTGTTAAAGACAATAACATAGAAAGAACATAAACCTGAAATCTTCTCTAAGGGAAATCATTATACTACAGTAAACACATTTATGTTTTTTAGTTGGACCACGGATGAAAATATGGAATTGATCGAAAATATAATTTGGATCTTATTATATAATCTAAGGAATAGATAGATACATTTACCATAAATAATTCACTATAGGATATTGATTGAATATAAAATCAAATGATAGAATTTGATACATATTAGGAATAAAAATAGTGGATCAAGAAACAATATCAATTTTTTTCCTTGAGTATTTAATGAAGGGAATATTAACATGGAATATTTTATAAATAAGACAATATGGTCTATTTCTTTGAGGACCTCATTAAATATGATCCAAAAAATAGGGTAAGTTATATTACATATAGATTATATAGGGTGCAAGACTACAATATTTTTATTTTTTTAGACAGGTCTAATGATGCCCTATATAATTTAATTTCATGTCTGAATTTATCTTTTTATGTGGGTTAACACCAAACCCATAAATTTGGTCTTCCTAAAAATAAAAAAATATTTAATTGATGGTTGAATGAAGGGGAATAATATGTGAAAATAAATATTAGATAATTAAGAGATTATTTGATTAATAATGTTTTGTTTTATGAAATTATTATAAAAATGAGAATTTGAGATTTCAAAGAAGTTTATAATATATTATTATTTTATTTAAGATATTCATTATTTATTAAATTATTTTAGTTGATTTACCATGTTAATATTTGACTATAATAAATGGGTAAATATTAATTAAATTAAAATGATGAAAAAGGATATATGATTTTGAATTATGACTTGTTAATTATTTTAGTTAATTGAAAAAAGTTATGTGAAGGCTAAATATAGAATTATATCTCAGTAAAACTCATAGGTGAGCCTTACCATTCTTCCTAATACATTCTTCTAGTCTAAACTCAAGGAACCATCCTCGATATTTAGACGAATGGTAGTATTATAACCCATAGATTACGATGGAGGTATTCCAACCAAATAGATCAAGTCTAATCCAGTTAACTCTTCATTCAAAATTAAATGAGGGTACACCATAAGAATCCAAAATAGTAATCGATGACATTTGATACATAAGACATTACCTAAATCCCAAGGGATATTCCCCTAGTCATTTCACTTCAATTTCCCTCATTATAATTTCTTATGAGAATGCTAATCACAGTGTGTGTAAAATTTAGTGTTCGATATTAATCTAATAATGTGTATTTGATTTTTCAATTAATTTTAAATTAATTTATTTAACCAAAATGAACTTTTCCTATTTAAGAGTCTTGTTGTGACTTGTTCCACTTTGTATGTAGTAGGTGTTTCTAGGTAATTATTTTATTAAAAAAATTCTTGAAGTGATTTATTTTATTAAGTTCATCTTCTAGTATATTTATACCAATATTTGATACCCATGATTGTTTTATATAAATTATCTAAATTATTTTCATTAATTCTTGAAGATGAAGTGGTTTTCTTTAAATTTTTTCCCTCTTTGAATTATAATTTTACCCATGGAAAATATTAAATTACATGAATATGGGGTTGGGTGCAAGGAGGGTGGGGCTGGGTGCATGGGGGAGGGGGCTAGGTGCTGGGGGGTGGGGCTGGGTGTAGGGGGTGGGGCTAGGGTGCAGGGAGGGGGGGAGGGGGGCTGGGTGCAGGGGGGTGGGGGTGGGTGTAGGTGGGGAGGGGGGATGGGTGCAGGGGGTGGGGCTGGGTGCGGGGGGGGGGGGGGGGTGCTGGGGGGTGAGGCTAGGTGCTGGGGGATGGGGGGAGGGGGGGCTGGGTGCAGGGGGGTGCTTGGTGTTTTTTTGGCTATGCAAATCAGGGTTCATGGAAATGTTATAAGCTCATGTATGACTGGATCTTTGAATGTGTTTGGTTTCATGAAGTTATTTGCAGCTGGGTTGCAGGTATGGGATTCCATGGATCTTGTCTTTCCTGAAGGTATGTTTCACTAAGGTGTGTTTTTTACATGTGTTTTCAAAGAATTATCATGGTTTTTTTCTGTCTATGATTGTATTTAGTAATCTATGTGTGTATATTGTTTAAAATACAATGATTATTACATTCAAACTACTCATAACACAATAAAAGAAACACCTTTCAATTTGTATTCAAATTAACGTGTATGCATAATGAACTCTAAAACTAGTTTAAACTATGGAAATGAATTATGAATACAGTTTAAACACATTTCAATTTGTATTCGAATCATATTAATTATATTCTGTACATGCGTAGGGAAACAAGAAGACAAGGGTGTGCTGATATCAACATATATGACTATGTCATGTAGGATTTTCTTAGAAAAGGAAAAGAAGACCATGGATTTAATTTCCATATAATGATGACTAAAAGTGGATTTACCCCAGGTAGTATTACTTGTAATAATATTATAAAATGTCTCAAAAAACTAAATCAAATTGTAGTGGTGTTAGAGTTCCTTCTTCTGCTTTTATCTGTGGGTCCAAAAACTAAATTTTCTTTCATTTACTCCGTTGATTGCTACTTACTACAATGAAGGAAGCCTGTATGAGGCTCTCATGTATTAATTAGCCTTGAATGAATTTCTATAGGAAACTATTGTCAAGCATGTAATTTAAACTAAGCTATCCCACACTGGTGCTAAAAACATCACTGTTTCTTCTGATAAGAATTTGAAGCCCAACAATAGCTCTGATTTGTCAAGCTCTTTTGAAAGTGATTCCGAAGGAGTGAGAATTTATCAACTATGAATAGGAGTGGTCTATGGTTCTCATTGCTTGGTATGCTTCTAAAAAACCAATACAAATCTGCATTTTTTTTTGTTTCATTCTTTTTTAATGATTATTAAACTATGTTCTATTTTAGGAGCCTCCTGATAAAGCTTCTCCTACTTTGAATGGGAAGTCTACTCTCTAAAAAAGTCATTTTTTCTATCACCAAGGTTTTTGAGAGTGATTCCTCTGGTTCATCTAAAGTGATTATGATGAAGATGTGTGGGTTCTTATTAATGTTCTCGAATTATATAAATAGTTCCAGTGGTTTTTAGTTTGATATATTTTATATAATATTTAGAATTTTAGTCACTAATTGTGCATTTTAAGTTTTTGTGTAGGAAAAATTACCTAAGAAATCACTTGGAACTATGATCAAAATTATACCATCAAGTCTTCTTGAAACAAAAGAGGAGTCCAGTGATGAAGCAGATACAAATAGATTTGATGATGATGCTTATAAGCCAGTGAGTACGGATGATTTTATCTTTATCTCTACAAATATTTCATTTAAAGAAATCATTATCATAATTATTGTGCTTGTATGACATGGATGTTTAAGGTGCATTTTTTACGAGAGCATAAACATTAGGTAGTTATTACCCCTATATTATTTAATATTTGAATTTCTTTAACATAAAACATCTAATAATTTTCCCAATCCAATTTTGTAGGTTATGTTATTTTTAGTAGAAACATTAAACACAAGGAAATTGATGACCAATACCAATATTCCAATATTTTACACCATCAAAAATAGGTTCGAATACATATTTACATTATTATCACTATAATAAGACTAACAGTGGTTAAGTATCATTGCTTACATTAGCACAACTTCTACTGTAACCTTTATATTAGGAGTGTTTACACTAGAAGCCCATACTAACAACAATGTTTACCCTGGAAAAGTTTACATATTTAAACATTTGGCTTCATTAGTAGCAACATTACACTATCATTTCTTACAGGAGTAGTATTCACACTAGCAATGTTTATACTAAAATCATTATAGTAGTAGTGCTTACATTATTAGTTCCTAGACTAGCAATGCTTAGTCTGGAATTGTTCGTAGCAACATTACATGTACAAACACCTTTTAATAATGCATATGTATGGGAAAAACAAGAGTGAAAAATCTAGTAAACATAGGAAGAATCCTATTGAAGATCTATCTGCAATGACATGAGCAACCCACTCAATGGTGCTGGGGAAGAGGAGACATGTATGTTGTAGTTGAGTTTTTATTTTATTTTCTTTATCACATCGGCCACTTAGGCCTTTTACCACTTTCTATAGACAGATGGTACTTATATTCTATGAAGGGGGCTAGAAGGGCACTGGAGGAGGCTATGCAATTTTCTTTGCAGGGGAGGGAGATCAGGGTAGTTGAGGGATTGATAGTGTGTTCCATTTTTGTCTGCTTTTACTATGTTGCTTCTGTTTATTTTAGTTTCTTTCGGCATGGATGTCCGATATACGGATGGGTCATGCCAAAATTTTATTTATTTTCTACTTATGTTTTAATTAATTGTTTGTGGGGGTGATTAATCCCTTATTCGATATACCAAACACATATCAATAGTATACTCGACATCATCTTCTGTACTGTGCACCTGACTTCAACTTTCGCGGGTCGGGGGGGGGGGGGGGGCTATCCAAGGGGGTTGGGGGTGTTTAGGTGGGTGGTGGGGGGTGTCCAAGGGGTTGGGGGAGCTTTCCAAGGGGGTTGGGGGGGCTGTCCAAGGGGGTTGGGGGGGGATGTCCAGGGGGTGGGGGGGGGGGGGGGGGTGGTTATCCATGGGGGTGGGGGTGTCCAGGGGTGTGGGGGGGGGGGGGTGTTCAGGGGGTGGGGGGCTGTCCTCTGTTATGTGTATAGTCACCCATTCCAGTGATTATGCACGTATGGGGATAGGTGTGTCCATGTATATATATATATATATATGCATACACAGGTGAGTGGAGACTGGTATATGCATATAAGCATATGTGCAAGGATCCCCTTGCACATGCTCATGGCCATGCGAGTGTGTGCATAAGGGCTAGGTGTACTTGCATGTGAGTGAAGGTACGTATACCCAGTGGGGGAGCAATAGCTTTTAGTTAGAAAGATCCAAGAGTTTAAGTGGACATCTTGGTTCCACCTTGAGGTAGGGTCCCTCTCCTAGCCTCTTTAATTCAAGAATGCTTTAAATTAAATTTAGATTCTTTCTTAATTCAGATTAATTATATTGAATTGAATATCTTGAATAACTATTCTTTAATATAATTGTTTCATTTGATAAATAAAGTCATGTTTTTATAATAAAACCCCTCCAACGTAGGTGCACTATCTGCGAAAACTCACAATAATAGTTATGTTGATCTAGTTTCTTAACTTATTACATTTGATTTGTGCTGAATGAGTTCTAGAATAATTGTTAAATATAATTAAATGAATTGTGTGATAAATCAATGACATGATTTTATAATAAAACCCCTCCAATAGAGGTGTGCTTTCTTCTAAACCAAAGAATAGTGATGATCAACTCTGTGATAGTATTCCACGAGTCTTGTGATCAATGTTGAGACTGAATAATCACAATTTCTACTAGTGGGGCGATGACCGAAATGTTGCCCCACCTCCTCCTGCTCCCTTCACTCCTGACCGGAAGATGCTGCCCCCTGAATGTTGCTGGACTGGGCCAACATGCTGCGGTCACGCTGCGGTCATGTCGCGGTCACGCCGTGGTCACGCCATGGTCACGCCGCAGTCACACCTTGGTCACGCCAAGGTCACGCCGCAGTAATGCCGTGATTTGTCCCTACTCCAGGATGACACCCTGTGGCGATTCACAATCCTGTCAGAATTTGATGTATGATACCTAGATAGAGTTTTAGATACATTACCCACCCATAGTTAATGGGGAGGGAGGCCCTTAGGTAGAAAATCTCTTAATTGAGTCTCTCATGAAAATATTTAGTCACCTATAGGCAACATTGGAGATGAGGGTGAAGCTTGATGCTTGTATTCTACAAGGACTATCTATGTGCTCAAGGGACATCATAGTAAATTTTAGACAATAAGAAGACTTGATAATACTTTTATAATGATATTTTTCTTTGGAAAAGTGTCCTTCAGAGTTTGAATTTTTATGATCCTGATGATCGGATGAGTGTTTTGACCCTTGTAGAGAAAATGATTCTACATTATCTTTTTTTTTCTGTGTGAAAACAGTAAACAACACATACCTCATATAGTGTAGTTGGATATTTCTATAAAAATGGGGAATTTGATGGATGATCAGCTCTGTGATAGTATTCCATGAGTCTTGTGATCAATGTTGAGACTGACTAATCACAATTTTTTCCAGCGAGGTGACGACCAGAATCTTGCCTCGCCTCCTCCCGCTCCCTTCGCTCCTAGACAGAAGATGCTTCCCTACAGATGTCACTGGACCGGGCCAACACGCCATGGTCACGCCGCAGGCACGCCACAACCACGCCACGAGAACGCCGTGACCATGATGCGGTCACGCCACAACCACCTGCATTCCAGCCCACACCAGCCACAACACTAGCTCCCACCCTCAGCCTCCTTTAAAACACTCATGGTAGCCCTCTTCCACCTACAAAACAACCCCGACCACTAGTTCCAGCCCACACCAGCCCCCTTCCATCCCCCTACCGCCTGCCTTTTCACCTGCACCAGCCACTACAGCCCGTACCAGCCACCGCACCAGCCCCCAGAACCAATTTTTATCCTTTAGTGGAAACATTACACTGGTGAATTTCATCCTTAGCTCCATTACGATTCATGTGTTATCGGTCCTAATGGATTTGAAAGTGGTGTTGAGGAATATTGAAAAATAATTACTTCTTTCATATTGTATTCTCATGGGGAGGGATGATTTTCCTAGGGCTGTGTGGATGAGGATGGCCAGACTAGTGGTATATGGTGGTATAAACTTATGCAGTGTTGAGGGATCAATGCACATTCTACAAGATAAGTTTTCTTGGGAGGTTCTTGAAGGTCGTTCTCTATGGGGAAATTTCATATCTGTCATAGTATTGATCTGACCTTGAGGATCCAAGGGGAAAGTCTCATGAATTTGGAGGGAGTTGCATGGGAACATTCTAGTTCTCAAGAAGCAGTCTCGGTGGATTGTGGAATGAGGAAACATAAACATCTGGTTCGATAACTGGGCAGGTTCCCCTCTTGGCTTTCCAGGCTGTCTGACTCCCATCATTTTGTTTGCCAAGGCATGTTGTTACCCCTATTTTACACAGGTTGTTCTTAACCACAATCAAAGTGAATGTTTTGACAACATTATTATATCTTCTTAAATGGAATGTTTAGTCTTCACGAAGTCTCCAATGGGGGTTTTCCTGGCCAATATTTACAGGTCTATACATCAGATTCCGAATGGTATCACTGGTGGTGAAAATCTTTACTAGTATAAAGAAATCCAGATTAAATGTAACTTGTTGGTTTGGTGGATCAATAACCATTGTATTCCTATGAGTGAAACTATTAGGAGCAGGGGGAGGGTGCAGGTGGGGTGTCTAGGAGGGGATGTCTAGGGGGGTGTCCAAGGGCTGTCCAGGGGGGGTTCTGGGGGTCTGTAGGGCAGGGGTCAAGGTGCATGTGGGGTGTCTAGGGGGGCTGTCCAAGGGGGATGTCCAAGGCCTGTCTAGGGGGTCTGTATGGTAGGGGGGAGGGTGCAGGTGGGCTGTCTAGGAGGGGGCGTCTAGGGTATGTCAAGAAGGGGGGTTTATGGGGGGGTGGGGGGGGGGGGTTCTAGGAGGGGTGTCCAAGGGGGTGTCTAGGGGGGGAGGGGGTGTCCAGTGGGGGTGCAAGGGGCTATCCAGGGGGGTGCAAGGGGCTGTCCAGGGGGGGCATGGGAGTATAGAGGGGGTGTCCATACCTTTTGAGCATTTCAAAAATAAAACTCCACTTTATTGTATCAAATTCCTTTGAGATATCAAGATTTAAATCAAAGTTCCCATGTTTAACCTTTCATTTCATGATGTTAACACATTCAGAGGCAGTTCTGAATATTCCTACCAGGGATAAAGCCAAAATGATTTGAAGAGATAAACCCACGGGCAATGGGACCTAACCTCATAGCAATAATTTTTTTGATGATTTTTGGAAAGGTATTCCCAATATCAATAGGTCTCAAATCCTTTACATCCACATCATTTTCCTTCTTTGGGATCAGAGAAATAAAATTGGAGTTAATTACATAGGGAATTGAGCTGTGGTTAAAGAAATCCATCATAGCGTTAAGAAGATCATCACGAACTATGTCCTAGTAGAATATAAAGAATATCACAACACTGTATTCTTCATTTAATACTCTGAATACTATGGAATCTATATTACCAAAAATCTTCATTCAAAACATCGCTAGCATGAGACCTAAAAACTTGATTCATGCAACCATCTGAACCATTCAAGAGTTGCATTCACATGGTGCAAGTTTTTCCTCATGAACACTACCTATTAGCCTACTTGTCCACACCTACAACCATAGTTCCCATTCTATAACAGCTTCATGGAATCTTATGAATCCCTATGCAACAATATTTATGCAGGCCATTGAAATGTTGTGTAACCTCAGCCTACTAAACCAGTTAAAAATTGCTCCATCATTCATGTATTTTAAATCACTTCCAAATTTTAGATATTAAGATCAATTCCAGCTTTAATATATTAGCCACCTCTTTAATTCAACCAGTGAACATGATCCACATCCAATTTCCAACTTGCATCAACTTTCATCCATTCTCCAAACACATATCAATATATTCAAATCATGAATGTCATTTCATTATGAAATTCTTCCATGCATACCTTCACACTCGGTCCTCTTCCAAGACTTCTTCTTTCTGTTAACACATCGAATGCACTATTTATATATATATATTTTCAACACATATTCAACACATCTTAAACACATCTTCAACACATCTTCAACACATCTTCATGCAATATATATTCATGCCATTATTCTTGACAAGGGGGGAGGGGGGTTTGTCTAGGAGGGAAGGGAGGGGCTGCTGGGGGAGTGGGGAGGGGTGTCCAGGGGGTTTGTCCCGTTGGGAAGGGAGGGGCTGCAGGAGGAGTGGGGAGGGGTGTCCAGGGAGGTGTCTAGGGGCTCTCCAGGGGGTGTCCAAGGGGTGTCCAATGTAACTAGACATTTCTTTAAAGCAGATCTAAACCTTGAAAGAATGATAAATACCTCACTGTATGCTTTCACCTTGAAAAAAACACCTGAGAATAAATTTCTTTCTGTAGTCCCATCTCAAACTTTTGAGATTTCATCTACTAATTTGAAACGATCTAGGGTGTGTACTGCACTAGTCTAGCAAAATTATGGGTATACTCCATCACTGATTAGCCACCTTTGGAAAGATAAATATACTCTTGGGATTTAGAATAAGCTAGGGCCTCAGCACACTTATTCTCTTTTAAAATGATCATGAAATATTTCAACATATCTATACGGTCATCCTAGTTTGAACCAGTGAGTCCCAACGTCTTCTATTAGGGCCCTCTAATAAGAACGAAACATATTTTACTCTGACAGCCTCAGGATTGTCATCAAATTCAAACATTATCACTATCTTCTCAAGACACTCCTCTTCTTCATAGGGTTCAACATTACCTCAGAAGGTGTGAGTTATTTTCTAGAGAAACTCCAAAGCATTGTCCTTCACAGGAACTGGTTCCGCTTCCCTAACCATAGTAGGACCTAAACCCACTCCCTGTCCAAAATATTGAATAGACCAGACCATAAAATACACTAATCTCTGATCAATTGTTGAGGTAGAACACTCTATGTTATCTTCAAACAGTTTCAAAAGAAGTCTCATGGGTTTCAGGGGGATGGGGGCTGTCCATGAGTGGGGGGGGGGGGGGGCAGTGGGGGTTTCCAGGGTCCAAGGGGGGTCCAATGGGGGGTTTCCGGGGGGGGGGGGGGTGAAGGGGGATGTCCCGAAGGGGGGTGGGGGTGGGGGGGTGGGGTCCAGGGGGTCCAATGGGGGGGGGGGGGTGTCCAAGGGGAGGGCCTGTAGGTCCGGGGGGGGGGGGGGGGGGTATGTCTAGGGGGGAAGGGAGGGGCTGGGGCTGTAGGTACTGTGTGTGTGTGTGGGGGGGGGGGGGGGTTCTGTCCAGGAGGGCTGTAGGTCCAGTGGGGGATACAGTGGGGGGTCTGTCCGGTGGGGTGCTGCAGGTCTGGGGGGTGTGGGGGGGGGGGGGGTTGTCCAGGAGGGGTTGTAGGTCCAGGGGGGAGGGGCTGCAGGTCTAGTGGGGGGTTGCAGGGGGTTGTAGGGGGGCGTGGTTGTAGGTCCATGGGGGAAGGGAGGGGATGCATGTCCAGTGAGGGGCTGTAGGGAGGGGTCTGTCCAGAGGAGAAGGGGGGGGGGCTGCAGGTCCAGGGGGTTTGTCCCGGGGAAGGGAGTAACTGCAGGTCCAGTGGGGGGATATAGGGGAGGGGGTCTATCCAGGGGGAATGGAGGGGCTACAGGTCTAGTGGGGGCTTTAGGGGGGGAAGGGAGGGGCTGTAGGGGGGGGGGGGTTGCAGGGGGGTTATGTCCAGGGGGGTTAAGGGAGGGGCTACAGGTCCAGTGGGGGTGTCCAGTGGGGGCGGCAGGGGGGGTATGTCCATGGGAGAAGGGAGGGGCTGCAGGTCTAGTGGGGGGCTACAAGTTCATTGTTTCATAGTGGTTAATGTGGGCGGCTTCTTTTTCTGGGAAATCCATCTATACCCACGTTTCAACAAAACTATGGGTATATATGCTAATGAGAAACTATCTATACCCATGGTTTGTTGAATCCTAGGTATGTATTCTGTGAAAAAACTATCTATACCCATAGTTTACTTAACCTTGGGTATATAATTTGGGCTGTAAAAATGTATACCTATGGTTCTGTAAACTGTGGGTAATATGAAATTTCAGTGGGATATACCCACAGTTTCTACAGAACTGTGGGTATAGGGCTATCCTGATGCCTGGGGAGCCCATGATTCATGAAATCATGGGTATAGCCTATACCCACTATTTCATGAGCTATATCCACGGTTTGAAACTGTGGGTATAAGGCAATTTTCTAGTAGTGATATGCCTTTAACAAATAATAAACTTGAACACATTATGGAAGGAATATGCTCTGAGTAAATAATACAATAATAAAACATAATAATGGGTATTCTATTAGTCGAATAACCACATGAACCATCAATACTATTTTTATAATGAGGGAATTCATAATTCGGGACATCATCACCATACCGTCAAGGCCTCGTTCCAAGACCATAAATAATCATTTTTTTAAGGCCTTGTGCCAAGAGCATAGTTTGTCTCATGAGAACTACCGATGAAGCGAGGGGATATAGTTTCCCCCAACAAACAATTTCTATGTCCAATGAATTCCTCATATGAACGTGGATAAATATAAACAACATATACATTCATATTGAAACTAATATATGAAATGTAAATAACTTTTCTCGAACATTAAGCATAAACACTAACCATTCAGAGTAAATTGGCGAATGGTTTTAAGATATCACATGCACAAAAATAATAATAATAAACCATTAAATTAAATATGGTAGATGATACCATTAAATATTAATCCCAATAATACATATGAATCAATAAGAGTGTTGAAATATATGAAGATACTCTTATAAAATCTTCGAGTAATTCTTGAGATAAATACCCTTTTACTTTGAAAAGAAGAGTTCTTTTGGAAAAAATTTTGTATAAAACCATAAGTTAAGTAATTTAGTATTTTAATAATAAAATGAGTGATTTTATAAAGATAATGGTTTCCAAAAACAGATTATAGGGTGCCTTGGAAAATGGGTTAGAATTTTAGAAATTCCCTTGAATCAGGTTTGTATTTGAGGAAGGATTTTCGAAAGATCCTTTTAGAACATATAAATCCCATTAAATGAAAGTAGGATTATGGTTTTAAAACATATATAGAACAATCACACAGAATTTATGAGGAGTAAAAAATAATACACAATAATTTCATTGAGGTAATTAGACAATAAAAAATTGCCTGAATGAAAAAGGAGGTTTGGGGGGAAAACCCCTTACCTTAAGTCTGAATGTGTTCCTCTCTTGAACTTAAGGTCCTGGAAAAAGAGATTAGACTTATTAATAATATATTTTAGAACCTATTATACAATTATTTAGTTTATAATAATTCTTTTTAGTTCATTTATTTCCTTATTGATAAATTATAATATTGAATTTCGTCGTTCCCAAGTGTTTGTTTACTTGATTTTGATAATCAGTTCACTTGTTTTTAAGTAATGGAGTTCATGTGGAATGGATGTAAATATACATAATTGAAATTACATATTATTTATGAAAATCTATAAGTGTTAATGGTATTTTCTATCATTTGGTTACATGGAAATAGGATGAATCATTAAATGAATTATTAATGACATTCACTTAGATTATTTTAGCAGTATTTTGATTATTAGGAACTAGTTTGGTCATATGATGTAATAATATATATGTATACCAGATCCTAAATATTATTTAGGTTATAATACATATATTATATTCTGGTTCAACCATAAAAATGGTTTCATGACAAGTAATTAAGGATAAAATTAATAATGAAACTTCGTCGTCCATGAAGCTTATAAATTAGAACCTCATGGACGCTGATTTCGTTTATAAAATTAAAGGGAGATAGTAAGGATATTGATGATGATTATTCCATTAAATCAATATAATTAAATTAAATATATTATACTGGAGTTATCATATCCATTTTTATATATCATATGGGGTAGGATAACAAAAGAAGATAAATTGAAATAAAACTAAATGAAAAATAACGATGCTTTACCTCTTGAAATAAAGTCATTGAGAATCTACTTAAGGGAAGAAATTTTTGTATTTTGGAATGACCAAGAGATTATTGGACGTGGGGAGTGACTAGGGAAGGGTATTGGGGCAGAACATAGAGGAGCTTTACAACTTAGATGAGTGAAGAGAAGAAGGAATGATGTGAGGGTTTATAGTGGAGGAGAGGAGGGTTTTCATAATTTTTTAACCATTAGTTTATTAATTTCTTTCAAGACCAGAAATAGTGATGATTCCATGACCAAGAATAGTAGTAAATTCATGTAATTTCTAAAAAATGTACATTTAAATCATCCATGACTCATGCTTGATGAAGAAATTCAGGTTTTAGCATTTATTGTGAATTATTGTATTTTACTATTCATAAAAAAATCACATTTTTTAAGAAAATCCCAAAAATTCACCCAAACCATTTTTTGATGCATAGAATCCAAATATGAATTCCATTTTTAAAAAATAATTTTCTAAATATGATTAATTTAATATTGAATTTAAATCACAATTTATTATAAAAAATAGTTTTAAAACATTTATTTACTTATTCCAAAACATATGTATATCGTACTTAAACTTGAATATTATTTATATACTATCATAGGTAAGGTTAATATTAATCAGGGTATATCACTATTCATAAGGGTATGTTACTATTCATAAGGGTAGGTTACTATTCACCCAAAATTATGTTTTCCTTATCGGACTCCAAATAACTTACTGATCACAAATGTGTATGTCATATTTCCGAATTCACATCACAAAAGTGAAAAACTTATATTTAAAGGTCACATAGAACTTAGTAGTTCATTGTGTTGTGATTTCATGTGATTATGACATATTTATAAAAAAGTAATTTCTGTTGAAAATTCTTGGGTTGTTACATTCTCCCCTCCTTACAAAAATTTCACCATAAAAATTCACAAAATGTTACCTAAAAAGATTCGAGTATGTCTTCAACATAAGCTCTTCAGGCTACCATGTTGCCTCTTAGATTTTATGATTTCTCCAAAGTAACTTTATAAGATGAGTTCTCTGATTCCCCAACAATTGTTCTTTAGTGTCCCTAATCCGGATAGGCACTTCATAATAAGATAGTTCAGGTTCCAACTCCATACCTTCAGAAGTGAGGACATGCATTGGGTCTGGCACATACTTCCTTAACATTGGTACATGGAACACAATGTGAACTTTGGATAGACTTGTAGGCATTGTCAAATGGTATTCTATGGATTCAATTCGATCCAGAATATCAAAAGGTCTAATGTACCTGGGACTTAATTTTCCCTTATTACCGAATCGTATAATACCATTCTAGGGAGATACATTTAAGAAAACACGATATCCTTCTTGAAATTACAAATCCATAATTCGGTTATCAGCATATATCTTTATCCTACTGTGAGCTATTTTGATATGGGTTTGGATAATCTTCACATTTTCCGTTGTTTCCTCAACAAGTTTTGGGCCTACGGGCATTTTTTCACCAACACCATCCCAGTAAGTTGGTGTATGAAACCTCTTTCCATATAACACTTCTTATGGTGCCATATGAATACTTGAATGGAATCTATTTTTATAGGAAAATTCTACGAGAGGTAAATACTGATCCCACATACCTTAAAAGTCAAGTGAACAAGACCTCAACATGTATTCCAAAGTTTGAATAGTCTGTTCTGATTGTCCATCAGTTTGTGGGTGGTAGACAATGATCAAATGAAGATCAGTATCTAGGACCTTCTAAATAATTTTCCAGAATTGCGATGTAAAACAGAGATCACAATCAAAAAAAATTGATAAGGGTACACCATGAAGTCTTACCAATTCTTTAATATATAGTCTTGCTAAATGTTCAAGTGGTAAATATTTTCTTATAGAAAGAAGATGTGATGATTTTGTAAGATGATAAATAATGATCCATATCGCATCATTATTTCTTAGAGTCTTTGACAGCCCCATGAAAATTTCTATCATAATATCATCCCATTTCCACGTAGGAATATGAAGGGGTTGCATGAGTCCCCCAGGATATTGCCTTCTAGCCTTCATCTATTGACAAACGAAATATCTCGACACATAATAAGCAATCTAACTTGATAAAACACAATTTTATTGAATATTTTATTGATAATAAATGATAAAATTTCCTCAAATTATGCTAAATATGATCAATTATGAAATATTTGGGATTAGATCATTCATTTGCAAATTTGATGAAAATTCCAGTTTTACACTTTTAAAAGTTACTGTAGTAGTTCCGTCATAAATATTGTTATGTAAAATATTTTGATTTAAAATTTTTTAAGTGTGTTTATAACATAATTGTCTACAAATTATATTAAGAACATGAGAGATGAATCGTGAATTTGAGTGGAGTAAATGGGACATGAAGACAAAGTTGGACAGAACCATCTAGATTGGACACCACTTCACTATTTGGGATGTATCTTCTTCATCAGAACTTGGATTGAGACCAAATTTTAAGGGAAGATCGGGAAAATAATTAGAAACAAATAACCTTTTTATAAGGATGGCCAATTCATTCGTTTTAGAGGTCAACTATTCGGTGAAACTTAGAATAACATATTTGGCCGAGTTTTCATTTCACACTTAAAAATGTTATGTAACCCTAGCCCTGAAAAACACTATTTATATGGGATTTTCACTCTTTGGGAGGGATGGTCGAGGCTCTGGGAAGGTATGGTTGAAAGGGTGTCTCTTTGGAACACCTTACAACCCTTGGAAGAAGTAAGGCTTTGTGAAAATTTCTCTTCCAAGAAGGCTCTCCTCTCCCACCTCCTCTTTGTTTTTCCTTGTTTTTATGCTTATAATGTGAATTTTCTTCAATAAATATTCGGTGTTATTCTATTTTCATATTCTTATTTTTCTTATTGGTTTGGAATCTAAGAGTGTATATGAGATTGGGTGTTCCCCTTTCAATCCATTGCTTATATAAAACGTTTCCACAATAACAACTCCACTCATGGAAGAGTGATTTATTTCGTAGTTGATCTAATCCCCAATCCCTTCATTAATTTATTTTAAATACATAAACATACTGTAATTTATAAATTGTGATCAACTAATTAAGTTTTAATTTCTATGTGACTCAATCAAATTTCACTTGACCGCATGGTCGGGCTTGTGTAAACCATGTGAGTGAAACCTCAATCGCAAAATATAATCACTTTGGGATAGAATTGTAGGGTTTAAGTCTCATACCTAAACACAATTAATTATCAAATTCTAGGGAGGATATTCTGAACTAATTTACCACTGAAAACAAGTTGGCTTTTGGATCACAATCAAAGCAGGGTGCCGCGATTGAAGGTCCTGAAGTTAACCTAGGGCTCATTTTCACAAATATTTGTGGTTGTGTTAATTTCCGTAGGGTTCGTAGGTTAACAAGGTTAGGGGATAATGATTGAATGAATTATAATTATATGGGATTATGATAAAATAATGATGAATGGGTTTGATTATATCAACCACATCTTCTCATATAAGTGTTTCTAAGAAATTGTCTCTTGACTGTTGCTTCTCATTTTCGTGTTTAATTTACTGTTTGAAAAGTCACAAAACAAACCCCCCATATTTCTTTTCCTTTGTTTTGAACTATTTAAATACTTACTTAAAACCCATTAATAGTTGTTTAATTCACTTCCTCCTTGAGAGAACAACCTAGGTCAGCCACTATGGTGCACTTAGTAAAATCACAAATAAATATTTTTGAGAGCATGTGCGACAACATCCTTTCAAATTGGTGTCGTTGCCATGGAGGAAAGTAATTATTTAAACCAATTAGAGGTATTTATTTTATTTTAAATTTTATTCTCATCCTATCTTCTTTCTTCCTTCTTTACCCAATATTATTATTTTTTCTTCTTTTCTTTCTTCTACTTCTTTTTGGAACATCAACTCAAACTTCTCATTTTTTATTTTACTATGGTCCACTTTTCTTCTTTTAATTTTTATTTGATTTATAACACGAACTAATCCCAAATATCTCTTAGATCTTGACCCTGAGATTGAACGCAGCCTTAGGGCTCGAATCAGATATTCTCAGTCTACGATAAGTTTCAACATTCAAATAGTTGGAGAATTTCTCAACTCCAAGAACATTGAAATTGGAAACACTTATAATTCCAACATAAAACAAGAACCAATGGCTGAAAATAATGGAAATGAACTTAATAGAACTATTCAAGAATTGGCTGCACTTGATATTAATTATCAACCAAATTGTATTGCATACCTGAATCTTAAATCAAACTTTGAACTGAAATCTGGGTTAATTCATCTTCTTCCAAAGTTTCATGGATTATATGGTGAGGATCCAAACAAAAATTTGAAATAATTTAATGTGGTTTTCTCAACCCTTAAACCTAGAAATTTTTCTAAAGATCAAATCAAACTAAGAGCATTCCCATTCTCTCTAGATAGAGCTGTAAAAGATTGGATTTATTATTTACAATCTAAATATGTAACTTGTTGGAACGATTTGAAACATATTTTTCATGTAGATATTTTTTCTGGCTTCAAGGACCACATCCATTCGAAAGGAGATCTTAGGGATCAATCAATCCCAAGGGGAGTCAGTGTATGAGTATTGGGAGTGATTCAAGAAGTTGTGAGCAAGCTGCCCACACCACCAATTTAGTGAGTGACTTCTCATCCAATACTTCTATAAAGGACTCACATATATGGAGAGGAGCATGGTGGATGTTGTCGCTGGAGGAGCATTAGTGGAGACACCAATAGTTGCACATGCGTTGATCGATAAAATGGCCCAAAAATCCCAACAATTCGGCGATAAAGGTACACCACATGTCAGGGGAGTACATCTGGTAAGTCCATATTCTCTTTAAATTCATTTTATTGATACCAAGTTGGAATAATTGATAACTATGGTGAGGTAGATTGATTTGGAACAAAAGACATCCCAACCCCCTCCTCCAAGGCCTTGTGGAATTTGCACTGAGACAAGCCACCCAACTGACTACTGCCCACAACTACAAGAGAAAGAAGATTGTGCAGTAGTGTTTCTTAGGAGACCATATCAGCATCAACGACAAAAATATCCCCAAAAGAAGATTTATTCATTTGCACCAACATACAACCAAGGGTGGAAAGATCAATCAGGCATGAGGTATGGCTCTGGACAAAAACAATAGACCCCTTTTTAACAAAACTTACAAAAGCCTCCACCTTACCAGCAGGGTTTCAAAAAACCCCAAAGGAGATTTGAATCTCCAGCATCAACAAGCCAACAACAAGGGAATCCCCCAACCAAGGTAGATTCTAAGACTGATGACATTTTGAAGCAAATTGTTCTTAATCAACAGAATGAGCTGAAGAGTCAAGGTTTGGAGGTGAGGGAGTTGAAGACTCAAATGAGCTAGATTGATATAGCCCTCCATGAATAGGTAATTAAGAATTCTAGAAATCTACCTTCCCAACCTACTCCAAATCCCAAGGAGAATGCTAGTTCCATCACATTGAGAAGTGGGAATCAAATGAATGATACATATATACCTACCATTCTACCAGGATTCACCTCAAATACGAAGAATCCCCATTCAATACCATCTAAAGAGAAACCAAAAGAGAAAGATAAAGGTAAGAAAAAGATTGATGATATTCCTCCTAAACCCATTCCATTTCCAAATAGGGTTGTAAAAACAAAGAAGATGGATGAGGAGGTGATGCAAAAAAGAAGTTTTGGACACATTCAAGCGCGTGGAGATAAACATCCCTTTACATGAAGCCATTAAACAAATACCAAGGTATTCAAACTTCTTAAAATAAATTTGTAACAATTGAAGAGGGATCAAGGGAAATGAGAGGATCAATCTTGGAAGTAATTTTTCAACACTCAATACACCAGCTATAGTAATTCCAACAAAGTTTAAGGATCCATGGACATTAAAAATACCATGCACCATAGGGGAGTTTCAATTTTTTGATGCTATTTGTGATTTGGGAGCTTCTATAAATGTGATGCCTCACTCTGTATTATCTTCTTTGCAGGTAAGTGAGCTGAAGCTGATGAGATTAGTGGTGCAGTTGGAGAATAGTGCTATAACATATCCAGCGGGAGTCCTTGAGGATGTACTTGTTCGGGTAAGAGACATGATCTTTCCAGCAGATTTCTACGTTCTTAACATAGAGGATGACCAGGTAAGTTTGCATTCTACCATTATATTAGGTAGAACTTTCCTCAAAACTGAAAAAAATATCATAAATGTCAATGAGTGTACACTTTCCATGGAGTTTGGTGATGAAGTTGTTATATTTAATGTTATGGAATCCATGAAGTACCCTTCCGAGGACCGTTCTGCTTTTGTTATCTCTCATTTTGAACCACCAAATAAAAACTCCAAGGATTTTGATTGTCCTATGCTTAGGTATATTATTAGTATTGGTTCTAGTTTGATGTCTAAGAGTACAACCACACCTATTTATAATGCAGAAGACTCTCTCAGATTTGATTTTGAAATGGAATCATATTCTGATTTTGATCATGTGAACTCTGATTATGACATGGCTGTTGAGTTTGATGATGGATTTGATGCTTTATTCTCTGATTTTGATGATGTATATTCTGATACTGATGTTCATTGTGCACATATTTCAGTTCATTCAATTTCTCCATCCATACGTCACCCCCTATATTGGAACTCAATCCATTTCCACCTAATCTGAAATACTCATACTTGTTAAGTGGTGAAAAATTACCTGTTATCATTGCTAACAATCTCCCTTTTGGACATGAAGAAAAACTTTTGAATCTTTTGAGGGAGAACATCAGGGAAATCGGGTGGACCTTGACTGACATATTAGGTATTATCCCCTCCATTTTCATGCATATAATTCTCTTGGAGGATGGGGCTAAATCGGTTAGGCAGCCACAAAGGAGACTCAATCCAACCCTTCGGGAAGTTGTTAAAAAAGAATTTGAGAAATTTCTCAAGGTATGTATAATCTTTCCCATTTCAGATTCTCAGTGGGTAAGTCCTATTCATGTTGTGCCTAAGAAAAGTGGTGTTACAGTTGTTAAAAATGATAAAAATGAGTTAGTTCCAATGAGGGTGCAAAACAATTGGCGTGTGTGTATTGATTACATGAAACTATATCAGTCTACTTGAAAAGGGAATTTCCCATACCATTTATTGATCAAATGCTCGAGATACTAGCTGGGAAGATACATTATTGTTTATTGGATGGATTTTCTAGATATTTTCAGGTTCCTGTTGCTCTGGAGGATTAGGAAAAGACAACATTCACTTGTCCATTCGGTACATTTTCCTACCGGAGGATGCCATTTGGACTTTGCAACGCCCCAGGTAACTTCTAGAGATGCATGGTGAGTATTTTTTTATGATTTTTTTGAGACCAAAATGGATTTATTTATGGATGAATTTATAGTATATGGAACCTCATTTGATGAATGTATAAGTAGTTTGGGAAAGGTGTTGAATCGTTGTATTGAGAAGAATCTGGTCTTGAACTTTGAAAAGTGTCATTTCATGGTAGAGCATGGACTTGTCTTAGGGAATGTAGTGTCAAAACATGGGATAAAGGTTGATAGATCTATGTTAGATATTATTTCATCCTTACCATATCCTTCATGTGTGTGTTATTTTAGATCTTTCCTAGGGCATACTGGATTTTATCGACGCTTCATCAAAGATTTTAGTAAGATTTCTCTTCCTATGTCACGATTACTTCAAAAGGATTCTGATTTTGTGTTTGATGATTCTTAAAAGACTTACTTTGATGAGATAAAGAAGTGTCTGACCAATCCACCGATCATACAGCCCCCACGGTGGGATATTCCTTTTGAGCTTATGTGTGACACCTCCAACTTCGCAGTTGGAGTTGTCTTATCTCAAAGGGTGGAAGGACATTCACATGTGATCTCCTATGCTTCAAGGACATTGGATTCTGACCAATCAAACTACACAAACACATAAAAGGAGTTTCATGCTGTCATATTTGCTTTAGATAAATTCCGTTCATATTTATTGGGCTCCAAAGTAGTAGTTTTTTCTGACCATGCAGCTCTGAGGTACCTCTTGAAGAAACCAGATGAAAATCCCATACTTATCTAATGGATGCTCCTTCTTTAAGAATTTTATATTGAGATATAGGAAAATAAGGAGTCATAAAACATAGTGGTAGACCACATGAGTAGGCTTACTCACACACTAGAGGATAACACCTTGGACCAGGTACCACTTCGAGAAACTTTCCCCGATGAGCATCTTTATTCCATATTAGGTATGCATCCTTGGTATACTGATTTAGTTAACTACCTTTTTTCCTTTTAAATCCCTACAAATTTAAAGAAACATCAAGTCCAAAAGTTAAATAGAGAGTCGATATTTTTTGTTTGGGATGATCCATACCTTTGGTGCATGTGTAGTGACCAAATTATTAGGAGGCGTGTTCTTAATCACGAGTTTGAGTCTGTTCTACAGTACCGTCATACACTTGTTTGCGGTGTAAAATTTGGACCCCAACAGATATCTAGGAAGGTTTTGGACACTATATTATATTGTCCTAGATTATTCCTTGATTCCCATGTGTTTTGTAAGTCATGCCCTCATTGCTAATACACTGGAAACATTTCTAGGAGACATGAGATGCCCCAACAACCCATACTATTCTATGAAATTTTTGATGTATGGGGAATCGATTTTATGGTTCCTTTTCCTAGTTACTTTGGTTTTTTGTATATTTTGGTTTCTGTTGATTATGTGAGTAAATGGGTGGAGGCTAAGGCCACTAGGACTGATGATTCTAATATTGTTGTGGACTTTGTCAAAGCGCATATTTTTGGCAGGTTTGGAGTACCGAAGGCCATCATCAGTGACCAAGGGACAAACTTCTGCAATTGGAATATTTCTTCCCTTCATCGGATGTATGGGGTGACACACAAAACATCAACACCATACCACCCCCAAAAAAATGGTCAGGATAAGGTTTCAAATCATGAGTTGAAACAAATTTTGGAGAAAACCATACAACCAAATAGGAAAGATTGGAGAATGCACTTAGATGATGCTTTGTGGGATTATAGAACAACATAAAATACATCAATTGTTATGTCCCCATTTTTTATTGTTTTTGGGAAAGCGTGTTATCTCCCCATGGAATTTGAGCATCAAGATTATTGGGCTATAAAGAAATGAAACATGGATTTAGCCCAAGCTAGAATCCAAAGGAAGCTACAAATTCAAGAGCTTGAGGAGATTCAATTGTCTTTATATGAGAATTCAAGGCACTATAAGGAATGATCAAAAGCATATCATGACAAAATGATCCAAAAAAATGAGTTTCATGTCATAGAGAAAGTCCTTCTCTACAGTTCACGACGGAAGTTGAGGCCTAGTAAGTTGCGTCCCATATGGTTAGGTCCTTATGTTGTGACTAATATTTTTCCTTATGGTGCAGTGGAGATCACAAAAGAGGACATAGGAAGGAGATTTATAGTCAAAAGGGAAAATTTGAAGAAATACATTGAGGTACTTCCTAATGACCAATGGATTTCATCACACTGCATGTCTCTATCATCACTTGAGAATAACAATATGTTCCTAACCCTTTCACTTTTATATTGTTTGTCCTATTTAAAATTTTTCATTTCATGTGCATATATCATCTAATGGTTTCACATTGAGGACAATCCAAGATTTTATGTGTGGGGGAGGTAACCTTTTAGTTTAGTAATTTCAATTGTTTTCCTGTTAAAAAAAACAAAACCAAACAAAATTTTTTGTGTTTTTCAAATTCTGTGTGTTTATTTTTCAGATTTTGTGTGTTTTTGAAACTTTTGAGCTGAAATGATTCTCATAACCATTTTGAAATACATATCAATAATTGAAACAATTTATCCTACGAAACTGAGCTTAAATGAATGCTGAAAATGACTTTGTTTCAAGTTCAAATATTTATTAATTTCATGAAAAGTACACAGAAATTTGAATCCAATGACACATCTCACTGTTTTTATATTTGAAATCACTTTCCTGTGAGGATTATGAACCATTATTTTCATATTATTTACATTTACCTCACTTATTGAGAGAACCATACCATGCTTGATTTAACCATAATTTGATTTATTTTTGTCAAAACTTGAGGGTTTGAGGTACTTATGTTTAAATTATGGAGAAATTTGTTTGGTATTAAAGCCCCTATTTCTAGAATCTTTTTTATAATGGCCTACCATGAACATTTAATCCTTCTAGCCCTTATAATCCATGAATAGTCTATTAGGTTAGCCATATTACAAGCAAATTGTTCCTATCCAACCAACTCTTGAAGTGAAATTGCATAATCTAGTTGAACTTAAGTGTGGGGGAAGCTGTATTATGTTGTGCTACCACATTCTATGATAATTTGGGTGGAAAATTAAGTTCCGAAGAGTTGTGTTTTCTGTTGAAGAAAATAATCATATTTAAAGCTATGCCTTTTCTGGAGCTTTCATGATAAGTGAAGTTGTGCCTTTTTGGAACATCTAATAGAGAGAAAAAGTTGTGCCTATCTGGAGCTTTCAAGAAAATCATGTTTGAGAAGATTGACATTTTTACTACTGAAATGTTGAATGGTGTGCACATTCCTTTATTTTTCATGATGATGAACATGAATCGATGCTATGGGGATTGAGGAGGAGAACATATTAAAGTGAAAAATAGATTAATGCAATTTTTCTTCAAAAAGAGTCAATCCCTCCTCATTCAGCCTTAGAATATTTCACATCTTAATCCTACCAACCGAAACCCAAAAAAATAACCATAAAATGTCCTCATGATAAACATATATCCTTGACTCACATCGGGTGGTGATGTAAGAATTTATCAAGCCTATGGTGACCCTTGTATGAGTTTGGATGAGAAAGACATTGCTAAAAATTGACATCTGTGTGATAAGAGAAAATTCAATTGAGGTAAGTGTTTTGTGCATGAGAGGATAAATGATGTGGAAATATATTGAATAATATAAATGGAGAACTTAAAATAATTTTTTTTTATAAGGCATGATATATTTTGTTTCTTGGTGTGGAATTGTTGGATCTCAAGGATATGTGTTTTAATTTTTTTTGATTTGATATTGATGTTTACTTGATATGAGGTTTTGCCAAGGAGTGTAAAAGGGTAAGTGTGGGGGAGTTGATAAAACACAATTTTATTGAATATTTTATTGATAATAAATGATAAAATTTCCTCAAATTATGCTAAATATGATCAATTATGAAATATTTAAGATTAGATCATTCATTTGCAAATTTGATGAAAATTCCAGTTTTACCCTTTTAAATTTTACTGTACTATTTTGAGAATAAATATTGTTATGTAAAATATTTTGACTTATAATTTTGTAACTATATTTCTAAATTAATGGGATACAAATTATATTTAGAACATGAGAGCTAGATCGTGCATTTGAGTGGAGTAAATGGGCCATGAAGACAAAGTTGGACAGAACCATCCAAATTGGACACCACTTCACTATTTGAGATGTATCCTCTTCATCTGAACTTTGATTGATCCAAAATTTGGAGGGAATCTCGGGGACATAATTAGGAACAAATAATCCTTCTATAATGCCGAAAAATTCATGCGTTTTGGTGGTAAAATATGCGGTGAAACTTGGAATAAAATATTAGGCCGAGTTTTTATTTCACACTTAAAAAGGTTATGTAAAACTAGCCCTCAAAAACTCTATTTAAATGGGATTTTCACTCTTTGGGAGGGATGGCAGAGTCTCTGGAAAGGTGTGTCAGAAAGGGTGTCTCTTGGGAACACCTCACAACCCTTGGAATAAGTAAGGGCTTTTGCAAAGTTCTCTTCCAAGAAGGCTCTCCTCTCCCACCTTCTCTTTGTTTTTCCTTGTTTTTATGCTTGTAACGTGAATTTTATTCAATAAATCTTTTGTGTTATTCTATTCTCATCTTATTATTTTTCTTCTTGGTCTAGAATCTAAGAGTGGAGACAAGATTGAGTATTCCCATTTCAATCCATTGCTTATGAAAAACGTGTCCACGATAACAACTCCGCCCATGGAAGAGTGATTTATTTAATAGTTGATCTAATCCCCACTCCCTTAATTTAGTTATTTTAAATCAATAAACATATTGTAATTCATAAATTATGATAAATTAATTGAGTTTTAATTTCTAAGTATCTCAATCAACTTGCACTTGACCGCGTGGTCAGGCTTGTGTAAACCGTGTGAGTGAAACCTCAATCTCAAAATCTAATCACTTTGGGATAGAATTGTAGGGTATAAGTCTCATCCCTAAACAAAATTAATGCTCAAATCCAGAATGATATTCTTCCCTAATTTACCACTAACCATAAGTTGTCTTTTGGATCACAATCAAAGCAGGGTGCTGCGATTGAAGGTCCCGAAGATAACCTAGGGATCATTTTTACAAATATTTGTTGTTGTGTTAATTTCTGTAGGGTTCGGAGGTTAAAAAGGTTAGGGTATCATAATTTAATGAATTATAATTATATAGGATAATGATAAATTAATGGTGAAGCTGTTTGATTAGATCAACTATGTCTTCTCATATAAGTGTTTCTATGAAATTGTCTCTTGATTGTTGCTTCTCATTTTCGTGTTTAATTTACTATTTGAAAAGTCAAACCCCCCCATATTTATTTTCCTTTTTTGGAAATATTTAAATACTTAAATCCCATTAATATTTGTTTAATTCACTTCCTCATTGAGAGAACGACCTAGGTCAGCCTCTATGCTGCACTAAGTAAAATCACAAATAAATATTTGTAAGAGCGTGTGAGACAAAGTCCTTTCATCCCTCTTCATGTTTTCTAACCAAAAATGTTCCTTTAGATATATATACATCATTTTTCTACTAGGGTGCATAGAGAAATTAGAGCTATGAGCATCATCCAATAGTTCCCACTTTAGATCTGGAATAGTGCGAACACAAAGCCTCTTTCCAAATTTCAAAATGACATCTTCATATACGAAGTCAATCAACTTCCCATCATTTACAACATTAATTTTCTTTTGAAACTTTTCATTATCTATCTGAGAAATATTTATCCTTTCTTGTAATGAAGGTTTGAAAACCATTTGAAAATTTAGTGATGTGTTACCTTCCATGATAATTCCTATATCCATCTTTACTAGATCCATGAACATAGGATCCATTTCAATTCTCATCATGTTCATAATTTTGTGGTCCTATCTACTCAAAGCTTATGCCACCTTATTTTTCTACCATAGGTGGTAGTGTATTATGCAATCATAATCGTTGAGTAGCTCAATCCATATCCTTTGTCTCATATTGAGTTCTTTCTGTGAGAAGATATATTTTAAACTTTTATGATTTATATATATCTCACATTTTTTTCTATAGAGGTAATGTCACCAAATCTTTAGATAAATGATTACTGCTGCTAACTCAAGACCATGAATTGGATAGTTTTTTTCATGAATTTTTAATTGCTTTGATGCATAGGAAATAACTCGATCATACATTAGGACACAACCAAGTCCTTTATTTGATGAATCACTATAGATCACAAACTCAAAATTCCCTGATGGTAGGGTTTGGATCAGATCATTCACTAAACTCCCCTCTAATTCTTCAAAATAGTCCTCAAATTATTTTTTCCATACAAACTTAACCCATTTACATGTAATCTTGGCCATTCGGTTCACTAAACCAGAATTTGTTTTGAACAAAACTCCGATAATAACATGCTAAACCAATAAAACTATGTACCTCAGTTATGTTTATTAGAGTAGGTCCTTCTTGAAAAACCGTTGTATTTACAGGATCAACAAATATTCCATCTTTAGAGACAATGTATCCCAGAAAGGAAAATGATTGGAACCAAAATTCATACTTATTGAACTTCCAATATAATTCATTTCTTCTAAGATTATTCAGAATAGTGAGCAAGTGATTTTCATCTTCTTCATATATTTTATATTATACCAATATATCATCAATAAACACCACCAAAAAGTCATCAAGATATTCCTTGAAAACTCTATTGATTAGATCCATGAAAACAAATGGTGCATTAGTCAATACAAAAGGCATTACTGTAAATTCGTAATGATCATACTTGGTTTGAAATGCTGTTTTTGGAAATTCTACCTTACTCACAAGAAACTGACGATATCCATACCGAAGATCAATCTTCAAAAAATATTAGGCTCCATGAAGTTGATCAAATAAATCGTCAATGCATGGTAGGGGATACTTGTTTTTTTATTTTTATAGCATTGATCTCCCTGTAATCAATGCACAACCTCATGGACCCATCTTTCTTCTTAATGAAAATAATAGGGGCTCCCCATGGAGAAATACTAGGGTGAATAAATCCTTTTTCACTCAATTATTCTAGTTGTTCCTTAAATTCTATTAATTCCACAGTGTAAATTCTGTAAGGGGTCTTTGATATGGGCCTTGAACCAAGAAATTAAGTCAATGGAAAACTCAATTTCCCACTCTAGAGGATGTCTAGGTAAATCCTATGGAAAAATGTCAAAATATCATTGAAAAATAGTTACATCCTCTATTTTAACATTATTCTCCTCACCCATAGTTTTTGAATTCCCTTCCTCCCCAATCATTGATTTCAGTAGAGCTAGTGGGGGTGGATCTATATGAGAATCAAATGATGTTGTTTCTACCCTAAAGATAAGGGATTCCACACCATCCTAAAAAATTATAACCTCCTTCTTCTTGAAATAAATTTTCACATCATGGTTCGAAAGCCAATACATAACAAGGATTATATCAAATTCAATCATGGAAATGATAATAAAATCAGTAGATAATGCCTATTTATATGCCATAATGATGTCTTCCTGAAACAAATTTATTGCAATGATACTTCATTTAGGAGTTTTGACTGACAACTACCTTATTAAATAAAATTGAAGATATATAATTTTCTTCGAAAATTGGGAAGATATGAAAGAATGCAATGATCCAGAATAAAATAAATAATTGGCTATGTTTGATGAAACAATTAATGTACCTACCACCACATCGTTAGGAACTTCATCCTTTTCAGTTGTGACTGCATAATCTTGGCCTTTATCCCTTGGCCTTCTATGGGGAATGTTTACCTGAAACTTAGGACATTCATGTGCATAATGTCCCATATCCCTGTAATTATAGAATTGAACTTTGGTAGCTTCTTTCTTCCCCTTACAATCTCGATATAGGTGGCCTTTTTCTATGCACTTGTAATAGGATCCCTTTCCCTTCAGGTAAGTGTCAGGGTGTTTCTTATCACAGTTAACATAGGATGTAATTTAAACTCTTCCCTTATTCCCCATTTCCTTATTTCCTTTTCTCGAGTTTTTGACAGCCCTCTTCTTCTCTTGTTTTTCTTTAAAGTCATATGACTTAGAAAATTATTTTTCTGTCTTGATAGCACTTGAGACTATATCTTCATATGAAGAGAAACTTTGGGAGATTATATCCCTTCAGAGAAATGGTTTTAAACCATCAAAGAATCAATCAATTTTGCTCTATGGATTACTTATGTAGTCCGCAGCATGCCTTTCCAGCCTTGTAATGTTGGCTTCATACTTGGAAACATTTTCATTCTCCTTCTTCCTCAGATTCAAGAATTTTCTCTGCATATCCACTCATTGTTCATGGGGGAAATATTTTTCTTGGAAGATTTCCTTAAAATCCCTCTATTCCAACTCTTTTATTTCTTCCTCATCCTCTGTGTTTTGGATTAACTACCAACACTCTGCATCTCCCGATAGAAGATACACTAACATGACAACCTTCTCTCTTTTTTACACCCCAAACCAATAAATATCTTTTTTAGGGAACATATCCACCACTCTACTATAAAAGGTTTTTTATTCCCATTGAATGATAGAGGATGTTTCCGCATAAAGAAATATAACATATCTTCTCCATGTGGTGGATCCATATGTTCCATATGGGTAAGTTTATTATTCATAACCTGAGTAAGTTGTCCTAGTATAGTTATAAGTTGCACAGCACCTGCCACAACACCAGAGCCAACTTCATTATCTTGCATCAGAAGGAAATCCCTATATGGGACACATGTGTTCATGCGATTTTCATTCCTTCCACTAGGCACCATTTCTTAATAATTTTATATGCTAGATTAGGGAATGAATCATAATTTATAATCGAAATGTAGAAAAAAATACTAATCATAAATCAAAATTATATACGTAAGAAATATATTAATCATAATCATGATATCCTTGAGGAAAAATTTCCATTTAAATCCTTCATAATGGCTTGTAAAAAAAATGAATTATCCCAAGAATATCCCCTAAGAGTGTCAATACCAAGAGTGCAGCAAGGTCCATTTTCATGTACTGGGATACCCCGAGTAAAGCTCAAAACTCCTTGTTAGAGTTTTCACTCCTAGGTACATCTATGCTTGAGACACCTCTACCTATTTGTATCCAGAAAGGGATATATTTTCTAGAAAGATCCACATAATCTATTCCTTACCAAAATTATAGGACGTTCTTGTATTTTTTTCCTCAAATACTACCTTAGGGAATTGTTCCCTAATCTACATTTTCTAATATAGTTTCCATGTTTTCTACTAAACTTTCTATGATACCAACTGTAAGGACCCGACCCCAATTGACCAGAGTCAGTGACTTATTTAATTACATTGGCATATAGACAAGGAATATGCATCCTAAAGGATTGAGTAGTTTATTAGTGTTGGAAACAAGATACATACATAATTTCAACATTACGACTGGAAAAGAAATACAACATAGAAACTCCTTTAACAACATCCATAACTCCAAAGTTATTTCAGCATGCTATTCATAATAAAATTATTCATGTCCTGAGAAAATGAAACTTAAGAAAGGGGTAAGGTCAAATGTTCCATAAGGGTAAGAAATATAGCATAAGATATATAAACATTAGGCATGTTGAATAACTAAAAACATATGCCTTTAACAAATAATAAATTTGAACTCATTATGGCCAGAATATGAGTTGTGTAAATAATTGCATAATAAAACATAATCATGGGTATTATACTAGTAGAATAACCACATGAACCATCAATACTATTTTAATAATGAGGGAATTCATAATGCGGGATATCATCACCATAACGTCAAGTCCTCGTGCCAAGGCCATAAATAATCATTTTGTCAAGGACTTATTCTAAGACCGCAGTTTGTATCATGAGACCTACTGATGCACCGAGGGGATATAATGGTCCCCACATGACACTTTATATGTCCAATGAATTCCTCATATTAATGGGGATAAATATAAAAAACATATACATTCATATTGAAACTAATATATGAAATGTAAATAATTTCCCCTGGACAGTAAGGATAAACACTAACCATACGGAGTAAATTGGTGAATGGTTTTAAGATATCACATCCATAAAAATAATAATAAAAACCACTAAATTAAATATGGTAGATGATACCATGAAATATTAATCCCAATAAAACATAATAATCAACAAGAGTGTTGAAACATATGAAAATACTCTCATAAAATCTTCAAGTAATTATTGAGATAAATACCCTTTTACATTGAAAAGAAGAGTCCTTTTGGAAAAATATTTTTATAAAACCAGAAGTGAAGTAAGATATTATTTTCAAAATAAAATTAGTGATTTTATAAAGATAATTTTTTCCAAAAACATATTATAGGGTGACCTTGAAAATGGGTAAGAATTTGGGAAATTCCCTTGAATCGAGTTTGTATTTTGGGAAGGATTTTCGAAAGATATTTTTAGAACACATAAATCCCATAGAAGGAAAGTAGTATTCTTGTTGTTAAAAAAATATAGAAAACTCCCAAAAAATTTATTATGAGTACATAATAATATACAATAATTTAATTGAGCTAATTAGACAATAAAAACAACCCGAATGAAAAAGGAGGTTCGTGTGGAAAAAAACCCTTACCTTAAGTCCGAATGTGTTCCACTCTTGAACTTTAGGTACTAGAATATGAAATTAGACTTATTAATAACTTATTTCATAACCTATTATAAATTTATTTAGTTTATCATAATTATTTTTAGTTCATTTAAGTCCTTATTGATAAGTTATAATATTGAATTTTGTCGTTCTGGAGTGTTCGTTTACTCGATTTTCATAATCAGTTCACTTGTTTTTAAGTAATGGAGATCATGTGGAATAGATGTAAATCTATAAAATTGAAATTAAATATTATTTATGAACATAAATATGTTTTAATGGTCATTTATATAATTTGGTTACATTTAAATAAGATGAATCATTAAATGAAATATTAATGACATTCACTTGATTATTTTAGCGGTATTTTGATTATTAGGAACTAGATTGGTCATATGATTTAATAATATGTATGTATACCCATTATTGAATATTAATTATGTTATAATACATATATTATAGTCTTTTTAAACAATAAAAATGGTATCATGACCAGTAATGAAGGATAAAATGAAGAATTAAACTTCGTCATCCACGAAGGTTATAAATTGGAACCTCATGGACGTTGATTTTATTTATAAAATAAAAGGGAGAGAGTAAGGATATTGATGATGGTTCTTCCACTAACATGATATAATTATAGTATATATATGATAATTCATTTATCATGGTCATTTGGATAGAGGAGGTGGAGAGAGGATAACAAAATAAGATAAATTAAAATGAAACTAAATGAAAAAGAAGGGTGCTTTACCTCCTGAAATAATCTCCTTGAGAATCTCCTTAAGGGAAGGGTTTTTGGTCTTTTGGAAAGACAAAGAGCTTATCTTATGTGGGTAGTGACTAGGGAAGGGTATTTGGGATGATCTTTGAAGAGATTCAGGGCTTGGAGGAGTGAAAAGAAGAGGGAGTGATGGGGGAAATTTATAGTGGAGGAGAGGAGGGTTTTCATAATTTTTTAATAATTAGTTTATTAATATCCCTCAAGACTAGAAATAGTGATTATTACATGACAAATAATAGTAATAAATTCATGTGAGTTCGAACCAATTTCTATTTACATCATCCATGACTAAATCATGATGAAAAAAATTCCATTTTTAGCATTTATTGTGAATTATCGTATTTTACTATTCATCAAAAATTCATGTTTTTAAGAAATATCCCAAAAATTCACCCAAACCATTTTTCGACATGTGGTATCCAAAAATTAAATCAATTTTTCAAAAATAATTTTCTAAATATGATTAATTTAATATTTAATTAAAATCATACTTTATTCTAAAAAAACTATTTTAAAACATTTATTTACTTATTCCAAAACATCGGTATATCGTACTTCCACTTGAATATTATTTATATAATATCATATGTAAGGTTACTATTAATTAAATTATATCAATATTTATAAGGGTATGTTACTATTCATAATGGTAGGTTACTATTCACCAAAAATTATGTTTTTTTTATCAGACTCCAAATAACTTACTGATCATAACCATGTATGTCCGATTTTTAAAATTCACATCACAGAAGAGACAAACTTATGTTTGAAGGTCACATAGAACTTAATAGTTCATTATATTGTTATTTTATGTGATTATGACATATTTATAAGAATTGAATTTCCATTGAAAAATATTGGGTCGTTATAATCCTCAAACTGATGGGCAGTCAGAAAAGAAAATACAAACTTTAAAAGACACATTGAGATCACGCTCAATTAATTTTCAATGTACGTGGGATCATTATTTACCTTTTTTTAGAGTTTTCCTACAACTATATTTTCCATTATAGCATTCACATTTCACCATATGATGAATTTTATGGACAGAGATTCCATACACCTACATGTTGGGATAATGTTGGTGAAAGGAAACTTGTAGGCCTAAAGCTAGTGGAGGAAACAACAATGAAGATAAAGACTATTTTAACCCATATCAAAGAATTTATAATAAGGAAAAAGATATATACAGATAACAGAAGGAATAATATTGAATTTCATGTGGTAGATCATGTTTTCTTGAAAGTATCTTCATCGAAGGGTGTTATAATATTTCAGAAGAAAGGGAAATTGAACCCCTGGTAAATTGGTCCTTTTGAAATTCTAGAGAGAATTGGAGCTATGGATTAATGTTTGGAAATTTTACCTAACATTTCTAATGTACATAATGAGTTCCACATCTTTTTTTAAGGAAGTACATGCCTGAACCAACAAATGTAATCTCTTCTGAAGGAATAGAATTGGAACATGTCTTATATTATTGTGAAGAGCATATCCGAATTTTGGAAACTAAAAAATAGGTGTTGAAGAAATTGAAAGACTCGGTAGGTAAAAGTACTTGGAAAAAATAATAAAATTGAAGAGGTGATGTGGGGGCCTGACGAACTTATGATAAATACATACCCAAATATTTTTATGATGTAAAATTCTTGAAATTTAAAGGAAGAAATATTTGTAAGTGGGGAAGAATGTAATACCCCAAGGATTTAAAAATAAATTTAATTTAGAATATAGTACATGAAAAATTGAGTCTCTACAAAATAACACTTTTTAATTATAACCTAGTTGTTGGTCGGAGTAGATTACTCAAGAGGAGAGGGGTGAATTTAGTAACTATAAAAATTTCTGTAAAAAGTATTTCCCCAAAAGATGAGATACAACCCAGTTAATCAAGGTTATACAGTTATAAGATTTTGACTATTTGAATAACTTCTTATAAGATTTATTAGTTCTCAGTAATCTTAATATCAGTTATTAATATTACTTTTGAAGCTATTCTACTAATACAAAATAGTTATAACTTTTTTCCAAGACTAACTATCAAAGTGAATTTAGCAATTTCTGAATTATAAAATAGAGCAATAAAATAGAGAATAATAAATTAAGTTGCACAGTGGATACAGAACAAGTGGTTCCATCTTAAGTCGAGACCTAATCCACTCCACTTGGTGATCACCTTCCACTAAGCAGTTTATATAAATAAACTTGATCCACACATTGGATCGGGGTTAACAACAGTACACAGAACTGTCCAGTCCACACAGGGACCTCTTCCACAGTTCTTCATGGGTAGAAACTACCAGGCCACACTAGGACCTCTTCCACACTTATCCATGGGTATACACAAGAGTAAATGAGTGTTTGAGTAAGGATATCTTGTATCCTTGTCTGGAAAACAGAGTGTCATAAGTCAGACAGATTTGGCTTGTGTTCTTTGTGGTGTTCTATAGTGCGAAGATGTTCTCGGGATTCGAGTATGATTCATGTGTTCTTCAGTAGAATCAAGTTGAATGAACCAATTCTCTAAAATGTATATTGGTCTCACGTTCATACCCAACAGCTTGTTCTTTGTGTCGTGCTACCACTGTTTTTCAACCGTTATTTGTTTCTTGGTCGCACTACTCTTTTATCTTCGAGTGCATGTGTTGGGGCCGACAAGTTGCATGTATTCTGCACCTCGTACCTCATATTGTCCGATGGTATGTCTATAGAGAAACATTAATAATTTCAGTGTGTTAAAATCTTCAAAGATGACCATTAGAGATTAAATTCAAAGATGACAAATTATATTAGGAAACGGTGTCACAGTATGTCATGGAAATGGTGTCTCCTTCAGATGGTGTCTGGATTGGTCACAGTGTCTGAATGTCACGGTGTCTCATGGTCACAGTGTCTCATGGTCACGGTGTCTCATGGTCACAGTGTCTCATGGTCACAGTGTCTCATGGTCACGGTGTCTTAATGTTCACGGTGTCTCAATATTCATGGTGTCTTCTTGTTCACGGTGTCTGCTTCACGGTGTCTGCTTCACAGTGTCTTGTTCACAGTGTCTTATTCATGGTGTCCGCTTCACTTTTCCAGAAAGACATAACCCCTGGCAGACTCACGGTGTCTTATACTTTTCAAGATAACTGTATTCATACTTAATCAATTATGATCATATAATGGATTAGACTTAATCATTTGTCAAAGAAGATATTATAAAATGTTTCAAAAGATAGTATAAAGTAATTAAACTGAATTTAGAGCAATTAAGATCTTGAATGGATTTTCTTAAAGTATGAGAATACTTTAAATATTAATACACATGATTTGATATAATTTATAGGATTTTAACCAGATTGAATAGGATTTGTGATCATTAAAACACGATTATAGTACATGAGGAGTCCAAAAATCTCCCCCTTTTTGATGATCAAAAATCATGTAGATTTAAAGTGTTTATTTGAGTCAACTATAGATATAGAGATAAGATAAATTTATAAGATATAGAGATTTGTATAACATATAGATATTTTTCTAACATATAGAGATTTTTCTAACATATAGAGATTTCTCCCCCTTTTAGGATTATAAAAAACGATGGATTAAGATAAGTTATGAAAAATTGCACATTCCATTAAAGAAAGTAAGGTCTAGTACAAACAGAAAAGAGAAAAAGCAACATCATTCCTATAAAAAGAGAGTAATCAATGTTCTTCTTTAGGGGATTGCCTTCTCTTTTCCTTTAGCAGCAATAGTATAAGAGGAATCCATAGGAGCTGAAGTGAAGGTAGAATAAGGGAGTGAGGTGGTTGATAGAGAAGGTAAAGGAAGGCCTTCAAAAAAAGATGGAGATAGAGTAGGAGTGGTAAAAGATCGAGGAAGTTGTTGACCAAGGATCACAGGCCCGATCTGACTCAGTGCTTGGCTGACAGACATAGTGGTGGAGGCTAGGGCAGAGGTGAAGGTAAGCAGACCAGGTCTCAGAGGAGCAGCTGCAGGAGAAACAATAGTTGTACTCTATACGTGAAGGTAAGGCCTCAGAAGATTAATTAAATCCTCAATGATCTCCCCACCATACTTCATGGCTTTCTCAAAATCATCCTTGTTCTCTATAAACTTTTCCAACAATCGAGTGAACTCGGTGAGATTTTAGACGTGGGTCTTGAAATCTTGAGTCCCAGGAGGAATCTGTAGATTTTCTACAAGATACTTGAAATGATTTTTCATATCAGTTTTGAGAAGATTCGGTTGAATTAGAAGTACAATTTCTTAGCAATCTCTTACTGATCATCATTAGAATTTTTTGAGTGGATTTGGACTAGATCAAGAACTCAGTCACTATTCTGGATAACTTCAGAGAGAGAATATGCATTGAGACTAGTAAGCACAGTTTGAAGCTCTTCTTTGACAACTATTCTGAGTAGGTCACTGTATAAAGAAGGTTTAGAGGATTGACTAGAGGCTTTAGAAGCATTGACATTGGTGGTGAGACATTTCAGTTGGTTCAACACTCTTTGAAGACATCCTGTATACTCATCTGTGAGTTTGTTAAGATTTACAACAAGCTCTCTCATCTCCTTCACGATTTGTTTATTTCTTTCAGTGACCTTTTTATCTAAGGAGTATAAATAAGGTTGAATCTAAGACACAACATCCTATAGGGTTTGAGTAAAAGCAGGTTCTATAGGAGGAGAAACAAGATTTGGTCTGAAATGCATCTCTTTCTGCATTTCTTCGATCATACCTCTCAGAGTCTTCACTTCATCACTAAGCAGCCTATTTTCAACTCTAACTTCCTGAATCTCATGAAGCATTTTAGGTTGAATCTACCAAATAACTTTATCCAACAATAAAGAGGCATCTTTCTCACTTAGATGTGTCACAAGAGGAGGTTGGGAATTCAGAACTTTTTCAACACCAGATAATAGGGTAGCACCAAATTCCTTTAGATCATCCTTACTCCCCAAGGATGATTGGTCTGATGAAGGTTCAGAAATAGGTATTGATATGGTTTCAGGTTCCTTTGTAGGGGCTATATTAGAGACCGATTTCAACTGGAACAAATAGGAAAGGTCAAGGATTTTTTCTGAGACTTTTTGAGAGTAATCCACATCATATAAACTGGAGAACTTATATTGAGTGTCTATAGGACCTGGAACTATCGGGTTTGGTTCTTCAGTAGATTCCATATTTGGGGGTTTCTCCCCCTCAATGGTTGTATCCTTCTCAGGACTGAGAGTCTTAGGGTCTTGATCTAATTCCACAAAAAATATCTCTTGGTTCCTCTCTCGTTTCATGCCTAGCCAACTGAAAAGCTAGCTCCATCCTTTCCTCAGCTGAAGGGATGATTTCAGGAGTAGATTTTTCCACTTGGAGTTCCTCAAGATTATCTTCTTTCATACCAGGTAGCTCTTCCACTATAGGTTCTTCCATGGTATTCTTGTTAGTTTCTTTGGAAACAGATTCTGTTTCAACCTCGGGTTGATCTTCCAGATAAACAACTTCTATAGGTGCTGGGACTTCTTTTTCACTTACCACAAGAGGGATAAGAGTGCTATCTTCCTCAACAGAAATAGTTTCTCTAGGAAGCACAACAACCTCTTCTTCTTCTTCATAAGAGTACTCAACAATCTCATTTGGTTCCAAACCAGGATCATAAATATTTCTTGGTCTTTAGGGATGTTCCACTGGATTGAATTTCTCATAAACTATATCATTGTCTTCCACCCATTCCTTTTTCCAAGGATTCCAATTTATCTTCATTCTCTTGATAGTGGATTTTGAGAGGTAGAATTCAAAATCCTTAATTACTTACTCATTAGGTCCAACCATTCCTTTGGCATGAAGCATGGCTGAGATAAGCTGAGAATAAAATAGGGAAGTTGACTTGGATGTGGCTTTGAACAACTCACATATATGGTGTATGATATACTTTCAAAGGTTGATCTTATGCCCATTTTTCATAAGGTGGATCAGAAACACATCCTGATATTTCAAAATAGAAAAATCACCTTTTATGGGGCTAACTAGATTCTGTATAAACTTGAAAAAAAGCCTTGATTCTCCATCTAGTTCAGTAGAAATGGCTCTCCTCTTGGTGCCATTTCTAGTTAAGGCTTTCAACGCATCCTCCAGATCAAATAATTCGGTTGAAGGTGGGGGTCATCTATGATAATCCTCATAGATGCCTTTATGAGGTATCCTAAGGCATGCATCCTATAACCTCAAAGAGAATGAGAATCTCTTCCCATTGATCTAGCTTCTCACGACATAACCATCTTCAAAATCAAAGGAGAACTGAATATATTGATAAAATTGAGCTACCAACTTAGGATAGATAGGTATGTCTTCCTTCGAAAACCACTCTAACTAGCCTTGATATTCTAACACTTTCAAAAACAAAGACTTATTGGACATAATCCAATTGGGGAAAACCTCTTTTTCAGGTGCAACAACTCAGTTTTCTAGATTTGGATTTAGAGGACCTTCGGGTGCTAGCTTGGGTGCAATTTTCTTCTTCTTTGCACTACGCTTCTTAGGAGTCGACGATGAAGGGAATTTCATCTTGGGCATCCACCAAAGGTTTGAGAGAGAGAGAGAGAGAGAAGGGTTGTAGGTTTAAAGAGAGGTTCAAAATGAGTGAATAAAAGAAAGACCATGTGAATAATCAAGTGATACTTTCTTTATTTTATCGTTTAATAATACCAAATGTCACAAAAGTAAAAGTGCAGGAAAAAAAGGTGAAAAGGTTAATTACAACGATACAGTTTTAATTAAAAAAATCATAAATAATATTTACAGTGAGATAGAGAATTAATGTTATGGTGAGATAGTAACTGAGCGTTATGGTGAGACAGTAATACGGTGAGAATGTAACTGAGCCTTATGATGAGACAGTAACTGTGAACTTTACGGTGAGACCATGTCTGAGTGTTATGGTGAGATAGTGACTGTCAAACAGTAATCACAAAGCATTAACTGTGAGACCATAAACATGAAATAGTAAAATATAAAATAGTAAGACATGAAATAGTAAGATATGTATTTGAGGTTTATCATGCCTAGTTTATGTATGATGTAGTCCATTCTCTCAGAATTTAGTGGTTTGGCGAATATATCATCAAGCTAATACTCAGTACCAATGAATTCCAAAGTGATATCACCTTTTTGATAATGATATCTCAAAAAGTGATGTCTTACATCAATATTCATTGTTCTAGAATGTGAAACTGGATTTTTAGAGATGTTAATAGCACTTTTTTGTCACAGTTTATAGGTACATGCTTGAATTGATATCCATAATCTAGTAATGTATGTTTCATCCACAAAATTTCTACACAACAACTGCCAGAAGCTATGTATTAAGCTTCTGTAGTGGATAATGCAACAGAATTTTGTTTCTTACTACACCATGATACTAGTGACTTTCCTAAAAAGTGACATATTCCAGAGGTGCTTTTTATATCTAACTTACAGCCACCTAAGTCAGCATTAAAATAACTAACTAAGTCAAATGATTGTCCTATAGGATAGAACTATCATAGATTGGGTGTATTATTGAGGTATTTGAAAATTCTTTTTACAACATTTAAATGAGATTTCTTAGGATTTGCTTGAAAATGATCACACATACACACACTAAACATAATGTCAGGGTGACTAGTAGTTAAGTAGAGTAAAATTCCAATCATTCCTATATAAGTGGTTTGATCAAAAGATTTTCCATCTTCATCAAGATCCAACTTACAAGTGGTACCCATGGGAGAGTCACTACTTTTAGTGCTATCTAATCCAAAATGTTTTAGAAGATATCTAGTATATTTACTCCGAGTTAAAATAATTCCATCCTTATTTTGAAAGATTTGAAATACAAGAAAGAATTTTAGTTCACCCATTAAACTCATTTCAAATTCATTTTGCATCATTTTAGAAAAATCAACACATAAAGAATTATTTGACGATCCAAAAATAATATCATCTACATAGATTTTAACAACTAAAACATAATTAGAAATTCATTTTATAAAAAGTGTAGGATCAATTATTCCTTTCATAAAACCTTTGGAAATAAGAAAAGTACTCAACCTATCATACCAATCTCTTAGAGCTTGATTTAAACTATACAAAGCTTTTGACAGTTTAAAAATATGATTTGGAAAATGGGGGTTTGTAAAAATAGGGGGTTGTTCCAAAAAAACATCCTTAGCTATATACCCATTTAAGAATGTACTTTTAACATCCATTTGATATATTTTGAAATTCAGATGTGCAGCATAGGCAAGCAATATTCTGATGGCTTCAAGTTTAGCTACTAGTGAAAAGGTCTCATAATAATAAATTCCTTCTTCTTGACTATAGACTTGTGAAATTAATCTGGCCTTGTTTCTAACAATGTTACCAGCTTCATCTACCTTATTTCTGAACACCCATTTAGTGGTTATGGTGAATGTGTCCTTGGGTATTTCAATACGTTTCCAAAATCTATCCTTTCAAACTGATTATGATCTTCTTACATATCTATCACCCAAAATTCATCATTAATAGAATCATTAAGGTTTTTAGGTTCATGTTGTGATAAGAAGACTTGGTGTTCAACCTGATTTCTAAGATAATCTCTAGTTTGAGTTCCTTTGTCTAAGTCTCTTACAAAACTATCTAAGGGATGGTTCTTAAGAGTTCTAACTACTCTAAAAAAGGAAGGACTAGTGATTTCAGGTTCTTAAACAGATTCAAGTTCATTGTGACTTGATTCTAAAGAATTTCCAGAACTGGATGTTTTCACAGATTCTTTCACAGAAGTGTTTGAGGATTTTGAATTTATGTTCAGATTTGATACATCATTCTCCAGGTTCTCTAGAATGGTTTTAGGCTCATGTGGATCTGTTTCATCAAATTTGATATGAACAGATTCTTCCACACATTTAGTTCTTTTATTTAACACTCTATAGGCTTTACTAGAGAAGGAATATCCTAAAAATATACCTTCATCATTTTTGGATGAAAATTTGTAAATATTGTCCTTAGTATTAAGGATATAGACTTTACAACCAAAAACTTTTAAGTACTTAACCTTGGGTTTTATATTGTTCCATAACTCATAAGGAGCCCTCTTAAGAATAGGTCAGATCAATACTCTATTGATTATGTATCATGCTGTATTGACAACTTCAGCCCAAAAATAAATAGGTAGGTCATACTCACTAAGAATTGTTCTAGAAATCTCTTAGAGGGTTTTATTTCTTCTCTCCACAACTCCATTTTTCTGAGGTGTTCTAGGGGCAGAGAAGTTGTGACTATAACCATTTTGTGAGAAAAATAATTCAAACTCTTGATTTTCAAACTCACAGCCGTGATCACTTCTTAAGGATTTAATTCTAAGTCCACTATTATTTTCTACAGACTTTGCGTATTTAGTAAAATAAGAGAAGTCTTAACTTTTGTGAGCCATAAAGAAGGTCCAAGTATATCTAGAAAAGTCATCTACAAGAACATAAAAATAGTGCTTTCCATTTAAACTAGAAACTCTAGATGGTCCAAATAAACACATGTGAACCAGTTCGAGAGGTTGAGAAGTTGACACTTCTTTCTTTGGATTGAAGGAAACTTTGTGTTGTTTTCTTTTTTGACAAGGATTACACACTTTGTAATTTGGAAACTCTATTTTGTGTAAGTCTTTAACTAAACTTTTTTCTAGTTAGATTTCTAAGGGAGTGAACATTACAGTGTCCTAGTCTCCTTTTCTAGAGCCAAGACTCTTTATGAAATACACCTAAGCATGAAAAATTTTGAGAAGATAAATAATCTAAGTTAACATATAAAAAAATTTCACTTATTAATGCAGAAAATACTAATTAACCTTTAGAATTAAAGACATTTCAAGCATCATTTTCAAATCTAACATGAAATCCATCATCACATAATTGTGAGATACTAAGCAGATTATATTTTAATCCATCAACAAACAGTTCTTTATAAATTAAAACTAAGTTAGAGTTACCGATTTGGACGAGGCGAATAATATTTCCTGTGGCATTGTCATCAAATGTGACCTGTCCTCTATCTATTTTGATTAGGTTCTTGAAGCTTGAATAGTATCATGTCATGTGCCTTGAATATCCACTGTCCAAGTACCATATACTTTTATAGGAACTCTTTAAGAAGATTTCCTAAAAAAGGATTAAGCAAAAATAGATTTTGGTACCCATACTTGTTTGGGTCCAGTAATATTAGTGAAAGTGCTTTAGGAACCAATATTTTCCTCATAGGTTTCTTATAATCATTACGTAAAGTATTTGAAAAATAAACTTTATTTGGTTTGTAAGAACTTGAAACAGTAGACAGTGTATCATAACTTTAATTAGACGATTTGTGTCCAGAACTGGGAGTGAGACTATATATCTTAGATCTTGAAAGAAAATTTGTTCCAACAAGATTTCTTTTTCCAGGTTTATAACCAATGCTAGTGTTGTATTTAGGATCAATTTGTTTTACTATAATTTGAGTAAGGGTATTTTTCCCATTGGTAAACTTTTCTTGGTCACTCTTCAATTTCTCATTAGACATTTTTAATTCATTTTTTTCTTTGAGCAGTTGAGCATTTTTCTCTTTTTCAGTTGTGAGTTCAGATTTAACAGTCACAGTAAGAGCATGCTGTTTCTTCAATGATTTATATTTATCTTTTAGTTAATTGCATGTTTCCTCAAGCATGTTACAGTATTCAAACATTTCTTCATTAGTAATATTTTTAGAGTCACTCTCATCTCCAGAACAGTATGAATTATGTATAGAGGAGTCCAATGTTACCTCAGATATATTTGTCACAAAACACATATTAGCATTGTTAGGCTGTTCATCATGTGATGTCTCTGAGACACTTGAACTGTCCTCATAAGAACTCCAGGTTTCTTTCATGGCCTTTTTATACTTCCTATCATTGTCCTCATATTTATTTTTTACTTGAGCTTTGGACAGTCAGCCTCGATATGTCCTTTGCGCTTACACTCATAGTAGACAATTTCACCAGTCTTGTCACTTCTTTTCCAATCCTTCTTCCAATTTTATTTTTGGTTATATTTTCCCTTGAAGTTAGGATTTCTAAAAAAGTTCTTCTTCTTGTAAAATCTTGTGAATATTATGGCTAATTAATCCATTTCGTCATCACTGTCAGATGATGATTGTTCATTACTGGAACTTTCTACAAAAGCTTCCAGTTTCCCTTTTTTCTTTCTTCTTAGAGGTGGTGGTCTTGAATGAAAACGATTTCCTCTTTGGCTCATCCTCCTCCTCCTTGTTGACTTTCAACTCTTTTTCATACATCATCAGTTTCCCAATGAGTTCTTTTACAGGTAGTTTGATAATGTCGCATGATTCTATAATGGAGACAAAGGTTCCCCTCTATCTATTAGGCAGACATATAATAATTCTCATGATCTATTCCTTGCCAGTGGCTTCTCTTCCAAGAGAAATCATTGTGTTGACAATCTCATTGAACATAAGATACATGTCAAAAATAGGCTCATCAGGTTTCATTTTAAAATTATCATATTTAATAGTATAAGTATTATGTATCATTTATTTTACACTAGATGTTACTTCATGTGAGACAGATAGGGTATCCCAAATTTCATGGGCAGTTTTACAAGTAGAAATTCTATTGAACTGTTCATCTCCTAAGGAGCAGTATAAAGCATTCATAGCTTTGAAGTTGTTGTTGTAGGAAGTTTTGGTAGGTTCATCCCATGTGATTCTATCAGTAGTAGGAATCTTATATTCATCTACAATAGATGAACAAATTTTAAAACTCATACTATCTAAATGCATTTTCATTTTAATTTTCCATTGAGCATAATTGGCTCAATTAAAGAATGGTGGTCTGTTGGTTGCATCACCTTCCAATCTATTATCCATAATAAAGTATTACTTTAAAAGATCTAGAAATTTAGAATTAACAGAAGTATATAGATCTTTAAGGTTCAACTACAATCACAGTTGAATAAAATTAAACAGAGTCATAATAAACAACCTTTGATACCAAATGTTGGTCAGAGTAGATTACTTAAGAGGGGAGGGGTGAATTGAGTAACTATAAATTTTTTTGTAAAAATTATTTCCCCAAAAGATTAGATATAACCCATTTAATCAAGGTTATATGGTTATAAAAGTTTTACTATTTGAATAACTTCTTAGATGATTGATTAGTTCTCAGTAATATTAATATCAGTTATTAATATTACTTTTAAAGCTATTCTACTAAGACAAAACAGTTATAAATTCTTTCCAAGACTAACTATCAAAGTGAATTTAGCAATTTCTAAATTATACAATAGAGCAGTAAAATAGAGAAGACTAAATTAATAAGTACAACGGATATGAAACAAGAGGTTCAGTCTCAAGCCAAGACCTAATCCAATCCACTTGGTGATCACCTTCCACTAAGTAGTTTATATAAATAAACTTGATCCACACCCTGGATCGGTGTTAACAATAGTATGTAAGACTGTCCAGGCCACACATGGACCTCTTCCATAGTTCTTTGTGGGTAAAAACTACCAGGACACATAGGGACCTCTTCCACACTTATTCGTGGGTATAAACAAGAGTAAATGAGTGTTTAAGTAAGGATATCTTGTATCATTCAGTTTGATACAAGATATAGAGTGTGTTATTATACAAAAACACACATTGATTGAATGTTAATAAAAAGATACACAACAAAGCAGAAAGATTGAGATAGGTTTAGAAGTGCTATGAGTGTTAGTCTTTGCATATTTGGACTTCTGAGATGAAATAGATGTAGAACTCGAGTCCTCATCTGGAAAAAAGAGTGTCATAAGTTAGACAAATTTGTCTTGTGTTCTTCGCGGTGTTATATAGTGAGAATATGTTCTCGGGATTCAAGTATGCTTCGTGTGTTCTTCCATAGAATTGAGTTTCATGAGCCAATTCTCCAAAATGTATATTGGTCTCATGTTCACACCCACCAGCTTGTTCTTTGTGTCATGCTACCACTATTTTTCGCCCGTTGTTTGTTTCTTGGTCGCACTACTCCTTTATCTTCGAGTGCATGTGTTGGGGCCGACAGGTTGCATGTATTCTGCACCTCGTACCTCGTATTGTATGATGATATGTCTACAAAGAAACATTAATAATGTCAGTGCATTAAAATCTTCAAATATGACCATTAGAGATTAAATTGAAAGACAAAAATATATATTAATAAACGATGTCATAGTATGTGATGGAAATGGTGTCTCCTTCACACAGTGTCTAGACTGGTCACTATGTCTGAATTTCATGGTGTCTCATGGTCACAGTGTCTCATGGTCACAGTGTCTCATGGTCACAGTGTCTCATGGTCACGATGTCTCAATGTTCACAGTGTCTTAGTGTTCACGGTGTCTGTTTGTTCACGGTGTCTACTTCATGGTGTCTACTTCACGTTGTCTTGTTCACGATGTCTTGTTCACAGTGTCTGCTTCATGGTGTCTTGTTCACAGTGTCTGCTTCACGGTGTCTACTTCACTTTTCTAGAAAAACATAACCACTGGAAGACTCACGGTGTCTTAGAATTTTCAAGATAATTGTATTCAGACTTAAGAAATGATGATCATAGAATTTGTCAAAGAAGATATTATAAAATGAGTCAAAAGATAGTATAAAGTAATTAAACTGAATGTAGTGCAATTAAGATCTTGAATGGCTCTTCTTAAAGAAAGAGAATACTTTAAACATTAATACACATGATTTGATATAATTTACAATATTTTAACCAGGTTGAATATGATTTGTGATTATTAAAACATGATTAGTACATGAGGAGTCCAACACTAGTCATTAAAAATTATTTTCCCCCTTGGTGTTTTGAATTTCAAAAAATGAACATACATGATTGCGATCAGTAATATTTTTAGAGCCTGATAGGATCAACTTACATTTTTGGTGAGTAGTAGCTTGTCCTTTGGAATAGTAATATGACCCTGATGAATAGAAAAATGTCATAATGAATAGTAACCTCACCCATGATAGTATAAATAAAACTTTGGAATCTTATAAATGAAAGTATGATATAATTATATCATGGTATAAGTAAGCAGATATTTTCAAATTAATAATTCAGTGTTGGATTTTTTGTGAAAAATAAATATTTAATTACAATTTCATAATTAATAAATTAATTTAATGGAATATTCATTTTAATAAAATGTATTCATAAATAAATATTTGTGTTCTTATGATTTTAAAAAATTTAATAAGAGCTTAGTTAATATTCTATGGTGTTATAAAATCAGTTTTAATTTTAACTATATTTTTTATAGTAAATAATTATTTTAATTAAAAATTAAAATTCTTATATTTAGAAAATTATTTTCATTAAATAGAGTTCATTTTTTATTCTACACATCAAAAATTGGTTTGGGTTATTTTTTTATTTTTCTAAAATACATGAATTTTAGGTAAATAGTAAAATACTATAATTTAGGGTATATATGTATTATAAGTAAAATACACTATTAATTGAGTCATGGATGATGTAGTGATCATTTGAATGAACACACATGATTTAATTACTGTATTTAGTCTCAATAATCAACACTATTTCTTATCTTTAGCAAATTAATAATATAATGAATTAAATAATGAGAAATCACCCCTCTCCTCCACCATTAAAACCACCCCTCACCCCCTCTTCTATGCACTTCTCAAAAACATGAAGCTTGTCAATGTTATGAACAAATCATCTTCCCTAGTCTCTCCCCATGTCTATAATCTCTTTTTATTACTATAATACCAAAACACCTTTCCTTAAGGAGGTTCTAAAGGAGGATAATTCTAGAGGCAAATCTTCTTCCTTTTTCTAATAATTACATTTCAATTTATTTTATTTTCTTATCCTTTCCTCACATAATCTATAAAAATGAGCATAAAAACTCCATTATCATTTATATAATGGAATTATATCATGTTAATGAGATATCCATCATCAATCTCTTTGCTCTTCCTCTTTTGTTTTAAAAACAAAATCATCGTCTGGGAGGTGCCAATTTACAACATTCATGGACAATGGACTTTATTTCTTCAATTTATTCTTTAAGGCTGGTTATGATACCATTTTTAATGGTTAAACCATACTATAATATATTTTTTACAACCTTTATATGTTCTATAAGTATCATATTTACTTAATATCAAACGATAAAACAAAATGATGTTGTTATGATCAATAACCATCGTAATAATGTAAACGATTAACACTAAATGTATTATATAATGATTCATAATCATACCATATAATAAAATTATATATATAAATATTTACAATTTTGGATGTTCATAAATATCTTATAAATTTAATTCTGGATAATTATACCCATTCTACATGAACTTCCATACTCATATACAAGTATACTGATCGTGAAAACCAAGGAAACGAATGCTCCTTGGCAATAAAATCGTATCTTATAACTCATGAAAAAGTCCATAAATTAAATTAATAAAATTATAATAAATAAATTAAATATAGATAAGGTTATGAATAGATTAATTAATGGTTTTAATTTTGTTATCTATGATGTTATGGTCAAGTGCAGAATACATTCGGACATATGGTAAGGGTTTTCTACTTGAACCTCCAATTTATTTCGGGTTACTCCTTTTCTATTTTCCATAAATTAAATTGTTAATTATTATTGTGTACTCCTCATAAATTATATGTGAATTATATATATATATATATATATACCTATCAGATTCCTTCTTTATTTTATTGGGAGTTACATGTTTTAAAAGGTTCTTTCTCAAATTCTTCCTAATAAACACACCCATTTCATGGGAAATTCTCGATTTCATTCCTATTTTCAAGTTCACTATATAAAATTTTCTGAGCCACCATTAGATTTTATAAAATAATAATTTTATCATGAAGGAACTATATTAGTTTATTTTTGGTTTTATGCAAGGATTTTTTCAAAAGAAATTTTCTTTTCAAAGTAAAAGAGTATTACTATGAAGAATTCTTCAATGATTTTATTAGATCATTTTCATCTATTTCAACACGCCTGATGAATATTTTGTTTTATTGGGATTAAACTATTATTATTATTATATATCAAATTTTATCAAATGGTTTATGATCAGTTTCAGTGTGGATGGGCTATCTTGATACGATTCACCATAATACTCAGAATGGTTAGTGATTATGTCTACAGATTGGTGAAAGTTATTTCATATGTTTGTGCTATTTATGTTTAGCCTAATTAACATGAGGAATTAATTATACTAATAAAGTGATAGGTGTGTCCAACTATAGACCCTCAGTGCATTAGTAGGTCCCATGAGACAATATATAATTGGGTTTTGGATGAGGCCTTACCCTGGTATTTTCAGACGTCTTGGACGCGACCTTGACAATATGTTTCAAATGTCTGACATTATGAATTACCTCATTATGATAATAGTAATTGATAAACCATGTGATTATATTGACTAGTAGAATATTCATGGTTAATTTTCATTCTCTTATGATCGTTATATGGATTTATTTACTCAGCTTTCATTCCTACCATATTATGTTCAAGTTTATTTTTAATGGCATCTGTTTTTAGTAATTCACCATGCCTAATGTTTATGTTTATGATAACTTATGATGTATTACAAACCCTTACTAAGCATCTAAGCTCACCCATTTATTATGATTTATTTTTCCTCAGGATATGAAGATGAATATTATTGTGAATGACTTATTAGAATAATCTTAGATTTTATGGGTGTTTCCATTGGAGTTGCAATGATGTTTTTTTATTTCACGTTGTATTGTAAATCTTATATTTTCATCTGTTTTTCCAAAAATACTAAACAATTAGGTCCTTTGGGATGTGAATTCCTTGTAAACATAAGAATATATTAATATAAGGAATCAAATCTGGGCAACTGGGGTTGGGGTCTTTACATTTGGTTGACCAATATACGCAAAAGGATCAAAGAAAACCATCATTGGAACAACGATGAATACATGAAGAGCCAAATGAACCCACTAGTTTTGTTTCCACCATTACCCTCAACCGCCTGCATTACCTAAGGTAATAATTTTTTCCATTTCTCTTTCTCTTAAATGTGAATTAAATAACTTTCAATAACTTTATATTACTAACACAACCATAGATTGACACATTTGAAGTGCCTTATTTTATCAGTGCTAAAGAGAAAGCACTGACAATAGTCTTAACTTTATCAGAGCTAGCTAAAAGGGTCTTTAAAGGTAACTTTTATCAGTGATAACAAAATCAATGATAAAGGTGTACCCATTATCAGCACATTTTTAACACTAATAAATGTGGATCTTTACCTACGTTATTCTTAGTGCTGATAAAACCTTTTAATATTTTTTTTATTAATATATATAAAATTTTCATATTTTTATTCCAAAAAATAAAGTTTATTTATATACATTAATTAAAAAATCTTGTCTATAATTAATATAAATGTGATATATGAATATATATTTTTAATAATTCAAATATATATATTGATAATGTTTTCAAAAAGTATTTATAATATTATAAATAAATAAATATATTTAAATAATAAAAATCACAATAAATAGTTTTAAAAAATAACTATTTTTATTATATTTTTAATTATATATATTTATATATTAAAAAACATATATTTATATATTTATATATAATTATATACATATATATAATTATATAAATTTATATAATTATATAAATTTATATAATTATATAAATATATTTATATTTATATAAAAATATTTGTAAAAATACTTATTTATAATTAGAATTATAAATAAATAAATATATTGAAATAATTATAAAATTATAATAAATATATTTAAATAATACTTATTTATTATATTTAAAATTATTTTTACTTGTATATTAATAAATATATATAATTATATATATATATTTATATAAATATATGTATAATTATATATAAATATTTTTGAATATTTTTATTTATAATTATAATTGTAAATAAATATATATATATATATTCACATATTTTTAAATAAGATTTATATTACAATAATTATATATATGTATATTCAAGTAATATATAAATGTAAATTATATAACTTTTGATAAAAAAATAATCTTATTTTAAAAAATTTCATATATAAAATTATACACATTATATTATTCAAAATGATTAATAGTTTATTTATATACATTGATTACAAAATTTGTGTCTGATGCACATTTTATCCCTCCATTCTCAGATGAGATTTCTGATCAAGGTAGGGAATCCATGGCTGAAGCAGGTGTGCATCATCTCGCCTCTTTCAGGTATTCTTCTACATGTCAGATTGTTAAAAAAGGATTTTGGAACTTATTGAGGTGGACTAAGATGCCATTTCAGAAAGGATGGATATGGGTAAGCACTCTCTTATCGCAAGGCTTATGCTTCCTAAAGGTGAATTGTTGTGGTGGAAAAACTATTTATTTCACAGGGTTTCTCAAATTTGGGGATCTTTAGAGTGGAATTTTGTTTCAATTGGGAGAGGGGTTTTTCACTATTTGTTTCCCTAAGATGAGTTAAAGCAACATGCTGAGTTATGGAATCCTATATCTCAAGAATAGTACCTTTTTTTTTGAATAATGGATATTTTATTTTAACATATCAAATCTTTTAAATGATTTGGCATTGGTATGAATCAGGATTCATGGGCTTAATTAGATATTATGGAACTAGAAGATACTACATTATATTTACCCAACAATAGGCATCCCGATCAGACTTGACAAAGAGACTGAGCAGGTGAATTTATATCATTTTGTAAGAATGGTAGTGGAGGTGGACCTTAACATCACCCTTATTGAGAGGACAATTCTCTAAACTCCTAGTGATGATATTCGCCTGCATGTTGAATATGAGAAACACCCTCATTATTGTGTGGATTTTATTTTTGGTTGTAACTCTAAAGAAGTATGTCTTAGAAACATGGTTTAGATTTTTTAATTTGAGTGTAAATTTATCTAAGGATTGCAAGAGAAATAAGGGACATTCCTTGTTGGAGTGTGAATTGTGGCAGGCTGATGGGAGTAAACTAGAGCACCCATCTTCTCCCTCTAACTATGTTGTTCTATTTTCAAAACCATCACATGTTACTATTAAGAATAATTATGTTTCAAATTCAATAGTAGGTATTTTAGATTAATCTCGATCTAAATATATCACTCAAGTAGGTGGTATCTTGTATGGGGGTTCCTTGAATAATGATACTAGGTCATAGGAAGACCTTGTGTCAGAGAAGGATCCACTTAATATTGAGGATATAGTGGATGGAACTAGTGGGGATGAAGATGGATTGACAGATCTTTATATTGAATCATAATAAGGAGCTGATCTATAACTATGTAAGGAGTACAATGTGATCTATTCAAGGAGTTGGAAAGTAAACATGATGATAGATTCAGCGCTGTCTTTAAATATATTCAAGGATAGAACATGTAATGTATCTCATCCTATTGAGTATAAAAAATAATATCCTTGAAGAGTGATGTGGAAATACATTTCTTAATGTCCTATTCAGTAGTGGAACAAGATTATGGGACATCAAGGGTTAATAGTGGCCGGTTGGTTATGTTTGGTAATACAGACACTTCCAATATTTTTGACATGAAGATAGTTTCTAATGATACTATTATTGTTAAATTCACTTAACATATTCCTATAAATTTGATATTTTTTGGCCTGTAAGTGGAAGGTATTGGGGATGAAAACTATATAGGGGTAGTAAAGAAATATGGTGGGGTGAGTAACACCCCTCAAGTCCAACCTAAATCTGTTATGTAAGCTACTAATGACTTCAAGATGGCTAGTTCGTTGGTCAATTTATCTAATAGGTGTTCTCAAGACATAGTTAAGGTGCATTATTTTGTTACACCTGATGTGGTTACAAGAACATCAAGAGAAGAACATGAACAAGCTAGAGGAAGTGTCCATACCTAAAATCCATTTGGGTTGCTTGACTTAGATAGTAGGGTGGATGATGGAAAAAAGGTGATGATGATTCTAAAGGAGAATATTTTTTTTCTTCTAAGGATGAATCTATTGGTGACAGAGAGGGGCCATGGAATCAGGATAAATCATAAAAATGGGACGACCTTATCATTTTTAGGGTGGATAGAATTATCATCATAGCATGCACACCCGCTCTTATGTGTCCTGGATATATTTTTTTTCAGATGAGGTAACACGTGTTTTCCATTGACCTAATTTTTACTGATATTCTGACACTTTTGGATTGTGATATTGTTGCACTTTTTTCCTTTACTTTTCTATATGATAGAAGGATTCTTTTCTAACCCCATTCTCTATTTTTAGTACAATTTTAATTTTAATAAAGGGGATTTGAACCGATATTGTTAAAAAACTAAAATAAATATAATATTTTAACATTTTATTTAAAAACATACATAATATACAAATGAATATATTTATTTAGATATATATATTTATATTGAAATTAAAAAATTTAAAATATATGTACATGTATAATTTCATATATGTATGTGTATTTGTGTATATATATGTGTGTATGTATATGTGTGGGTATATGTTTATGTGTACATATGTATGTTTGTAATTCATGTAAATGTCATGAATTCAATTTTTAATATTTTTACAATTTATTGAATTTAATTTATTCATTTATTATTATCTATTCATTTATAATGTTTAAAATATGATTAATTTTTTTTTAATATTTATTTATACATATATTTATTTACTATACATGTAATATTTTCAATATCTTGGTAAGTTATAAGAATAACATTTATTCATTTTTATTTAATTATTATTAACATTTAAAAAATGTTTGAAATTTATATTATTAATATATTTAAATGATTTTTCAATAATTTTTTCATTTAAATATTTAATTATATAATTATAAATATATATAATTATTTTTAAAATTATTAATGACATTACCAATAAATAAATATTTATTTAAATAATTACAAAATTATAATAAATATATTTAAATAATAAATATATTTAGTATATTTATAATTATATATATATATATTAAAGTTGGCATCAAAACCTATTTTCTATTAAAAAAAAGGACAACATTTTTTTGGTAGAGGCAACCCATTACATGGCTGGTATTCCTAGTCAGAATTAAAGCCCAATACATAGTCCTAAAGGCCCATATTTTTGACTCAAAGTCTCTCTAGTGAATAATACTACTACAGTACCCGAGCTGCTACAATACTGTTTCCACAACAGTTCCGGCTATAGTTCCCACCACCACTATAGTGTTGATACTTTCTCTATATGGTTTTTCATGGTCATTATATTGACGATTTGATGGGATCATACTTGGATTTCTATTTTGATCCTTGGGAGGTATTTTTTGGTCCCTCAAAGAAGGATGAATGTGTTGTGCAAGGTGTGGGTTGATCTATGGTTCAAGTGGCGACAAAACCAGCTTGACGAGAGGATCATTATGATAGGATCTTGATTAAAATAATAATATGGCCATTTTGGGAAGAAATATTTCCTCTAATGTTATGAAATATTATAATGTTAGGTGTTTCATCGACTATTGGGTTGATGGTGTCCATTCGTAGAGAAATATCATCAAGAACATATCCATGGCCATCATCGAGTCCAACACTAATTGTTTTTATGATCGATTAGAGGAACAAAAAAATTCAATTATTGGGTGTCTGTCTTCATAGGGAATGACCAGTGCTTGGTAGCTAAAAAACATGAGAAATCACCTTCTCTAGTTCTAGGGATTCTATTTTTGGTAGATTATATCCATTGTTATGGGTTTCTTCTATTTCCTAATTACCCCATTTGATCTCATGTAAAATGATTTGAGATCTAACTTTGCATCCCTAAATAAGGGATACTAAGAATATATGAATGGGACCCTTGGTTCGATCCTACTAAATCTATAAATTCAACTTTTAAAATATGGACCCAGATCATGGGGTTAGACTGGTTCTTTTGGAATCCTCAAATACTATGGGATGATGCCTTAACCTGTGGTATTCCAATTAAACTTGATAAGGATACTGTGATTTCTAGGATTGGGAATTATTACAGAGTTCTTGTGGAAGTTTATATTGCTTCCCCCCTCATTGAAACTATTTTCCTATGGCTGATGAATTCAAATTTGAGATATCCATTGTGTTTCAATTTGTTCTATATTTCTTTTATACTTTTCATTTCATTGGTCATCTGAGAAAAGTTTTCCTAAAGGGATTGAAAATTTTTAATTGTTGGAGGATTTGGTATAATTTTGAAAGCTTTAAATTTAAACTATTAGTTTTAGTGTCTGATTTTCTAGATGGAAGTTGGGAGCTCAGGGATATTAAGGGTATTGCAGATAAAGATAACTCAAAGGGTTATATAGATGTTGGAATCATGGAAGGTAGAGGCCCTAATAATGACAATTTTAAATCTCAGGATGTCATTAATCTAAAGGACAATATTGATGATAAGGGAGATGCAATTTCTCAATCAAAACCCTTTTCTAAGGTAGTTTCTTGAGCTAAGGTTGGTATGTTTGGTAATTCTCATGCTATCACCCCTGCTGTAAGAATTGCATAGGATGATAAGGTTGTTACTCCTACTTTAAAATGGGGATATAAGTATGAATGTAATGAGGATTTGGATCTTGATAGTGAATATGGAGGGGACCTTATTGATTGAATTTAAGATCACTAATTATCTAGGGGAATTGTGTCAGGTTATACATGATCTTAGTCTTAGCAGCAGAATAAGGGTTATAGCTCAATGGGTAGGGAGATTTCCAATAAAATGGAAGACCCTTATCAAGCCCTTGGGGTTATGAATTTTTTATCACATGTTCCTATTTGGTGGGATGTGATGGAGGGAAGTGTATAATCCCCTTCTAGTGGTAAGGTGGCCACTAGAACAATGGTGAATATGAATAATGCAGAGGATGAATAGCTAGCCTTAGATGCGTTTTCTATTGGGAAGGAACCTGTAGATGGTGAAAAAGCCTCTATTAAATGTCTTGATGAGGATTCCATATAATCTGGTAATGGTATGGGCACTGAAATGAATTAGGGAGATCAGATTTCTTGTTTTGGAAAGGGAACTATTTTAGGTTCTTAAATAGAGTAGGGAATTAATCATTATAGAAGGGCCACTCCAAATTTCCTCACCATGCTTGACTCTATTAGAACTCCTTAAATTTGGAATTTTCTATGTGGAATGCATTTAAAAGAGTCAGGGTGTCCCTTTTAATGTGGAGGTGGTGAAGGGTGCCAATAAGACACCCATTCATGAACTTTCCAAGCTAGGGATTATTGTGGGGGCATGATCAAATAGATCTAGAGGAAAACCACATGTTGGCTGAAGATGATACTGATGTGCAACATATTAAGGAAAGTGTCAAGGAGACTATGCAGGTGCATGAAGATTCATCACACGAGGTTTCTAATTTCTTAGCCCCTTTAGCCAAGGCCATTGATGCAGATGTTCAATCCTATTACATGGTTCATGATTCAGTTGTAGTGAAGGATAATGTGGACCCCATTAATGATGATCGAGGGGGCCCATGGGTCACTCCCAACAGGAGCAGAGGATGCTATCCTCATGGTTGGGATGGGTCAGATGACCGTCGTAGAGACTCCTCAAGTAGGAAGCTATGATGAAAAACATAGATATAGGTGCTAGGTACCTGAGCTACAAGCTTTTTAATAGACTCCCTATCTATAGGGACTTCCGACCATTAAAAAATGGGTGGGTTATCCATTGGGGGGGCTATGACCTGTCTACCAGGCTGTGTGTGTTGTATTTCTATGTTTCCTTGTAATTATACACCTATGTACCTCTAATATATATATATATATATATATTTAAATAATTATAAAATTATACTAAATATATTAATTATAATTTTATAAAAATATATATTAATATATTAATAAATATATATATAATTACGTAAATGTATATATAAATATATAAATACATTTATAATTATATACAAATATTTATGAATAAATTTATTTATAATTATAATTATAAATATATATATATATATATTAAAATAATTATAAAGTTATAATAAATATATTTATTATATTTATAGTTTTATAAATATATTTATTATATTTATAATTTTATAAATAAATAAATAATATAAATATATATAATTATACAAATATATTTATAAATATGTAGAAATATGTATAAATATATTTATTTATAATTATAATTATATATATATATATAAATATTTTTAAAATTATAATAAATATATTTAAATAATAAAAATATTTACTATATTTAATATTTTATAAATATATAATAATACTAATATATTTTTAAAATTAGATCTTTATTAGCATTGGTAATGATATATCATGAACAACACAAGAATTTTAGCACTGATTTAGAATCATTTTATCAACGCTTATTTATTGATGATAAAAGGGAATCATTATCAGTGTAAAAAAGAGCTGATAAAGAGTAGTTTTATCATCACATTCTATTTTTGCGTTGATAAAACTATTATTTTTAGTTCTTTTTTGAAAGTACTAATAAATTAATTATAGTTTCTTATAAAAAGAATCTTAATGGATTGTCATCGCTGCTCGTGCGTTCATGCTCTCATTGAACCAGAGTGTTATCACTGCTCTCTTTGGATCCTACTGCTGTCATCACTCAAATTTCTCTACAAATCGATCCCTCCAAATGTATGGTATGTGCCGATTTATCATGTTAGAGCCTATGAATACACTCATTTCTTTAGTTTCACCATGTCAAACCCTACTATTTAACATCTTCACATCTCCTCTATGAACCGATCAAATATCCCCAAAAATAACCACCCATGTTGTACATGATCACCGTATTAATCACCACCATTCATTTCCATTTCTTCAACTCATTTGCAAAAACCTAACACTCACACCCACATAATTAAAACCTAAAACCACCTATATCTAAACACTATTTACATCTTCATTTTCTCCATGGTTGATGATTGGGGTTCTCATGTTATCAGTAGATATTTAGTATGCAATTAGTCTGTGATTTTCTGTGCAATAATTTAAGGGAGTCATCGGTTACATTCCTTGAATGGTATTCTAGTTTCATAGTCAGGTGTGGATAGCTCAGGAGTTTCAATGATTCATTTATTGTTTTCTTTTATTATTTTGTGATTGACATAGATATGTTCCACATTTTACAATCTTCAAATATGACTTGTAGTGATGTTCACATTGACAAGAACATGGGGATCACTATTTATTAATTAATGTGTTACTCAAATTTTTGTATTTAAATATTTCAATTCATTATAAAAATAAGTATTCCATGATATATTACCTTTATATTAAATATTATCATATATTTTTTTAAAAATCTAATTATTGGACACTATATACAATTTATTTTCATATAATAGATATTTATAAAAAAATTGATAGTTGATTTGTTTTTTAAAATAACATTTTTAAGTAAATTCATGAAGAAAATCAATCAAAGTATAATTTTTTAATGTTTCTTTACATCTATAATTATTATTTTAAGATGAAATAATTTATTAATTTTGATCTAACCAAACATGTGGCATCATTTAAAACACATGTTAGTTTGTGTAAATATTTTCACAACCACTTTGTTTAAGCTTTTTCAGTAATAAAAATGAATTTTATTTAAAAAATAACTTGTATGAGATCATTGTTTATTTTTTATTTGAAAAAATGTATTTTAGAAATAAATAATTTTTTACTTTTCAAATTTTTTTGTTGATTATCTTTTTTTTTAAAAACATTTTTATTAGCTTTTTAAAACTAAATTTTCAATTAAAACTATATTGTTTCTTATAATTTAAAGATTTTTTTTTCATTTTATCCATTTTTTTAACTATCCTAAAGTTATATAGGTTTTTAAATTTGAAACAATAAATATTCATTAATTAAAATTATTTTAGTAGTAGGATTTTTTTTATTTTTTTAGAAAAATGAAATAACACTTATGCATTTAAAAACTTCAGAAACAATGACAAACACTATTGCGATGGCCAATACTGTAAGACCATTTTTTTGAATACTCTTACCTCAAGAATGTTCCACATATGATAATGATTTCCCAAAAATCTACAACCAAATAGTCACATACAATGTCTATAATATTTTAAAACATTAGGCAATGAAATCTAGATAGTTGAATAATGTTAAAACTCTATTTATAGAGATAATTATCAAGACACAAAACTCATGATAAATATGACATACAAAATTTAAACTAAATGGAAAAAATATCTCCCAGAACTATTAAAAGAGATCAATCATAGAAAGATACATATGACCATTATTTAATCATTCTAAAACTATATTTGAAACTAGAGCATACTCTATAACATTTCACTAATTTAAAAAAATGTGCGTCCTGATGATAAACATACTTCGAAGGCGATGTTACTGGAACATAAAATTTTCTAATGTAGATGATTTCAAAACCATTGTAAAATATGTTCTTATTTTAGTTATATGGGTGTCATTTTCTTCCTAAACATGAAAAAAATGTCAAAATAGTTTTAATAATGGTTATCTCAAAAAATATTTATTGAAAAGATCATCTGAAAAATGATGTATGTATAATATTTTTTAGAGACGGATGCATGAAAAATGTCATCTGAAATAAAACACAATATCTTCAAAGACTATGTATGATAACTTGGTTGAAAATGGGTATAGAAAGAATAGGAGAAGAAAAGGGGCATCTAAAATTAACAAGGACATTGGGAGTGATAAAGGGAGACTTCAATGGTTTTTAGGATTTCATGAAATCTACAAAGAGTAGAACAAAACATTTTATTTTTTAATAAGTTTGAAAATTAATTTATAAAAAATTGATAATAAGATACAAGACTCTAGATAGATATGAAATTAAAAATTTAGACAAATAGGAATGTGATAGAATGTACATATTAAAAAAATTTCATAGATAGATAATTATCTTAATTATCTAGGAACTATAATAGATTGGTAACCTAAACTCATTATGAAATTCAACCTATATAATGAAATTTAAAGAAACCAATAAGAAAATCAATATTATTCATTTTTTTGGTGAAATAGATAAACTACCCTCCTGCACACTAAAACATAATCCTTTTACAAAGCTAACCATTGTGCCTTCACCATCAATAATATACCACCATCAAAAAGTAGATTTATGTTTAAACTCATTAAAAACCCTAAACCTACTTTGCATCCAACATCATCTACATAGTCAAAATTAGGGGAGTCCTCCACAATGACATCTTCTCTCTGATTTGGTGCTAGCTTCTAGGGGTTGATATCAATGAAAATGCAAGGACATATGGGATAAAAACGTTTTTTAGTTCTTCAGTTGGTGAAAGGTATAAAAAATATAATTTTTAAAAATATTGATGATTGTTGGGTTTTGGAATGGTAGAGGTAATCCTTTAATATGATTTTAATCTTTTTATTCGTTTAGATTTTAAATTTGACAAGTGTTTTCAGTGTTGAAAATAGTTTAAAAAATATAGTTTTTTTTATTTTTGAAACCATTATTAAGACAATATTAATCGGTTTTTATAATGTAAATGTGATTTTAATGGTAAATTATTGATTTTAAAGTTAATAAATTGGATTTATATGATGTTTTAGAATGAGGATGATATTTTGGATTTCAAAGACGATTTAAATAAATGATATTTTAAATATAAATTTGATTTTAAAATGGAGTGCTGTGATTTAAAATTAGAGTGAATAGATTCATTGGTTTTTTATAATGTTTATGCTCTATCCATGGGATAAGTGGAATCTATATTTATATATTAAAGCATGTGTAAGGAAAAATTGTTGCTATATATATTTTTATGATCATATTAACTTTTAAAGACCTTCTAGATACACATAATATCACCTCATATAGAATATAGATTGATAATAACACCATCAAATGGGAATGTAACCAAATTAATCCAACCCATAGGATATTCATCATGAACCCACTCTTGAAATATTGGCCTCACAAGAAGTGAATCACTACTAAAATTTAGTCATAAGACCAGAATCCTTTTCCTTTACATGGAGTAATTGAGATCATACTTTGAATGTTGAAACTATAATGGTTTTCTCAGCATGAGTGTGTGTAAGAGCATCCTAATGAGCCTTCTCAAGGTAACACCAATCATTATGGATGAATTTCTAGGATAAAACATACCAATATTGGATTAATTACTTTTTTAAAATTTAATTACCTATTTACTTCAATAAATGATGAAGTTAATTGAAACAATAAAATGTTGGGTTACCCTTCCTTGAAAGGACACATTATTTATTTATTTATTTTCTTAAATATTTATATTTATCAAATAAAATAGGATGGATATGAATCTAGAATGGACGAATCTCAATATTATGACAAAAGAGTATAAATAAATGGTGAAAGATTACATCAAGATTGCAAAATATCATGCATATTACCCTTCTAAAATACAATTTCCATGTTTATGTTATTTTTATTCAAGTCTAATTAGATCATAGGAGTTGGAAGAATGATTGATATATCATAGAATAGATCCAAGTTATAAATTTTGGACTAAATAGAGGGAAAAGTAAATGTCGACAGTGACTGGGATAACACTACATTTTATGGATCATCTAATACAATTACAAGTGTGGAAAATGAAGAATACCGTATTGAGGTTGTGATTATAGTTTGAGTAATGATGAAGATCGTATCAATAAAACAACAATAAAAGTTGAAGGTAAACTTCTTGATTAACCAAAAACGATTGAGAAGTTAAAGGGTGGTGAAAAGAAGAAATTATATGATGGTTTTACTAAATATAAAACCTTGTTATCCATACTGAAGTTGTATAATTTTAATTCCAACAATGGATGGAGTGATGATAGTTTTACTGAACAACTTTCACTATTGAATGATATGATCCTGGAATATAATGAACTTCCTTGACAAACATATGATGCTAAAAAATACTACATTCAATGGGTATGATATCTAAAAAAATACATGCTTTCCCAAATGAATGTATACAGTTTTTCAAGGATCTAAAATCACTTAAAGAGTGACCAAAGTGCGGTTTTTCTAATTAAAAGAAATATGAATTGGATCAAATGAAAATTTAATGGTACTTTCCAATCATTTCAAGGTTTATACGCCAATATATAAGTGAGGAGACTACAAGGAAATTTACGTGGAACATAGATACAAGAAATATTAATGGGAAACATCATCACCTAGAATACTCTCCTTAGTTGAGGATAATTGACCATGGGTATCCTAAATTTGGAAACAAGCTGAGAAACCGTCATCATGTGCTATCTACATATGGAGTGAATCATTTTTTAATCAAAACTCACAATACATGGATAGTTATGTTGGTAAATTATTAATTTCTAACATGTTTATTCATGAAATGAAAATAAATTATGTTATGTATTCTTATATCAGGACCAAAAAAACATTGTAATTATATTGATGTTTATTTATCTCTATTGATCAAATATATAAAATTATTGTTGGATTAATGTGTTATGTTGTATGATGATTAAATAAATGAAGATTTAACATTGATATCCATGTTGTATAGGAAAATAAATGACTTTACTTATTATGAAAATTTGATAGGATTTATCATTAAATAACTCAAGGGTATCCCATTTGTGGACAATGAACACAATAAATTAGGTTGAAATATTCATTAAATACTACGTTTCTAGGAGGTTGAATATTTCCACCCTGGAAACATAAGTACCAATCATGGATGATATCATTTGATTGAAGTTAAGAAGAAAATACAACTCCATATCCCCTAGTATGTGATCAAATATTTTAGAAAGTAAACGATATAGAAATTGCTGTTGTTAAACATTTTTTTGAAAAACATTATGTAATCTGTTTGAAAAAAGCGATCATTTTTTTTGAATTTCCATAATGGAATTTTTGTTATATCAAGAATTTTTTTGATGTTGTGGCTAATGAAAAAAATTTATGTGACAATGTAATTGGAACTTTACCAAATGTATCCATAAAAAAAGATTGAATTAAGTCTAGGATGGACATGATTGAAATGAGAATATAGGAAGAGTCATCTCTAATGGAGGGTGAATATAGACTTTTCTTCCCCTACTTATATAGAATATTTCCATGCATGAGAGATATCAATTTTGTAACTTCTTGAATGATGTAAAGATTGTAGAGGGGTATTCATTAGATATCAAGAATATTTCATTAATGACTAATTTAAAGTCAGAGGGTCTGAAATAACATGATTATTATGTTTTTTTGTAAGATATAATTCATGTATCTTTACCTTGAATTTTTCCCAATAATGACCATCAAACATTAACCAAGATCTATTTCTTTGTTAAGGATATATTCATCAAAGTTATAAACCCAGTGAAATTTCCAACTATGGAAAAGGAAATTTTCTTCATATTATGTGAACTTAAAATATTCTTCTCATTGACATTATTTGATATGATGGTCAACCTGTTGGTTCACTTGTTGAGAGAGATATGACTATGTGGTCCTATACATTGTAGATGGATGTACCCCATTGGATGGTATATAAATATTTTGAAAGGGTATGTAAAAAATTGAAGTCGTTCAAAGGGTTGTATTGTAGAGAGATATATTGTTGAGGAATCTATTGAATTCTATACCGACGACCTGTTCAGTGTGAAAAGAATTTTTTTCCATATTATCATCACACTAATAATCTTATGTGTAAAATAATTTCTAGAATAAATTTTTTCAAAATCACTATTACAGATTAGCCGCAGGCCCGCCTTTATATTTTTCATAATAGTTTAGAGGTTTCCCCATATGTTGAAACCCACCATGATTTCTATAGGAATTTGAATCCATCAAGGAATAAAATATGGATATAAAATACACATAATCAAAATTTTATAGGATGGGTTTGAGAATATTTTTTTATGGAGTCAAATTAAAATCTAGATTCAATTTCTGAATGAATTTTATGGATAGCCAGAGGACCAAGTGTAAATGTATTAACTTATAATGGTTATGTAATTAATGGTTGTACATTCTATACAAATGAACATAATGAAGTAAGTACCCTGAAAAATAATGGAGATACACTTATTGCTGAAGGGATTCATATATCTGATACCAAGGGAAAAAATCCAATTAATGCTAAAATGTCATACTTCCACATCATCACACAAATATGGGAGTTGGATTATACAATATTCCAAGTGATGATTTTTTAATTAAATTTAGTTGATAAAATGAGAGTCATTAAAATAGATTAATTGAGATTCTTGAAAGTGGATTCCAATAAGAAATGGTACAAAGACTAGCCATTTATAATAAAATTAATGGCAACACAAGTATTTTATGTTTCAAATCACACAAACCAAAAGTGGTCAATTGTTTTTTTATCAACCAAAACCACTAAAGGGTCAAATAAAAAATTCAACTTTGGGTGATTCTTTTATTATTATGTAACAATCATTTTTCAGTGGTCCCTGTGTAGATATGGTCATGTATGTCATAGGAGACCACAATGAATGGATTTGGATACTCGATAGAGGGGTAAAATCCATTAAACATTTAAAAAATAGAGTTCAATAATCTGGTTATATATATTTTTTGTATTGTGCATTGTGTTAACTCACTTTATTATCCATTCACTATGGCATTGATTTAATCTAAATTAAAATTTGAACCACCTCTTCAGATAATGAATGATGCACATGATGATTCACCCATTACTGAGGATCACCAGGTTTATCAACCTATTTCTACTCCCAATATATAGGAACAATGACCTTCTCCATAGGCCAATGCTATCAATACAAAGGAACAATATATTAATAGTGTTGAGCCCAAGGAGATAGTTGATAGTGAAGAACTAATTTCCCAGAAAAAATAGGTGCTATATAGCATGACAGTGTTAGAAAAAATTATTAAGGATAAAAACAAAGGTATAAAATTTGTGGTGTGATTGAATGTGCTCGGCTAGCCTACTAACCACAAAAAGTCCATGTTTAGTATTTTCCTTGGTATCATAACTTAGGAGTGCATGCCAATTGATTTATATTTGTGAAACCATGTTTTGACAATGCCTAAGACACCAAATTGGTAAGAGATTAGGGAAACATTATGATATCCTGTCATTATTTTACAAAAAAATAAAATAATGAAACATTGTATTACTCCTCATTATCCCTTAAAGAGTTAATTTATAATAGATGAACCCCATAAGAAATTTTTATTTATTCATACTAGAAATGTTCACATATGCAATCACAAAATTCTAACGAAATTTTATCTCAAAGATATTGAAGGGAAAATAAACCTACACCCACCACATATGTATGCACACATGATAATACAAGGATAATGGGATGCATTTATTATCCATTATGAGGAGATATATTTTCAAATACATTGTGGTTGGTAATACATTGCTTGAAATTACGTGTATTATTCACCTTGATTGAGAATTTTTAATTTATGAAAGATAAACTCAGTGATAAAAATATGAAATGAGAAAAAATCAACGCATCCCTGTATTAAATCAAGGATGGGGTATTCTTCACTTGAATTTTTTTTGTATATATTTTAAATCTACTATAATAATATTATGTGATATGAAATAACAACATTATTATGCTTCTCTATTTATATTTAGAGTGATGAATCCATATCCAAATCCACTTTAATTCAACTTCATATGTTATAAAAGGAAGAATTTGAAAATAAAGAGGGAATACTAAGAGATGAAAGCACACAAAAATTGTTGGAAGAATGTGTAAGTATGACACAATAAATATTTATTTCAATTTAAGTCATTATTAAAAAATAATTATTACTTATTTTCATATATTTTCTATTGAAAATAGACATAGGAATATTCAACAATATATTGGTTGAAAAACTACTATTTGTGGCCTTATAGTATCCAAAAAAGTATGGATTCATTAGAGGTGCGGGTTTTGGGTTAACACCCCAAACATATTCTGGGAAATGAAATGAACAAGGGTATAAGGATAAGAAAATGGAAGAGATGTAGGAATGATTAGCTTCCCTTGAAGAAAAAAATTCAATGGCAGTATGAGTTTCCAAAAAATATTATGGGGTGAATAAAAGAGAAGAAACCACTCAAGGAAAACCACTTCAGGAATATCCCCCACCCCCACCAGCTTCGACATGAGACATTCCCCTATAAGAGATGTATTAGATGAGGTAATCTATATTATCACAACTTTTTTCTATGAAATATGAATCTAGAAGACAATAATAAATTCCCTGTACTGATATTACAGAGATTGAAAATGATTGTGATTTATATCTCTCAAAACCCACCCATCACCTTGTTGAGAGGGATACTGCTTTCAATATCCAAGAAGATAGTCTTCATAAAAGAAAACTTCAAACATGTCATGTGGGATTCGAGATTAACATAGCTCATAATATGTGTGATGTGATACATGTTCCAATCGATGATGTAAATATTCATATAATTGAGAAAACAATTGCAACATTCATAGATTGGTTGTTAGATCTTGGAAAGAAACATGTCGAAAAATAGGTAATAATTTTCAATTTATTTTTCATGATAAAGCTATATAAATTAATGAAAAAAAGTTCTGAAATGATGAATGTTTTTATAAAAAAACAAATGGAATTGGGTAAAATGAAAGGAAGAATATAAAGGATCTAAAGAATTAACCATCCAATTAAAAAGATCTTCACAAAGAACCATTACATCACCCATTCAATATCTACATTTAGTAACATTGAAGGTTCATGTGAATAAAAGGTTACAAATTGGTAGTAATCACATAGTTGATTTTGAATAAAAAATGTATTAAGGGGACATTACAAACTCCATTTATCTTGAGAATTTAAATGAAATCCTCTAGTATGAATGACAAGGAGTCTCATTTGTAAATGTATACATGACTTTTTTCATGATTTGTTTTTCCAAAAATGATCTACTATGTTAATTATAACTAAATACAATCCATATTTTTTGTAGTCATATATATAAATACCAAGTGAAGGTATTTTCCCATGAAAATAAATATAGACTCCTTAGTCCTCACATCAATTATATAGACCAAACTGAAATGGAATCAACTAAAATTGATGAAATAGTAGAAAAAGATAGCTGCATCGTTTGAAAGAAAATTTAAAAATGATATAATTCTCTTTAATACCAATGAAGGAAGAGTAAAAATCTACAATTTAATCATATAAAATATATTTTCATTCCTTTAATTACTTGTTCATTTTTTAGGAAACATAGGTTACTGGTTGCGGCCAATATGTATACTCCAAAGATATATTTTGTGGATTCACAACATGGACACCCAACAAAATGGCCACACATAATGATGTTTTTTAATTTATAATACACTATGTCCAATGTTTTAGAACATAACATAAAGTTATATATTTTATATTATGTTTTAATGATAATTATATTATGATATTGTGGTGTTTAAATATTTTCAAAATCATGGCATGAGGATAGTCCATGTTCCCAATGAGTTTATCAACTTCAACAAGTGGATATGTATTATAGAATATATAATATTATTTCTCAATCAAAAAAATATCAAAACAAATTAATTAATTTTATCAATGTTTCTACAGTTTTGAAAAAAAATTAATGGAAATGTTTGTGGTGATTATGTTTTCAAATTTATGAGAGATATCATATAACATCAACAAACTATCATCCTCAAAGTGTTATTTTTGAAGATAATTAATATTTAATTTAAATTACTTATTAATACATTATGAATTTATATTTTTATAGTTCTAAAATAATTTTATAATTTCCTTTAATTCTTTATAATAAATATATTTGTTTAGAAATGAATGGGAAGAATACCTGGTGTCATAGTGTACACATATATATCATAAAGATATGACTTCTTACAAATTATTTACTTTATTTTATCATAAATATATATAATTTTATTAGAAATGTTTCTCATTATTTCTATATGTTACTTATGTTTTTTAATTTTCATAGAGATCATGAAGAAATTAATTCATCAAGTAATGACTATTCACTCCTATACTATGATATTTCATTACAAAAGGATGATATAATCATGATAATGAAAATTTCTTTTTATTCTATAATCAATTAAAAATTCTGGGTTATCAATTTGGAATACTGTTAAATGGTCTAGAGTGTTGAATGAAGAGTAGTGTAAAAATAAATAGTGGGATCAACCATACCTCAAAATGATACATGATGTACTCAGTATGACTCAAATTTTGTGGTTTTTGAATAAAATGGACATTTTACTAATGTACTATTTCATATTTGTGTTTAATTTATTTCTTTATAATATTACTAACATAAGAAATGTTTTCATATATAGGTGGATTTTTTTATTGAGTAGGGGTGTCTTGTTCAAAGCTTCTCATAGTCATGAGAGATTTGACTTCAGGGCTACAATTAAGATAACAACAAGGAAATGGGTCAAATCATCTGCAACTCAATCAAACATAGAGTGTACTCAGTATGGATCGAACTGTATGTTTTTAGTTTATAATTTACATTTTTATACAAAAAACACATCACATAATAAAAAATTAGAAAACAAATTTATATTGTTTTGATACTTCAAAAAAATGATCCATATGTCATGTGTGACATGTAGGAATCATCCACACCTCAATTAGACACACGGCGTGACCAGTATGACTTAAAGTGTGTCTTTCTTTTTAAAATTGACATTAATTTTATTAAAAAAGACAAGTGAAAAAACTCAAAACCAAGAAAATTCATTTTTATTGTTTTTATAATTTAGTAAAATGATCCTTAATTAATTCATGGAATGTATGAATTAGTTGCACCTCAATATGACACACGATATAACCAGTATGACTGAAAGTATCTGTTATAAGTTTAAAATTGACATTTTAGTTCAAACTCACTCACTAAAAAATAATTAAAATAATTCTTATTGCCTTGATAATTTAGGAAAATGATTCATATGTCATTTTTATATGTTTGAATAAGTCTCATGTCAAAATAAAAAACATAACATGGATTGTATAACTCAAAGTGTGTGTTTCATGTTTGAAATGAAATTTTAGTAAAAAAAAAACAAGTTTCATACTCAATTACAATAAAAAATTTTATATTATTTTGATAATTTAATAAAATGATCCGTAGGTCACTTGTGATGTATAGGATTAGTTGCACCTCAATTTGCAGCATGATGTGACCGATATGAATCAAAGTGTGTCTTTTTTTTAAAAAAATTTGATATTAATTTTAGTAAAAATAACAAGTGGCATACTCAAAACAATTAAAATATATTTGGATATTTATGATAATTTAATAAAAATTATTCATGAGTTACTTTTGATGTGTATAAATCAAGAACATCCCAATCGAATGTATGGTTTGACCAGTATGACTCAAAGTGTCTGTTATCAGTTTAAAATTTTCATTTTAGTTCAAAGAGTGTGTCACTCACTAAAAACTTATCAAACATGCTTTGATTGTCTTGATAAACTTTTAAAATTATTTATAAGTCATTTTTATGTTTAAAAATCAGCCTCACATAAAAAATGAAACATGATGTGACTGTTATGATTCAAAGTGCGTGTTTCCAGTTTGAAATGAAATTTTAGTAAAAAAAAGTGACATATTCAAAAATGATAAAGTGCATTGATATTGTTTTGATAATTTATGAAAACAACCCACAAGTAATTTTTGACAAGTTAGAATTATCCTCACCTCAATTTGATGCATAGTGTGTCTGATATGACTCCAAGGGTGTCTTTTTATTTAAAAGTGACATACTCAAAATCACGAATACACATTGAAATTATTTTGATACTTTAGGAAAAAAAATTCATAAGTCATTTTTTTATGTTTAAGAATCATCCTCACCTCAATCTGATCCATAGTGTGACTAATATGATTCAAAGTGTCTATTATCAGTTTAAAATTAACATTTTAGTTCAAAAAGTCTATCACTTTCTAAAAGGTGAGAAACATGTTCTGATTTCCTTGATAATTTCAGAAATTTTTTTCACAAGACATTTATTATGTGTAAGAATCAGTCTCATGTTAAACTATAAAATGATGTGACCGATATGACACAAAGTTTGTGTTTCCAGTTTGAAATGGAATTTTAGTAAAAAGAATAAGTGACATACTCAAAAATGAGTAGATGTATTCAAGTTGTCTTGATACATTCGTAAAAAGATCCATAAAATATTTTGACTTTTAGGAATCAGGAAAACATCAATCTGATGCATGGTGTGATCGATATGACTCAAAGTGTGATTTTTATTTAAAATTGATATTAGTTTTAGTAAAAAGAACAAGTGAAATACTCAAAATTGATAAAATTCATTTGTATTGTTTTTTTACTCTATGAGAAAAATACATAAGTCATTTTTAAAATTTAGGAATCAACTTAACCTCAGTATGATATGTGGTGTGACTGATATGACTCAAAATGTCCATTATATGTTTAAAATTATCATTTTAGTTCAAAAAGTGTGTCACTCACTGAAAATTGATAAAACATGCTCATATTGTCTTTATAATTTGGGAAAATGAATCATAATTCATTTATGATGTCTATGAATTAGTCTCACATCAAACTAATGTACTATGTGACTGGTACAACTGAAATTGTGTGTGTCCAGTTTGAAATGGCATTTTTGTAAAAACCCCAAGTGAAAAACAAAAAACTAAGAAAAAACATTCGAATTGTTTTGATACATTATAAAAATGACACATAAGTCATTTTTAAAGTTTATTATTCAACTGAAACTCAATCTGATGCACAGTGTGACTTGTATGACTCCAAGTGTGTTTTTTTACTTAAATTTTACATTAATTTTAGTAAAAAGAAAAAGTGACATAATCAAAGACAACAACACACATTTAGACTGGTTTGATACTTTATAAAAATGATCTATAAGTCGTTTTTTTTGTAGGAATCCACTGTACATCAATATGAACCATAGTGTGATCAATGTGACTCCAACTATGCCTTTTATTTAAAATTGACAATAATTTTAGTAAAAAAGAAAAGAGACATAATAAAGGCTGATAAAATGCATTAAGATTATTTTTATACTTTATAAAAATGATTCATATGTCCCACAAACAAAATAAAGTCTCCATCTAAATGAAATATGACTCAGTCCATGACATGGCCTGAAGGGAATTCCCAATCCCCACCGGCTGGAAACCAGTGCATGGCATGAAATAGAGACATTTGGGAATATTTTGTCCCATAAAAAAGACAGATAAATGAATATAACCTGAAAAAACAAAAACAAAAATATCAGTGGAAAATAATATAAATATAACTAGCTAGACATACCTCCTAGTGACCCCATGGGTCACCACCAAACATATAACCACACTTGACCAAGATCAATCCAAGACTAGAACATGAAAATGAAAATTAAAGTAGGAGTGAGAACTGAGATGATCAGTGGGAAAGCCGAGGAATAACAAAGCCCTATGGACTTACCTTTAAAAAGAAACCCAAAACATGCTAGTCTGAATATAAGACCCATTAAAATATTTTTTTTCATTACATTCAAAATCATGTAATAGGTTTAAATTTTTAAGGAAAATATTTCTCTACCACTACATTTTCAAAATAAAATCCAAACATGCAATAATATTTCCTAATGAAATGGAAATAATTAAAATTTAAATATGGTTTTCACAAAAGTTGAAACAATCATGAAATAACTGAATTGAAAATCATATCACAATAACCATGTCAAAAATGAGCACCATGGGCAATCCCTAAAGGTAACTAGAACATGTGGGACCCTAGGGACCTCATTCCTAAATGGAAATGTGGCATAAGATCCACAATGGTCTATGTTATGATGCACAAGCCACTAGTTGGGAACACACCCATAACATAGTGGTTTCCAATCATCACAAGTATTTAGTTAGTGGCGTAACATCAATCCTGCTAGACAAAACTGGCACTAACCGCTTATGTATCATCTAGAATACTAGTCCTAGTATACCCACCTAGATACCCATGGTTACAAGTGTTATATATTTAAATGGAAGTGATTTTTATCAACAAGTAAATACACACACACATCACATTATTTATCTAAAAAATTTCTAGTTTTCACCACCGACCTCCACCCATAAGAGTGTTCCTTTTTTTTTCAAAAACACACATCATTGCACAATCCTCTTCACTAGGAACATATAAAAAATTTTCTATTTAACATACACATCATTTTTTTAACGTAAGAGGGAAAGACTTAAGAGGGGTTTTCCTTTTTTCATAAGCCATTCTTAATGTTACAATGGGGGCATAATCACTTACAAGGAACAATTTTCATTTTAGAAACATAATCACCAATTTTTTTTTATTCCTAAACAATTTTAAATATTAACTAACAACCAAGGCACTACATGTTTAAAGAAAGCTTAAAACCACACATAAAATGAAGAAATACTTTTAAAAAAAATGAAGCCACCCTTTTACATTGAATTCACACCAAAACCCATTTTAGAAATCACATTGAAAATTCTTTGGAAAAAAACATCTCATTACAGTTTTATAACAAACCGTCCAAAAGACCACACATCTTTGGAAATACCCATTTTGTGTTAAAAATGTATAAAAAAAACACTTTTCAATAACCACAACCTTTTATTAATAAACACACACACACACACAAATATATATATATATATATATATATATTGAAATTACATTTCATATACAAGTAGGATAGTTTTTAATAGAACACCAAGAAAAAATAGAACTTCTAATTAAAGATCAAGGCATAGGGAACCTACCTTAGGGTGGAACCAAGTCATCCATTTCAGATCTTTGTGCTTTCAATCTAAAAGCTGATGTTCCCCCACTAAGCATATGCGCCTTCACATACATGCATTAAAACCTATACCCTATGAATACATTCACATGTCCCATGAACATGTGCAAGGGGATCATTACAGGTATGCTTATACGCGTATACTAATCTCCACTCACCTACATATGTATTTTTATATATACACATAGACACACCATACCCATACATGTACATTAAATTCCATTGATAAATATACATGTAACTGTGGAACCTACAAGTATATATTCACATACCTATGCACACACAGGCGACTCAACCTTGGACCAACGACTCGAAGAAACCCCAAACAGTCCAACACACTACACAAAATTAATAAGTGTCCTTTAAAAATTTAATTACCTCAAGTTAGATGGTGATATAACCAAGAAATTGATATAAGAATAAACTAAGTAGAAAAACATACCTGAAGACACACAACTTTAGACTGTGGAAGCCAAAGACTGCTTTATCTACATGCATATACATTTTCACACACATACATACATATATATATATAGACTTTGATCCAAGAACATATTCACTGCGCCATGAGGGAACATGTGCGAGGAGGATGTGTATAAATACATGTCTACCCATGTATGTACATATATATCTTCACTGTTGATGTCTCGAATCCGCACCACAATGACCATGACCCACTATAATGATAAAGAGGAATCTAATAATCATAAGAGTCTTCATATAAAACTAAATTAAATAAGGAAACAATAGAAATCTCACGTCAAATAGTGACCGATGAACCGAGATGGACCGAAATAACAATGTAGTGACCAACACAATACAAGATAGATACTACGAACCTTAAAACACATAAAGTCCCTAATTCAATAGGTTTGACACCAATAAACAAACATAAAACTTACCTTGAGACAAAATCAAAAAATTGAAACCACTCGTACCGCATCGCCTTTAGAAGAGGTTTCTAGAACATGCACCCAAGGGTCCCTAGAGATCTTCTGCATGACCCTAGAATAAAATAGAATAACAATCGAGATCATCCCTAAGAGCTAGGGTTCGGCCGAATCATGTGGGTTGAAGGAGAGGAAAAAATCATCCATGAAAAGAAGTGAGGATGTAACATCCCAAGTAAGTAATGAATTATGTATTTTAATATCTATGTCTATTTATAAATTAGATAGTGTTTTAGAGGCTTAAAATGAGAATAAATCCAATCTTAAGCATAAAATAATCTAATATTTTTTAAAAGATTGTTTTACCGCCTTTTGATGGCAAACCTTTTTTAAATCAAACTTTTGACAATTTTATAAGCTCTATTTTTAAAAATAAACTTATTATTTAGGATCGGGACATTGAAATTTACTTTTTATAAAAATTTTGGTATTTTTCTGACAGTGTTCATTTTTTTATGAATAGTGAAAAAATACCGCATTTTACTTCAAAACTGCTTTTTCATCGAATTTAATTATATGGTTAGATTATCTTTTTAATTGGTTTTAAAGTGTAATTGGAATATATTTTTACCATTTTATCCAATTTTGGTCAATTTAATTAATTTCACTTTGTAATTGGGCATAAACAAGTGTCAAAAGTTTTATAGATATTGTTTCTAAAAAACCCGCTATTTGTTTTGACAACAGGAATTATTTTTAAATTAATTACTGCAATTTATGTGTTTGGAATTTGGTAAAATGGATTCCATATTTGGAATCAAAAGGTCCAAATTATGTAATTAATACTCTTTTGTTTTTGGACATTATGAATAGTAACGACGGTAATTATCTTTATTTATCGTGATTAATTAGTAATCGGGTAGTTAAGGGTAATAAAATAATATAATAATAATATAAAATGACCCAAACATGTGTCTTAATTCTATTGGTTGTGTCATGGACGACCATGGGATGCCTTGTGCCAACTTTGGGACCCCATGGAATCACTTTTGTGTGATAGTGACATTTTATCTTTTTATTTTTAAAGAAAGTTAAATATAACAAAAGTATGTAACACCTAAGTGAACAAATTTTAATTTTTGCTACATAAATGATATCTTAGACTATAAATAATCATTGAAAATATAAAAATATTTTCTACATCATGGAATTTTTTTTATAATTTTTAGACATTAAATAAATAAATTTATTTATGACACAATGATGATGTAGTGATTACCTCATTAATGAATGATTTAAATAAAATGAAAAGATAATGTAAAATCTAAGACTTACACTTGTCAAAAACCTATTGTATGGGTGGATTTCAAACCCTTATAACCTTATCATTTAAATATATCATTTTGGGACCTTTAAAATCCGAAACTCATTTTATAATAAAGTAACATTTCATAAATTTCCAAGAGTGCCCCTCCTCCCTCTTATAAAATGACCCCACCTCTACCCCATTACCCACACCTCTCAAGCTATTGGATCGACCAAAATCTGCTTATTTTATCTCTCCAAATCCGTCTATTCATCATTGAATCCTTACCTTAGGCAGAAAGCTCTTCAAGAAACCATTTTGGTTCAAACCAAGGAGAGTTTCACGATTTAAAGGTAATGTCTTCTCTTATGTTGTTTTGTATTATTTCGCTTATCCAACCCCCTAAAATCTTTTTTATTCCTTTATTTTTTAATAAAAACAGAATATTAAATATACTAGGATGTTTTTATGAGAAGGATTTGATTTACACTTACACACACCTCCGTCTGATGGTTAAAGAACATACTATTTCTGTGAGTGGCGAATTACTGCCCCACAAAACGATGATTGTTTAATCTTCTTTTAACACCTTTCATGGTGGCCATTAAGATGTCACTCTATTTATATATGATATATATTATTTTTATTTTTTCCTTATGCTTCTATATTTTTCATTTATTGTATACCTTTATGGTTTCCAATATGGGTAAACGTGATATCTTCATTTTAGGAAGTGTGGACTACCGCCCCTCAAAGTGATTTGAATTGTTAATGCCATATGTGGGATGCATAAAGGATGGATTTAATGATATTATATATGAAATTATACTATAATTATAATATAACTTTATATCATTATGATTTCATTCCATTAAATATGAAATAGAAATGAAAGTATCATTCATGCGTACGTACGGCTTACCGTCTCCATGAACGGTGCATTTCATTTATTATCTATAAATGTTATGTAATGTTATAAATTCATGTATATGCTGGATATATATGATATATATGATATCTACATCATGAATATAATTCTGTATATAATGGATATTTTACCACATGAACAACTTGTAATTATAAGAAGTTTATTTTTGACTCAAGTACCAAAGGTCGATAAAACGACCATTATTAACTTAAATAATTACATAATATTCATAACATGGTAATAAGTGATATAAAAGAAATAATGAACTTGAAAAAGGTTCTTAAGCAATTATAAATTAACTCTAGTTTATTATTCAGGAGATTAAATAATGATCAAGTCAAGTCGGACACGAGGTAAGGGACTTCTTCTCAATCTCCTTTCATTGAGGCATATTTTGTTTAATACACAACTTTATTTTATATGGTGTATAAAACCCTTTGACTTTTTCTTTTATTCAAAAGGAATATTTTTATACGAAGCATTTCAATAAATGACAAAAGGGAATGTTTTTGTCTTACATATGCGGTGACAACGACTTCTCCGCCGCCGTGACCATTATTTCAGTTTCAGCTTCCTCTACAAGCCATAACATTTTTTAAATGAAAAATAAATACCATGTTTTACTTTTATTTTATTTTTGTATTGAAAATGGTTTTGATAATATTTTGATTATATCAATGTGTTTTTGATATCTTGTGTTTGAAATATGGAAATGTTATGTTTCCTTTATGCATGTTTTATGTGATACGATTATGTTATGGTTCTTGGGAATTGTTTATGAAGACAGGTGGTTTCGTGATAAACTAAGGGTGGGTGAGCCCGTTATAGCTCTCCAATACATTGGGTAACGCGATGGAGTTAAATGCTAAGGTTTCTCTGAAGAGATTTAGGGAATACACTGTGATGGGTATTCCAAACGTAACCATCAGGGTTACTCCGTACGTAAGAATGTTATGAATGCATCAAGTTACCTTAATGTCTTATGATTTCTATTTGTTATTCATAAATCTTATGATTTCATGAGGTATGTTAAAGTGATTATGTTTTATGAGTGATGTATGATTTCATTTATTCTTATGTATACACGGACTAAGGTTTTCTTTCCGTATTTTTATATCCCTTACTGAGCTTTTTATGCTCATCCCAAGTTTTTGAAATGTTTTTTCACAGGTCAAGGGAAAGGTACATGATGTGATGGTAGTGTTGAGGAAGTGTCAAGAAAGAATCCATGTTTTATTTTAAATATGTTTCCTTTAATGAGAAGAGTGAATATTGTCTTTGATGTAACCACCTTGTTTAAATGTGGAATGTAATGCATGATTTATGATCTAATTCTCTAAAACTCTAAACCTGAAAAGATCCACAATGGTTATTCTTGAAATAAATCAAGATTAAGTAATGTTTAAGGTTGGGGCCTTATAGTTGGTATCAAAGGTTGGTTTGGATAACTTTAAAAGTTATAATTCTATTAAATGTGTATCCAAAAATATTTTTTTTGGGTCAAATTGAAATGATATAACATTTGAATATTACCATGTTGATTCATCTAAGACATGTTTGTTCAGAATGGTTTTCCATATAGGAAACATGGAAGCAGTTCTAGGAAGGCATGCAGAAGGAAATGACCTTCCAAATCAGCATCCTGAGATGGTCAAGAATGGAACTAAATAGTTTTTTGTAGTAATGGGGCAGTTGAATCAAGAGATAAATGGTGGTGGTATCCATGCATGAGATCATATAGATCAACCACAGAGAAACATGTCTGTGGTGGAACATTTTATGAGGCAACATCCCCCATCATTTAGAGGATCATTTAACCCTGTGCTAGCTGAAGGGTGGATTAAAGCTCTAGAGAAGATTTTCAATGTCATGGGGTGTTCATACAATCAAAAGGTTAGTCTGGATGTTTACCATTTGGAGGGTGAAACAGATCAGTGGTGGTCGATGGTTAAAAATATCCAGGATGCTGATGAGATTGATGCTCTTGAATGGGATGAATTAAAAGGTATTTTTCTTGAGAAATATTTTCCTAAGGATGCTTGACTTAGGATGGGAAAAAATTCTTGAAATTGAGGTAAGAGGATGACTCAGTGGCTTCTTATGAAGAAAAGTTCACTCGATTGGCAAGGTATGCTCCAAATTTTATCCGAGACCTTGGTAGTAAAATCAATCGTTTTTACTCAGGATTAAAGCCAAAATATAAAAGGGAATTAGCTTCTCATGAGTTCAAAAGTTATTAAAATCTTGTTCTATGTGCTAAGAAGGTAGAAATGGAGTTTTCCAATGATCAAGTGTTCTATAACAACCAAAAGAAGAAGAGAACGAGGTGGCTTGAGAAAGGGAAGAATCATTCAAAAAGGATTGATGGTAAGAAAATGAAGTTTTTAGTTAGTGATAAACGTGGTAAAAATCACGATGAGGAATGTATTTTGAATTCTAGATTGTGCTACCGATGTGGTAATATGGGACATAAGGCTCTTGATTACACTGGAAAAGATCAGGGTGATGGTATGACCAAATTTGATTTACAGTTAGTGAAATGTTTCAAGTGCAATGAGACGGGTCATTATGAAAACGAGTGTTCAACAAAGAGCTCAAATGATGGGAAACAATCATACTACAAGAAGAAGGGTGTGGTGAAATCCCTTTCAACTACTTCAGCAGATGTTGGGCCATCAAATGAAGTGGTATCAAGTACTTTGTTTTTTCAGATTATGCAAATGTATTGTTTGATTCGAGGCCTACAAATTGTTTCATCTCTGAAAAGTTTTCTAGTAAATTGGGAATTCCATCTCATGAAATGACTCCTGAACTTCAGGTAAAAACACCCAGGGGAAATGTTGAGGCAAAAAGAATTTATAAGAATCTTACTATCCTTATCCGTGTAAAGAACCTACTTGAAAACCTTATTGTTTTACCTCTAGTAGAGTTTGATGTTATCCTGGGTATGGATTGGCTCTCTGTTTACCATACTAAGATTGATTGTAGAGATAAAGAAGTTTCTTTTTAGAAAGTCTTTCAGTTTGTGTACAATAATGAACCCTTACTGATGATAACATATCAATAGGCTGAGAAACTTTTAAAAGATGGAAATGAATTTTACCTTGCACATATTGTTGAAAACAAAGGAACCGTTCAGATTAATGATGTGCCAGTGGTAAATGAGTATCCTGATGTTTTTTCTAATGAGTTTCCTGGAATAATACCAGATCGGGAAGTTGAATTTACTATTGACTTAGTTCCTGATGCTAATCCAATTTCAAAACCCCCTTATTGAATGGCTCAAATTGAACTTTTAGAGTTGAAGGAGGAATTGCAAGATTTATTAGAGAAAGGTTTCATTCGACCTAGAACATCACCATGGGGTGATCCTGTCTTATTTTTAAAAATGAAATATGGTTCAATGAGACTTTTCATTGATTATAGAGCCTTGAATAACATCACTGTTACGAACAAATATCCTTTTCCTCATATCGATGATTTGTTTGATCAGCTCTAGGGAGCTCAGTATTTTTCAAAGATTGACATGAGATCGTGGTACCATCAATTAAAGGTAAAGGAAGAAGATATTCCAAAGACTGCGTTTCGTACAAGATATGGCTATTATTAATTTGTAGTAATTCCTTTTGGGTTAACCAATGCACCTGTTGTATTCATGGACTATATGAATAGAATTTTCCATGAGTTCTTTGATAAGTTTGTGGTTGTTTTCATTGATGATATTTTGGTGTTTTCTAAAAGTAAAGAGGAGAATGAAAGTCATTTAAGGGTTATTTTTCAAACCTTAAAAGAAAATAAATTGTATGGGAAATTCAGAAAGTGTGAATTTTGGTTGCAACAAATTTCTTTCCTTGGTCACATTGTTTCTAAAGATGGAATAACTGTTGATCCTACAAAAACAAAGGTTGTTGAAGAATGGACAAGACCCACAAATGTCACCGAGATTCATAGTTTTCTTGGTTTGGTAGGCTATTTCTGACGGTTTGTTAAATGTTTTTCACAGTTTTCTAGTCTAATGACTAAGCTAACTTGGAAGGGTGTTAAGTTTATCTGGACAAAATAATGCGATGATTGTTTTCAGAAATTTGAAAGAAGATTGGTGAATGCTCCAGTTTTGGCACTACCTTCTAGGAATGGTGGGTTTGTTATTTACAGTGATGCTTCATTGAAAGGACTTGGTTGTGTCCTAATGCAGAATGATCAGATAATTGCTTATGCTTCACGTCAGTTGAAAACTCATGAGGTAAATTTCCCTACACATGATTTGGAATTAGCTGTTATTGTTTTCACTTTAAAAATTTGGAGGCATCATTTGTATGGTGTAAAGTGTGAAATATATACTGACCACAAAAGTTTAAAGTATATATTCACTCAGAAATAATTGAACACGAGATAGGGGAGATGGATAGAATTAATCAAGGATTATGATTTTACAATTCATTACCATCCGGGAAAATCAAATAAAGTGGATAATGATTTGGGTTGAAAAAGTAATGCTTCATTAACCATGTTACATTTAGAACGTGATCATTTGGTTAAGGATTTGATGAAACTTGTCATAGAAGTTGTTGGTGCAGGATGTTCTTTTGTTTTGTTTCATGTGTCAGTGAGATCATCTTTATCAGACAGAATTAAGCAAGCTCAGAAGAAAGACGGTGAGTTGCAGAAAAAGGTAGAGCAGGTTCAGAAGGGTATGTTACCTGAATTAAACATTGATTATGATTGTGTTTTGAGATTTGTGAAGAGATTGTGTGTGCCTTGTGATTCACAGTTGAAGAGAGAGTTATTATGTGAAGCTCATAGTTCTCCATTTTCAGTTCATCCTGGCAGTACTAAGATGTATAGGGATCTTTGGGAGTATTACTGGTGGGATGGAATGAAAAGGGATATTACTGATTTTACTGTGAAGTGTTTGACTTGTCAACAGGTTAAAGTAGAGCAGTAGTTACCGAAAGGGATGCGTCAGCCTTTACCAGTGCCAGAGTGGAAATGGGAGAATATATCCCTGGACTTTATTATGGGGTTGCTGAAGACACCTCGAGGTAATAATGTAATCTAGGTTATTGTTGATTGCTTGAATAAATCTTCTCATTTCCTTGCTATACGAGATACATTTTCCCTAGATCAACTTTCTCGTTTGTATCGTAAAGAGATAGTCAGGTTACACGGATTTCCCCTCTTTATTGTATCTGACCCTGATCCCAGGTTCACTTCTAACTTTTGGAAAGGCCTTCAAAAGTCGTTGGGTACTGAATTAAATTTTAGTACAGCTTTTCATCCTCAATCATATGGGTAGTCAGAACGAACAATTCAGACATTAGAGGATATGATACGTGCTTGTTTGATGGATTATCAGGGAAGTTGGGACCAAAATATTTCTTTTGTTGAGTTTTCTTATAATAAAAGTTTTCATTCTAGTATACAGATGCAACCATTTGAGGAATTATATGGGAAGCGGTGTCAAACTCCAGCTTTTTGGGATGAAGTGGGTGAAAGGAAGTTGACGGGACCAGAATTGGTAGAAGAGTTGGCAAAAAAAGTTAAACTGATACAGAAACACATGAGAACAACTCAGAGCAGGCATAAAAGTTATGTGGACAACAGGAGGAAGGATCTCTCTTTTGAGGTAGGTGATCATGTCTTTCTCAAAGTTTCACCATGGAAAAGTGTGATGCGATTTGGTAAGAAATGAAAGATGAGTCCAAGGTTCATTGGACCATATGAAATTCTAGAGAGAGTTGGATCAGTTTCATACCGAGTGGCTTTACCTCTGAGTTTATCTCAGGTAGACAATTTTTTTCATCTTTCAATATTAAGGAAGTACATGTCAGATCCATCTCATGTTTTGAGTCCAGAGGTAGTTCAGCTGGAAGATAATCTATCTTATGAGGAACAACCGGTCCAGATTCTTGACCACAGGGAGCAAGTATTTCAGAATAAGGTGATTCATCAAGTAAAGGTTTTTTGAAAAAACCACATGATTGAAGAGGAAACATGGGAATCTGAAAATGCAATGAGGGATAAAGACCCCCACTTATTCGATAAGTAAATAAATTGAGGGGACACAATTTTCTAAAGGGGGGAAGGATGTAACATCCCAATTAAGTGAATAATTATGGATTTTTATATCTAGGTCTATTTATGAATTAGATAGTGTTTTAGAGGCTTAAAATGATAATAAATCCAATCTTAAGCATAGAATACTCTAATATTTTTTAAAAGTTCGTTTTACCGCCTTTTGATGGAAAACCTTTTTTAAATAAAACTTTTTAAAATTTTATAATATATATTTGTCAAAATAAAATTATTCTTTAGGATTGGGACATTGAAATTTACTTTGGATAAATATTTGGTATTTTTCTGACAATGTTCATTTTTTTATGAATAGTGAAAAAATACTACATTTTACTTCAAAACTGATTTTTTATCTAATTTAATTATATGGTTAGATTATCTTTTTAATTTGTTTTCAAGTGTAATTTGAATATATTTTTACCATTTAATCCAATTTTGGTAATTTTAATTAATTTCACTTTGTAATAGGGCATAAACAAGTGTCAAACTTTTGGTAGATATTGTTTCTAAAAAATTCGCTATTTGTTTTGACAACGAGAATTATTTTTAAATTAATTAATGAAATTTATGTGTTTGGAATTTGGTAAAATTGATTCCATATTTGGAATCAGAAGGTCCAAATTATGTAATTAAGGCTCTTTTGTTTTTGGACACTATGAATAGTAACGACGATAATTATCTTTAATTATCGTGATTAATTAGTAATCGGGTAGTTAAGGGTAATAAAATAATATCATAATAATATAAAATGACCCCATCATGTGTTCTAATTATACTGGTTGTGTCATGGCTGACCATGGGATGCCTTGCACCAACTTTGGGACCCCATGGAATCACTTTTGTGTGATAATGACATTTTATCTTTTTATTTTTAAAGAATGTTAAATATAACAAAAGTATGTAACACCTAAGTAAAAAACTTTTAATTTTGTCTGCATAAATGATATCTTAGACTATAAATAATGATTGTAAATATAAAAATATTTCCTACATCATGGATTTTTTTTATAATTTTTAGACATTAAATAAATAAATTTATTTATGACACCATGATGATGTAGTGATTACCTCATTAATGAATGATTTAAATAAAATGAAAAGATAATGTAAAATCTAAGACTTACACTTGTCAAAAACTTATTTTATGGGTGTATTTCAAACCCTTATAACCTTATCATTGAAATATATCATTGTGGGACCTTTAAAATCCGAAACTCATTTTATAATAAAGTAACATTTCATGACTTTCCAAGAGTGCCCCTCCTCCCTCTTATAAAAGGCCCCCACCTCTACCCCCTTACCCCCACCTCTCAAGGTATTGGATCGACCAAACTCTGCTCATTTTATCTCTCCACATCCCTCTATTCATCATAGAAGCCTTACCTTAGGCAGAAAGCTCTTCAAGAAACCATTTTTCTTCAAACCAAGGAGAGCTACCCGATTTAAAGGTAATGTATTCTCTTATGTTGTTTTGTTTTATTTCGCTTCTAAAAGCCCCTAAACTCTTTTTATTCCTTTATTTTTTAATAACAACAGCATATTAAATATAATTGGATGTTGTTATGAGAAGGATTTTATTTACACTTACACACACCTCCGTCTGATGGTTAAAGAACATACTATTTCTGTGAGTGGTGAATTACTGCCCCACGAAACGATGATTGTTCAATCTTCTTTTAACACCTTTCATGGTGGCCATTAAGATGTCACTCTATTTATATATGATATATATTATGTTTATGTTTTCCTTATGCTTCTATATTTTTCATTTATTGTATACCTTTATGGTTTCCAATATGGGTAAACGTGATATCTTCATTTTAGGAAGTGCGGACTACCGCCCCCTCAAAGTGATTTGAATTGATAATGCCATATGTGGGATATATAAAGGATGGAGTTAATGATATTATATATGATATTATACTATAATTATAATATACCTTTATATCATTATGATTTTATTCCATTAAATATGAAATATAAATGAAAGTAGCATTCATGCGTACGCACGGCTTAGCGTCTCCATGAACGGTGCATTTCATTTCTTATCTATAAATGTTATGTAATATTATAAATGAATTTATATACGGGATATATATGATATATATGGTATCTAAATCATGAATAAAATTCTGGATATAATGGATATTTTACCACATGAACAACTTGTAATTATAATTGGTTTATTTTTGACTCAAGTACCAAAGGTCGACAAAACGACCATTATTAACTTAAATAATTACATAATGTTCATAACATGGTAATAAGTGATATAAAAGAAATAATGAACTTGAAAAAGGTTCTTAAGAAAGTATAAATTGACTCTAGTTTATTATTCAGGAGATTAAAGAACGATCAAGTCAAGTCGGACACGAGGTAAGGGACTTCATCTCAATCTCCTTTCATTGAGGCATATTTTGTTTTATACACAATATTATTTTTTATGGTGTATAAAACCCTTTGAATTTTTCTTTTATTCAAAAGGAATATTTTTATACGAAGCATTTCACTAAATGACAAAAGGGAATGTTTTTGTCTTACGTATGCGGTGACAACGACTTCTCCGCCGCTGTGAGCATTATTTCAGTTTCGACTTCCTCTACAAGCCATAACTTTTTTATATGAAAAATAAATAACATGTTTTACTTTTATTTTATTTTTGTATTGAAAATGGTTTTGATAATGTTTTGATTATATCAATGTGTTTTTGATATCTTGTGATTGAAATCTGGAAATGTTATGTTTCCTTTATGCATGTTTTATGTGATACGATTATGTTATGGTTCTTGGGAATTGTTTATGAAGACGGGTGGTTCCGTGATAAACTAATGGCGGGTGAGCCCGTGATAGCTCTCCAATACATTGGGTAACGCAATGGAGTTAAACTCTACGGTTTCTCTAAAGAGATTTAAGGAATATACTGTGATGGGTATTCCAAACGTAACCATGAGGGTTACTCCGTATGCAAGAATGTTATGAATGCATCAAGTTACCTTAATGTCTTATGATTTCTATGAGTTATTCAAAAATCTTATGATTTCATGAGGTATGTTAAAGTGATTATGTTTTATGAGTGATGTATGATTTCATTGATTCTTATGTATACATGGACTAAGGTTTTCTTTCTGTATTTTTATATCCCTTACTGAGCTTTTTATGCTCATCCCAAGTTTTTGAAATGTTTTTCACAGGTCAAGGGAAAGGTACATGATGTGATGGTAGTGTTGAGGAAGTTTCAAGAAAGAATCCATGTTTTATTTTAAATATGTTTCCTTTAATGAGAAGAGTGAATATTATCTTTGATGTAACCACCTTGTTTAAATGTGGAATGTAATGCATGATTTATGATCTAATTCTTTAAAACTCTAAACTTGAAAAGATCAAGAATGTGTATTCTTGAAATAAATCAAGATTAAGTAATGTTTAAGGCTGGGGCCTTATAGTTGGTATCAAATGTCGGTTTAGATTACTTTAGGAGTTAGAATTCTATTAAATGAGTATCCAAAAATATTTTTTTTGGGTCAAATTGAAATGATATAACATTTGAAGATTACCATGTTGATTCATCTAAGACATGTTTGTTCAGAATGGTTTTCCATAGAGGAAACATGGAAGCGGTGCTAGGAAGGCATGCAGAAGGAAATGACCTTCCAAATCAGCATCTTGAGATGGTCGAGAATGGAACTGAATATTTTTTTGTAGTAATGGGGCAGTTGACTCAAGAGATAAATGGTGGTGGTATCCATGCACGAGATCATGTAGATCAACCGCATAGAAACATGTCAGTGGTGGAACATTTTATGAGACAACACCCCCCATCATTTAGAGGATCATATAACCCTGTGCTAGCTGAAGGGTGGATTAAAGCACTAGAGAAGATTTTAAATGTCATGGGGTGTTCATACAATCAAAAGGTTAGTCTGGCTGTTTACCATTTGGAGGGTGAAGCAGATCAGTGGTGGTCGATGGTTAAAAATATCTGGGATACTGATGATATTGATGCTATTGACTGGGATGAATTCAAAGGTATTTTTCTTGAGAAATATTTTCCTAAGGCTTCTTGACTTAGGATGGAAAAAAATTCTTGAAATTGAGGTAAGAGGATGACTCAATGGCTTCTTATGATGAAAAGTTCACTCGATTGGCAAGGTATGCTCCAAATTTTATCCGAGAACTTGATAGTAAAATCAATCATTTTTACTCAGGATTAAAGCCAAAATTTCAAAGGGAATTAGCTTCTAGTGAGTTCAAAAGTTATGAAAATCTTGTTTTATGTATTGAGAAGGTGAAAATGGAGTTTGTCGATGATCAAGTGTTCTATAACAACCAAAAGAAGAAGAGACCGAGGTGGCTGGAGAAATAGAAGAATCCTTCACAAAGGATTGATAGTAAGAAAATGAAGTTTTCAGTTAGTGATAAACGTGGTAAAAAGCATGATGGGGAATGTCTTTTGAATTCTGGAATATTCTTCTGATGTGGTAAGATGGGACATAAGGCTCTTGATTGCACTGGAAAAGATCAAGGTGATGGTAAGACCAAATTTGATTTACAGTTAGTGAAATGTTTCAAGTGCAATGAGATGGGTCATTATGCAAACGAGTGTTCAACAAAGAGCTCAAATGATGGGAAGCCGTCATACTACAAGAAGAAAGGTGTGGTGAAATACTTTTCAACTACTTCAGCAGATGTTGGGCCATCAAATGAAGTGGTATCAGGTACATTGTTTTTTTTTCAGATTATGCCAATGTGTTGTTTGATTCGGGGTCTACAAATTTTTTTATCTCTAAAAAATTTTCTATTAAATTGGGAATTCCATCTCATGAAATGACTCCTAAACTTTTGGTAAAAACACCCAGGGGAAATGTTGAGGCAAAAAGAATTTATAAGAATCTTCCTATCCTTATCCGTGTAAATAACTTACTTGAAAACCTTATTGTTTTACCTCTAGTAGAGTTTGATGTTATCCTATGTATGGATTGTCTCTCTTTTTACCATACTAAGATTTATTGTAGAGCTAAAGAAGTTTCTTTTCAGAAAGTCTTTCAGTTTGTGTACAAGAATGAACCCTTACTGTTGATAACATATCAATAGGCTGAGAAACTTTTAAAAGATGGAAATGAATTTTACCTTGCACATATTGTTGAAAACAAAGGAACCGTTCAGATTAATGATGTGCCAGTGGTAAATGAGTATCCTGATGTTTTTCCTGATGAGTTTCCTGGAATAATACCAGATCGGGAAGTTGAATTTACTATTGACTTAGTTCTTGATGCTAAGCCAATTTAAAAACCCCCTTATCGAATGGATCAAATTTAACTTTTAGAGTTGAAGTAGGAATTGCAATATTTATTAGAGAAAGGTTTCATTCGACCTAGCACATCACCATGGGGTGATCCTGTCTTATTTTTTAAAAAGAAAGATGGTTCAATGAGACTTTTCATTGATTATAGAGCCTTGAATAACATCACTGTTAAGAACAAATATCCTTTTCCTCATATCGATGATTTGTTTGATTAGCTCTAGGGAGCTCAGTATTTTTCAAAGATTGACCTGAGATCGGGGTACCATCAGTTAAAGGTAAAGGAAGAATATATTCCGAATACTGCGTCTCGTACAAGATATTTCCATTATTAATTTGTAGTAATTCCTTTTGGGTTAACCAATGCACCTGTTGTATTCATGGACCATATGAATAGAATTTTCCATGAGTTCTTGGATAATTTTGTGGTTGTTTTCATTTATGATATTTTGGTGTTTTCTAAAAGTAAAGAGGAGCATGAAAGTCATTTAAGGGTTATTTTTCAAACCTTAAAAGAAAAGAAATTGTATGGGAAATTCAGTAAGTGTGAATTTTAGTTGCAACAAATTTCTTTCCTTGGTCACATTGTTTCTAAAGATGGAATAACTATTGATCCTACAAAAACAAAGGTTGTTGAAGAATGGCCAATACACACAAATGTAACCGAAATTCGTAGTTTTCTTGGTTTGGTAGGCTATTACTGAAGGTTTGTTAAAATTTTTTCATGGTTATCTAGTCCAATGACTAAGCTAACTCGGAAGGGTGTTAAGTTCATCTGGACAAAATAATGTGATGATTGTTTTCAGAAATTTGAAAGAAGATTGGTGAATGCTCCAGTTCTTGCACTACCTTCTAGGAATGGTGAGTTTGTTATTTATAGTGATGCTTCATTGAAAGGACTTGGTTTCGTCCTAATACAGAATGATCAGGTAATTGGTTATGCTTCATGTCAGTTGAAAACTCATGAGGTAAATTACCCTACACATGATTTGGAATTAGTTGTTTTTGTTTTCACTTTAAAAATTTGGAGGCATCATTTGTATGGTGTAAAGTGTGAAATATATACTGACCACAAAAGTTTAAAGTATATATTCACTCAGAAATAATTTAACATGAGACAAAGGAGATGGATAGAATTAATCAAGGATTATGATTGTACAATTCATTACCATCCGGGAAAATAAAATAAAGTTTCTAATGATTTGGATTGAAAAAGTAATGCTTCATTAACCATGTTTCATTTGGAACATGATCCTTTGGTTAAGGATTTGATGAACCTTGTCATTGAAGTTTTTGGTGTAGGATGTTCTTCTGTTTTGTTTCAGGTGTTAGTGAGATCATATCTATCAGACAGAATTAAGCAAGCTCAGAAGAAAGACGGTGAGTTGCAGAAAAAGGTAGAGCAGGTTCAGAAGGGTATGTTACCTGAATTAAACATTGATAATGGTTGTGTTTTGAGATTTGTGAAGAGATTGTGGGTGACTTGTGATTCACAGTTGAAGAGAGAGTTATTATGTGAAGATCATAGTTCTCCATTTTCAGTTCATCTTGGCAGTACTAAGATGTATAGCGATCTTCGGGAGTATTACTGGTGGGATGGAATGAAAAGAGATATTGCTGATTTTACTGTGAAGTGTTTGACTTGTCACCAGGATAAAGTAGAGCAGCAGTTACCGAAAGGGATGCATCAGCCTTTACTAGTGCCAGAGTGTAAATGGGAGAATATATCCATGGACTTCGTTGTGGGGTTTCTAAAGACACCTCGTGGTAATAATGCAATCTGGGTTATTGTTGATTGCTTGAATAAATCTGTTCATTTCCTTGCTATATGAGATAATTTTTCCCTAGATCAACTTTATCATTTGTATCTTAAAGAGATAGTTAGGTTACACGGATTTCCCCTCTTTATTGTATCTAACCCTGATCCCAGGTTCACTTCTAACTTTTGGAAAGGCCTTCAGAAGTTGTTGGGTACTGAATTAAATTTTAGTACAACTTTTAATCGTCAATCATATGAACAGTCAGAACGAACAATTCAGACATTGGAGGATATGATACGTGCTTTTTTGATGGATTATCAGGGAAGTTAGGACCAAAATATTTCTTTTTTTGAGTTTTCTTATAATAACAATTTTCATCCCAGTATACAGATGACACCATTTGAGGAATTATATGGGAAGCGGTGTCGAACTCCAGCTTTTTGGGATTAAGTGGGTGAAAGGAAGTTGATGTGACCAGAATTGGTAGAAGAGTTGGAAGAAAAAGTTAAACTGATATAGAAACACATGAGAATAGCTCAAAGCAGGCAGAAAAGTTATGTGGACAACAGGAGGAAGGATCTCTCTTTTGAGGTAGGTGATCAAGTCTTCCTCAAAGTTTCACCATGGAAAAGTGTGATGCGATTTGGTAAGAAATGAAAGATGAGCCCAAGGTTCATTGGACCATATGAAATTCTAGATAGTGTTTGATCAGTTGCATACCGAGTGGCTTTACCTCTAAGTTTATCTCAGGTAGACAATGTTTTTCATCTTTCAATATTAAGGAAGTACATGCCCGATCCATCTCAAGTTTTGAGTCCAGAGGTAGTTTAGCTGGAAGATAATCTATCTTATGAGGAACAATCGGTCCAGATTCTTGACCACAGGGAGAAAGTATTTCAGAATAAGGTGATTCATCAAGTAAAGGTTTTTTAAAAAAACCACAGGATTGAAGAGGCAACATGGGAATCTGAAAATGCAATGAGGGATAAATACCCCCACTTATTCGATAAGTAAATAAATTGAGGGGATGCAATTTTCTAAAGGGGGGAAGGATGTAACATCCAAAGTGAAGAATTATGGATTTTTATATCTAGGTCTATTTATGAATTAGATAGTGTTTTGGAGGTTTAAAATGAGAATAAATCCAATCTTAAGCATAGAATACTCTAATATTTTTTAAAAGATCGTTTTACCGCCATTTAATGGAAAACCTTTTTTAAACAAAACTTTTGAATATATTATAATATATATTTTTCAAAATAAAATTATTCTTTAGGATTGGGACATTGAAATTTACTTTGGATAAATTTTTGGTATTTTTCTGACAATGTTCATTTTTTTATGAATAGTGAAAAAATACTATATTTTACTTCAAAACTGATTTTTCATCTAATTTAATTATATGGTTAGATTATATTTTTAATTGGTTTTCAAGTGTAATTGGAATATATTTTTACCATTTAATCCAATTTTGGTAATTTTAATTAATTTCACTTTGTAATAGGGCATAAACAAGTGTCAAACTTTTGATAGATATTGTTTCTAAAAAACCCGCTATTTGTTTTGACAACGAGAATTATTTTTAAATTAATTAATGAAATTTCTGTGTTTAGAATTTGGTAAAATTGATTACATATTTGGAATCATAAGGTCCAAATTATGTAATTAAGGATCTTTTTTTGGACATTATGAATAGTAACGACGGTAATTATCTTTAATTATCGTGATTAATTAGTGATTGGGTAGTTAAGGGTAATAAAATAATATCATAATAATATAAAATGACCCCAACATGTGTCCTAATGATACTGGTTGTGTCATGGCCGACCATGGGATGCCTTGTGCCAACTTTGGGACCCCATGGAATCACTTTTGTGTGATAGTGACATTTTATCTTTTAATTTTTAAAGAAAGTAAAATATAACAAAAGTATGTAACACCTAAGTAAAAAACTTTTAATTTTGTGTACATAAATGATATCTTAGACTATAAATAATCATTGGAAATATAAAAATATGTCCTATATCATGGATTTTTTTTTATAATTTTTAGACATTAAATAAATAAATTTATTTATGACACCATGATGATGTAGTGATTACCTCATTAATGAATGATTTAAATAAAATGAAAAGATAATGTAAAATATAAGACTTACACTTGTCAAAAACCTATTGTATGGGTGGCTTTCAAACCCTTATAACCTTATCATTGAAATATATCACTGTGGGACCTTTAAAATCCGAAACTCATTTTATAATAAAGTAACATTTCATGACTTTCCAAGAGTGCCCCTCCTCCCTCTTATAAAAGGCCCCCACCTCTACCCCCTTACCCACAACTCTCAAGCTATTGGATCGACCAAACTCTGCTCATTTTATCTCTCCACATACCTCTATTCATCATAGAAGCCTTACCTTAAACATAAAGCTCTTCAAGAAACCATTTTGGTTCAAACCAAGGAGAGTTACCCGATTTAAAGGTAATGTCTTCTCTTATGTTGTTTTGTTTTATTTCGCTTCTCCAACCCCCTAAACTCTTTTTATTACTTTATTTTTTAATAACAACAGCATATTAAATATACTGGGATGTTTTTATGAGAAGGATTTTATTTACACTTACACACACCTCCGTCTGATGGTTAAAGAACATACTATTTCTGTGAGTGGTGAATTACTGCCCCACGAAACAATGATTGTTCAATATTCTTTTAACACCTTTCATGGTGGACATTAAGATGTCACTCTATTTATATATGATATATATTATGTTTATGTTTTCCTTATGCTTCTATATTTTTCATTTATTGTATACCTTTATGGTTTCCAATATGGGTAAACGTGATATCTTGATTTTAAGAAGTGCGGACTACCGCCCCCTCAAAGTGATTTGAATTGATAATGCCATATGTGGGATGTATAAAGGATGGAGTTAATGATATTATATATGATATTATACTAGAATTATAATATACCTTTATATCATTATGATTTCATTCCATTAAATATGAAATATAAATGAAAGTAGCATTCATGCGTACGCACGACTTAGCGTCTCCATGAACGGTGCATTTCATTTCTTATCTCTAAATGTTATGTAATATTATAAATTCATGTATATACGAGATATATATGATATATATGATATCTACATCATGAATATAATTCTGGATATAATTGATATTTTACCACATGAACAACTTGTAATTATAAGTGGTTTATTTTTGACTCAAGTACCAAAGGTCGACAAAACGACCATTATTAACTTAAATAATTACATAATGTTCATAACATGGTAATAAGTGATATAAAATAAATAATTAACTTGAAAAAGGTTCTTAAGAAAGTATAAATTGACTCTATTTTATTATTCAGGAGATTAAAGAACGATCAAGTCAAGTCGGACATGAGGCAATGGACTTCATCTCAATCTCCTTTCATTGAGGCATATTTTGTTTTATACACAACATTATTTTATATGGTGTATAAAACCCTTTGAATTTTTCTTTTATTCAAAAGGAATATTTTTATACGAAGCGTTTAACTAAACGACAAAAGGGAATGTTTTTGTCTTACTTATGCGGCGACAACGACTTCTCCGCCGCCGTGACCATTATTTCAGTTTCGGCTTCGTCTACAAGCCATAACTTTTTTATATGAAAAATAAATACCATGTTTTACTTTTATTTTATTTTTGTATTGAAAATGGTTTTGATAATGTTTTGATTATATCAATGTGTTTTTGATATCTTGTGATTGAAATCTGGAAATGTTATGTTTCCTTTATGCATGTTTTATGTGATACGATTATGTTATGGTTCTTGGGAATTGTTTATGAAGATGGGTGGTTCCGTGATAAAATAATGGTGGGTGAGCCCATGATAGCTCTCCAATACATTGGGTAACGCGATGGAGTTAAACGCTAAGGTTTCTCTAAAGATATTTAAGGAATATACTGTGATGGGTATTCCAAACGCAACCATGAGGGTTACTCCATACGCAAGAATGTTATGAATGCATCAAGTTACCTTAATGTCTTATGATTTCTATGAGTTATTCATAAATCTTATGATTTCATGAGGTATGCTAAAGTGATTATGTTTTATGAGTGATGTATGATTTCATTGATTCTTATGTATACATGGACTAAGGTTTTCTTTCCGTATTTTTATACCCCTTTCTGATCTTTTTATGGTCATCCCAAGTTTTTGAAATGTTTTTCACAGGTTAAGGGAAAGGTACATGATGTGATGGTAGTGTTGAGGAAGTGTCAAGAAGGAATCCATGTTTTATTTTAAATATATTTCCTTTAATGAGAAGAGTGAATATTGTCTTTGATGTAACAACCTTGTTTAAATGTGGAATATAATGCATGATTTATGATCTAATTCTCTAAAACTCTAAACCTGAAAAGATCCTCAATGGGTATTCTTGAAATAAATCAAGATTAAGTAATGTTTAAGGATGGGACCTTATAGTTGGTTAAAAGGTCGGTTTAGATAACTTTATGAGTTATAATTCTACTAAATGAGTATCCAAAAATATTTTTTTGGGTCAAATTGAAATGATATAACATTTGAAGATTACCATGTTGATTCATCTAAGACATGTTTGTTCAAAATGGTTTTCTGCAGAGGAAACAAGGAAGTAGTGCTAGTAAGGTATTTAGAAGGAAATGACCTTCCAAATCAGCATCCTGAGATGGTCGAGAATGGAACTGAATAGTTTGTTACAGTAATGGAATTGTTGACTCAAGAGATAAATGGTGGTGGTATCCATGCACGAGATCAGCTAGATCAACCACAGAGAAACATGTCAGTGGTGGAACATTTTATGAGGCAGCATCCCCCATCATCTAGAGGATCATCTGACCCTGTGCTAGCTTAAGGGTGGATTAAAGCACTAGATAATATTTTCGATGTCATGGGGTGTTCATACAATCAAAAGGTTAGTTTGGCTGTTTACCATTTGGTGGGTGAAGCAGATCAGTGGTGGCCGATGGTTAAAAATATTCAAGACGCTGATGAGATTGATGCTCTTGACTGGGACGAATTCAAAGGTATTTTTCTTGAGAAATATTTTCCTAAGGCTGTTTGACTTAGGATGGAAAAAATTATTGAAATTGAGGTAAGAGGATGACTAAGTGGATAATTTTGTAGAAAATTCCACTCGATTGGAAAGGTATGCTCCAAATTTTAACCGAGACCTTGATAGTAAAATCAATCAGTTTTACTCAGGATTAAATCCAAAATATCAAAGGTCATTAGCTTCTTGCGAGTTCAAAAGTTATGAAAATCTTGTTCTATGTGCTGAGAATGTGGAAATGGAGTTTTCCGATGATCAAGTGTTCTATAACAACCAAAAGAAGAAGAGACCGAGGTGGATGGAGAAAGGGAAGAATCATTCAAAAAGGATTGATGGTAAGAAAAAAAAGTTTTCAGTTAGTGATAAAAGTGGTAAAAAGCATGCTGGGGAATGACTTTTGAATTCTAGAATGTGCTACCGATGTGGTTATATGGGACATAAGGCTCGTGATTGCACTGGAAAAGATTAGGGTGATGGTAAGACCAAATTTGATTTACAGTTAGTGAAATGTTTCAAGTGCAATGAGATGGGTCATTATGCAAACGAGTGTTCAACAAAGAGATCAAATGATGGGAAGCAGTCAGACTACAAGCAGAAAGGTGTAGTGAAATCCTTTTCAACCACTTTAGTAGATGTTGGGCCATCAAATGAAGTGGTATCAGGTACTTTGTATGTTTTTTCAGATTATGCCAATGTGTTGTTTGATTCGGGGTCTACAAATCCTTTCATCTCTGAAAAATTTTCTAGTAAATTGGGAATTCCATATCATGAAATGACTCCTGAACTTGTGGTAAAAACACCCGAGGGAAATGTTGTGGCAAAAAGAATTTATAAGAATATTCCTATCCTTATCCGTGTGAAGAATCTACTTTCCAACCTTAATGTTTTACCTCTAGCAGAGTTTGATATTATCCTGGGTATGGATTGGATCTCTGTTTACCATGCTAAGATTGATTGTAGAGCTAAAGAAGTTTCTTTTCAGAAAGGATTTCAGTTTGTGTACAAGAATGAACCCTTACTGTTGATAACATATAAATATGCTGAGAAACTTGTAAAATATGGAAATGAATTTTACCTTGCACATATTGTTGAAAACAAAGGAACCATTCAGATTAATGATGTGCCAGTGGTAAAGGAGTATCCTGATGTTTTTCCTAATGAGTTTTCTGGAATAATACCAGATCGGGAAGTTGAATGTACTGTTGACTTAGTTCCTAATGCTAAGCCAATTTCAAAACCCCATTTTTGAATGGCTCAAATTGAACTTTTAGAGTTGAAGGAGGAATTGCATGATTTATTAGAGAAAGATTTCATTCGACCTAGAACATCACCATGGGGTGATCCTCTCTTATTTTTAAAAAATAAAGATGGTTCATTGAGACTTTTCATTGATTATAGAGCGTTGAATAACATCACTGTTAAGAACAAATATCTTTTTCCTCATATCGATGATTTGTTTGATCAGCTCTAGGGAGCTCAGTATTTTTCAAAGATTGACCTGAGATCGGGGTACCATCAGTTAAAGGTAAATGAAGAAGATATTCTGAAGACTACGTTTCGTACAAGATATGGCCATTATTAATTTGTAGTAATTCCGTTTGGGTTAACCAATGCACCTGCTGTATTCATGGACCATATGAATAGAATTTTCCATGAGTTCTTGGATAAGTTTGTGGTTGTTTTCATTGATTATATTTTTGTGTTTTCTAAAAGTAAAGAGGAGCATGAAAGTCATTTAAGGGTTATTTTTCAAAACTTAAAAGAAATGAAATTGTATGAGAAATTCAGAAAGTGTGAATTTTGGTTGCAACAAATTTCTTTCCTTGGTCACATTGTTTCTAAAGATGGAATAACTGTTGATACTACACAAAAAAAGGTTGTTGAAGAATGGTCAAGACCCACAAATGTAACCGAGATTCATAGTTTTCTGGGTTTGGCAGGCTATTACCGAAGGTTTGTTAAACACTTTCACGGTTATCTAGTCCAATGACTTAGCTAACTCGGAAGGGTGTTAAGATCATCTGGGAAAATGAATGTGATGATAGTTTTCAAGAATTTAAAAGAAGATTGGTGAATGTTCTGGTTTTGGTACTACCTTTCAGGAATGGTGAGTTTGTTATTTACAGTGATGCTTCATTGAAAGGACTTGGTTGTGTCCTAATGCAGAATGATTAGGTAATTGCTTATTCTTCATGTCAGTTGAAAACTCATGAGGTAAATTACCCTACACATGATTTTAAATTAGCTGCTGTTGTTTTCACTTTAAAAAATTTGGAGGCATCATTTGTATGGTGTAAAGTGTGAAATATATACTGACCAAAAAAGTTTAAAGTATATATTTACTCAGAAATAATTGAACATGAGACAGAGGAGATGGATAAAATAAATCAATGATTATGATTGTACAATTCATTACCATACGGGAAAATCAAATAAAGTGGATAATTATTTGGGTTGAAAAAGTAATGCTTCATTAACCATGTTACGTTTGGAACGTGATCCTTTGGTTAAGGATTTGATGAACCTTGGCATAGAAGTTTTTGGTGCAGGATGTTCTTCTGTTTTGGTTCAGGTGTCAGTGAGATCATCTCTATCAGACAGAATTAAGCAAGCTAGGAAGAAAGACAGTGAGTTGCAGAAAAAGGTAGAGCAGGTTCAGAAGGGTATGTTACCTAAATTAAACATTGATAATGATTGTGTTTTGAGATTTGGGAAGAGATTGTGTGTGCCCTGTGATTCACAGTTGAAGAGAGAGTTGTTATGTGAAGCTCATAGTTCTCCATTTTCAGTTCATCCTGGAAGTACTAAGATGTATAGGGATCTTCAGGAGTATTACTGGTGGGATGGAATGAAAAGAGATATTGCTGATTTTACTATGAAGTGTTTGACTTGTCAACAGGTTAAAGCAGAGCAGCAGTTACCAAAAGGGATGCGTCAACCTTTACCAGTGCCAGAGTGGAAATGGGAGAATATATCCATGGACTTCTTTGTGGGGTTGCTGAAGACACCTCGAGGTAATAATGCAATCTGGGTTATTATTGATCGCTTGAATAAATCTGATCATTTCCTTGATATACGAGATACTTTTTCCCTAGATCAACTTTCTTGTTTGTATCTTAAAGAGATTGTCAGGTTACAAGGATTTCCCCTCTTCATTGTATCTGTCCCTAATCCCAGGTTCACTTCTATCTTTTGGAAAGGCCTTCAGAAGTCATTGGGTACTGAATTAAATTTTAGTACAACTTTTCATCCTCAATCATATGGGCAGTCAGAATGAACAATTTAGACATTGGAGGATATGATACGTGCTTGTTTGATGGATTATCAGGGAAGTTGTGACCGAAATATTTCTTTTGTTGAGTTTTCTTATAATAATAGTTTTCATTCCAGTATACAGATGACACCATTTGAGGAATTATATGGGAACCGGTGTCGAACTCCAGCTTTTTGGGATGAAGTGGGTGAAAGGAAGTTGATGGGACCAGAATTGGTAGAAGAGTTGGCAGAAAAAGTTCAACTGATAGAGAAACACATGAGAACAACTCAGAGCAGGTAGAAATGTTATGCGGACAACAGGAGGAAGGATCTCGCTTTTGAGGTAGGTGATCATGTCTTCCTCAAAGTTTCACCATGGAAAAGTGTGATGCGATTTGGTAAGAAATGAAAGCTGAGTCCAAGGTTCATTGGACCATATGAAATTATGGAGAGAGTTGGATCAGTTGCATACCAAGTGGCTTTACCTCTGAGTTTATCTCAGGTACACAATTTTTTTCATCTTTCAATGTTAAGGAAGTACATGCCAGATCCATCTCACGTTTTGAGTCCAGAGGTAGTTCACCTGGAAGATAATCTATCTTATGAGGAACAACCGGTCCAGATTCTTGACCATAGGGAGCAAGTATTATGGAATAAGGTGATTCATCAAGTAAATGTTTTTTGGAAAAACCACATGATTGAAGAGGCAACATGAGAATCTGAAAATGCAATGAGGGATAAATACCCCCACTTATTCGATAAGTAAATAAATTGAGGGAATGCAATTTTCTAAAGGGGGGAAGGATGTAACATCCCAAGTAAGTGAAGAATTATGGATTTTTATATCTATGTCTATTTATGAATTAGATAGTGTTTTTGAGGCTTAAAATGAGAATAAATCCAATCTTAAGCATAGAATACTCTAATATTTTTTTTAAAAGATCGTTTTACCACCTTTTGATGGAAAAACTTTTTTAAATAAAACTTTTGAAAATTTTATAAGATCTATTTGTCAAATTAAACTTATTATTTAGGATTGGGACATTTAAATTTACTTTGGATAAATTTTTGGTATTTTTCTGACAATGTTCATTTTTTTATGAATAGTGAAAAAATACTGCATTTTACTTCAAAACTGTTTTTTCATATAATTTAATTATATGGTTAGATTATCTTATTAATTGGTTTTCAAGTTTAATTGGAATATATTTTTACCATTTAATACAATTTTGGTCATTTTAATTAATTTCACTTTGTAATAGGGCATAAACAAGTGTCAAACTTTTGATAGATATTGTTTCTGAAAAACCCACTATTTGTTTTCACAACGGGAATTATTTTTAAATTAATTAATGAAATTTATGTGTTTGTAATTTGGTAAAATGGATTCTATATTTGGAATCAGAAGGTCCAAATTATGTAATTAAGGCTCTTTTGTTTTTGGACATTATGAATAGTAACGACGGTAATTATCTTTAATTATCGTGATTAATTAGTAATCGGGTAGTTAAGGGTAATAAAATAATATCATAATAATATAAAATGACCCCAAAATGTGTCCTAATGCTACTGGTTGTGTCATGGACGACCATGGGATGCCTTGTGCCATCTTTGGGACCCCATGGAGTCACTTTTTGTGATAGTGACATTTTATCTTTTTATTTTTAAAGATAGTTAAATATAACAAAAGTATGTAACACCTAAGTAATTTTTTTTTAATTTTGTCTACATAAATTATCTCTTAGACCATAAATAGTCATTAGAAATATAAAAATATTTCCTATATCATGGTATTTTATTTATAGTTTTTAGACATTAAATAAATAAATTTATTTATGACACCATGATGATGTAGTGATTACCTCATTAATGAATGATTTAAATAAAATGAAAAGATAATGTAAAATATAAGACTTATAGTTTTAAAAAACCTATTGGATGGGTTAATTTCAAACCCTTATCACCTTATCCTCTAAATATATCATTTTGGGACCTTTAAAATCTGAAACTCATTTTATAATAAAGTAACATTTCATGACTTTCCAAGAGTGCCCCTCCTCCCTCTTATAAAAGGCCCCCACCTCTACCCCTTACCCATAACTCTCAAGGCATTGTCTTGGTCAAACTCTGATCATTTTATATCTCCACATCCCTATCTTCATCATAGAAGCCTTACCTTAGGTAGAAGTCTCTTCAAGAAACTATTTTTGTTCAAACCAAGTTGAGTTACCCGGTTTAAAGGTAATGTCTTCTCTTATGTTGTTTTGTTTTATTTCACTTCTACAACCCCATAAATTCTTTTTATTAGTTTATTTTGTAACAAAACCAGTATATTCAATATTATTGGATGTTTTTATGAGAATTATTTGATTTATACTTACACACACCTCCGTATGATGGTTAAAGATCATACTATTTCTATGAGTGGCGAATTACTATCCCACGAAACGATGGTTGTTCAATATTCTTTTAACACCTTTCATGGTGTCCATTAAGATGTCACTATATTTATATATGATATATATTATGTTTATGGTTTCCATATTCTTCTGTATTTTTAATTTATGGAATACCTTTATGGTTTCCATTATGGGTAAATGTGATATCTTCATTTTAGGAAGTGCGGACTACCGCCCCCTCAAAGTGATTTGAATCGTTAATACCATATGTGGGATGTATAAAGGATGGTGTTAATGATATTATATATGATATTATAATGGAATTATAATATACCTTTATATCATTATGATTTCATTCCATTAAATACTGAATAGAAATGAAAGTAGCGTTCATGCGTACGTACGGCTTACCGTCTCCATGAATGGTGTATTTCATTTCTTATCTTTAATTGTTATGTAATATTATAAATGCATGTATATACTGGATATATATGATATATATGATATCTAAATCATGAATATAATTTTTGATATAATGGATATTTTACCACATGAACAACTTGTAATTATAAGAAGTTTATTTTTGACTCAAGTACCAAAGGTCGACAAAACGAACGTTATTAACTTAAATAATTACATAATGTTCATAAAATGGTAATAAGTTATATAAAAGGAATAATGAACATTAAAAATGTTTTTAAGAAAGTATAAATTAACTCTAGTTTATTATTCAAGATATTAAAGAATGATCGATTCAAGTCGGACATGAGGTAAGAGACTTTGTTTCAATCTCCTTTCATTGAGGCATATTTTGTTTTATACACAAATTTCTTTTATACGGTGTATAAAAACCTTTGACTTTTAATTTTATTCAAAAGGAATATTTTTATACGAAGAGTTTTACTAAACGACAAAAGGGAATGTTTTTGTCTTACATATGTGACGACAACGACTTCTCCGCCGCTGTGACCATTATTTGAGTTTCAGCTTCCTCTACAAGCCATAACTTTTTTTTAAATGAAAAATAAATATCATGTTTTACTTTTCTTTTATTTTGGTATTGAAAATGGTTTTGATAATGTTTTGATTATATCAATGTGTTTTTGATATCTTGTGATTGAAATGTGGAAATGTTATGTTTCCTTTATGCATGTTTTATGTGATACGATATGTGATGATAGTGTTGAGGAAGTGTCAAGAAGGAATCCATGTTTTATTTTAAATATGTTTCCTTTAATGAGAAGAGTGAATATTGTCTTTGATGTAACCACCTTGTTTAAATGTGGAATGTAATGCATAATTTATGATCTAATTCTCTAAAACTCTAAACTTGAAAAGATCCTCAATGTGTATTCTTGAAATAACTCAAGATTAAGTAATGTTTAAGGCTGGGGCCTTATAGAGGCTAGGTCATAAGACCATACCTTGACGATTCAAGGAAAAAACATGAAGACATAAGATGAAAATGGTGGTCAAAGGGGGAGTCAGGAGGGGGTCTGAGTACACGACGAAGGGGAGAGCCCCCTTGGTCTACTGCGTCGCGATATGAGGGAGAGAGGGGATAGGTTGAGTGTTTCTGTTTTTTTATTTTATTTAAAAATAATAATAAACATAATAATAATAATAATAATAATCTTAATAACATAATAATAATAATAATGATATTAATAATAAATACATAATAATAATATGCATATTAATATTATTATGAAACATTCATTTAATTTTTATTTAACTTTTCATATTTTTTTCATTTAAAAATTATTTTATTTATAAACCCAGTTGAAAAACACAGTTTCCTAGGTGAAGCCGCACACTTCCCAAACCGGGCTCTACCAGCGCACCAGGTGCTACGAAGCCCAAAATACCCATTTCCAAATAAAGCTCAAAAACTCAAACCAGGATTCGACCCACTCAAACGAAAAATAAAATAAGACCAAAGATGAATAAAATAATTAAATTAAAAGAGAAATGTTGGGTCGATGTGTGATAATTCTCCACACCATGACACTTTCCCCCCTAGAAAGTCCCAAAAGACTCGATTGGTCAAAACATAGATCAACAATGCCATGATTCAGAGAACAACACCCTAGTCATTTACGGACGGAAATCTATGAACACATTTGATAACCAAAGGGATATTCAGTGAGATGTCAAGAAACAAAACAATAATCAAGAGGATCGATAGTGAGGAACCCTCATCTCCAAACAAAACCACAACACGGAACACCCTAACCCCTAACATTGAAATTACCAATGTTCGGTGGAACTTCCAGAGACAATCATCAAGCGACCCATTACCCAGCAAAATAATTACCACGTTTGAGGTCAAGTGAAATAGGAACAAAGGATTAGCCCATCAGGAGCACTTTGAATACTGAGTTTCCCTTGGGTTCATTTCATTATGGTCTCCCAACCATATTTAGATTATGTCCAAATTTGACCCTTCTAAACAAAAACCACTCACAAAACAAAAACAAACTCCAAACATGTGTGGGACCAATGATGGGTATTCCCACAATTTTAGGAACAAGCTAGCACAACACGGGTTAGACCATCAAACCCTAACCCACCAGCACGGACCGAATTCCAACACAAGAGAGGGGGTGTAAACAAAAGGAACCCGAAATGAACACTAACTCCAGACTCACCAATTTTTTAGGACATGAGAATCTTCAATGAGAAACACCCAAACCCCAAAACTAATTAAGGGGAAGACTAGTCACTAGAGTGTTTATATCCCATGAGACACAAGCATAAAACCTTTGTGAAGGAGTCCATAAAGACCTTAAAAGGAAAAGGACAAAAAAAAATGTGAGAGTAACTTTTTTCCAGAGTCCTCTCCAACGTCGGAGGCATTAGGTTGGATTTACGTCCCCCTGCACCCCGCGACTGCTTGACTGCATGGAAATATTCACTATAGGAACTACGACTAGAGTCCTGATGTGTTGAAGCATCTATTGCACCGTAGTTAGGAACCCATAACATGCAACTGAGGATTCAACCTCTCGCAACACAACATACATAATTTTTTCCACTGTTACAACCTTGACAGACCTTTGAAATATTTTGGAAAAGTGACTTTGGGTGGCCTACTGATCACTTTAGAAGCAACGAGCAGGTGGACCTTAGATCTAGAAATAGGGAGTGAAGAGGGAGACACTCTAGGAATATATTCCTCTTATTCACACTTCTCAATGGTTGGGGAACTTTTTAGGAACACCTCAAGTATCTAAAAGGCCTCCTGTCATAGTCAACCCATTGTGACTCACCTTGAATGAAGAAAGAGGAATGTACCCTCCAACAATACAAACATGGTCCTTTTAAAAGAACCATAATGAATAATGCCCTCAAAACATATATAGTTCCCAAATACCTGAAGACACACCCAAATTCCTCAACCACTATCAATCCTAAACCACCATAGAGAAAACAAGAATCCAAGAAAATAAAATAACCCCACCAATCCACTAGGGGTCTAGGAAAAAATAAAAACTAAAAATGACCCCTTAGATACTTTTGGAAATTTCTGGGTGGCACACATTAAATAAGAATCACAAAACCAACCTGAATCACATCACAAAACAAGCCTCGACATTTAACCATAAATCATTAACTCAAACTCAAAACATTAATTCAACCTTGAAACACTAGCTCAAAAACAAGCATCATGCCCATAAACTAATAGATAAAAAAATAAAACCATAACCAAATCAAATATCAACCAAAATAATACCAAACCCACATCATCAACCAAGCCTAATCTCCTCTTTCATAGATGACCATTTTAAAAACTATCCAATTTCAAAACCATCTGAATGCTAAAACCCCTGTTTTAAAACCCTTTTTACTTTTAAAAATTCTTAAACAAAAATAATCCCAACACATCGCTAATAAAAAAATGATTTTTGAGAACAAAAAAAGCCTTGAAAACCGAGCACCCACTATTGGTATTCCATTAAAACTCACATACAAATGTTCTCATACCACCTCAGGAACCCATCCATGCGTACCAAAAACCATCCATGTCCAATTACATTCATCCATACATGTGGGTTCCCATAGGAATACCAAAGGTCAAGTAAATGATTTCCAAATTCTCATTTCCAAGAATAATACATTTCACATTTCTCAAAATTGTCAAAAACCCCAAAACATTTTCCAAATCAATTTCAGATTTAGGATTTTTAAAAGCTTTCAAGGATCCCAAGACAATAATTTTTCCCAAAAAGTTCCCAAAATAATATCTATTTTCAAAATAACTCATTTCATTTTCAATCAAACCAATATTTTCATTTTGGAAATCCAATTTTAATAGACCAATCATAAATTTTAAAACCTAAAAAAACAATCCAAAACCAACTAAAACCCGCCCAAAGAACATCATAAAGCAACCAATTCACTCAATAAATCAAGATTCCAAATTCTCAAATAAAAAACAGATACACACGGCTTGGTCACACAGTTTGGAAGGCTTGGCACAAACCAAGTGAGCATATATGAAATCATTATAAGTAATTGCGTGGTATGCACATGGACTTTCGAGCCATGCATAGCAACCATGAACCCCTCTATAATGACCATCAAATTTCAAGACCACCTAGAAACACCCAATCAAGACTAAGGACTATGAAAAAAATTGATATCCAAGAACTGACTTCAAGGCTAGACCATCCCAGACCACCCTGGAAATTCATGTTTCATTCTGAATAGGTGGTGATCAAGAACCTACTTGCAATTAACCACTTGGACTTTAAAAATACTATATCCAAACAATCAGACATCCCTAAAATACATGGGATAAATTCCCTCTGATACCATTTTGTAACAAACCAAATTGGGTCTCCATCCAAATGACACCTATCCTGGTCTGCAACATGGCCCAAAGGTCGTTCCTGATCCCCATGGGTTAGAAACTAGTTTCGGGCATCAAAATAAGGCAATGGGGAATAATTTGGCCCATAAAAAAAAACAGATAACTGAATATAAACAGACAAAACAAAAACCACACTCGAATTGGAAAATAAAATAAACATAACCAGTTAGAAATACCTCTAAATGACCCCATGGCTCACCACTGAACATATAACCATTCTCACCCAAGAGTTAATTAAGACTATAACCTGAAACAAAAATGTAATGTAGGGGTGGGAACCAATATGATCAGTAGGAAATCCAAGGAATAACAATGCCCTATTCCCTTAACTTTAAAAATAAATCCAAGACATGCTAGTTTGAAAATAAGACCCATTAAAATATTGTTTTTCATTCCTTTAAAAATCAGGTAACCGGTTTGTAATTTTAAGGAAAACATTTATCTACCACTTCATTTTCAAAATAAAATCCAAACATGCATTAACATTTTAAAATGAAAGGGAATCAATTTAAATTTAAATATGGTTTTCACGAAATAAGAAACTAGCATGAAACAACTGAATTTAAAATCATATCACAAGAACCATGTCACAAATGAGAACCATGGGAAATATTTTTAGGTAATTTCCATATATTAGATCCTAGATACCTCATACCTTGGTGAAAATGTGGCATAGGAGCCACAAAGATCTATGTTCTCATGCACAAGCCACTTGTAGGGAACACACCCATAACCTAGTGTCCTCCAATCATCACAAGTATTTAGTTTGTGTTGTAACATAAATATTGCAAGAAAAAACTGAGATGAACCACTTACGTATCATCTAGAGTACTAGTCCTAGTCCACCCACCTAGATACCCGGGGTTACCAATGTGAGCTATTTCAATGGCGGTGAGTTTTATCATCAAGTAAAGACACACACACATGTCAAACTCTTTATCTAAAAACATTCATGTTTTCACCACCGAACTCCCCCTTATATGTGTTCCATTTTTTTTAAAAAACACACATCATTTCACAAGCCACTTTACTAGCCACATATAACAATTTATACATTTAACATACACATATTTTTTCTAAAGTAAGAGGGAAATCCTTAAGAGGGGTTTTTATTTTTCATAAATCATTATTAAGGTTCCAAATGGGATTAATCACTTACAAGGAACACTTTTCATTTTAGAAACATAATCACCCCACATTTTTAGGTATGCAAATTAGTTTGAAAGCTTAACTAACAACCAAGGTACTGCATGTTTAATGGAATAATAAAACCACACGTAAAATGAAGCAATGCTTTTTATGAAAATCAAGCCACCATTTTACCTTGAATTCACACCCAAACCCTTTTTGGAAATAACAATGGAACTTATTTGGAAAAATAAAAACGTCATTACACTATTATAACAAATCATTCAAAAGAAAACACATCTTTGAAAATGCCCATTTCACGTTTAAAACGTCTAAGAAACCAATTTTCAAGAACCAAAACCATTTATTCATAAATAAATAAATAAATATAAATTTTATATACATTTCATATAAAACCAGGAGACATACTTTTTATAAGAACACCAAGCAAAAATGAAAGTTCTAATTGAAGATCAAGGAATTGGGAACCTACCTCAAGGTGGAACCAAGCCATCCACTTCGGATCATGGTGATTTCAAACTAAAATCTGATGCTCCCCTAATAATCATATGTGCCTTCACATACATTCATGGACACGTATCCCCTATGCATACATTTTCATGGACTATGAATATGTGCAAGGGGATCCTTAAAAGTATTCTTATACGCATATACCAGTATCCATTCACCAGTGTATGCATTTTTATATATACACATAGGAACACCTATCCCCATAAATGTACATTCAATGACATGGATGAATATAAATGTAACAAGGGAACCTACATGTATATATTCACTTAAATTTTCATACAAAGGCGAGGCGTCCTTGGAACAATGAATATAAACCACAATAAACCGTCCAACGCACTACGAAAAATTAACCAGGGACCTTTAAACAATTAAGGACATTAAATTAGATGGTGCGACAACCAAGAATTGAATATAAGAATAAAATAAGTAAGAAAATATACCTCAAGACATGTAGCTTTAGATGATGGTAGCCTGAGACTGCTTCACCTGCACATATATACATTTTCATATATATATATATATATATATATATCCTTTGATACATGAACATATTCCCCATGACAGGAGGGAACATGCACAATGAGGATATGTATATATACATGCCTACCCATTTATATACATATATATCATCACTTTAGATGTCTTGAATCCAAACCACAATGACCATGACACACTACAATGATAAAAATGAGTCTAATTATCACAAAAGGCTTCAAATAAAACTAAATTAAACAAGGCAGCAAGAGAAAACTCACCTCAAATGGTTACCGAAGAACCGAAAGGGACCGAAATCACAAATTAGTGACAAACACACTACAAGATAATTACTACAAACCTTAAAACACATAAATGTGAGAAACCAAGAGAGAAACATAAATCTTACCTCAAGAAGAAATTTGCAGATCGAAACCAATCATACCACCTCACATTCAGTGGTAGTTTCCGGAACACACACCTAAGTGTCTTGAGAGACCGTTCATATTACCCTAGAACAAAAGAGAACCTCAAACGAGATCATCCTTAAGAGATAGGGTTTGGCCGAATCATGAGGGTCAACATAGAGGAAAAAATCAGCCATGAAAAGGAGAGAGGCTAGGGTTGAAAACTGTACCATGATGATTCAAGGATGAAACATGAAGAAACTGGATGAAAATATTGGTCGAAGAAGGATCTAGGAGGGGGTTCGAGCATGCGACGAAGGGGAGGGCCCCGTTGGGCAGTTGCGTCGTGATATGCGGGAGAGAGGGGAGAGGTTGAGTGTTTATCCCATGTTTATTTTATTAAAAAAACAATAATAGTAAACATTATAATAATAATTATAATAATAATCATCATAATATTAATAACTTAATAATAACAATAATATTAATAATAATAATAAAAACATAATTATAATATGAATATGAATATTATTATTAAATATTCATTTAATTTCTATTTCATTTTTCATATTTTATTTTATTATTATTTTTCATTTATACTTTATTTTATATAAAGACACAGGCAGTCCACACAATTACTTGGGAAAATCCAAACAGTTCTCGAACCATGCTCTGCCTATTTGCTAGGTACTTCCAAGCCCAAAACTTTCATTTCCAAATAAAACCCAAAAAATCAAACTGGGATTCAGCCCACTCAAACACAAAATAAAATAAGACAAAGGATGAATAAAATAATTAAATTTAAATAGGAGTGTTTATTTAGGGTGTGACAATTCTCCCCACCACGACACTTTCTACCACCAAGAAGTCCCAAAAGACTTAGTTGGTCAAAACATGGATAAAAAATTCAATGATTCTGAGAATAGTACCCTAGTCATTTAGGGACTGAAATCTATGAAATCACTCAATAAAAAAAGGGATAGTAAATGAAATACCAAGAATCGAACCACTAATCGATAGGATTGATAGTGAGGAATCCTCATCTCCAAATAAAACCACAACATGGAACACCCTGAACCCTAAATTAAAAATTACCAACATTCGGTGGAAGTTCCACATACATTCATCAAGTGACCCATTACCCAGCTAAATAATTTCCATGTGTGGGGTCAAGCGGAATAGGAACAAAGAATTTCCCCATTAGGAGATCTTTAAAGACTGAGTTTCCCTAGGGTTTTTTCATTATGGTCTCCCCACCATATTAGCATTCTATCCAACTTTTACCCTTCCGAACCGAAACCAATCACTAAACCAAACCAAACTCCAAAAAAATTAGAGACCGATGATAGGTCTCCCCACCATTTTAGGGAAAAGATAGCAGAACATGGGTCAGACAATCCAACAAAAACCCACCAGTATACATCGGCTTCTAACATAGAAGAGGGGGTCCAAACAAAAGGAACCTAAAATATCCTTGACTCTAGACTCACCACTTCCTCAAGACATGAGCATATCCAATAGAAAAAATACAAATCCCAAAACCTCTTAAGGGGAAGACTAGAAACTAGAGAGTTTATATCCCACAAGACACAACTAGAAAAACATTGTGAAAGGGACCACTGAGACCTTCAAAGGGAAAGAGACCAAAACAAACAACCATGAGAAAGGAAAATTATGTCGGTGTCCTCTACAACATTAGAGGAAATATGTTGGATTTAGATCCCCCACACCAAGTGACAGCCTGCCTGAGTGAAAATATTCACTCTGGGACCTATGGCTGGAGTCCTGATGTGTTGAAGCATTTGGTACACCACAGTTAAGAGCCTCCAACATCCAACCAAGGCATCGTCCTCCGGTAACACAACTTACATAATTTTATCCACGTTTACAACCTCAACATACCTTTTAAAGATTATATAGAAGTGTCTTAGAGTGACAAACTGACCATAATTGAATTAATGATCATATGGGCCTTAGATCAAGAAATCGGAAGTGACGAAGGAGACACTCCAAGAATAGGTTCCTCTAATTCATACTCCTCACTAGATGGGGAACTTTTCATGAACCCCTCAACGATCTAAAATGCCTCCTATCACAGCACACCCTTTTTGACTCATCTTGAAAGAAGAAAGAGGAAAATACCCTCCCCCAATACAAATATGGTCCCTTTAATTGAACCATAATAGCTAATACCCTCATGAAATCTATAGTTCCCAAATACCCATAGACACACCCAACTTCGTCCACCCCTATGATGCCTTGAAAACCATAGAGAAAAAACGAATCAATAAAAATAAAACAACCCCACCACTCCACTGGGGGTCTGAGTAAAACTAAGAACTAAAAATAACCCCTTAGAAAACATTGGACATTTTTGGGTGACATAATTTAAACAAGAATCACAAAAACAACCTAAAGGACATCATAAAACAAGTATCCAAATTTAACCATAAATCATTAACTCAAACACAAAACATCATTACAACTTTGAAACACCAGCTCCAAAACAATAATCAAGACCATAAACTAATAAATCACAAAACCAAACCATAACCAAATCAAATATCAACTAAAATAGTTCCTAAGAAACATAAAAAACCAAGCCTAAATCCCTCTTTTGAAATTACCATTTTCAAAACCATCCAATTTCAAAACAATCTGAATGATAAAACCCACCTTTTAAAACCCATATTTCTTTAAAATTTTCTTAAACAAAAATCATCCCATCACATCACTAATCAAAACATTATTTTTGAAAACAAAAAAAGCCTTGAAAAATTAGCACCCACCATTGGTATTCCATGAAAAATCACATAGATACGTTCCCATGCCAACTTGGGCACCCATCCACACGTACCAACAACCATCCACATCCAATTACATTCATCCATACATGTGGGTATCCATAGGAATACCAAAGGAAAAATAAATCATTACCAAATTCTCATTTCTAATAAACATCCATTTAACATTTCTCAAAATTTTCAAAAATCCCAAAACATTTTCCAAATAAATTTTTTGTTTACTCTTATTAGAATCATTCAAGGATCCCAAAATAATTATTTTCCCAAATAGTCCTCAAAAGAATTTCCATTTTAAAAATAACTCATTTCATTTTTAGACAAACCAAGATTTTCATTTTAAAAATCCAATTTAAATAGACTAATCATCTATTTTAAAACCTGAGAAAAACAATCCAAAACCATTTAAACCCACACTAAGAACATCCCAAAGAAAAAAATTCACTCAATAAATCCAGATTCCAAATTATCAAATAAAAAACTATTAAAAACAACATGGTCACATGGTTTGGAAGACAGTCCACCAATAGGGTGAGCATATAGGAAGTCATCATATGTAATAGTGTGGTCTGCACATGGCTTTCGTGGCCATGTACAACAACCATCAACCCCTATAAAACGAACACCATATTTTATGACCAACTAGAAACACCCAAACCATACTAAGGACCCTAAAAACAATCAAGATAAAAGTAATAAATTCAAGGAATGATCATCCCGAACAACCTTGGAAATTCAAGTGTCAATCTGAATAGGTTGTGATCAAACACCTACCCACAATTAACCACTTGGATGATAAAAATCCTAACTCATAACTATTGGACATCCCTAACTGACATGGGATAAACCCCCTATTATTCCATTTTTTCATGAACCAAATCAGGTCATCATCCAAATTATGCTCGACTCGATCTGTGACATGGCTCAATGGGCATTCCAGATCCCCACGGGCTAGTAACTAGTGTTGGTCATCAAAATGAGATAGTTGGGAAAGGTTTTCCCCATATACAAATGAAATATAACTGAATATAAACAAAAGAAAAAAAACACTATAAGAAGAAAATAAAATAAATATAACTAACTAGAAAGACATTTAAGTGACCCCATGGGTCACCAGTAAACATAGAACCACACTTGCCAATGTGCGATCCAAGACTAGAACCTGAAACTGAAAAGTAAAGTAGGAGTGAGCACTGAGATAATCAGTAGGAAACCAAAATAATAAAAACATCCTATTCTCTTAACATTAAAACGAAACCCAAAACATTATATTTTGAAAATAAGACCCATTAAAATATTTTTTTTCATTCCTTTCAAAATCAGGTAAAAGGTTTACATTTGTAAATAAAACATTTCTCTTCCACTACATTTTCAAAATAAAATCCAAAAATGCATTAACATTTCAAAATGAAAGGGAATCAATTTAAATTTTAATAAGGTTTTCAAGAAATAGGAAATAAGCATGAAACAAGTGAGTTGAAAATCATATCACAAGCACCATATCATAAAAAAGTACAATGAGCAATCCCTTTAGGAAACTAGCACATGTGGGACTCTAGAGACCTCGTACCTCCGTGAAAATATGGCATACGAGCCAAAATGGTATACGTTCTCATGCATGATCCACTAGCAAGGAACACACCCATAAACTTGTAGTCTCCAATCATCACAAGTATTTAGCTAGAGTTGTAATGTCAATCCTACAGACAAAACTTGGAAAAACCACTTACATATCATCTAGAGTACTAGTCCTAGTCCTCCCACTTAGATACCCGAGTTTACCAATGTGTTTTATTACAGTGGGGGTGAGTTTTATCAATAAGTAAAGACACACACACATCACATTCATTACATAAAAACATTCTAGTTTTCACCACCAACCTACCCCCTTAAGTGTATTCCATTTTTTTTTCAAAAAACACACAACATTGAACAAGCCTCTTCATTAGGCACATATAACAATTAGTACATTTAACGTAAAAATAATTTTTCTAAAGTTAGAGGGAAATTCTTAAGAGGGGGTTTCCTTTTTCTAAATTATTCTTAAAGTTACAAATGGGATCAACCACTTACAAGAACAATTTTCATTTTTTGAAACATAATCACCCAATATTATTAAGTTTCCAAAATAGTTTGAAATCTTAAATAACAACCAAGGTAATACATGTTTAAATCACATTTAAAATCACACTTAAAAATTAAGCGATCATTTTTAAGAAAATAAAGCCACCCTTTTACCATTAATTCACACCCAAACAAATTTTGGAAATCACTTTGGAACTTATTTGAACAAGAAAACATATCATTACACTTTTATAACAAACCGCCCGAAAGACCACACGTCTTTGGAAATACCCATTTCACGTTTAAAACATCTAAGAATCCTCTTTTCAAGAACCAAAACCATTTATTCATAAACACACACACACACATATATATTTATTATAAATTTAGTATTAAATAAGAAGACATAGTTTTTAAAAGAACACCAAGCAAAAATGGAAGTTCTAATTAAAGAACAAGGCATAGGAAACCTACCTTAGGGTTGAACCAAGACATCCACTTCGGCTCTTGTCACTTTATGAATAAAAATCCATACTCCCACACTCATAATATGTTCCTTAACATACATTAAAGGACACCTATACCCTGTGAATACATTCTCATGGAAAATGAACATGTGTAAGGGGATTCTTACAGGTATTATTATATACATATATCAGTCTCCACTCACCTACGTATCCACTTTTATATATACACATAGGCATATCAAGCCACATACATGTACATTAAATTCCATGGATGAATATACATATAATGGGGAAACCTACATGTATATATTCACTTATATATGCACACACCGACGAGTCTCCCTTGGACCAGTGACTCAAAACTACACAGAACAGTCTAACACACAATTCAAAATTAGCTAGGGACATTTAAACAATTAAGGACCTTAAATTAGATGGAGAAACAACCATGTAGTGGATATAATTATCAACTATGTATAAAAACATACCTCAAGACATGCCACTTTAGATGATGGAATCTTGAGACCGCTTCACCTAAATGTATATACATTTTAACACACACACACACACATACACACACACATATATATCATTTGATCCAAGAACATATTCCCTATGCCATGAGGGAACATGATAATGGAGGATATGTTTATATACATTCCTATCCATGTATATACATATAGATATACTTTTTTTTATGTCTTGAATCCACACCACAATGACCATGACACACTAAAACAATAAAAATTAATCTAATAATCACAAAAGGCTTCAAATAAAAATAAATTAAATAAGGAAGCAAGAGAAACATCACCTCAAATGGTGACCAATGAACCAAGAAGGGATAAAATCACAAAGAAGTGACCAATGCACTACAAGATAATTATCATGTAGCTTAAAACACCTAAAGACCCCAATTCAGCAAATGTGAAACCCAAAAAAAACATAATACTTACCTTGAGACAAAATCGGTGGTTCAAAACCACTCATACTACCTCGCCTTCAATGGTGGTTACTAGAACATGCACCCAAGGGTCCCGAGATATTGTTTGCATGACCCTAGAAAAAAAGAGAACCGCAAATGATATCATCCCTAAGATCTAGGGTTTGGCCGAATCATGTGGGTTGATAGAGGGGCAAAAATTGCCCATGAAATGGAGGGAGGATAGGAAAGAATACCGTACCATGATGATTCATGGATGAAATGTGAATAAATCGGATGAAAATTCTAGTCGAAGGAGGATATAGGAGGGTGTTCGAGTGTGCAATGATGGGGAGAGCCCCCTTGGGCACCTCTGCCATAATATGAGGGAGAGATGGGAGATGTTGAGTGTTTCTACCTTTTTTCATTTTATTTAAAACAACAAGAAGAAGAAGAAGAAGAAGAAGAAGAATAATAATAATAATAATCATAATAATAATAATAATAATAACAACTTAATAATAATAATAATAATATTCATATTAATAATAAAAATATAATAATAATATGAATATTACAATTAATATTAAAAATAATTTTAATTTTTATTTCATTTTACATATTTTTCCATTTAAAATTTATTTTAAATAAAAACACAAGAGGACCACACGATTACCTGGGAGAAGACGCACAACTCTTGAACCATGCTTTGCTTGCATGCCAGGTGCTGCTAATCCCAAAATTCCCATTTCTAAATAATACTCAAAAACTCATATTGGGATTCAAACTGCTCAAACAAAAAATAAAATAAGACCAGGAATGAATAAAATAATTAAATTAAAATAGAATTCTCTAGTCAGGGTTTGAAACTTCTCCCCACCATGACACTTTCTTCACCTAAAAAGTACCAAAGGACTCGATTGGTCAAAAACATATCAACAACACAACGATTATAGTTATGAGAAATCATTATTCAATCTGAGGAATAAATGTTTGAGGAGTCTATTCCAATAAATGCCTAGAAAGAGGACAATGATAAGATAACTGAGGGATTGCTACATGTGGACACTAACGAGGAGAATACAATGAGGATCAACAAGAAAAATTGTATTTTGTTAAGAGGAATAAATGTAAGGAAGTTAACCATGGAGGAATTCATTCATACATGGGACATGTTGTCTTACTGGTTTAAAGACCTTATCAAGGATGTTCTAGATTTAGAGGTAAATATAATTCTAGTGAAATTACTAAGGAATAACACATCTAATAGACTGAATTTATATTTCAATGGCTCGTTTACCCCTTATGATGTTTTCTACTTTGTGTTTTTACTATCTTGGGTTCTCACTTTCCCTTAAAAGTGTTTTCAAAATAAAAAAGTTACTTTCAAGTGAGAACCTTAATATATTGGTAAACCAAACAAATTATTCAATTCAACACAAACCTTTAAATTTAAAGTAACCAAGAATAACCCCACTATATTGTAAAAATTATTGGTGAAATAGTTAAACTCGCCTCCCATAGACTAAAAACATAAACCTTTTACCAAGCTAACCACTGAGTCTTAATGAACAAGAATATACCAACACAAAAATGTTGAATTAATGTTTAACCACATTGAAACTACTAAACATACATTGCATACAACATAACCGACATGGTTTAAATTAGGGGACTACTCCACAACTACATCTTCTCTATAATTTGGTGTTATCTTATAGGGGTTGATATAAAAAAATGCGAGGAATGATGCGATGAGAAACTATGTTAGTTCTTTTGTCAGTGAAAATGTTGAAACCAATATAATTATTAAGATTATTGATTATTTTTGGGTTTTGGAATTCTAGAGGTAGGCCTTGAAGATTATTTCCTTCTTTTGAAGGCTATTTTTTTCGATTTTGACGAGTGTTTTTCGTGTTGAAAATATTTTAAAAAATTTAATAATTTATTTTCATTTTATTTGTGAAAAATTTATTAGGATGTTATTCATTGGGATTTGATAATGTAAATTTTATTTTATGGGTTAATTATTGGTTTTAAAATTAATAAATTGTATTTATATGATGTTTTAGAATGAGAATGATATTTTGGATTTCAAAGAAGATCTATATAAATGATCTTTTAAATTTCACATTGACTTTTAAATGGAGTTTTGTGATTTGAAATTTAAGTGAATAGATTCATTGGTTTTTTTATAATGTAGTATTCTATATCAATAGGATGAGTGTTATCTATATTTATAAATGAAATCATGTGTATGAAAAGACATCAGTATCTATATTTCTATGATCATATTAACTTTTAGAGACCTTATAGATACACAAAATCTCACCTTATACATAATATATATTGATAATAACACCATGTAAAGGGAACATCCATAACTCCATCCAACCCATAGGGTATTCATAATGACCCCACTCCTGCAACCTTGGCCTTACAGGAAGCAAAGAACTCATAAAATTTAGTCTAGAGACCAAAATTATTTTCCTTATCCTAGAGAAATTGAATTCATTCTTTTAATATTGAAACTAAAATGGTTGCCTCATCATGAATGTGCATACAACCATCCAGATGATCATTCTCATGGTATCACTAATCAAGGAGTCCCTTGTGGTGATCAGACTACTACTTCTTATTTTTTCATCCTTATATATAAAACAAAGAAATATTGTTTAGTGCTTTTCCAACTACCTAGCCTAGAAATATTTAGATTTAAAGAGATAACTGTTTTAACAACATTTATTTTTATTTAATATTTAAACTTGATTTATTACATAAATTCACTTAATATAACTCATAATATTAAGAGGTATAGTGTCTTTGGTTCTTAGAAACATTATATAACAACTTAAAACATAAAATAGAACATCTTTATTTAAATTTTTTTTTTCACGACCTCAACATTCTTCCATACTTAACATTAATTGGGATAACCTGAGGAAATATATAAGAAAAGGGTGGGATATAAATCCAAGTGAGGGAATTAACATGTAATAATATGCGGAAGACAATACATGTTAGTCAATAGGTATATCAATAGAGCATAACAGAAACATGAACATAATGGCATGATATAACATGATAATCATAACATGGAAATGTGGGAAAAACATACAACATGATATTTTCATGAATCAAGGATCCTAGAACATGTATTATCATGAGTAAACCATCATTTCACATGAATTAGCATTAGTAAACCCTCATTGTACATGAATTTAAATGATTAAATCCCAATTGCACATAAATTAACATGATTAAACCCACATTCCACATGAATTAGCATGAGTAAAACCTAATTGAACATGAATTATCACGAGTAAACCCTCATTTCACATGAAATATCATGATACTAAACATTACCCAATGTATTGGAGTGCTATCAGGGTGCACCCTTCATAATAATTTCAGTTTCATCCTTAAGTGTGCCACATAGATCATTAATTAAACATTGTAATCTATCCCATGAATAAGGAATTTAGAATAACTACATGTAAATCCCCAATAAATAAGTACACGAGCATAAGGTGAACACCATTGATATAGAAATGGGTATGTTGTTCAATAAACAATGATTTTGGCATGGAAGTCATAGTGTAATTTTGGACGCATAACAGTGTCAAATTGAAATTCATAAAATTGGATAATGAGAGTGAAGGGGGTATCTCATAATTTATTCATGAAATGGATAGTAATTAGGATAATTCAGAACATATCCCAACTTAGGAAATTTTAAAATTAAAGGTAATATCATAAAATAGGTTCTTGATAAAAATAGGAGAGAGATAAATCCCTTACGAAAGTTTGGCATAGTAACGACTTAGGTAAGGGTCCAAATGGGGGAGAATAAATGAAATATAATTGAAATAAAATAAAATGGAAAATATAAAATTGATTATAAACGTATGGAAATATAACTAATTGAAACTAAAAATACTAATTTTTAACAAGGTTCTTGAATTGAAAGGAAGAGAGGAAGGTGAGGACACCTTATGAAATTTCAGCATGGTAACAAGTGTATATAAAGGATCAAGGATGGACTAATGAGAGTGAAAAGGAAGATATAATTATTTATAAATAAAATCGAAATTAATTTTTTTATTTATGAATATATCTCAACATATGAAAATTTAAATTAAAATAGATATCATAAAATGAATGCTTCATAAAAGAGGAGAGTGGAGGATCCCTTACGAAATTTCAACATAGTAACTGGTGTATATAAAGAATCATGGATGGATTAACTAGAGTTACAGAAATATATAATTATTTATAATTCAAATTTATAGTAAGGGGATTATTTATGAACATATACCAAAATATTAAAATTGAATTTAAAAGACATATCATAAAAGGAGTGCTTGATAAAAGAGGAGAGCAGAAGATCCCCTACGAAATTTTGGCATAGTAACTGGTGTACTTAAAGGATAATAGGGGGGATTAATGAGATTGAAAGGAATATAATATCATTTTTACATCAAATGGATAGTATGGGGATCATGGAACATAATAACCCAACATATGAAATGGAATTTAAGATGCATAATATAAAATAAGTGCTTGATTGGAAATGAGAAGAGAGGAATCCCTTACGTGGATGTGTGACTCCAAAGGATTTTTAGAAGCTTCTTGGGAGCTTGGGGGTTACTTGGGAGGACTATAAAATGTATATATAAGAGTTTTATGTGATTCAAGGAGTTTTAGTTAAGAGTAATGAGAGCATGTGAGGGTTTATATAGGAAAGGAGGTGTATTTCTTTATTATTTTGGTTTTGGACACTTCATAATGAAATATTCAAAATTACAAACCATACCATGGTTTTTGACCATGTTTTTAGGAAAATGGGAGTGTTACCATTATATTATAAGTCTAAGGGCCGAATATATAAAAATATTGACCTTTATTAAGTGGAGGTGTGTCACACTTGCAAGGAAATGATTTTAAAATCTTTTATAATATTATATGTTTTGGATGATTCACTAAGGATTTATAAAATAATTAAAATAAATTAAAATTAAATTATTTTATAGGAAAAATATATATTTGTCTTAATATAAAATTTATAGTATTTATTACATCATTATTGGGCCATTATGATGTCATAAAACACAATTTATATTTATACGGTATTTAATTTTTACCCAAAAATTCGACTATTTCAGAAAATTATAAAAAATTCATAGTTGGATAATTTTGACATCCTGATTCCAAAAATAATACTAATTTTATATATATTTTTATAAATATGTGAATTTTCACTTTTAAAATAAAAACTGCTATTTATTGAAATTGATGGGTATTGACAAAAACAGTTTTAAAAAATTAATAAAAACTACACTTGAATTCATAATAATTATATGATAATTTTTATTTAATAAAATAATATTAATAATAACATTTTACTAAAATATTAATTATTTCCAAAATATAATAATTCATCAAAATATATTTCTTAATTGAATTTGAATATTAATCAGAAAACATTTTCAAAGTAACAATAATAGGAAAAATATATTCATTATTATATACAAAAAAATAATGTACATATTAATAATTCTAGGGTCTTGATATATATACCTTTATTACACAATCATATACCATAAGAGTAAGGTGTAAGATGGCATGGCTTTCATGGAGTCGTTCGGTGATCATTGTTTGGGACGTGATCACAATGAGCTTGAACTTCTCCCGTAAATGGTTTCTATCATGCTTAAGTTATTGGATCTTGACTTGGGATTGGTATTTATAGAAGTCTAGAAATTATATCTCCCATGGAATATCCTATAAAAGGATTCATAGGGTACGATCCTACTGGTTGAGGCCATAACATCCTCTTTCTATGCCAAAGGAAATTGTTAAAACCCTATATTTATACTAGTCATGTGATCACTATTTAATGACTATATTATAAACGACAATGATACCTAATGGTGATTTCAAATCCAATTATATATAATAAAATAATTTCACATGTTTTCTATATCCATAAGACATTAAATAAAAAATAAAGGTAATTTTATTCATAAAATTTTGGGTCGTTACCACTATCATCCTCATTAGCTCCATCTCCCAAACAAATATTGTTGAATTTTGTTTTCTAATACTCATGCCCCATCCATTATGGACATTAACCTATGTTTCTTGAACTATCCTAAGTAGTAGTAATCTCATACCAAGTACCGATAATTATTTCAGATGAATTCATAGGATAATACTAACCATCAGTGGAGTAATTATTTTCATAAATTCAATTATCAAATTTATTATAAGAATTATGAAATTATTTAAAACATTAAAATGTTGGGTTACCCTTATTTGAAAGGCCCCTTTGTGTATTACTTTATTTTATTAAATATTAATACTACCGAATCAAATAAAATTAATAAGAATAAAAAATGGATGGATCCCCATATTATAGAAAAGGAGTATGAAGATGGGGTGAAAGAGCCCATCAAGTTTGAAAAAGATCATTAATATGTCCATTCTCAAATATTTTGTCCATGTTTACGATATTATTATTCTAGACTAGTTTGTACAGAGGAGTTGGAGGAATAATTGATCTATCATAGAATATATTGAAGTTATAAATGTTGTACTAAACAAGGGGAAAAGTTAATGTAGATAGTGAACGTAATAAAAAAAATTTATGTATCATCTGATATAATAACAAGTGTGGACAATGAAGAAGACCGCATCAAGGATGTGATTATAGGTGTGAATAATGATGAAGATCATATTGAGTAAATTAAAATGGAAGTTGAATACGAACTTTTTGATTATCCAAAATCATTTGAGAAGTTAAATAGTTTTGAAAATATTCCATTTTATTCTGGTTGTACAAAATATGATGCATTGTTAGCTGTACTAAAGCTGCATAATTTAAATACAAGAAAAGGGTGGATTAATTATAGTTTTACTAAACTATTTTCTCTCTCAGATGATATGATCATATAATATAATGAGATTCTTAGATGATAATATGAACATAAAATAATGCTATATTAAATGGGTAATGTTTCTAAAAGAATAAATTCCTATCCAAATGACTGTATAATTTTTCAAAAGGACCGCAAATCACTTACTGAATTCTCACCATGTGGTGCTTCCCAATACATAAAATATTAATTGGGCCTAATGAAAGTTGTATTGTACTTTCTAATCATTACAAGGTTTAGGCGCTTATATTCAAGTGAGGATACTCCAAGGGAATTGCCATTGCACATAGATAAATGAAACAACTATAGGAAACTTCATCACCTGGTAGACTCTCCATAGTGGAATAAAATTAATCAAAAGTATCTTAAATTTGGAAACGAGCTAAGATAATAGAATCTTGTGCAATATACATATGAAGTGAATCATTTTGGTTTTTAAAGAATCATTCATAGTGGATAGCTGGTCATGTTCGTAAATTATAACTTTCCACTAAGGTTATTCATGAAAGAAGAATACAATATGTTATGAATTCTTATATCTGGGCCAAGACAACCGTGTAGTTATATTGATGTTTATCTATCTCCATTGTAGTGATAATTTGAAATTATTTTGGGATTTAGGTGTTCTGTTATATGATTCTTATAGAAATGAATATTTCTTCTTGAGAGCCATGTTTAAGGGGATAATAAATGAAACTACTACTTATAGAAATTTTTCAGGATGTAGAATTAAAGGATCTCAAGGGTGTCCCATTTTTGAACAAGGTGCACCATCAATTAGGTTAGAACATCCATAGAATACTATTTTTAGAGGAAATTGTATTTTTATACCTTAGAGACATAAATATTGATCTTGGACAACATCGTTTATGAGGGTTCAGAAGAACATGCATCAACATATATGCTAATAGCTGATCAATTATTTGATAAAGTAAAAGATATGGAAATTGAATTTGGTAAACATTTTTCAAAAAACATATTGAAAACCAATTTGAAAATGAGATCAATTTTTTGGAATTTCCATACTTGAATTGTTTGTATCTCAGAAATTTTCGTGATGTTATTCAATTTTTTAAAAAAATGTGATACTGTCATTGGTACATTACTAAATGAACACAAAAATGGACGGAATAAAAGATAGGTTGGATATGTTTGACATGGGAATATGGGAAGAGTTGGAGCCAATAAAAGGTGGAATTTTCTTTCTCTAGCTACTCACACTCTTTCCAAGAAGGACTGATATCATTTTTTCAACTTCTTGGATGATGTAAAGGTTCTATAAGGGTATTCATTGAATATCAAGAATATCATTTCAATGAAAAATTTAAAGTTAAAGGCTATTAAATCATATGATTGTAATGTTTTGATGGAGGATATAATTCATGTATCTTTACATTTAATTTTTCCATGAATGTACAATACATATTAACCAATATCTATTTTTTTTCAATGATATATATAGTAATGTAATAGAACTGGTGAAATTTACATCTATGGAAAAAGAAATTTTCTTCATATTATGTGAATTGTAAATATAATTACTAGCAACATTCTTTGATATGATGTTGAACTTAATGGTTCACTTGGTGAGTGGGATTAGATTATGTGGTCCTATACATTATAAATGGATTCACTCCATCGAATGATATATGAATATTTTAAATGGGTATTTCAAAAATTGAAGTCATCCAGAGGGTTTCATTGCAATGGGATATGTTGTTGAGGATGCTGTTGAATTCTATACCAACTACCTATCTAGCATAGAAAAAATTGTTCTTCCAAATTCTCATCACACTGGGTGGCTTGTGGGTGAAGTAATTTCTATAATAGATTTTAAAAAAAATCACTGTTATAGATCGGGAGCATGAACACCTATATATTAATATAATAGTTTAGATGTTACCCTATTTACTGAAATCCACAATGATTTTATTAGGAACTTGAATATATTAAGGGAATAAAGATCGATGTAAAATAATCATAATAAATATTTTATAGGATGGTTTAAATACTATATTTTTAATGAGGCTAATGAATATCCAAATTCAATTTCAAAATGACATTGATGGAAAGCCAGAGGACCAAGTGTGCAAGAATTATCTTATAATGGTAATGTAATTAGTGGTTATATGATCTATACCAATTAACATGATGAAAGAAGTACCAAGAAAAATAGTGTAGATACACTTGTGGATGAAGTGATGCATGTATCTTATACCAAATAAAGAAATTTAATTAATGCTAATTTTCCATACTTTGGCATCATTAAAAAAATATGGGATTTTGATTATAAAATATTCCATATACCAATTTTTTAATGCATGTGGGTTGATAAAAAGAGATTTTAAAATAGTTGAATTGAGATTCATGAATGTTTATTTTAGTAAGGAATGGTATAAAGTGAAACCTTAATAATGGAATCATAGGCAGTACATTTATTTTATGTTCTTGATCCCACAAACCAAAAGTCATCAATATTTCTATTATCGACCAAAATAACAAATGGGTAAGATGAAAATTCAAATGAGGTTGACCTATTCATTAATACATCAAAATCATTGTGTAGAAAATGGTAGAAAATGAAGATCATATTTCCTAGAAAAAATAGGAGCGCCATAGCGTGACAATGATAGCCAGAATTATTAAGTTTAAAAACAAATTCATAAAATTTGAGGTCAGAGGGAATATGAATGACTAGAATATTAACCCCCAAAGGAGACTTTAAATAGTTTCATTAGGCTCATCACATGGTAACATGTACTGATTGAGGTATATTTGTGTCACCATGTTGTTCCCATGCTTAAGACATTGATTTGGGAAGATATTAAGGTAACATAATGGTATCCTTTCTTTATTTTTGTAAAAAATAAAATAATAAAACATTTATTTACTCTTTATTATCCCCTTCAAAGATTATTTATAACAGATGACTTCCATAAGAAATTTCTATTAATGCTGTTAGAAAGGCTCACAGAGGCTATCACACAATTTTAATGAAATTTTATCTCAATGATTCTAAAGGGAAAATAAATTTGAACCCATCGCATACGTATTCACACCTGATAATCCAAGGGGCATAGAATTAATTTATTTTCCATTGTGAGGATATTTAATTTTAGGAACATGATGGATGGTAATATGTTATTTAAAAATGTGTGTATTAATCACTTTTATTGAGATTTTTTAATTTATGAAATATCAAATGAGTGCTAAAAATAATAAATGGGAAACAAAACAAACATACCCCTACCATAAAGAAAGGATGGGGTATACTTCACTTGAAAAAATTAGAACATATTTTGAATCTACCATAATAATTTTATGTGACATGAAACGATGACAATATTACGTTCCTCTATTTGTTTGGAGATTGATGAATCCAAATCCAAATCCACTTCCATGAAACTTTGTGTACTATTAAAGTAGGTATGTGTAAATAAATAGTGAATTCTTATAGATGAAAACACACAAAATGTGAGGGATTCATGTGTAGGTATGGCATAATAAATATTTGAATTGATTTAAATCACAATTAAATAACAACAATTACTTATTTTTATATATTATATATCTACATTACACACAAGAATCATCAACAACTATACCAGATGGACACCTACTATCAGCAGCCTTGCAACAACCAGAACAGTATGGCCATGTCAGAGGTGAGGGTTATGGGGTGATTTGCTGAACATAATTTGAGAAAAGAAAAGAATACAAGGATAACGATAAATAAATAGGATATGCATAGTCATCATTAGGTTCCCTTGAAGAAAAATTTCATTGGCCTTCTGAGTTTCTATAAATTTTTATGGGGGGAAGAAATTAGAAGAAACAACATAACAAAAGACCATTGCATGAATATCCCCCACCCCCACCAGCTTGGAGGTGATCCATTCCCCTAAAAGAGCTATGTGAGACAAGGTAATGAATATTGTCATAATTTTTTCATTGAATTGTGAATTAGGAAGAAACTGATACCTTTATTTTATGGATATTATATACAGTAAAAATGATTGTGATTTATATCTATCAACACCCACCCATCACCTTATTGTGATGGATATCATGTTTAATATCCAAGAAGATACTCTAAAAAACATAAAACTTCCAACATGTCATGGGCTAGTGTGGATTAGAATTGCTCATGATTTGAGTGATAAGTTACCTATTCCACTTGATGATGTATTATTCATATTTCCAAGCAATCTATTACAAAATTTATAGTATGAAATTTAGATCTTGTAAAAAAACATGTTGGAAAGGAGGTAATCATTTCCAAAATATTTTTCTGACAAAACCATTAAAAATTTATGAAAAAGGGTTGAACCAATGAATGTTATTATAGATTGACAAAAGAAAGGTCGTAAAATGAAATATCAAATCAAAATGATCTAAATGGTCAACCGAACAATTGAAAACATTTTAAAAAATAACCTTTATCGTAGATTTTCAATACCCACATTTACTAACATTTAAGGTTCATGTTGATTCAAGGTTACAAAGTGATAGTAATAACATAATTTTTTTTGAAGAACAAATGTACCGAGAGGTCATTATAAACTTAATACCTCTTGATTATGTAAATAAAATCCTCATATATGAATTTCTAAGAGTCTCATTTGTAAATGTATACATGAGGTGTGCCTTCATAATTTTTTTCCAATAGATGATCTACTATATTAAATATTACTCAATACAATTCATATTTTTTTTGTAGGAATACATATGTATATAAAATGAAGGGATTACCCTATAAAACATAAATATGGACTCATTAGCACTTAGATCACTTATAAAGAAAAAATTGAAATTGAATCAATTAAAATAGATGAAATAGTGGAAAAAATAGCTACATCGTTTGAAAGAAATCTTATGGATGACAGAATCTTCTTAATACCAATGATGTAGGGATAAAACTATACAATTTAATAATATTAAATATATTTTTGTTCCTTTAAATAATTGTTCCTTTTTGTTTTTTATTCAACATTGGGAACTTATTTTAGTCAATTTGGATACTCCAAAGTTTTATTTTCTAGATTCAATGCATGGATACCCAACATACGAACCATGCATAATGCCATTTTTCAATTTGAAATACACCACATGAAACGTTTTAGAAAGAAAATACATGTTATATTATGTTTTAATGAGAATTATTATATGATAAGAAAGTTTTTAAATATCATCAATATCATGGAATGTGGAAATTCAATGTGAAAAAGGATCCTTTCAACTTCCAAAGGTGGATAAACATTCATGTATATATTATAATATTTATCTATCAAAACACATATCAAAACAAATTACTTATTTTTTTCAATGTTTCTATAGTTTCTGAAAAAAAATTAAAAATATTGTGGATATTATGTATGAAATTTTTTGAGAAAAATAATATAAAATCAACAAACAAGCTTCATCGAAGAGGTATTTTCAAATATAATTACTATTTTATTTAAAATATTTATTAGTCTTGTGTGTATTTTTTCTAATACTACCATGACTATAGAAAGTCCTTGTATTCACAAGGAGAAAGAAATTTGTATAGAAAAAATGTGCAACATACCTGGTGTTAGAATGTACACATATATCATGAAGATGTGGCTTAATACTACTTATTTAGTTTATTTTCTCATTATTTTATCTATTTTTTAGTTAATTTTTTCAAAATTTAAATAATATACTTATTGAGATTTCCCAATAATGATCAATTTATCATTTATAGGGGGAGGGGAGAATCATCGATATATTTTTCTTTTAAGTTTCCTTTATTTTGAAACAACCATCACCTCTTGTTAAAGTGATATTAACTTGCGGAAAAAAAACAATCACCCATTCACAGGAACACAAGAATTTATATGGTTAACAACTCAAAAATAGTATCTACATCCTTGGTATTGTTTTTAAATAATCCAATACCACACAATCCACTAGAAAATAGTACTTTTGTGTGGATACAACTAGTAAGATATTACCGTATAGTGGTATAACACAATGATTAATACAATAGTGATTGTGCTTTAAATATCACAAAATGATGTAATATAATTTGTGTAACAAGTTAAGAAACATTCATTAGTTGCTTTAAAAAATGTTACTGTGCTTCCTTGTCAACATTCACAAATATGATCTTTGAAAAAGTTATTCACTTTCCTACCTATAAGAAAGTAAGATCTTCTCTGGACTTTGAAATGATACTCATTATGATACCCAATCTAATACCTAGTATGATTTCTCAATAGGATAGTAAAACCCTATTAGATTACCACTGAAACAAATCAAAACCACTCTTGTCTCAGTCTGAAAATCCCAATCCTATTAACCTATCTAATGGCCTAGCCCGATCTGAGAAACAATGAATATGAAATCCCTTATTCTTCTTCTTATTCAGTCTGAAAAACTTCCTCATGTATGCTCAATCTAGAATGTCCTTCTCACTAGGAACTTTCCATACTATGCCTTCTCTCTACACCCATGAACAATACCGGTGTCAGAAAGTACATAATAATTACTATATATGCAGGTGTGCCTAATTTTTTTAGGTGGGATTCTAAAAAATCATTCAACTCAAATAATTTTTTTTAATATTCAAATCACCTTAAATCACAACTTCAATATTTAATTCTTCAATGCTTACCTAATCTTCTCATTTCTCCTCAAACCTTCTCAAATCTTATCAAAAATTCATATCACATCAGATTTTAACAACAGTCCCAATTTTGTTGTGATTTTTACTCTGATTTCCTCATTATAATGATGACATGTCCACAACATAAATTCTTTTATTAAATTTCTCCTCACCAAATTAAACATATGTCAAATAGATAACTTATCATATTGGTTATCAGAAGAAACTGAAAATAAAATTCCTATTCAAATGCTCCATAAAACATATTATATAAAACACATTGTAACCGTTATTTAAAAAAAAATTATTACCACTTCATTAGACTTTATCGCTTATCAACATCAATTCAACATCAAATTCAAACTTATTTGAAATACATTTTCTTTAAAATATTAAAACATCAAGATCCCCTAGAAAACACTCTTTTAAATACTTTAGGTAGTTCTTATTTTTAAATTTTATCTAGACCAATGATCCCAATATGATGAAGTCCACTATTCGATGACATTTATCGATGTCATTCTATCCCTGAGGAATCAGTATCTACTTCAATCTATTTGATCGATGTCACCTTCATTATAATGGTCAGATCCATACTTAGTCTGATGAATCCTGACCCATAAAATAATTCATCATATTTCCCTTTTTTCTTGACCAACATATTTAGTAAAAAAAATCAGGTCTTTCCATTCACTTGAGACAATTAAAACAACCATAAAATCATCTTGATAAAAATGGTTTACTATATTGTTCATTGGTATCTAAATTTCCTCACCCGCATCGATCCCAAAAACATCCAATAAAAAAAAATTCTAACTTCGATTCATTTTTCAATCATCATTGCATCTAATTAGTGGTTTTAGAATTACATCGATTATTGGTGGAACCCCAAGTCTGATGTACTGATTTCAGTAGCTTCAATTTCAGAAACTTCCACCTTCTTTATTTTAATATTTATATCATTTGGATTTTTTATTTGATTTAAAACCAATATATTTGTCTTTTTTATGTTTCATAAAAAACTTATTAGACCATAAAAAATCTACAAATGATGATAAAAAAACCGATAAATTGAGACTAATTTTTTTTTCAAAAACATCCTATTTTCAAAGACCTATTCTTGTATAATTAATTTCATGACTTTGAAAATATTTAATATTGGCATAGCATAATATTAATTATGTTTGGAAGTATTGTAACATCCCATCATTCTAGTGACTTGTTTCTTTCCAATCAAACTTGAATATGATTGGAAGAACTATATCTACCCATTTCCTTCATATTTCTTGCATAACAAGTTTCTAATATAACTTATTATATGTGTCTGTTAAAAAACTGAAAAGCATTGTTAGATTTTAATCCGATCCATGAACAATATTAAAGTACTTCACATTATGATCTAAACTTTCATTCTAGACTCACGGTGATTCCGATGAACGTTTTCTCCTAGAAACATTATTCCTAAAACAATGAACATCCATAAGAATTTTGAGTCATAACTTCTAAATATGATGATGAATCCAATCATTCAATAACATTATAAAGTGAATTAATTTCTTTCCATTGACAAAAAAATACAATACGTTCATCCCAAAATTATTCCTGATTAAAAAAAAATCATTAGGTCTACTTGGTCTCAAAATACCCCCTTTGGATTCTGTTATTAACCAAGAATAATAAATCACTAAAATTTTCAACCTCAATCTATGGATTACTTATCTACAATTCTAATCTTATATGAGAAAACTCATTTTAGGAAGCAATAATTATTAACAACAAAACCATGTTGTCCAAAATCAGGGACCCATGAAACATATTCATCTTTTCTTTACATCTTTCATTACTTATTCAAATTTCCAATTAATTTTTTTTCTACAACCACTCCAACTAACTGTTATAATAGTTCACACATTTACATGACTAAATCATAGATTACCCACAACTTGCCCTACATACATTATTTATTAAAAGGTTTAGGACATATTAATGAAAATATTTATGAAACAATTATCCCCCTTGACAACACTATCCTAAGAAAAGATGATAGAGGGGACACAAACACATACTTAAACCTTAACAAGAAAGTTGTTAGACACTCATGTTCAACCTTAGTTTCTAAAATGTTTCATTCGGTAATGGTTTTGTGAAAATGTCATTAACTTGTTTTGATGTAGGAACATAATCTTGCTGAAATTCATTATTCTCTACATTCTATTTGATGAAATGGTATTTTATATGAATATTTTTTAAATGAAAACTTATTAACAGATTTATGATAAGGGTCATGGAACTATAATTATCACAACCCAAGATCATTGGTAACTTTACATCAACAAACAAGTCTTCCAACTAATTATTCATCCATATAAGTTGTATAATAGCATGAGTAAACTCAACATACCTATCTTTAGTCATGATAAGAGTTACAATTTTTTTTCTTTATATGCCAACTGACACGACTTTTTCTTAGAAATAAAAATCTCTCAGATGTAGATCTTCTATCATCAACATTTTCTGCCCAATCAACATCTTAATACACTAACATTACAATAATTTCTAAGTCACCGCACCTGATTCCTAAATTTTTTGTTCTTTTGATATATCTGAGAATTATTTTTCTATATAATAGATGATATTATTTTGGATCACTCTAAAATATTTCACATAAGGTAACGACATAAATAATGTCGGATCTTGAAGAAATTTAATAAAACAAAATTTAATCACCTTCCAAAACTCTTTATGGACAACTTCCTTTACTTCTATATATTTAGAGAAATTTTTTCACACTGGAATTTTTGTGGAAATTGGATTTTACTTTTCCCTGATTAACTTCTTAAGAAGATCCTTATCATACTTTTCTTGAGAATGAAAATTTTATTTCTTATTTTTTGAGATTTGTAACCCAAGAAAGTATTTAATTTCACCCAGAATAGACATATCAACCAACATTTTCATCTCTTTAGAAAATATTCATAAGTTATTTCATCATTCCCATAAAAGATAATTTCATCAACATAGACAATAATAATGGGGAAAAAATCTTACCTTTAATTAATGCATAGATTAGTATCGACTATTCCTTTCTTAAAACTCATCTTTTCCAAGAATGTATCCAATTTGTAATACAATTACCTTATATCTTGTTTTATCCCATACAATGATTTCTTTATCTTTCACACATAACATTAATTATTCTTAAATAAACCACAAGGTTGTTTAATATATACTTCTTCATAAAGATCCCAATTCATAAATGAGGACCTCACATCCATCAAAAATATTTTGTAACTATATTGTGAGAAAATATCAAGAATGATTCTAATTATTTATATACTTTCAACTGGAGAAAAAGTCTCATCATAATAAATTCCTTCAATTGGTGAGTAAACTTTAAATAAAAATCTTGATTTATTTCTTATAACTTCACCACCTTCATTTAGATTTTTTCAAAAAATTGACTTCGTAATGATATCATTTTTTTAATTCAATTTAGGTATGAGTTACCAGTATCATTATTTTATATCTAATCTAACTCTTTATTCATTGACGGAACCCATTTCAGATGTTCAAAATCTTCATTTAGATCTTTTGGCTCAACTCTTGAATATAAGGATGTATGTGTAATATCATTTGATGTTATTCTTGTTTGAACCTTTTGATGTTCATCACCAATTATGTTTTCATCTTCCACTATCATCCTTAGTTTGGAATGAGATTTTCATGATTATTACTCATCACTAGAAATAGATAGGTCTGATTCTTCTTCTTGAGTATGATTAAAATTGTTTGTATCATTATCATAATTTTTAACAAAAATTATTTCATCCCGTTCATCTTCCATATCACCACAATAATACCCCTCATCCTTTTCAATAACATTTACATCAAAAGAGTCGATTAATCTTTTTGTCGTTTTGTTGAAACATATAACCCCACTTCCTTCTGAAGTATAGCCAAGAAAAATTCTATCTTCACATCTCTGTTCAAACTTTCCATGGTTTAAACCATTCTTCTTTACAATGTAGAGAATCCCAAAAACCATCATATATTACAGAATTAGAGTTTTCCCATAAAACATTTCATATGGATTCATATTTGAACATAGTCTATAAAACATTGGTTTTGTTTGTTAACAATAGTGCTCATGTCTTGCCTCTAAAATTAATGAGAGAGACTATGTTCAAGTAATATAGTTCTTCCCATTTCAACCAATATTATATTTTTTATTTTTAGAAAAACAATTTTATTTAGGATTGTATGGTGTACTGAACTCATGACTAATTCCATGCTTCTTAAAATAACATTAAAATTATTCATTATTTTATTTACCACCATTTTAAATTATCATCTTCTTTACTGAATACTAAGATTCCTTATCAGCTTTCCTCCTAAAAAGTTTAAAAAACATAAGTGAATCTGACTTATGTTTCATATACATAACACAAGTTATGTGAGTAAAGTAATAAAAGAAATTAATAAAGTACTTATCTCTATAAGTTCAATGTATTCTAATTGGACCATACATAACTGAATGTATAAGTTCCAAGGGTGTTTTTGAACAAATGTGAGTTTTCTTATGCATAGTGTTGTAATATTTCCTTTCTGAAAAATTGTGAAACACTACTCTCTTCTTCTTGAAAGATCATGAATTCCATAGACAATATCCTTTTTTGATAACTTTATCATGTTTCTCTAACACAAGTGTCCTGAAATTGTGTTGAAAAACTAATTTCCATCCATCATACTCATGTAATAAGAGTTTTGAACTTCAAAAACATAGAACAAGATTCATTTTCCATATTGGCCTCTTGTAACTATTTTTTCCGTCATCATATGCTTTAAAAAACCTATCTTTTCTAAAAATAACTTTTTTCCTTCAACACACTGTTTTGAAACACTTATAAGGTTGTGTTTTATCCCATAAACAAACAAGACCTTTTTTTATTAAAGTTTTCTTCCCCAATGATTATTGATCTAATGCCTTCGATTATGAGAGATTCATCATTTACAAATATCACCATTATTTCTTTGAGGACATTCACATTCTTTAAAAAATTTAAATCTCATGTCATATGAGAAGAAAACCCACTATCCAAAATCCATGTTTGATATCATTTTTTATCTTTGAGAGTGGTTTCTAAAATAATATATTTTTCTTTCATTTTATCTTTCATAATATATGGCTTCTAAAAATTGTTATAAATTTTTTTTGTGCTGGTAAAAAAACAAGACATCCTTTTGCAATATGTCCAGGTTGTTCAAATATTTCAAAAATATAATCCAATGGTTGGAAACAATTTTCATCTTTCAGACAATCTTTTTTGGGTTTCTTCATAACATCCTTATCAGACTTATTCTAATGAGATGATTCACTTTACCTAAAAATTTGAATTTTTTAATTTGTGGAATAGTTGTAATATTGTTTAATAAACCCACACATATTTCCCATATGCCAAAATCCACCACAATAATAGAAGTATCAATAGAAATAATATTTACCTATGATACATCCATACTGTCTAGAGTTGTGCACATATTTCTCAAAAATCTCCATATCTTTCACATGAGAAATTTGTTAACCACAAAAATATCTATTTTAAACTAGATCCTTCTTCTTCAATAATGTTTTATTTTCATCCTCATTAGAATCTAAAGTAATAAGATATTTTTTAGGCATAGAAATTTTAGATGCTTATGAAATTTCTACTTTGTTGTCTTGGACACATATATATCATTCCCAGCTATACTATTTTCAGAAATGACATAAAATTTTATCTCAAACTTTGAAGGTAACTTTTGATCCTTATTAGTTACAACCATTCAATATCTTTCACCAACATTAGAGATATATTTATTGAAACTTGTAACCCTCTATTCACCTTTATAATGTTTTTTTGGGACAAGTTCTAACTCTTCTTATTTTTCTTCCAGTTTAACTTTTAGATATTTATTACAAATCTTTTCTTTCCCATGATATTTCTTTAAATCATCAATATCTTCCAAAAAATTAAATTTATCATCAAGAAAACATTATTGATAATTTATTGAATATTTTTCACTTTTAGCTTCCAAATTTCTTTCTTAAATCTCTCAATATTTCTCATTAATTATTTCAATTCTTGTTAATGATAAATTCCAATTGAGTTTATTCTTCTTCAAAACCATTGATTCTGAATTATTCATTGTTAGATATTGAAATATATGTATTTTCTCCTCATTATCAATATATTTTCATATTCTACTTTGCAATCCTCTTCTTCATCATCATCAGATAAGAAAATTATCCTTTTGGATTTGGAGAATTTTCTATCCTTTCTTTTTGATTACGATTTAGCTTTATCACCCAGTTTCTTTGATGATCTTCTTAACCTTTTTTCATCTTCATTGTTATCCTCAAAATTATTTATTTAAGTAAAATTAGCTGTAAGGTGACCAATGGATCCACATTCAAAAAATTTGAAGGTAATTTTTCCATTATATTTACCTATAACTCTTTTCACATTTTTAGAAGACAAGGATAAAAATTCATCAAGGTTTTTACATACCTCATTTTAACAATTAGAGTCAGCATATTATTCTTCTTCAAGAACCTTATTAGAAATTCCTTACTTACTATCATTGAAGGAAATTTCTCTATAATTTTTTCCCTTTCATATCTTTCTCACTTTTCATTTCATAAGTAATGAGAGTACCATCAAGATCATATAGAGTTATATTTTCAGTATATATATATTTTGATGAGAAAATATTGTCCTCGAATTGGTTTGGAATAATTCTCAAGATCTTTTCAACCATAGTTGATTCTTCTAATATTTATCCATGAAATATGATAGTTATTATAGTATCATTTACCTTAATAAAAATTAACCAATACATTCATACTTAGGAATTTTCATATCTTCATACTTCAGCCTCTAGATTTGTAACTTTTCCTTCTTAACTTTTTATTGCCTTTACAAATGGTATTTAGCTTATCCTAGACACATTTACCAGTGTAAACAACCTTCAAACATAAAAAATCATTTTTAGAATGTGATAAGAGTAAATAATTCTTAGCCCTTCTATTATTCTCAAGATTCTTCTTATTAAAATATATAAGAGGATATTTTTCATCAATGGGAGTAAATAAATATGTTATAGATTCATAAAAATATTAACCAAGAGATATAAGAAAAGGAAAAATTCTATATATCTAGATATGATTTTTCATACCATTGAGGACCAGAATCACTTTACTGTTCACACAAATTAGATTCTCCACAAAAACTTCTCTATAAAAAGAATTAGCAAAGGGTAAAATAAGGGAAGCTTCTATATGATACCAATTGATCCTTCCTAGTCAACACCAATGTTTCACTGAGAGGGGGAGGGGTGAATCAGTGATATCTTTTTCTTTTAAGTTTCCTTTCTTTTGAAACAAACTTCACAAAATTGAATAATTATTTCCTTTTTGAAAACAAAACAATCAAAAATCCATAAGAACATTAGAATTTACAAGGTTGACTACACAAAAAGTGTAGCTACGTCTTTGTTATGGTTTAGAAACAATCTTATACCAAAAAATACATAAGAAAACATTCCTTTTGTTAGGATATAACAAATAGGATATTCCCTTACACTTGTGTATCACTATGATCAATACAAAGGTTCATGTTCTTCAAGTACCACCAAATGATGTAATATTTTTTTTTGTAAAATGTTAAGATACATTTATTAGTATCTTAAAAACAAGTTACTGTGCTATCGTGTCAACATTCACAATTATGACATTCAAAAAAATTCTTCACTTTATTACCTAGTAGTATGTAAGAATTTATCTAGACTTTGTAATGATACACAACCTAATTCCATGACTGATTTATTAGTATGATAATATAACTCTACTAGAATACTACTAAAACTAACCAGATCCACTCATGGATTAGTATAGAAATCCTAATATGATTACCCTATCAGATGGCCTAGTCTGATTTGAGAAACATTTAATATGATCTCCATTCCTCTTATTATTCTTTAGTATAACAAACTTCCTTAGGTTTGCTCAATCCAGAAACTCTTGATCACTAGAAATATGTTGTGCTCCACATTCTCTCTACACCTGTCAATAGTTTTAGTTTCATAAAGTACAAAGTACATCCTCTATTTATAATCTTTTCAAATTTATTTTAGGTTGTATTTTAAAAATATTTCCTACGGAACACAATTTTTCCTAATATTCAAGTCCCCATAAAAATCATCTTAAATTTTGAATTCTTCAACGATTCTTTAAAATTCTTGTTTCTTCTCCAACCTTATATAATCTTCTCACTACATTAACTCACTTCGGACTTTATAAAAGTTTCTAGTATAATTTCAATTTTCCCTTTGATTTCCTCATTTATATGAAGAAATATCCAAAACAAAAAATTATTCATTATGTTTCTCCGCACCGAATGAAACATATGAAAAAAATGACTTCTTATTATTATTCTTGGAAATAAATGAAAAAGAAACAATTTTAATTCACCTTACCAACTATTAGATAAAAAAACTGGAAACTATTCTTCTTTAAACATTTTTTCTACTTCGTTAGAATACATCACTTCTCAGAAGCACATTAGAATAGTCATAAAAAATCTTTGAAAAACATTTTATTTAAACTCTTAAAAATTCATTCCCCCTTTAAAACACTTTTGTAACTACTTAAGTAGTTCTTATTTTATTCTTTTCTCCATACCAATGATCCTATATCTAATGAAGTCTAATGTTCATTGAAATTTTTTAGTGTTAGCCTACACCTAATAAACCAGTATATGCTTCACTATGATTGATCAGTGTCACCTTCAGTATGATGGTATGCTCCACACTTAGTCTAATGAATCTTGAACAATAAAACAATGCAGCATATTTCCCTTTTCTCTTGACCCAATTTTTAAGGAATATAAACCGAGGATTTTTTCCCTTGACCAAACTAAAAATACCAGAAAATCATTTTAATCAAAATGGTTGACTATATTGTTGATCGGTCTATGAATTTCTTCACACACACCGGTCCTAATAATTTCCAATAAAAACAATTCTACTTCCGATTCCTTTTTCAATAAACATTGACTCTAATGATAACTTTCAACATTATATTGATGATTGATGGCACACTGAGTCTGATGTACCGATGTTAACAACATCAAATTCAGAAACTTACAACTTCTTTATTTAAAGATATATATCATCTGGATTTTTATTCTAACTGAAAACCAACATCTTCTTATTTTTATGTTTCACAAAAAACTTATCAGACACTAAATTTTTTTTATATGGTGATCTCACACAAATGAACTAATACTAGAAAACCTATCTTTTAAAAACATCATCCTTTCACAAACCTATACTTTTATAATGAATTTAATTAACTTGAAAAAATTTAATATTTCCATAGAATTATCTGAATTACATTGGAAAGTATTGTAACTTCCCATACTTCTAACAACTTCATTCATTACAATCAACCCTAAATATGATTGGAAACCCTTGTTCTCCAGATCTCCTTTATTACACTTTTTTCACAAATTTCTCAGATATCATTTGATATGTGTGACTGAATAAACTCCAAGTCATAATTATATTTTCATCTCAACCATGAATACTACAAAAAACATTATCATTGTGATTGAATCTTTAATTCCATACTAAAGGTGAGTTTGATTAACCTTTTATTTGAGAAAATTTCTTTCCAATTTGATGATTTTTCTTAATAATTTTGATCCTGAACCACCTTACAAAGTTAATTGATTTCATTACATTGATAACAAATCACAATACTTTTTGGAAAAACCTCTTGTAGCATCCAAAAACAACTTTATGTTGACTTTGTCCCAACAAATATATTGTTAATTTTCACAGAGGTCATAATGAAACGAATTCATCAACAATGATTCACACATATAATATGATTGTGCATAAATAGGTATGATGAACTCATGATGACAAAATTTTATATATTCTAAAATGCATTAAACATTATGGGTTATCAACTGATTAGCCACTGTAAGAGGCTAATATTCATTGCTAATATATGTAGTTTTCATATGCCTTGCTATTAATAAATACCATTTTAGTGCATTTTACATTTTGAACACTCATTCTCATCATTTGTGCACTTCATGCCTAATGTGCACCAATTTAGGCCCAATGTTTCATCTGATTTTAAAGAATGTAACTATCCATGTTTTAATTTGCAATTCTTTTAAATGGATATTCACTTAATTATGAACATTTTTTATTCAGGGATCAATGGATTATTAATAAAGTATGATGGAGATATTTGGCGATTAAAGGAAACAATTCTGAAGAAGGAAGATTAGATATCATCCCACTGATTGGACTATGGGGCCCACAATACAGGCCCAATGAAGCCCAAAATTTACAGGAGACTAGAAGACATATAGGGGAGAAAATAATTCTTCTGGAGCTAGTGCTAATTCGTCCTCAATAGTGGTGATAAAGGCGGCCCAAGTAGAAGATTTAATTTTGGGCCAGAATCTGCGGCCCAGAAAAACAGCCCACTATTTCACTCATATCTCCAGAACCAAAAATTATTTTGGGCTGAAATTTTACAGACTGTTAGGGGACATCCGGGGATTCATTTAAGGCTTCTAGGGCCCACGCAAATTCGGCCTTCTAAAAGGTCCTTTAGGCGCGTCTTTCCAGTGGATGCAAGCTGGATGCAACTTCGGGGCAAGAAGTGGAAAAGTCTCTCATCATTAATGTTCCACCCACCTTTCCCCAACATAATTAATTAAAGGCACATGGGATATTGGGGGCTCGGCCAAGGCTTAATTTTTTCCTATTTAAGGCAGTAGTGGTGATGGATTTGGGGAGGTTGGATGCTTTCTTTTCATTGTAATGTTATTATGCCAATTTGCCTTTGTAATGTTCTTCCTTCTCATGTAAGTTGTTCGAATCACCTTAGTCTTCAATAAAAGTTCTTCCTCTTCTCTTGTTCTGTTATTATCCTTATCACCTTGATACCGTTGCCTCAAGGTGTGAATTTATTCACACCAAACCTTGTGATTTTGTTCACACAACGGTGGAGTGATTGTTATTTTTGTTATTTTTACTTCTTCAATTCCACCCTCATAAGTCTACCTTCCGCTTCCGTTGAGAACTTGTAATAAATGGAGGGCTAGCTCTTTTATGGGTTGATCCAAGGGAGTAGCAAGGGGATGGATTGAATGTTATTTCTCATGCCCTAAATGTTATTAATTTCTTTTAATTGAGTTTCTTTCATTCAATGATTTTTATTCTTCCTCTTCCTTATTGAATTTATTCACCCCACTTTCATGTGCTAATTACATCCTTTACCTTGGAGTGCTCATGAAAATGATCCTACAAGTGTATAGGTGATTATCATATGTTTTGAATGTGTTTAATCAGTAAGTGATGAGGTTAGTTTGAATTCATTGCATGAATCCTTCTCGAGTTAATGAAATTAAAATTGTAAAAAAAAAAGGAATTCATTCAATCCACCCCGAGCCATAACCTAGGATCAACTCATTTTCTCTTAATTTGAATTCACATAGATCTTTTAGTTCTCTTTAAAAACAATATAAAATCAACCCAAGTTGTCCACTTCATAGCCAAAAATCCATCTCTTTTTGTTGAGTGTCTAAAGGTTCTTCTTAGGTCTCTGAGGATTCGACAACCCAAGCTACACTACAAGCGACCGCTTGACCCTTAAAACTTGGGTAAATTTGGGCGAGACCAAATTTTGGCGCCGTTGCCGGGGACCAAGTAAGTTCCTTTAGACACACATCTTCTTTTCTCACCCCACATTCTCTATTCTCACCCCCATCTCTCTTATCTTTACCCCCTTTCTATTTATGTGTGTCCGGAGAATCTAGAATCCAACTTTCCATCTTCTCCAATGGAGTATCTTCCAAATTATCATGTCACAAACTCATGTTGGAATGCAATGGAAAATGAATATTGGGAAGCCCCTAAATTAGAAAATTTCTTTGATCAACCCTTGAATAATTACCACACACCTGATGAGATGTACAATCAATGGGATGATTATTATTTAAAGGATCAATTTCCGACCCTCTCGAGGATGATTGGAGAGATGAATCTTAATGAAGTTAATAATTTACAATCTTCTATCCAGCCTAATCCTCAAAAACTCCTTGAAAAATTGTGTAATCAAATGGAGATGATGAGTTCCGAGGTATCATCATTGAGATTAGAACTACAATGCATTAATACTTGTGAGGAACTCATCCATACACCAATTGTACCTTCAAAAACCTTATGTGAAGTGTCTAGTTTTCCACAAGCCTCTCATGAATTTATTGAAGAACCGACCTTTGGATTTGGGGTAGGGGAAGTAAATCAAGAAATTGTTGAAGGGTCTTTAAATCAGGAGGAAATTGATTTCATGTATTCACAAGAGGGGAATTTGACATCATGGATTGAGTCTCCTAAGTGTAACTCTATTGATGATTTTTCAAAAACACCAATCACTGAACCACTGAGAGAAATCAAAAACATTGAGTCCATGCCCACTCCTCACACTATTCTTTCCAATTTTTTGGTTGAATCTTCTATTCAAAATGAAACAATTTTGTCAAGAAATTTGGAAAATGAAGATAAGTTGGATTCAAATTCTCAACCTGTGTCTAAATGTCCTATCCAAACCGAGCTCAAAATCATTGTCCTTCCTTCCCCACTTGAGTACCCTATAATTTTTGTTAAGAAAGAGCTTGGGGGTTTCATTCATTCATCTCATGAAACCCAAAAAGGTGGGTTGATCTTTGATTTATTAAGAAAGACTACAGAAGAAAAAGAATCAACCATTTCTAATATTCCTTGGATTTTCCCATTCATTTTAGAAAATAGGATTGTTTATGAATCAAATTCCAAATCTTCATACCAACCACAAGGGATACGCATTCTCAATCATGTTGAAGTGGAGAAAGATGAGGTAATTAAAATTTTTAAAGTTGGAATTGGTTAAGTTGGGGGGTTCATGTCGAGCTAGCGACGTTAAACAAAAGCGCTGCACGGGAGGCAACCCGTGGTCTTCATGTTTCTAATCTTTTTGACTCGTTTTTTCCCTCTTCTGCATTCTGTTATTTAAAAAAAATATAGACTGTTGACCTGTTCTTCTTTTATGAGTAAGGATGGGTACGAAAGGGGAGCACCGTATTCATCCGTGTCACGCGGTGTGATCCCTGAGTAATACCTTACCCAGAAAATATAAAGAAGACAATGTATCATCAGTTTATTTTATTTTATTTTATTTTATTTTATATTTTTGTTGGTATTTAAAAAATAGATTGTTGACCTGTTCTTCTTTTATGAGTAAGGATGGGTATGAAAGGGGAGCACCGTATTCATCCGTGTCACGCGGTGTGATCCCTGAGTAATACCTTACCCTGAAAATATAAAGCTGACAATGTATCATCAGTTTATGCTATTTATACTTTTTTTAGGTTTAAAAAAAAATACAAAATATATATATATTAAAAAAAAAAAAAATTTAAGGCATGTCATAGGTCATTGGGAAAAGCTGGTCACAACCGTCCAAGCCATTGGGAGATAAACCAGAACTGAAGGGAGACATGGGAATGCATTTTCAACATCAACCACCAGGTGAATTCATTCCATAATTTTCATTTTCAATGTCTTCGTTGCACTTCTATCCTGCCACTTCTATGTTTCAATTCTTTCAACACTGGGGACAGTGTATTCCAAGTTGGGGGGGAGATGAAAATGTGTGGAAGGAAAAATGTCATTAACCTTGAACATGATAACACACATTCCAAACTCTGAAATTGGATATCAAATAATTTTGCATGCCTTGATTCTGATTTTAATGCAAGTTTATGTTCATGTGCATAGTTATTGGAAAGTGCGGTTGTCCGATGTGATTTTTCACTGTTATATTTTCATCCATTAAAAAAAACACAATGCACATCCTCTAGATTGTGGGGTTTTAGTTTGAGTTCTTTGGGACCCATAATAAATAGCATAGGATTGGCGATCATTTTAATTTTAACATGAGTATTCAAAAAAAAAAAAAAAAATTTGCGCGTAGAGCAATGAATTGACCTAATGTGTGGCTTTCGGCACTTGGGGATCGCGACTCCATAGTTGTCTGGCCCAGAGTTGGGCATTTTATCTCTATTTGTGGTAATTTGAATTTGTTTTTGATTGAGTTAACTCGAGATGATGCCCGAGTATGTGAGCTTCACTTGGTGCCCTAAGGTCTTTGAGCCTGGGAGTCATCGGCAAAGTCTTGCTACATGGGTTGACTCGATTGAGTTCAATTTCAATTACCATGGCAAAATTGCAAAAAAAAAAACAAAAACAAAAAAAAGAGAAAATAAAAAAATGAGTACTCGTCTTATTATTAAAATTTGATTGCTCCTAGCGCTTCCATCTTTTCTCCCTCGAATGAAAATTAACCCCCATGTCTATTGTGACACACAACACTTCATCATGCTTAATTGAATTTGGATGAAATATGGCAATGAATTTGAACAAAGGAATGGGCTTGGGCTTGGGATATGCTTATGGACATAGCTTGTTTTAAATGATTTTTATGGGTTTCATAATTGTTTGGTATGTGATCTTTGGGTGAGAAATGTGTATTAAAATGTTTTTGGAAAAGGTCATTTGAATTTCATTTTTGTGAGATATATTTTGCTCGGGACTAGCAAAACTCAAGTTGGGGGGTGTGATTAGCCACTGTAAGAGGCTAATATTCATTGCTAATATATGTAGTTTTCATATGCCTTGCTATTAATAAATACCATTTTAGTGCATTTTACATTTTGAACACTCATTCTCATCATTTGTGCACTTCATGCCTAATGTGCACCAATTTAGGCCCAATGTTTCATCTGATTTTAAAGAATGTAACTATCCATGTTTTAATTTGCAATTCTTTTAAATGGATATTAACTTAATTATGAACATTTTTTATTCAGGGATCAATGGATTATTAATAAAGTATGATGGAGATATTTGGCGATTAAAGGAAACAATTCTGAAGAAGGAAGATTAGATATCATCCCACTGATCGGACTATGGGGCCCACAATACAGGCCCAATGAAGCCCAAAATTTACAGGAGACTAGAGGACATATAGGGGAGCAAATAATTCTTCTGGAGCTAGTGCTAATTCGTCCTCAATAGTGGTGATAAAGGCGGCCCAAGTAGAAGATTTAATTTTGGGCCAGAATCTGCGGCCCAGAAAAACAGACCACCATTTCACTCATATCTCCAGAACCAAAAATTATTTTGGGCTGAAATTTTACAGACTGTTAGGGGACATCCGGGGCTTTATTTAAGTCTTCTAGGGCCCACGAAAATTCGGCCTTCTAGAAGGTCCTTTAGGCGAGTCTTTCCAGTAGATGCAAGCTGGATGCAACTTCGGGGCAAGAAGTGGAAAAGTCTCTCATCATTAATGTTCCACCCACCTTTCCCCAACATAATTAATTAAAGGCACATGGGATATTGGGGTCTCGGCCAAGGCTTAATTTTTTCCTATTTAAGGCAGTAGTGGTGATGGATTTGGGGAGGTTGGATGCTTTCTTTTCATTGTAATGTTATTATGCCAATTTGCCTTTGTAATGTTCTTCCTTCTCATGTAAGTTGTTCGAATCACCTTAGTCTTCAATAAAAGTTCTTCCTCTTCTCTTGTTCTGTTCTTATCCTTATCACCTTGATACCGTTGCCTCAAGGTGTGAATTTATTCACACCAAACCTTGTGATTTTGTTCACACAACGGTGGAGTGATTGTTATTTTTGTTATTTTTACTTCTTCAATTCCACCCTCATAAGTCTACCTTCCGCTTCCGTTGAGAACTTGTAATCAATGGAGGGCTAGCTCTTTTATGGGTTTATCCAAGGGAGTAGCAAGGGGATGGATTGAATGTTATTTCTCATGCCCTAAATGTTATTAATTTCTTTTAATTGAGTTTCTTTCATTCAATGATTTTTATTCTTCCTCTTCCTTATTGAATTTATTCACCCCACTTTCATGTGCTAATTACATCCTTTACCTTGGAGTGCTCATGAAAATGATCCTACAAGTGTATAGGTGATTATCATATGTTTTGAATGTGTTTAATCAGTAAGTGATGAGGTTAGTTTGAATTCATTGCATGAATCCTTCTCGAGTTAATGAAATTAAAATTGTAAAAAAAAAAGGAATTCATTCAATCCACCCCGAGCCATAACCTAGGATCAACTCATTTTCTCTTAATTTGAATTCACATAGATCTTTTAGTTCTCTTTAAAAACAATATAAAATCAACCCAAGTTGGCCACTTCATAGCCAAAAATCCATCTCTTTTTGTTGAGTGTCTAAAGGTTCTTCTTAGGTCTCTGAGGATTCGACAACCCAAGCTACACTACAAGCGACCGCTTGACCCTTAAAACTTGGGTAAATTTGGGCGAGACCATCAACTATAATATTTTTAGATGACCTATAATATTGAAGGCATTGTTAGGAAAAAAGACATGGTGGAATCAAACATACCTCAAACCAATACATGGAATAGATGTTATGACTTCAATTGTATGGTTTCAATTTAAAATTGACAATTTATTAATGTATTGTTTTGTATTAATGGTTAATTTATTTCATTAAATTATTAATAACATAAGAATTGTTTTTATACATGTGGATTATTTCTATTTATTTAGGATGGTTGTTCAAAAATTCTCATGATATTGATAGATTTGAACTCATGGATATAATTGAGACAATTGAAACATAGAAATGAGTTAACCAACCACACCTCAATCTGAAACACAGTGTCCTCAGTATGACTCAAAATGCTTGTTTTTAGTTTTTAATTTTAATTTTAGTTAAAATCACACATCACATACTCAAAACCAAGAAAATACCTTTATATTGTTTTTATACTATTTTGTAATGATCCATAAGTCAATTTTGACTTATAGGAATCAGTTTCACCTTCATCAGACTCATGGTGTGACCAAAATGAATCCAAGTGTGTATTTAAATTTATTTTTTTTGTAAAAAACACTGGTGACATACTCAAAACCTATAAAACACATTTGGATGGTTTTTATTATTTAGGATAATGATCAATATGTCATTTTTGATGTGTAGGAATTAGTTTCACCTCAATCCAGAATACAGTAAGACTAGTATGAATCAAAGTTTATGTTATCAGTTTAAAATTGAAATTTTAGTTCAAAAATATTATCACACAATAAAAACCCTAAAAAACACACTAATTTTATTAAAAATTTAAGAATATTATTCATAATTCATTTTTGACATGTTGGAATCAGTCTCATGTCAAACAGACACATAACATGACCAGTATGACATAATGTACATGTTTCCAGTTTGAAATGATATTTTTTTTAATACACAAGTGAAACACTTAAAAAAATAAAACACATTAATTTTTTATACTTTAGGAAAAAAACCTACCTGTAATTTGTGACGTGTAGTAACTAGTCTTACCTTAATCAGAATAATGGTGTGACGTGTATGACTCTATGTGTGTCTTTTTATTTAAAATTAAAATTAATTTTTGTCAAAAAGAACAAGTTACATACTCAAAACCAAGAAAAAAATTCTTATTTTTTTGATAATTTAGTAAGATCATTCATAATTCATTTTTTAGTAATCAATTGAACCTCAGTCTGATGTTTGGTGTGACCAGTTTGACTCAAAGTCTCTGTTATAAGTTTAAAACTTACATTTTAGTCCAAAAAGTGTGTCCCTCACTACAAATTGAGAAAACGTGATCTAGTTATCATGATAATTTTAATAAATGATTTTAAGTCATTTTTTATGTTTAAAAATTAGTCTCACATTAAACTGAAAAACGATGTGTCCGATATGACTTAAAGTGTGTGATTCAAGTTTGGAATGACATTTTAGTAAAAAACATAGTTGACATACTCAAAATAGAGAAAACTTATTAATATCTTTTTAATACTTTATAAAAAGACCCATAATTCATTTTTTATCTTTAGGAATCATCCCCACCTCAATATGATGAATGGTGTGACTGATATGAATCCAAGTGTCTCTTTTTATTTAAAATTTACATTTTTTTAGTAAAAACAATAAGCAACATACACAAATTCGATCAATCACATTTTTGATATTTTATAGTTTAGGAAAATGAACCATAAGTAATTTTTGATGTTTTTTAATCAACTTCAACTAAATTTGATACATGGAATGACCATTTTGATTCAAAGTGTTGGTTATCAGTTTAAAATTGACATTTTAGTTCAAAAAGTGCGCCTCCAACTAAAAAACAGATAAAACGAACTCCGATCATCTTGATAATTTAGGAAAATGATTCATAAGTCATTTTTGATGTGCTGGAATCGATATCATGTCAAACTAACAAACGATGTGATTGGTATGACTTAATGTGTGTATTTCCTTTTTGAAATTACATTTTAGTAAAAAACATAAGTGACATACTCAAAAGTGAGCTGAAACATCTGTATTGTTTTTATACTTTACGAAAATTATCCATAAATCATTTTTAACAAGTATAAATCATCCAAACCTCAGTATGATGTATGGGGTGATGGGTATGTCTCAAAGTGTGCCTTTTTATTTAAAATTTATTTTAATTGTAGTAAAAAGAACAAGTAACATACTCAAAATTGAGAAAAAAACATTTTTTATTATTTTAAAAATCTAGTAGAATAGTCCATAAGTCATTTTTGAAATTTATAAAACAACTAAACCTCAATCTGATGCACGATGTGACCGTTATGACTCAAATTGTCCGTTATCAATTTAAAATTATCATTTTAGTTAAAAAAGTGTTTCACTAATTGAAAATCAAGAAAACATGATCTAATTTTCTTTATAATTTAGGAAAATGATTAATAATTAATTTTTGGTGTACAAGAATTTTTCTCAAGCCAAACTGCCACACGATGTGACTGATATGATTGAAAGTTTATGTTTTCATATTGTAATGGAATTTTAGTAGAAAACCCAATCGACATACTAAAAATTGAGAAAAAAATTTGGATTGTTTTTATACATTATGAAAATTATATGTAAGTAATTTTTGAATTTTAGGATTTAGATGAACCTAAATTCAAGGAATGGTGTGACTGAAATGACTCCAAGTGTGTCTTTTTACATAAAATTGACAATAATTATAGTAAAAAGTACAAGTTCCATAATAAAAATAAATCAAACACATTTATATTATTTTTATACATTATGAAAATGATCCATATGTCATATTTGATATGTAGTAATAAACTATAGCTCAATTCGATGAATGATGTGACTTGTATGACTCAAAATGTGTCTTTTTATTTATAATTAACATTAACTTTCATAAAATGGACAATTGAAAAACTGAAGACTGAGAAAGATCATTTTTATTGTTTTTTTACTTTATGAAAATGATCTATAAGTAATATGTGATATTTAGGAATTGGATATACCTCAATCTGATCCATTGTGTTCCCAGTATGACTCAAAGTGTCAATTATGAGTTTAAAATTGACATTTTAGTTCAAAACAAGTGTCACTCACTCAAAAACAAGTAAATTCCCTCTGATTGTCTAGATAATTTAGGAAAACAATTCATAAATAATTTTTGAAATATATAAATTATTCTCACATAAATCCAAGACATGATATGACCGATATAACCCAAAGTGAATGTTTTACATTTAAAATTACATTTTAGTAAAAAACAAAAGTGGCATACTCAAAATAGATAAAATGCATTTCGTTTGTTTTTAATCTTTAATAAAATGATCCATATGTAATTTGTGACATGCAGGAATCAACCTCACCTCAATCTAATACATGGCGTGCTCAAAGTCTTGATACTCCAGGAAAATGATTCATAAGTCATTTATGACATGTACGAATCATTCTCACATAATACCGACAAACTATGCGATAAATATGACTTAAAGTGCGTGGTTTTAGTTTAAAATGACATTTTAGTTAAAAGGACTAGTGAATACTCAAAACCAAGAAAACCTATTCAGATTATTTTGATGCTTTAAAAAATATATTCAAAAGTCATTTGTGATGTTTAGGAATCATCAACACCTCAATCTGATGCATGGTCTGACCAGTGTGACTTTAAGTGTGTCATTTTATTTAAAATTGACATTTTATCAATGTATTCTTTTATATTTATGTTTAATTTATGTATTTATTATATTACTAACATAATATTGGTTTTCCTATATTGGGGGTTTCTTTTTCATTGTTTGTGGTGGTTTATTTGGAAATTGATACCACTATCTAGATTTTTTGAGAGGGGGTCATAGGTGCCAAATATGATGAAACATTAATGTTTTCAAATGTTTGGGGATAGTAATTACAAATGGAATTATAAAAAACACTATTTGAAGTGTATATAATAGTTTATTTATTTGTGATATAAAAATTATTTATGTTAAATTATTTATTTCAAACATGTGTATTTGTTGCAGTGTGCTGTAATTTAAATATCACAGTACAATAGTAGGGGATTTATCAGTGCTATAAAAAACTACTGATAAAGGTCCCACTTTATTAGCTCTTTTTTAGCACTGATGAAGGGTCCCACGTTTAATGAATCTAAGGAAATCAATTATTTTTTAGTGTTATTAAACACATTTTGGTGCATTTTTAAAGTGTCAAATAGTGGTAGTTTAATATTCTAAATAAGGAAGTTGTATTTGATTTATATCTATCAACACACACACATTACGTTATTGCAAGGGAAATGATGTACAATATTCTAGGTGGCATGTTACATAATAAAAATCTCCCAAAATATCACATGAGTGTGGATTAATGTAGCTCTTGATCTGAGTGTTGAGTTTCTTGTTCTTCTTGATGATATATATGGTAAAACTATTGATAATACTATTATAACATTCATATAATCATCATCATCTAATATTATAATGATACCTGATGTGTATCCTTAACAATTTTTTTTCAAATTAAAAACCTTCAAAAGTTAATGAAACATGGTCCTTAATAATTTTTATATTCCCATACCATTGTTAATTTCATTTTTTATTATCGTGCTTGTGTAGGGGTTTCTCCAGTTCTACAGTAACTGCATTGCCTTTATTAGTGTAAAAACTAAAGATCTGATAAAGGGACCCTTTATCCAAATTTTAGTTTTATCATAGATATTGGGCCCCATTTTCAACACTAAAAAACATTGATAAATAGGGCCTTTAAAATAACTTTTGTTTTAGCATGTATAAATACCCCTTTATCAGTTCTTTTCCTAGAACCAATAGATTCATAATGATTTTTTTTGCACTGAAAAAATCCTATTTTGAGCACAGTTATAGGCCGGTTATATAGTAGAGTTATATGTCAGATCTTTTATAGAAAACATGAATATAGAGAAAGATATATGTGATAGTGTAATAGATATATTACTAAATACACAGGGGAAGAAAAATGATAAATTAAGATTATGTTAGAAATGATCGAAATTGGAGTTAGGGGGGAGAGTTGGCACAAGTGCATTGGGGAACTAACTTTTATTCCTATGGAAACTAATTCACTTTATATGAAAGAAATATTCTTATTCTGTAACATTCTAAACAATTTAATGGATCTATATAGGTATTTATAAAATATCAATAATATTTTATCGATGAATAAAATGAAGATAATAAAATTAAAATCAAATTAATATTATGTTTTGAATTAATGTTTTCTACCAATGAAAATATGATGCATATTTCCAAAACACATTTTAGGAGGCAAAAACTAAGCTATGCTTTTTATATCAATATCAAGTAATTAAATTCAACCAAATGAGTTGTTGATAATGGAAAAATATATTTCTATAACATTATGAGAATTATATATGTTTTTACACTATCATTCATTGAAATCATGGTTAATTTTATAGTTTATGTAGTAAGGAAGATATGATGTTATGACCCCATATATTAGAGATAGATGTTTCCCATTGATGGATATATAAATATTTTTAAGTGGTGAATCAAAAATCAATGTAATCTAGAGGTTTTAATATGTAGAGTTATTTATAATAGAAGTTGTTTATTTTTTTACTGTATTCCTACCTAATAAGGATTACATGGTTCTTCCAAAATCTTGTCATGATAGGTGCATCAAAGGTGAAGGATTATCAAAAACAGGATTATAGGAATCTCAGGAAAACCATGACCCAGATTATTGTTGTGTGAATTCCTATATTTTATAAATAAACATAAAACCATTTTCCAATCATTTTCAACCATATGATGCCTATGTCTTGGTTTTTACCCCATGACACATGTTTTTAATGACATTTATATCTATTAAAACTACTTATTTAGTCATTTTGAGCACAATACACATCAAATGGGCATGTTTCTAGATCTTACACATCAAAAATAATTCAAACACAATTTACCCTTGATTTAATGTCAATATAAGTTTGATTTCTATGGTTTTTACCCATAGATGATTGTTTTAGTGTTTCAAAACACTAAATGCATGTTTATGGGCATCCCTTGAAAACCATAACTCTAGTTGACGTGGAGTTAGTTACTAAGTTTCTAAAATTAGTCTATGTACATTATCTTATTATTTAATGACTATATAATTCCATTTTCTATCCCCCATGAAGCACAATTTTAAAGACTTTTATATCTTTTAAAACTACTTTTTGATTCATTCTGATTACAATGCACATCATAAGGACCTATTTTCTAATCTTATGCATCAAAAATAATTTACCTAAAATTTTCCCATCATTTCACATAAATTTTAGGCCATTTTATATGGTTTTTACCATCACATATATGTTTTGGTGTTTTAAAACACTAAAAAGCCATTTATAGGAATCCTAGGAATGTCATTACTCAAATTGAAATGACGTTAGTTCAGTCATGACCCGTCCCCCGGGGCCCATGCCGTGACTAACCCAAGCCCACCTCTCGAAGGCCAGGGGCTGGTGACTAGTTTGGAAGGTGTCAACCTGCAAGTGGGAGGCATTAAACTAGATACCTATTTGCACACACTTTCCCAACCTAGTCTTAAATCACAAAAGGAAAACAACAGACCACAGAATAGATTGAGTGCACATACAGCTGAAAGAAAGTGGTCCAGAATACAAACCAAAGAAAATTTACTGAAAAACATAAAGTGTAAAAAGTGCTCTGATGGCCATCTGCAGTAAACCCCACATGATCATGAGAGTAGTGAAGATACTTGAAGCCGAAGTAGTACGTCTTTTCCGCCCTATCCTACTGGACCCCGCCTGGTCTTAGGCCACCAAGTCCACCATCATAGCGTATGTCCATCCCATCTCCTAGAGCACCCCTATAGAAACACCAGCCATTTGCACCAGACACCACATGTGCGGGTGAAGCCCGTGCAGGGGTGAGAAACATAGTACATAGTAGGGACCAAAAAAACAAAGGAATACTATAATACAATTCTCATAGTAAATCATGAAACACAAGACATCTCACACCGAGTATATTCTAGGGTAGTAACAGTAGTATCATTAGTCACAAACATCAAAATCCTCAGCTACTAGAGAAATCCTCCTCTATTGAGTACAGTGGGTCTTTTGGGTCACACAGATCCACTTCCCAATAACCTTGAACTATTATGGTACTCATCCCAGATTAGTACCGTTGGTTTGCTATGCCACACAGAGTCACTCCCCGCCGTGGTCCTGTTGGGTCACACAGAGCCGCTTCCCACCATGGACGAACTGAGGTAATCTTCCTATTGAGTAATATGGGTATGTCAGGTCATACCAATTCACTCCTCATCGTGGGATTTCTAGGTCACAAAGAGCTACTTCCCACTGGGCTTTCGTCGAGAAGTCTCCGGGTCTCAGCCAACTGCAGGGCTCCATACATAGTGCACTTGGGAGAACCACTAATCAAGCCATGTGTCACATCTCTACATTCATTAAATTCACTATAAATCATTTCAAAATATCTGTCTCCTTGAGAGGGTCCCAACGCTGCAAACGACCCACCAATCGGATGCACGGTTTGCAAGATACGATAATTTTAGTAACCAGGGGATCGATTGCGATGTTGCCCGGTCCAACCCGGTTGAACCAACCCAACCAACACAACTCAAGGGTTCCAAATATCCCTGTTCATTCTAATGAACCAACCTGACCTGGTGTGGGTCGAGGTCAGTCTGGCCTGGCCTGGCTTGTGGGCCAAGCCCAAAAGACCTCGCTGGACCCAACCCGATTTGGCCGAGGGTTCAGCCAGTTGGATCACCGAGTGACCTGGTCTAATCTAGCTTGACCCTATAGAGGCACGAGTCTGGTCTACCAGGCATTGAGACCAGATCATCCCTTTGTGGGATCGTCCCACCAGTAATGGGATCGACCACACGGTGTGGCCGGTGTGAGCCCCTAGGACGTGGCAGCCAACCATGTCCCCTCCGATCTGAATGCAGCCTGCAAGGGCGAACCACACCTCCTGCGCAACACCTTACCAATGCCATGTCTGACTCCTACTATGGAATACCTATCAATGCGGCATGTCAATGAAAGTTGCCACCTCCATGCAGTCGGTGAGGCCGACCGATGCTACTGCCGACACCAGTGCATCGGGAGAACATTCGGCAGGCTACTGGACACGTTCCACTGGTTCGTTACTTGCACCACTTGCGCTAATGGTCTCCGGGTAAGAATGTCTTTACCACGAACCCTCCAAACTAGCCTTGTCATCGCGTTGATAACACGACCACCAAGAACATACGAGCAGAGGTGCTCAATCCTTGTTCATGTCTTCCTGGGACATCTGTGTTAGAGGTTTTTACAAGGGAGGGGGGGGGGGACTGGGGATATTTTCATTAAATCATTCATTAGAAGGTTGAATTCAGAATAATAACCCCAAAAGAAAATTCACCCTCCCGTTATAACACACAATTTTTGGATCAACCTGTTTGTGGGTTGATCCGTGTTCATCATTTTTTTTTCGGAAAATGAATGGGTAGGAACTTTTAAGATTAAAAACACCTACATCTTTGAAGTTCATTATCACACATTCGTACCTGAGGGGTTAAGATGTTGACATCACTTCTTGACTCTGATCTTCAAAAGGTGTGATTAAGAAGATGAAGTTCCGCCAGCGTTCTTCGTTCTTTTTTGGGGTGGAATTCTGTCAGAGCTTCACTAGAGAATCCACCAATTTCTTTAATCCATATTTTTACCAGAGTGTTAAATTATAAACATTATAATGTCACAACATTTCCATTAATATGTGACGTCACGTCGTTGTGCTATTTTATTTAAGAAACAGTGTCATTATTACTCTTCATTAAAGCATCACTACACTGCAAGTTTAACAATTCATTAATGATCCTCATTGATGCAAATCATCACCACCCTGTCACTGCCACGTAGCATCAACATTTGCCACTCTATAGTGAGAAAGAAAATAAAACAATTTATTTAAATTATTTTATTATTTTTCTCGAAAATTTGGAAAAATAACTTTTCCACTCGGCCCATTTTGGCTGAAGTTAAGTCATTTCTAGGTGAATCCCGGAGTTCTGAATTCAACGATGCCCTCATATTTTTAATCCAAGTGAAGGTTCAAATGATAGAAAATCTTGCTCACACATTTACTGGAAGTACCTTAAAAAATGCTCAAAATCTTGTTTCGGGCTCTCCAAACCTCAGAATTACAGGCCGTCGAATTTCGTGGTCTCGAAATAATTTCATATAAATAAAACAAATTACATTGAAATTAGAATATGTTACAAGTTCCTATGTTTAGAAAACCAATATACATTCATGTTTCTATTATTTCACCCCCATATGATACCTTTTTTTTGTTTTAACACCCTGATACATGTTTTTAAAGACTTTAATATCAATTAAAACTTCTTATTAAGTCATTATGATCCCACTAAATGTAAAATAGATCTATTGTCTAATCATAAACATCAAAAATAATTCAAAAAATATTTCACCACGATTTCATGTCAATATGAGGTCTTTTGATATGGTTTTGACTGTTATATACATGTTTTAGTGGTTTGAAACACTAAAACTTCATTATGGACATCCTATGAAAACTGTAACTCAGATTGATTTAGAATGAGTTCCTATATTTCAAATAAAAATATAATATAATTTTCCTCTTATTTCACACCATTCAATTCCATTTTATTACTTTTGACCCCCCCTGATGCACGTTTTTAACAACGTTGATATTTTTTAATGTAATTGTTGATTCATTCCAAGCACATCATGTTGGGGCGCGGAGCCCGACACCATAGCAGAAGTAGTCATTGCAGAATCACACAAGAGAATAGAAGATTTCACCCGAAGGCCTTTCATCACCCGAAGGAATTTTATCACCCAAAGGAATTTTACACATCACATGAAGGATTTTTAACATCACACCTGAAGGATTTTTACAACGCACCCAAAGTATTTTTCACTCAACACACGACACCCATGAACGTACCATTTTTTTTCTGTACCACCGATCATCACAACTGGGACACGCCGCTTGATCTCCACAACCAAGAGGACTTTCGATACATGGCACCGTCATCATCATTGTCTTCAATCATCACCATCGTTGAAATGTCATCATCGTCGGCATCATCACCTCTTCTTCATTTGTCTTCATCATCTTCTCTTCATATCGGTTACTATAAATGAAACAACCCCTTTGCCGCTCTCTCTTGGTGGCTACATCTTTTCCAGCCCACATTTCAAAACATGCTACCACATCTTGTTATATAGACATCGTGTCCACATTTCCATTTAATGAGTTCAAAATTCATAATCCCATCATTATTCCTCCAATTAATATTGGGAAAAACTCTTTATTAATGATGGGAGAAAATCCTCTATTAATGTTGAGAAAATCCCTCCATTAATATTTTATCTCTCCTCATTATTTAAATTTTAAATGAATAAATACCAACAATCTCTACCTTGATTTAAAATTCAAATACTCCAAAGTCATCTCCACCATCTGGGACAATTTGATCGCCAAATCCACCAAGCTCTGAATATCAACAAATGAATGGAACACGCCGCATGACACATGCGGCCAAGAATACTTTCGATATTCCAGCCACACCGCTAATACCTCCGTCATTTCTGATGACATCTGAGTCCTGAGTCCTTGATAAACCACTCCACCAGATGCTTTCCATCGTGTTTTGCAACCAATCTCTTCAACCAATACCTCTAATACTATTGTTGGGGCGCGGATCCCGATTCCACAGCGGAAGTCTTCATTGTTGGAGAAACATAGAAGAGATGAGAAAATTTCCCCCGAAGGCCTTTCATCACCCAAAGGAATTTTATCACTCTAAGGAATTTTACAAATCACCCAAAGGATTTTTAACATCACAACCAAAGGCTTTTTACAGCGCACCCAAAGGATTTTTCACTCAACACACGACACCCATGAACATACCATTTTTATTGTACCACCGATCATCACAACCGGGACACGCCGCTTGATCTCCACAACCAGGATTGCTTTTGATACATGGCACTGTCATCATCATCGTCTTAAATCATTACCGTTATTTTCATGCCATCATCATCGTCATCATCACCTCTACTTTATTTGTCTTCATCATCTTCACTTCGTACTAGTTACCGCAAACACAGAAACCCCTGTGCCGCTCTCTCTTGGTGGCTACATCTTTTCCAGTCCACATTTCAAAACATGATACCACATCCTCTTATATAGACATCATGTCCATATTTCCATTTAATGCGGTCAAAATTCATAATCCCATCATTATTCCACCAATTAATATTGGGAAAAACTCTTCATTAATGTTGGGAGAAAATCCTCCATTAATGTTGAGAAAATCCCTCCAATAATATTTTCTCTCTCCTAATTATTTAAATTTTAAATCAATAAATCCCAAAACATCACACACAATGTGTATGTAATGTATAATCATACAAATCAAAAATAAATTAAACAATTTTTTTTCATGAATTTTCATTAATTTGAGGTCAAATTCTTCATTTTCACCATTACATGCAAGTTTCAGTGTTTTAAAACACTAAAAATACATTTAAAGGAATCCCAGGAAATCTATAATACGAATTTACATGGAGTCATTTGCTACATTTAGAAAATAAATCTATAGTAATTTTCTAATTAGTTCATATCCATCCAATGTTTTTTTCTTATTTTTACCCCCTGGTGCATATATCTAAATACTTTGGTATATTTTAAAATTCATTCCACATAGAAAAAATCAATAAAATGAGATTATATTATTTTAAAACATTATTTCAATGTTCCATAATTCAATTATGACACATTTGAATCAACTACACATCAATATGATAGATGATGTGTATGGTATGACTTTAAGTGCATGTTTTTAACATAAATGTGTAATTTTATTTTAAAATGTATATCAGATTATCAGGACAAAGAAAACATGCTTGAATTCATTTCATAATTTTTAAAAATGATCCATAATTAATTTTTTATTTGTTGGAATTGACCTCACATAAATAGTACACATAAAGTGGGTGGTATAACTGACTGTGCATGTTTTAAATATAAAAAAATTCATTCTACTTTAAAACACCCTTCACGTAGCCAAATCTAATAAAATGATCTTGAATTGTTTTCAAACCTTAGGAAAATAATCCATAATTTTATTTTTATTTGTAGGACTTGGCCACACATCAATCAAACACACTATGTGGGAGGTATAACTCGAAGTGAATGTTTTCAATAGAGAAGTGTTATTTTAGTTTATAACATCCATCACATTGTCAATGCTGAGAAAATGAGAAAATATTGTTTTAATAATTTAGTAAAATGATCCATTATACATTTTTTATGTGTTGGATTTGAACACACATCAATTGATACCTTAAGTTGGAGGTATGAATCAAATTGTGTGTTTTTAAATATAAAAGTTTCATTTTACTTTAAAACACCTATCATATATCCAAATATGATAAAATGATCACAAATTGTTTTCAAACATTAGTAAAGATCTATAATTCATTTTTTAGTTGTATGAATAAACTTCATGTGAATCCGAAAAATGATGTGGTCGGTATGAATTGAATCTCATATTTTAAATATAAAAGATTCATTTTATATTAAAACATCCATCACATTTCCAAAATAGATAAAAGAAGCTCATATTTTTTTGAAACATTAAGAAACTTATCGATAATTATTTTGTGATTTGTAGGAATCGACCACACATCAATCAGACCCGCGAAGTGGGTAGTATGACTCGAAGTGTTTGTTGTCAATATAAAAGTTTCATTTTACTTTCAAAGAGATATCATATAGTAAAAAATGATAATTTTTTTTATTGTTTTAAAACATGAGAAAAGTGATCCATAATTCATTTTTGATGTGTAGGAATTGAAAATAGGTCAATTTGACACATGATGTGGTAAGTATGACTCATTGTGTGGGTTTTAAATATAAAAGTGTAATTTTAGTTTAAATGACTTCCCTAATTATGTTAATTTATCATTTTCTAACATTATAGAGATTTTTGGATATACTATATATGAGAAAGGTGGGTGATCACATAAGTTGAAACATATTATGAAGAAAATATATCTTGGGAATCAGAGGTTTTTACTTTGATGACATGATAGAGATCATGGAAGAGAAAATTTTCTGGGAAATCAAGAGAAGGTCTCTTAGCTTTCCCATTAATTAGAAAATAACTACTTATGAAGGTAAATGATGTCATCAATATATTTTGTAAAAAATTCCCTAAAACTATTCCGATTATGGGTGGGAAAACGTGATTAATTTTTTTCAAACAGGAATACTGTAACAGTTTACATTAATACAAAACTCACGATAAAAAGAGCTTTCCTTTATCTGTGCTAACTAAAAAGGGTTAACAAAGATACCATTCATCAACATTAAAAAACACTGATAAATGTAACATGTATCCACACTTTTATTACCATTGATAAAGTAGTTGGTGTTTGGCTTAGTGGTAAGCACCCCGTAATCCTACATGAAAATGGTGGTTCAAACCCCATTGGGCATTGTATTGTAGTAGAGGCGGGTACTGTGTGGTACTGTAGTAAGAAGATATTGTAGAGGTACTACTCAGAATGGGCATTAGGCCAAAAAATTAGGGCATACGGGCCTTGTAATGTGCTACATGCCCACTGGGCCTTCGGGAAAAATATTTATGTTGTAATAATACAGGTAGTTGGGTGAGTTATCCCTTGGAGGCTATGACCTGCCTTTCAGGACTCTGTGTATGGTGTGTGTGTTTTTGATGTAATTGTACCCTCAAACACCTAATATAATATTATTAGCGCTGATAAATATAAGTGTTCATAAATACTTTTTTGAGTGAGGATAAAGTCACCTTTTTATCATCATTGACAAAAGGTATATTTATACAAAAAAATAATTCAAAATCATATATTAATATATAAATATATTTATTTTGATAAAAATATAATATATTTTGTTAAATATGATTTATATATGACTAAATATAAATTTAAACTTGATATATAAGACATTTAATTAAAAATGACATATAAAATTAAAATTATATATTTATATATATATTTGGTGCTTAGGGGTACAATTACATTCAAACACACACACACCTCACACGTAGGCTAGAATTATATATTATTATTATATATATATAATTTATTTCGTATAGAAATATATTTTTATGTATACATATATATATATATATATATATAATTTTCATAAATACAATTTAAATAATAAAAATTAATGTGCAATTGGGGTGACATCTGAGTTATGAACCCCGTAATCCAACTTCCAAAAGCCCAAGGTTCAAATCCTATAAATCCCCTTACGAGATGAACAACATAGGTGGTGATGTAGTCATGACATAGGCCTAGTGATGCATGCAGGATGATGTAAGCATGGCACTGCACTGGGCCTTCGGGCCACATTCATGGGCCACCTAGCCTTAGGCCTATGAGCTATATAATGGGTCTCCCTCTAACAATATACAAAGAGGTATTTTGTTTTATAATAAAAATGTGGTTTCAGCCCAAGTTTTTTTAATACTGACTAATGTATTATAAATCATATTTATATGTCAAATAATTTTTGAAAATTGTTTTGTAATTTAATTAAAAGTTAATACTAATTAAAAAATTGACTAATTAATATTAATGGACATTTAATTACATTTTGTTTTATTAATGAATTGTATTTTCAATTAGATATATAAATCAAATAAAAAATATTTAATTATTAATTACAAATCACTAAATATGTTACACTTAATATGTCATAGAATAATTTTACATGCATATATAAAAAAATAATTCAATTTTATGGAGATAAACATATACAAAAATTATACATTGTTCATATTATAATTTTATATTTTTATTTATAACTATTTAATATTTCATACATTATGTTTTTGATGGTTAAATTTTATTCATTTTTATATTTATATTTAATGTATAATATTTGATAATATTCAATATACGTGTATATATTAATTTATTATTTTTTAATTTTTTATTTATTTAGTTTTTTTTGTAATTTTATTCATTTTTAAAATTTATTTATATTTATTGATTGATATTTAATATGTCTTTAATAGAGTGGTAATTTACATAATTAATATGTTTATTCAATTTCATTTTAACATATATTAATTTTTAATTTTTAAAAATTCACATAAAAAATAACTCTAAATCATTTTTTAATATTTTTCAATCTATTTATCATTTAATCAAATTTTACTCATTTTTAAGACTATTTCATTTTATACTATGTATTCATTAATAATGAAATGTTTCTTTTACATTTTTATAGTATATTTATTTTAAATAGTTAATTTTTTAATATTTTTATACTTTATACATTTTTAGTGTTTTTGTACATAATTATTAATTAATTAATTTTTTATTATTATTTATAATATAGAAAAATATTTAGTATACATAAATCAATGTGTATTATATTTCCTTAAGTATGATTTATATAAAATGAAATATGTATTTACATTAAAGAAGTCATATATTTATTGAATACTGTTTATAATTATAATGTTATTTTTTTCTTTGATTTAACATATATGAAACTTTTGTTACATTGATTTTGAACACATATATATGTAATTAATGTAATTTCATATAGAAACACACACACATAATATTTCTACAATTTATTCAAGTTTTAATATTCATAGAATTTAATTTATTAACATAATATATTTAATATAAATTTGGTTTTTAATCCAAAAATTTTATTATTTTTCAATTTTTTAATCAATATATACTTTTTAATAGATTTTTTTTATCATTTTTTCAATTTTTTTCATTTTTAACATTATTTATTCATTGATAATATTTAATATATTTAATAATTTTATAATTTATTCATTTTCATTTTTTCATTTTTAATATTTTGTTTTCAATTTTATCCATTTTAAATACATATTTATACATGTTTATTCATTAACATTTATTTTTTTAAGGTGGTTTTAATTTATATAATTAACATGTATTAATTTTCATTTTAATATATATATATATATATATATATATATATTCATTTATGATTTTTTGAATAATCTATATAATTAATAACACTTATTCATTTTTTAATATTTTTACAATCTATATATTTTTTCATCATTAAATTTTATTCTTTTTTAGAATTCATTCATTTAATATTATTTATTAATATTTAATCATTTATAATGATAATTATTCTTTTATTTTATATTTAATTTATTAATTTTTTAAAAATTTTCATATAATATTATTTTAATTTTTTTCATTTTTAATATTTTTATACATAGTTATTTATTAACATTTAATGTTTTAATATAGTTTTCATATAAATATTTAATATGAAATCATCTTTATTTTTAATTTTTTATCAATTTATATAATTTTTAAAACTTATTCAATTTTTTTTAATATTTTTGAAGTCAATTCATTTCTACTTATTAATTACCACTCATTTATAATATTCATATATTAAAAATTATTTATTCCTTAAAAATGTAATTATTTACTCATCTTTTACAATATATTAATTTTTAATATATTTTCATTTAATTGTTTTTAAGTTATTTCATATATTTTTATATTAGTGATTTCTAAAAAGTGTTAATAAAGATAGGTTTTATTAGTGCTAAAATAGAAAGCACTGATAAAAAAAATATTTATTGGTGCAATCTCTAAGAGATAATAAATATATGTTTTATCAGTGCTAATAGTTAGCACTGATAAATATTATTTAAATCAAAGATTTTTATTTTATCACTGATAAAACCTATCTTCAATAGTTCATTTTGAAAATCATTGCTAAACCCTTCCGTTCATTTAAATTAAACCATAATAGAGAATCCCATCAATCATGTCATTCAATTGCTCATGGAACTGAACCTTTGTCATTACTCTCCCTCAAGCATCTCAGATTAATAAATCCTCTCAAAACCCAATGTCTTTAATTCCTTATTCTTATTTTTAGTCCACCTTACATCGTTTTCATGTTTTCAATTTTTCTAAAGGGTTTTGGTTTGTTGTGTGATCTACGAAACTTGTAGAGGCTCAAGACTCATTAATCTCCATCACCTCATGCTCCCTAGTCTCACACCAAGCACGCCGTCTCATATAAAATGACAATAACAATAACTTGTAATTAGTTTTTCCTATTATGCATGGAACAAATACAATACCATAGAAATGACAACTATAATAACTTATAATTTTGATTCCCATTTTGTTGAATTTGACTATATTTATTATTCCTTTCTTATTTTTTCTATTTTTTCTAATGTATATATATATATATATATTCATAAGATAAATTCTTGATGAAATGGATTATATTGGTTAATGATTTGTTTTTTCAATTATTTTCTTTATACATTATCAAAAAAACTCATATTATTGTTGAATGATATTTGGATTGGTAAATATCATAATTCTTATACCTTTATTTGAAATAATGTGTTATGAATTATATTTCAGAATTATTCATTTTTTACTATACACATTTTATTACATAGTTATATATCAAAATTCAATAGTTTTTTTTGTTTTTTTTAATAAAAACAAAATCTTATTAATCCTCTATTTCAATGATCATTTTCTTAAATTCAATTTCAAACACAAAGGTATAATCCTAGTTGAAATTAATACTATGATATTTTTATAGTATTTTGCACAAGTGCCTCATTCTGGTTGGTGTGGACTTGGAAAGTGCATCCAAGAGACCTGAGCTCAAATATGGGAAGACACATATTTTTGGGTCACTGTAGTAGGTACTATTCGGTACTGTAGTAGCAAAAAACTAGGATTTCGTGCCCCAATTTGTTTCTTGATCCCTTCAAGGCCTTTGAGACACCGATGGCCTTCAGGCCAATAAGGCTTTCAGGCCACCTCATGTTCTTCAGGCCACCCCAAGGCCTTTTGGACACATAAAATTGTTCATAAATGGACTAGGAAGACTCTATAAGAAGCAGACTTCAGATGAGTATTAAAGATAAAGGAACATTCACTAGAGTAGAGATAAATCATTTGGAAGAATGATATGGTATGTTAATTTTCATCGAGATGAGCATGTGAATGCATGAGAAGCCTAGAAGAATCACCATGAAAAGGTGGAGAGATGATATCATGATGTAGACACTATGGAGGACCAGCTCCAAGTAGTTATAGTCTCGATTATTTCCTCTAAGACCATTGGGTCATGTAATGTCATAAAGCCTACGGTCTATGTAGGGTTCCCCTTAAACCACTAAAAGGGGAATTATCAAAAATTAATAAAAATATGAGGCCTAGAAATATTTTTATGTATTTGTGTGACAATGTTTCAACATGGATTCTTTGGAAAAAAGGAAAGCTATGATCTGATTGAAGACATGATATTTTATGAAACCCATTTCCTATAATTTTAGGTTTTAATATTCTTAAAATAGATTAAGTTTATGTTGATAATTAATGTCTTGATGGTTTGGATAATTAGTTATTAAGGTTTGTAATCATTTATGTAATATAATAAATTCATTATTACCTTTAAGGGTATTATTTTTAATAATATCATAAATATCAATGATTATGTTCCCTCAATAGAAAAAATTTAGAATTATAAAAACATGAATTTAAAAATATTTTTTTATAATTTCTTATATAGAAACTCCATATCATTGAATTATATTTGAACATATATTAAGTTTTCTAATATAATCTACTTGAATTATTCCTACAAACTCATCTGAATTTTTTTAACACTATTTAATTTTTAATTAATAAAATTAAAATATGATTTACCAACTACATTAAAATTTATTCAAAACAATATTATATATCGATCAAAAACATTTTCAAGAAATGTAAACATTTCCAAAAAAGAGAACGCATACACTCAAATTCTGATACATTGTTTATATATCAATGGATGTATACATCATATGCATACATTATGTGTATTTACATATTTTTTGTAGATATTGAAAATTATTAAACCTTATAGGATGAATTTGAATTGAAAATGGATGGACACTAATTTTTTGAAAATAGAGTTTGAGGATGGAGTTAAATAGTTCTTCAAGTTTGTAATAAAGCATGCATATGAATGCACATGAGCCTCATCCCAGTTGGTGATGACTCGCTAGGTGCATACAAGAGACCCAAGATCAAATCCAGGTGGAGGCATATTTCCGGGTACTATAGCAGTATTGTAGCAGGCACTGTATCAGTACTGTAGCAGACACTATAATAGTCGAAACTATTCATCCATCTGGGCCTTCGGGCCACCGGTTTGGTCCTCGGGTCCTGAAAGGCTTTTGGGCCACCCAAGGCCTTTAGGAAAATTGATTATCAAAGCCTTCAGGCCACATTATGGCCTTTGTTCCACCCCAAGGACTTAAGGCCACATGAATGCAGGCCTCCGACACACTACAAAAAAGGAGTAGCCTTAGAAGAGGATTCAGAGCAGGTGCACTCACCCGAGCAGAGCCAAATGGATTTTCCGAATGAGAGGGTATGGATATGCCATCGGTACCAGCCTGTGCTTGCACGAGAATCCTAGCCATATGATCATGCAAATATGGAGAGCTACTATCAAGATGCAGATGCTGGGGAGGGGCCGTTCCTTGCAGATAGTCTGGTTGAATTCCCTTAGACCTTTAGGTCATGTAATCTCTTAAGCCTATGATCCATGTAATCTCTGAGCCTACGGGCCTTGTAAGGGTTCCCCCTCATCCCTTGAAAGGGGGTTATCAAAAATAATTAAAAATGACGACCTTAGGGCTATTTAGGCAAGCATGCATATGAACCTTTGAAAATCCTCTGTCTATGTCTACATTTTTTTATTCAAGAATTGTTTTTCTGGAAGAGTAAAAAGAACATTTTATTTTCTAAATAATTTATTGGGGCTGTAAATGTTAAACTAAACCTGGAGAAAAACTGAATGTATATATCTATTGTGATTATATTGTGATTTATAGATAATTTGGTAGGAATACCAGTGTAAATAACGATGAAGACTATAAATAAGAAATGAAAATGGAATGAAAAGTTTACCTTCATGATTTTCCAATGTTTTTTGGGAAGTTAAATAATGGTTCTATGAGTCCATTGTATACCAATTTTACTACATATACTACATAGTTATCTTTATTGAACTTATATAATTTGAAAACCAGCAGTAGAAAGAGCAACACCGACTTTTCATAAAAGCTAATTTTCCTAAATGATATTCTACCAAAATAAAATGATATTACTTTTTAAACATATGAAAATAATAAAATGATATGTTCAATCATAATGGTCTCTAAAAAATACATTCATGTTGAAATGATTGCAGATTGTTTTTCAAAGACCAAGAATCACATAGAAAATTCCCTAAGTGTAATGTGAATCAAAATAATAAAAATGAATCAAGTCCTTCAAAAAAATTATTTTTCATTCTTATCATTGTAAGGTATAGTTTACTAAATGGATGTAAAGATAGAACTGGACAATTAAAATGACACATAGATAAAATAATTGAAGATGGGAAACTGCATCACCCAACAGATTCTCCTCAGTTGAAGAAAATTGATTATGAGTATCCTAAATTTGTAAATGAGTTGAGAAAAATCTTCTTTGTATTATATATAGATAGAATAAATCATGTTGGTGTATATATTATTAATCATAATATATAAAATATTATGTTGTTAAATTAGAACTCTACATCATGGTGACAAATGAAGAACAAATATATAATGTTGTCTCCACTTATATCTGGGCAAAAAAACCTAGTAATGATATTGATGTCTATTTGGATCCGTTTATTGAAGATCTGAAATTGATGCGGGATATATTTACTACATTGTGTGATTCTCATATAAGTGTAGAATTCAAATAGATAACCATGTTGTATAGGACGGTAAATGAAATTATTTCATGTGCAAATTTGTTAGGCTATAACATTAATGGAATTTTTGGGTGTCCCATTGATGAAGAATAGACAAACTTGGTTAGGTTGAAACATTCCTCAAAGACATTGTTTTTAGGACATCAAATTTTTTAAACTTGATGAAATAATTACCAATCCTATATGATAAGATTTGATGGTAATAGATAATAAGGTACAACACTATCTCCACTAATGAGTGATCAACTATTTGAAAAATTAAGAGATAAAAACACTATTTTCATGAAACCATTTTTTGAAACACATTATGATATTAGGTTTGAAAGCATGATCAATTTTCTTAGAATTTATATGCTGTAATTTTTTATACATCAGACATCTTATTGATTTCACGCATGTAGAAGAAAAATTTAATAGTTTTGTTTCCATATTACTAAATGTTACTGAAAAACATATTGCATTAATTCTAGGTTGGACAAGATTGACAAGGGGATAAGGGAAGAGTTGGAATAGGTAAAGGATGAAAGGTGACAGTCTATTCCTCTAGTATCATACATGCTATCCAAACAAGAAAAATGTCAAATTTTCAAATTACGTAATGGTTTAGAAGTTCCAATGTTGTATTCCTCAATTATGAAAAATGTTTTTTCAATGAATAATATGAAGTTATAGGGTAAAAAAAAATTAATGTCATGTTTTGATTAAAAAAATTAGATTTTAACAACCTAGGTAGTTGTAGAATAATTTATTTATTAATATTCTTGATACTAATTCCCATAATAAATAATTTATTATATGGTTATTTATTTTAAAGCATTAGTTTTTCAATTATAGAATTATTATTTGTCAAAAATAAATTCATTTTTTAATTTTTAATGATGAAATAATCTTGTTCTGAATTTTTGAGAATTTCCTGAAAAATTTTAATTTCTGGTGAATAGTAAAAAATAGTGTTTTTATATGGTATTTTTATGAAATCATTGAGATATAATTGTGATATAAAAATTATTAAATATATTTAATAATTAAATAATTATATTATAAGATGAATATTGTACATAAATAACTTTAAACATGAAAATTATATTTTATTCATGATAAGAATAACATTTATTATCAGTGACGATGTAGTGCCTGCATTGCATTAGAAATGCCAAATTTGGTTCTTTTTAAATAATAACCGTGTTCTAAAAATTATTTTCAAGACTCATTTATTAATTATTATTAATTATTGACGTTTTTTGCGGAAAATTTCGAAGTTTATAGGTATATATCATTAATCTTACCCAAATTCTCGTGCAATACTTGCACAGGGAAGGAAAAGATAAAATAACAAATTTAAGATGTTATCTTGACATGTATTTGAGTGGATCTAAATAATGAAAGAATCTATAAATTATTTTTAACTTAATAAAAAAATTATGAAATTAATTTATTTTTAATGTTAAATAATAAACATTAATGTTTGTGTAATGATGATGTAGTGCTTGAACAAGCATAAGAAAAATAAATAAAATGTTTTTATTAAAATTATAAGAATTATTAAAAAACATAAATTGTGGGTAAACCATTTTATATAATTAATATTCTACTATTATATTTATTTGATTCATATTTGGGACATTTTGGACCCATATGGATAGCTTTAGTCCCTTTATATGTTTTTATTAAAAATAAGTACAAATTTTTCACGCTATAATGTTCAATTAGTATGGTATTTTAATATGAGTTTTATAGAATTTTCTTTAGAATAAGAATATTCCTTTGAAATATAATAAAATTATATTCTTTATATAATTTTATTTATAATTTGTAGGTCATAATTAGTTACCTTAATGGCATGATCACTTATGATGCAGTAAATATTTAATTAATGAAAAAATAAAATTAATGATAAAATAAAATTAATGATTTTTAAAATAGTAAAATAAATATTATTTTATATTTTTAAGTCCATTAATTATTTTTATAGCTAATTATAATATGTAAAATATATATAAATTTTCTTATTATAATTAGAAACTTTGTTTTGATGGGTTTAAAGTCATGATTGTGACTTTTTTTAATTAGAAAGAAGTATTTTTCCTTGAATAAAATATTTTATTAAATTATTTCAAAATAAAAAAAATTATGTACAAGGAAAAAATGATCATTTTCCTTAAAAAGGGGGTATAATATGATTTTTAGGCATTTTTTAACTCTTAAACCCTAAAATAAATATATTATATTTTAATAATTTGATTAATTCCTATGTTACCCCTCACCTCAATTATAAAGAAGGCTCCCTCCTTCACAAAGTTTAATCACCTTAAGCCTTATTTCTAAGACAACCTCTGAAAAATTCACTTCTACTCTTCCCTTTCCACAATGTTGTGATTTTTTTCTCACAGAAAGACCACTTCCAAGAGCCTTAAGGAGGTTCTCATGGTAGAATTTTCAAGAGGTAAGACTCCTTCTATTTCAAATTCTTTCTCACTTATACCTTATCCTGACTTATTATCTAATGATTCCAAAAAACTCCAATATCATATATATACTATAATTTTATTTTGTGTATGGTATATTCATCATAAAATCTATCATATTCTCCCTTTATTCTTAAATAACAAAATCACCATCCATGGTGCGTCAATTCACTACCTGCGTGGACAATGATTTTTCATTTCCCTTTTACCAAAATAATGGACATATTAATTTCACATGTAATTGATATAAATGAACTATATATATATATGTTATCTATTCTAGATTATTATTTCTTTTTTCAAGGAATTCTATAATAAATTTACCTTGGAAACATTAATAAAAACACACCCAAAACAATGGAAATAACAAAATATTGTTAATAAATGGGTGGAAAATGTTATAAGAAGATCATGTAAGGTATTATAAACATTATTTTAGTTATACAATATATTAAAAACACTATTAAAACAATTATACAGTAGGTTTGGAGACATTTAAAGTAAGTCAAACTTGAGGTAAGGGACTCTTTAACTAAAACATTGTTTTAAATGTTTTAAAGATTTATTCTTTTAAATTTTTCTATTTTATGTCCATGTCTTCCAAATAGTTTTTATGAATTTATAAATTTGGTTAAAAGTGTTTTAATTTATCTTATGTGTTTTTAAAATTGATCTTTTTCATGTATTATAAATGGGACATTCTGTTTAAAATTATTTTAAATGTCTCTTTTATAAAATTCAAAAATGTAGTTCTTTTATAAGATATGAGTGATTTCTATGATTTCTTGAAATTTTATTACAATAATTTTTCCTTTATAATTTTTTATAGTTATTTTTTAAGAATATGATTTCATTACTATTTTTTTGGTTTTTATATTTAAGAAAAATTATTTATACAAAAAAGGGTATTATCATATCTGAATGTGTTTTTCTTATGGATTTAAATGAGTTATCAAGAGTTTTATTCATGATATGTTCCTTGAAATTTTTTTATTAGTGATTTATCCAATTATATCTGAGGATATGTCATGTTTATTCCATTATAGCTCAATATATGATGGTTTGAGCCTCATTATAGCTCAAGATGTGTTGGGTTGAGCCCATTATAGCTCAAGATATGACGGGCGAGCCCCATTATAGATCACCAATGTATTGAGTAATATAGAGATGTATTTTTAAGGAATGGTAATTCCATCTATAAGGGATAATGTAATATTGATATGGTAAATATTTCCCAAGGAAACTACATGATGTTTCTATGCATGATTATGAGTTTTCAAGAAAATGGGTTTTAATGGGTTTTCATATTTTCATTAGGCTAATTATTTTTATTTCTTTCTATACCTTACTGATATTTTTGTGATGATACCATTTTTTTAAATGTTTTTCACAAGTTAAAAGTATATGTAATATAAATAAGGAAGTCAAGTTAAATATTATGAATATTTTCCAATGAAATCATGGTTTATTTTAAAAGGTTTTATTTTATGAAATAATGGATACTATTTTAGTTGTATCCTATTTCTATGTATATATTGTTATTTATGTAGTATGTAAAAATTATCTAAATATATAAACCTGAAAAGATCCTCAATGTTAAATAATATAAAATTTTGACTAAAACTCAAGATTCTGTAATGTTTTAAGGATGGGTCCTTATATTGATGTTTGTCACTTTATATTGCATTATTCATAAAAAATTATGATGTACAGTTACCTGATTTTATTTCATTTTCAAAGCCATAAACCATAAACTTATAGACATAATTAAGTTTTCAATCATGAATAAGGTGACTGCAGTCATATTATGTGAATTATAGAGGTTATTTCTCCATCATTATTTGAAATAATGGTCAACCTAAGGGTTTAATTGGTTAAAGAGATTGAAATATGTGGGCATGACTATTACCAATGGATTTACCCCCATTAAACAATATATGAAGATTTGGAAAGGGTACATCATGAATCATTGTTGTCCAGAAGGTTTCATTGCAGAATAATATATTTTTGAAGAAGTTGTTGAATTCTATAAAAATTACCCATCAAATGTTGATCGCACTGGCTTCCCAAAAACTATCCATGGAGGATCCCTTATAGGATTAAGGATTTCCAAAAGATATGTTGTTACAATTACCATCATAGAGTGGGTTCAAGATCACCTTAATATTTTACATAATAGTGTATATTTTGTTCCGTATGTTGAAGCCCATAAAGTAATTATTAGATATTTGAATACATCAAGGGTTGAAGAACATATATAAAATATACATAATCAACCTTTTATAGAATTATTCCAAGATAATATTTATAAATATTTATCTAAAAATTGTAATTAAATTGTTGACTGGCTTTGATGGATAGCTAAAGGAGAAAATGTAATTTTTTTATCTTACATTGTTTTTTAATTAATGGCTATATGTTATATATAATGGAATAATATGAACATTGTATGATAAAATAAATGTACTTACTCTTTTAATGGATGTGATTTTCATATCTAATTCCAATGATAGAAATCCAATTTATTTAAATATATCAAATTTTGGAATCATTAAAAAGATATATGAGTCGGATTATACAAAATTTTAAGTTCCTATTTTCCATTGAAAATAAGTTGATGATAGGAGTGTAATGAAATTCGATGAATTGGTCTTCATGAAGGTTAATTTCATTGTGGATGGTAGATCCACTCATAATGGCACCACAAGCAGTGAATGTACTTTATCTCTCAATTCCAGAAAAAATAATTGGTCAATTTTCCCATTGGTGACTAAGACAATCATAGGATTAGATGAAAATTCAATCAAGGAGGACCCATTCATTGGAAGATCAAAATCAATTCATGGAGATCCCAATGTAGAAATTTTCTTTTATGTTATATGGGATAACAAAGAGGGGATTTGGATACTCAATAAAATAGACAAATCCCTTCAACCTTTAAATAAATAAATGAGTTTAATAAACAAGTTAAAGTTTTTAACATACTATTGTTTTCCTCAAAATATTAGGTTTCACAAACTACATTTACAAAATTTAAATTAAAATTTTAACTACTAATGAATAAAATGGCCTATTCACCTGATGATGTTACCAATTTTGAGGAAGAACAGACTGTCAATGATGAAACTATAAAATTATTAGGGGATAGTCATGTGTTGATGAAAAAAAATTGAAATAGAATCAATGTGATAACTAAAAATATAAATGAAATAAGGGAAGGTAAAAAATTTGAGGTTGTATGGAATCAATGCCGAAAACCAATTGACCCAAAAAAATAAATTTTCATTAGTTACATTAGGCTCACAATGAGAATTCATGTGCCAATTGATAGAGATATGTGCGCAATGTTGTATCATTATTTAAGACAACTATATGGGAAGATATTATGGTAATGCTATGATATACATTCTATATTTTTTATAAAAAAATATATAGTGAAACATCGATTTAATTTTCATCATCCCATGAAAAGTTCATTTATTTTAGAAAATTTATATAAAAAATGTGATGTAATGGTCTCTAGAGAATATTATAGAGGATTATAGACACTTATTACAAATTATCATCTTAGTGATGTTGAGTGGAAAGTAAACCCCCACCCACAATTTACATATGCACACATTATAAACTAGGAAACATGGAAATAATTAATTAGTCACTATGATGAATAGTAATTTCAAGTTAATTGTAATCAATACTATTTTATTATAAAAAATATACTTTATCCAGTTTGATTCCAAAAAAATTAATTTATGAAACAATGAAGGAGTACTGAAAATAAGTAACATTCATTAAAACCCATATGCACAAACTATTAAAGTATGATGGAGTTCTCTTAACATAAGATGAAAATGGTTAGTATTTTAAATCTATAATAAATTCTGTATATGATATAAAACAACACATGTTCTTTTATATATATGCAGTCCGATGAATCAATATTTGAAGCCACTTCAACCCCACATCGTGTTCTATAAATGTTTTCCCTCTTAAATAAATAGGATAAAATAATTATTAGAAACAAACAAGAATTATGAGAATCATGTATATGTATAACATAATAGCAATTTATTATGGTTTACAATAGAATTACATAAAAATATTTATTTATGTTCATATTTTTTTATATGGTTTTTACATATGAATTGGAATCAACTGTACCTGTAGAAAAACTAATTTTAGTATATTTGAAGGGTCCCTAAAAATATGGTCATGTTTGAGGTGTAGGTTTTATTGTTCCACCTCCATCATATTTCGAGAAGTAAAATCTAGAAGAAGATACATATGAGATGATAAAAATCATGCACATCTAGATAGATTCTTTGAAATATATTGTTTTCTAGTCTGGTTTGGTGGACAAATATATGTAAAGGGAACAAAGTGAACTGGTACTAGAATAACATTCATTATATAAAGATCTAGACAAACTTACTAGTTTTTAGGCTAGACATTACCCTAAACTGCCTAACTTACCTAAGGTAATTAGTTTTTTCATTACACTTTATCCTAAATGTGAATCAAACAACTTATGATAACATTATGTTTTGAAAATTCTATAGGTTGATTTTTTATGAGATTTATATCTATCAACACCCACACCATGTTGTGAGGGGTACAATGTACAAAATACAAGGAGACTTGGTACATAATAAAAAAACTCCCAAAATATCACATGAGAGTGGGGATTGAAGAAGATCATGAGCTGAGTGTTGAGTTACTTATTCTTCTTTGAAGATTAGGATGTTATTACTATCAATAATTCTATTTCAATTTTCATATCATGGACTTATAATATTATAGAGATACATGAGGTGTGTCCTTAACTATTTTTTTTCAAATGAAAAACCTTTAATACTTGATGGAGAAATTCTTTAACATTTTTTGTATTCTTGTACAATTTTTTATTCAGATTACTATTATAATTCTATTGTGGGGGCTGGTCTAGTTCTGTAGTAGTTATATGGACTTTATAAGTTCTAAAACTAAAGCACCGATAGATTCCCCCTTTGTCAATGTTTTAGTTTTAGCTTTGATATAGGACACATTTATCTACTCTAAACGAAATAACATTGACATAGGGGGCCTTTATCAACACTATCATTTTAGTGAGGATAAATATACCCTTTATCAAGGATTTTTTAGCACTGATAAAGGCATAACGCTTTTAATGACACTCTAATTTTTAGTTCTTTTTTTCACTAAAAATCCTAGTTTTAGGAAAGTTATAGACTGGTTCTATAGTAGTGTTTAATATCAGGTCTTTTATAGATATCATCCTTATAGAGAAAGATATATGTGACAATGTAATGAGTACATTAATAAATAAAAAAGGAAAGAAAAATGATTGATTTAATTATATTTTAGACATGATTTAAATGATAATTAGGGGATATTTGGCACAAGTGAAAGAGGGGAAATGAATTTTCCTCCTCTATAAACTCACACACTTTTCATTAAATAAAGATTATAGTTATGTAAAATTCTAAATAGCTTAATGTATCTATTGAGGTATTCATAAAATATTAAGAATTCCGTATTGATGAATAAAATGAAGATAACAAGATTAAAATTTCTTGACTATCATGATTTGATTTAATGTTTTAAACCCATGGAAATACGATTCATATTGCCAAAAATTTTTGGGAGACAACAATTAATATGTGCTTTATTAAAGTCAATATTTTGTAGTTTATGTCATCTGAAGATGTTTTTGATAATAGAAAAATATATTTCATAAACATTATGTGAATTATATTTGTTCTTCCCACTATCATTCCTTGATATCATGGTTCATTTGAAAACTCATTTAGTAAGTTAGATATGATGTTATGGCCCCATATATTGTAGATAAATGTATCCCATTGAATTCTATGGGAATAAATTGAATTATTTTATCAGAAATTAATACAATCTAGAGGTTTTATTGGAGAGTTATTTATATGATAAAATGGTGTATTTTTAACTGAATACCTATCTGATAAGGATAACATGGTTCTTGAAAAATATAACTAGGATAACTGCATCAAAGGAGAAGGACTATAAAAAATAGTTGTTATAATATTCACCACATATTAGAAATATTAACACCAATGCTTTTTTAATAATAGTGAAGAGGTTGGGAAATATTTTTAAACTTATAAAGACATTTAAAGGGTTTTGAATCACACAAGGGCTGATAATCAGATATCCAATACGCACATCCAAAAAAATATTACTTATTTTAGTAACTAAATTTGTAAAGAGTTATCTTAAAATTATAAATCAATTTTTAGTAAATTGTGATGGTTATACAAAGGGACACACATTCAAGTATTATTATATAATGGATACACAATAAATAATTATATATTTTACACAAAGAAACATGATGAATATAAAATAGTTCAAAGTAGTGGGGTCACTATTATGGCTGATGAAATGCACATATCATGTATCAATTATAGTAATCTTATTTATGTGAATATCATATACATTAGAATCATTAGAAAAATATTTGATCTTAAAAATATATCATTTAATATTCCCATTTTCAAATGGTTATTAGTTGTTAAAAGGATATTTGATGAATTGAAATTTGTAAATGTGAATTTCATTATGGAAGGAAACAAATATTTTCCCTTAAAAATGGAATTATAAGTAGCATAGACTTGTCTATTCCCATGATCCTAAAAATTAAAATCGGTCCACTTTGCTCTTCTAAATGACAGAAAATAGAGAATCAAGGGTTAATTCACCAGAGGAAGATAATTCCCTTTGAGAATCAAAGGAATTTCAGTTTGGACCTAGTTGAGATGAACACATTCATGTTAGAGGTGACCATAAAGAGTGAATTTGAATAATTAGTAATGCGGGAAGGTTACTTAAACTATTAAATAAAAATTAGAAATTGTAAAAGGCATGTATACTACTCTTATTTTTTATATATAATTTGTTTTCCATTTAAATGTTTTGTAATCAATAATAATATTATTTATAATAATTTTTTTATCTAACTTTGTATACAAGAAATCCCTTCTTTGTCTCAAGATTCTACCCATGCAGATAAGGAAAAATAAAAAAAATATTTTTTTACATTTTATGTATTTATTTTAAAACCTTAAACTCTCATTATTACATATATTTACTTTAATTCCATGAAATTAAAACCTTGTTTCATTACCTAGAATATTGAATAAACTATGGAATTAAAAAATAGGGTTTCTTGTGAATAAGTATATATAATCACGTTGGTATCTTATTTTCCATAAATGTTTAATACTTTTTTTTTCAATTTCAACCACCACACTAAGAAAATAGAGCTTATTTTTGTATAAAAAATAGATATTTGTTCATACTAAACATACTAATGTTATATGTGGTGTTGGTTAGATTTGAAAAAAATACAAGATTGTTATTTATAATATGATACCAAGACAATTGGCGGAGAATTATGGATATAACTTTATATATGAACTATATTAAAAAAATTGTTTTTAATTTTTTATGTATTATAGCTATTTTAATATTAATAGTTTTATTTTTTAGAATATATTTATATAAAAATAATATAGTCACTAATTATTTTCAAATTTATAGAATTTTACTCTATCATTTTGCTAATAATTTGAAAAAATTGATATATGAATCTAAATAATTTTATATATTGTTCTGAAATTTTGGTTAAATATATAATATGAAATATTAGTCATGTTTTAGCTCTTCTTTTCCATTATTACTTAAAATAGGATAATAAATTATGTAAACTGCAGATTTTATTATATGAAAACACAAATGCACCATCCATCAAAATGGACGAGAATTTGGGAAACATGTTTTATTGCACAAAATACAAGCCATATGCATTCCAAATCACACTCTAACCGAAATGACTCTAATTTATACCCTTATAATAAAAAAAGTGATAGAAAAAAATGGGCATGATTTCTCTGATGTAGTCACTTCATACACCGTTTCTTTGAGGATGCGTTTCTCCATGATCTTCTTCATATGAAGTCCATCAGTTCACCCTACACACCAATAATTTAGACCTCATTAATAGAGGGACATAGTATTCATGGGGGACTTACATGGATCATTTGGTGGAGGGGCGGATGGCATAAGGGATTTTTGAGATACACTTTATAGGGAGTCATCCAATGAAGTTTGTTTTGATGTCAGGAAAGCTCACTGCTTCAGACATTATGTTGGCTTGAAAGAAGACCAATACCAGGATAATAATTAAATTGTGAAAAAAGACTTGTGAAATTGGATTGGTAAACGAAGTGTAAAAAATAGAGAAGAATAATATATGGGGACACATATTTTAATTTGGAAATATCATATAATGTTGAGGATTAAAATAACCACGAGAAAACTTTGAGAACGTCCATTATGAATAAGATAGTACAAAAATCCAAGTAAAGATCAAGACATGAATTTGAAATGTAGAGTAGAAAACCCAATGAAACAATATACACCCTAATACACCTCCATACCTCTCTAATAATAGCCTTCTGACAAGATATCATCCTTTGGAGATCAAAACCAAACACTCAGCTTCATTTCGACACCTTGTTGCACAACCCAATATTGCCACTTCTTGCTACTTCCCACACCCTAAAAAGGTTTTCAACATATATAATACACGAAACATAACTACTTTCACTCTCTTCATGAAGTGTCACTACCCCCCATTATTTAGAACATCACATGTTCCCCACATCTGATTCAAAAAGGAGATAATAATATCTCCAAACAATCCTAACATATAGATATAATATAAAAACAATGAATCATTTGAATTTTAAAACATTATTTTAAAATTTTAAAACACCCACGAAACATTTGATAAAGCCCATCAATATCTCCCTTCTACCCTTAAAATAATGATATATCATCCAACAATATCAGTTGGAAAGAAAATTGGTTGGTATCACACAAACCATCAACCTCAGGCGAAAATATGACATCCATATTTTTCATTTCTGATGAAAACCTGAAATATCCCCTGTAAAAGAAATCCAAATGATGAAATATTTTTGATACATGCATCTAAAAAAACAATACCCTAATAAAAAAAATTCACTCCCCCATTATTGTGATCGCCAAATAATCTGAAGAAACTATAGGAATTAATTTCTCCCTCTGCTCAACATCCTATGAGAATTCTGAAACTCTCAACGCATCACCCCAATCATTGGTATTAATTATTTATTCACCAGTGGAACTCTCAAAATAAAAATAATTAGGTGTAATACATAAAACACCTGACCTGGCAAGATTTAACTTCTAAAACTTCTTCATCTTAGTCGACAGTCTTTCAATTATGCATGATGATTGCCTCTGCAAAAAAATCCAACAAAGTCCCCTTCACAATAACATTATTCAAAAAACTACACACTATTAAATTCTTTCAATAACATGTATCCTATATTATTTATCACAAATCTACCAACATCCCTCTTGACATGGCCCATATTTCATTTTCAAATAAACTTTAGAATCTATCAGTATCATGAGTACAAGTAGAAAACAATTGTTTCCGTATACTATGAACATGTAACCCATCTATCAAGAATAACATATATCCTTCATTCATCATGATACATATATCACCAACCCCAATGAAATTAGTTGAATCTTTTTTTCCCATATTCATAATATAAAATTTTCCATCTTCATATGAAGAATATAATCCCCTCTTTAGTGTAATATGGCATGATTCTGTTGAATCAACCACCAATTCCATGTACATATTTCACCCACGACAATCAATGTCAAATGAAAGAAAACTTCCCTTACATTGAATGAGTCTTACACTAGTATCATTATAATTAGTTTTTTGTGCCTTCTTTTTTTTCCTTATGTTTTTTCAATTTTTCGATGTTTCTATGCACATGAACATCATTATCAAAAAATAATCACTTAACCATTCTTATTGTATTTGAACAACCACTCTACATACCACTTTCATCTTCCGTAGCTAGAATACCACTATTTATTTCAGATTAACCATCATTAGTCTTTCACTAAGTCTTGTTCATCAATAAAAAGGAAATCAGATCATTAAAAATTGGTATGTATTTCCTGAATTCAAATGTGGTGCTGGGATTATCATATGATTCTAGCAATGAAACCAAAATAAAAAACACTTTTTGTTCTTCTTATATTTGAATAGGAACCACATTACGCTTTTCATTGATCTCAAAAACCACCTAAAATATCTCCATTAAATGTTTGGTAGACTCATCTATATGGTTATATAAATATCCATTTTTTGGAATTCTCAAATGATATAATCATTTTTTCAGATACAAATAATTTCTAATTGATTTTTATTTATACATAATTTTACGTTTCACCCATATCTCCACCATATCTATTATATTCATCACTTCCCATAGAGTATTGTTATCTAAGTATATCTAAATCATGCTTGTCACTAAATATCTCATATCATGAAAATCACCATTTCTCTCCGTCTCTGGTTTATCATATTTTTTCATGAACACCTTCAAAGTAATCTCACAAACTAGAATAATTTTAAATCTTTGCTTCCAATGTGAAAAATATTTTTTTTCAATTAAAAAGTTCATTGAGGGACGAAATACCATTACGTGAATCACCCATATATAATAATAACATAGATAACCATCTCTAACACCAGTTATTGGGTCATTGGAAAATTGGTCAGAGGATAATTATTAAATTATAAAAAAACTTTTGAGAATCACTAATGTAAATGACATGTAAAACCAAATATCAGAATATTAAATGGAGAAAAAGATTTTAATGTGCCTAAATCCACTAATGTGTATGATTAAAAAACCCTTGGAGAAGCTCTGAGAAAATCCACTATGAATCAGAGAGTACACAATTCTACGTAAACCCGGATATTTGAATTGAAAATATATAGTAGAAAAAACTGTGTCAAAATCCACATCTTAATACACCTCCATAAACTCTCTAATAACAGTCTCATGAAAATATTTCACTCTTTATAGATTAAAATTGAACATGTGAAATCATTGAAGAACCTCATTTCACAACTTGATATTGACACTTCTCACTGTTCCCCATTACTTAAAAATGATTCCCACAAATGTACTACATGAGACATCACTTCTTACACTCTCTTGTTGAAAAACCACTACCGCCATTTTAAAAAACCTCATGTGTTCCCCTTTTTGTTAAAAAAGGAGATACATATATCTCAAAAAAAAACATGGAATTCATAAAAAAGACAAAAAATAATTATTTTAATTTTTTAAAATTATCTTCATATATTAAAAATTCACAAGAAATGTGGGCTAAACCCCATTAGTTTATGCTGTTATAGGCCATCTTATGATCTCCCAAGGTGGATGAATCACTATTCAATGCCTTGATACCGACACATCATGTAGTGGCACAAGCCCTCTTTATCAAGGTATTCCAGGAAGGGAGACACGCCCTTCACCACACCCCTTCACATAAAATATGATCCAACACGATTGAATTGTTGTTGAAATCTATGATTAGAATCCTTGACTTATTTTTAGTGTGTAGGAATTAATCACATGTCATTCTGACATGCGGTGTGGATAGTGTGACTGAAAGTTCATGTCTTCAACATAAATATGATATTTTTTTGAAAACATACATCACATACATAAAACTAAGAATACTAACTTAGTATCACATAAAACTCTATTAAAATGATCATTGATTCAATTTTAGCATGTAGTAATTTACTCCACATCATTATGATGCATCATGTAGTTTGAATAACCTCTATGTATTTTTAATTTTAACTGTTAAGTAAGTCAAAAATGTGTGTCCCATACTAAAAATGGAAAAAACACAATCTTATTATTGAAAAACTCTATGGAAATGATTTTTGATTAATTTTTGAAATATAGGAATCAATCGCACATCATTTTATTGTTTTATCTTTAATTAATTTGTGATATGTAGTAATAAAAAGAACTTCATATGGACATGTGGTGAAATAAAAATGGCCAAAATATTATTTTTCCACTTTAATTGTTAAATAAGTTCACAATGTGAATCACATATTCCGAACTGAACAAAATCACTCGGGTGGATAGTGTTACAGAAAATGTGTGTTTTCAATATAAAAATGATATTTTTTCTCAAAACTTTCATCACATACCCAATGACCAAAAACATTATCCCATATTGACTCTAGGATAATGATCTTCAATAAGTTTGTGACCTATAGGAATAAAAAACTACTATTCTAATGTGCAGTGAGTCGACATAACCTAAAGTGTATTTTTTAACCATTAAATAAGCACAAAGCACACATCACATACTTAAAAGAGATATGAAATGATCGAATTGTTGTCAAGATACATAAAAATGATCATCTACATATTTTTGACATATAGAAATGAATTTCATATCATTCAGACACGTGGGTTGATGATGTGATCAAAAGTGGTTTTTTCAATATAATAATGATATTTTCATTGAATACATGGGTCACATATACTAATGACTGAGAAAAACATATCTAATTTTCATGAAACACTTGATTTCATAGAACCACCCACTACCATAGATTTTTCTTTATGTAGTGCCACCCTTTAATAGCGCTAAAGAAGCACTAATAAAGGGGGTATCTTTATAAGAACTAAAAAATCACTGATAAGTGTTGCTTTTAACAGTGTTAAAAAAGTGTTATTAAAAGTACTCCTTTATCAGTGATTTTTTAGCATTCATAATGGTTATCCTTGTATCAATGTTTTTTAATGCTTTTAATGGTATACTCATTATCAACACTTTTTAGTGGTGCTAGTAAGGGGGTATTTAGTAGTGTTTTTTTACTATCACTATTAAAGTGTAAATTACATAAAAATTTACAAATAATTAAAAATAATATATTAAAATAAAAATATATTTTTATTGAAATATATATAACAAATTTTTATTTAATGTGATTCATATAAGGATGAATACACATTTATGCTTAATATATAATATTTTAGCGAAAAATGGATTGTAAAATAATTTTAAAATTAATATTAATTAATAATTTACTAATTATTGAGTAATAGTCATTTAATAACAATTTGAAGATTGAAAAAAATTTAAAAACTAATAAATGATCTAAAATAAGTTGAAAATGTTACCCATACTTCAAACACCCATTAGATTTTATCCGAGAGTCCTTTAGAGCTCTAACACATATAAAATAAAATCTGTCAAAAAATATCTAGCCTTAGAGATCAAGGGAAACCCCCGAAAATATTTTTTGATGCCAAAAACTCTCATAAGGCCTCCAAAACTGATTTTTTAGTCAGGGTATCTTGATTTTTCAACATTTGATGGAATTTTAGCATCAATTAAGGGGGGGGGGATTTTTCCTTTTTCAATGGGGACTGAATTTATTTCTATAAATTTCAATCATATTTATATTATAATGTCCAAAATTTTCATTTTTCATACTGAAATGTTATTTATAATTAGATATACACACATATATTCATAAATATATATATTTACACATAAAAATTTAATTTTATAAATAAATATGTAGACATATTTACATATAAAATATATTTATAAATATATAAAGAATACTAATTAATAAAATAATATCCATTCTATTTAGAGTTAAAATATATGAATATTTATATACCTATATAATGTGTGTGTGTATCCATATATAATTTTATGTGATTGTATTAAAAAATTGATATATATTATCTATATATTCTAATATTTGTATATAAATATCAATAAGTAATATATTTAAATAAATATAAATATGTATAATTATATTTATAGATAGGAATATATACAAAATATATATGTATGTATGTATGTATGTATGTCATATGTATGTATGTTGTATATATGTATGTATATATTTATTAATTCATAAAGACACACAAACAAAACATATTTTATAAATGTATTTAAAAATAATCATAAAAAAATATTTTAATATATGAATAAATATATAGATAATATATATATATATATATATATATATATGTCACAAAATGGATAATAATGAAATTTGGAGAAGTGGTAAGGGTCCATACACATAAGGGAGAGGTATCAGATTCGAATCCAAGGGGAGGTAGGGGCACACAAGTGGCTGAAGGAGGTTTCTAGAGCTGTTAATGTAAGAAGACCTAGTACTATTAGGGGGGGGGGGGGTATCATTGTTTAACTGGGTTTCAACCGCTGATAAATGACGTGATCTCTAGCACCATTTTTTTAAATTTTCATTTTTTTAAAAAATATATTTTTTTAACTTTTATCAATAATTTTATTTTAGCACTAATAAAAGGGGAAATTTACCCAGGCTACAAAATTCTGATAAAAGAAACCTTTTATAAATGCTTTTGTTAGTGCTGATAAAATGGACCCCCCTTTAACAATGATTATATCAAAAAATATTTTTAGCATTGTTAATATATTTTTCTAGTACTATTAAAAGTCATTTATGTAGTAGTGACCCCAGCAGCACCACCCCTACTTTCTGAAGGTATGTCTGACATGGTGCCACACCCTTAACCATGTTAAAGTAACCTACTTGAGCATTGTATTTTACCAGATTCAAGCTCACTACTCCTAGAAGAGTTAGATTTTTGATTATTATAAACATATCAGAAAAATTGACTTAAAATGTCATTCATTGTAATAAACTTATTTTTCTAATCGGTCCCTCTCATTTCCCGAATGGAATTGGAATTAAAATTTTGTAAGTGATTTGACCTCCATTCTAATACTGGATATTTTCAAGTTTACATATTTTTACTCTAACATTAATAATAGAAAAAATAGGTATATGAATATGAATAATTATATATATATGAATAAAATTTGGGTTTGATATATCATATGAAATATTAGAGATATTATAGATCTCTATTGCCTTGAGTACATAAAATAAGATATTTACTCATGTAAAATGAATAATTCATTACATAAAAACACAAATGAAAACCATTAGAAGGGATTGGAATTTGGGAAATGTTTTTGATTGAAAAATATTCAAACCACATGCACAAAAACTCCAACTCAGACCAAAATGAATCCAACAACCAAAGAGATACACAAACATGAAAATGATTATGGTGACATAATCTCCTCATACACTGCTTCTTCAAGGTTGCATCCCTCCATGCTATTCCTTGAATGAACTTTGTTATTTTACCCTAAAAAACCATAATCTAGACCTTCTTAGGAGAGGGATAGAGTATTCATGGATGACTTAATTAGATTAAATTATGGAGGGGATGATGGTGTGGTGAGTTTGAGCCCACACTTTCCAGGGATCCCACTAGTAAAGTCAGTTTTGATGTTGGGAAAGCTCTCCACTTCAGATGTTATATTGTTGTAGGCCATCCTCTAGTATTTTCGGGTGGATATAGTGTTTTTCAATGACTTGATTCTAGTGCATCACATTAGAAGGGTTTCCCCATTGGTTCTTAAGTGGATCGGTCCTGAGATAATTATTCCGTTGCGAAAAAAGAATTTTGATAATTGACAATGTAAAAAAATCATAAAACAAAATATAAAAATAATAAATGGGGGCACATAAATTTATCATTAAAAAACCCTCATTATAGAGGATTAAAAACCCATAGATCATCTCTGAGAAAATACACTATGATTTAGAGAGTATAAAAGAAATACAATTAAATCCCAACACTTGAATTACAAATACAGCATAAAAAACTAGTTTGAAAATTAATACCGTGATACAACTCCATAAACTCTCTGAAAATTGTCTATGACAAGACATCATTCTTTGGAGATCAATATTGAACATGAGGTATCATTGTAGCACCTCATTGAACATCCTTATATTCCTCTACCTACTTCCATCCACACCTAAAACTATTGACCACATATTTCTCTCCTTTGTTCACTATGCACCACAAAATTGTCTGTCTTTTTGCATCATTATCTCCACTTTTATAATACTTATTTTTTATCTCACATATCTCCCCCAAAAAATTTATACTGAAATACCTCATATCTCATGCAGGAATACATGAAAAGAGGGACATATTTAAAATTTGAGAAAAAATTATCACTTATATATATTTTTAAAACCACGTGGGCTAATACTCTAAAAATATCCCCCCCCTTAGCTCATCAAAGATAGAGATGTCATCTAAAAAGCTCATTTGAAAAGTAACCCATTTTTTATCACACCAACCACCATCCTCTATAGATAATATAGCTTCCATATTTTTCATCTCTAATGGAAATATGAAAGACCCCCTTTAAAAGAAATATCAACATCTAAGCCCTCATTATACCTATTTCTACACTGTCTTGCTGAACAAGACAAGAACAAACACTTGGTACCCTCATAATTGTGTTCGATACATAATATAGAGCACCTACATGAATTAATTTTTCCCTATTCTCAACATCCTCAGAGTAATATTAAACTCTTAGTGCATCACCCCGATATTTGATTTAAATTTTTTCTTTACTGGTGGAACTCTATGAAGAAAAAGAATTAGGTGTATGACCGAAAACTCCTAACCACACACGCTTCGACTTCCAAACATTATTTACCTGAGTAGATTTTATTAACTCATGTACTATGATTTAATATGCCACAAATATGATGAAGTACTCCTTTCAAATACATTTTTTCACATCACCACATGCCTTTACATCCATCCTATAAACTATTTCATCTATTGTACCTCATGCAAAAACATCGGTCCTATGGAAAACATCCATCTTACACTACAAAATGAACACTTGAATCCATCAATATAAAGTGAAAAAGCATATAAAAAGTTATGTTGTATTCCTATAACATGTCTCACATCTATCAAAATCAGGTTACAACCTATATTCACAGTGATACAAATATTACCAACACCAATTACATCAGTAGAATCTCTATTTCCCATATTCAATATATGAAAGTTTCCTACTAATTTAAAAGAAAATAATTACCTCTTCAGTGTAATATGGAACAATTATTCTAAATCAACCACCCATTCATTATACAAACCTTACCTATGACAATCAATGTCGAATAAAAGTAAATCACCCTCACCCTAAATAAGACTTATGTCATTATACCCAGAATTAATGTCACACACCTTATCCTCCTCCTTATACTTTTTCAAAGCATAAAAATTTCTATTAACATGATCCTCTTTATTAAAAAAGAAGAATTTGACATATCTTATGGTCTTCGAATGATCTTTATGATTACAGTGTCCATCCACCACAACCAGAATACCACTGTTACCAAAAAAATCACCATAATTGGTCTATTGTCGAATCTTTTTCATCACAAATAAATAAATCACATCATCCAATGTTAGTGAATCTTTATCTAATAGAATTTTGGTGAATTTATTATCCTATGAATCAATAAACAGACACAAAATAAACAGTTCTTTTTTTTCTTATTCTATTTTATCTAGTACCACATTACCTTTATCATCGATCTTGACTGCCACTGAAGACAACTCAATCAGATGTTTTGTGAAATATTCTATAAGGTTACCTAAATCTTCATTATATAGAATTTTAAAAAATCTATACAATCATTTTTTAGAAATAAAAAATTTGTAAGAGATTTTGATTTAGACCTACTTTCAAGCTTCACCCAGATCTCCTCCAGATCTTTCAGATTCATAACTTCCCAAAGAGTATTATCATCCAAATATATCTGAATCATGCTTGTCACCAAATCACTCATATCATTCCAATAACTATATCACATCATCCCTGATTTATCTAATTTTTTCTATAATGCCTTCATTGTCTTCTCTCAAACCAAAATATTTTTAACTATTTTATTCCAAACTATAAAAGCAACTTTCCCATTAAATGGTTCAGTGTGGGAAGAAATACCATGGCATGAATAAACCATATTTAATTATAAAGAAAAAAATATAACCTCGTTTGATACCAATAATTGGGATTGAAGTGGAATGATCCTTATATAATTATTCAATTGGGAAAAAGACCTATGAGAATCGCGAATGTAAATAAAGTATGAAATCAAATACCAGAATAATAAATATTGACAGAAAAATTTATCTTGAAAAAACCCTCCTTTCGGAGTACTAGAACACCATGGGGAAGCTCTAATAAAATAAAATATGAATCATAGAGTATAATAAATCCAAGTAATTCTTGAGACTTGAATTTCAATACATCGCTTCCCACTACCTCCTATGCAATAAACTATTTCCCATATATTTCTCTCCTTAGGTCCCTATGGACCATAAAATCATCTCCCTTTTTTAGTCACTGCATCACCTTTTATAAAAATTCATGTTCATCTAACCTATACCCCCAATTATTTCCCTAAAAAAATATATCTAAATATCTTATATCTCATGTAGGCATATATAAAAATAATTCTACCTTTAAAATTTGAAATAAATTTATCACCTTTATAAAATTTTAAAATAGAGTGGGCTAAAATTCCAACAACACCCCATTCTTAAGGTAAGTCAAGTAGGGAACCACTCCCTTTTCCACACCACTTCATATCAATCCCACCTCCTTGATAATTTTATTTTCCCTGAGGATAACCATCACTTTCACCAACACCACCAGCTTTAACCTAACCATTGTTTCCTTTCTACCCTTCATTGGTGTGCATGGATGCATAAAATTTCATGGGATAGGTGTTGTGTGTAAGGTAGTAAAACTCAAGAGTCTACTCATTCATGTTTTAGGGTAACCCAAGATGTATTAGCACAAATCAACACTTCTAGTATTGATCAAATTATAATATAAGATCATATTTCATCAACATTCATCAAACTATTTTATAGTAAACAAAATGGATACCATCCCACTCCAAAATATTCAACATTTAAGGAATCAAAAAAGTGAAACAAACCAAAAAATATATATTTACATTAGTCCACCAATTAACATTACAACAATAACAATTAAAATCCTAAATTAAAATATTTCAGACCAAAAATTCGTATTAGTTCAGTCATGGACCAAAAAATTAAAATTAAAAGAATCTACAGTAAATATAAATTTCAAATAATAGATCTCATTATAAAAATTATAAATGAAAAAAAACATATAGTGAAATTCTGAATTAAGGCTTAAAACACCAAAAATCACCTTGAGATGAAGCAACAATGAAGCATATGCCAAATAAAGGTGAATCCAAACATGGTGTTGAAGTAGGGAAGTCAATACAGTGTAGGGGAATAAAATGAAAAGAAATGATAAAACCCAAGAACCCACCTGCTCCTATGTGAAATGAAAGTTTGATGGTTTCTTATCTCCAATGCAATGTCAGGTCGATGGTCATTGCTCCCCAATGAGATGAGAGGTCGACCAAGAGACTATAGTGTATTGGTTCACTTGTGGTTGGTTAATTCCATCATATATACTATTGGAGGAGCAGAGGAGAAGACCATGGTCTGAGGTAGGCAGTGTAGAGAGGGGAAGAAATGGAAATTTGAAACCCTAGGTAGTGATGTCAAGAGATGAGAAGAGGATAAGACCAAGGTGTAAGTAAATAAGCACATAGAGGTGAAGAACTGAAAATTTGAAACCCTATGAAGAAGAACAACATTAACTAGGTTGGTTTAAATCATCTATAATTTTCAATTAGAAAAACATATGTTGGTTTACTCATTGGATTCAACGATTCTGTGTGAATAAAAAAGTTTATCATGAGTTTACATTGTTGAAGATTATTTTTCACAATAAATAATACTTATGAGAGTTTAAATGGATTTAACAATTGAATTCTTAAACACATATGGTTATATGAGTTCCTCCACACTTTTGGAAACCTTTTTAGTATAGTCCATGAAGTGATGGGAATTTTATAGGGATGAGGAACCCTGGGTGGATGTTGGACAAATTTTTAATGCAGTTTGATGAAATTTATTGTCTAAGAGTGGTGGTTGATGGGTTCATCTCTTACTCAAAATGTCAAAGAATAGCTTCCAATAGAAAACATAAATAATGGAAATAGAAAAAACACACAACTCAATAAATCCACATATTCTTAATAGTAACTCAAGATCATGTTTCCATTTTAGTGTGGGAAAGGATATCAAAACATGAAATTTATTCATTAAATAATAGTTTTTTATATTATTAATTCAATAAATTGAATAATTTTATATAAGAATACTTTTAAATAGATTAAAAAATATTATGTATAATTGAATAAATTAAATAATCACAGTTAAAATTTATAAATTTAAAAAATTAAATAATTGGATAGTGAATTAAAAAAAATTAAACAATTAATTATTTCAAGAATTTGTTTGTAATTATTATTTCTATTTTAGAGAAATTTTAAAATATATAGTAATTGGACATTCTAAAATGACTAAACTGTGTGTTCTTTTATGCAACTCCCATCTCTATACCTCCTTCAAAGTCACCTCATTAAACCCTTTCCGATACCATTATCATTGATATAAAAACAATAACATAAATACAATCAATGACTTGATAATTTTTTATTAATAACATATGTAATCCAACTAATTTTAAATTTCAATTAAAAAAACTAAAGGTTCTCAAAAACCTAAATATTTCCATATAGAAATAATTACCCTTGTATCACATTATTCTCTAACCCCTTTTGAGATGTTTCATTCCAATTTTTTATGGAATATTATTTTTTAATGTGAATTCGAGTAAATTCATATTGTAAATCATTATTTTTTTAAATATCTTGGAAATGAATTTTTTGTATGTAATAAGGGGAAACTATTACGTATAAATTATGGTCATTCCTCAAACAGTATTAAAAATACCAAACTCTATTAGCCAAGTATCAACAAAGTAACTTAACAAACCCCTTTTACACAAATTTATATAGAGATGATGAAAAAAAATATATTTTTCGGAAAAAATTTATTTAAAATACATGGAAATGTAATAATATATTTTAACTAGATAAAATAAAACAAATTTATTATTTTATCTATAATGTTGATTAAATGTAAAATTTATTATTGTGATGGAAAAACCAATCAGTGTCCAATGAGTATTTATTATAAGCTAATATACACTATTAGAATGGGGGATAAACCAAACTGAGACAAACTAACGAAATTGAATCAACATAAACCAATTAAATTTGACTTAAGCATGTGATTTAATTAAATTTTGTTGGTGACTATTTAGTAATTCAATTTTTCAATTCAGTTCAGTTTTGGTATTATTAACTATTCACAATCATTTGCAACCCAAATCGACTAATTAAATAAAGTATATAAATATTTATAGAAATTGAAAATGATGATTTTTTCCATTTTTAAGTAATATATAAAATAAATTATTTTTTATTTTTTATTTTACTGGAACATGATTAAACTAACTGCTTGGAAATTCCATATTTTCATTTTCTGATAATCCACCTTTTTAACTAGCTTAAGAGGTTGCTGTTTTTAGTATCATAAATAATTATCCCTTCGGTACAATGAAAATTTTGAAATACAAATAATGTGAAAAATGTGGAAAAAAATAAACATTAGATGTAACGTGGAACCCCCACAATGATAGGGGTAAAACCCATATAGAAAAACAATGATCTCACTTTAGTAAAATTTAAGTACACACTCACTCTCAATTATAAAAAGAAAACCCTCAAAATATTCTCTATTGATTACATGGATAAAAACCTCACAAAATACTAATCTCAATCCTGAAGGTGTGTTTCTTGAGAATATGATGAAAAATGTTGGGGGAGATCACTTTTAAAATCATTACCGCACCCTCATTTGACCTCTTCCTCAATTTATTGTATTTTACCAAATTAAATGGGGGAATAAAGGTAGGGTGTCACTAACTTTGAATTAATTGAACATAGAGGCCATTATTATTATTTTATCTCTCCAAATATCCTTCAACATATCTCCCACTTGGTGATTTTATTAAGTACCAATCACATCTCCACACAAATTTTTTTTATCTAAAACATGATACTCATGTATTCATTAGGATACTCGAGGATCTAAATCATCTGATCTTATTAGAGATAATAGATTTTTTCACGAAATATTCCATATTTTCCTTAGTGGGAATTTTATTCATCTTCAAACTTCCTTTGTCCACCACATCCCGAATAAAATGATATTTTATGCCAATGTGCTTCATCATGTATTGAAAATATGGGTTCTTTACCATGTGTAAGGTATTATAACTATCACAAAACAATGAAATCCACTTCTTTTTGTTCCTAAGATCCTTTAACAACATTTTAATCCAAACCATCACTTTAAAAGCCTATGAAACTACTATATACTCCACCTCATTCATGGATAAGGCCATAAAGACTTTAATTTTGACATAAAACTCACAAATTCCCATTCAAGAGTAAACACATAACCCGTAGTGGATTTACTATAATTAGAACAACCCGTAAAATATAAATAAAAAAGTACTATGATAGTAAAATCTGGTCCCCCATAACATAATATAGCATCTTATGTCTTCTTAATGTATCTCAGGATCCTCTTCATTATGTTCCAATGCTCTCATACTAGATTTACCATTTATCGACTATCTTCTCCCACTGCATGTGCAATTTCAGGTCTAGTATAAACCATAGTGAACATCATACTCCCCAATACTAATGCATACAACACTACATACTTTTACATCATCTCTACTTCACTACTACGACTCATCAAGGAGGATAACTTGAAATTGATGGGAATAGTGGTAGAAATTGGATTACAATATTTTATGTTGATTCATTTCAAGAATTTTATCAAGAAATTATTCTATGATATGAAATTATTCCCATTTATCTTTTCTCGGAGGATCTTCATCCCAATAATCTTTTTTCTAAGTCCCAAGTACATATCAAATTCCCTATCTAACTATGTCTTTTTCTCTCAGATGTTATCATTTTGGGGGCCTACAACCAACATGTCATCCACAAACAACAATAAAATGATAAAATAATTTTGATCAAGACCCTTGAAATATTCAAATAGATATGAATTAAGTAAGTTTTATCCAAGGATAATTATATAGGAATAAAATATATTGTACCAAAACCTCATTGCTGGTTTGGGATTGTACAAAACTTTTTCAACATACAAGCCCATTATTATTTACCATTATTAGAAAAACCTTATGGTTGGATAATATATATTTCTTCATCAATATCACCGTAGAGAAAAGATGTTTTCACATCTAGATAATATATATTTAGAGTGTATGTAGCACACATCACTATAACCTCTCAAATATTCATAAGTCAAAAAATAGGTGAAAATATTTCATTGAAATCAATACCTTCTTTCTGAGAATATCCTTTGACTACCAGTCTCACATGATATCCTTCCACCTTGTCTTTTTTTATCTCTCTTAATCATATAGACCCACTTGTTTTCGATGGCCTTCCTTATCTGAGATAATGGAACAAGATCTCAAGTCTTGTTCTTGTGCAGAACTTCAAGTTCCTCTTGTATCACCACTATCCATGAAGATACATCTAGAAACTGGGTTTCCTTTACAAAAGATGACGAATTTCCATCATTTATTAATAATAAATACATAATATTATGCTCAATGACATAATTTTATTTCCATTTTATTGCTATTTTTTCTTGATTTCACTAACATATTCTTGGATCATCTGGTACTTGATCATCATTCTATGGATTTTCCTTAGAGGAAACCAGTTCTTCCTTTGTTTTATTATCTATGTTAACTATTTTAGTTTTTTAAACTCTTTATATGTGCCTTTATTAGTCATAATTTTCACATTAGCTTCTTAAAAAATGAAATCTCTAATGATGATAAATTTTTGGACAGTGGGATCCCACAAATGATACCGCTTCACACAATTAACATATACCTTGAAGATACATTCCCTAGATCTCACATCCAATTTCAATCTTTCATGGACATTAAATATTTCATGTACAGAAATCCTAAAAGTATACAGTTGGGAATAGTTAGCGGGATTATGATTACACATCTCCATCAGTGTCTTCAGATCAATTTCCACTGAAGGGGACTAATTCATCACAAAGTAGGATGTATTCACAGCTTCTGCCCATAATCTATTGGCTACTCCTTCTGTGTTCAATATCACACTTGTTTTGTTCAACATGGTTATATTCATCCACTCTTCCAATCTATTCTACTTAGGGGTTTATGCCACCCTAAACTTTCTCTTAATACTTTATTGTTGAGAAAAATAACCAAACTTCTCACTTTTATATTCTCCACCATTTTCATTACCCAAACACGTGATCTTATTTTTAGATTCAAGATCCTTCCATGATTTGAATCTTTTGAAGAATTAAAATAACTATACTTTCCTCTTGAATTAAAAAACTCAAAATCTCATAGATTAGTCATTAATAAAAGATAAAAAGTACCTTGATATTCCCAAGGATACAACTAGTGCTTTCCAAATGTTGAAATAAATCTAATCCAACCTCTCTATTCATTTTTCCATTTACATTCCAAACTTCAACCTACATTTTTTACTCAAAAGAAAATAATTAAAAAATAGTAAGAATACCTTTGTAATACAAAATATAAACTGATAATTTAAAATAATATTTAGGACTCATTCATATATATGGACAAGATTTTGATGATGTAACATTGTCAATGCTTCTGTCATGGTAGTTAATGTGACAACTTTCACCACTTCCTTGTATGTTTCAACCATAATAACATAAAATATCTTTGAGCTCTTCTTAACCTTCATTGAAACAAGTCCCCCATAAAAATTTTCATCATCCCTTTCATTGTGTGTGTCTTATATCTGATATCATCAAATTTTCCCCTGGACAAAATGTTCTTTTTAAGGCACTTCACATGGAATACTCTATGAATGGTTTAACCTATGTTATCTTTCATCTTTTTTTTTGATGGTTATGACTCCAATGATATTCAAGGTATGATGATTCCACGTGAACACAAGTCATTATAGGATAGTTTAATATTTATTAAACCATTCTCATCTAGACTTATTATGCCATTTTATCTTGATTCAATAATCCATGCATCATTGAGATTTTTTCTACCTTCAGTAGTCTCTATAGCTTCACTGATTAATATGTATCCTTTTCAATATGTACTAGCTACATTTCCTTGAGAATTATTCTCACCTCCCTTCTTATTCCAAGATTCTATGTTGACATTCCCCCTCTAACAAAAATTGTATCATCTAACATTTTTCTTCATACTCATTGATTTACAAATTCCATGACTCTAGCTCCCTATTAAACTATGCTCCACCATTATTCCTATTCCCATTTAAATAGACTCCACTTGGTGTGAAGTTTTATATTTATATTCACTATTCTTGCACCAAATTTGTTCTTCAAGAACCATTTCTACAACATCATTTTAGAGATACATATCAATTCAGATATTATTGGTCAGGATGATGTTATATTGATCATATAAATATAGAAAACTCTGGGGAAAAATAATTGCATGTTTAGTATCCATAGGTTTTTATCCCAATGCTATAAGCTATGAAAATAGGGTATTTAGGGTTTTTAATTGGTCGACCGCCAATGAAAACTCCACCATTTTAAGAGTTTATAAATATTTCTTTATTAATTTTTTGGAGTGAATTTTCCTCATAAAATGTTTTCATGGTATCCAAATTTCATTCACTATATTTTTCTCCACAATGCTTGATAAAACTGTGTCATCTAAAGAAAAATTTATATTGGTAATGAAATTCATATCCATGAAATTAATTTCCCCTCTATCTCACCCATCTTTTTTTCTCCAATCGCTTATAGGAAATTATATTTCCATAAAAATTCTAACATCTTTATTTACCAAAATGGAAATTTTTTCTATTGAATTGTTTTATATCAAACATCCCTTCTAGTTGGACATGCTAACAGTAAAAAAAAAACCTTGGTCCAAAACCATTCCTCGATACCACTTGTTTGGATAATAAATAATTGGACCTTCTATACAATAATAATTGTGAGATAAAAATAAATTTAAATAATGTGGAAATAAAATAAAACCCAAAATGTAACATGGAAAACCCACCAAATTAAAGTGGAAAAAATAACAGGCAAAAAGAAGGATCTCATAATGGTAAATTGTGGTTATATAATATCACTAAATTATATGGAGAAAACACTCAAAATATTCTCACGTGAATATATAGAGAACCACCTCACAATATGCTGCACTCAAAGCTAATTATATGGTTCTTGAGAATCTAATGATGAAAACTATTGGGGAGATCCATTTTTATGTATTCCCTCACCCTCATTTTTCATCCTCTCAATTAAATATATAATACAAAATTAAATGGGGGAATAAAATTAGGGTTCCATCCTCTATAAATGAATTCAATGCGAGTGAAATTATTATTATTTTCTCTCTCTAAAATTATTCCAACAACACTTACATGACTCATAGTTCTGAAGACACAAATGCATGAATTCCATGATTCAGAGGCTCAGAGGCACAAATCCTTTACATATTTATATGATCCAACAACAATAGAACATAAAATTAAAATATGGAATTAAATTACAATATAAAAACTCATGTATATCATCATTATGATGGTTTATGAACTGTATTTTAATTTTATTTTCTTATAGTAAAAAATTAAGAAATTTAATCACTTTTTTATTTTTTTGATTGGAGTTTTTTATATAGTGGACTTATATATACATTTTTGTTTGTGATCATTAATTTTTCTATGACGGTTTTTATTTTTCAATGGTGACTAATAATTTATTTATTTTGTGATTCTTGACCTTATTTACATTTTTGGGGTGAATATGTTATAATTTTTGGACAAATTTTTACTTAATATCTTAAGAAAAAATTAGTGTTTAGTTAATAATTATTTTAATAAATTATCAAAACTAACTAAATAAGATATAAATTTATTAGTTTGGTTCAATAAGGAATTTTATTAATCATCGGTCAATTATAGTGTTTATCTTAACATTATTAGTTTACAATGAGTCGATTCAAATTGGTGTACATAATAAATTAATATCTATTGTGTACATATTTATAATTAGTTATCCTTTTGGACATATTATATTACACAAAATGAACAGAAATTTCATAAAAAATTAAATTAACTTCTATTAAAATCCATGTTTTATACTTGGTCATATAAAGGAATATTTTTCTGAAACTACAATAGTTTTTACATTTTCATATCACATTTTAAAAAAATATAAAAATGTTTAAATGGAAATCCAAAAGAAAAACATTTTAATTTACTTATAAAAACCAACATAATTAACACTACTAGAAAAATTGTATTATCATTTGAGAAATTGGGTGAACTTCACTTGGTGGGTGCCAATCATATCAAGAGTGACTGCCATGTTGAAATCCCTAAGAGAATTAATTAAAAAATAAATAAATAACCCCACACATTTCACCCTTCATTTAACCCATGTCATAATGATACTCATCATTTATCTCGCTTCTCTATCAGTGCACTTTGGAACCACCCTATAGTTGTTAACCATCCCCATTATGACATGCCTCTAATCTGGTGCCATCGAAACCTTATTATTTTCACCTTTGATTAGTTGTCCCTGTAACACCCCCAAAATGATAAAGGGTTAAATGAATAAATGATATGACTCATGTATACTAGGTGTACCTTCTATTTCGGGAGCCTACCTAATTAGAACTCCACAGTTAAGCATGCTTGGCCTGAAGGAGTGATCAAGATGGGTTACATTCTGGAATGATTCTCAGGGTGTGTGTGAATGAGGACAAAGCACACTAGAAAGGACATGTGTTGGCCTGTGGGGACTGACATTAGTCAGATGACCTGTTCGGGCATGTGGGTGGGCCCCACGGTGGAGACCAGTTGTCTGTGGGGAAACTGGTGGTACCTGACAGGATGGGACTTGACGACCATGTTAAGGTGGGGTGTCTGTGCTGTCACAAGGACCCGGTTTTTATATTTGGTATCAGAGGTGGTACCCAGCCTTAAGTGTAGTGCACTGTCTAGGTTGAGATGTATGGCCCACAACAAGGAAGTTGTGCTCTAAAGGGGGTGATTGTAACACCCTCAAATGATAAAGGGTAAAATGAATAAATGATATGACTCATGTCAGCAAGGTTTAACTTTCTTTTTGAAAGACCAGGACCACTTGTCTGTGGGGAAACTGGTGGTACCTGGCGGGCCGGGACTCGACGACCATGTTAAGGTGGGGTGTCTGTGCTATCACCAGGACCGAGTTTTTACATTTGGTATCAGAGGTGGTACCCAGCATTAAGTGTAGTGCACTGCCTGGGTTGAGATGTAGGGACCACAATGAGGACATTGTGCTCTAAAGGGTGGGGTGTCTGTGCTGTCACCAGGACCTAGTTTTTACATTTGGTATCAGAGGTTGTACCCAGCCTTAAGTGCAGTGAACTGCCTGGGTTGAGATGTAGGGCCCACAACGAGGACGTTGTGCTCTAAAGGGGGTGATTTTAACACCCCCAAATGATAAAGGGTTAAATGACTAAATGATATGGCTCATGTCAACAAGGTGCACCTTACTTTTTGGAAGCCTAGGACCACGTGTCTCTGGGGAAACTTGTGGTACCTGGTGGGCCGGGACTCGACAACCATGTTAAGGTGGGGGTGTCTGTGCTGTCACCAGGACTAAGTTTTTACATTTTGTATAAGAGGTGGTACCCAGCCTTAAGTGCAGTGCACTAACTTGGTTGACATGTAGGGCCCACAACGAGGACGTTGTTCTCTAAAGGGGGGTGATTGCAACACCCCCAAATGATAATAGGTTAAATAAATAAATGATATAACTCATGTCAACAAGGTGCACCTTATTTTTTGGGAGCCTACCTAATTAGAAATCCATAGTTAAGCATTCTTGACCATGAGTAGTGGTCAGGATGGGTGACTTTCTGAGAAGATTCCCAGGGTGTGTGTGAGTGAGGAAAAAGCACACTGGAATGGACATGTGTTGGCCTATGGGGACTATCATTAGTCAGTTGACCTGTTTGGGCACATCGGTGGGCCCCACGGTGAGGACCACATGTTTGTGGGGAAAATGGTGGTACTTGGCTCTTCCACTACAGTTGGAGTGGGTACACGACTTCTTCCACGTATTCAATCAGAGGTGGCACCCAGCCTTAAGTGCAGTGCACTGCCTGGGTTGAGATGTAGGTCCCACAATGAGGAGGTTGTTCTCTAAATGGGTGTGATTATAACAACCCCAAATGATAAAGGGTAAAATGACTAAATGATATGAATCATGTCAACAAGGTGTACCTTCCTTTTCGGGAGCCTACCTAATTAGAACTCCACAGTTAAACGTGCTTAGCCGGGAGTAGTGATCAGGATGGGTGATCTTCTGGGAAGATTCACAGGGTGTCTGTGAGTGAGGAAAAGGCACATTGAAAAAGACACGTGTTGGTATGTGGTGACTGCCATTAGTCAGATGACTCATTCGGACATGTGGGTGGGCCCCACGGTGTGGACCACATGTCTATGGGGAAACAAGTTGTACTAGGCTCTTCCACCACAATTGGAGAGGGTACATGACCTCTTCCACGTCTCCAATCAGAGGTGGTACCCAGCCTTAAGTGCAGTGCACTGCCTGGGTTGAGATGTAGGGCCCACAACGAGGATGTTGTGCTCTAAATGGGGGTGATTGCTCCAAATGATATAGGGTTAAATGAAAAAATGATATGACTCATGTCAACAAGGTACACCTTCCTTTTTGGGAGCCTACATGATTAGAATTCCATAGTTAAGCATGCTTGGCCAAGAGTAGTGATCAGGATGGGTGACCTTTTGGGAAGATTTCCAGGTTGTGTGTGAGTGCGGACAAAGCACATTGAAAAGGACATGTGTTGGTATATGGGGAATGTCATTAGTCAGATGACCCATTCGGGCACATGGGTGGGCCCCACAGTGGGGACCACGTGTCTGTGGGGCAACTGGTGGTACTAGGCTCTTCCACCACAGTTGGAAAGGGTACACGACGTCTTCCATGTATCCCATACGAGGAGATACCCGCACGACCTATCTAAAATCATCGACCATGGAGAGCTGGATTTCGATGATGGGGTGACGTTTACAGAGGTCCTAATGGAGATTGAGGATCGACAAGAGCATGTTCTTTGTGGGCAGATGATACCACTGTTGCACATTTCACTGGCAGCACAGAAACCCATAGGAGAGCACATGGGAGCGGGAGGCTCAGATCTTTTCTCAGTACCCCCATTTGTTTCCTTAGTCTATGTTGTGGCTTTCGGGACGTAAATCCCTAATGCGGGGAGAATGTAATGTGCTAGAAATTCCGTATAATTTTTTTAATTATATGGAATTATTTTGAGACCATGAAATCTGACGGCACACGATTCTGAGGCCCAAAGTACCCGGAATGGTCCGTCAAAGTTTATTTAAGGTTTAATTAGCATGCATAAGAAGTTTTCCTAAAAAAGTGGAATAAATCTTAAACGGTTACTCAAATCAAAAATCTATGTGCACCGTTGCACTCAGGATGACGGGTTTACCCTTAGCGCGACTTATGTTTAGTCGGTTTGGGCCTCCTGTGAGAAAACCCAAAAATGGCATAACTGTAAATAAAATAATTAAATAAAGTTATTTTATTTTCAAATGCTTATAACTCACGAACTGTAACTCGGATTAAAAATCCTAGACTACCACTAAACTCGCGAGGGTATGCTTTCTTTAGGTAGATACTAAAATTGGCCGGCGCGGGCCACTAGTTGAAGATAGTTTTTGGCCATAAATAATATAATTAAGTGACAATTATTTTATTGTAAAATCAATAACTTTTAAATGGTAAATCAGATTAGAAATCCGAGAGTACCATTGGGTTTTTTGGGGAATGTTTTACTTAGGCAGAGGCTAGCCTCGACCTGCGCGGGTTGAGGGTGACTGTTAATATTTTCCCAAACTTTTTTTGGGGTACGTTCAGTAAACACACGAGCGGTGTTTTTTAACTTTTGAACTGGTGCTCATAATTGAAATCTGAGGACACCGTTGAATCCGAAGCGCTGAGATTCAGTTAAGGGAGACTTCACTTTGACCGTAGTAGGACCAGAGAAAAAGTTATGTTTTGGGACTTTTTAAAAGAAAGAAATAAAATAAATTTGTTACCTTATTTTCATTCCTTTCCTCCAACTGAAAAGCGGTAAAGTGGGGCTGGCGATGGGTCAAGACAATAAATGGCTTGACCCTCCAATTTGAGTAACAACAATGTTGGGGGAAATTAGGAAGCTTCCTAATTAATGAGCCTCATTAACTCCCCGCGTTGTTACTTACCCTCCCCCTCTCCTATAAATATGGATCTAGGGAAGGGGTATCAGGGAGTTTCTCCAAGAAGCAAATTGCTGAAGGAACTCCATGACTCCAGACCCTTAGAAGATGAAGCCGACCCAGTGGGAGGTGACAGATGACACTGAAACACCAATGGGCGGCGTGTAAGTGGAATCTTTGGGAGCCGGTTGCGGGAACTAAGAACATGGTCCACTGACAAGACCATTCAATTATCCAATGTTTCAAGGTAGGGGTTTGTTTTCAATAATATTGAATTTATATATCAATTCTTCATATTCTAGTTTCACAAGGACGATGGACAAACTAACATTGTCATCGTCTCGCACATAAACCTTACTTCTATTTCTTTTTATTCTTCGTGCATTCTTCGTGTGTTCTACAAAACCAAATATTTATTGAGGAAGGAAGCACAGAGTTTTACTGAGCACGATATATGGATGCTGATCCCTCAACTAGATGATCGTGAATATGTGATCGTTTAATTTTTTTAGGCTTGGAACAAAGCCGGAGTGGCCTGCAGAAGAAGAAGGCAGCCTGCCCCCGACTGGCTGCATGAAGGAAGGGCGGCGCACGTTCATGCCATCAGATGAGCAGGATGCCACAACCCATCGGCCGTGGTGAAGCAAGAACACTTGACCGAAATGCCAGCTGGCCACATAGCAGAGCAGCGACACGTGTCTGTGCCACTGGTGGAGAAGTAGGCCGTGACCACTTGGCCACGGTGGAGGCTGAAGGGTGGCCGACATCTGGCCAACCATGGTGGAGTAGCGGAATGTGACTGCGCTGCTAGTAAGAAGTCATGCCGGCCGTGCCACAACGGGCGGGACCCCTTTGGTGGGTCCCACGTACCAGCAGACGAATGGTCTATAGACCATTCGGGGAGACCGAAGGGCGCCTCCCCCCATGTGTCGGTTAGGGAAGACCCACGACGGCAGACCACTAGTCGAGCAGGTCGTGCCCAGCGGGCCGTGACGTAATGGGCCATGCCCAGCGGGCCGCGCCACAGTGGGACACACCCACCAAGGCCAGGCCATCCGGGCCAGACCCGGGTCCCATTCATACCTAGTTTATCCTTTTTGCTGTAACTTGATAACCAGGCGTCCATTTGACAAACCGTTTATGGCACAATAATCCTTGGATCGAGACAGTGTTTTTGGTATAATCCACTTGAGTTTTGGATAAGGTTGGAGTAGATCCGGGTTGGATCGGACCCCAAATCCAACCGGGCCCTCGGAGCTGAAACACTAATAACTTACAGACCAGCTGTCCGATTGACGCACCGTCTGTTGCATTGGGTCCTTTATGGCATGAAATAAATTTGGGATACTTATTCTTGGGTATTTGTGGTGGTTGAGGTATGACTGATGGCTTGGGGAGTGGTTCTCCCAATTGCTCTATGTACGAAACCCTATGACTTGCTGAGACTTGACGACTGCTGACCATTACAACTTGAAGTGACTCATCAGGCTCAGTGGGGAGAGCCTCTATGTGACATGGAAAAACCATTATGGGGAGTGCCTCTGTGTGACATAACACACCCATGGTACTCAACATGAGTAGTACCTCTGCAGGCCACGAGGGGGAGCGCCTCTATCTGACGAGGCAGACCCATTGTGGGGAGCGCCTCCGTGTGATGCGGCAGACCCACGGTACTCGACAGGAGGAGTACCTCAGCAGTCCAAGGGTAGTGGAAAGTGCCTCTGTGTGATGCACTAGGCCCACTGTACTCGATAGAGGAGGAGTTATTTAGAAGCCGAGGCGTTCGACGTTGTGACTGGGGATGTTACTTGTTACTACCCCTAGAATAAATCCTGGTGTGAGTTGTCTTTAACTTATTCTTGTGATTTAGGTTATGCTATGTGGTACTTTTGTTGTGTGGTAATATACCTTTGTGGTGTTACCTTGTGGTATGATTCCCTCATGTATGAGATGTGTATATCTTAATAACTTTGGTGAATGTATGGGTATATATCTAAGTGGAGTTGATGTCTTACTTTGTGGTTTTCCTTTGTGGAACTTTAGGAGACCTATGGGGTCTCAGGGTCCCTACTGAGTATCGTTATACTCACCCCTGCATAGGCTATGCCCATACCTTGTTGTGTCTTGTGAAGACGATGAGCAGCTGGGCTGAGTTTTGAGGGATCCAGGACTAGGCGGTACACAGAGGAGATGGGTGGACGTGGTGTACTAAGGAGGCGATCTGCACCTACCCTTCAGGTAGGAACCTCAGAGGATGATGCAGTAGCTATTTTAATTTTTCTTTCAGTTGAATTTTATTTAAAATTTTAGTTGTACCTTTATAGTTGGTCTTGTATTCCGACCCCTTTTACTTTTAGCACTCTTTTACTATAGCAGTTTACATCACTGTTGCTTCTTTCTGTGTTCTGGGACTGTGTGTTTGTACAGGATTAAAGTCAATACCTTCTCGTTTTAGGGAGTATGCCTTTCGGTGCTAGTCGCTAGCACCTGTCCTATGGAAGATGGGCTTGGGGTAGTCATGGCACTGCCCCAGGGGACAGGTCATGACAAAGTGGTATCAGAGGAGTTTGGTTCTACTGAAGAACTAGGACTCTGATCATTTCTGTGAAGTAATAGTGTTAAGTGTTATGAGTGTGGTTTTCAATTCAGGGATTCTAGTGTTGGGGCGGTGGAAAATGTATCCATACACGAAGACCCTAAATTTTGATTTCCAACTCAGCGCACAAAAACACTGATTGCATGTGTTTTTGAAAAGTTTTTCTTTTGATTTCTTTGGAGTCATGTCACTAGGTATATCATAATGACCATGGTGCATCTGTTCCTTATCAAGATGCCACCACGTAAACTTCCAGCTAGGATTCCTAAGAGAGTACATGATGATGGCCCACCGAGTGATGATGCCTCAGTGTAGGGCCCTCTTCCGGCGTTAGCACCTTCTGGTGGTGTACTGGCAACACCACTACCCATTGGGTAGCCATTATCACCAGCTCCACCAGTAGAGAATTCATGCTGATGGAGCTCATTTCAGGAGTCCCAGTAGTAGAGGCCTTCGATGTTTCAAGCTGAGATAGATTCCCAGGCAGCTGAGGACTGGCTGGAGGTTGTGGCTAGAGTTTTCCACCTCATTGAGACACTGGTAGAGCAGATGGTGATCTTAGATTCTAGTATTTTACAGTGAGTGACCATGAGGATGGTCCACATAGTGACAAGGCTTTGTTACATGGACCGTTTCCTGAGATAGTGGCTTCGGGTAGTGTGTCAGCTATATCACTACCCGTTGAGCAGTAGTTACCACCAGCGGTACCGGTGGAGGACACATTTAGGATTTGTGCCTTACACGAGTTTCAGCATCAGATACTCCTCAGGTTATATGGAAAGACCGACTCATAGGTGGATGAGGACCGTCTTGAGGAGGTGGTTGAGAGTTCTCTAGAGCTTCTACAACATCGGAAGGATGACTTGTTGGTAGCTGAGTATTCGTCGAGGCGTACCGACCATTCCTGGTACTCGATGAATACGATACGATCAGTACTTTGGGGGTTGGAATTCCGAGCATGGTGTGTTTAAGGATGTCCAAGCCAACACTATTACTCTATGAATTCATGCCTATATTAGGGTGATAGAGAGAACCTTTTCAGTTGAATGTTCTTTGGATGAGCGGATGCAACCAGTGAATGTTAGTAGTGGGAAAGCAGGAAACTGGCACCAGTCTCAGAGACTTGGGCGTGTAAAAATGTTTCGGGAAGAAGAAGTGTTTGGGACAGATGAATCTGCCGGGATGCAGGTGTGGAAGCAAAGTTAGGAGAGTAGCATGAGGTGGTGTACATTTCAACATGTTACAACCTCCCCCCCTTTTGGTCCCCACCAGGCTCTGGGAGTTAGAGGACAAGGGAAGGGAGTAGCTGGATACAGTCAAGGAGTGCGACCAAAGGGCTCTAGGAATGATTTGATTGATGGTTTGTGTCTACTACTAGCTTCCGTATTAATAGATATAGGTACCAATAATTCCATCCATGAATCTTGTCCAAGACCTGGAGTTTCTGATTAAGCTGTTGACTTGACCCTCATGTCTGGAGATACCTTTGGGAGGAGACTCGATAATCACAGTTGCACCGATAGTGTGATCTAACCCTTGAGGTGAGAGTTTTGGCTGGAACCTCTTGGTGGAAGCATCAAGGAATTACGACGTTTGTTTGGGTATGAATTGAATATCCTCAGTTCATACTCATATTGACTTTATTAGGAAAAAAGGTTGTGTTTTACCTACAATGTTGGAATGAGATTTTTCTTTGGTTGGAAAAAAAGGAAACCCAGGTAGCACAGGATAAACTCATACATAGGAGGGTGCATCCAATCACTCTTAAGTCGGTTAGACCTACCCTCGGGGCAGCAGGAGTTTTGAGTTTTCATTTCAAAATAGGAGTGGCAGAGCATGGGGATATCTTTTCAGAAGATGTTACCAGGATTAACTCTTCGAAGGGAGAGGGACATCTCCTTTGGCTAGGTACTACCGGAGAATTGAACTCAACTTCTCCAAGGTAGCGACACCCTTGTCAGCTTTGATGAAAAAGGGGGAGCATTTTTTATGGATGGAGAAGTGTCAGCAGAGATTTTAGGAATAGAGACAGAGAATGACAAGTAGAACTATTCTACCCATGACCTGGAGTTAGCAGTAGGGGTCTTTGCGCTAAATATGTGGAGACAATACTTGATGGGAGAATGTTTTATAGTCTACTCCGATAAAAAGAGTCTCAGGTATATATTCTCTTAGAAGGACTTGAACCTGAGACAACGCCAATGGCTAGAGTTCCTCTAGGACTATGATTTTGAGATAGTCTATACTCTTGGGAAGGGGAACATGGTAGAATATGCACTCAACAGGAGCTTTGGTCTGCAGTTGCTGAGTGAAGCGACACAGCCACTAGCTATATTGCAGATATCCTTCGTGGATAGATATGAAGCTACTTACCACCAGTCTATGACTGTCACTCCCCCACTCCTTCAGCGATTCAGGGAGGTGTGGCTTGGGGGCACTAACTACGAGGCTCGACATGCTTAGATATCCATAGGAAAGATACCTGATGGATTTTTTGAAGGTGGGGAGAACGTCATCCTCTTAATAGGATTTACCATGGTACTAGTGGTGCTTTGGGAGGAGGTGTTGAGGGAGTTCCATACGTCCCCTGTAGCGGTATATCCAGAAGTGGAGAAGATGTACCACGACCTACAACGTTAGTACTGATGGTCCAGGATGAAGGATGCAGTGATAGAGTTTGTATCACGTTGTTTTATTTGTTAGAAAGTGAAGACTTCACAATGTTGGAAGAATCATTATGCCGATAAGATACAAATACCCTTGGAGTTCTAGGCGGTGGACCATGTATTCTTGAGAGTCTCTCATCAACGGGGACTATGAAGATTTGGAAGGGGCGGAAAGTTATCACTGAGTTTTATCGGTCCTATTTTTTTGATTCTTCAGAGGATAGGTGAGGTAGTATACCACTTGGATCTTCCACCATAGTTGGAGAGGGTTCACGACATCTTCCACGTTTCCCATCTGAGGAGATATGTGCATGACCCATCTCACACCATCAACCATGGAGAGATGGACTTCGATGATGGGGTGATGTTTATGGAGGTTCTAGTGGAGATTGAGGATTGACAGAAGAGGGTCCTTCGTGGGCGGACGATACCTCTGGTGCGTATTTCACTGGGAGCATAGGAAACATCAGGAGAGCACATGCTAGCAGGAGGCTCAGATCCATGCTCAGTACCCCCATTTGTTTCCGTAGTCTATATTGTGGTTTTTGGGGATTTAAATCCCTAAGGTGGAGAGAATGTAATGTGCTAGAAATTATTCATAATTTTTTTAATTATATGGAATAATTTCAAGACCCTGAAATCTGGCGGCACATGATTCCGAGGCCCAGAGTGCCCAGAATGATCCATCTAAGTTTTTGTTAAGGTTTAATTAGTGCGTGTAAGTAGTTTTCCTGAAAAAGTAGAATAAATATTAAATGGTTACTCAGATAAAAAATTTGAGGGCACCGTTGCCCTTAGGATGGTAGGTTTACCATAGGCACGACTTATGTTTAGTCAGTGTGGGCTTCCTGTGAGAAAACCTGAAAATAGAATAATCATAAATAAACTAATTAAATAAAGTTATTTTATTTTTCAAATTCTTATAACTCACGAACAGTAACTCAGATTGAAAATTTGAGACCAACGCTGAACTCGTGAGGGTATGGTTTCTTTAGGCATATACTAAAATTGGCAGGTGCGGGCCACATGTGAAAGTTACTTTTTTGGCTATAAATAAAATAATTAAGTGACAATTATTTTATTGTAAAATAAATAATATTTAAACTATTACTCAGATTGAAAATCTGAGAGAACCATTGGGTTTTTGGGGTGTATTTGACTTAAGTAGAGCCTAACCTCAACCGGTGTGGGTCAAGGGTGACTGTTAATAATTTCCCAAACATTTTTTTCAGGGTACATTCAGTAAACACGCGAGTGGCGTTTTGTAACTTTTGAATCGGTGCACGAAATGGAAGTCCAAGGACACCATTGAATCCGCAGAACCGAAATTCACTTAAGGGAGACTTCACATTGACCGTAGTAGGTCTGGAGAAAAAGTTATGTTTTGGGACTTTTTAAAAGAAAGAAATTAAATAAATTTGTTATTTTATTTTAATTCCATTCCTCCAAAGGACAAGCGGTAAAGTGGGACCGACGACGTGTCAAGCCAATAAATGGCATGACCCTCTAATCTGAGTAATATCAATGTTAGGGGAAATTGGGAAGCTTCTTAATTAATGATCCCCATTAACTCCCCATGTCGTTACTTACCTTCCCCCTCTCCTATAAATATGGAGTTTGGGAAGGGGTATCAGAGAGCTTCACCAAGTAGCAAATTGCTGAAGGAACGCCGCGATGCCAGAACCACAGAAGATAAAGCTGCCCCAGCTGGAGGTGGCAGATGACACCAAACCACCAATGAGAGATGTGCATGTGGCATCTTTGGGAGCCTGTCATGGGAACTAAGAACACGGTCCACCGACAAGCGTGGTCAATTTTACGACATTTCAAGGCAGCAATTTGTTTTTAATATGATTGAATTTATTTATCGATTCATCAAATTCTGGTTTCAAAATGATGATGGCCAAACTTACATTGTCATCATCCCACATGAAAACCTTGCTATACTTTTTTTTATTTGCGCGTTCTTCACCTGTTCTCCAATTCTTAATATTTATTGACATAGGAAACACTAAGTTTTTCTATGTGCGATATATGGACGTGATGCCCTCGACCAGAGGATCCCGAATATGTGATCGTTTAATTTTTATGGGCTTGAAACGAAGCCATAGTGGCTCACGGAAGAAGGCGGCAGCCGACACCCAGCCAACCGCATGAAAGAAGGGTGGCGCGTGTCTGCACCGCCGGATGAGCAGGAGGCCGTGGCCCATTGGCCGCGACGAAGAAAGATGAGGCTGCTGGCATGCCGACCGGCCACATAGTAAATCAGTGGCGCACGTCCGTGCCACTGGTGGAGCAGGAGGCCGTGGCTGCTTGGCTGTGATGGAGGTTGAAGGGCGACCAACATCTGGTCGGCCATGGTGGAGTAGTGGCGCGCGACCGCACCGCTGGGATGAAGTCCGGCTGGCCACGCCACATCGGTCGGGACCCCTCCGGTGTGTCCCATGTGCCAGAAGGAGAACGGTCCATGGACCATTTGGGAAGACTAGGGGGCACCTCCCCCAAGGTGTCGGTTATGGAAGACCCTCCATGACAGACCACCAATCGAGCGGGCTGCGCCCCACGGGCCTCACCCGCCAAGGCCAGGTCATTCGGGCCAGACCCGTGTCGGGCTGGGGAAACCCGAACCGGGTTGGGTCGGCCCAGGCTAGGTCAGGATGGGTTGGTTTGACTGGGTCAGACCGGACCCAGGCCCCATTCGGACCTAGTAGCGGCTTTTTGGCCATTACTTGAGAACCAAGCGTCCATTTAATGAACCATCTTTGGCACCATAATCCTTGGATCAGGAAGATGCTTTTGGTATAATCCACTTGAGTTTTTGATAAGGTTGGAGTATGACCGGGTTGGATCAGACCCCAAATCCAACTGGGCCCTCGGAGAGGAAACACTAATAACTTACAGACCGGGCATCCTATTGACGCGTCGTCAGTTGCGTTGGGTCCTTTATGACATGATAGACCATTGGGATACTTATTCGTGGGAATTTGGGGCAGTTGAGGTATGACCGATGGCTTGGGGAGCATTTCTCACAAGCGTGAAACATACGGAACCCTACGACAGGCTGAGACTTGATGACTGCTGACCATTACGACTCAGAGTGACTCGAGAGGCCCAATGGGTAGCTCCTCTGTGTGACACAACAGACCCATGATGGGGAGCACCTCTATGTGATGCAGAAGGCCCACATTACTCGACAGGAGGAGTGACTCAACAGGCCATGAGGGGGAGCGCCTCTGTGTGATGCGACCGACCCATGGTGGGGAGCACCCCTGTGTGACGAGCCAGACCCACGGTACTCAAAAGGAGGAGTATCTCAGTAGTCCAAGGTTAGTGGGAAGAACCTTTGTATGACATGGCATTCCCACTGTACTCAATAGAGGGGGAGTTGTCCAACTATTGAGGTATAAGACGTTGTGACTGGGGATGTTACTTGTTACTACCCCTATGATAAATCCTGGTGTGTGCTGTCTTTACCTTGTTCTTGTGATTGAGGTTATTCTATTTGGTAGTTTACTTGTGTGGTAATCTACCTTCTTGGTGTTACCTTGGGGTATTATTACCTCATGTATGAGATGGGTATATATTAATAACTTAGGTGTATGTATGAGAATATATATAAGTAGAGTTGATGTATTGCTTTGTGATTTTCCTTTGTGGATATTTTGGAGACCTACGGGGTCTCAGGGTCCCTAATAAGTATCGTTATACTCTCCCCTGCACGGGCTTCGCTGTAACCTTTTTGTGTCTTGTATGGACGATGAGCAACTGGGCTGAGGTTTGAGGGAGCCGGGACTAGGTGGTATGCAGAGGAGATAGGAAGATGTGGAGTACTGAGGAGGCGATCTGTACCTACCTTTCATGTAGGAACCTTGGAGGAAGACCCAATAGTTTTCTTCCTTTTTCTTTTAGTTGTATTTTATTTCTAGTTGTACTTGTACCTTTTCAGTTGGGCTTGTATTCCAGCCCCTTTTACTTTCAGCACTCTTTTGCTACAACAGTTTACTTCATAGTTGCTTCTTTCCGTGTTCCTGGACTGTGTGTTTGTACAGGATTAAAGGAAATGCCTTCCCGTTTTAGGGAGTATGCCTTTTGGTGCTAGTCACCAGCCCCTGGCCTATATAAGGCAGGCTTGGGGTAGTCATGGAATGACCTCAGGGGATGGGTCCTGACAGTCCCTATAACACCCACATTTTAATAATTATAATAATTAATAAATTAAATTGGGATTTTAATAAAAATGAAATAATTTTAAAAATTACATCAAAATCATCAGGTGATATATTTTCATATTAAGGGTATCTAAGGGGTCTTTAAAAGGAATTTTGTAAAAAATAAATAAACGATGCACCATTTAGAAATTAATTTTCAAATAGAGTTATGTAGAACCCCCTCAAATTTATTATTCTGTTTAATTTCATTATGGTATTATAATATTTCCGCTAATATAATAAATTATAGGCTCTTTATAACCCACTTATGTTTTATAAAAATATGTCTTATATATTTAGTAGTCTTTTGAATAGGGATGATGCTAAATCTATGACAATATTTCTTAAAAAAACAACCTAGGGTTCCAAACATCAACCAATTTCGACAACGTGGGTTTCATCATGTATCAAATTCACATAAATTAAATATTTTTAGACATAAAGCCTATAAAATAAGATAATAATACTATTATAACTCAAAATAAATGAATATTTTTACCTACCAGTGGAATATTAGAGTCTATAAGATCAGTGTATGTATAATGAGATATTAATTACAAAATATAAAAAATAGTTTCAATATTAAAGTATGTACTATCATGGTAACCATGAATATGACACATCAAAATATAATGATAGAAAGGTAGATAGTAATTATAAACTTGGAAGGAATTTTGAGGATTAAATGAATGAATAAAATTTGTGGTTATTTACAGGGAATAAATTTGACCATTCGATCTTGTCATTATTTATCCGATAAATTATCCTTTGAATGTAGTTGTTATGATATCTCTAGAAATAATATGATTGGATATAATTAGTTTATATTTAATGAGTATTTATTATTAAAATAAATATATAACCTTAAAGAATTTTTATTTATCTGTTACTTGATATTTAATTCTAGTAAATGGGTTTTTATTTTTAAATTAATATCTTTAATTTCTTATATTTTATGTGGATGAAGTATAGGAAAACTACCTAACCCTTATGTTTATAGTGGAAGTTCAAGAAATAATTATGTATTCAATGTTTTCAAAATTTTAAAAGAAATTTCACAATAGATAAATTTATTCACTTAAAAAAATATCAATACATAATTTTTTATACTTTATAAGAATTCTAGTATTAATTTGTTACTTGAAACATAAGTAAAGGGTTTTCAAGCCTATGTATTCTCTCTTATTTTTGATTGATTATCATAAAATTATTTTAAACCTCTAATTATTTTTTTTACCATGAATTCATTTTAATTTTATTTGGATCATGTAGATTCATAAACAATGAGAGGTTATCCAAAAAATATCATTGAACTGATTTCAAAAGATTTTACTACATTAAAATGTGAGTTTTTCAAAAACCATGCCTCTTTATTTGAATTATTCTCTTAACATCGTCAATAACATAAGTAATCATTAAAATTAACCCGAAAAATGTTTATTAAGTATAAAATAATAATTTTATAAAACTAAAATATTTATTTGTTTCCCCCTTTTTAAGCTCTTTTGATAAATATTTCTCATTGTGGTGGTCTTACACTGCCTGTGTGAATGATGATGTTTTCATAAACATACTTATTTCATGGATATTTTTAAAAATTTATTTCATGGTAAAATATAATATTAATATTCAAGTAATTTCATGATTATTATTATTTAATGGTAAAATATTCATTATAAAAATTTAATTAAAAGTAAATAATCACAATCATTTTAAGTGTATAAAAAATATTAATAAGGAATATGTAATAAATGGTAATCATATAACAATCTAATAAAATTCATAACGTCTAGAATGATATGAATTATATTAATTGAAACATACATAGCTTCTAGAACCATTGGACAATAACCTTTGATAAGTACCACCATATCAATGTTATTTTGTAACCATGAACTGAAAATTATCGATATAATTTACAAGAATAATATTAATTTAATAAATAAATAAAACATGATAAAAGGATTATAATAGATAAAATAAATATTTTAAAAAAATTAATGAATGGATTGACTATTTAATATTCAGAGATGGTTCCCATGTCAGTTAGGACTCAAGGTAAGGATTCCTTTCCCACTATATCATTTTTAGAGATATGATCTCTAACACTCTCCAACTCCCTATCTTATATTTACCACTACTTTATTATTGATTTATTTCATGATTATTCTTTAAAAATGTTTATTTAATATATAAAACACATATTAATGATATGTTATTATAAAGGGAAGGCACAAAATTATATATCTCTTAATCGAATTGGTAAATACCTCGTCAGTTCTCAATGAATGGGACATGTGTTGATATCCTTATTTATAATGAAATATGTAAAATTAATAATTGCTTTGTTTAGAATATTTTCAATGATATTTGTACACATATGAAATTACTGAGTGGGATAATATATTTTCTCAAATTATATATGTGGAATTTTCCAACATTTTTTCAGACATTAGAATAAATTCAATACGTATGATAACATGACATATGTCTATGCCACATTTTATGCTCTCTTAGGTTTCTATGATCTTATGATATTTTACTGTTATTCCATTTTTTATGTGATGGTTTATGATACTTAAATTATATTTTACATTCTATGATTATTTGATCTCATGATTTCTAACCCCATGTTTACATTGTTACACCCTCACTATGTGTTATTTCACACCCTTTCTTTTATGCATGCCCCTGAGATATCCCATGTAGTAATAAGAGTACAGCGAAATATAAAATAAAGTATCAATTGGGGAATAAATGACTATGTTAGTTTTAATGGTGTTCCCAATTAACTATAGATGTTCGACCTTTAGATTTATTTTAACACCCTGATACTTTATGGTTTATTTTCTTTTAATTAAATTTAATCTCTTTGATATCTTTAAATGCATGCAATGCTGGATTTAAATGAAAATACTATATTTAAATATTATTTAAACATGACCATTATAGACTAGATGTTATGTTAGAGGGTATGTATAAGAATAACTAAATTATGAATAATATATTGTTTACACACATTCATTGGTTATCTATTCATTATAAATAAAAATAAGTATCATTTTAAAATGAAAGTAATTTTTTCCGAAAAAAATATCTTTTTAAAAGAAAATGGTTTCATTGATTCTAGCATAGTATTCATAAAATTTAATTTTAACACCATTTCAAAATTTATATTTTGTAATAAACATAATTTTTGAAATAAAAATATCCAAATTATATTAGTGTTAATTTTTATGATTTTTTTGAAAAGATTTATTTTTTGATAAATTGTAGAAAATATAGATTTTTAATAAAAATTGACTTTTTATTTAAATTATTTACAAATTTAAATTATATTTAAAATATGTTTGAAAGTGAAATTATTAAAATTATATTATGTTATATAAAATTTAGGTCAGTGTAATCAATTTCATATTGAAATTTAAAACGTCATTTATTTAAGATATTTTTTATTGGAAACCCACTTTTTTGTCGCTCCTAAATGTATAATTTTAAATTATATTCTATCACTTCAATGAACTGAATTTGTAAAAAATAATTCCATATTTTTAATGATAATAATTTATATTATATAAATACTTAAACATAAATTTTTACTAATATGAGTAGTAAAATTTGTAAAAAATATTTATTGTGGTTATGGTAAAAACTAATTTATTAAGGTTTAAACTAAAAAGATAGGTGTTAAAATGACCTAAAAACTTCTAAAAAATAAATTGTATTGACATATATCAGTCTTAACATGCATAAGAGTCTATAATTACCCATTTGGAGTCTTTTACACATCATAATTTTTTTTTGCGTAAATGATTTTTTTGAAAAGTTCCATGTGTGTCCTCTCCCCCACTTAAAAAAGAACACCCCTCTCCACCCTCTTCACACCTACACATCTATTTGGTTCAAAAAATAAATTAACACATCAATTTATTACTCCCAAAAAACCTCATAGATCCCTTGTTCTGATCATAAATCCTTCATATAAAGGCTTTTGGTGCAAACCAAAAGAAGTTACTTGATGAAGAGGTAACATTCATAAATGAGGGATTTCCTTTTATTTATTCTTACACCAACATAAATTAATAATTAATCAAGATAATATAGTATAAATAGTATATAACATATATAAATATGTTATTATGTTAATGGAATAACCTATATCCATATCCACTTCCATCAAATGGGAAAAGAAACCATCAATCGTGTGTATAGTGGACTACCACCTCATAAACCAATATAATTTTTTCCGTAAACACATTTAAATTATGAATATAATGATGAATTTGACACATGTATATGATATTTATTAAATTATTATACTTATTTAATTATAAAATCACATATATATTCTTACTTTCTATTCTGTTTAAAATATGATAAAGTTTCTTGTCTGTTTGGATGACTACCGCCTCATGATGCAATGTGATTCATTTTTTACATACGCTTTTCATAAAAGGTAATAAGAATAAATTTAATAAATAAATTGATATATATTAAATTATATAAATTATTGAAAAATAATATATCATACGCTTCATTACTATCTCACCCATTATGGGAATCATATCATTGCTCATGCATATGTATGGTCTATCATCTCTACGAAGCAATGCGACTCATTTTCCATAAAGAACATTAAATAATTGTTATAATAATGTATGCGATTAGTATATATGATATTTATAAAATTATTATCATTATTTATAGGATGTAACCATATAATATATGCATGAACTGAAAATTTTATAACAAAACATGCTTGAGAAAACTGGGAAATTAACCTCAGAAATAATGAAATATTTTTAAAAAATAGATGGTAAAATATTTTAAGAGGATAATTTAAGATATTAAAATATGAATTTGATTTTGGTATAAATTAACAACTTTCTTAAAACCATTATACATAAGGCTAAATCAAATTAAACCAAAAGGAAGCCTAAGGTAAGGTACTTCATCTCAATTTCCATTTTAGTGATGCATATTTGTTAATATACACCTATTCACTTTTATGTGGTGTATATACTACCAATTTTATGTATTTAACATGAATAACTATTTATTCATAAGTATTAATGTTTTCTTCCATGTTTATTCTTAATGTGTTACAATTTGAAATTTACCAATGAGGTAAAAAATTTATTGTACAACCTCACTTTCTTTCGTGATTATTTACTTTATCTTGAAGAAATCACTTTCTTATGATAATTTTTCGTTAGAAATAAAATTTATGTTAAATATTAATATTCTTATTTGGTGGATATGATTATTTAAAAAACTATATTCCATTTTTATATAAATATCCCACTTTAAATGTTATTTGATTAATTGGAAAAATATTGATAAATTTCTATCCTTTACTCAATATATATATTTGATGATAAGGCATATTGAGTCATGAATTAAATCAATTATTTGATATAGGGTAATTATTTGGACCAAAAGTTATAAGTGTTCCAAGTTATATATATCCCCTAGATGCATCAACAGGTCTCATGAGACAAATCAGTTGGCCAAATCATATGGGGTTTCACCCAGTAGTTTTAAACTGTCTTGAGAAAGGTCTTGATAATAGAGTTATTAGGATTCCTAAGATCATGAAATCTAATAATTAATAATTTTATTCATTTAAAATTCAGTTATTTTTATTATCCATGATATTTTTTCAACAACATTATCTCTATATTCATTTCATTATTATTTTATTTATTATATGGAATGTGTGTTTGATTAGTTACCTTACCATATTGATTATGTCTTATAAAATTATGATAGTCAAGTTATTGATTATATGAAATGTTTTATTTCATTTATATACCTTTATATATTTATTTTTCATTATTAATTCATGATATATTCCATTTCATGTTACCCTTAGTGGGAATTTGACATTACCCTTATTTGGTTTCCTTTCCCCAAGATATATGGAAGAATTAATGAAATAAGTTCAAGGATACGAAATGTTTTCTATTACTATGTTTTCTATTTTATTTTCCTAAGATAAAATGGGTATCATATGTCTATCTAGTTTTAAAAAACATCTAAAATAATTGGTCCTTTGGGATTTGACCCCATGTATCTATACTAGTGTAATAAAGTAGGCAGGGGCTGTAGGTTACATCAGTCGGGGTCATTATAGTTGGTATATGATAAAGTTTAGTAGAAAACATGATATCTATATTAAGGAGAGAAATGATTAGGGAACATAACCGTATGATTGAAATTAATGATAAGTATTTAACAAATTCCTATTTTTTTGGTGATGAATATATTATGTATTTTATCTTAACAAAAAATCCCTATCTAGATACTAAAGTGGACGTGGTTCTAGAACAAACATACATAGGGTTAATAAATCTGAAAAAGTTCTATTGGGATTGAATTGATCATTAATTGGTATATGAAAATGGGCCTTACTGTGCACCTAGTATGACACTTATGAGAGATATTATTTGGATAATTCACATTTTCATTACAAATCATTATGAACAATTTCAAAATAAATATATCCCTAAAGAAATCAAAATTTTGATTCTGGGATTATAAGTGCATAAAATATTAATTTTTTTTGAGTATTACAACATATTTATAAATATGAATTATGATTTAAAATTAATTATTTTGTGATCTAATCTATTATATTCCTTTGTTTAGAAATAAAACCTAGAAAGAAGATGGGTATCAATACTCATGGAAAATGTAGAGATTTCCCTACTGAGAAAGCCAATACAACTAGTATTTGAACCAAACTAATCATGTCTATATTAGGGAAGCTCTAATAAGGTTATCAAAAATAACCTTTTGTGGATAGAGAATATTATTCCACAATGTGATTATCTTATGTTGGGTCACTTAATGTGACATAATACCCCATCATTTATTGGGACAAAAAATCCAATCATAGTTGAGAAGTGTATTATGTATCTAGAGAATATATTTATGCCATGGGATTTGATGAAAAGAAAAAGCTTACACATATTGTGTATCATCTAAATGAGAAGGATGATCACTGGTGATTGTTCATCCAGAATACTAGAGAGGATGAGGACATATAACTCATGGAATGATGGATTTTATGAATACATTCTTAAAAAAATATTCCCCTCACGAGTAATAAACTGAAATTAAGAGAAAGTTCATAATATTAAATAAAAAGGAATAAAAATGTATTGTAGAGTATGATGTTATATTATCAATTTTATCCATGTATGATACATATTTCATACATAACATGGAGTGAATGTAGGATTGAAATATGATTGTCGATGCTCAATTACAAGAGGGGGGGGGTGAATTTTATACTTTAAAAATTCCTTTAGATCCTTTAATGTTGATATAAAAAATTCTATGTTTAACCAAGTTAAACAAGGTAAATTCACAAGACAACTTAGTTCTACAAACTTACTAGGTTCTAGATATATGGTTCTGGAAATGAAACTTAATAAAAGTTTAGAAAGAAAAGGATTCTACCATAATGCATATAGAATCTTACTAATCAGAGTATACAAGTACAAAAAAGTATAAGATAGTTATACTTTTCTTATGAATAAAAATGTAGCGGAAAATAAACTTGAAACAATACAAGTAAAAAGTATGAATTCTTTTAACCAAAAGATTAGGGTATTCAACAACCTTGGATAAAGGTCCCTTGATTTATACATTCAAGAAAGACCGTCTTACCCACACAAGGGTAAGCCCTTAATAAGAATATCAGAGTCTGTATTGCTATCCCTACAAGCCCTTGAAATTCATGGTTGTCAGCACCTCTATCTTATTTATCAAGAAAATCATCGAGCTTTACGGTAGTCAGCACCTCTGTCTTCCTATCCCTAGAAGTCCTTGATTATACACAACAACAATCAGAGTCGCAAAAAGCAATATGAACAAGATGTTCAGTACACACAAATCATGAGAGTCTCTCTCTATAAAAATCACTTCAACAACATGTCATTCCTTGATTTATGGATTGTTCTATCAATATTGTACTCATTAAAATGAGCTCTTATTTATATTCATTTCTCCAACGATTAGCTCCCTCCTCCAATGATCATGTTTTTCCTTGAATCTTGGAGGGACCTGTACACATGTCACTCAAACAATGGTTAATTAGAAACAGAATGTACGACATCATTTTATAACCAAAACAAGGGCAAAAAAAACATGGTTGCTTAACCAAATACATTTTTTGGAGTCTAAAGAAAAATAATGTTCGGAGTCTATGTAAATAAACACTTGGATACTATTAATTATAAATATCCTGATTCTATTTTTCAAAGAATTTGGAATCAGAATTCTATAGATTTTGGAGTTTGAATTCAAATGGATTTAGAGTCTGAATTCTAAGGAATTCACTACATGAATTCAGAATAATTCGGAGTCTGAATTTATAGAATTTGGAGTCTAAATTTCAGATATTTTAGAGTCTGAATTTTAGAGAATTTGGATTCCGAATTTAGAGAATTTAGAGTCTGAATTCAGATAATTCAAAGTCAGAATTCTGAACAATTTAGAATCAAAATTTTGAGGAATTCGGAACCTGAATTCGGAACCTGAAAACAGAATACTCTATATCTAAGTATTTATAAGATTCCAAGGTTTTTAGATATGAAACCAAATTTTACACTTATAAATAAAAAGAGTTATATATGAATAATGAAATCAAAGGTAAGGAGAAAATTTTCATGCTGAAGGAAAATTTTCCTTATTAAGAAAAATCTTAGGGGAAAGAAAATTTTCCTTGAGATAAAGTGTTTGTGATTTTCAAAACATAAAGAAATGAACAATTCATAAGGAAACCTTATTGACTCAAAAATCTCCCCCTTTTTGGGAAGCAAAAACATCCTTAAGAAAAATAATCTACAAACTTAGAAATTTTATGGACTTGAAAATAAAAACTTATCTCTCTTTGCTTATGGATTATAGTGAATATAACTAACTCCCACATAGGCTTTGGAAAGACTAAGGATAATATTATTGATTTCCTAAATGAGACATTATATTATATTTCATGCGAAAATATTCATTAATATGAACTTCCATTAGATGAACTCCCCTTTACATAGGGAAACATCTTCTTTATTTAGTATTCTTTTTATCATTCCTTTATCCCCCTTTGTGATTTTTAAAAAGGAATAAAAGGAATGAAAAAATTGGTACCTAAAACATTAGTACTAAACAACCACAAACAAAATATATAAAGAACAACCAAAATTTCATTAATGTTGAAAGCATTTGTACAAGGAAAGGTACAAAAAATGATCATAATGGAAAGAAATTATCCTTATTTCTCTTTTGGAATCATCTTCTTCACAATGGTTTTTAGATTTTTTGAGCTCCTTGTGATCTTCTTCCATATGCTTTAGCAGATGATCCAGATCTTCATTCTTTTTCTCCAAGGATTTAATTTTTTTTCCTGAGCCTTAAGATATTCTGCTTGAGCTTTCAACACTTCTTCTTTTTTAGAAAGCTTCTCTTCAATCTCAATTCTGAGATCTGTTTCCCTCTTCCAATTCATGGCCACAGAGTCAAGCTTTCCATTCATATCCTTAACTTCCTGCTTCTGAGAATTCTGTTCCAGGCTTAACTTTTCCTCAAAACTATTTGAATGATCCTTGATCTTCCCATCTTCGGTGTCAAAATCATCCTTTAAATTATCATGAAATTCATTGAGGATTATCATTTCTTAAAATTTCTTCTTTGACCAGCTTTTAATCTTCTTACGAGATCTTTTATGAGCCACATAACCAATGAAGAAGGTTTTTAAATCTGCCTCTAGACTGAAACATTTATCCATAACCATGGAAACTGAATCTGATTTCTGATTTATCATATGCTGAAGCATCTGGAATCTTATTTCTATGATTGGGAATAATGGAATAGTACCAACCATCTTTTTCAATGACTGAACAACAAAATCATGTCTAAGGAAAGATGATCTGAATCTGAGTGTTTGGTTAGTTAGGATTATTTTTCAATGTCCTCAACTTTCCTCTTTGATGAAGCACCAACATCTTTCATCTTCACCACATATTTAATAGGTGTATCTACTGCCACCTAATTTACCTTATCAGCTCTTAGAATGATCTCTTCTGCCTTGGGAAATTCATGCTCACTATCAAATATCTAAAAATTTTGTCTTCCTCAACTTCCTCTTTCTCTGCATCATCCACTATATCTTCCGGATGAATGAAGTCATGATTACTGCTTTCATCATCTGTTGGATTATTCACTTCTTCCTAACCCTTATCTTCATTCCCTAGTATAGCAAGTTTTAAGGATTCAGTTTGGGAGGTTTGGATCTACAATTTTACAGATGGACTTTCCTTTTCATGGTAATCCTCTATTTGCTTTATTATATCTTTTGAATCACAACTGCCTTCTTCTTCTTCTTATACTTCTTCAACTTCTTCTTCTTTAACTATTTCTTCTTCATGATGTGATTCCAGAATCAGCACATTCTTTCACGGAGTCTCTGTTAAGGGTTATAATAAATAAGATTATGGTACCAAAATTTGTTCAGATGCTTTCTTAGCATCTTTGATAAGAGATTGTACTATATTGGCCTCATACATCTTATTCTTTTTCTTCATCTCTTTCTGTTGGTTCTCATGATATTCATCAGCCTTTATTCTAAAGTATTTTGCCTCAGTAGGATCTAATCCAAATTTAGGATCCCATTCCTTCTTGGTCTTCTTATCTTCTCTCCACTTAGCCACTACTTCATCAGAATAAGCTTTTTTCATATTTGGCTTCGGTGGTGTAGACTAAATTTCCTTATCCACATGGGTTTTTATTTTCTATTTCAGTTTCTTAGCCTTTCTATTCCTTCAGCCTTTTTAGAGGTTTTAATAAATTCTGGTTTCTTTGAAAAATATTCTACTTCTTCTTTAGATAGATCATAAAATTATCTTGATTTATTAGAGAAGCCAACCTTCATCCACCTTAAGGTATCATCACTCAAAAACATTACCTTGTAATTTCTCAGCTTGTAACTGCATGGAATTCTAAAATATTCTAAACAGATAACTATAATCTTTGAGAGAATATCCAGATACATAATGATTACTAAAAATAAGGAATGGAAATATAGCTTTCAAATTACTTAGGAAATATTATTCATAATGAGGAAAATTCTTCTAGAAGAACTTTAGATTACGTAAAATGACTACGAAAAAAATTCTAACTATAAAAAATTTATATTACAAAAACTTTAGAGTATGAAAAATATGACTATAAAAAATTTTAACTACAAAAAATCTTAACAATAAAAAATTTTAACGAAGAAAAACTTTAACTACAAAAAATTCAATTTACAAAAAAATGTTGACTATGAAAAATTTTTGACTACGAAAATTTTTGACTATGAAAATTTTTGACAATGAAAATTTAGATTACAATAATTTTTGACTCTGAATGTTTAGATTACGAAATGTTTGGACTTTGAAAATTTATATTTTGAAAAAAATTTGAATAACAGGAAAATGTACCCCCCCTATTAAAAAGTGTTTATTACTGTAAGAAGATAGGTTTAAAAAAAAGTTAATATGGAAGATTACATTACCTTAATCATTCCTAACTTCTATTTAATGTATTAAAATCTATCTAAGGGTAAAGATTTTGTGTAAATAGAAAAAATTTGTTCATGCATTCTGATAAAATGAAGAATGATATATCCTTTTTATGTGTGATCCCTAAGAAAGTGATGCCTAATATCTATGTGGTTTTCATGAGAGTGATGTGCATGTTTTTTGCATAAGGAAATGGCACTAGTATTATCACACATTATTTGTTTTTTTGGTAAAACTCATTCCATAGTTTGTGAGTTTGTGTTGCATCCACAAAACATGAGCACAACATCTTCCAGCAGATACATATTCGGATTCAGCAGTGGAAAGTGCTACTGAGTGTTGTTTTTTTCTTGACCAAGAAACTAATGAATCTCCTAATAAATGAAAAGTTCTGGTTAATCCTTGACTAGTTTTTTCTTAGAGAGTTTACATAAGTTCCTAAGGTTACTGTGTCCTAACCTTCTATTCCATAAATTAGAATAATCTTCCATTGCACTAAGACAAGGTAGATCTTGGCTCCTAAGGTCTTTTATGTTTAGTGTGTATACATTCTCTTGCCTATTGGTAGGAAGAATAAACTCTTCCTTGGAATTGTGTACTAAGCACTTATCATTCCTAAAATTCACAAGATAACCTTCACCACATAATTGGATTATGCTAATAAGGTTGTTCTTAAGACCCTTAATAAATAAAACATTCAAATACAATGTTTTTCCTAGAAGAAAAATGTTACACACACCAATAATTTCTCCTTGAGCATTATATCTGAAATTTACTTTTCCTCTTTTCATCTTGATAATATTTTCAAAGAAGTTTTTGTTACCAATCATGAGCCTAGAACTTCTACTATCCATTTACCATGTATTGCTATTGGTACTTTATTTACTTTCCTAAAAATAATAGTGTTAGACTTTTAGAGCCCAAACATTCTTGGATCCAGAAACTTCAGAAAGAAAATTTTTAGGAATCCACATTTTCTTAGAAAAATAAGATTTATGAAAACCTAAAGACTAAGTTTTGTTTAAGGAACAATATTTTTTCCAATGCCCACCATAATGACATTTAGTGCAGAATAGAGCACTTTTGGGAACAAAACAATTATTACTAAAAATAGGTTTTGAATGAGTATAACCAAATCAATAATTATTCCTTAGAGGTCGAATTTGGGAATACATCTTATCAAAGTTTTCCTTACCTATGGTAAAGTTTGAATACCAATTCTTCAAGGAAAATATTTCTGACTTTAGTATAATAACTAAGTTTTTATCCTAAAAAACATTAGTTTTAACACTAGAGTTAGTCTCTAAAATATTTTTCTTAGAAATCACTTTTTCTATATCCTAAGAAAGTTGATCACTCTTAGAATTAACTTCCTCAAGGGTTTTTGAAATACTTTTAAAATCATAAATTTTCTTATCAAGATATTTAGAAAGATCTAATACTTATTAATAAGAATATAATTTCTAGAATTTTCCTTATCAAGATTTTTCTTGACTTTAGAATTTTCATTCTCAAGAAGCTTAGAAAACCTAGACACTTCTTCATAAGTAGGAAAAGTATAATCTTCATCAGAAGATGATTCTTCATTCGAAGATTCATAATATTTATTATCACTATAATTAGCATTCAAGGATACATTGGTTATAGATTCAACATTGTGTACCTTGGCCATCAGACAATGATTTTCGATAAGTAATCTGGCCAATAAACCAAGATTCTTCTGACTGAAAGATTCATAATCTAAGGATTCATCAGAAGAGTCTCCACCACTAGAACTCCAGGATTCATTAGCTTTCAAAAGTTTTTTAACTTTAACTTTGCAGAACTTCTTTCTATTTTTCTCATAATTATTTTCCATTCTATCCTTTCTCTTAAGCATATGACCATCTGGCCTAATATGCCCTGCTCTTTTTCATTCATAACAAGTGACTTCAGAATCTTTCTTGTCTCTTATTTATTTATTCCTATATCTATAATGAAAGTATTTCTTCCCAAATATCTTTTTCATCCTTCGAACAGGATTAGCTAGTTCATTCTCAGAATGTTCACATTCACTTTATTCAGATAAAACCATGACTTTATTTGACTTGGATCTTGTAACCATTTCATGAGTCTTGACTTTAGAAGTAGTAAAGGCTACACATCCACTATCATTCTTCTTTTTGTTCAAATCAACATCTCTTTTCATTCTTGTCTCATGTTGAAGAAGAGTTCAAAAAAGCTCATCAAGAGTAATCTGAGATACCTTCCTGTTCTCATCAATAACTGTTCTCTTAAATTCCTACTCATTAGGAACGATATCTATAATCTTTTCCATAAGTGCCTCATCATATAAAACTTTTTCACCCATTGATTGTAAACTGTTAACAATAGTTATTAACATTTTTTGTACCTTGCACACTGGTTCTTCATAAGGAAATAGAAATCCATGATATTGTGCTATAAGCATGGATCTTCTAGTTTCTATAACTTTGGATGTACCAAAATGAGTAACCTATAATTACTTCCAAATAAAATTTGAAGATTACTAAGAAGAAATCTGACTATATATATTCCTGGTCATGGAACACAACAAAGTATTGTGTTCCTTGTAGTTTAGTTGATATTCTTACTTTTCTTGATTAGTAAAAGTTCTGTCTTCTTTATTAGAAATCTTGTAATCTCTAGTAAGTATAACAAATTTTTCTACTCCAGTATTAGTAACAAATGTCTTCATACGATCTCTCCAATATTCATAATAATTCCCATCAAATATAGGTGTTCTAGTAGGATTACGATTATCAATCGAACCAACATTCATTCCTTCCATCTAAAAGAAAATATCATTCCACAAAAACATGTTAATAATAAATGTTTATAAACAAGGATAAAAATTATATGTAAGGAAAATATATTCAGAACAATGAAAACATGATCAAGAAAACATATATGTGAATATAAGTATTTCAGAGGCCTCATCTGATACCAATTTTAGGATCGAAATATGAATGTAGATGCTCAATTATAGGGGGGGGGGTAAATTTTATACTTTAAAAATTCATTTGGAACCTTTAAAGTTGATATGAAACATTCTATGTTTAAAAAAGTTAAACAAGGTAAATTCACAAGACCTCTTAGTTCTAAAAACATGCAATGTTACAGATATATGTTTCTAGAAATAAACATTAAGAAAAATTTACAAGGAAAAAGAATCTACCTTAAAGCGTATAGAATCTTACTAGTCAGAGTATAGAAGTACAAGAAACTATAAGATAGTTATACTTTCCTTATTAATCAAAATTTAGTGGAAAATAAACATGAAACAATACAAGTAATAAGTATGAAATATTTTAACCCAAAGAGTAGGGTATCCAACAACCTTGGATAAAGGTCCCTTGATTTATACTTTCAAGAATGTCTGTCTTACCCACACCAAGGTAAGCCCTTGATAAGAATATCAGAGTTTGTCTTGCTATCCCTGTAAGCCATAAAACTTCAAGGTAGTCGACACCTATGTATTCTTTATAAAGGATGTCCTGGAGATCTAAGGTAGTCGACACATCTGTCTTCCTATCCCCAGAAGTCCTTGATTGTACACAACAACAATTAGAGTCACACGAAGCAATATGAACAAGTTGTTCAGTACGTATAAAGCATGAGAGTCTCTCCCTCTAGAAATCACTTCAACATCATGTAATCTTTAGATTGATGGATCAGTCTGTCAGTATTGATCTCGATCAAATTAGCTTCTATTTATAGGCATTTCTCCAATGATCGGACCCTCCTCCAATGGTCATATTTTTAATTAAATCTCAGATAGACCTGTACACTTGTGAATCAAACAATAGTTAATTAGAAACAGAATGTATGAAATCATTTTATAAATAAATCAAGGGTAAGAAAAATATGTTTTCTTAACCAAATCCATTTTTTAGAGTCTAAGGAAAAATAAATTTTAGAGTCTATATAAATAAACACTTGGAGATTATAAATCATAAATATCAAGATTCTATTTTTCAAGGATTTAGGAATCAAAATTCCATAGATTTTGAAGTTTGGATTCCAATGGATTCAGAGTTTGAACTATAAGGAATTTGGAACATGAATTTAGAAAAATTCGGAGTATGAATTCATAGGAATTCAGAATCTCAATTCAGAGTCTGAATATCAGAGAATTCAGAACCTAAATTTCAGAGAATTCAGAATCTGAATTTCAGAGAATTTAGAATATGAATTTAGAGAATTTGGTGTATGAATTCAGAGAATTTTGAGTATGAATTCAAAGAATTTAGAATCTAAATTTTAGAGAATTTGGAGTCTGAATTTAGAAAATTCAGAATTTGAATTTTAGAGAATTCAGAATCTGAATTCAGAGAATTCGGAGTCTGAATTCAGAGAATTCAGAGTCATAATTAGGATCAATTCAAAATTATAATTTTGAGGAATTTTGATCTTGAATTTAGAACCTGAAAAGAGAATACTCTATATCTAAGTATTTATAATATTCCAAGGTTTTTAGATATAAAACCGAATTTTACACTTATAAATAAAAAAAGTTAGACAGGAACCATAAAAACCAAGGTAAGTAGAAAATTTTCTTGGGGAAGGAAAATTTTCCTTATTAAGATAAATATTAGGGAAAATAAAATTTTCTTTGAGATAAATTGTTTCTGATTTTCAAAACATAAAGAAATAGAAAAGTCATAAGGAAACATTATTGACTCAACAGTGAAATATTAACTATTTCATTAAATAGATTAAGGGATGTATTTAAAGGGAACTCGTTGGTCAAAAATTTTCATCATAAGTTGAAATAGTTTTTTGTTCCATAAGAATGTATAAGTAATTCAGTATATCCTATATGTTAAAGTTAAATAAAAAAATAATAATTAAAATGAGAATAAAGGAATAGGGAATGAATTATATAAGAAGAAAATAATGATGTAATTTCCACATTGTGGGAATTGTGGAAAGAATCATCTTGAGAAATTCTTGATGGGAATGAAAGTTTGTTACAAGTGTGGAGATGAGGATCATTATACTACAGAATGAAAGGGGAATAAATAAAATTATTTTGTTTAGTGTTTCAACTATTTATAGATGGGGAAATATGAAAATGAATTCCCAAAGAATCAAGGTAATCTACCACAAAAGAGTACAAGGGGAGAAGGCCAAGCTTATGTGAACCCTATAGCTGAATTAGAAGTACCAAATGATGTGATGGAAGGTACATCAATTTGATCATTTAAATTTTATAATGTTTTATTTGATTTTGGATCCTCATGCTCTTTTATATATTCAATGTTTTCTAGAAAAATTATATATTTCTCTATCACTTTAAGAAGAGAGTTTCTAATAAAAACTCATTGTAGAAGTCACACTATAATAACGATGTGTCAAGATGTCATCATTATGACACATAAACAAGCTTTATTTTCTGACCTTATTATCATACATATGGTTGACTACGATATAATCATTGGTATGGATTGGATTTAAAAATATGATAAAAATATATTTTTAAATAATAATGATATTACCATTAATAATGAAGATTTATAATTCCATATCTTTAGAGTAAATACATCATCTTTTGAGACATGTATAGATCCACCCCGAGTATCTCTTCTGAATGAGTTTTTTAGGGAAGAAGAGTAGACAAAATCTACATATAGTTAAGGTGATATTTGTATTCAAGATTTACCTATTGTATGAGGAAAAATTGATGTATTTCTTGAGGAATTACATAGACATCCAACATAGAATGAAGTCAATTTTCTATCAATTTAATCCATGATGTTATACCAATATCAAATAATACTTGTAGAATAGACATTATGGAATTAATAGAGTTTCAAAAATAACCAGAGTTGTGTGATAAGGGATTCATTGTCCCTTGTGTTTCACTATGGGGAGATCATGTTCTCTCTATTAAGAAGAAAATGGATCCATGAGTCTTTCTATTGATTGTAGTTAAATTAATGTTATTATGATAAAAAATGTATTGTATTCTCACATTGATGACTTATTCGATCAACTTCACGGAGCTCAATATTTTTCAAATATTGAAATTTATTCCAGGTGTTAATAATTGTATGTAAAGATAGAAGACATTCTGAATAAATATTTAAAAATGAGGTATGATCATTATGATATTGTAGTAATTCCTTTTGGTTTGACTAATGAAACCTCTATTTTTATCAATCTAATTAAAAGAGTACCGAAGGAATATGTTGATGATTTTTTTGTAGAATTCATTGGTCGTATTTCACTGTATTATTAAAGATATGAGTACCATGATAATAACTTGTACATTATTCTTCAGGCTCATAAAAGGAAAGATTTATATGTGAAATTTATTAAGTTTTATTTTAGGAATCAAGAAGTTTCTTTTCTTGGAGACATTGTCTCTAAGGATAAAATATCACTTGAAACGTTGAAGACAAAGTAATTCATAGAATGTCCTACACCAATAGATATACTGAAGGTACATAACTATATTAGTTTGACATGTTACTATATTTTATTCATTCAGAATTTTTTCCAATTTTCTATGATGTTATCCATGCTTACACGTAAAGGGGTTATGTTCGGTTGGAAAATAAAATTTGAAGAATGTTTTTGATGAATAGAAGAAGAAATTTTTCAATGCTATGATTTTAACTCTACTATTTGGAATTGATGGGTTTGTGAGATATAGTGATTTATAAAATAAGGGACTTGGTTATATCCTGATGAGAAATGATAAAGATATGCACCAATAAAATTAAATACTTGTGAACAAAACTATACAACCCATGATCTTCAGTTGGGTGCAGTAATATTTTATTTGAAGATTTTGATACATTGTCTCTATGGTAAAAGATGTGAGATATATGCATATCATAAAAGACTAAAATAGATATTTTCACAGAAAGTGATCAGTATAGAAAAAATGAGATGGCTCGAGCTACTCAAATATTATGATTTCTCAATACCAACCACCTGGGGAATGAAAATAAGGTAGTAGATGCATTATGTTGGAAAGATCATGGAGTTCTGACCCAAATGAGGATTGAGAGGTATCTGATGTTCATATATCATATAAATATGGATATTGGAATTATTATAGAAAGTGGATCATTACTCATTTATTATATAATTATTAAACAAACTTTATTATAAAAAATAAAAAAGTATCAATATGATGATGAGAACTTTCTAAGGAAAATTAAATCTTTGAATGATAGGAAATTAATAGAATTTTTTATGAAGACGGTGTTCTGAAATTGGAAAAAAGATTATGTGTTCCAACTATAAATGAGATAAAAAGGAAATTTTTGGATAATGTTCATAGATTGAAATTCTATATACCCAATGGTTGCACAAAGGTGTATAGGGATTTGAGGGAACATTTTTGTTGGGATTAAATAAAGAGGGAAATTACTAATTATGTGTCTAGATGTTTGTTTTTTAAACACGTGAAAGCTCTGAGACAACATCCTAGAGGAGTTATGAGATCTCTTCCTTTTCCAGTGTGGGAATGGGATGAAATTACTATGGGATTTTTCATAGGAATACTATCAACTCATAGAATTAATTATTGAATATGGGTTATAATTGATCACTAAACAAAATATACACATTTCCTCACTATAAGAGAAGAGTTATGTATCGACCTCTTTGAAAGTCTATATATAAATGATGTTTTAAAAATTCATGGTGCACATATTTTGATTGTTTTTTATCGCGATCCCTATTTTACATCAAATTCTATAATTGTTTTAAAAAGGCTCTTGATACTAAGCTTCATTTGAGCATTTCCTACCACATTTAAATTGATAGATTATATGAAAATACTATTCAAAAAATGGAAGTCAATTTGATCTCATTCTCAATTTTCTTTCATGGTATGTGGGATTAGTATTTACCTTTGGTATAGTTTCCATATAAAAATAGTTTCTATTCATGTATTCAAATGGTTCCATATGAAGAATTATATGGACATAGATTTAATACTACAACTTGTTGGGATGATGTGGGTTAAAGGAAACTTGTATTCCAAGAGATTTTTGAAGAAGAAACAGTAAAGTTAAAGGTTATTCAACCTTAGGTAAAAGTAGGAAAAAATGTTATGATGATAATCAGTGGAAGGATTTATAATCCCAAGTGGAATATAATTTTTAATTAAAAGAATCTCCATGGAACAATGTCATAAGGTTTGGTAGGAAAGGGAAATTGAGACCTAGGTAAATTTTAATATTCAAAATCCATGAAATATTAAGAGTTTTTTCTTACTGAATTTCTATTCCATGAAGTCTCTCAAATTAATATGTTCTCTTCCATATATCATTGTTAAGACATACAATCTAGACCCAACACAAGTTCTCACCTATGACCAAATATAATTGAAACATAATATATCATACATTGAAGAACCAATAAATATTCTTGATACTAGATAGAAATTATTAAGTAATCAGATGACTCAACAGTTAAAGGTGCTTTGTAGAAATCCTAAAAGGGAAGAAGAGAGATGGGAACTATAGGATATTATGAAAAAGAACCACCCTCATCTGTTTAGAAGGTAATATCCTTGAAATTTTGAGTAATCTTTTTTAGTGGGGAAGAATGTAACATCCTGAGATATTATTAATTTTTTTTATTTTAATTAAATTAAATCACTTTGATAGTTTTTGATGCATGAAACACCAGTTTTAAATAAAAACACTATTTTAAAATATTATTTAAACATTACTGCTATAACATAAATGTTAAGTTAAAATATATGAATAGGAATAAGAAAATTATGATAAATATATAGTTTAAACATGTTAATTTTTCATCTATTCAATTTTAATAAAAAATAATCATTAGAAAGTAAAAGGAATGTTTTCTGAAAAGTACTATATTTTCTAAAGAAATCAGTTTCATCGCTTCTAGAGAACTTATGATAAAATAATTTTTTGAAACTTTTAGAAAAATTATTTGTCAAAATTATCTTCTTTTTTTAAATTATCATATCTAAATTTTCTTATATTGAGTTTTTTTATTTTTCAGAAAATATTCATATTTTGATGAATAGTTAAAACACTAATTTTTATTAAAAACTAAAATTTTGTTTAAATTAATTAAGAAGATAAATTATATTATAAATTGATTTAAAAGTAAAATTAGTAAAATTGTATTATAAAATATAAAATTTAGTTTAGTGGAATCAATTTAATATTTAATTTTGATATTAAAACCTCCTATACTTTTTATATTTTCTCTTTAGAAACATGTTTTTCATCATGTTCACGAGTACAATTTTAAATTGGATTCTTACACTTCTATGAATTGAATTTTGAAAAAAGTATTTTTTTTGGAATAATAATTTATATTATTTTTTAACATCAACTTAATTTTTTATCATTATAAATAGTAAAAGTAGAAAAATTATGTATTGTGGTCAAGGTAAAAACTGATTTTCCAGCGGGTAAACTAAAAACGTAAGTGTTAAATGATCAAAAACTTGTCCAAACCACATTGGGTAGAGATATTTTGACCATAAAACATGTAAGGTTCTTTAATTAACCATTTTGAGGCTATTTTACATGATAAAAATATGGGTGTGATTGATTCTTTTAAAAAAATCCTTGTTTGTCCTCTCCCCCACTTATAAAAGGCCACCCTCTCCTCCACTATTCACACATACAAAGCCATATGGTTAGAAAAAAATGAAAATTTAAATTAATTACTCCCCTAAAAACCTCCTAGATCCATTTTAATGATCATAAATTCATCCTAGAAAAGATTTTGGTGAAAACTAAATGAATTTACCCAATGAAGAGGTAATATTCTTAAACGAGACCTTTCATTTCATTTTCTCTTACACCTCAAAAAAATTATCTAATCATGATAACATGATAATGATAGTATTCACCATGTAATTATATGTTTCTATTTTAATGAAATAACCTATTTCCATATGCTCTTCCATAAAATTGGAAATGAAACTGTTGATCATGCGTACGAAAGACTACCGCCTCACAAACCAATATAATTTTTTCCCATCACTACCTTTCAAGTATGGATATAATTATGGATTTAAAACATTTATATGATATTTTTATATTATTATACTTATTTAATTATAATATCCCATATACCTTCTAACATTACATTCTGTTTGAAATATTATAACGTTTCTCGTGTGTGTAGAGGACTACCACCTCACGAAGCGATCTGATTCATTTTTCACATATGCTTTACATGGAAGCTAATATTAATAAATTTAATGAATATATGTTATATATATTAAATGATATAAATTATTGAAACTTAATATACAATAAACTCCCTTACCCAATCAAACATTAAGGGAATGATATCATCTTTAATGTGTAAGTACAACCTACCATCTACATGAAACAATGTGACTCATTTTATATGCCCAACATTCAATAATGGTTAAAATAATACATATAATGATTAAATATAATATTTATAACATTATTATCATTATTTATATGATTTTACTATATAATATATACAAGAACTGGAACTTTCATGACAAACCACATATGAGAAAACAAGGCAATTAACACATGAAATAAAGAAAACAATGAAATATTACTATCAAATGGGTTGTAAATGTTTTAATGGGATAATATGTGATATTAGAAATATAAATATGGTTCTAATATACATTAATAAAATTCTAAAAACCATTATATATAAGGTTAATTCACTTTTAACCAATAGGAAGCATAAAGTAAGCGACTTCGTCTCAATTTCCATTTCCTTGAGACATATTTGTTAATATGCACATATTAACTTTTATGTGGTGCATATATTGACCCTTAAATGTATTTAACATGAATACATATTTACTCAAGATTATTGATATTTTTTCTTCAGGTTTATTATTTAAGGGGTTAAAATTAAAAATTTACCAAATTAGTAAAGAATATATTGTACAACTTCCCTTTCTTTTTTCATTGATTACTTTATCCTAAAATAATCACCTTATTATTATAATTTTTCATTAGAGATTAAATTTATATTAAATATAAGTTTTATTTTATTGCGGTTATTTTTATTTTATAAATATTATATAAGTTTTACATATAATGTTTAATTTGAATGTTATTTGATTAACTGTATAAATATTGATAAAACCATATCCTTTACCCAATATGGGAATTTTATGATAAGGAATATTGATTCATGAAATAAATAAGCTATTAAATATATGAGGAATGATTTTTACATGTAGTTATAGGTGGGTTATGGTTATAACTATCCCCTAAATGCATCGGCAAGTCTTATAAGACAAATCAGTCTTCCGAATTAGATGGGTTTTTACCCTAAGGTTTTAAATTGTCTTGAGAATGGTATTGACATTGAGGTATCATGATGCCTAATATAATGATGTCTCTTTAATTTAGAATTAATTTAATATTATTATCCATAAAATTTTCACAATGATATTATCTATGGATTCATTTAATTCACATTTTATTGATTAAATAGAATGCGTGATTAGCTATTTACCTTATTATATGGATTGTGCCTTATCAAATTATGATAGTAAAGTTGTTGATTAAAAGAAATATGTTGTTAGTTATTTACCTTTACATATGTATTATTATTTATTGATACATGTTTTATTCCATTGTATGTAACCCTTACAGTGCATTTGATCTTAACCTTATTTTTTCCCTCTTCCCAGGACATGAAGAAGAATTCTTAGAATGAGTTCAAAGTTGCTAAATGTTTTTCATTACTATTATTGGTATTTTTTCCAATGTAAAATGGGTATAATATATGTATCTAGTTTTATAAAACTACGAATCTGATTAGTCCTTCAGTATTTGACCCCTTGTATCTATGCCAATGTAATAAAGTATGTATCAACTCTATGTTAATAGAGTCAGAATCATTACATTTATTAGAATATTGTATGGATATTTATGCTAAAAATATTGTAATAATATGTCTATGAGATTTGTGTTTTTACATTTGGTATGAATAGATGGGTTTATATAACATTATAGGTTTGGATTTCATTGATTTAGGATAATTTAATAGATTCAGATACTATCATAGGATAATAGGTTTGAGGGGGTCATTAATTCAATGTTATAAATACTCTATTAAGGTCTAATGAGATTTTATTTTAAGGTTATTAATGATATTTTAGGATTATTTTATAATTTTCTAGGAATAATGCATGTTTATGATATAGATAACTTTAAGGGTTGGTATATTCTTTTTATTAAGGAAATTATAGTTATTTGGGACAAAGGGTTATTTTATTTTAAGAAGAAAATTTGAAAATTATAGATAAATTTTATGTTAAAAGGTGAATTTATTACAAGGTTATCAAGGTTATTTTAGAAGAATTTTATTTTATTTTTGGAATTTAGGTATATATTTTCTAGTTTAGGATTTTATTTCAAACATGTTAATATTATATTAGGGATAAATATTGAGTTACATTTTTATAGTATATATGTTAAAGGTGATCAATAATTTTTTAAAAAATAATATGCAATTTTTTGATTATTTTTGGGGTTTAATAATTTTTTGGTTGAAGGTTTTGTTGATTTTAGAGAATATATAATCACAGTTTTCTTGATTATTTGGTTTAACTATATTTGGTGATTTAGGTAATGTTATGATTTTTTTCATATATAATTGTTTCATATATTAAAAAAATCATTTGTTTATGATTGGGGGAATATTATTTACCCATGTTGAAAAAATAAGATGTTGGAGTTTTTATTAGTAATAATCTATATGCTTGAATATTCAATATAAAGGTTTTAAGAGATAAGAAATTGTGATCTTTTTATTTATTTTATAATTAGTTAAAAAGTTAAATATGTAATTTATGTAAGTAGGGGAATAATGTAAAAACTGGGATTTTATCATGTATCATGTTTTTATAAATTAAATGTTTGTTATAATATGAGTCTTCATTCTTAGTATGATAGTTTGAATAATTTCATCAATGACATATAAATGTAAAAATGGATCTTTAATTAATCTCCATTAGAAGGTGAAGGTAGTGTATGTTGGCATTTCCTTCTATTTTTTTCTTTTTTAATTTGGAATTTATTTCATTATCATACCCCATACACTAATAAAACATCGTTATTTATTTATTTTTTAATAAATGGTTTTGACCCCCAACACGTTTTGATAATAAATTCTATAAATTATGATAAGAATGTTGGTATAACATTAAATAAATTAATATTATTACCTACCAGGTGATGAATACACTATATAAGATCCTTATGAGTATAATTGGATAGTAAGAAAAAATTTAAAAAGGAATTGAAATAAAGTTATCATTGTTGGTAATAATTATGAGATCTCAAAAAAAAATACAGGATGTAATTGGTTTTTTTAGTTAATATTTTTTTTTTGAAAATTAATATATGTCATAAAGAAAGTTTAATTTAATTATTACATGTTTTTTAAATCAATTAAAGGTATTTTTATTTTGATTTTAAAATGGTGAGTTTCTCATATTTCATGTGGATGTATATTATTGAATAACTACATTTTTGGTAGTTTTTTTGGCTTTACATGGTAGTATAAACCATTTATAAATGACCAATGGTGGTTTACTAAAACCACCATGGATATCTATCTTGGGGATTTTTTCTTGACTTATTTTTTTACTTATCATTTACCATTTATTATTTATTTATTTCTAATTTTAATTTTCTAATTTTTGATTATTTATTTATTTTTATCTATTTATTTTTATTTATTTAAAATTATTTATTCATTATTTATATATTAATTATTTATATATTAGTTATTAATTATTTATTCTTTCTATATATTTTATATTAATTGTTATTATTTATTTATTTTATTATTTATTATTTATTATTTATTATACAATATTTATTAATCACTAATCATTATTCACTATTCATTATTCATTACTTATTATTCATTATTCATTCTTGATTATTAAATATTCATTTTCATTATTCATAATTCATAATTCATTATTCATTATTTTTCATTTATCATTTATAATTTTTCATTTATTTTCATTTATTATTATTTTTTATTTATCATTTATTAATTTATTTGTAATATTTTATTCTTCAATCAAATCACTTCTTTCACTCACACACTAGAAAATGGAAAAATATTTATAGGTGAACTCCTTATCATCTACTGAATTCAAGAATCAAATGTCCAGGAATTCAAAGGGGTTTTTGCAGACTGCCATCCCTAACCAAAATCTTAGTCTTATCAATGTAAACACTTAGGCTAAGAATATTTCTAACACAACCTCGATTGATATTAGGAGGGCTTGTTTCATGGTTGTTTAATATTTTAACACCATTATTATATTAGAAGATTCCCCATTAGTTATGGATATTTGAGAAACTGATATTTATGAGGACTAATATAATATTTCTTCTTTTTTATAGGTTCCAACACAATTGTGATTGATAAGTCTCCTGAGTGATATCTAAATGGAAAACCCATGAAAGTTGTTGATCATGACACTCCTATTCTGGGTAATCTAATGGGAGATCATAAAACCTCTAAGGTAGTGGGAAATCATAGTATATTAGATGTAGTTTTTGTAAAGCCTCTAACTTTAGTTATTCAGAAGAGCCACCATGCATTTTTGGACACTTCAACCTCTAATAGGAATTAAACAGGTCCCCCTTCAGCACTAGTTTAACCCAAAGTTATTGTTAAGATCAATCCACAACAACATAGTGATATCACTAATATGTATTCTTCTACCTTTCTTGATGTGTTTGTTGATGTTTCATCCAAGGGGGTGGTGGACACCCCTGTACATGCTTCTCCTCAAAGATAGGGGTTGGTTATCATGGACACTAATGTGGTTGTGAATAATTCATATGCTTCAACTAATTTGAAGTGAAATCAAGCATCTCAGACTAATGACCTCAATTGATTCTCCATTTAAACTAGGATTAATGTAATGTAGTAGAAAATACATATTGGTTTAAATAAGTTAACAATAAATGTGAAAAAAATAACATCAATCCCATCCTTATAAAAATAGACTTCCCTTGTTCGTATGATTTCATTTACAAGGGATGAGTTCCATATCATGTTCTGAAAATAGCCTATCTTTTTTCATCCTATTCTAAATATTTGGAAAAAAATATAAAGGTTATGATTCCACTTTGAAAAATCCCACCACCAAGACAATTTATTGCTTCTTAGATTAGTGGTCTCTATTTTACCTTAGGTGTGCCCCCCTATACTCCAGAGGCTAATGAAAAGTAGTGTGGGTCTATAGTGGTATATAGGGGAGAATATACCTATATATCAGAGTAAAATTACAATGAAAATATAGGTATTTATAAGGGAATCCATAAATAATCAGTAAAATTACATCATATCACGTTCCATATAAATAATCGCAAACCATGTAATATCAAAATGATTAGTATACGTATCAAATAGACATACAATGTAACATCATGAGATTTTAAGAAAAATATTCTTTTAAAATAATTAAAATTCTTTGATAACTTTTGTTATATGAAATTCATATTTCAGCATTCATTGTTTTCAATGCCATGTTTATCCTGCATTTCACGCAACATCATGTTCTTTTGATGACAATTGTCCGCACAAACCCGAGTCTTACCAGACAACAATATAATATTAATATTTAACATAATTGTTATCAAATAACCATTGTAATGGAAGGAATGGATATTATTTACTATTTTATGAATATATTTTGAAACATTTTTATATAATTAATCCTTTGGTGACCAATTAATTATAAATGAAAATTAAAACCAATTGAATATAAAGGATGTGTTCCTACGAAAAAAAAATTTTGTGCCCAAAAATCTATTTTATCTTAGTAAATTAAATTAATCACTATTATTGAATGATATTAATGTATTTTCACGGTTATATATTTAATAAAATATTTTTATATTCATCCCATATGTTTAATAATTATAATGTAAGAAAAAAAAAATCATATTTTAAACAATAAAAGTGTTTATTTTTTTAAAATGTTTTTAAACCATTTAATGGAAGATGTGATTTACAAAAAAAATTTAACACTTTTATTAATTTTATTTTTCAAAATGAACTTATTCTTTCCAATATGAAAATCAAAATTTAATTTTGGTGAATTTTTGGTATTTTTTTTGAAAACTTTCATATTTTAATGAATAGTAAATGATCCCAATTTTAAATTGAAATATTATTTTTCATCTAAATAATATATAGTGTAAAATTAAATATTTTTAAAAATAATTATATCTAAATTATATAATTTTAAATAATTTAGTTCATTTGAATCTATTTCATATTGAAATTTGATATAAAATCATTTAAACTGAACTTCTCTCTTAAAAAACCACGCTGTCTCATCCCATCTACAAGATTGATTTTATATTAATTTATGCCAAATCTATGATTATAATTTTAAAAAATAGATTAAATATTTTTAATAAGAATAATTTATAATTTCTAGTAATATAAATATATTTTTTGACAAAAAATATTAATGAAATAAATTCAAATGAATTACATCATTTACAGTAAAAAAGGTGATTACATAGTGGTTAAACATTAATATTAAGTGGTTAAATGACCTAGAAACATGTATAAAACTAATTTAATGTCCATAATTAGAGCATATCCAAAATTATATCTAATATTTTTCATTATTTCGGGTACATGATGTAAGGGTGACTACTCAATAGTGTTTACCTTTAATATTTACAAAAGTGTCACTTCCTCTCCACTATAAAGAGGAACTCACCCTCCCCACTTATTCAAACCTATAAAGCCATTTGGATCATCCAAAACCTACCCAACTAAACTCCAAAAATACCTCCTCCCATTTTGGAGGCCTCATTTTGTGAATAAAGTAACCAATGGAGGTCCTTTGCTGAAACTAAAAGGAGTTACCTGGAAAAGAGATAGCATTCTTCAATGGTCACTTTTGTTTTATTTATTTCTAAAACTACTTAAATTATTATTATTCAATTATTATATTATAACCACATTAAAATAAATATAATTAAAATTTTTATATTAAGGTTTCAACCTACACATTCACACACTTCCATCAAATGAGATAAGCAATCACCGTTCATGTTTACAGCAGAGTTCTACCTCGCAAACTGATGTAATTATTTCTTCCATTACCACCTCAAGAGGTTTTGAATAATGATGTAATGTATGTTATTAAATAATATATATTATTTTTATAATGTTTTTATGATTATTTAAATTTTATATAACACAAACCATCATTCATTACATTCTTGGTAATTCGATAACATCATTTGTGGACCTATGGACTATGACCTCCTCCAAGCGATGCGATTTATTCACTCATTACCTGGAATGGATGGGTTAAATAAATATATTCGATATAAATGAAATATTTATTATTTTCATGATATAATTATCTATATGTATATATAACATATAATTTTTATTATTTAAATTTCACACACTAAAAAAGTTAGAACGCCATTTGTGGACTTGTGGACTACCGCCTCCTCGAAGCGATGTGATTTTTCCTTTTTCAACACCACATCACATGAATGATATATATAAGTATATATAATTATATAAAATATTATTTTTAATATAATTAACATTATTTAAAGATAAATGTTACTTACCTTATTTATATAATGATCACTGAAAAATGGGAATGTTACTCATGCGTACGTATGACTTGTCGTCTCCATGATTATAATGTTAGTTCATTTTTCATAACTATATTTAATGTAAAATTTTAAAATTATAATTTATCTAAAAATTTAATAATTATTTCATTTTTATAATTCTTTATATTTTTAAATAATGACCTCATTGACCATAGTCATCTTATCAAAGTCAGTTTTGACACATAGGACGAGTATGGTCATAACATATGACTTAAACATTATTGATTAAGTAATTATATATAAAATATTTATAAGGGAAATAAAAGTAATAAAAAATTTGGAAAAGGTTAGGAAGAAAATAAATAATCAACATAAGTTTATTACTCAGGAAGATAGAGGACAATAATGACACAATCAATCTCAAGTTAAGGGGGTTTGTCTTAATTTACATTCCATGGAGAACCAATTTGTTATTATGCACCTAGTTACTTATTATGGTTTATAAACATTCCAATGACTTTTTATATCATGGGTTTTATTTGTTTCATTATATTATATGTTTTAATTTAAGATATTCTTTCACATATATCAGGATTCACATGTCACTCCATTAGTACGGTATTTCATTACACAATTTATATTCATTGGGAAATTTTTTTATGTCATTGGTTATGTTATTTGAAGAATATGTGTGAAATCAACTCGGATTATATTATTATATTTTTACAATTTTAATTAGTTCATTTAAATTTTTTACACAAATTATTTTATTGATTTATTCGCACTCCAATGATGTAATGTTTTTAAGGGGTTATTCTTATCTCACATTTATTTCTATGAGATATATTTTGTATTCCCCACTAATTTTTTGTGGTATATATAATATAAATTAATGTATTTTATGATTCTTATCCTTAAATTTCTGTGTTTTTACATATCCTTTTTATGAAATCTCATTCATGTTATTTTCGGTTTCCAAGTTACCAAAGCAGTAATGGATTTTTTTCCACAATTTTCATTCCATGTGAGGTTTGTTATGTTATACACCTATTTTATCTTGTGAGGTGTATATAATTCTCTTTTGACAATATATATCATTAATTTATTTATTATCATGATATTATAAGTTTCATTTAATTTTATTTCATTCTTGTGGATTGTGATTCAAATTTATGAAGGTGGTATGGGAAACATTGGAATGTTCGTAGATTATTTTCCTCAAGAATGTTTTAATGATATTTTAATAGAATTTCAATCTGTAAACTTAAAAAATAGTTTTTATTACTTATACTCAACTAGATATATTTTTTATTGATACCATCACCATTCTTTTATGGATGGACTAATATTTTTTTAAATATATTTTTATAGAAGTTGTTTCCCTTTCATGGGTTTACCATGTTTTGAAGAGATTGTTGTGGAACCTATTTCATTTCAATGGGTTAATAATGTTTCAATGAGATTGTAATTAATATATTTCTTTTATATGGGTTAATAATATATTAAAGTGATTTTTATGGAAAAAACTTATTTTCCATGGGTTAATCATGTTTCAAATATATTGTTATGGATCACATTTCTTTTCCATGGGTTGATTATGCACAAAAGGGATTGTGAAAGAACCTACTAATTTTCCATGCGTTAATAAAGCTTCAAAGAGATTGTTTTGGAACCCATTTCTTCCAATGGGTTAAGCATATTTCAAATATATTTTTGTGGAACCCATTTTCTTTCTACAGGTTAATCATGTTTATAAAAGAATAATGGATGTTCCCAATGAGTAATAGTTAAATGAATTCTCTTGTTTCATTATTCATTATTATATTACTAGACATTATAAATAATGGATGAATCCAGATAGTACTAGGAAGTCGAGTTACAACTTAACATGGGGTGGCCTACATAGCATTGGGAAATCCCATTATATATTAACATGGGTTGGACCATATAGCAATGGGTGAGCCTATTATAGATCTACAATTCAAAAAGAAATGATAATGTTATAGGTCAGCCATATGATTATTTTAATTCTTAAGGGTTTTGTAGGGGTTTGACGATATGATGTTACAAAACAAAAATATGTTTTCTTTATTCTTTCAATGAGTTTATAATGTTTCTAATGATCGAGATTGGTATCACATGGATTTTAATTATTGATTCTAATGAATCTTTACTTTTCAATGTTTTCATATTTGATGATCTATTTATTGATGCATATGAGGTCTCTTATAACCCTCTCATGCAATATTATTATGACATCATACCCTTATTCAATCTTATTCTAATTCATGACATTCAATTCATAATTATTTTTTTTACCCTTACTTATAATTTGAGATCACCATTCTTATGTTTCATATTCCATAGGTTTTAAAGAATTATGTTGAACAAGTTATGTTTAGAAGGGATTTCATATGGATGATAATGGTGTAGTAATGTGAAAATGAAAAAATTGGTTAAATTGGAGAAATTATCATTTAATGTCATGTGAATTATTTATATAGAAGTTTTTCTTAATTCTATAAAACTCTAAACCAAAAAGGTCTTCTAATATGTAATTGATCCAAGTTTTCCTTTAATTTTTTTAAATATTACATGAAAATTTTGGGTCATAATTATCAGTAACAATGTAAGGAATGTATAATTGTAGTCTTTACCACAGGAAATGGGATTTTGGGTTTTATGCTATTATAGTTGGTTTCAATGGTCAGTTTTGATAAATTTAGAGATTATGATGTTTTTATATAATGTTATATTTATATTAATGGATAATTTCCTAGGAATATAATCTTAAGAATGGTTATAAGTTCAAATTATTAAGACACCCCACTTGTGGTTTTTAAGTAGTCAAACTTTTGTGGTTATTAATAATTTTTTTAAATATTTTTTTTAGTATGAGGTATTTTAAACCCCTAGGAGTGTTTTATGGATTTATTAAATTTCATGTTTGAAGAAAAAAAGGGAAAATAGTATGCTCAGTGAAAACCCATCGCATCAGACTAGGTGGTGGGGATTGAACTCATGACCGTAGGATGATAAGGGTTTCACACACTACCACCGGCCTTCATGATATCCTGGTTATCATGATTTTTTACATGTAAATATTTTTTTATAAACACTTTGTATTTTATTTTAGGAATAATGGTTGATTTATAATGGAACAATATATGATAAAATCTTTCTAATTTTTAGGTTTAAAACTTAGTCTAGAAATGTTTGAAGAATTTTAAGGATAGTTATTTAGTGAATAATTTAGTTTCAAACTTGGGTATTACTATTTAATTTTAAATATTAGAATATCATTTGATTAATTAATCATTTTGGGAATTATATTATATGTGATAAAATTTCTGGTTTTGGTTAAAGTCCATACATGGGTTGTAACGCCCCGACCCCAGTTACCCAGAGTCGGTGCATTATTACATAACATTGGCATGATCACAAGAAAGATCAAATCTCGAAAGACCGATTGGTTTAGTAGCCTTGGAAACACTAGATATATTCATAAGTTTTACATTACATCATTAAACGAAAAACTACTACAACAACATATTGTCTCCATAATCCACACTCATATCCCCACATAATATCCCTGTAGGTCATTCATAACTTATTTCTTCACTTCCTGGGAAAAAAAAAACATAGAAAAGGGGTGAGCTCAAATGCCCAGTAAGGATAACAATATAGCGGAAACTTTCATAAATAAGAATAAACTTTTAAGGCAATGTATAACTAAAACAAAAGCCTTTCAAACATGAACTTTCAACAAGGTATGGCATAAATAAAATGAAATAATGCCATTTACTTACTCACATGAATATTCTACTAATCGAATAATCACATGCAAAAATCAATAACCACTTTCATAATGTTGGAATGCATAATGCCAGACTATCATAACCATATAGTCAAGGCCTCGTGCCAAGACTACAAATACGATTTTTTCAAGGCCTTGTGCGAAGTCACTAGTTTGTCTCATGAGACCTACCGATGCATAGAGGAGCTATAGCGGGCTCCACCCGTCACTTATTAAGTCCAATGCATTCCCATATGAAAAGGTTTAAACATAACATAAACATTCGTATTAAAACTAGCATACGAAATGTCAATACTTTCACCATAAAATATGAATGGTATAAAAATAGCACATCCACAGTCAAACATATCACAAAACCTCATTTCAATATGGAAGTTTTATATCATAATAAATCAACTTCAAATAATCTTAAAATCCATCAAAGGATGTTGACATAGATGAAATCAATATTCTTTTTAAAGAAATATCTCCTTTTATTTTGAAATCATTTAAGATCCATATAAAATAAAACATTTTCTTTGAAAATATTCTTATAAGATGTAAGGTAATCTTTGAAGATTTTATAACGGCGGAAAATAGCCGCACCCGCCGTATAAGTTAAAAAAAACATTCTTACCTTAATTCTGTCGAAAAGGTTAAAAAGGACCTTGTTTTGAAAACGACCGAAAGATTACTTTATAAACCACTTATAAAAGTCAAAAAGGGTATAAATGACTTTAACTCATATTCTAGTAAATAGTAAAAATGTTTTGAAATACATTTTTAAGAAACATGGATGTGGATGATAAAGAGATCCCAGTAGATTATTACGTATAAACAACCTTGGATAATGAAGAGGTTGTAAAGTAAACCCTTACCTTGTACTTTTCCTTGGTTGGGGTAGGTTAACCTCCTGTATAATGGTGAAATAGTTGTTATTAAATTATACAAGAATCATATATAATAATATGATATCATATATGATCTTTTAACATTGATTTGTTAATAATATCTTAGAATTATCGTCGTTTCGGGAGTTAACTTACTCATTTTCTTTTATATGTTTTGTTACATAAGCCATGGTTGTTGTATCATATTCATATCCAGAATGATATCTAGTCCTTAAACATCATTTTTAAATCATCAAATGATAATTATACTTGAATGGATACGATGGAGAATGAATCTCATCGCGTTCGTGGAGACGGTAGTCCGTACGTACGCACGAGCGACAATATCATTCTTTTGATATTAAAATAATATATAAATGGATGGTATATAATATATACAGAATCATTAACATGTTATTTTTATTATTTACATGAGTTACACATCATTATTATACCCATCCAAATAATATTATATTGAATAACAATTACACCATGACGTGGAGACGGTAAGCCGTACGTACGCACGTATGGTGACATGTTATTCAAAGGGTGGATAGAATACTGAATATGGTTGTACCATATTTATAATAAAATCACAGTATATGTAAGATACAGGATTTATTATTTTATAATGGTAAGAACAAAGAAAGAGGAAGTGGAAGAAGAAATGAACTTGGAGAAGGGTGGTGAAATCATTACCTCTTCTCCGGGTTCTTCCTTTTGATTTGATCAAAAAGGCTCCTTATGTTGGCTTTCTGATCAAACTAAAGCCTCTAGGTTGTAGTGAGGGATGTTGGGAGAGTATTTGGGTAGAGTTTGGCCGAACCAAAAGGCTTTGAAGGTGTGAAGAAATGAGAAGGAGGAGTGCCCTTTTATAAGAGGGGTGAGGGGCACCTTTGGAAAAGCTAGAAATATTAATTTATAATAAATTCATATTCGGTTTCCAATGGCTCCAAAGTTGACTATTCAAAGGCTAAGGTGGGGATAGGTCGAAAACCACTCAACCAATATAATTTAGACAGGTTTGGGTACTTATATTAACCTTAACTTTAAGTATTAACTCTAAGTTAATTAGTTTCACTTTTACAATGTCTCTTTGTATTTTTATATAATATGGTTAATAAACTTACTATATACATCCAAGCGACCCCCAAGTGGTCCATTAATGGTGAACCTATCCTGATATAAGTCTCTTTGCCTAACCTTAGATTTTTAAGAATTTTATATCAATTAATAATATAATATTTTTTTAAGAACTCTTTTATGTCAATTTTGACACTATTCAATAGTTGATTTTTTGTGAAACTCATAACAGATTTATTACTTCGAAAAAAGTCAATTAAATCACTCCTAATATATCATATTATCCTAGAAAATTAGTTTAATTCATTAAAAGTTTCATATTATATTTTTTTGGGTACTTATAATATCAATTATTTTAATTTTCCACTATTATAGTAATTACTGCATCATCATTGTGTCATAAATAAAATAAATTATTTAATGTCTAAAAATTATAAATAAAATATCATTATGTAAGAAATCTTTTTATCTTTCTAATGAATATTTATAATCTAAAATCCAACTTATATAACCCTATGTAACAATTGTTTTTCTAAAAGATATATGCTTGTGTCATTTTTGTATTCATTTTGACTTAATTAAAATAAAGTGTCATTGTCACTTACAAGTGGATCCATGGGGTCCCCAAATCGACCCAAAGATGCCCATGGTCGACCATATATCAACCAATATGGTTAAGACACGTTTTAGGGTAATTTAGTGTTATTATAATATTATTTTTTAACCCTTATTTACTGGATTTAACCTTAACCATGGTAAATAAAATATTTACCGCAGTAATTATTCAAAATGTCTAAAAATAAAAGTTACCTATTTACACAATTTGAACATCCTGATTCCAAATATGTAATCCATTTTTCTAAATTCAAAACACATAAGTGGCAGAAATTAATTTAAAATTAATTCCCGCTGTCAAAACAAAAAGCGTGTTTTTACGAGATAATAACTATCAAAAGATTGACACTTGTTTATGTTCGCTTTAATTGTAAAATTATGTCTAATGACCAACATTATATTAAATTGTAAAAATATATTCTAAATATACTTTGAAACCACTCAAATTTATAATTTATCACTATTAATTATTTTGATTAAAAAAGTTGTTTTTAATTAAAATTTAGTAATTTTCACTATTCATCAAAATATGAAAGTTATCTGAAAAGTACCAAAATTTCACCTTAGGCTAAATTCGATATTACGAATCCAAAAATGAAGTCCATTTCAAAATATAAAATATATATAATTTCAAAATTTAGGTATTACTATTCATAACGGCTAGTTTGATCGGTTGTGGTGTGTGTTAAAACTCGATGTTGCGTACAGCACACGCTACTGTTTTATTCAAAGGAAAGCGTACCGTGGAAGCTTGAGATGTTTCATTTTAAATTTTTTGATGTCTCTATTTAGTCAAAAAGTTTAAAATATTGTATTCAAAAAGGTTTCACTATCAAAAGTTGATAAAAGTGCAATACTGAAAATGAATCTGTTCTTGCATTATGACTAAGAAACTCATAATATGGATTCTAAAATTATAAGGATTATATAAAGTTAAAAATGTAGTTAATGCTATTCATGACCTCTTTTAATGGCTTTTTTTTGTAAGTCATGGTGCAATTGAACTCGGTGTTACGTGTAGTGCAAGTTATTGAATTATTTTGAAGAAATAACACACTATGAAATCTTGGGGTGTTACATTCTCCCCTCCTTCAATAAATTGCGTCCTCGCAATTTGAAATTGTTCTTCGAAAATAAAAGGTTGAAAATAGATAATATATTTGTGGGAAAACCCACATCGGAAATTGGGTTACTAAAATTTAGTCTTAATATGAGGAAAAGAGAAATGAAAGGGTCACCACCGAATTATAATCTTGATTAGGAGAACATTGGTGGAAATTAGAGACATATAATCGGAGGAAAAATGTAAATATTTATAGGTAGTGATTGAGGTCATCAATCACAAACAAGTGTATAATTGAGGTCCTTAAACTCATCAATCTATGATGATTTGAAGTACCATCGGTTCAACAAAATATAGGGTATTGGGATAACACATTTTTGACGTTTCAAAATATCTTAGTTGAAATCCCACATCGAAAAATGAATTAACGAGGCCTCTATTTAAAATAAAGAGTCGAAAGTATGAAGATTACCGAAAATAACACATACTAGGGTTCCATGTAGGAAAATATGGATATGGAAGAAAAATCTAACCATCAATTATCTGATGGAGAGTGGTAGAGAACATGGCTATGAAAAGGCCAACAATCCCAAAGCCATAAATTAGTGATGATTTAAGGTACCATCTAGGAAAACATTTTTGTTCTATGTTGCCTTTCTTAATATTGAGGAATTTATTTATGAGATTGGCTAAGATCATAAGGAAATATACTTACTTTATAATTAGAGTTTTATCCATTAATAAATTTCTACCACAAACTCATCTTTCACTCTAAAAGATAATAGAATGTAAAAAAAAAATTCTATTTACACTATTCATATAGGGTTCCAAAATAAAAGAATTTATAATTCATCTACAAGATCTTTTAATAAAAACTACATTATTTAATCCAGGACATCTCGTGGGCCAGTGGTAGGTGATACACCCTTTTCGCCCTTCGGTTGCGGGTTCAAGTCTCGCAGCCTTGCCGGACGCGACGGGTTGCCGCCCGACCTCCGGGTTGTCCTTTTATGGCAATCCAAAATAATCCAAACTAGAACTATCCAAAATACTTCTATCCAAACTCACAGTCCAACATTTATAAGTAAGGTAAACATAATGTAGAACCTTTTTACCCCGTAATAGCATATGAATACCTTCATCATGTATTACCATATTCCTTATTGATTACATTCATGTTCCCTTATTCCATGTAGAATGCTGGATATACTTCATTAATCCAAAAATGTTTTAAACCCCAACAATGATGGAATATACAAATCATTAATAAGCTTCAAGGTAGTCAATAATATCCAATATAATTTATCCAAAATAATCACATATTATTCCAAAATCACTACCTCAGTATCAGAACTATATTATGATTTATCATTCTCTCAACCATATATTTTCCAAAAAATTTAACCTTCTATTGAGTCACTTTTCTTTGTTCCACACAATCTCAAGTCCTTAATGAAATAGTACTGCAGTACAATCCTTATATACTCCATGATTATTGTAACAAGTACATTGTTGATACAACACTCAATTGACATAATCAACATAAGAACTCTAATCATTCCTCTTCATCTGTGGTAGTATCATAACTTGATTATTATCCAATAACATCATTTGTGGCATAGTCTGATGACTGGGACATAGGTTCGCGTAGTGTCCAAACTCCTTGCAAATGAAGCATTGTACATTTAAAATCATTTTCTTACCCTTGCAGTCACGTACTTTGTGCCCTTTTCCTCCACACTTATAACAAACTCCCATTCCTTTCAGGCAAGTTCCAGGGTGTTTCTTTCCACAGTTACCACATATGGGAAAATTCTTCTTTTCCCTCTTACTTTTATCCATCTTTCTCTCTTCCATCCTTTTCTTCTCTTGCTTCCCTTCAAAGCCATAGGACTCAGTAAACTCTTTACTTATCTTATCAACACATGATATTATTTCTTCATATGATGATAATAAATGGGAGACTATTTCTCTTATAAATTCTAGCTTAAGACCATGAAAGATATGATCCTTCCTTCTCTTAGAATCATGTGTATTTCTGGAGTTCTCATTCCTTCTACTGGGCGCCATTTCTAAACAATGGCATAAACTAGATCAGTTTATGAATCAAAATACATAATCCCATACTTATAAAACACTTAACATAAATTGAACTATTTATGGATATAATCCATAATCATAAAAATGTTTTCTTTGAGGAAGTATATACTCATAAACCCTTCATAATGATTTGTAAAGATAGTGAGAGTTATCCTAAGCATATCCCCCGGGAGTGTCGTAACCAAGAGTGCAGCAAGGCCCGTTGTCGTGCACCAGTTCCCGTTCGAGTCTAGCTCAAAGCAGTGTTTTCGGGTTTTACCCCTAGGTACATCTGTGCCAGAGCCGCCTCTACCTGCTCGTATCCAGACAGGGATGTATTTCTCGGAAAACTCACAAAATCTCTACAATACCAAAATTCTAGGAAGTTCTTCTATACTAATCCTCAAAGTTCATCTTAGGTCTACATGCTCTAATCAGAGTTTATCTAAATATAGCTTCCATGGTTTGTACTAAACTTCCTCTGATACCAAATGTAACGCCCCGACCCCAGTTACCCAGAGTCGGTGCATTATTACATAACATTTCCATGATCACAAGAAAGATCAAATCTCGAAAGACCGATTGGTTTAGTAGCCTTGGAAACACTAGATATATTCATAAGTTTTACATTACATCATTAAACGAAAAACTACTACAACAACATATTGTCTCCATAATCCACACTCATATCCCCACATAATATCCCTGCAGGTCATTCATAACTTATTTCTTCACTTCCTGGGAAAAACAAAACATAGAAAAGGGGTGAGCTCAAATGCCCAGTAAGGATAACAATATAGCGGAAACTTTCATAAATAAGAATAAACTTTTAAGGCAATGTATAACTAAAACAAAAGCCTTTCAAACATGAACTTTCAACATGGTATGACATAAATAAAATGAAATAATGCCATTTACTTACTCACATGGATATTCTACTAATCGAATAATCACATGCAAAAATCAATAACCACTTTCATAATGTTGGAATGCATAATGCCAGACTATCATAACCACATAGTCAAGGCCTCGTGCCAAGACTAAAAATAAGATTTTGTCAAGGCCTTGTGCCAAGACACTAGTTTGTCTCATGAGACCTACCGATGCATCGAGGAGCTATAGCGGGCTCCACCCGTCACTTATTAAGTCCAATGCATTCCCATATGAAAAGGTTTAAACATAACATAAACATTCGTATTAAAACTAGCATACGAAATGTCAATACTTTCACCATAAACTATGAATGGTATAAAAATAGCACATCCACAGTCAAACATATCACAAAACCTCATTTCAATATGGAAGTTTTATATCATAATAAATCAACTTCAAATAATCTTAAAATCCATCAAAGGATGTTGACATAGATGAAATCAATATTCTTTTTAAAGAAATATCTCCTTTTATTTTGAAATCATTTAAGATCCATATAAAATAAAACATTTTCTTTGAAAATATTCTTATAAGATTTAAGGGAATCTTTGAAGATTTTATAATGGCGGAAAATATCCGCACCCGCCGTATAAGTTAAAAAAACATTCTTACCTTAATTCTGTCGAAAAGGTTATAAAGGACCTTGTTTTGAAAACGACCGAAAGATTACTTTATAAACCACTTATAAAAGTCAAAAAGGGTATAAATGACTTTAACTCATATTCTAGTAAATAGTAAAAATGTTTTGAAATACATTTTTAAGAAACATGGATGTGGATGATAAAGAGATCCCAGTAGATTATTACGTATAAACAACCTTGGATAATGAAGAGGTTGTAAAGTAAACCCTCACCTTGTACTTTTCCTTGGTTGGGGTAGGTTAACCTCCTGTATAATGGTAAAATAGTTGTTATTAAATTATACAAGAATCATATATAATAATATGATATCATATATGATCTTTTAACATTGATTTGTTAATAATATCTTAGAATTATCGTCGTTTCGGGAGTTAACTTACTCATTTTCTTTTATATGTTTTGTTACATAAGCCATGGTTGTTGTATCTTATTCATATCCAGAATGATATCTAGTCCTTAAACATCATTTTTAAATCATCAAATGATAATTATACTTGAATGGATACGATGGAGAATGAATCTCATCGCGTTCGTGGAGACGGTAGTCCGTACGTACGCACGAGCGACAATATCATTCTTTTGATATTAAAATAATATATAAATGGATGGTATATCATATATACAGAATCATTAACATGTTATTTTTATTATTTACATGAGTTACACATCATTATTATACCCATCCAAATAATATTATATTGAATAACAATTGCACCATGACGTGGAGACGGTAAGCCGTACGTACGCACGTATGGTGACATGTTATTCAAAGGGTGGATAGAATACTGAATATGGTTGTACCATATTTATAATAAAATGACAGTATATGTAAGATACTGGAGTTATTATTTTATAATGGTAAGAACAAAGAAAGAGGAAGTGGAAGAAGAAATGAACTTGGAGAAGGGTGGTGAAATCATTACCTCTTCTTCGGGTTCTTCCTTTTGATTTGATCAAAAGGGCTCCTTATGTTGGCTTTCTGATCAAACTAAAGCCTCTAGGTTGTATTGAGGGATGTTGGGAGAGTATTTGGGCAGAGTTTGGCCTAACCAAAAGGCTTTGAAGGTGTGAAGAAATGAGAAGGAGGAGTGCCCTTTTATAAGAGGGGTGAGGGGCACCTTTGGAAAAGCTAGAAATATTAATTTATAATAAATTCATATTCGGTTTCCAATGGCTCCAAAGTTGACTATTCAAAGGATAAGGTGGGGATAGGTCGAAAAACACTCAACCAATAGAATTTAGACAGGTTTGGGTACTTATATTAACCTTATCTTTAAGTATTAACTCTAAGTTAATTAGTTTCACTTTTACAATGTCTCTTTGTATTTTTATATAATATGGTTAATAAACTTACTATATACATCCAAGCGACCCCCAAGTGGTCCATTAATGGTGAACCTATCCTGATATAAGTCTCTTGGCCGAACCTTAGATTTTTAAGAATTTTATATCAATTAATAATATAATATTTGTTTTAAGAACTCTTTTATGTCAATTTTGACACTATTCAATAGTTGATTTTTTGTGAAACTCATACCAGATTTATTACTTCGAAAAAAGTCAATTAAATCAATCCTAATATATCATATTATCCTAGAAAATTAGTTTAATTCATTAAAAGTTTCATATTATATTTTTTTGGGTATTTATAATATCAATTATTTTAATTTTCCACTATTATAGTAATTACTGCATCATCATTGTGTCATAAATAAAATAAATTATTTAATGTCTAAAAATTATAAATAAAATATTATTATGTAAGAAATCGTTTTATCTTTCTAATGAATATTTATAATCTAAAATCCAACTTATATAACCCTATGTAACAATTGTTTTTCTAAAAGATATATGCTTGTGTCATTTTTGTATTCATTTTGACTTAATTAAAATAAAGTGTCATTATCACTTACAAGTGGATCCATGGGGTCCCCAAATCGACCCAAAGATGCCCATGGTCGACCATGTATCAACCAATATGGTTAAGACACGTTTTAGGGTAATTTAGTATTATTATAATATTATTTTGTAACCCTTATTTACCGGATTTACCCTTAACCATGGTAAATAAAATATTTACCGCAGTAATTATTCAAAATGTCTAAAAATAAAAGTTACCTATTTACACAATTTGAACATCCTGATTCCAAATATGTAATCCATTTTTCTAAATTCAAAACACATAAGTGGCAGAAATTAATTTAAAATTAATTCCCGCTGTCAAAACAAAAAGCGTGTTTTTACGAGATAATAACTATCAAAAGATTGACACTTGTTTATGTTCGGTTTAATTGTAAAATTATGTCTAATGACCAACATTATATTAAATTGTAAAAATATATTCTAAATATACTTTGAAACCACTCAAATTCATAATTTATCACTATTAATTATTTTGATTAAAAAAATTGTTTTTAATTAAAATTTAGTAATTTTCACTATTCATCAAAATATGAAAGTTATCCGAAAAGTACCAAAATTTCAACTTAGGATAAATTCGATATTCCGAATCCAAAAATGAAGTCCATTTCAAAATATAAAATATATATAATTTCAAAATTTAGGTATTACTATTCATAACGGCTAGTTTGATCGGTTGTGGTGTGTGTTAAAACTCGATGTTGCGTACAGCACACGCTACTGTTTTATTCAAAGGAAAGCGTACCGTGGAAGCTTGAGATGTTTCATTTTAAATTTTTTTATGTCTCCATTTAGTCAAAAAGTTTAAAATATTGTATTCAAAAAGGTTTCACTATCAAAAGTTGATAAAAGTGCAATACTGAAAATGAATATGTTCTTGCATTATGACTAAGAAACTCATAATATGGATTCTAAAATTATAAGGATTATATAAAGTTAAAAATGTAGTTAATGCTATTCATGACCTCTTTTAATGGCTTTTTTTGGTAAGTCATGGTGCAATTGAACTCGGTGTTGCGTGTAGTGCAAGTTATTGAATTATTTTGAAGAAATAACACACTATGAAATCTTGGGGTGTTACATGGGTGGCAGAGCTTAACTATCTCTTTTATGGTTACGTGGTCTTTAAAATATAATATTTATGCTTTAGGAATTAAAACTTCATCTTGAATAGACTTCATTTGGATAAAAAGACGTTATTTGGGTGTAAATTGATTAAAAAATGAAATTATTGTCATCAAATAAGTATATTTTCTTTTTTATTTTGTCTTGGTCTAGATGATAATAGAATTATTTAACTATAGGAAAAGGATATTTAAAAAAATTATTTTCCTACTACTATCCATTATGATTAATTGTTTTTCATTTTTATCATCACATATATATGTTTTTAAGGCCCTTAAAATTCCATTTACAAATCACTTATTTATGATCAATGTCCTCAATCAATCTCTATAATTATATACACTTTTTCTCTATTTCTACCTATGTCCTCCCTATTTGTAATCATATTTATGCATAACTTATGGTTACCATTTCATTTCCTATATTTCCTTTTTAAGAGGATGTTTTATTAGCCCTTTTTACATTGTCTATTTAAATAAAGTAAATCATAAATATTAACCTTTGATAACCAATACAAATTGAAAAGGAGAAATTAATTTAAATTGGAGTAGGATGTAATAACCCATGATTTAACGAAATATATTTATTCAAATTAATATGATTTCATTGAGAGATTTTGTTACATGCAATCCAAAGTTTACCAAGAATGTCATGTAACTCCAATTTTACCTTGCATTTCACCTGACATCATTTTTATTATATAACTTATGTTGAATAGAATCGTGAGTCTTATGAGACAATAAAATACACTATGGTAAAGTGGGTCTATACCCATAGTTTTCCCAAAACAAATCGGTATAGACCCTACTATACCCAAAATTTTCTTGAATTGTAGTTATAAGTGACATTTTCTTACCAATACCGACCGTTCTTGCTAAACCATGGGTATAGGGTACCCACATAAGCACGAGAATCCAAAATAATTGTGTGGGAATGATGTAGGAAAACCTGTACACACGATCTAAATTGAGACATGGGGGTAGGTGACAACTATACCCATAGTTTCCATGAACCATGGGTATAACATTTTGTATATAAGCCTATACCCACAATTTATGAAAACTATGGGTATTGATGTCACCTATACCCACGATTTTATTGAACAATGTGTATAGGGTCCCTTATGTTTTGCATGTGAAAAAATATTTATAAGATTATATATATATATATATATATAATTGAAATTTCTATAGTAGTAAGGGGGTTCATGGGTGAAACAGTGGTGCATGTTCGAAACTCTAGCGGGGCATTTTATTTATACAACATTTTATAAATATATAAATATATAAATATATAAATATAATATAATATATATTTATATAAAAATATAATTTTAATTGTTGTAGTGGTAAGGGACATTAGCGGTAGAGCAGCAACACAGGTTCGAAACCTACGTAGTTCATTTTATTTATACTCATGTTTTATAAATATAAATAATATATATATATATATATATATATCTGAATATAAGTTGATTTTCAGTAGTGATAGGTAGTTGAGTAGCTTAGTGGAGGTGGGGGATTGAAACTTGTGGGCACAAATTTGTTACAAAAAATTTCAATTAAAATATTTACCTAAAAATAGATATACATTTATGTATATTCAGAAGCTTCTCGGTGAGACGCTGTCCAGTGTAGGTCGTGGGATCAAAACATGCTGATGAAATTTTTCTACAAAGGAAGTTGTAATTAATATAATTAGGTATATATATATATATATAAATGTAAACGACATTACTAGGTTGGTGAGATATTGTGTGCTAGTAGAGTAGGTCCTGATAATAAAACTCACCCCCTTTATTTTTATAATATTTATACCCAAATTTTTAAAACTGTGGGTATAAGGCCATAACTCGGTGGAAAGTGTGTCTATGACACCATGGCAGAAAGATATACCCATGGTTCAGAAAACTGTGGGTCTAGGATGTGGAGCTATATAGATGCCTCAGTTTCCCATGGTTCCCAAAACCGTGGGTATAGTATATACTCACGGTTTTGGGGGCTATACCAATGGTTTTGAACCTTGGGTATAGAGTGGTAATATTAATATTTAACATAATAGTTATCACATATCCATTTGAATAGAAGTAATAAATATAATTAACTATATTATGAATATATGGTTTACACAGGTTTATATAATGAACACTTTGGTGACCAATTAATTAGAAATTAAAATAAAAACCAATTAAATATAAAGGATGTGTTTCTATGAAAAACCATTTTTATACCCACAATGAATTTTATCTTAATAAATTAAATTAATAAATATTGGTGAATGATAATAATGAAAATTATATGTTATATATTTAATCATTTTTTTAGATTCATCCATTAAGTTTTATAGTCATAATGTATGAACAAATCTAATTTTATTCACTAAAAGGGTTATTTTTTCTATAAGGTAGTTTTTATGCCTCTTAAGGGAAGATTGGATTTAAATCTAATTTTTTCAGTTTCATAAATTTTATTTGACATTAGAATTTTTTTAAATAATAACATAAAAATTTACATTGGGTAATTTTTTTATTAATCTGAGAACATTCACATTTTGATGAATAGTTAATGACGTAGAATTTTAATTAAAAACTGATTTTTAATTAAAATAATTTACATTGTAAAACTATATTTTTTTAAATAGATAAGTTTTATATCATTTAAACTAATTTATTTTATTTTAATAAATTTCACATAGAAATTGGATATAAAAACATTTCAAACATTTGAACTTTTCTCTTAAAAACATGTTGCCTTGTCCCTTCTGTAGGATTAATATTAAATTATTTTTGGTCACTTTTGTTATTCGAATTTAGAAAAAATGATTCCATATTTTTAATAACAATAATTTATAATTTCCAGTAAGTTAAACGTAGTTTTTTACCAATAATATTCGTGAAATCAATTAAAATTAATTAGAGAGACTGAGGTAAAAAATGTCTTTACTTAGTGGATAAAAATTATTTTGAGGAGGGAAAATGACATAGAAACATGTCTAAAAACCTATTTTATGGATATTATTTGATCATAATCCAATTTTTATAGAATCTAATTTATTATTTTTGGCATATGATGTAAGGGAGACCTACTAATATTTTTAAGCTTTTTTATATTTACAAGAATACCACTCCTTCTCCACTATAAAAAGTCTCCCAACCTCTACACTTCATCATAATTATAAAGACCTTTTGATGTACCACACACTACCCAAATATCCCCCCTAAATCCCTACTCTCATCATATAATACTTACATTGGGAAAAAATAAAACCATGTAAGTCCTTTGGTAGAAACCAAATGGAGTTACACGAAAAAGAGGTAACATTCTTCAACAACCAAGTTTAATTTTTATTTATAAAACTGTTTAATTATTCTTATTAAATTATAATATAATAACCTAATTATCCTAAATATTCATATATTGTTTTAGTTTAAGGTTTATACCTACAACTTCACACACTTCCATCAAATCGAATACGCAATCTTTAATTGTCTGTACAACGAACTACCGCCTCACAAACCAATGTCATTTGTTATTTTATTACCACCTTTCAAGGTTAGAAATAATGACTTAATTACTATTATAATATGATATATATTAATATTTATAATTTTTTATGATTATTTAATTTTTATATAACACATAACTTCATGCATTACATTTTTGATAATATTATAATATCTTTTGTGGACGTGTGGACAACCGCCTCCTCAAAGTGATGTGATTTGTTCACTCATTACATGGAATGCATGAGTTTATTAAAAATATATGATATATATGATATATTTATTATATTCATGAAATTATTATCTATTTGGAAATATAACATATCAATTTTCTTCTTTCCATTTCACACACTAAAAATTTGATAACATCATTCTTGGACGTTTTGACTATCACCACCTCTAAGCTACATGATTCTTCCATTTCCATTAGCACATCAAAAAAATGATATATATGAGTATATATAACTATAAATATTGTATTTATTATATAATTTAAATTATTTAAATATAAAAATTACTTACCTTCTTTTGGTAATGATCATAGAAAAATGGGAACGTTACTCATGCATAAGTATAACCTACAATCTCTAAGATCATAATATTGGACATTTTTCATAAACATTATTAATGTATGATTTAAAAAAGTTTAATTTATGTACATATATTATAAATATTTCATGGTTATTACTCTATATATTTTTAAATAATGACCAAATTGACCATTGTTGGCCTATCAATGCCAGTTTTCACACATAATCCGAATATGGTAAAAACATCTGACTTAAACATTATTGATTAAGTAATAGAATATAACATGTTAATGTGTGAAATAAAATTAATAACAAACATGTTAATGTTTATTAATAATTAAAATAATTAAAATAAGTTTATTATTTAGAAATATATAGGATAATCATGAAAAAATAAAAGTCAAGGTAATGGGTTTCATCCACATTTACATTCCACTAAGACTTATTTGTTATTATCCACATAGTTACTTTTTAATGGTGTATATAATTTCCTATGAATTGTTTTATCATGATTATTATTTAATTTAGGATATAAAATATTTCAATTTATGTTATTATTTCATAGATCTCATGATTCAAACGTTACTCAAGTAGTAAGGGGTTTCTTAACTCAATTTCGATTCATTGGGTCAAACTTATATGTCATTGATTATGTTATTACAAGAATATGTGTGAAATGACCTCTGATTATATTATTCTATATTTAAACTTTTATTTAGTGTATGTCCAATTTACACACATAATTATTTTATGGATTTATTCTCACTCGAGTGATATGATCTTTTTAAGGGTATTTCTCATCTCACTTTTATTTCTATGAGATATATTCCATATTAACCACTTATTTTTTACTATATGGAGTATATACTAAGAATAAATTTATTTTATGATTCTTATCCTAAAATTTATGGATTTTTACATATCCTTTTTATGGTATCCTATTCACGAGGTATACATTTTTAATGTTATGAAATAGGTAATGGATTTTTTTCATAATTTTCCTTCCTTGTGACGTTTGTTATGTTATATGACAAGTTTATTTTATGAGATGTATATAATGATCATTTTAGGTAATATATCATGAAAATAACTATTCTAATGATATTATATGTTTCATTTAATGTTATTCCATTCATGGGGATTTTGATTCAATCGTTTCAATGTGGTATAAGACACTTTGGAATGTTTAAATATTATTTTTCTCAAGAATGTTTTAATGAAATTTTAATCATATTTACATTCATCAATTTCAAACACCCTTGTTGTTACTTATCACTAACTAGGAATATTTTGTATAAATTCTGTCATAATTATTTTAAATATGGATTAAGATTGTTTCAAATTAATTATTGTGGAATCTATTTCCATTCTATAGACTAACCATGTTTCCAAGAGATTATTGTGGAACCCATTTACTTTTCATGGGTTAATTATGATTCAAACGAATTTTTATGAACAAGTTTATTTTCCATGGTTTAATTATGTATTGAAGATATTTTTGTGGAACCTAATTCATTTTCATAGGTTAATCATGTATCAAAGATATTATAATAAAACCCATTTATTTTTCATTGGTTGATTATATCCTAAAAAGATTTTGGTTGAACCCACTTATTTTCCATTTGATAAATATGTTTCAGATATATTTTTTTGGAACCCACTTAATTTCCATAGGTTAACCATGTTTCTGATATATTTTTGTGGAACCAATTTTCTTTCCACATGATAATCACGTTCTAAAAGGAATAATGGTGGTTTATAACGAGTTATGTTGAAATGAATTCTCTATATGGTTTATTCATTATTTTTTTACTAGAAATTATAAATAATGGGTGCACCCAAATAGAATTAGAATATATCATTAAAACTAACATGGGGTGGTGTAGATAGAACCAACAAAAACTATTATATATTAATATGGGGTTCCCTAGATAGCTCCCAATGATCCCATTATAAATCTCTAATGCATTGGGTAATTATTATGTTGGAATTTGGTTGTATGTTTATTATAATTTATAAGGGTTTTTAAGGGATCAATAAGATGATTCTACAATATAAAAATTTGTTTTATTTATTATTTCTATTGGTTTATAACGTTTCTAAATAATTAGTTTGATATAACATGGATTTTGATTATTGATTCTGATGACTCTTTCTATTCCCATGTTTTTATATTTGTTAATCTAGGTATTGATGAGTATAAGTTCTTTTATCTCTCACTCATGAACTCTAATGATGTCATCATAACTTCATACACTCTTATGTTCATTGATAAAATTCAATTATTAATGATTATTTTTTTCCCTACTCAGCATCTGATCCCACCCTTCATATGTTTTTCCCTAGGTTTTAAATAATTATGTTGAACAAGTTATGTCTAGAGGGGATTTCAAATGGAAGATGATGATGTGGTAATTTGAAAAATAAAATCTATTTTAAGTAGGAGAAATGATCATTTAATTTCATGTGAATTGTTTAGATATGAGTTTGTCCTAATAAAATAAAACTCCAGGCCTAAATGTTCCTCTAATATGTAAATGATCCATGTTTTTGTTTAGATGTTGTAAAGCTTAGATGATTTTTTTCCAAATTATCTACATCAAATACAAGAATGTAAAGTTATGGTTTTCAATATTGGATCAAGGAGTGCATGTTACGGGATACTATAAACAATAATGGAATATATCCAAAAATATCACATAAAGTAAAAAATAATCAAAATTTAGGGACTCATTAAAATGGTATTGAGTCTTAGCCCAGTCTCAATATCTCATTCTCCAACCCAGAAATCCAAATCATGCATCAACCAAAAGTATTTTTACTTATCCAGTTTTTCAATCATGAAGACTTCTAAGGTACCAAGCAGCAGCCTAATAAATGTGTGAGTATAACATAGTTGACCACCACTAACGACATCTATAAAATATATCCATTTTGAGTAAGTTTATTATAACAAGATGAATATATATTTATATATATAACTATGAATAACTAGAGACGAAAGTAAATAGTTAACAACATTAATCCTCAGGTTCCGTGATGATACATGAGACCAACTACACCTACCTCTTCCTGTGCTAGATATCTATGTATATTGGATATTCATTTTGGGGAAATATATCTATCATCGTGATCAGATAACTCCCAAAGAAATATACTCATTTAAAAAATAAGATGTCACACATGGTGAAATATACATGTCTAGGAACAAAAGTCACACTCTATTAAATATAACCATCCTAGAAACAAAGTCACACCCAAGGAAACATTACCATCCTATAATGAAAGATCACACCAAGAGGGAAATCCGTCTTTAGAAGTAGAAAAGAAATCTACAAGGGAATAACCATTACTAGAACCATTCCTTAAGTCCAAAAAATTAAATTATTCACCATTTTCCATTCTCTTATCATTACATTAAAAAATCAATTTTCTATAAAAAATACCTAAGGGAAACAACAAACCCATTTTCCATTAAAATTGAAACACCATTAATCACTAATCCAACATAATCATTTACCCTATTTATGAATCATCATTTTCCATTTATAAATAAATAGTTATTTAATATATTTCATTCTAAAAAAAATTCATTTTCATAATATTATTGAATACATTATATGGAAAATACTCAATTTCATTGAATTCTAATATCGTTCCTTATTATTACTATTCATATATACCCCTAATAGGTTATCACTTATCATTACTTCCATGAGTTAAAATGTGTGATTTGATTTTAGGTCTAATTCATGGTATGACACTATGATTGTACATTGAATGCATAAATAAACATGGTTATACTTGAAATAAAACTTATAAACCACATACCACAAACATAACAAAAAAAAATCATAAAAAATAACTGATTGAATGAAACCCAATGATCCAAGATCCCTAAATCAGATTCTATCGAAACCATACTAGGGTTTATGAGAAGTAGAAAAAGAAATAGTGGTGAAAAAAGACATCTAGGTAACTAAGAGTCTTATACTTATCAAGAGGAATAAATTACAATGAACAATACATTGATCCATTGAGAAATGAAGGAGAGACACCCTTAGAATGAAAATTTATCCAAAAATGTGAGGGAGGTATAGGGAAGAAAATGAGGGGGTTCTCAAGGGATCCCCCTATTTAAAAATTTCCAGAAATACTACCTATAATTAATTCATAGTGTGAAACAACCTTTCACACTATGAATGTTGGGACAATTAATAATCTTGTCCTAGATATGATTTTTCACAACTTCACACAATTCTTCATAGTGTGAAAGTCCACCTATAGCTCTCAAAAAACTATAGTCCCAGTCCATTCCTCCCAAACACACTTACTAACAAACATGAAAAAGTTATTTAGTGATGGAATAAATCTATATTTCATTTCATAAAAACTTATCTAAAAAAATTGTAATGAATTTTCATATCATCAATCATATAATACATGAAATGGTAATATTATCTATTAAATAGATAAAATACTTTGAATTTTATATATTATTTATAATGTAAAATTTATTAATGTGATGAAGAAGATGATCATTAAATTAGTATTTATTACAAGATAATATAATTACTACAAAATAGGTTTTTAATAGCGATAGAAAATGTATTTTTCAGTGAAAAAAATCATTGACAATATAATAAAATATAAAAGATCTATGATTTTATCGATACATTTGGTAGTCCCAATAAATTCCATGAAGCTGCTGTAAGGATAAAACAGTACTGCAACACCCCTATAACATCAAAACTAATTACAATTCAAACAAATAGAAATAAATATAAACATAAAATAAGATTAAAAAACAAATATATCCTTGAAATATTATTTAATTTAAAAACTTACTTTCAAAATATTTACATAGATGTGATACATACAATTTATAGAAAAAAATTAAAACCAATATACAAAATCATAATTCTTATAGAGGAATTTCTCTAAATAGCGACCACTAAACAAAATATTTTCGCATCAATAAAAAAATATCGATTTTAGTAATAGTGAATAAAAAAATTATAATTTTATTGTTATATAATCCATATATGATAAATTATATTGTTAATTTATATATACATATATTAATGAAATTATCTGTTAATCATGAATTGGATTAAAATGTTGTCAATACCTATACATAAAAAATGATTTAAATGTCATTTTTCTAAATTTTGAGGATAATGTGAGCTCGTTTTCTCAGTTTGGCTACGTGGTACATGTTTTAATCTAAAATGAAACATTTATATTATAAATAAAAAATTTGAGTCATACTATCCACACCGTGCCTCAGATTGATGTGTGGTTGATCCCTATATGTCCTAAATGAATTCTAGATCATTTTATTATTTTTTGAAAATAATCCTAGCTCGTGTGAATTGTTTTAGCTATGTGATATGTTTATTAAATTAAAATGACACTTTTTTATTAAAAACATGAATTATGAGTCATGCCAAACATATCGTGTGTCCGATTGATGTGTGGATGATTCATACACATCAAAAATGAGTTATGGATCATTGTACCACTATTTGAAAATAATTTGATCTTATTTTCTCAGTTTCGGATATGTGATGCATGTTTTAATCTAAAATGGAACTTTTATACTAAACAAAAACACTTTAAGTCATACTGAACACATCATGTGTCACATTGTTGTGCGTTCGATTCCTAAACATAAAAAAGAATTATGTATCATTGTACTAAGTTTTGAAGACAATCTGATCTCATTTTCTTAGTTTGACTATATGATGTGAATTTTAAACTCAAATGACACTTTTATATTAAAAACACACACTTCATGTCACATTTTCCACATCATCTATCAGATTTATGTACTATTGATTCCTATATATCAAAAAAGAATTATTGACCATTTTCCAATGTTTTAAAAACAATATGATATCATTTTCTCATTTTTTCTATGTGACAAATTTTAATCTATAATGACACATTTATATTGGAAACATGTACCTCAAGTCACATCGACCAAATATAGGGTCATATTAGAATGCGATCAATTAATGCATGTCACAAATGAATTATGTGTTTTTTTCCTAATGTTTGGAAATAATACGAGATGATTTTCTTGGTTCTGGCTATGTGACATGCATTTTAACCTTAAATAGAACTTATTTGTTAAAGACATGCACTTTGAATCATACTAACCACATAATATGTCGGATTAAGATGTAGTCAATTCCTACATGTCACAAAGGACTTATGGATCATTATTATAATGTAAAAAAAATCTGAATGTGTCTGCTATTTTTGATTATGTAATGTGTTTTTTGGTACTAAATTATCATTTTAAACTAAAAACATACAGTTCAAGTCATATCAGACACAATATGACTCAGATTACAATGCAGTTTATTCCTACACATAAAAAATTTATTATAGATCATTTCACTAATGTATTAAAACAATATGAATTAATTTTATTGGTTTGGAGTATGTTCCATATGTTTTTAACTAAACTATCATTTTTAAACTGAAAAAGATCATCAAGTCATACCTGTCACATCATCTTCCAAATTGATGTATGGTCAATTCCTACTAAAAAAAATTATGGATCATTTTCCAAAATTGTGAAAAAAATACCAGATCATGTTCTTGGTTTTTGGATGCATGATATCTGTTTTAAACTAGAATGAAACTTTTATGTTTAAAACATGCACTTTATGTAATTTTGAAAACATCATGTCTCAAATTGATGTACAGTCGGTTCCTATTTTTCATTAATGTGTTACAGATCATTTTGTAAACGTTTAAAAAAAATATGAACTCATTTTATTGGTTTTAGTTATGTGACACACATTTTAAAGCAAAATGAAAATTCTGTATTAAAAACTTTCACTTTAAGTCATACCATCCATATTGTGTATAAAATTTATGTATGTTCAATTCCAACACTTCATAAATGAATTATGGATTGTTGTCTAAATTCTTGAAAAAAACATGATATTTTTCTTATTTTACCTATATGATGTATTTTGAACTAAAATGTCATTTTTATTTTGAAAACACATACTTTGATTTATACTGACCACATCGTGTGTTGGATTGAAATGTGGTTGATTCATACACATCACAAATGAATTATGAATTGTTGTCTTAGACATTGAAAAAAATATGAGCTTGTTTGTTCAGTTTTGGCTATGTGATGCATGTTTTAAACTTAAATGGAACTTCAATATTGAAAAGACACATTTTGTGTTATTTCAAAACATCATTTGTCCAATTGAAAATAATTTGATTCCTACACATCAAAAAAGACTTCTGGATCATTTTTATAAAGTATCAAAAAAATATAAATGTTTATAGTTTTTTTAGTATTTAATGTGTGTTATGAACTGGAATATCAATTTTTTTAAAAAAATGCACACTTTCAGTCATAATGGACACACTATGTATCATATTATGTTGAAATTAATTCATACATGTCACAGATGTGTTATTGATCATGGTTTAAAATTATCAAAAATATATATATATATTTTTTCTCTATTATGAGTATGTGTCATGGGGTTTGAACTAAAATTTCATTTTTAATCTAATAACATACACTTCAAGTCATACCAGACACACCTTGTATCATATTGAGATGTAGGGATTAAAACATGTAAAAATTGACTTATGGATCATTATTCAAAATTATCAAAACAATTTGAATGTGTTTTCTTAGTTCTGATTATGTCACATGTTTTTTGAACTAAAATTACAATTTTAACCAGAAAAAAAATCCTCAATTCATTCCAGACACACCGTGTATAATATTGATATGCAGTTTATTTATAAACATCACAAATGACTTATGGATCTTTGTCCTATTATTTTAAAATAATCTGAATTCGTTTTCTAGGTTTTGAGTATGTGATGTTTGTTTTAAAATAAAATGTAAATTATAAACCAAATAAATAAAATTTGATTCATATCTAGGACACTATGTATCAGATTGAGGTATATATGATTAAGTTGTGGTTGATTCCTATATAGTTTAAGAAAATGATTACAAATAGTATTTTGAGAAGTAATACTTTTCCTTAAACTATAGAAAAATACCTTGGTAGATGGGAGATTATATATGAACTATAGAGTATTTTTAAAAAACTAATTATTGAAATTTAATGTGATCCTACGTTTTATAGATGAATCCTTATGATTCAACACTTGGAACTGAAAATGGATAAGTATATAGCGATCTAGCCAATTTTTAAACTGACATGTGATGTACTTGAAATTACTCAATAAAATAAATTCCAAAGACTTTGATGTGGTAGAATTTATGATATATAAAAGAAAACTCATTGTTGGTTTCTTCATGATTTTACATAAATATAAGGTATTCTGTTATGGTTTTGACCATTACACACACGTTTTAGTCTTTTAAAACACTAAAAACGTGTCTATAAGAATCACAAAAATATATAACCAGAATTGATGTGGCACCATTACCTACATTTTAAAAATAAATATACAGACGTTTTCCTATGATTTCATGGACATCAATGTCTGTTTTCTTCATTTTAAGCCCCTAATGTAGGGTTTTAATGACTTTGAAATATTCTAAAGATACTTATTGAGTCAATCCGAGCACACGGCATGTCACCTGATTGTGTTTTCTTCCCATACAAATAAAAAATAATTAAACCATAGTTTTACCACAATTTAATATCTATTAGAGGGAAGTTTATATGGTTTTACCATTGCACAATTTTTTAGCATATTAAACACTAAAAACATGTTTATGGGAATCATTGGAAAACCATAACACATATTGATTTAAATTCAGTTCTTACATTTCAAAAATCAATCTATAGTAACTGACATAGTATTTCATGGACATATAATGTTGTTTTCTTGATTTTAAACCTTGATACATGTTTTGAAAGTCTTTGATACATTTTAAAACTATCTATTGAGTCATTTTGGGCACATTACATTTTAGATGGATGTCTGCACATACACATAAGAAACAATTCAACCATATTTTTCGCTTTATTTCTCTTTAATATGGGGTCACATTCTATGATTTTGACCATTATAAGCACATTTTAGGGTTTTAAAACACTAAAAATGAATTTAAGAGCATCCCAGAAAAACCATAATTGGGATTTAGTTGGATTTAGTTCCTATATATCCCAAACCAATCTATGGCCATTTTCATACAATTTCAGAGCCATATAATTATATTTTATTAGTTTTGACCCCCCTAATGCATGTTTCTAATGATTTTGATATCTTTTAAAACTTCTTATTGAGTCATTCTAAGCACACCACACATTGGATGGATTTTTTTTATTCTCTTAAAAATCCAAAATAGTTCAACTAAAATGTTTTCATGATTTCACATCAATATGAGCTCATATTATTTTATTTTTACCCTAAAATTCATGTTTTAGTATTTTAAAATACTAAAAATATTTACATTTATCCTAAGAAAATCATAATGTAGATTTATATAGAGTCAATCAATTAATTTCAAATACCAATATGTGATAATTTTCTTATGATTTCAGGTCCATATGAGGTCATTTTCATTGTTTTGATGCCCTCATACAAGCTTTTAATGAAATTGATATTTTTTAAAACTCTTTATTGAGTCATTACATGTACACCACACATTGGATGGATGTGGTGTCTACATGAACACTTCAATAATAACTCAACTACATTTTCCATTTATTTCCTTTTAATATGAGGTCTCTTTTGATGGGTTTTACCATTACATGATTATTTTAGTGTTTCAAAACACTAAAAAACATGTTTACATGCATCCCAGAAAAATTGTAGCTTGGATTTACATTGAGTTAGTTCCTAAGTTTCCAAAAATAAATATATGGATTTTTTCTTATGATTGCACATCCATATGATGTATATTTTTGGTTTTGACCACCTGATGTACAATTTTGAATACATTGACATTTTTTAAAACAACTTATTGTGTCATTCCAGAAACATTTAATGCCATATGAACAAAATTTCTACTCATACATATCAAAAACAATTCTACCATAGTTCTCCCATTATTTCCCATTAATATGAGGTTTTTATATCTTTTTGACTGTACATGCATGTTTTACTATTTTAAATAATAAAAATAAATTTATGGGCATATAGGGAAAACCATAAATCAGATTAAAGAGTATTTTTTTCCTATATTTAAAAAACCAATATACAAAAAAAATCAAACGATTTCATATCTATACAACACTCAATACTTGAAATTTTACATATTTCCATAATTTATAGCTATGGTTATAGACCAAAAAACCATGGCTACATATAATAGATTTGGTTTGAATGACCATGGATCCTATTAGTGTTAAAATAGGGACATGGTTTGAAACTGTGGATATAGGTTTATAGCCACAGTTTCAACCATTGAAGTACACCTATAGCCATGGTTTTGAACGGTGGTAAAAGGTAATTCATTTCAAATTTAATTCCATTATTGGGAACCATGGAAATAGACCAATACCCATGGTTTCCACCATGATTTACACCTGTAGAAAAATTATAAAACTATGGATATTGGTTATTCCATATTGGAATATAGGCATTGTTATAAATTGTGGCTATAGCTATACTGCTATGGTGGAAACTTTGGCTATTGGTTTGTTTCTTGGGTTTCCAACCATCGATACAGGCTTCTCCACTAGGCAGAGCAATATCCAGCCTCCATTCCTCTTCTATAGAAATAGATAAACACCCCAATGAAGTAATTAAATATATGAAGATATGAAAAAACACAATAGAGTACAATTTTATATACTAATAATATAATATAAATTTATAATATAATTCAACATATAAACAAACCAAAAATAATGTTTACATTAATAGTAATCCAGAATATCCGTATCATTAGAACTATGATAACCCTTATCCATACCTCATATAGAAACACCATCAACAACTCTCACACCACCGACAACATCATCATCATGGACATCGATAGTGACATCAACATCGACATCAACAATGACATCATCATTAATATTAAAATTGACACTGATAGAGGAATCTACATAAATAAAACAAATCAACATAAAAAAGGGATTGACCACTATATTATCCTCTAGTGTAAGTGTAGAAGATAGAGAAGACATAGAATTCATTGTATATTCATTTATCATATTTTGACATTGTGTATCTTCTTCTGAATTTTGAGATACTTGTTTGATTGAGGAATTCAATTGTTCCACTGTGACCATGCTTGACCTGATATATGAAGAAACACTATTGTATGAACAGTATCTATATGGTATAGTCTTTTTACCATGTCAAAAATGCACTTTTCTTTGATTCTCATCCCCTAATTCTAGATACAGATGATCATTCGATCCCAAATTGTCAGGTTCTTTTTCTTCCAATTCCTCCAAATCATCATATTCAGTGATATGTAACATAAAATAAAATGATAAATTAACATATAGAATTAAATTCAGTAAAAAATGATATTGAAATATACTTATAATCATCTCTTGGGGGTTGATATTGACCATAGTACCATCTATCTTTTTTCATTCTTGTACAAAATAAGGTTGATTGGGGAACACGAATCTTGATATTTGATGCCTATTTCTAGAAAAACCAAAGAAATAAGTAACCAATAGAATTGAATTAAATTACACTAAACAATTATAAACTGATTTAAATTGATCTTAATAAAATAGAATTGAATATAAAGACCAAATGTTTTTTAATACTTAGAGTCCAATAAGGTTTTTATAATGAGTAAACTTCTATCTCAATGATGAAGGTATTTGTAAGGGTTAGAATGATTAAATGAAAAGGAAATTAAAATATTATTCATTCTATGTAATGGTAACATTGAAGAAAAAATATAAAGGAAATTTGATCTATGTGTAATGGTATATCCTGGAAGGATTTAACTTGTGTAAAATTTCCTCATAATTTCTTATTGATATATAAAAGTTAAACCCTCACTATTTACTTGTATTTTTTTATTCAATATAAATGTAACTCTAATTATCTAAATCATTCATACGGTTAAATAAGAAATCTAAGAGATTCCTAATAGTGTTATATATCTTTTTAGAGGTAATATTTTAATAATGAAACTTATATAATGTTTATTAATACCTCTAAAAAGGTATCTAAAGAATAAAAAATTGGTGTAAAAAAATTGGACCAGTGTAATGAGTATACACTTGATAGGAGAGAATAAGAGATCTCAAGATTCAATGCAACAAGTCATGTGAGAATCTTCAAAGATCATAAGGAAATTAATACATGAATGCATAATGATTTAAATATTGAAGGATGATTTTATATTTATCCTAAGTTGTATGATCTGATGGTTTTATGATCAAAAGGTTGTTGTATTTTCATGAACCAACCTAGTTCATCCCCGAAATGGTCACCTCAGCCGATCCTTGACATGGTCCGAATGGCGTTTGTGATCCCCATGGGTTAGAAACTAGTTTCAGGCATCAACAGAGTATATCAAGGGAATTATTTATCCAAATAATTATTAAATAAGCAAAATAGCATAATGATAAATAGGGAATCCCACAAATATAAATAATCATTATTTGCACAAAAACTGAAAATACAATAATTTAAGAGTAGAACCAAACTAGACCTGACAACTACAATGTCTCCATGTGACCCCGAGGTTCACTCTACAATTATAAGAAAAAATATTTCCCATGATGATCATGACCAATCTAAGACCTACACCACAAGCTAAAAACAATAAGAAACTATAGGTGTGAGTATTAAAACTCATTATGAATTTTTGAACAAATATATTCCGAATGCACTTACTTTTAAAATAAAATAAAAATCATCCTCAAGTTTAAAATACTATATAAAAATATTTTTCATGCATTTTCCATTTTCAAATAAATCATGGTCCATTTCTATTTTCCAATTCCATAAACCAGGTTCATTTCCAATAAGGGATAATTAATGTTTTCAAGGGGAAAGTGATGCTTTAATTTCAAAAAATCACAAGAGAGTATGGAAATTTTTTATTTTAAAACATTTTTCTATAAACCTTTTGGTAAAAAATCATCACTTTATAAGAAAGACACCATACATGAGAGTGCTACAATAATGAAATAATAAGGGAAATGGAAATAATAACAAAAGAGTAACCAAGTATCTAAATAATCCATCATAAGTAACTAAGTGCCAACAAACATTGGAGAACCTTGGAGATAGGGAATAATTCCGAACAAGTTAATACATGAGACCCATCCCCAGAGTCATGACTCATGCGATGACATCTAAAATGCCTTAAATACTCTTGACAACCCTAAATCAGTACATAGAAAGGGAAAATCCCATAAAAATAAACCCAATATATCCACATACTATAGGCCACCTGCTATTGTGTTATATATCCAGTGAAACAATCATTCTTAGAAAATTCTATCACTATTCTAGGTTTCCATGTCTCACGTATAAGGGGGTTGATCCAACCAATTCCAACTGAGCATCCAACCACATGCACATATAATAATAATTCAACAACAAACCTCACCTAGAGTCACGCCAAGGATCAATCTCATTCCATAAAACAATTATATATCTAGGAGTCCATACCAAGGAACTCCCATTCTATACAAGTGATGTGTCATGATGATTCCATAGTGAGGAAATACCACCCATTCACATAAACAATGAAAAATAATCCTCCAAGTATATTTTCCATAATAAACATTGTCAATATTTTTATAAAATATTAAAATGGTCCTCACTCATATTTCACATATCCATAATCATTTAAAGAACCAAATACATTTCCTAAAAATAGAAAAAACCCCACTTTTCAATTTCACAACCATTCAAAAAAAAATCCACTAATTGCATGCATTTCGGTTTTAGACCAAAACCATTATTATTAAAATACCAAATGGGCCACTAACCGCCATGACATACCAAATCTCATTTGAAATCCAAATACAAATTCTATTTAAATCCAAGACCACTTAATAACCCATTATTGGAACCAAAATCATCATTTAAAATACCATAAATACATTTACAATGAAAAAACATTATTTTAATATCACAAATCACTCATAAAATCCAATCAAAAAATTTCTCAAACACATGGTGTGGATAATATACCCTAAACAATTCTATTCATCACAAAAAAAGTAAAGAATAACTATTTTAAACACCCAACAAGTATTCCAAGGATCAAATATCAATATTTAATATTCATGGAAGGTTCAAAAGGCATGAAATAAACAATTATTTAAAGAAAAAGGAACGTTCAAGGGAAACCTACCTCAATTCTCATCCACTTCAACAAAATGTGCCCGAAACCACACCACAAGGGTTCTAATAACCAATATATACAAATAGGATCCCTAATCATATAAAATATCTAACATAAGTCAATAGAAAAAACCCTAGGTCCCCATGACCATGGGATAAGAGAAACTCAAGAATAAATGGAAGAAGAAAGAAGAGGGAGATGAGGATAGGAGTTTACCTTGAGAGATCTGTCCCCAAACAAGAAGAAAACCCTAGATCTACACCATTAGAGAAGGGTGGAGACTTGTATAATAAGGGGAGAGGCCCCTTAGGGTTTCAAAAACCATAGGGGTGGAATATAGAGAATTGAGTCTAAAATACCTTGGGGTAAAAGGGTAATTTTACAATATTTAAGATTGGGAAACTCACAAGGTTTGGGCACATGTTTTACCAAACTATGTGCCAACCATGTGGTAGTTACTGCCTAAAAGGGGAATGAATGTATGGCTAGATCACATGGTTTCACTTACCATATGTAAACCATGAAGTAGGTTCTGTCTGAAAACCCACACCTACCTCATGGTTACCAATTTTGGGATGTACAGTTTACCAAACCTTGCTCCAACCGTGCATTGGCTACTAAGAATCCTAAAAACACAAAATACCTCGATGAATTTTCAAATGAAAATAGGATCAACCATGAGGTTAAAATTGAGAAAATAAATACTTCAAAATTTAACCCTTGTCACACTCAAAACTTATGGGAGAAACCAGGATACCACATGAACTGGAACAGATGATGAAAAAGAAAAACTAGGCGTCAAAATTCTACCCACCATAACGCTTTCCACCCCCAAAAATCCACAACATTTTCCAATTGATCTATCAATGAAAAAGGATTCTCAAAACCAAAATACCCAAACTATCAAAGAAATAACATCCAAACATATCCAAATAGATCTTACACCTCTTACCCAAAATAAGACAACAAATAGAAACCATTTCCTGAGAATCAATGTGAAATTAGAGCCACAACCTTCCCAACCACAATTTGAACTGAAACATTGGGAAGACTCCAAGAATCCGAATTTTTACCTAAAACAAAAAGGATACATAGAAATAAAACAATTTCAAAAGGAATACATGTTAAAAATACTGACAAAAAAACCAGACTAAATCATTTCCACAATAGAGGGAGGCCCAAATATACTCCCCACCATTTGAAACAACCTAGAAATGATTTATCGTTGAATATTTTCAATGAGACCCATAATGGGTCTCCCAAACATTAAGAACCAACAATATTAAACAAACTTGAAAACTTCCTCACACAGACCAACCCCCCCCCCCCCCCCTCTATAAGGAGAGGGGATGGATGTGGGCTAATGAATGGAACACCGAAATCGTGACCAACTAATAACCCAGACCCAATATGTAATGTTTCTCATATGAATTTTAATAAAGTATGATCTTATAACTTTAAATGTCCTATGATACTAATATAATGATGCAAGGTTTTTGTGATCTATGTTTCCAAATACCATGAAACTAATAATAATGATTCTAGAATTTGATATAAGAATAGAAATGAATAACAATTTATTTGGAACCATAAATTATGGAAAACCCATGAGATCATTATAAATGTATAGAAAAAATGAATTTGTGGGAAATTTTAATATAAAAAAATTATGGATTGAAAAAGGTATGTTTAAATATTAGTCAAGGAATAATTCTAAGGTATGAAGAGGGGATAGTATTCAGATAAGTATTAAGAAAAATAACATTTAAAACTAGAAAACAATTAAATTCAAATGAATTTGGTGTTTTTGAAAATAAAAAATATTATGGATTTTGAATTACCTAAAATATTGGTAATTTAGAATAACACATTCATATGGTACTATGAATGAAAAATAATTAGAATATAGTGACAGGGACCTAAATATTTTGTGATTTTTCAAATATATATAATTCTATAGGATGATAAAGTTATATTGTTATTGTCATAAGAATATTTCATTATCCTGATAGAAGAAATACTACTATACTTATAATCAAGAAATCCTTTAGTGTCAAAATGAAGAAGAAGAGAACCAGGGATTTTCTGGATGCACTAAATAAATGCGTAAGATAGAAAAGTGCATATTATTATACCCTAATGAAGGATAAATATAAATTAATTCTAAATGAATTTATTAAAGAATAATAATAAAATGGGAAAGAGGGAAGATAATAAGAGTTTTCTGAACTATATGTTGTTATAGAGGTAGAAGAAGGCATATGAGATGTATTTTATTCATAGAAGTGAATAAGAAGAAGTAGAAACACTCTAGTTCAATATTATGAAGAAAAATAAAAAGTTTTTATATATATTTGTTTTCATATATATAATAAAATATTACATCCATTGTAAGTGTTGAGAACCATAATTTCCTCAATGGAATTTCCCTTATTATGTCATAAAGTACATAAATCACATAGAGAAACCAATAGAAAAATTATTCACATTAATCAATAATAATACATTAGCACTCAAATAAACTAATAAGAATTCTAAATATTATATGTGGATAATAAATAAATTATAAGATAATAAGAATGGTAAAATTTTGATATCATCGATCCATTAGAATAACCACACTCATGAAAAAAGCTATAGAAATAAAACATAATGTTAATAATAAAATATTAATTTTGAAGATGAAATTATATATAAAACCATAATATAAAATATAATTGAATGAAGAATGAATGAAAGAAGATATATTTATAGAAATTAAGGAACCTCTACCACTAGAATCGTAACATGACTGTTGGAATAGTAATATGCCCATTAGGAATAGTAATATAGTCATGAGAATATTAACCTCACCAATGATAGTATAAATAAAATTTAGGTATCTTATATATTGAAATATTACATATTTATATCATTGTATAAGTAAATCAATGTTATAAAAAGGATATATTAAATATTGGTATTTTTATAAAACATAAATATTTATTAACAATTTTAAAATTAATATAATGATTCAAAATAAAATTTAATTTCATAAAATAAATTCAAAAATTAATATTATATTTTATTATAATTATAATATAATCTTATGTGACCATAATTAATTTTTAAAAGGCTCATAAAATTTATTATCACATTAAATTCGTTATTTTTTGAATAAATGATGATTTTGTTTCAAAATTAAATTTCTCATATTTAAAAATTTAATCTCATAAAAAGGGTTCCATTTTTTAAATCTAAATTAAAAGAAATGGTTAACTTGATTTTTTTTGGGATTTTTCTAAAATAGTTGATTCTTTGGTGAATAGTGAAATACGACAATTTTCGGTATTTTACATTATAAGCTAAATACATGAATTTTTGAATCATAGATGGTGTAATAATGATGTAAAAACCCATTGGTTATAATTAAAAGTAACTATTTACTTCATTTAGTCATATTAATCAATACTAATGATAGTCTTGATCCAAAATAATAATCTAATGAATATAATAATAATAACCACCGCTCTCATCCACCTATAAATATCATCCCTCACCACAACTTATCCTCACAATTCATTATCTTTTTATATTGTATATAATCAACACAATTTCTATCCCAAGCCTCTTCCACACATCCTAGAACTTCTGATCTCAACAAAATTCTAGACCCAAGTTCCTTAAGGATGTTTCAATGAGGCAAAAATCAAAAGGTAAAAATCCTCAATCCTTCTCTTTTAATTTATTCTCTTCCCTGATCCTGTCCTCACCACCCCTACAAAAAGAAGAATGATAACTCCAATATAATATATATACTGTAATTTTATTTATTTAATGCAATTTACCTAATCAAATATCTTATCTTATCCTTTTATTCTAAAAATTAAAACATCATCGGTAATTATATACTTGTAAACTGACTATGAAACTTGAGAGTTAATTCTCTTGAAATGATGAAATTGAACTTTTTAACTCATCTAAATGTCCAGAAATGAAATTAATAAAATTATAATAAATAAAATACATGTATAAAAGGTTATTAATTATGTAATTAATGAATCTAATTTTAGAATCTAGGAAATTATGTGCATGTGAAAAATGAATTCAGACATAAGGCAAGGGGTCTATCTGATATTCTAAATTACTATTGGGTTAAACTTTATATATATTTTCCATGATGTAATTATTAATTATTCTTATACACTATTCAAATATTTTGTTTTTGTGTACCAAAAATATTAATTTATCTTTATTCATCTTTCTTTGATGGGGTATTACATGTTTTAAAAGGTTGGAATCTCAATTCCTCCCGATAAGCAATCCCAATTAAAGAGAACTTCCCATTTCTTACCTATTTTCAAGTACCCTAGATAATATTTTTTATGCCACAATTATTTTTATAAAATAAATAATTTTATAATAAAAACCTATCTTAGTTAATATATTATTTTATAGAAATTATTATGATTGGTTTCCTCTTTAAAGATTCTTTAATATTTTCCTCAAAAAGCACTAAAGAAGCTCATTTGAAAACTTTTTTAAACACTATTTTTCATGTATTTACATTAGTTGGACTTCATTATTCCTGAAATATTATTTTTTATTTTATGATTGTCTAAATAGTCTTTCATACCTTCTTTTATGGATACCATTGTAATATATCCTCTGGTTACTTTTTATAACATGATTATGATACCCATTTCATTACATAGGTAACCCTCATGGTTATTCCGTATGTTTGATTCTTTATATGGGATACATATTCAGGAAAATTTTATGATGGGTTCACCTAGATTGTTCTCAAATGTGTTGGGTAATTTTTAGTCTCATGAGATGTCATGTATGGTATTTGGTAGTAAACCTAATCCATTATGTGACTTTTTCCACCATGTAGTTTTATCAGTTAGCTTTTACTCATGTTTATTTCATGTTATGTGTTCCTTAAAAATTATAATATTTTCATGATCATATGATTCCATGTTCTATATTTTATTCTTCTAAATGTTTACTCATGATCCATTCTTCTTATGTTATCATGTTATGCCTTTCTAACTCATGTGCTATGATTCATTCCTATATTTTCTCCCTTACTGGCTTTTTAGCTCATCCCTTTTGTCTATGTATTCCCTGGTTTTCCAATGATAATTTAGAATCTAAAAGAATTTTAGGAGATCACTATGTAATATTAATATAGATATGTTTTATTCTAATTCAATGTTTTAATTTTCTGTACTTAATATTCTAAAAACACTCTAATTTACGATCCTTGGTTTGTATTTAATGAATAATTATGCTTAAAATCTTGTAATAAAATGTGTGAAAGGATAGGGATTCTATTTCTGGTATCAAAGAATGATCTCTTTATTTTTTGGGATCATGACTAGAAAACTTTATCACCCTAGGTATGATTCTATCACCCTGGATAAACTAGATTGATACTTTGGGAATCACAAGTTAGGATTTACTACTCATTTATAGTTTTATCCTTATATGTTAAAAGTTTCCTTTTTTATGATTATTAGATAATCATTAAACCCCCATAAATGTAATTTATTTATTTTTCTTAGTTAATGTTGTGAAATGGGATAACACATGCCAACAATCAATGTGATAGAAATTGTGATGATTTCCCTAATGAGATGTTAATCTTGATGGGAATGAGAGCACATCACTTCATGAAAGTACTTTCTCAACAGGATAAAGTTATGAATAATAACATGATTCATGTGTAACTCCCTCTTTATCCTAACATATATATTGTTTCCCTCAACTAATTTATACAAAAAATTCAACCTATCTTTAATGTATCTTCTTACCCCCTCATCATGGAACAATGGGTTAAGTCCATTGAAAATATATTATCTACCCTTTAACTCTTAAAATAAGAGAAATTATTACTGGTGGTCTATAATTTTTATGGGGAAGCTAATAAGTGATGGAAACTGATTGAAAACACAAAGTATAAAGAGGAAATTGATTCCATGGATTGGTAAGGATTAAAAAAAACATTTTCCAAATATTTTCCCCAATCTCCCAATCTTAAAATAGAGAGGGGGTTACTTAGATTGAAGAAAAATAAAGAAGAATATATTGGGGAATATAAGGAAATTATTATAACGCTTTCATGATACACCACCATATTTTTAATGAACTCTAAAATTAATGGGGATCACATCTTTAATGGATTAAAGTCGATTTTATGAAAATCCTTGGTGATTTGAGACATTGACAACTATGATAAGATATTATATTGTTCCATAAAGGTTGAAATGGATACGGATACTCTCAGAGGCCTCATGTGATTAGAGATAAAGATAAATATATGTATTTTAATATGGGAGGATCATCAGTTAATTCCCATAAAGTAATGAAATCCAAACATCCCACATATCAAAAATGTTGGAATAAGAATCCCAAGAAGTACATAAATTGAACCAAGATATGATTCAAATGTGAATGATAGGGGTATTAGGATAATTATTATCTAATGGATTTGAGGAATCCCACTAACACAGAAGAATAAAATTAAGGATAAGATCTACATTAAATATATAGTGTAGTGTTTCAACTACCAGGAACATGGGAATTATGTGATCTGAATCCCTAATTCAAGGGTTTTCGAAGGCAGTCAACAAAAAAAACCTCAAAGGCAGTAAGGAAGGGAATATTCTATCAATAATACTAAGGTGGATCGTGAAAATTATGTGATCAATGGTACACTATTTATTCATTCAAGAATAGAAAATTTACTATTTGATTTTGGTTTTGTACATTGTTTCATATCATGAAAGTTTAGTATAACTATTCAAACACCACCTCAAAATATGATGTTTGATTTATCTGTGAGATACGAAATTGGGGGAATTATTTCATCAAAAGTATATAACTCTTCCTTAGTTAATGGTTGTGAACTGAACCTCCTAGAAAAGATAATCTCAGTTCATTTGGTGAATTTTGATGTAATATTGTCATGGATTTTTTTCCTTATACAAATCCACCATCAACTCTCATGAAAGCGAGATCACTCTTAACCTCCCAAGGCATCCTCTAATTCTGTCAATGTGTAAGGATGAGTACGAATCTCCTTATGAATAATCATCTCAATTGTGAATATTATTTCCTTACGAGAGAGCATATCTAGCTCAAATTATTTAGAAAATGGATAGGGTCATTCTCAAATACATGCACATTGTGAGGGAATACATTGATGTGTTCCCTAAATATTTTTCTAGTCTTACTCCTAACAAAGAGTTTGATTTCTCAATTGATCTTATACCTAGATATTTTCCCATATCAAAGATACCTTTTAGAATGTCCACCAATTAGTTAGAGAAACTGAAGAAGTAATTTAAAGGAAATATATTCAAGGGTTTTATACACCCATGTTCTTCACCATGGGGGTGTGCCAGTCATCTTTATCAGGAATAGTGGTGGATTAATGTTCCTATTTGTTGATTATTATTATCTCTAAAATCATGATAAAGAATAAGTATCCCCTACCATAAATAGATTAATTTTTTGATCAATTATGCGGGGATATGTATTTCTCTATGTTGGGACTTTTGTCAAGATATAACCAATTAAACGTAGGGAAAGAAGATATTACCAAGAATGCCTCATGAATGAGGTATAGACACTATTAGTTCATTGTGATTCTCTTCGGACTCATTAATGATCTAGTAATCTACATGGACCTAATGAATTTTCATTAGATATTACCTTCAAAAATGTGTGGTTGTATTCATATATGACATTCTAATCTACTCCAAGAAAAATGAGGAGAATAATAAGAATTTGAATACTATGCTAAAGAAATTGAAAAGGGAGAAACTATATGAATTGTAAAGTAAATGTGAGTTCTAGATGGAAGAATTTTCTTTCTCAGGGAATGTTATCACAAGAAAAGAAATATCTATGGACCCTCCCAAGAAAAAATAAATTGAGGAGTGGACCATAATAGCATTTGTAATAGATATCCATAGTTTTCTTTTACTAGATGGGTATTATCAAAAATTTGTGATGAAATTATAATTGTTTTCAAACCCACTATCAAGATGAATTGGAAGGGATTAACTTTTTTATAGGCTAGTGAATGATAATAATTATTCAATAAATTGATAAAGGAGGCATATAACAACATGAGAACTTACACTACTAAAAATTAGTGAACTATTTATGGTATAAAGAGATGCATAAAATAAGGGCATATGTTTTGTACATTTGAAAACTGATAAAGTAATAAACTATTCCTTCAGAAAGATAAAAGTTCAAGAGAAAAAATATCCCACACATTATATGGAGTTGGTGTCTATGATCTTCATGAAGAAAATTTGGATGCATTATCTCTATGGAGAGAAGTGTGAGATATTTTCTGATCCCAAGAGCCTCAAATATATATTCACACATAAGGGTCTAAATATGTGCCATCAAAAATGGTTAGAAATAATCAAGGATTATAAATTCTTAATCCACTATCATCCTGGTAAAGTAAATAAAGTGGTATATTCTCTAAGTAGAAAGGATCCTACAAGTTTATCAATGATGAGAATTGAGAATGATCCAATATTATTGAATTTCAAAGGATTGATATGGGAATCATAAATAAAAGAACATCATCATTAATTTCACAAATTATTTCTCAACCATCCCTTTTAGAAAATATAAAGTATGTTCAAATGGATGATGTGAAAATTCAGAAGAAGGTGGAAGCTATCTAAAATTTTAAATCCACAGAGATAAAAATTGATGAGGAATGAATCATATGATTTGGGCCATAGGTATGTGTACCATCAAATATTGAGATAAAGAAATAGTTTCTGAATGATTCATATAGATCAACCCAATCTATCCACCTAGGGAGCACAAATATGTATTGAGATCTCAGAGAAAATATTGGAGGGAAAATATGAAGAAGGATATCACTAAATATACATCAAGTTTTATGCTATGTCAGAGAGTTAAGGATGAAAGGAAAAATCATAAAGGGATGATTCAACCTTTACCCATACCTACATAGAAATGGGGAAAAAAACTATGGAAGTTTTCAATATAATTCCAAAGACACCCTGAGGAAATAATTCTATATGGGTCATTATGGATCATCTTAGAAGGTCTTCTCACTTTATTGTGATTCAATATGACTTCTCAATAAACTAACTTTCATGGATATACAACAAAGAATTGATGAGACTGAATAGAGTACCATTATAAATTATATCCAATCATGATATGAGATTTACCTATAATTTTTTGAAAAGTCTCCAAAATATTATAATTACTGAATTGAACTTTAGTATTGGCTTATCACCCCCAAAATGATGTCCAATATGAGTATACTATTTAGACACTAGACAAAATGTTGAGAGAAAGCTCAATGGAATTCAAATGATCAGGGGATCAAAATATTTCATTGGTCAAGTTATTTTACAAAAATAGTTTCTAATCAAGAATATAAATGGTTCCACATGAATAACTTTCTGGGAAAAGATAAATAAAACCAACATGTTGGGATGATGCTGGTGAATGAAAGATGATTGTAGCTAAGTCGAGGAAATAGAAGGAAAGGTGAAGACTATACAACAACATATCTGGGATACCCAAAGTTGATAGAAGAACTGTGTAGATAATCATATATGGGACTTAGAGTTTTAAGTTTGTGATAAGGCCTTCCTCTATAAGTCTTGATGGAAGAGAGTCATGATAATTTGGATAAAAGGAAAGAAAACTACCAGGTACATAGGCCCTTAAATATTATTGATCATGTTAGGGTTGTGGCATATGAAATAGAGCTTCCACCAACCATGTCTCAGGAACATGATTTATTCTAGTTATCCCTCACGAGGAAGTATATTCTATATCCATCATATGTACTGAACTAATATGTGGTATAGCTGGAAACTTCTATTTCATATGAGGAGTTGTCGATGATGATTTTAGATCATAGAAACAATGTTCTATATGACAAGACTACTCACCTAGTCAAAGTAAAATGAAGATACCATAAGTATGAAGAGGGAAAATGGGAATCAGAGGAACCAATTAACGAATAATACCAGCATCAATTTTCAAATTAGTTTTTGAAATGAAATTTTGAGGGTGAATTTTTGTAAGGGGGGAGAACGTAACGACCCATAATTTTATCAATAGAATTTCCCTACTTATTTCATAAAACCACATACATCAGATAGAGAATCCAATAAAAACATTATTCTCAAAAATGATGACAGATACATTAGTAGTAAAATAAACCAATAATAAATCTAGATATTATAGTAGGACAATAGATAGAAAATAAGATAATTATAATGGGAATGTTTGGATCTTCTTGATCCATTTGAAAAAACACACTTACAAAGAATGATGGAGAAATAAAAAATAATTTTTATAATAAAATATACATATTTAATATGAAATAATATATATATCCTTAACGTAAAATAGTAGTTAATAAAGAATGAATGAAATAAGGGGTATTTATAAAAATTAAGTAACCTCTATCATTGAAATATTAACAGGACCATTGCAATAGTATTCTGACTATTAGGAATAGTAATATAGACATTAAATAAGTAACCTCACCTATTATTGTATAAATAAAATTTAGGTATCTTATGAAATAAAATATGATATATTTATACCATGGAATAAGTAAATAAATGTTTTAAAAATGATAAAATATGTGTTGTAATTTTTGTAAAATGTAAATGTTTATATTCAATTTAATAATTAATATAATGAAATAAAATAATTTTTTTTACATAAAATAGATTCATAAATTAATATTATGTTGTATTATAAGTTTAATATAATCTTATAATACCATAATTAATTTTTCAAAGGTTTATAAAATTGATTACAAAATTAAAATATTTATATTTTAAATAAATGACGATTTTATTTAAAAATTAAATTTATCAAATTCAGAATTTTATTTTCAAAAAATTTGTTCTGTTTTTCAAATATAAACATAAAAAAATGTTTAGGGTTAATTTTTGGAATTTTTCTAAAATAGTTGAATTTTAGTGAATAGTGAAATAAAATAATTTTCAATATTTAATATTATAAGCCAAATTAATGAGTTTTGTAGTCATAGATGATGTAACCTTGATGTAAGAGCCAATTGAATTGAAATATCCTAAACTATTTAATTTATTTATTCATATGAGTCAACACAATTGATAGTCTTGATCCAAAATAATAAAGAAATGAATATAATAATAAAAAACACCCCTCTTCTCCCCCTGTAAATTCCACCCCTCACCACCCCTTCTCCTGAAACCATATAAGACTTGTAGATTTCCAAAATTCTACCCAATTTAGTTTCCCATCCTATTACCCATGTGCAATAACTTCTGGTATCCACAAAAGACCAATCCCAAGTGCCTTATGGTAGTTCTCAATGAGATGACATTCAAGTCGTAAAATATTCAATCCATCTATTTTAATTAATTATTTATTTTATTATCCTATCCTCACATCACCTATAAAAAGAATAAAGATAACTACAGTATCATATATATAGTATAATTTTATTATATTAATGCAGTATCCATCAATGAATCTCTTCTCTTATCCATTTATTCTAAAAATGAAAACATCATCTGTAATATGTCAGTTCACCGCCTTTGTGGACGATGTATTTTCATTTTTTATTTCTGCCTTCAAGGCTTACCATAAAAACATTATTATGGTTAAAACAGATTTTAATATGTATATTATAAATTTTTTCATGTTCTGTAACTAATAAATAGTCATAATATTAAATAAAATGAAACTATTTCATGATGATCAATAAACAACAAAAAATAAGCTGAATAATTATCATTAATAATTTGTCAAATGAATCCTCTTCCTAATAGAAAAAATGATATATGGTACCATTTTAAATTATATTGGTGAATTAATACCATATAATTTTAATTCTAGACAATTATTACTATATTATAAGAACTTCCATAATTATATAAAAGTAAATCATCCATGAAACCATGAAAACAAATGCTCTGAGAATAAGGAAATTAAACATTATAAAACAAATAAATAGACATATATGAACATAATAAATGATAATAAATTAAATACATGTATAATAGGTTCTTAATTAAGTAATTAATGAACCTAATTTTATTATATAGAGAATTAAGTGGATGAGAAAAACACATTCAGACATAAGGAAAGGGATATTTCTAAACCTCCAAATTACCTTTAGGATATAGTTTCACTCTCTTTACCAAATTTAATTACCCATTATTATTATATAATTCAATAATATTCTATTAATATGTACCGAAAATATGTATGTAGAAAAATTCATCTTTATTTCTAGGGTAATTACATGTTTTAAAAGGTTCCCTTCTCAATTCCCCCCCATAAGAAAACATGATTAAAGAGAACCTCCCCATTTTGTACCCATTTTAAAGTATACTCCAAATACTATTATAAGAAAAAATTATTTATATAAAATAACTAGTTTTATAATGAAAAAATATCTTATTTCATTTCTAGTTTTATAAAAAAAATTATTCATTTTTCTTTTATAAATATTATTTAATATTTTCCCTAAATCCATACTAAAGTGGTTTATTTATAAAGATTCTTGAACAATATTTTTCATGTATTCACTCATAGTGTACTTTATTATTTGTTATCTAATTTTTTTTATTATGGTCTAAAAATTGTTTAATCCCTTATTCTGTGGATACCATTATGATACACACTCTGGTTATTCCTTAAGAAATGATTATGATAACCATTTCGTTCCATGCGTAACACTTATTATGGTTATTCCTTATGTTTGATTATTGATGTAGAACAAATATGCATGGACATATTATAATGGATAAACCCAAATAGTTATCAAATGAATTGGATAAATTTTATTCTCATGACACATCATTTATGGGATTAGGGAGTAAACATAATCCATTATGGGACTTTTTTACACTATGTGATATAGTATTAGTAGTTAGTTTTGAATCATGTTGATTTCATGTTTTATGTTGCTATCACATTCCAATATTTCTATGATCATATGATTTCTTGTTCTATATGTTATTATTCTATATGTTTACTCATTAACTATTCCTTTTATGTTATCATCCTATTCATTTCTAACTCATGTTTTATGCTTCATTCCCATGTTTATTAACATACTGTGATTTTTAGATCATCCCTTTTGTATCTATATTCCCGGAGGTATCCTATGATGATTTATGATATCAATGAAAGTTATTATCACATTATAGAAGATTAATAAATTTATTTTTTATTCTAGTACCATTTTTTTTAATTTTATGTTCCTAATGTTTCAAAGACACTAGAATTTACGATCCTTGGTTTGTATTTGATAGAAAATTACGCATAAAATCATGAAATAAAATGTCTAATAGCCTAGGTTTACTATAGTAATAAAGAAATAGAAGAATATATATGTGATTTTATGCTACTGTAAAACTATAAAAGATAGGAAAAAATAACAAGGCAACATATCATATTCATCATATAGTCTTAGAGAAACCTATGTGTGGGAGGAACCAATGAAATATCAATAGACTAAAGTGAAAACCTGATTTTCAAGGATTTATCATTTACATTGGACGGAACAAGATTATATATTTTGGTTATTCTGATTATGGATTTTTTCTCATTAACCAAATGTATAATCCTTTAATTTCAAAGGTAAATCTTGTAAATTATCACTCCACACTTTGTGTTTACTTATGAATAAAAGGAAGGTAAGATAATTACTATCTATTTTAAATATAGATATACCATCTATATTTAAAATTAATAACAATTTAGAATATTATTCATAAATAATTTAAGTTTTAATTAAAAGTCATTAATAATATGGATGAATAAAAGTTATAATAATTATATATCCATTCTATTGGTCAATTTTAGAAGGAGAATGATTTCCAGTTCCCCAAAAGTGTCTCAACAAGCCAAAATTAATGCTCGATAATGAAATTATATCCAATAAAAATAATCATAACACTAAAAATTAAAATAAGGACATGGTTTGTAGGGAATTATAGGTACTAAAATATTTAGTAATAACATATTATATTTTTTTTATATGTAAATCATAATTTCACAATGGAATCCCATTTTAATATTTTAAATGTTAAATTACCTATGTTCTCTCATGATCATAGAGTGATGTGTATCCAAGCGTAAAAATGTATTTCATTGCACTATTACTTAATTTATTTATATCTAATTTCACATATAAAAAATAAATTATATAATTACATGAACATATGTAATCTTCCAATAGATGATCATCTATCTGTATTGTGATATTGTGGAATCATGAATGATTAGTATCTCATTAGTCTCCATATCAACCCTCTCTCTCTCCAACCAATTTACAAGTCATAATTATTTTATCACAAAATATCAATTAATTTCAATAACCTTACAACCTTTTCATTTCATAAATCATTAAAATTATATTAGAGATTCATTAGAGAAAAATATAATTTTTTTTTACAATTTTATATTTAAAAAAGATTATTAACATTACTAACCCAAATCACTTCCCATAAATTGTTCCTTATTTATTCTCAAACTTCCCTCAAACTTATTGGTTGAACCAGAATGATAATGTTATGTTTATGATGTTTTATCATAAATCTTTTAAATTTCTTTCCATTTATTCCAATTATGGAATTGTCCACATTTTATTGTACCATGATCTTTGTGTGTTGACTCCAAACCTCTCACATTTTCGTGTATACTCATCTTCTGGTAGAGGTTGTAGAAAACCATTTTAAATAATTAGTAAAGTAAAATAATATATGTGAAATTATCATAAATTACTATAAATAATGTTGAAACACATACTAGCAAACGGGGGATATGTTGACACCTAAAGTGATATATCTAAAGTAGGGGGAGTAGCCTCTGTTGTAAGTGGGATATCTATAGTAGGAATACTCTGTGTAGTCAATTATGTTAATTGTCCTAATGGGGGGATAAAAAATAATGGATATCCTTGTACAGATGGCAGTGCATATGTATATTGATATGGCAGTGGGATATATGGGGGAGTAGTTCCCTATACGGTGGATGCTAGGAATGTGGCACCATTACCTACATTTTAAAAATAAATATACAGACGTTTTCCAATGATTTCATGGACATCAATGTCTGTTTTCTTCATTTTAAGCCCCTAATGTAGGGTTTTAATGACTTTGTAATATTCTAAAGATACTTATTGAGTCAATCCGAGCACACTGCATGTCACCTGGTTGTGTTGTCTTCCCATACAAATAAAAAATAATTAAACCATAGTTTTACCAAAATTTAATATCTATTAGAGGGTAGTTTATATGGTTTTACCATTGCACAATTTTTTTAGCATATTAAACACTAAAAACATGTTTATGGGAATCATTGGAAAACCATAACACATATTGATTTAACTTCAGTTCTTACATTTCAAAAATCAATCTATAGTAATTGTTATAGTATTTCATGGACATATAATGTTGTTTTCTTGATTTTAAACCTTGATACATGTTTTGAAAGTCTTTGATACATTTTAAAACTATCTATTGAGTCATTTTGGGCACATTACATTTTAGATGGATGTCTGCACATACACATAAGAAACAATTCAACCATATTTTTCACTTTATTTCACATTAATATGGGGTCACATTCTATGATTTTGACCATTATAAGCACATTTTAGGGTTTTAAAACACTAAAAACGATTTTAAGAGCATCCCAGAAAAACCATAATTGGGATTTAGTTGGATTTAGTTCCTATATATCTCAAACCAATCTATGGTCATTTTCATACAATTTTAGAGCCATATAATTATATTTTATTAGTTTTGACCCCCCTAATGCATGTTTCTAATGATTTTGATATCTTTTAAAACTTCTTATTGAGTCATTCTAAGCACACCACACATTGGATGGATTTTTTTATTCTCTTAAAAATCCAAAATAGTTCAACTAAAATTTTTTCATGATTTCACATCAATATGAGCCCATATTATATTATTTTTACCCTTAAATTCATGTTTTAGTATTTTAAAATACTAAAAATATTTACATGTATCCTAAGAAAATCATAATGTAGATTTATATAGAGTCAAACAATTAATTTCAAATAACAATATGTGATAATTTTCGTATGATTTCAGGTCCATATGAGGTCATTTTCATTGTTTTGATGACCTCATACAAGCTTTTAATGAAATTGATATTTTTTAAAACTCTTTATTGAGTCATTCCAGGTACACCACACATTGGATGGATGTGGTGTCTACATGAACACATCAATAATAACTCAACTACATTTTCCATTTATTTCCTTTTAATATGAGGTCTCTTTCGATGGGTTTTACCATTACATGATTATTTTAGTGTTTCAAAACACTAAAAAACATGTTTACATGCATCCCAGAAAAATTGTAGCTTGGATTTACATTGAGTTAGTTCCCAAGTTTTCAAAAATAAATATATGGATTTTTTTCTTATGATTGCACATCCATATGATGCATATTTTTGGTTTTGACCACTTGATGTACAATTTTGAATACATTGACATTTTTTAAAACAACTTATTGTGTCATTCCAGGAACATTTCATGCCATATGAACAAAATTTCTACTCATACATATCAAAAACAATTCTACCACAGTTCTCCCATTATTTCCCATTAATATGAGGTTTTTATATCTTTTTGACTGTACATGCATGTTTTACTATTTTAAATAATAAAAATAAATTTATGGGCATATAGGGAAAACCATAAATCATATTAAAGAGTATTTGTTTCCTATATTTAAAAAACCAATATACAAACAAAAATCATATGATTTCATATCTATACAACACTCACTACTTGAAATTTTACATATTTCCATAATTTATAGCTATGGTTATAGGCCAAAAAACCATGGCTACATATAATAGATTTGGTTTGAATGACCATGGATCCTATTAGTGTTAAAATAGGGACATGGTTGGAAACTGTGGATATAGGTTTATAGCCACAATTTCAACCATTGAAGTACACCTATAGCCATGGTTTTGAACGGTGGTAAAAGGTAATTCATTTCAAATTTAATTCCATTATTGGGAACCATGGAAATAGACCAATACCCATGGTTTCCACCATGATTTACACCTGTAGAAAAATTATAAAACTATGGATATTAGTTATTCCATATTGGAATATAGGCATTTTTATAAATTGTGGCTATAGCTATACTGTTATGGTGGAAACTTTGGCTATTGGTTTGTTTCTTGGGTTTCCAACCATCGATACAGGCTTCTCCACTAGGCAGAGCAATATCCAGCCTCCATTCCTCTTCTATAGAAATAAATAAACACCCCAATGAAGTAATTAAATATATGAAGATACGAAAAAACACAATAGAGTACAATTTTATATACTAATAATATAATATAAATTTATAATATAATTAAACATATAAACAAACCAAAAATAATGTTTACATTAATAGTAATCCAGAATATCCGTATCATTAGAACTATGATAACCCTTATCCATACCTCATATAGAAACACCATCAAAAACTCTCACACCACCGACAACATCATCATCATGGACATCGATAGTGACATCAACATCGACATCAACAATGACATCATCATTAATATTCAAATTGACACTGATAGAGGAATCTACATAAATAAAACAAATCAACATAAAAAAGGGATTGACCACTATATTATCCTCTAGTGTAAGTGTAGAAGATAGAGAAGACATAGAATTCATTGTATATTCATTTATCATATTTTGACATTGTGTATCTTCTTCTGATTTTTGAGATACTTGTTTGATTGAGGAATTCAATTGTTCCACTGTGACCATGATTGACCTGATATATGAAGAAACACTATTGTATGAACAGTATCTATATGGTATAGTCTTTTTACCATGTCAAAAATGCACTTTTCTATGATTCTCATCCCCTAATTCTAGATACAGATGATCATTCGATCCCAAATTGTCAGGTTCTTTTTCTTCCAATTCCTCCAAATCATCATATTAAGTGATATGTAACATAAAATAAAATGATAAATTAACATATAGAATTAAATTCAGTAAAAAATGATATTGAAATATACTTATAATCATCTCTTGGGGGTTGATATTGACCATAGTACCACCTATCGTTTTTCATTCTTGTACGAAATAAGGTTGATTGGGGAACACGAATCTTGATATTTGATGCCTTTTTCTAGAAAAACCAAAGAAATAAGTAACCAATAGAATTGAATTAAATTACACTAAACAATTCTAAACTGATTTAAATTGATCTTAATAAAATAGAATTGAATATAAAGACAAAATGTTTTTTAATACTTAGAGTCCAATAAGGTTTTTTATAATGAGTAAACTTTTATCTCAATGATGAAGGTATTTGTAAGGGTTAGAATGATTAAATGAAAAGGAAATTAAAATATTATTCATTCTATGTAATGGTAACATTGAAGAAAAAATATAAAGGAAATTTGATCTATGTGTAATGGTATATCTTGGAAGGATTTAATTTGTGTAAAATTTCCTCATAATTTCTTATTGATATATAAAAGTTAAACCCTCACTATTTACTTGTATTTTTTTATTCAATATAAATGTAACTCTAATTATCTAAATCATTTATACGGTTAACTAAGAAATCTAAGAGCTTCCTAATAGTGTTATATATCTTTTTAGAGGTAATATTTTAATAATGAAACTTATATAATGTTTATTAATACCTCTAAAAAGGTATCTAAAGAATAAAAAATTGGTGTAAAAAAATAGGACCAGTGTAATGAGTATACACTTGACATGAGAGAATAAGAGATCTCAAGATTCAATGCAACAAGTCATGTGAGAATCTTCAAAGATCATAAGGAAATTAATACATGAATGTATAATGATTGAAATATTGAAGGATGATTTTATATTTATCCTAAGTTGTATGATCTGATGGTTTTATGATCAAAAGGTTGTTGTATTTTCATGAACCAACCTAGTTCATCCCCGAAATGGTCACCTCAGCCGATCCTTGACATGGTCCGAATGGCATTTGTGATCCCCATGGGTTAGAAACTAGTGTGAGGCATCAATAGAGTATATCAAGGGAATTATTTAGCCAACTAATTATTAAATAAGAAAAATAGCATAATGATAAATAGGGAATCCCACAAATATAAATAATCATTATTTTCACAAAAACTGAAAATACAATAATTTAAGAGTAGAACCAAATTAGACCTGACAACTACAACGTCTCCCTATGACCCCGAGGTTCACTCTACAATTATAAGAAAAAATATTTCCCATGATGATCATGACCAATCTAAGACCTACACCACAAGCTAAAAACAATAAGAAACTATAGGTGTGAGTATTAAAACTCATTATGCATTTTTGAACAAATATATTCCGAATGCACTTACTTTTAAAATAAAATAAAAATCATCCTCAAGTTTAAAATACTATATAAAAATATTTTTCATTCATTTTCCATTTTCAAATAAATCATGGTCCATTTCTATTTTCCAATTCCATAAACCAGGTTCATTTCCAATAAGGGATAATTAATGTTTTCAAGGGGAAAGTGATGCTTTAATTTCAAAAAATCACAAGAGTATGGAAATTTTTTATTTTAAAATATTTTTATATAAACCTTTTGGTAAAAAATCATCACTTTATAAGAAAGACACCATACATGAGAGTGCTACAATAATGAAATAATAAGGGAAATGGAAATAGAAACAAAAGAGTAACCAAGTATCTTAATAATCCATCATAAGTAACTAAGTTCCAACAAACATTGGAGAACCTTGGAGATAGTGAATAATTCAGAACAAGTTAATACATGAGACCCATCCCCAGAATCATGACTCATGCGATGACATCTAAAATGCCTTAAATACTCTTGACAACCCTAACTCAGTACATAGCAAGGGAAAATCCCATAAAAATAAACCCAATATATCCACATACTATAGGCCACCTGCTATTGTATAATATATCCAGTGAAACAATCATTCTTAGAAAATTCTATCACTATTATAGGTTTCCATGTCTCATGTATAAGGGGGTTGATCCAACCAATTCCAACTGAGCATCCAACCACATGCACATATAATAATAATTCAACAACAAACCTCACCTAGAGTCACGCCAAGGATCAATCTCATTCCATAAAACAATTATATCTCTAGGAGTCCATACCAAGGAACTCCCATTCTATACAAGTGATGTGTCATGATGATTCTATAGTGAGGAAATACCACCCATTCACATAAACAATAAAAAAGAATCCTCCAAGTATATTTTCCATAATAAACATTGTCAATATTTTTATAAAATATTAAAATGGTCCTCACTCATATTTCACATATCCATAATCATTTAAAGAACCAAATACATTTCCTAAAAATAGAAAAAACCCCACTTTTCAATTTCACAACCATTCAAAAAAAATCCACTAATGTGCATGCATTTCGGTTTTAGACCAAAACCATTATTATTAAAATACCAAATGGGCCACTAACCGCCATGACATACCAAATCTCATTTGAAATCCAAATACAAATTCCATTTAAATCCAAGACCGGTTAATAACCCATTCTTGGAACCAAAATCATCATTTAAAATACCATAAATACATTTATAATGAAAAAACATTATTTTAATATCACAAATCACTCATAAAATCCAATCAATAATTTTCTCAAACACATGGTGTGGATAATATACCCTAAAAAATTCTATTCATCACAAAAAAAGTAAAGAATAACTATTTTAAACACCCAACAAGTATTCCAAGGATCAAATATCAATATTTAATATTTATGAAAGGTTCAAAAGGCATGAAATAAACAATTATTTAAAGAAAAAGGAACGTTCAAGGGAAACCTACCTCAATTATCATCCACATCAACAAAATGTGCCCGAAACCACACCACAAGGGTTCTAATAACCAATATATACAAATAGGATCCCTAATCATATAAAATATCTAACATAAGTCAATAAAAAAACCCTAGGTCCCCATGACCATGGGATAAGAGAAACTCAAGAATAAATGGAAGAAGAAAGAAGAGGGAGATGAGGATAGGAGTTTACCTTGAGATATCTGTCCCCAAACAAGAATAAAACCCTAGATCTACACCATTAGAGAAGGGTGGAGACTTGTATAATAAGGGGAGAGGCCCCTTAGAGTTTCAAAAACCATAGGGGTGGAATATAGAGAATTGAGTCTAAAATACCTTGTGGTAAAAGGGTAATTTTACAATATTTAAGATTGGGAAACTCACAAGGTTTGGGCACATGTTTTACCAAACTATGTGCCAACCATGTGGTAGTTACTGCCTAAGAGGGGAATGAATGTATGGCTAGATCACATGGTTTCACTTACCATATGTAAACCATGAAGTAGGTTCTGTCTGAAAACCCACACCTACCTCATGGTTACCAATTTTGGGATGTACAGTTTACCAAACCTTGCTCCAACCGTGCATTGGCTACTAAGAATCCTAAAAACACAAAATACCTTGATGAATTTTCAAATGAAAATAGGATCAACCATGAGGTTAAAATTGAGAAAAGAAATACTTCGAAATTTAACCCCTGTCACACTCAGAACTTATGGGAGAAACCAGGATACCAAATGAACTGGAATAGATGATGAAAAAGAAAAACTAGGTGTCAAAATTCTACCCACCATAACGCTTTCCACCCCCAAAAATCCACAACATTTTCCAATTGATCTATCAATGAAAAAGGATTCTCAAAACCAAAATACCCAAACTATCAAAGAAATAACATCCAAACATATCCAAATAGATATTACACCTCTTACCCGAAATAAGACAACAAATAGAAACCATTTCCTGAGAATCAATGTGAAATTAGAGCCACAACCTTCCCAACCACAATTTGAACTGAAACATTGGGCAGACTCCAAGAATCCGAATTTTTACCTAAACCAAAAAGGAAACATAGAAATCAAACAATTTCAAAAGGAATACATGTTAAAAATACTAACAACAAAACCAGACTAAATCATTTCAACAATAGAGGGAGGCCCAATTATACTCCCCACCATTTGAAACAACCTAGAAATGATTTATCGTTGAATATTTTCAATGATACCCATAATGGGTCTCCCTAACATTAAGAAACAACAAGATTAAACAAACTTTAAAACTTCCTCACACAGACCAACCCCCCCCCCCCACCATAAGGAGAGGGGATGGATGTGGGCCAATGAATGGAACACCGAAACCGTGACCAACTAATAACCCAGACCCAATATGTAATGTTTCTCATATGAATTTGAATAAATTATGATCTTATAACTTTAAATGTCCTATGATACTAATATAATGATGCAAGGTTTTTGTGATCTATGTTTCCAAATACCATGAAACTAATAATAATGATTCTAGAATTTGATATAAGAATAGAAATGAATAACTATTTATTTGGAACCATAAATTATGGAAAACCCATGAGATCATTATAAATGTATAGAAAAAATGAATTTGTGGGAAATTTTAATATAAAAAAATTATGGATTGAAAAAGGTATGTTCTAATATTAGTCAAGGAATAATTCTAAGGTATGAAGAGGGGATAGTATTCAGATAAGTATTAAGAAAAATAATATTGAAAACTAGAAAACAATTAAATTCAAATGAATTTGGTGTTTTTGAAAATAAAAAATATTATGGATTTTGAATTACCTAAAAATTGGTAATTCAGAATAACACATTCATATGGTACTATGAATGAAAAATAATTCGAATATAGTGACAAGGACCTAACTATTTTGTGATTTTTCAAATATATATAATTCTATAGGATGATAAAGTTATATTGTTATTGTCATAAGAATATATCATTATCCTGATAGAAGAAATACTACTATACTTATAATCAAGAAATCCTTTAGTGTCAAAATGAAGAAGAAGAGAACCAGGGATTTTCTGGATGTACTAAATAAATGCGTAAGATAGAAAAGTGCATATTATTATACCCTAATGAAGGATAAAAATAAATTAATTCTAAATGAATTTATTAAAGAATAATAATAAAATGGGAAAGAGGGAAGATAATAAGAGTTTTCTGAACTATATGTTGTTATAGAGGTAGAAGAAGGAATATGAGATGTATTTTATTCATAGAAGTGAATAAGAAGACGTAGAAACACTATATTCAATATTATGAAGAAAAATAAAAATTTTATGTATATATATATATTTTTCATATATATAATAAAATATTACATCAATTGTAAGTGTTGAGAATCATAATTTCCTCAATGGAATTTCCCTTATTATGTCATAAAGTACATAAATCACATAGAGAAACCAATAGAAAAATTATTCACATTAATCAATAATAATACATTAGTACTCAAATAAACTAATAAGAATTCTAAATATTATATGTGGATAATAAATAGATTATAAGATAATAAGAATGGTAAAATTTTGATATCATCGATCCACTAGAATAACCACACTCATGAACAAAGCTATAGAAATAAAACATAATGTTAATAATAAAATATTAATTTTGAAGATGAAATTATATATAAAACCATAATATAAAATATAATTGAATGAAGAATGAATGAAAGAAGATATATTTATAGAAATTAAGGAACCTCTACCACTAGAATCGTAACATGACTGTTGGAATAGTAATATGCCCATTAGGAATAGTAATATAGTCATGAGAATATTAACCTCACCACTGATAGTATAAATAAAATTTAGGTACCTTATATATTGAAATATTACATATTTATATCATTTTATAAGTAAATCAATGTTATAAAAAGGATATATTAAATATTGGTATTTTTATAAAACATAAATATTTATTTACAATTTTATAATTAATATAATGATCCAAAATAAAATTTAATTTCATAAATAAGATTCAAAAATTAATATTATATTTTATTATAATTATAATATAATCTTATGTGACCATAATTAATTTTTAAAAGGCTCATAAAATTTATTATCACATTAAATTCGTTATTTTTTGAATAAATGATGATTTTGTTTCAAAATTAAAATTCTCATATTTAAAAATTTAATCTCATAAAACGGGTTCCATTTTTTAAATCTAAATTAAAAAAAATGGTTAACTTCAATTTTTTGGGATTTTTCTAAAATAGTTGATTCTTTGGTGAATAGTGAAATACGACAATTTTCGGTATTTTACATTATAAGCTAAATACATGAATTTTTGAATCATAGATGGTGTAATAATGATGTAAAAACCCATTGGTTATAATTAAAAGTAACTATTTACTTCATTTAGTCATATTAATCAATACTAATGATAGTCTTGATCCAAAATAATAATCTAATGAATATAATAATAATAAACACCACTCTCATCCACCTATAAATATCATCCCTCACCACAACTTATCCTCACAATTCATTATATTTTTATATTGTATATATTCAACAAAATTTCTACCCCAAGCCTCTTCCACACATCCTAGAACTTCTGATCTCAACAAAATTCTAGACCCATGTTCCTTAAGGATGTTTCAATGAGGCAAAAATCAAAAGGTAAAAATCCTCAATCCTTGTCTTTTAATTTCTTCTCTTCTCTGATCCTGTCCTCACCACCCCTACAAAAAGAAGAATGATAACTCCAATATAATATATATACTGTAATTTTATTTATTTAATGCAATTTACCTAATCAAATATCTTCTCTTATCCTTTTATTCTAAAAATTAAAACATCATCAGTAATTATATACCTGTAAACTGACTATGAAACTTGAGAGTTAATTCTCTTGAAATGATGAAATTGAACTTTTTAACTCATCTAAATGTCCAGAAATGAAATTAATAATATTATAATAAATAAAATACATGTATAAAAGGTTATTAATTATGTAATTAATGAATCTAATTTTAGAATCTAGGAAATTATGTGCATGTGAAAAATGCATTCAGACATAAGGTAAGGGGTCTATCTGATCTTCTAAATTACTATTGGGTTAAACTTTATATATATTTTCCATGATGTAATTATTAAGTATTCTTATACACTATTAAAATATTTTGTTTTTGTGTACCAAAAATATTAATTTATCTTTATTCATCTTTCTTTGATGGGGAATTACATGTTTTAAAAGGTTTGAATCTCAATTCCTCCCGATAAGCAAACCCAATTAAAGAGAACTTCCCATTTCTTACCTATTTTCAAGTACCCTAGATAATATTTTTTATGCCACAATTATTTTTATAAAATAAATAATTTTATAATAAAAACCTATCTTAGTTAATATATTATTTTATAGAAATTATTATGATTGGTTTCCTCTTTAAAGATTCTTTAATATTTTCCTCAAAAAGCACTAAAGCAGCTCATTTGAAAAGTTTTTTAAACACTATTTTTCATTTATTTACATTAGTTGGACTTCATTATTCCTGAAATATTATTTTTTTATTTTATGATTGTCTAAATAGTATTTCATACCTTCTTTTATGGATACCATTGTAATATATCCCCTGGTTACTTTTTATAACATGATTATGATACCCATTTCATTACATAGGTAACCCTCATGGTTATTCCTTATGTTTGATTCTTTATATGGGATACATATTCAGGAAAATGTTATGATGGGTTCACCTAGATTGTTCTCAAATGTGTTGGGTAATTTTTAGTCTCATGAGATGTCATGTATGGTATTTGGTAGTAAACCTAATCCATTATGGGACTTTTTCCACCATGTAGTTTTATCAGTTAGCTTTTACTCATGTTTATTTCATGTTATGTGTTCCTTAAAAATTATAATATTTTCATGATCATATGATTCCATGTTCTATATTTTATTCTTCTAAATGTTTACTCATGATCCATTCTTCTTATGTTATCATGTTATGCCTTTCTAACTCATGTGCTATGATTCATTCCTATATTTTCTCCCTTACTGGCTTTTTAGCTCATCCCGTTTGTCTATGTATTCCCTGGTTTTCCAATGATAAGTTAGAATCTAAAAGAATGTTAGGTTATCACTATGTAATATTAATATAGATATGTTTTATTCTAATTCAATGTTTTAATTTTCTGTACTTAATATTCTAAAAACACTCGAATTTACGATCCTTGGTTTGTATTTAATGAATAATTATGCTTAAAATATTGTAATAAAATGTGTGAAAGGATAGGGATTCTATTTCTGGTATCAAAGAATGATCTCTTTATTTTTTGGGATCATGACTAGAAAACTTTATCACCCTAGGTATGATTCTATCACCCTGGATAAACTAGATTGATACTTTGGGAATCACAAGTTAGGATATACTACTCATTTATAGTTTTATCCTTATATGTTCAAAGTTTCCCTTTTTTATGATTATTAGATAATCATTAAACCCCCATAAATGTAATTTATTTATTTTTCTTAGTTAATGTTGTGAAATGGGATAACACATGCCAACAATCAATGTGATAGAAATTGTGATGATTTCCCTAATGAGATGTTAATCTTGATGGGAATGAGAGCACATAACTTCATGAAAGTACTTTCTCAACAGGATAAAGTTATGAATAATAACATGATTCATGTGTAACTCCCTCTTTATCCTAAGATATATATTGTTTCCCTCAACTAATTTATACAAAAAATTCAACCTATCTTTAGTGTATCTTTTTACCCCCTCATCATGGAACAATGGGTTAACTCCATTGAAAATATATTATCTACCCTTTAACTCTTAAAATAAGAGAAATTATTACTGGTGGTCTATATTTTTTATGGGGAAGCTAATAAGTGATGTAAACTGATTGAAAACACAAAGTATAAAGAGGAAATTGATTCCATGGATTGGTAAGGATTAAAAAAAACATTTTCCAAATATTTTTCCCAAACTCCCAATCTTAAAATAGAGAGGCAGTTACTTAGATTGAAGAAAAATAAAGAAGAATATATTGGGGAATATAAGGAAATTATTATAACTCTTTCATGATACACTTCCATATTTTTAATGAACTCTAAAATTAATGGGGATCACGTCTTTAATGGATTAAAGTCGATTTTATGAAAATCCTTGGTGATTTGAGACATTGACAACTATGATAAGATATTATATTGTTCCATAAAGGTTGAAATGGATACAGATACTCTCAGAGGCCTCATGTGATTAGAGATAAAGATAAATATATGTATTTTAATATGGGAGGAAGTAATTAAATCCAAACATCCCACATATCAAAAATGTTGGAATAAGAATCCCAAGAAGTACATAAATTGAACCAAGATATGCTTCAAATGTGAATGATAGGGGTATTAGGATAATTATTATCTAATGGATTTGAGGAATACCACTAATACAGAAGAATAAAATTAAGGATAAGATCTACATTAAATCTATAGTGTAGTGTTTCAACTACCAGGAACATGGGAATTATGTGATCTGAATCCCTAATTCAAGGGTTTTCGAAGGCAATCAATAAAAAAAACCTCAAAGGCAGTAAGGAAGGGAATATTCTATCAATAATACTAAGGTGGATCCTGAAAATTATGTGATCAATGGTACATTATTTATTCATTCAAGAATAGAAAATTTACTATTTGATTTTGGTTTTGTACATTGTTTCATATCATGAAAGTTTAGTATAACTATTCAAACACCACCTTAAAATATGATGTTTGATTTATATGTGAGATACGAAATTGGGGGAATTATTTCATCAAAAGTATATAACTCTTCCTTAGTTAATGGTTGTGAACTGAGCCTCCTAGAAAAGATAATCTTAGTTCATTTGGTGAATTTTGATGTAATATTGTCATGGATTTTTTTCCTTATACAAATCCACCATCAACTCTCATGAAAGCATGATCACTCTTAACCTCCCAAGGAACCCTCTAATTCTGTCAATGTGTAAGGATGAGTATGAATCTACTTATGAATAATCATCTCAATTGTGAATATTATTTCCTTACGAGAAAGCATATCTAGCTCAAATTATTTAGAAAATGGATAGGGTCATTCTCAAATACATGCACATTGTGAGGGAATACATTGATGTGTTCCCTAAATATTTTTCTAGTCTTACTCCTAACAAAGAGTTTGATTTCTCAATTGATCTTATACCTAGATATTTTCCCATATCAAAGATACCTTTTAGAATGTCCACCAATGAGTTAGAGAAACTGAAGAAGTAGTTTAAAGGAAATATATTCAAGGGTTTTATACACCCATGTTCTTCACCATGGGGGTGTGCCAGTAATCTTTATCAGGAATAGTGGTGGATTAATGTTCCTATTTGTTGATTATTATTATCTCTAAAATCATGATAAAGAACAAGTATCCCCTACCATAAATAGATTAATTTTTTGATCAATTATGCGGGGCTATGTATTTCCCTATGGTGGGACTTTTGTCAGGATATCACCAATTCAACGTAGGGAAAGAAGATATTACCAAGAATGCCTCATGAATGAGATATAGACACTATTAGTTCATTGTGATTCTCTTCGGACTCATTAATGATCTAGTAATCTACATGGACCTAATGAATTTTCATTAGATATTACCATAAAAAATGTGTGGTTGTATTCATATATGACATTCTAATCTACTCCAAGAAAAATGAGGAGAATAATAAGAATTTGAATAGTATGCTAAAGAAATTGAAAAGGGAGAAACTATATGAATTGTAAAGTAAATGTGAGTTCTAGATGGAAGAATTTTCTTTCTCAGGGAATGTTATCACAAGAAAAGAAATATCTATGGACCCTCCCAAGAAAAAATAAATTGAGGAGTGGACCATAATAGCATTTGTAATAGATATCCATAGTTTTCTTTTACTAGATGGGTATTATCAACAATTTGTGATGAAATTATAATTATTTTCAAACCCACTATCAAGATGACTTGGAAGGGATTAACTTTTTTATAGACTAGTGGATGATAATAATTATTCAATAAATTGATAAAGGAGGAATATCACAACACGAGAACTTACACTACTGAAAATTAGTGAACTATTTATGGTATAAAGAGATGCATAAAATAAGGGCATATGTTTTGTACATTTGAAAACTGATAAAGTAATAAACTATTCCTTAAGAAAGATAAAAGTTCAAGAGAAAAAATATCCCACACAATATATGGAGTTGGTTTCTATGATCTTTATGAAGAAAATTTGGATGCATTATTTCTATGGAGAGAAGTGTGAGATATTTTCTGATCCCAAGAGCCTCAAATATATATTCACACATAAGGGTCGAAATATGTGCCATCAAAAATGGTTAGAAATAATCAAGGATTATAAATTCTTAATCCACTATCATCCTGGTAATGTAAATAAAGTGGTATATGCTCTAAGTAGAAAGGATCCTACAAGTTTATCAATGATTAGAATTGAGAATGATCCAATATTATTGAATTGCAAAGGATTGATATGGGAATCATAAATAAAGGTACATCATCATTAATTTCACAAATTATTTCTCAACCATCCCTTTTAGAAAATATAAAGTATGTTCAAATGGATGATGTGAAAATTCAGAAGAAGGTGGAAGATATTTAAAATTTTAAATCCACAGAGATAAAAATTGATGAGGAATGAATCATATGATTTGGAACATAGGTATGTGCACCATCAAATATTGAGATAAATAAATAGTTTCTGAATGATTCATATAGATCAACCCAATCTATCCACCTAGGGAGCACAAATATGTATTGAGATCTCAGAGAAAATATTGGAGGGAAAATATGAAGAAGGATATCACTAAATATACATCAAGTTGTATGCTATGTAAGAGAGTTAAGGATGAAAGGAAAAATCATAAAGGGATGATTCAACCTTTACCCATACCTACATAGAAATGGGAAAAAAACTATGGAAGTTTTCAATATAATTCCAAAGACACCCTGAGGAAATAATTCTATATGGGTCATTATGGATGATCTTACAAGGTCTTCTCACTTTATTGTGATTCAATATGACTTCTCAATAAACTAACTTTCATGGATATACAACAAAGAATTGATGAGACTGAATAGAGTACCATTATAAATTATATCCAATCATGATATGAGATTTACCAATAATTTTTTCAAAAGTCTCCAAAATATTATAATTACTGAATTGAACTTTAGTATGGGCTTATCACCCCCAAAATGATGTCCAATATGAGTATACTATTTAGACACTAGACAACATGTTGAGAGAAAGATCAATGGAATTCAAATGATTAGGGGATCAAAATATTCCATTGGTCAAGTTATTTTACAAAAATAGTTTCTAATCAAGAATCTAAATGGTTCCACATGAATAACTTTCTGGGAAAATATAAATAACACCAACATGTTGGGATGATGTTGGTGAATGAAATATGATTGTAGCTAAGTTGAGGAAATAGAAGGAAAGGTGAAGAATATACAACAACATATCTGGGATACCCAAAGTTGATAGAAGAACTGTGTAGATAATCATATATGGGACTTAGAGTTTTAAGTTTGTGATAAGTCCTTCCTCTATAAGTCTTGATGGAAGAGAGTCATGATAATTTGGATAAAAGGAAAGAAAACTACCAGGTACATAGGCCCTTAAATATTATTGATCATGTTAGGGTTGTGGCCTATGAAATAGAGCTTCCACCAACCATGTCTCAGGAACATGATTTATTCTAGTTATCCCTCATGAGGAAGTATATTCTATATCCATCATATGTACTGAACTCATATGTGGTATAGCTGGAAACTTATATTTCATATGAGGAGTTGTCGATGATGATTTTAGATCATAGAAACAATGTTCTATATGACAATACTACTCACCTAGTCAAAGTAAAATGAAGAAACCATGAGTATGAAGAGGGAAAATGGGAATCAGAGGAACCAATTAACGAATAATACCAGCATCAATTTTCAAATTAGTTTTTGAAATGAAATTTTGAGGGTGAACTTTTGTAAGGGGGGAGAACGTAACGACGCATAATTTTATCAATAGAATTTCCCTACTTATTTCATAAAACCACATACATCAGATAGAGAATCCAAAAAAAACATTATTCTCAAAAATGATGACAGATACATTAGTAATAAAATAAACCAATAATAAATCTAGATATTATAGTAGGACAATAGATAGAAAATAAGATAATTATAATGGGAAAGTTTGGATCTTCTTGATCCATTTGAAAAAAACACACTTACAAAGAATGATGGAGAAATAAAAAATAATTTTTATAATAAAATATACATATTTAATATGAAATAATATATATATCCTTAACATAAAATAGTAGTTAATAAAGAATGAATGAAATAAGGGGTATTTATAAAAATTAAGTAACCTCTATCATTGAAATATTAACAGGACCATTGCAATAGTATTCTGACTATTAGGAATAGTAATATAGACATTAAATAAGTAACCTCACCTATTATTGTATAAATAAAATTTAGGTATCTTATGAATGAAAATATGATATATTTATACCATGGAATAAGTAAATAAATGTTTTAAAAATGATAAAATATGTGTTGTAATTTTTGTAAAATGTAAATGTTTATATTCAATTTAATAATTAATATAATGAAATAAAAGAATTTTTTACATAAAATAGATTCATAAATTAATATTAGGTTGTATTATAAGTTTAATATAATCTTATAATACCATAATTAATTTTTCAAAGGTTTATAAAATTGATTACAAAATTAAAATATTTATATTTTAAATAAATGACGATTTTATTTAAAAATAAAATTTATCAAATTCAAAATGTTATTTTCAAAAAATTTGTCTTGTTTTTCAAATATAAACATAAAAAAATGTTTAGGGTTAATTTTTGGAATTTTTCTAAAATTGTTGAATTTTAGTGAATAATGAAATAAAATAATTTTCAATATTTAATATTATAAGCCAAATTAATGAGTTTTGTAGTCATAGATGATGTAACCTTGATGTAAGAACCCATTGAATTGAAATATCCTAAACTATTTAATTTATTTATTCATATGAGTCAACACAATTGATAGTCGTGAGCCAAAATAATAAAGAAATGAATATAATAATAAAAAACACCCCTCTTCTCCCCCTGTAAATTCCACCCCTCACCACCCCTTCTCCTGAAACCATATAAGACTTGTAGATTTCCAAAATTCTACCCAATTTAGTTTCCCATCCTATTACCCATGTGCAATAACTTCTGGTCTCCACAAAAGACCAATCCCAAGTGCCTTATGGTAGTTCTCAATGAGATGACATTCAAGTCGTAAAATATTCAATCCATCTATTTTAATTATTTATTTATTTTATTATCCTATCCTCACATCACCTATAAAAAGAATAAATATAACTACAGTATCATATATATAGTATAATTTTATTATATTAATGCAGTATCCATCAATGAATCTTCTCTCTTATCCATTTATTCTAAAAATGAAAACATCATCTGTAATATGTCAGTTCACTGCCTTTGTGGATGACATATTTTCATTTTTCATTTCTGCCTTCAAGGCTTACGATAAAAACATTATTATGGTTAAAACAGATTTTAATATGTATATTATAAATTTTTTCATGTTCTGTAACTAATAAATAGTCATAATATTAAATAAAATGAAACTATTTCATGATGATCAATAAACAACAAAAAATAAGCTGAATAATTATCATTAATAATTTGTCAAATGAATCATCTTCCTAATAGAAAAATGATATATGGTACCATTTTAAATTATATTGGTGAATTAATACCATATAATTTTTATTCTAGACAATTATTACTATATTATAAGAACTTCCATAATTATATAAAAGTAAATCATCCATGAAACCATGAAAACAAATGCTCTGAGAATAAGGAAATTAAACTTTATAAAACAAATAAATGGACATATATGAACATAATAAATGATAATAAATTAAATACATGTATAATAGGTTCTTAATTAAGTAATTAATGAACCTAATTTTATTATATAGAGAATTAAGTGGATGAGAAAAACACATTCAGACATAAGGAAATGGATATTTCTGAACCTCCAAATTACCTTTAGGATATAGTTTCACTCTCTTTACCCAATTTAATTACCCATTATTATTATATAATTCAATAATATTCTATTAATATGTACCAAAAATATGTATGTAGAAAAATTCATTTTTATTTCTAGGGGAATTACATGTTTTAAAAGGTTCCCTTCTCAATTCCCCCCATAAGAAAACATGATTAAAGAGAACCTCCCCATTTTGTACCCATTTTAAAGTATACTCCATAAACTATTATAAGAAAAAATTATTTATATAAAATAACTAGTTTTATAATGAAAACATATCTTATTTCATTTCTAGTTTTATAAAAAAAATTATTCATTTTTCTTTTATAAATATTATTTAATATTTTCCCTAAATCCATACTAAAGTGGTTTATTTATAAAGATTCTTGAAAAATATTTTTCATGTATTCACTCATAGTGTACTTAATTATTTGTTATCTAATTTTTTTTATTATGGTCTAAAAATTGTTTAATCCCTTATTCCATGGATACCATTATGATACACACTCTGGTTATTCCTTAAGAAATGATTATGATAACCATTTCGTTCCATGTGTAACACTTATTATGATTATTCCTTATGTTTGATTATTGATATGGAACAAATATGCATGGACATATTATAATGGATAAACCCAAATAGTTATCAAATGAATTGGGTAAATTTTATTCTCATGACACATAATTTATGGGATTAGGGAGTAAACATAATCCATTATGGGACTTTTTTACACTATGTGATATAGTATTAGTAGTTAGTTTTGAATCATGTTGATTTCATGTTTTATGTTGCTATCACATTCCAATATTTCCATGATCATATGATTTCATGTTCTATATGTTATTATTCTATATGTTTACTCATTAACTATTCCTTTTATGTTATCATCCTATTCATTTCTAACTCATGTTTTATGCTTCATTCCCATGTTTATTACCATACTGTGATTTTTAGCTCATCCCTTTTGTATCTATATTCCCGGAGGTATCCTATGATGATTTATGATCTCAATGAAAGTTAGTATCACATTATAGAAGATTAATAAATTTATTTTTTATTCCAGTACCATTTTTTTTAATTTTATGTTCCTAATGTTTCAAAGACACAAGAATTTACGATCCTTGGTTTGTATTTGATAGAAACTTACGCATAAAATCATGAAATAAAATGTCTAATAGCCTAGGTTTACTATAGTAATAAAGAAATAGAAGAATATATATGTGATTTTATGCTACTGTAAAACTATTAAAGATAGGAAAAAATAACAAGGCAACACATCATATTCATCATATAGTCTTAGAGGAACCTACGTGTGGGAGGAACCAAAGAAATATCGATAGACTAAAGTGAAAACCTGATTTTCAAGGATTTATCATTTACATTGGACGGAACAAGATTATATATTTTGGTTATTCTGATTATGGATTTTTTCTCATTAACCAAATGTATAATCCTTTAATTTCAAAGGTAAATCTTGTAAATTACCACTCCACACTTTGTGTTTATTATGAATAAAAGGAAGGTAAGATAATTACTATCTATTTTAAATATAGATATACCATCTATATTTAAAATTACTAACTATTTAGAATATTATTCATAAATAATTTAGGTTTTAATTAAAAATCATTAATAATATGGATGAATAAAGGTTATAATAATTCTATATCCATTCTATTGGTCAATTTTAAAAGGAGAATGATTTCCAGTTCCCCAAAAGTGTCTCAACAAGCCAAAATTAATGCACGATAATAAAATTATATCGAATAAAAATAATCATAACACTAAAAATTAAAATAAGGACATGGTTTGTAGGGAATTATAGGTACTAAAATATTTAAGAATAACATATTAGATTTTTTTCTTTATATGTAAATCATAATTTCACAATGGAATCCCATTTTAATATTTTAAATGTTAAATTACCTATGCTCTATCATGATCATAGAGTGATGTGTATCCAAGCGTAAAAATTTATTTCATTGCACTATTACTTAATTTATTTATATCTAATTTCACCTATAAAAAATAAATTATATAATTACATTAACATATATAAAATAAGTAATTTATACATTAAAAATAATTTTTAGATAAATAAATTATTATATATATATATATATTTTACTATTACCATAAAATATGTAATCTTCCAATAGATGATCATATATCTGTATTGTGATATAGTGGAATCATGAATGATTAGTATCTCATTAGTCTCCATATCAACCCTCTCTCTCTCCAACCAATTTTCAAGTCATAATTATTTTATCACAAAATATCAATTAATTTCATTAACCTTAAAACCTTTTCATTTCATAAATCATAAAAATTATATTAGAGATTCATTAGAGAAAAATATAATTTTTTTACAATTTTATATTTAAAAAAGATTATTAACATTACTAACCCAAATCACTTCCCATAAATTGTTCCTTATTTATTCTCAAACTTCCCTCCAACTTATTGGTTGAACCAGAATGATAATGTTATGTTTATGATGTTTTATCATAAATCTTTTACATTTCTTTCCATTTATTCCAATTATGGAATTTTCCACATTTTATTGTACCATGATCTTTGTGTGTTGACTCCAAACCTCTCACATTTTCGTGTATACTCATCTTCTGGTAGAGGTTGTAGAAAACCATTTTAAATAATTAGTAAAGTAAAATAATATATGTGAAATTATCATAAATTACTATAAATAATGTTGAAACACATACTAGCAAACGGGGGATATGTTGACACCTAAAGTGATATATCTAAAGTAGGGGGAGTAGCCTCTGTTGTAAGTGGGATATCTATAGTAGGAATACTCTATGTAGTCAATTATGTTAATTGTCATAATGGGGGGATAAAAAATAATGGATATCCTTGTACAGATGATAGTGCATATGTATATAGATATGGCAGTGGGATATATGGGGGAGTAGTTCCCTATACGGTGGATGCTAGGAATGGGTAATAAGGAGGAATAGGAGCGTAATAACTACCAACCTATGTGGGTGTAGGTGGGAGGGGATATGGAAATGGTGAGTATGGAAAATGTAGATATGGAATAATTAGAGGATGACCTCCTTGTTACCGAAGCAGGATGAAGGGACTCTGAACCAAATGACCACTTAGTGATTGAAGTGACATAGTGGTAGGCTAAACATTAGAATCGGTCGTACCAGTACCCCCACTATAATATCAATCTCCGAAACAAAATCCTTCCATTACATCAATTATGTATCCTAAAATAACATGAATGATATAATAGAATTAATTATAACAAGATAAATATTATGAAAGAAAATTATATTCAAACAAAAATTATTGTTACAGTGGTGTCTAGAGGACACATGCCTAAATCTCTAATACATTGTTTATTTATCTGTATTATTATTCTAACATCATCATAATCAGAAATTATGAGATTCAAATTTAAAATAATATTATATTATAAATAGACACAATAAAAATTTTAAATAATAAAAATGTAACATCAAATAAGAAATGATGAGAAACATCATTGAAATATCATCTTTTCTTAGATCCTTGCATAATTTTAACAAATCCCAGTTTTGTTTTTATATTTTTGGGATTCATGGTGGAAATGTTATATAACTTCTAGAATTTAAGATATACGTATTTCTAAGTGTTTATAAAACACAATTCATATTGATCCTTGTATTACTAGAGGTAGTTGGGATTCCAATCTCTCATTGATAACCATTGGTCTCAATTATTGTTATGCTGTTTTTTCTTTTCATTTTTTTATATTTAACCTTGATGTTCAATGAGTTAATTTTCAAAAACATCATTTTTGGAGGTGTAAATGGGATGAAAACCAATTCTATAAGGTTATAATATATGGTTTGGAAAGTAGTGTGCATGCCTTAATGTTGGTTCTAGACAACATCTTGTTGAAATTTTAAGTGACTAATGATTTTCATATAGGTTACTATCTTGATAAGATTAGGAATAAAAAATGAAGGTCCATATTCCATGAGCTTAGTAAAAAACTTGTTTCATTAGGTTTCAGTTGAATTATGATTGGGAATCAACTAGAGAGGACCCAATGGGTGAATGCATCTGTCACTTCCCTAATTATTTTGTTTAATTTATCTAACTTTTGAAAACAATCAATTCCAAATATTAATAAAATATGATTTTGAATCTATTTTTTCCCTAAATATCAAAGGATAATTGTTATATCCCTGGGAATAATTGGGTCTATGCAGTAGAGTGGTTATTATTTTGACTATAAGAGGAAAAATCTCATACATTATTGAATTCAGTGAATGCCTTTTCTTCATATATATTATACCTCACAATATTGTAAATTATGGGTAAGAAGGATCATATTTATTTTGAAGTCCTTTATTTTTAGCTAAAACTTTTCATCCAAAAATTCATAATATACCTATTTATTTCAATATTGTTCAACTACAATTATTGGTAGGTTTTATCATCTAGCTTGATTTTTTCGTGACTAGAACAATTATCCATAATGTGATCAGAACCTTTAAGGAATATATTTTGAATAAAGACCTATTTTTTTCATGATGTTAGATATTTTTAGATTCAAATTGCTTATTTTTTTTATGTTTCATGAAGCATCCCCATTCTAGTATTCTTTTTTAAATTCATCATGTCTACTGAACCTACGAAGGAAACATTTTTAATCAATGATTCCATAAATACAATAACACGGGGAATGTTCAACTACTCCCATGCAATTTGGAATTGAGTTAATTCATATCTAAGATCTTATAAAATTAAATGTTCAGTATAATTAATTAGAAATAGATGAGGTATCACTTTCAATTAAAAAAATACAAGTTTCTTACACTAAATTTACCTTAAATTTAATCTAACTTACAGGTCAAAAGGATACAATTTTTCCTAATTTTATGACTATCATGATGTTTTGTGCTATTTTCATGATGATATCTTTCATCATCATATCATTAGGAATGTTTTGAAACACTATGCATTTCACTTTATAGAAAACAAAATTATCCAAATCAGTTGTCTATTTTAGATAATGTGGCATCAACTAATCTATGACATGTATTTAGTATGTGAAATATTCTATATATTTTTTGTTAATTATTTTTTAGGTCCAATTCTTCAATATACAATATGTTATAAAATCATATTTGACAACCAAACATCTCCCAATAATTAATATCCCAACCCAACCCAACTACTCTAACATGATCTTCATGATGAGACAGAACATTCCATGGTCTTAGGAACATCCATTGATCACCAAATAATGACAGATAGTATCAATGTTTTAACTAGTACAACTAGTGTATTCATTATCCCCATCACACACAACCACTACATAGTCATAAAAAAAATTAAAGTAGACCCATGAATGTAGGATATAAAACACACCAAAAAATATTTGTACAACCAACAATATCAATATCAAATACATTCCAATTAGATCAAACCAACATGTTAGACTAATCCACAATATGACCACTCGTATAAATGATTCAATTAATTTAACACTCAACTATACATTCCTAAAATTATGAATGTGTCAATAGAGGTGGAATTTTATTGACTCGAGTAGAGAAACCAATCAATATTTGATTAGATAACTATATTTACTGATCTATTACTATATATACCTAAGAAATAAAAGGATTACATACTTATAGATTTTTTTTTTCAAATAGTTATTTCTACTAGCTTTTACTAATGTTTTTGTTTTTTGTTCTATCCCTGTTGTTGGTTCTAGAATTTTAGTCCTAGAGAAACGTGAAAACTTAAAAATCCATGGTTATTAGAGAAATTATCACTATATTTTGGTATAATTAATGAAGGGTTTTTCAAATGTTACTATTTTCCATTGGTTTCACTTAGGAATTAAAATAATGTTTGAAAATAAAGGCGACAACCGATGATTTATCTACTCCAACCAATAGGATTAGTGGTCAAATTATAAAATTTATATCTATGCCTCCATGTTAATGGGTGATGTATTGAAACCACTTTTCATGCATATTATATCAGTTTCATCATGAATTACTATGTCCTTAACTTAGTGTTAATAATATATTTAATGTAGTAATTGAATTATTATGATTTTTTAATTTATCTTATTTATTAGTATAATCATTTCAACCTTGACTATAATATACACAGATAATGTACTGTGAATTCCAAAGAAATTGGTTTTCCTAGGTTTAATGGTCAAGAGTCATCTCTAACCACATATAAATGATGAAGTGTGATTGAATATTTTTCACATGACCTTTAAATTTTTAGTAAGATATCTGGACTATAATTTTCATCGAAATGAATATTTTGGGAATATCTAAATTAGTATTTTATTTCAAAAAGTATTTTTTATATTCTAATGTTTGATATTTTTAATTCATAATCAAAAAATTATTTCAAAAAAAACATCATATCATGTAAAATTTCATGGGGTTAAATACTAGATAATTTGACATCATGTATAAAAATTTAAAATAACACATAAAATATTACAATAATACCAGGTTAATACTTACAAATGTGTCAATGCTATATGTGATATGTGCAAAATTATGGATCACAAACTATGCTAACAACTGGATCATATATTTTTATCAAATTCATAATTTTAATAAATACTGATAGATGCATCCACAAAATCATTATTAGATTTGACTTCATTAAAAAAATTTCTAGTAATGAAATCAACAATAACAATCAATTGTTGTTCTAATGGGCCAGTTACATTAAAAACCTTCTTATCTCGTGATGAAAGATTATAAGGTTCATCAGAATGAAGTTTAGGGTTCAGATTAATCAATATAAATCCAAAGTAACCTATATTCATGTCTTTTCATTTCATTTAATCAAAACACATTCATTTCATCATAGCGAAATGACCATGTGCATAATAATGTAATAAAATGATTCTTTCAAAAACCACATAATATGATATATTTTTGATCTAGTTTGATTGTTTGATGCACTAGAATAACAATATAGTATGGTTCTTATCATGACACCAATATGATTCATTAACATTTATGTTACATAGCTATTTAAAAAATAAATAAATCCAATGAAAACCATGTCATTAGAATAATGTACCACATTTTCTAGATCAAAGGAAAATGATCTTATATCATTTGATACATAATTCATTAGTAATGTTATAACATGAAATAAACCAACATGAAATATTTAATAGATACCTAGGATTATGTCATGAGAAAAAAAATCTATTTCCTTTGACATTAACAGTGTAATCAATTATCTGTTTTGAAATTATTAAAAATAACATTATTAATAACATTTATGTTTTCTATATTAAAATTTTAATTAATATTTACTTTAAATTATATTATTAACTAATTTATTATTTACATTAATAATTATATTATTTACATAATTATTCTTAATTATTATTGTAATTCATTTTAATATTTAAAAATATAATAACTATTTATTAAAAATGAAATTCATAATATTAAAAAATAATAACATAATTAATATTTATTATTTTTTATGTTACTTTTATTTTCAATTTGTTTTTATCAGTACATTCAATGTTTTAAATTTCATATTGATTTTATTTTTACCATATTTTATGTGCGTAAATTTTTTCAAGTGTTAATGATATGTTTTAAATTAGTAATCGTTGTGTTGTGTAAATTATTATAGCTATAAATTAATAATCATATTATTATTGATAATTAAATTATCATGGGAATCATTTAAAACATTTTTTTAATATTAATTATAGTTTTAACAACATTAATTAAATTATTTGTAATCATTTCTATGACATTATTAGTCACTATTTATTATATTATCAAATAATAAATAGTTTTTGAAAATATGTTATGATTAATAATTTATTATCAGTAATGTGTTATTATAATTAATATATTATTCATAAAATGTTCTAAAAGTGGTGTGTGAATCCCACATTGAAAACGTGGAAAATATTTTGAGTACTTCACCCTTATTAAAGGGGGGTTAGTTTAGATTTTACATAATATCTTCGAAATACTTCATTTAACATAGTACTAAATATAAAAATAGTTTAATAATATTTATTTTTCATTATGTTTATTTGTTAATATATATATATATATATATTAACATAACAAAACTGAATAATAATTAAAAAACTAAGAAAAAAATATGATAGGGAGCCCTTTAAAAGAGAACCTACTAGAGGAGGCATTGTTCTAGAAATTTCCTTCTATAAAATATTTCTCAAGAAGTCCCTACTACAAACAATGCCATATTTTTAAATATTTTAAATAAGGAACTATCTCAGAAAACTCCCACACTTCTCCAAAAAAACATTCATGACTCTAACAATTTATTGGGATATAGATTACCTATTTTCTAAAATTTGGAATTCATTTCTTTATTTCACTTATATATGAAAATTTTCCACAAGGATGAGTAATAGTTCCTCAGAGAGGTTTGGTGCGAACCCTGAACTGATGGGTATTTTATTGGGATGGGGAGCCATATGTGGTTGTTGACCTCAATTTTAATGCACTTAGGCACCATTTATTGCCTATGATCAGTGGGTGATGGATTTTTCCTTTACTCAAAATGTCAAAGTATAGTTTCAAATAAAAAACATAAAAAATGGAGATGGTGACAACACACAACTCATTGAATCCACACTTTCTTAATAGTAACTCAAGATAATGATTCCATTTTAATGTATAAAAGGTCATGAAAACATGATTTTTTTTGTTAAATTGGTTTTTATATTATGAATTCAACAAATTGAATAATCATATAATGCATAATTTTAAATAGAGTAAATTTTTTTATGTATAAAAGGAAAAATTGAATAATTATTGATAAAATTATAAATTTAAAAAATTAGATAACTAGATGAAAAATTGAAAAAAAGGAAATACGAAATTAATGTGAGATAATTTTGATTATTATGGTGGCTATGTTGGAAAATTATAAAATAAATATAAATTTAAAATTTCAAAATGAATAAGTTGTGTGTTTTTTAGGAAAATCCTATCACACTACCCTCTTCTATGTCACATTATTAAACCCTTATAAACACCATTTGATTAATGAAAAACTGAAAACATATATTTAATTAATGAGATGATTGAAATGATTTTTTTATTGATAACAAAACTAATACTATAAATTTTAAATATCATTTAAAATCAAATTTTCTCAAAAAAATGATCAATGATTAAAAATTATTTTTTTATTATTTCAATATAACTTTTGAGGTAATAGTGGGAAACTATACAAGTCCAAAACAATAGTTCTAACCATAGAAAGAGCTCCCAAAATCATTAAATACCAGACTACTCATACTGGAATGAACCACCCTATATAACCCCCATTAAAGTGAGATTACATGTATATGTGTATAATATTTCATAAAATCTTAAAATTGATTTGTCATCTTATCCCATATGTGGATATATTCATCCAAGTCTATCTTCCTTTCATTGAAACCTCATTGTAAAATTCAATCTTGTTTGTTGATCCACTCCCTACTATCCTCATTATGATTAACTCAAACCATTATCTCAAAGATTAATTTGACAGCCTCTTTTAGAGCATTGATATGGAAGGATTCTTCTTATAATTCCTCATTAGAGTTTAGAATGATCTCCAAATATTTTTCTTTCTTCATCTCTACCATTCCGGTCATTTTTTCAAGACATTAGTAGGAAATAATTCATGGTCATACACAATGACCTTGCCATCAGGCACCTTGTTGACCTCACTTATATATTTCTATCCGAGAATACTAGATACCATCTTAATAGCTTTAAAAATTTATGGTTCCCTAGGTATTTTCTTTATAAAATTTTCTTTTACTTACCTAAATATCTTCTTACAATAGTTTTTGTAATATTTGATTAATCTTGCGAAGTCTTACTCCCCCCTGTGAACTAAAAAATTCCTAGAAAAAAGAATACCTTGATTTACCTTCCTTGAGATAGACTTAACAATCATAACTTCGGGGGATTTCTCATAATATATCATTGGTTGGGATTCTACTTCGATAATGGCTAGAACCTCTTCGTTCCATTCCATTTTCAGAATCTAGTGTTTAAGGTGTTTTGGGGAATCCAAGTGACTCATTTACACAATTTACAAGATTTATCATTTTTTCAGGTTTTACAACAGTGGATCACCTAGGAAGTCACTCACAGATGGTGAATCATTGGAAGTGGATCACTAGTTGTGACTTATTGGCAGTGGCTCTCCAGCGGTGGCTCAGTGGCGGTGCCTCACTAGCAGTGGCTCGCTGATGGTGACTCATTGGTGGTTGCTTGCAGAGAGGTTCTTCGCTTAATGGTATCTCACGAGCAGTGCATCGTCAAATAGTGACTCAAAAAATGGTGACTCACCAAATGGTGAATTACCGAATGGTGACTCACCAAATGGTGACTCACCGAATGGTGACTTGCGAGTAGTGCATTGTCAAGCAGTGAGTCATCCAAATGTGACTCATGTACAATGTTTCCAACCTCCTCTAGTCTCTCCCTTTTTATGTTTTCTTTGAAAAAAATTCTCCTAAATCATTATTTGAATGTATATTAGGCTGATTCAAATCCTATATTAATTTTTTTAAGAACAAAAGGGATTTTACTTGGCCAAAACGAGTTGTCCAAACTAGATCCACCATTAATGGAAAATAAAAATGTATCTAAACCCTCACCTCTATTTAGATATTTACAAAGATATGATATACATTCCCCTTCATCCATTCCTTCTTGTTTTAACTTGCTAAACGATAGCCAAAGTTCTTCTTCCTGTAGGTGTCGAGTAAAGTTCTTCATTGGTTGGTTCATGTTTTCATAGAGGTTTTTTCTATTTCATGTGAGCCCCTATCATGGTGAAACAAGGAGGTGCAGATCGCATTTTCTTCCAAGTAGGTTTCCCTTCATATATCTAAATTTTTTATCATGAGGGGTGGGTATACAAATGTTTTTCTCTATGAAATAGTTGAATAAATATTAATGAAGATAATTGAACATGTTTAACATCAATATATGAGGGTTTTGAAATGTAATGAATAATTGTGACTTGTTATTTTTTTGTTTATATTATGGTCTGTATAGGATAAATAACGATTGAAAATAATAGTTGGTGAGGGTCCTTTTTTGCACATTGAATTATGTATGGGATGTATGTTGTTGTTTCTTGTTGAATGATATTCATGAAAACTGTTAACCATGTATATTCAGCTAATAAATGGATTCCGCATTATTATATAGTTTATGTGATAACCCATGAATTAACAAAGTGAATTAATGGTGGTATGATTTATTAAATCTTAAATATATTTTCCCTTGGTTCATGTGGTGATGTGGTTATGGGAACAAATGTTAATAGGGTTTGTTTTTATTGATATAATGTTCTAGTCATGGTATTTTTGTGTAGTAGGATTGTAGTTTTGGTTATGGTTTAATGTGTTGCTGGATGTGGGTTTGAGTTGGGTGTGGTTGTGGTTAAGATGATGGATTAGGATGAATGGATTTGAAGAATGATGGTAGTGGTTAGTATAAGTGCTTTATCATTCATAACAAGCAGAAATTCCCACCCCGTACCTAGAGATCAATTTACGATATATAATGAATGGGTGTTAAATGTGGAGGTTATGGAATGGTTTGTCTTTAGTTTGAAGTGAATTAATTTAACATGGATATGGTTGTGTTGTTATTAATAGTTTCTTGAGATGTGATGGAATGGATAAATGAACATTTTAATAAATAATAGAAATGGTTAATTAAATTGGTTGGGAATAAGAAATGGATTTGGTGTCTTTTTGTATGGTGTTGTGCATTTAAGATAGAATCAAAGTTCAATGTGTTGCGAGTTGGTGGATTGTCTAAGAACTCATAGGTTGGGATAGATTTCTTGGTATCATATATGTATATAATGGTATTTTCACTGTGATTTCTATTTTCACCCTACCTTAGTTGAAAACTACATGCCAAAACCCCCCATTATCGTGAGGGAGGGTTTCTTTACCAAACATCCTTGTTAGAGGATGGATGGCTGCCCACCCACTGTTCCATGCTCCATCTTCCAGGAAGTGACACCCCCTGATTCGTAGGTAAGGTTGTGGTTTGTGAGGCCTAGGTGTGTGCGGGTGAGTTGTGCTTTCCTAAGTGTCTTTGGGATGAGATGAGTTGTTCATTCCTATGATTCTTCATGATGAGATGAGTTTTTTTCCAAGTGTCTTTTGGATGAGTTGAGTTGTGATTTCCCTAGTGTCTTTCAGAAGAGGCGAGTTGTACATTCTCAGGTATCTTTAGTATGAGATGATTTGTGGTTTCCTAGGTTTCTTCGGGATGGGATGTGAAATAGTTTGTGGACTAGGTGTATGTGAGATGGTTGTGATCTGGTTTGTGACATCTAGGTTTGTGTATTCGCGATGTGATGTGGTTTACAAGGCCCATGTGTGTGTGGGAGGGTTGTGATTTGGTACGTTAGGGAGAGGTGGGATCATGATGACCTATTCTATTAGGAAATAATGGATACTCAGTGGTAGGTGGTGTTGGTTACACTATCCTTGATGTGATTTATTTTATATTACATGGTTTGTGTCATTTGGTGAGATTGCGTTGGTGAGTTTGGGATGGTTAGTGTACCTATTAGGTGTTGTTTGGTTCTGTTGTTTTCTCATGGGTTCATCAGTATGCCTCTTTCACATGTGAATTATAGAATTTTTTTCCTACTGAGTATACTTGTATGCTCACAATACGTATATATAACTATTTTTAGTTTTTAATGAGGATTTTGTGGACCATGATGGTTCTTACTAGCTTGAATCTTGAAATTTTCTATCTCGCTTCTTATCTTTAGTTTTGGTATTTATTTGGATAATTTTATAAATATAACAGTGCTACATTATGAATTCATGTGGGATGGTTTTTCAGATTTCTTATATATGTATATATATATTGGAGTTGTTTTGTGGTTGATCTGTCATCTATCCTGATCTTATTTTAACAAAAGTGGGCAATGCCTCCTATATTGTGAGATCTGTATACCATTGGTGATAGTCACCAACCCGATGCCTTCTAAAGGTGGGACTTTGGGTCATTAACTCCCTTTATTAATTTCCATCCTTGGAGGGGCATCTTTTGAGGGGTGGGGTCATGATAGAATTGTATCAGAGGAAAGGTTTAGAGATAGGATAGTGTTTGGAGTTAAGAATAGTGAGGATTTCAAGGGTTGGTAGGATAACATTGTCAAGTGATCATGGTTTGTGACATATGACAGGTAAATCTATCTAGGACACAAGATTCTAGGGCCCCTTTTGATTTGATGCAAGGACTATGAGTCTAGTGAACGACCAAGTGTGGAAACACAATTTTTAGGGTAGAAACCTCGGAAAGGTAGATGCCTGATAATGACTTATGTTCTTTTTTGAATTAGGTTGGTTAGAAGAAGTTGGATTTAATAACTAAATATGTATTAAATGGGATAAAAAAAATCTTAATGCAGACTCTACATTACTCAAGCTTAGGAAATATTTTTTTACCTTTTCTACTATGGATCTTGGTCATCCTCTACATGTGGCTTAGGCAGTTGAGGCTTAGTAGGCTTATCTGGTTGATCGACAGAGGGTTGATCCAGTTTAGGAGGACTACAGTGGTAGAGAAAGTTTTGTGCTTTCCAGTGACATACTTTGGGAATGTATTGGGGAAATGTTACAGATGTAGAGACAAAGAGATATCTTTAGGATCATGAGATCAACATTAGTTTGATCTGGGCCCTAATAAAGTACTGTGTTCCTTTAAGATTCAATAAAATTCTAGGTGACGCATATAAATGGTGGATTATGTATCTAGGGGAAAGAAAATAAGTTGACATTTTGTGGGTTCACATCAATAAGAAATTCAAGATAGAGTTCCTTTCCTCAATCATGATGGTTGATAATAGACATGAGATACTCTACCTTTAGCAGGGGAGTATGTTAGTATGAGAGTTGGGGATCAAGTACTAGTACCTCCTTCATTTTTTCCTAGATATCTTTCTAGATGAAGAGTCTCATGTGAGATGCCTTGAGGAGGAACTCTATCCTTCAATCTAGTATACGATTACACCTTTTATGTTGCCAACATACTTGGGGGTTCAAATGAAGGAAGTGGTGACTGAATAGATTCACTCATGGGTAGGTCTACCACAATAGGTGATCTAGTAGAGTTTTTCATGAGGTATGGTTACCATCACTAGGTCTTAGGTTCCAGGACCTTCGAGGTTTTGACTGGCTGGGTGTCGACCTCAACAGTTCCCTTTTTGAACTTCTGCTCCCCATGTCCTTCCTGTGTTCTTGGAGTTGAGGTGTTTCTTTTCTATGGTTTTCTACCATCTATAGAGCCAGCATCCATCAACTATTCGAGATCATTTTTTTGGAGGTGGGTAGGCTAAAAATCATCCTAAAAAACAGATAACATTTAAATAGTTTTATCAATAGGGATAATAGGATTTTGATTCACCAAGGGGTGATGGGGAGGGTATTTTCCAGACATGGGATGTTCCTCATATTCAGGGGCCAATACTCAAGAATTTTCTTGGAGGCAGTCATTAGCAAATAGGTAGAGGAGTTGGGTGTGGTTAGCTGCACACCGAAGAGGAAACAATTTCAGTAGGGACTAAAGTCATCAGAGGTACGATTAGTTTGTTTAGTACCTTTTCTTTTACATTGTTTGATTCAGGAGCTTCAGACTCCTTTGTTTCACATACTCTATCCCATGTTCTAGGACTATACGTAGAGACACATCCCGCACCCATGGTGTTTTGTACACTAGTCAGAGTCCATACCATCTTGTTTGATGTCTTCTAGGGGTGTAAACTATTTATGGGGCCACATCGGTCCCATTAGAGTGTGTGTCCCTTCTATCATTTATGGATAATTTGTCATTGGAATCAATGGATGATGAGATAGTATAGGTTTCATGGTTTGTTAGGGAGTTCCAAGATATTTTCCTTGAGGAGGATTTGATGCTACCCCCTCGATGTGATGTTGAGTTTGGGAAAGACTTTCAGCTTGGTTCTTACCCAAATTAAATGGGCCCTTATTGGATTACACCTTTTGAGTTGTGGTAGGTGAGGATTCAGATAGACAAACTGATGAAGAAAAGTTTTATCTAGCCTAGTGTGTCGTCATGGGGTGATATGGTGTTGTTTTCTAAGAAGGAAAATGGTAGTATGTGGATGTGTATATACAACTGGAGGTTGAACCAGGTAACAGTCAAAAACCATTACCCTCTTCTGAGGATAGATAATATTTTTGACCAACATAGAGGGGAAAGTTTTTTTTCTAAGATAGATTTTTATTTTGGATATCACTAGTTAAGGTTGATGAAGGATGATATACCGAAGACTACATTCAAATGCAGGTATTGGAACTTCAAGTTTTTGTTCATGTCGTTAGGTGTTATGAACACACTATTTGTGTTCATGGGGATTATAAACTCTATGTTTCGAGAGTTCCTGGATTGGTTCATTATCATATTTATCGATGATATCTTAATATAATTGAAGTCATAGTAGGATCACATTGAGTATCTCAGGTCTATCTTGCAGGTTCTTCGATGCCACCAGCTCTATGGAAAGTTGTTCAAGTGTATGTTCTATACATGAGAGGTGTATTTAGTTAGGGATGTGGTGTCGCAAAGGGGTGTAGCAGTAGAACCATCTAAATTTTAAGTAGTTTCTTCTTGTGAAGCACCTAAGATTGTGGAAGAGGTTCATAATTTCCTTAGTTTCGCAAGCTATTATCATAGATTTATGACTGATTTCTCTCAAGTGTCAGCCCCATTGAAAGCCATGACTATGAGAACTCATTCTTTCAGGGGAAGGGATTTCTTTCAGGTATCATTTCATTACATAAATGGGAAGTCGGTTAGTGCTATAGTGCTTAAGTTTTCTAAGGAAGGGGTGATATTTAAAGTATTATGTGATGCTTCCCACCTGGGTTAGGGATGCATGATGATGAAGGAGTAGGAAATGATCTCTTATGGGTCTAGGTAGTTACATCCTCAAGAACATAACTACACCACCCACTCTCTATAGTTAGTTTCTATTTTGTTCTTGGTGAAGTTGTGGTGGCATTACCTCATTGGGGAGCACTTTGTGGTCTTTAGAGATAACAAGAGATTGAGGTATTTCTTTTCCCAACATGATCAAAATCTATGGCAGCAAAGGTGGATGGATTTTCTTTAGGACTATGATTTTAGGATCACCTACACCTTAGAAAAGGGAAATGTCATGGTCAATGCCTTGAGTAGAAATATGAAGAAAGAGGTTTCTTGGGAATCTGTAGATTCATGGAGAGAGATGGATGAGTTAACAACTTTTCACATAGATATAGGAGTGGATAGCGATAGATGTTTTTTTTCAGATGATAGTGAAGTCTTATCTAATGCATAAGGTGGAAGAGTCCATGTGGGGCCACTCAAAGGTAGAGGTGTTGAATGCTCACATTAGCCATGGTGATGCTCTGTATGTATTGTCTAAGGATGGTCAGAATCAAATGTTGTTCCATGGGAAGTTGTTTGTTTTGGAAGCGATACCTGAGGGAGTCCTTTTTGATTTTAATAGATCACCCTTAAAGGTATATCCAAGATTTTATAATATGTATCATGGAATGGTTATTCATTTTTATTGGGCCAGTATGAAATGGGATGTGGTGGTGTTTGTTGTGAAATACCAAGATTTCAAATAGGTATAGGCTAAGTACTATGTCCCTAGTGGAATGTTGCAGCCTCCAGATGTCCCTGATCGAAAGTGGGACGACACCTCAATATATTTATTCACAAGGTTACTCAAATATCAAGGAGGAAATGATGTTATGTGGGTGATCATGGATCGTTTGTAAAAATCAACCCACTTCTTAGAAATCAAGGAGTCGAGCACAATGGATGCGTTGGACAAGATTTATGTGGATGAAGTTGTGAAGTTTCATGGAGTTCTAAGAACCATTATCTTGGATCGAGTTGTATGTTTCACCTCACGATTCTAGAGGGGATTTATGCGCTATTTTGGCACTCATTTACACCTCGTCACTACTTTACACCCCCAAAAAGATTGGAATATGGAACAGACTATCCAGATGTTGGATGATATGTTGCAGGCATGCATCTTGGACTTTGTTGGATCATTAGTATGAAACTTACCCTAGGTATAGTTTTCTTATAATAATTGTTAGCATGCTTCAATTGGAAAGGATCTGTTTGATGCTTTTTATGGAAGGTCATGGTGTTCTCTATTATACAAGATCGAGGTTGGGAAGACAGATGTTCTTAGACCAGATGAGGTGCAAAGCATGACCAAGAAGGTCCTGATTATTCATTAGAGGATTAATGTAGTAAAGGACTAGCATCAATCATAAGCTGATCAACGAAGGATGCCCTTGTAGTTCGAGGTTGGGGACCACATGTTCTTGAAGTATTCCCATCAACGTGGGAAACAATGTTTTGGCCCAGAAATTAATCTATCTCCTAGGTTTTTTGGACCATTTTTAGTGATGAGGTGTGTTAGAAAGGTGGAATACCAGTTTTTTTACCACCATAGTTAGAAAAATCCATGATTTCTTCCATGTTTCTCATCTTTGTTAGTATCTACAGGTTGAATCCCTTGTTCTTATCTGGGGAGAGTTAGATATCAAGGATGAGGTGATGTTTGAATGTGGTTGGTGGAAATCTTGGATAGTCTGGACAACGTGTTGCGTGGATAGATCATTCCTTTGGTTCATTTTTTGTAGAGGCATTGTGGAAAAGAAGAGAGTAGATGGTACCTAGATACGCATATGCATGCCCAGTACCCAGAGTTTTTTTTTGTGATTTTCCATGGTCTATTTTTTTGAAATTATTGAACCCTGTTTAATATGAGATGAGTTCTTTTCCCTTGGTAGTGTTATGTGTGGTACACTGTGTGATAAAGTCTTGACATATTGAAATGGGAGGACCTGATTCCTAATCAAGATTCATTAATTGTGATGAAATCAAACCAATTATAGAGATTCAGTGCCACCCATAGAAGGTAATATATTGAAATGGATGATATAATTATCTTATTCAGACATTCAGATGGTGTGGTTGTTTTTATTGGATAGTGTGTTTTGTGTTCTCTTTGGTTGAAAGGATAAGATCTGGTTGCTAATGTCGGAGGAGTTTTTTTGGATATAGAGGTTTCTACCACAGGTTTCCAACAAGACATGGCTGTTTATCAATGAACATTTATATGTTTGGTTTTTAGTCATGTTTCAAGTGTAGCAGGGCCCTTGAGAGTTATTTTTACGGATGGTTTTTTGGACACTTTATATCATTTCCTTTTGGGGAGGTTTTGAATTATCAAAGGCATGAATAGTTTGAGATGTATTTGATGTAATGGATCTAACCTCTCTGGTCCATTACTTTGTGAGAATCTGATGTTTTGTTATGTTCTTGGGAATCCATGTGACTTATTTCGGAACTTTTCAAGATTTCTAAATTTTTCAAGTCATCCAACGATGGCCCACCCTAGTGGTCACTTGTAGGCGGTGACTCACTGGTGGTGGCTTGCTAGTGGTGGCTCGCTAGTGGGGACTCACTGGCGATAGCTCATTAGTGATGACTCATGAATTTTTGCTTGCTGGAAGTCACCTACAAAGTGGGAATTCACCTAACGGTAGCTCAGGAGTGGTGCCTCACTGAATGGTGACTCAGTTAATGGTGACTCACCGAATGGTGACTTGAGAGTGGTGCCTCATTAGTGGTGAGTCTTCTAATAGTGACTCGTGTATAGTGTTTCTGACATCCCCTAGTTTCACCCTTTTTATGTTTACTTTATCACAAAATACTCTTAAATCCTTATTTGAATAGATTTGTGGATGCTTCAAATCCCATAAATCCAATATTATTTTTATTAAGTACATGGGGCTTTTACTTGATTAAACCATGTGTCTGGACTAGATTCTAATTTAATGGAAAATCAGAAAATATATAAACTCGCACCTCTATTTAGATATTTCCAAAGTTGAGATATACTTTCCCCTTCATCAATTCCTTCTTGTTTTTTCTTAATATTGGATTCCCAAAGTTCCTCTTACCATAGGCGTCGATTACAATGCTAAAGTAGTTGGTTCAAGATTTCATAGAGGTTTTTTCTATTACCTAAATGCCCCTGTCTTGAAACATTTATGAGGTGTATATCGTATTTTATTCCAAGTAGGTTTCCCTTGGTCTTTATTAATATTATATCATGATTGGTGGGTATAGTAAAATTTTACTTTATGAAATAGTTAAATACAAATTAAAAAAGATAATTTAACCTATTTAAAATCAATATACAGGGGTTTTGAAAAGTAATGAATAACCTTACCTTATTATTTGTTTTTTATATTATAGTCTGTATAGGCTAACTACCCACTAAAAATTGTGTCCATTGGGGGTCATTTTTTACACATGGGGTGGTGTATTGGATTTAGGTTGTTGTTTCTATTTGAAGTAATATCATGAAAACTGTTAACTATGCATATTCTGCTAATAAATGTTTTCCCAGAGATCATACTAGTAATGTGATAATTCCTTAATTAACAAGTGTATTTAAAATATAGATGCTTCATTAAATCATAAATATGTTTATACTTGGTTCGTGTGGTGATGTGGTTATGGGAAAGGATGTAAAAAATGGTTCATTTTGTTGATATGATGGTCTGAGCTAATTATGATTGTGCAGTGGGGCTACAGTTTTGGTTATGGTTTAATTTGTTGTTGGAAGTGGTTGTGAGTTGGGGATTTTTGTGTTTATTATGATGTATTAGGAGGTATTACATTTAATAATAATAGTAATGGTTTGTATTGATGTTTCACCATTGATAACATATAGAAAGCTTCACCCTATATCTAGAGACCGATTTATGATATATCATGAATGGATGTTAAATGTGGAGGTCATATGACGAAATGTATTTAGTGTGGAGTGCATTAATTTACCAAGGATGTGGTTTTTTGTGCTTATTAGTTTTCCAAAAAGTTATGGAATGGACAAATGAACTGTTAAATAAATAATGGAAATGGTTAATTAAATTTATTGGGAATATGAAATGGGTTTTGTGTCTTGTTGTGTGCTATTGTGCATTTAGATATAATAGCAATGTTGGATGTTTTGTGAGTTAGTGGTTTGTCTGGGAATCCATAGGTTGGGATTGAGTGTTTTGTATCATATTTGAATATACTTGTGTTTTCCTTTTGATTTCTATATGAATCCCCACCCTATTTGAGAACTACATTCTGAACACCCCCATCATCATAGGTGAGGGTGTCTTTACCAAACAACTAGGTGGGAGGATGGATGGCTAGACACCAACTCTTCCCTTTTCCATCTTAGAGATAGTGATAGCCTAAGATTCTTTGGATAGGTTGTGGTTAATGAGGATTTGGTGTGTGCAAGTGAGTTTTTCTTTCCAAGATGTCTTTAGGATGAGATGACTTGTGCTTTCCCAGGTTTCTTCTAGATGGGATGAGTTGTGCCTTCTTAGGTTACTTCGAGATAAAATGAGTTTTCTTTCCCATGTGAATTTGGGATGGTATGTGAAATGTTTTGTGTCCTAGGTGTATGCGAGTGTGTTGTGATGTGGTTTATGAGGCCCAAGCGTCTGTGCGGGGGATGTGATTTGATTTGTGAGGCCCAGGTGCGTGTGGGAAGGTTATGACATGTTACTTTCAGAAGAGGTTGGATCGCGATGACATTTTCCATTATGAAAGAGTGGATATTATGTGGGAAGTGGTGTGGGGTACCTTATCATAGATGTGATTTATATTTTATTATGTGGTTTGTGTCATCTGGTGACTTTTCCTTGGTGAGGCTGGGATGGTTAATGTACCTATTAGGTGATGTTTGGTTCAGCTATTTTCTCATAGGTTCATTAGTATGCCTCTTTCACATGTGCACGAGTGACTTTGGTTTTTCTACTCAGTATACCTATATAATCAGAATACATATATAAAATTGTTCTTTAGGTTTCTATGATGATTTTGTGGATCGTGCTAGACCCTACTAGCTCGGATCATGACCTTTGTTGTGCCACTGCTAAGATTTTCATTTGGTATTTATTTGGAGGCTTTTTTACTTATAACAGTTCTACTTTCTACATGCATATGGGATGTTTTTTTTGTATTTATTATATATATTTATATGTTTGTTGGAGTTTTTTTGGATGATCCATTATATCTCTCAATAGTGTTTCAAAAAAATTTGTATTGCCTCCCATATTGTGAGATCTGTATACACTTGGATTTAGTCACCAACCCGGAGGCCACTGGAGGTGGGAATAGGGTGTCATTATATCCCTTTATTCATTATTCTCATGGGAGGGGCATCTTTGGAGGGTGGGGGTTGTGACATATTCTTTGTCACATAGCTCAAAATCCACAGAAGACATTTACCCGATCTAATTTGGTTTCCTTCTTGGATTGTATTTTCACAATCCATTAATATCATCACTCTTCTTTTAATTTTAATTCAAGGTTGAGAACCAATTTTGGATATGAATTGTCCCTGAAAATATTTACTAGTTGATTGGAACTCATCTTGGAGATAATATTGAATTCAAACTAGCAAAATACCATATCTCAGTAAACTCCATTGAATATACATGGGTACTATCACCACTAGTAACATCAATTTTCTCGATCTCCTATCTATTACCCGTACCTCCATCCTTAATCATAATAATGAAAGAAGAAGAGTTTATGGGATGGATCAGTCTAGTCACTCTAAGGACCTCTTCTTTTATCTTGAAATCCACCAAATCACATCTCCACTTCAAAAAATATCATAAACTATTTTGTCAAAATTATTAGTTCTCATATTTTCCCGAAGAGATTCAAAGACATGTGTATCATCATTAACCAACAAAACAGAAGAGAGTCTAGTGGGAAAAACTATCCTGAATGACTTTCTAGGAATAAATCCCCCTTAGAAATCCTTGTGACCAAACTAGTTGGATGGATCTGAGTGTGCAAAACACTTTCAAGAAGACAAGTACTCGATTCAATTCTCAAAGACCACATTTTATTTCCAATAAAAATATTTTCGAACTATAATTCATAACCTTTCAACTGGTGGTTTGGAAACATCATCCTTGAGACATATATGTGGGAAAATAGGGTTAAAAAATTGTTTATTCTATTGTTCAAAAACAAAATATGACTTACCATGTACCCAAACATGAGAATTATCGACAGATTTTGGAAAGTAAAAGGATGTTTTGGAAGACTTACCCAAAACTTCATAGATGGAGGATCAAAATTCATATGAAAGTAAAATGACCATAGAAGGATGAAAATGTCGGATCCATTGAAAAATCAACGATATCTGGATCAAGAAGTAATCAAATCGTCCACTGAGGAGAACAGAATCATGATGTGTTACTTGTGGAGAAGGCCAACAGCCACGATGTCTTGTAAACCCCAAGATCTGAACATTAATCTATCAAAGGACTCGAATGACAGAAAGTGATGAGTAAAATAAGAATCCTATGTTATGTTTAAGAGGTTCAATCACTCTGTGAGCTCTAAAGTTGAAATCATAAGAAAATGAAATTGTTAAAGTGATTTGGCACTTTATAGCTAAGCTCAATGTTAGATAATGGTTGGAGGGAATTAGGGGTAGAGAACTAGATGAAGGGAATAGGACTATCCTTAGAGTAAGATGATGGGAGTCCTCATCCCCCATCATATGGGGGATGGACTGTAGCAGTGACCATCATCACCTTGGTCATCACCAAGAGAACAAGATGGGGGAGGGAGAAAAACTATTTCTCTAAAAAACTTGATCATTATCATAGGGAAATAATTACTTTGGAATCAGTTAATTGTTTTCATCTTTTTGAGATGTTTATTTTTACTTTGTTTGATAATATTATATTTTTAATGTGCATTCAAGAATATTACTAGAAGAAATAATTGAATTTTTTGTTAATTTTTTTCTTATATATCTCAAAAATGACTTCTTTGTAAGTAATAGGGGAAAATTATTCAGTACACATTATGGTTGTGCCTCAAATAGTATTAAGAATACGAAAATATATTGGCCAATTAATAAAAAAGTTTCTTAACAGACCCCATTCCCATAGAGTTATTTAGAGATGCTCGAAATCTATATATTTTTAAAAAGACATATATGTATATTTTTTTTGTAATCAATTTTTATATTATCACTCACATAATACATGAAATGTTAATATTATATTTTAAATAGAAAAAATACAATAAATTTATTAGATTATATATAATGTTGAATAAATTTAAAAATAATTATTGTGATGAAAAAAATGAGAATCCAATGATGATTTATTACATGATAATGTCATTACTATAGAAGAGGATTTAAACGGTGCTAGAAAGGATAATTTGATGTGAAAAAAAGGACTACCAACATAATCTATGTTAAAATGACTCAGCCTTTATCAGTGCTTTTGGTAGCACTCATAAAGGTCACAGAGTTGCTGCAAGGCTATAGCATCCCTACAACACCCCTATGATAGAAAACCCAATCAGAATACAAAGAGACAAGAATACATATAACCATAAACTAAAATAATAGAAATTCACTATCATTTGAATTAAAAATTTACATATAAATTGTTTACATTAATGTGATATTTACTATTAATCCAAAACAATTACAACCAATATGAAAAATCATAAATCTTATATAAGCCATTCTCCAAAGATCAACCTCCATACAAAATATTGTCCCTGTAATAAAACAAATATAGATTTTAGTAATTGTAAAAAAAACCATTTTAATGTCATATAATCCACATATGATAAATTTATATTGTTAATTACTATATATATATATTAAAGATATTATCAGTTAATGATGCATAATATTGACATGCGGTTAATTCCTAAATGTCACAAATAATTTATGGATCATTTTCCTAATTTTTGAAAACAATATGTGCTTGTTTTATTTGTTTTGGTTATGTGATACATGTTTTAAACTAGAGTGGAACTTTTTTTAATAAAATCATACACTTCGAGTCATATTGACCACAAAGTGCATCAAAATGATACACGGTTGACTTCTACATGTCATAGATGAATTATGGATCATCTTCCTAAAGTTTAAAAACAATCTGATCCTATTTACACAGTTTTGGCTATGTGATACACATTTTAAACTAAATTGTCCCTTTATATTGAAAACTTTCACTTCAATTCCTACCAACCACATCATGTATCATATTGAAATGAGGTATATTCATAAAAATCACAAATTAATTTTAGATCTATATCCTAATTATTGAAAATAATGTGATATTTTTTTCTCAAATTTGGATATGTGATGCACATTTAAATTAAAATTACATTTTAATATTAAAATAATCAATTTTTTGTCATAATGACCATATTGTGTGTTGGATTGACATGCGGTTGATTCCTATACATCAAAAATGTATTATGGATCATTATACAAAATTTTGAAAACAATCCAAGATTTTTTGCTCAATTTTAGCTATGTGATGCACATTTTAAAATAAAATGACATTTTTATATTGAAAACATGAACTTAGAGTCATACCTACCATATCATCAATCATATTGACATATGGTCTATTCCTATAGATATAAAATTAATTATGGATTGTTTTATTAATGTTTGGAAACCATCTAATCTCTTTTTATTATATTTATCTATGTGACACATTTTAAAATTAAATCACACTTTTATATTGAAAAAATGTACTTCGAATCAAACCAAGATGATCATGTGATAGGTTGATTTGAAGTAAATTACTACACATTAAAAACAAATTATGAGTGGTTTTACTAATGATTGGAAACATTATGAGAAAATTTTCTCAGTTTTGGATATGTTATAGACATTTTAATCTTATATAGAACATGTTTATCGAAGACAAGGACTTCAAGCCATACCAACCACATCATATTTTAGATTGATTTGTGGAAGATTCTTACATGTAAAAAATGAGTTTTGGATCATTTTAAAAATGTATCAAAAAAATATGAATGTGTTTCCTAATTTTTGATTATATCACATGTGTTTTGAATAAAAATGTCAATTTTAAACTAAAAACATGCACTTTGAGTCTTATCGGACACACTGCGTCTCAGATTGAGGTGTGGTTGATTCCTACACATCCAAAATGTGTTATAGATTATTGTTCTTAAGTATCAGAACCACATGAATGTTTGTTCTTGGTTTTGAGTATGTGGTATCTAATTTTAACTAAATAGACAATTTTAAATTGAAGACAACCACTTCCAGTCATGCCGATTAGATATTATATTTGATTGACATAAAATTAATACATATAAGTCAAAAATGAATTATGGAACATTTTACTTATTTTTGAAAATAGTCAGAGATAATTTTATTGGTTTTGGCTATGTGAAGCTTGTTTTAAAAAACGAAACTTTTATGTTGAAAACACACACTTTAAGTAATATAAATAACATCGTATGTCAGATTGATGTGTGGTCGATTTATACACATCATAAATGAATTACATAAAATTTTATTAATGTTTGAATACAATAAATGCTTGTTTTTATGGTTTTTTCTATAATATATGCTTTATAAACTAAAATTTCCCTTATATATTGAAAACTCATACTTTGAGTCATACTTTCCACAGAATCCATAAGATTTATATACACTTGATTCCTACATGTTACAAATGAATTATGGATCATTGTATAGATTTTTGAAAACAGTCCAAGATATTTTGGTCTGTTTTGGCTACATTGTTCATTTTAAACTAAAATGAAACTTTTATATTGAAATAATGTACTTTGAAACATACAGATCACATCATGTTTCAAATTGATTTGTAGTTGATTCAAACACATCAAAAATGAATTGTGAATTATTTTCCTAATGTTTGAAAATAATACAATATCATTTTATATTTTTTGGATATGTTATTTGTGTTTTGAACAAAAATGGAAATTCTATATTTAAAACACACACTTCATTTCATATCAGTCACACCATATGTCAAATTGACGTTTGGTTGATTCCTATACATCAAAAAAATACTTATGGATAATTTTCAAAATTTATTAGAACAATATGATTGTTTTTTTTGTTTTGAGTATGTCACTTGTTTTTTGAACTAAAATATCAATTTTAAACTAAAAAATAGACTTTGATTTATAAATGGAACATCATTTGTCATACTAGGGTTTGGATGATTCATACAAGCTACTAATATGTGATGGATCATTTTTATAAAGTATAAAAATAATTTTAATGTTTCTGCTCAGTTTTAAACTTTTCGAATGTATTTTGAACTAAAATTTCAATTTGAAACTAAAATCATACACTTCGAGTAATACTAGGCACACCATTTATCAAACTGAGGTGTGATTAATTTCTACACATCACAAATGACTAATGTATTATTGTTATAAATTATCAAAACAATATGGATTTTTTCCAAGGTTTAATTAGATCAAATGTGTGTTATAATAATATATAAATTTGAAACTGAAAACATGAAATTTAAGTCATACCAGACACACCATGTATCTTATTTAAGAAGTGTGTTTGATTCATACACATAAAAATGACTTATATATCGTTGGACTAATGTGTCCAGTCAATATGAATGTGTTTCTCTATTTTAAGTATGTGATGTGTGTTTTGAACTAAAACATAAATTATAAACTAAAAACATACACTTAGAGTCATACGGAGAAATCAATGTATCATATTGAGGTACAACTGATTAAGGTGTTGCTGATTCCTACACTTTTTTGGTCAATGGTCATGATAGATCATTTGAGAAGTCATTGTTTTACCTAAACTATAACAAAATCACTTGGTAGATGAGATATTATATTTTAATTACATAGTTTCTTACAAAAACAAATTAAGAACAATTATTGTGATCATGTAGTTTTTAGATGCATACTTACGATTAACCACTTGGAAGTAAATATGCATAAGTATATAAAAAGATAATAATTTTCTAAATTGATGTGTGGTGTGCTAAAAATTACTCAATAAAAAATTCTTAATACTTTCATATAGAATTATTTAATATATTTAAATGATAAATTAATGGTGGTGTATAATGAATTCACATCAATTTAAGGTTTTATTATATGGCTTTCACTATTACACACATGTTTTTCTGTTTTAAAACGCTAAAAATGAATTTACGAGAATTCTAAGAAAAATGGGTCCCAAATTGATGCGGATTTAGTTTCTACATTTCAAAATTCAATATATTTTCGTTTTAATATGATTTAAAATCTATATGATACCAATTTCTTGGTTTTGACCCCCTGATGCCAGTTTTTAAAGACATTAATATCATTTGAAACTATTGATTGCACCATTTTGAACACACCGCATGTCGGATGGACATGCTGTCTACTTGTACACATCAAAATATTTAAAATGTAGTTTCCCATGATTAAAAGTTTATCTACGGTCTCTTGTTATGGTATTTACCTTCAAAAAAGTGATTTTGTGTTTTAAAACACTAAAAACTCATTTATGGGAATCTTGGGAAAATTACATCATGGATTGACCTAGAATTAGTTATTACATTTCAAAAATAAATCTTCAATCAATATACTATGACTTATCAGACATATTATGCTGTTATCTTGATTCTTAACCCATGATTCATGTTTTTAAAAGCATTGATATCTTTTACAACTTGTTGTTGATAAATTCTAAGCAGATCACATATTAGATGGACATGTTGTCTACTTATACATGTCACAAATAATTCTACAATGTTTCCCCATGATTTCACATAAATTTTAGATCATCTCCTTTGGTTTTATAGTTTCATTCATTTTTTAGTGTTTTAAAACTCTAAAAATCATTTTATAGGAACCCCACACAAACTGTTACTTGAATTGATGAGGAATACGTTCCTACACTTTAAAAACTAACCTATAGTGATTTTATTATGATCTCATTTTATCTAACATTTTTTTCTTGGGTTTTACCCCTAGAAACATGTTTCTAAAGACATTAATATCATTTAAAGCTACTTATTGAGTCATACTAAGAACACAACATGAAAAATGGATGTGTTTTCTACACGAAAACATAAATAAAAAATCAACCATAGTTTTCCCATCATTTAACAACAATCTAGTCTCACCTTATTTGGTTTTTACTATTACCCACAAGTTTTATTATTTTCAAAAAATAACAATACATTTATAGGAATCCTGTGAAAACCATATCATGGATTGATTTGGATTTAGTGCTAACATTTTAAAAAACAACATGTGGTCATTTTCCTAAGATTTCATAGATATATGATGTCATTTTCATGGTTTTAACCCTTGATTTATGTTTTTAATGACTTTGATATCTTTTTAAAATGCCTATTGAGTCATTCCGAGCTCATCAAAAATCGGATGGACATAATGTCTTATCATACACCCCAAAAAAAATTCATCAGTATTTTTACCTTGATTTCACATCAATATTTGGAATATTTTTTATTGTTTTAATCATTACATTATTTTTTAGTGTTTTAAAACACTAAAACGTGTTTAGAGGCATCCTAAAAAAATTGTAACTTAGATTAACATGGTGTAGGTTTATATACTTCAAAAATTAGTATATTGTCATTTTAATATGATATCACAGCTTTTCACACTAATTTCTTGGTTTTCACCCATTTGTATACACTTTTAAATACTTTCATATTTTTCTAAAACTTTTTATTGATTCATTCTAACCACAATGCACATCGGGTGAACAAATTTCTACTCATACAAATAAAAAATAATTCAAACATATTTTCTCATGATTTCACATCAATATGAGGTTTTATTCTGTGGTTTTGACTATTATATGCATATTTTAGTGTTTTAAAACACTAAAAACTAGTTTACAAGCATCTTGGGAAAACCATAACTCATATTGATGTGGATTCAGTCACTACATTTCAAAAACCAATATATTTTAATTTTTTTTTCATGTCCATTCGATGATCTATTTTAGTTTTTGACCCCCTGATGTGCATTTTTAAAAACATTGATGCCTTTTAAAACTAATTATTATGTCCTTCTGATCACACCGATCATTGGATGGATGTGGTTTATACTTTTACGTATAAAGAATAATTAAACTATTCTTGTCTAATAATTTCAAGTTAAACTAATTTTATTTTATATTGTTTTGATCGTTACATGTTTGTTTTAGTTTTTTAAAACACTAAAACACGTTTATGGGCATCCTGGGAAAACCTAAACTAGAGTTTACATGTATTTGGTTCTTAAATTTCATAAACCAATATATGGCCATTTTATTATGATTTCATAGCCGTATGACACTGTTTTCTTGGTTTTAACACCCTGATGTACGTTTTTAAAGTCATTGATATTTTCTAAAACTATATTTTGAGTCATTCTAATAACAACAAACCTTAGATGGATGATTTTTCTTCTCATACACATCAAAATTAATTAAAATGTTATTACTGTGTTATTACATGTTTATATGAGGTTGTTTTCTATGGTTTTTACAGTTACAAACTTGTTTTTGTGTTTTAAAACACTTAAAATTAATTTATTGGAATCCTGGAAAAACCATAACTTGGATTGATAGGGATTTAGTTTCTATATTTAAAAAAATATGGCTATTTTCCTACGATTCCATAGAAATTCAATGTCGTTTTCTTGGTTTTTACCCCTAACACATGTTTTTAAATACTCTGAGATCTCTTAAAATGCCTTTCACATTTTCAAAATCAATCAACCGAGCTCAGATTGTTTCAAAGAATTATTACAATGATCCATAATTTATATTCAATGTATAGGATGTATCCTTACATCAATCTTAGATATGATTTTATTTTTATGATTAGAAGTGTGTTTTGTTAATATAATAATTCTATTTTAGTTTAAAATGTATGTCACATTTTCAAAACAAATAAAATGAGCTCAGATTGATTTAAACCATTAAGAAAATGATCTATAATTCATTTATGATGTTTAGGAATCTACCACACAACAATCAACCACATGAAATGTATATTATGATTCTAAGTACATATATTCAATATAAATGTGTCTTTTTAATTTAAAACACATATCAAATATCCAAAACCAAGAAAATGATATTTTAATTTCTTAAAAAAATTATGAAAATTATCTATAATTCACTTTTGAAATATATGAATTGAATTCACATAAATTTGACACATAATGTGGGTAGTATTACTCGAAGTTCATGATTTCAATATAAAACTGTAATTTTAGTTTAACGGCTCTATCTAATTATCATATCCTAGAAAATGAGCTTATATTGTTTTCCACCATTATTCAAATGATCAATAATACATTTTTTATGTGTAGGAATTTATTGAACATTAATCATACAAATGAAGTGGGTGGTTTGACATGAAGTTCTTGTTTTCAATATAGAAGTGTCATTTTACTATAAAATGCATGTCACATAGCTAAAACTAATAGGACAAGATCACATTGTTTTCAAAACATATTAAAATTATATATAAGTCACTTTTATGTGTAGGAACTAATCACATTTCAATGTTACATATAATGTCGTTAGTATGACTCTATTTGCATTTTTTCAATATAAAATTGTCATTATTGTTTAAAATATATGTTACATTGTCATAAGTAAGAAAACAAGACCAGGTTACTCTAAAAAATTTGGAAAATAATCCATAATTAATTTGTGATGTGTAGGAATATCCCTCACAACAATCGGACACACAATTTGGGTGGTATGACTCGAAGTATGTGTTTTGATATATAATGGTTTCATTTTAATTTAAAACTCCTATCACAAATCAAAAACTGAGAAAACAAGATATTAATGTTTTTAAATTTTATTAAAATGGTCTATAATTCATTTTAGATATATTGGATTTGAACTCACATAAATATGACATATTATGTGGTCAGTATGACTCAAAGTGCATGTTTTTAGTACTAAAGTGTCATTTTAGATTAAAACGTTTTTCAAAATTTCAAAACCAAGAAAACAAGCACAAATTACTATCAAACATTATGAAAATGATATTTAATTCATCTTTACTGTGTATACATCCACTTCACATTACTCTAAGTGTGAGTTTTCAATATAAAAGAGTCATTTTAATTTAAAAAAACTTGTCATATATCCAAATCTACGAAAATGAGGTCGAGTTATTTTCGAAATATAGGAAAATGATCCATAATTCATTTTTTATGAGTTGGAATCGATATTTTGTCTATCTGATACATGATGTAGGTAGTATGAAATTAAGTGAGTTTTTTCAATATAAAAGTTTCATTTTAGTTTATATTTCTACAACATGGACAAAATTGAGAAAAAAATCATGGATTGTTTTCATGATTTAGAGAAATGATCCATAATTCATTTTTGACATTTATAAATAGACTTATTGCAATCAAACATATGATTTGTTTAGTATGACTACAAGTGTGTGTTTTTAATATTAAATTTATTTTTTGATCATTATTTTTTATCATATTGTCAAAAATAATAAAATGAGATTATGTTATTTTATAACTTTAGGAAAAAAATCCATAATTCATTTTTGATGTGTAGGAATTGACTAATCATCAATTAGACACATAAAGTGGGTGGAATGAATCAAAATAATCTCAATTTTACTCTTTCCATTTGATATTTATTTTCATATCATTTCCTGTTATATGATTTCTTAATCACATTAAGATTCAATTCACTCACAAACTTCTTGAAACTAGAGAATTCTATGAAAACTCATATGGCTTTTTTCACAATTCTTCAAAATATTTGATTTTATTCATGAAATCTATCTATTTATAAATATTCTTGACTATAGTCCCCTGCCAAGAATATTTTTAGGGGATGATCATTAAGATGTGAATTGAAATAAATAATCTACATGATTTTTGTGGGTTTCTATATATTTTATTTTCAAGTGTCTGAATGATCTATGGAGTTTAAAAATTACCTCGAAAGAATAAGTTATAAGAACAGTAATTTCATCTAGGATCATTCCCATCATCTTATGAAGTACGAAAACTAAACCATTTTCCATTCTTGACCACCATTAATCCATTTGTTTCCTACAGGATTTATGTTTTTTCATTTTTCTTTAAACCATGAAAATTAAATTTGTTTTTTTATCAATAGAACTTATCAAAACCACAGTAGGTGTTGTAGTAAATTATGACAGTGAACTACCAAAGAAAACAGATGGAGTAGGCCCTAAACCCAATCCCTATACATTCCTAGGATTCTCCTTCCCCAAAATGATTCCAATAGCATCATTGTGAGAAACTGATGATGATTTTGAAGGGTTAATATCCCATTCTTTTTGAATATTAACCAATTAAGTAAAATAATATAAACAATTATTTTTTATATTTTTTGAACTTCAAAATATTATACAATTCATAAAATTTTCATTGTTGTTTAATTTTATTTAATTACTATAAACTCATAATAATGAAAAATTAATTATAACAAAAAAACAGACTTAAAAACAGTTAATTGGGACTAGTTTCATTGATAAAACTCTGCAAATAGAGTTACATGACACCATATGATCATTTTAGTACATCCCATTTAATTGGTTTTGAGGATTTTCTGTCGTTAAAATTTATCTTTAATTATTAAGATTTTATAGAAATTAAATAAAATTAAATTGTAATGACTGAAAAATAAATTTTACTAAAAGGATTGGGCCATACAAAAGTATCAAACAATGAGAAAACCATTAAATCATAGTGTCCTAAAATGATGAAAAACTAGGGACTATCCTTGGATAATGTGTCTATAATCCATAAGAAAATAACCCATGATGTTGTAGATTCTAGGATAATCATATTGCATACCAGAATGAGCTAACCCATTAGCCATAAAGTTTCTTTCTCTCTATACAAGAAAAACCGTACTTACATGGTTGATAAAAATTCTACAATTCCTAATATAATAAGAAAGCTTCTAGGGATTTTCTGCTTCCCCTTGAAGAATTGAAACCAGGGATTCACAATGGGACTCAATTTCATCGATCACCTTGTTGAACCGTTCACACAAAGAGTCACTAGTAAATAATTCTCTTATATCTACACCTATAGAGCTACCTGATCCATAAAAAGGACTGAAGCGAAAGATGAATGACCCTCTAATACCTATTACCAACCTACCTCAACTCTTCTATCCTACCATGAATTCACCCTCAACATAATGATTTATTCATATTTTAAATGTTAATTAAAAGTACGTACTTCAATGTCTCTGTTAGGTGCCATTGAGTTTCCTATTATTAATAATCCATGTCTCAATATGGCCAACAAAGTGACCTTATTCGATAGACTTATATAAAAATATATAAAAGTTGGAAAAAACCTTTACTTATACTAAAATAATATAAATAATAATTGATAAAATTAAATCAGGATCATTAACTTTTTGTCAAAACTCTGAGACCCAGCGATATAAGGAATCACTTGTTTCTCATGATTCATAATATTTTTAAGATAATTCCTACAAAAAAGTAACATTAATAGAAAATCATAATTTTATTGTGTTTATATTAACAATATAGTATAAAATATGAAATAACCCCATGAGATGAATCTCTATTAATATAATCAATAATCTTCTAATTCTTACAAGAAATGCCTTCAAGAACTTTCTCATACATTTTTCAAGAGCTTATAGATGTTTCATTAAACTAATTCCATAATATATATTTAAAATTTCTCTATTTCTTTCCCAAAATATTTAAAGTGATTGGGCATAAAATAGAATTTGGGACATCAAAATTTAGAAAACTTCTTGAAATAAAAAACATATCACTTTATAAGCATATTAATAATTTTACACCATCCTTTTAAATTAGTTATCAATGAATATTTAATTAATATTTCCTTTACATGGAAATTGAACAATTTATTTTTTATGAAGTGGTCATATGCATCTAATCTTTATAATTAACAGGAATTATCAACATATCATATGAAATCTACCGATGAATCTATCCTAGATTCTGGAAACATTTCCAGTAGGAAATGAGAACTCATGAAATGAAATAGTAATATTGTAGTCTTTCAGGTCCCAAAAATCTATAGTGTTCATATTATTTGTCTTTTAGTATTATCTTTATATAGTGGAAAAATATATTAAACAATTAATAAAATATATAGTTTTTTTACATTGATATACCTACCAGTAATGGTAACTCGGTAATATCCAATATACAGTGGGGTGAACAACTTCTCCATCATTGGAGGTGCATCGATCAGTGGTATACCAACAACATTTAGGGAAACTAATATATCACTATAAGTCTCTAGTACGATGGAATCAATCAAATCCAATGAAGCTAACAATAGTGGTGGTGTACTCCAAGATTTTGATCAGCTAGGATCTATATTTTTTTAATAAAATTCCCATAATTCAAATGGATTAGAATATATTAAAAGTGTAAAAAATAATAATTAAAATATTTACACAAAAAATTTAATAATATAATAGTGTATATATGTATTAAACAATTATAAATGAGACATTGTAATAAAGTTTCATTACCAATTTATATATTCAATTATATTCATCTTGATTATATTCATTATTATAAACCTATATTGTGATGATTAATTAATTTTCACCATATATTTAATGTGCTATTATTTCAATATTATTAAGGAAAAACTATTGAATGTTTCACAGTTGATGAGGTTCACTATCACAAAGTACCAATTGAACTTCATCACACATATCATACAAGTATCCCTATTATAAGTGTTAAATAAATATCCAAAATTTATTTAAATCATCATCTACATAATAATACATCTTAACTTGTGAATCCAAGATAAATGGATCATGATCTACATACTCACCAGTGTGGATCAAGAAAGATAAGTTGATATAAGTAAAATGTAACACATCTTCCTAAGTACCAAATCAGAAAATAAATAAAAAACAATTTTAAAAAAATTACATCATAATTTGAAAAAATTTAAATCTATAATGAAAATAAAAATAATTTTAACATACATATCAATTGGATACATCCATAGATAGTGTATCATCCCACCATTATTAGATTATTCAAAATAAATAACAGTCAAATAAATCATGAATGTAAAAAATAAAGGGAGGACTAACATCTCTAATTGAGAATAGTGTAAAAACAATTCATTCTTGATGTTTATCAAGATTCGTTGGATTTAGAGTTTTTTCAAAAATCTATCGGAATAAGGTGCACAAATCAACTAGAACTAGAGTTACTTTTTCAGGTAATGTGTTATTAAATTCTAATAGAAACAAATACTCTATCATAATATGTGATTCATGAATTTTCAATTCAAGAAACATTCCATGTTTTATGTCAAGTATCCTTTAATTGTTACTTGAATATCCATATATAACTTTTTCAATCTTTAAAGTTCAAAGGAATACATCTTTATCATGATTTTTCATTGTAAATATAGCTGAATGAACATTCCATTCTCACTTTCCCACAAACAATGATTATATTCATTGATTTTAAATACTTATGAGATTTATGGTGACCCATCAATTTACCTTACTCATTAATAAATTTAAAAATTAAATTTTCACAACTGTTCATCTTAATATTCATTATTTTAAGATTATGAAATATCAAATTAATCTCCAAAGAAGTAAGAATAAAAAATATATTCATTTTCTCCCACTATTTTGTTTTATCTACTTTAGATATTGTACCTCATGCCATTTTCCTCCCTTATTTAAACTCATTACATTTTCCAAATACTATAGTGACTTTCACTAATTATTCCAAAATTTCTAAACCAGATAACATAGTTGGTGACTTTATGAATTCAATAAATCTTTTGAATTATTTATTTTTAAAACTAAATTTATCAGAAACATCTAAAAATAGATGATGAAACATAAATTCCCATTTTCTACTATGATGTAATCATTGAGGTTTAAAATCAAAATTACAAACTAGATAAGACAAACTAGAAAGGGTGTTCCGACTAGATATGTTTCATATTCTTGTAATGTCACTAATTTTCTACAATAATGAAGTATAAATTTTGATTTTTTCTCATTGAAGAACCATATGTTTCTAAGCTGTCATCCCACAATTCTTACAAATCATTGATTATAGGATGAAGGTACACATTAATGTAACTTCCAGTCATTTTAATTACTACAATAATCATTGAAATAATGAAAAATTATTCTTCATACAAATATAAAGAGGTAGATTATATAGGATCAATAAAACTATCCATATCCTATAATTATTACCAAAAGTACCAAAAGGGTTTAAAACACCAAATGAAAATCCCAAATGTAAATTCCTATGATCTAATAAAAAATTTGGATATGACAAATAAAACACCTTCCATGATGATTAATCTCTTGTATGTATCATCAAGCCATCATTTTCACTATTATAAGTGTGAAACATAATGTCAAAAGTTGTTTTAGAAGAGGAAAGTAATGCGATACCTTTACAAGAATAATATTTTCAAGCATGGTTTAAGAGGAAAGTAATGCGATACCTTTACAAGAGTTTTCTTCTTCAACTTCTTCCTAGTGTTTCATTTTTTTCTCTTATTTTCTCATATTGACTTACATCTACATGTATGACATCTTATACATTATTATTTATCATACTCTTCTCCCTAATACATTATTCAATCACTAGTGCATGCGTGCAACATTGTATAATCAAGTCCAAGTTTTTTTTGATGATTTTCTTCATCTCATAGAATGATTCAATGATATTAGTTTAACTAAATGTGTCTTTAATAAACTATAAAATCATGGGTATTTATTTGTTATTAATTTCAAAAATAAACTTTATATGATATGACTTTAGTAGAAAATAAAAATTTTAATACCTGACATACCCTTCATACAGTTCTTGTTTTACATCTTCAACTAAATCTTAAAACTAATTTTTTTCACTAATGTTTTGAAAAATATTAAAGTACTCATGATAAATGGAACATTCAATTGATCTAATAAAATCTTATGAATTTTATCCTACATTTCCAAAGGCATCATTTATCAATTTTAAAACTGAATTATCCTCTAATAAGTAACTTCTTGTTTCATTGATAGGATAATAATTGTTTATACTTTCCATAAAAATTGATTCTCCATAAAAAAATCTATAATAATTATTGAGTATGAAACTATTTCAATATTAAGTTCTCATATACATTTTTTATTCAATAATCAATTTAATTTATATCCAGAAAAAAATATTTTATTTTTTCATCCACTAATTAGTTTTCAATTCATAATGTAAAAATTATTACAAACATTGGAATATTATGGTGTGTCTCAAGGTAAATTAATCCATATTTTCCATTAGTAATGTATTTATAGAATTATACTTTTACATTCAAATATAAATATATAAATGTTTAACCAAATAAGTGTGATAAATTTTTAACATCACCCAACTTCATTATTATCTAGGGCAGCGTATTGATTATACATAATAAAAATTCAAAATAAAAATGATTTAATCAAACATTAAAAACATAAACCAAATAAATTAATAAATATTAACCCTCAAAATAATATGGTTATATATCATGGAATAAGGTCACTGAGGTGTGGAGAGGGAAACAAAAAACATTGTGGTTGGGGAGATGAGGTCAGCATAATCCTACTTGTTGATAGAAAAAGGTAGGGTAAATTAGGTCAAGTAAGAGGGAAGAGAATTATGGGGTCATGGGGAAAAGGGGTTTATGGTAAGTTCAACTTTTAGGGTCACTGTTTCTAGGAAAAGCGGTAGAGGGTCCACAACCATAGGTCACTTCCAGGGGTAGAGGGGTCTTCTGGGGAGGGTGAAGAGGAGGAGGGGTCATCGATGAGGGAGAAAATCCATTAGTGGATGGGGAAGGGGAAGACGGGGTCACCAACAAGGGATAAGTGTGGTCAGGGGAGTGGTAGGGGAATATGGGTTTCCATTGATAGGATAAGGGTCATCGAGGTTGGGTAGGTTTCTCCGTAGATTCCATTGATGAGAGTAGAGTGGGTTTGTGCCACATTGATCAAGGGGTCAAGGGGAAGGGGTTGATAAGGGTATATTTAAAAAATTCAATTATTATTTTAAACTAACCGACATGAAATCATATATATATATATCAGGGGTTATTACAATTTACCTCTTAATCTAAAATAATAATTAATATTATTTTTTAGCAGTGATTTGTAAAAAATCCACTATGACTAATTTTTTCAATGTGACATGGAATACATATGGATAAATTAGATATGGTAAAAAATGTCACCAAAAAATACAAGAAATTATCAATTAGTATCCTCTTTTTTTATAATGAATTGTGTTATCTATAGATGATATTAATGATTTAGTGTATAGTGTATTACTCCAAGAACATGACCAATTATATATGTCAATTATAATTTATCACTATGGATATTCATGCATGCATATACACTAAGTCGATGTTTCTTAATATAGGAATAGAATATCACGGTAATGATATTAGTATTGCAATTTATTTACTTATTGAAGATTTTATATTTTTTTGGGGTACATGTTTTATAGTGTATAGTGATCACAAGAAAGACTTTTTTGTTGAATTCCATGTTTTTTGGTATGATAAATTTCTTCCCTAATTTTAGATACTTGTCATGGTATGACATTATAGGGAATTTATGATGTACTATATGTATTGAAGGTGTATTATTAGATAGGTGAAAACAATTTATGAAGATTATATACCTTGGAAATCAAAAATTTTAACCTTTATGACATTCATATCAATCATGGATGAAATCCTTTTATGGTAAATTAAAATAAGGTTTCTCAAATTTTCCATTAATAAGAAATTAACTACTTATTAGAGATCAAGATTTTTTTTGTGCTTTATTTTCATAAACGTTTAAGAACAGTTGAATAATGATTGGAGATTCTATTCGAAAAATGAAAATGATTGTCCATTAATACAAGCTTAAATGGTGTGTACTCAGATATACATGTCGTGTACCCTAGTGCACTACATCTAAATGTGTCAAGGGATACACAGCTCACCATAAGGTAATTACCCATGGTGTATGTTACATGTTGACTGGATAACCTATCACATGGTTATAGAAGTACATGGTGTGTATGGAAATACATGTTGTTTAGTCTACATGGGTTAGTGGAATGAATAATAAAATCCATGTGGTCATTTTACATTATCAAAATTTCCTAACACAGACAACCTTGAGCATTTATGAAATACAAAATGTGTATCTGGTGTACACATCATGTAGTTCATCAATTTACATATATCAAAAACAATATAAAGACACATTCTTGCATCATAAACATATGGTATCCTAGGAAAAACTATTTTTACTTTGATTACATGTATATTCCATGTATTAAATATTAATTAAAAACCATATTATATATTTTCACTACTGGAATCTAGAGATTTTTCAACGTTAATATACCAATGGTTTCATCAAACCGTTACTATAGTGTAAAAGAAGAAAACACTTGCCAACGGTTTGTTCAAACCATTTGAAATGTGTAAATATACCTAAGATTTTCCAACAGTTTTCCAAAACAATTGGGAAATAATTATTTTATCTAAGGTTTACCAGCAATTTATCAAAATTGTTGGTAAAGAGATACTTTCCCAATGGTTTTTAAAAACAGTTGGGAATGTTTTCCCCCAAATACCCAACACCCCAGCTCCAACTCAGCCCGATTGTAGACCCTAATCCGGATCTCCTCCTGAAGTCTTCTTGGACATGAAATGCCTTCCATCCATAGATCCATCTTCAATCAAACAAATTTTTATTTCTATACTTCAAATTATTAAGTGTTACCTTAGTTTTAGTGTTCTTGCTCTTTTTTTTTCTGTGTGCTATTTTGATTTTTCCTAAATTAGAGTTCATGCTATCTTTGGAGTACTGAACCCTTTGATTGGTTTTATGTTTCTTGTTCTACACTTCAAACATGGTAAAGGGTTTGTTTAGTGGGGTGATATGGTACTTTCTTTGGACTTTAGTTTATTTGAAAATTGGATTTGGATTTTGGCGTTGGTTGGGTGAAGGTTTGGAATTGTGAACATCCCCACCCCCACCCCCATGGACACCTCCCACCCACTCGACAACCCCCACCCCATGGACACCCCCCCATTGGACAACCCCCACCCCCTGTACCCCCCACCCCCTGGACACCCCACCCCTTGGACAACTCCCTCCCCCCACCCCCATGGACACCCCCACCCCCACCCTCCCTGGACACCCCTAACCTCCCAGGGATAGTCCTCCCCCTAGACACCCCCCACACCCTTGGACACCCCCGCCATTTAGAAATACCCCTCCTCCTCCCCCTAGACACCCCCACCCTTTGGACAACCCCCTCCCCCCACCCCCTTGACACCCCCACCCCACCCCCTTGGACACCCCTCATCCCCATGGACAACCCCCCCATGGACAGCCCCCCACCTCCACCACCCTTAGACACCCCCACCCCCTGGAAACCCTCCACCCCCTTGGAAATCCCCCCACCCCTGTAGACATCCCCCCCTGGACACCACCACACCTCCTAAGTGGATGACCCAATTTTTAAATTGGAATTAACAATGTAGTTCATTTCCCCTTTCCCTAATGACATTTTCTAAGTGACCCATAGAGCCTTATAAATTGAATTTGTCATGTTTTGATAAATTGAATTTTTCATGTTTTGATAAATTGAATGGGTTGTTTAGAATGAAATGGATAATGCATGTTTTTTTGGATTTCTTAATGAATAAAATGATTTTAAAAAAATCACCCTAAGGGGGCTGCAGGAGGGGTATGGGGGCTATCCAGATGTGGGGGGATATCCATGTGGGGGTGGGTTGTCCAGGGGTAGGGGGATGCAGGGGGGTAGGGGGGGGTATAGGGGTGTGGGGGAGGGGGATATGGGATACCCCAAGGAGGGGTGTGGGCTGTCCAGAGGGGTTAGGGTGGGGTGTCCAGGTGGGGGAGGGGGTGGGGTGTCCAGGGAAGGGGGTGGGCTATCCAGGTGGGGGGGGGGTGTCCTGGTGGGGGGTGGGATGTCTAGGTCGGGGGGGGGGGGGTGCAGGTGGTAGGGCTATTGGGGAGGGGTGTGGGATGTCCAGGGAGGGGGTGGGCTATCCTCGGGGGGGGGGGGGGGGGGGGGGGGCTATCCAGGTGGGGGATGGGGGTATAGGCTGTCCAAGGAGGGTGGGAGGGGGCTATAGGGGGTGTGGGATGTCCAGGGAGGGGGTGGGCTATCTAGGTGGGGGGGGGGGTTGTTGGTTGTCTAGGGAGGAGGGGGTGGGATATCCAAGTGTGGGGGGGGGGGGTGTCCAGGTGGGGTGGTGGCTATCCGGGTGGGGGAGTGCAGTGGGGGTAGGGGCTGCAGGGTTGTGGGGGGGGGGGGGGCTATCCAGGGAGGGGGTGGGTTGTCCACTCTGATAATCTACCAAAAAATAGGAATTAAAAATAACCAATGTATAGTTACTTTCACACGTTAATATATTTCTTGAAGTTCCATACCAACACTCACTCTTACCCTTCCAAGAAGAAGTGATCTCCTGCAATGAAATCTCACTCAGGTTCTTATCCACTATCCATATTGATCTCATACAAATTTAACATTCGTACAACTCCATATCACTTAATTATATAACAAGGCACATACTCCTATAGGTAGTGTCCCATTTAAACATGGCTCATAAAATCCGATCCACGTATGATATTTGGTGGCATGTTTACAATTGGGTGTGTTGTGATTTATATTTATGATATTCATGGTATACACTAACAGTCTTCTCAGTCATCTATAATATGTTTTAAATCATGATACAATTGGATAAAGATTTAATTTTACAACCCTAGTTTGGGGGTGGACACCCCCACCCCTAGGACAATCCCCAACCCCTAGGACAACCCCCACCCACTGGACAGCCTTGCCACCCCTATGGATAGCCCTGCCACCCCCGTGGATAGCCCGCCCACCCCCTGCGGACAGCCCGCCCACCCCCCTGAACACCCTGTACCCCCCTCGACAGCCCCACCACCCTAGACATCCCGTAAACCCTGGATAGCCCCACCAACCCCTAGACAGCTCACCCACCCCTTAGACACCTTGTACCCCTGGAAAGACCCCACTGCTAGAAATCCCCACCTAGACACCCACCCACCACCCCCAGGCACCCTACGGACACCCCCACCCCTGGAAATCCCCACACGCCTAGACACCCTGACCCCATTGGACTGCCCCTCCATCCCCTGTGGATAGCCCGACTACCCCCCATGGACAACACCCCACCCCCTGGACAACCCCTCTACCCACGCCAACCATTGGACAACCCACCCACCCCTGGACACCGCGTACCCCCAGGACAGACCCCCCACCCATGGACACTGTTGACCCCCTTGGACAGCCCCACCACCCCTGTGGATAGTCCACCCACCCCCATGGACACCCCATACACCCCTAGACATCCCCACCCTCGTGGATAGCCTGCCCACCCCCTTCCCCCCCCAGACACCCACCAACCACTCCCAGACACCCCCATCCCCCCGGATGCCCCACCCCCTAGAATGCCCCCCCAACCCCTGAACCCCCCGACCCCACTGGACAGCCGCGCCACCCCCATGGAAAGCCTGACCACCCCCCATGGACAACCCTCCAACTCCCCCGAACACCCACCCACCACCCCCGGGACACCCCCACCACCCCCCGAACACCCCCATACCCACTGACACACCACCCCTATAAAGCACCCCCACCCCCTAGTCACCCCCAACCCCACTGGACAACCCCGCCACCCATGTGGACGGCCTGGCCCCCCCCCCCCCTCTGGACAGCCCGCCAACCCCCCGAGGCACCTCATACCCCCTAGATAGCCCCACCATCCCGCTGGACTGCCTGACCACCCCCTGGACACCTCTTACCCCCTGGACATCCACCCCACCCCATGAAAACCCCCTCGGACACCCCTGACTTCCCTATACAGCCCCTCCACCCCCGTAGATAGACCTACCACCCCCGGGACTCCCTGTACCTCATGGACATCCCCCCTCCCACACTTGTGGACCACCTTCCCACCCCCCTGGACACCCTCCCACCACACCCCGGACACCCCCACCCCCCCAGACACCCCAACCCTTGGAAAGCCCCCCCCCCTAGACACACTGACCCCCACTGGACAGCCCCGCCACCCATGTGGACATCCCAACCACCCCCCCGTGGACAGCGTGCCCACCCCCTTGGACACCCTGTACCCCCTGGACAGCCACGCCCAGCCCACCACCCCTTAGACATCCCACCCACCCCTTGGACTCCATGTACCCCCTGGACAGCTCCCACACCCTGGAAATCCCCCCCACCCCCTAAACACCCCTAACCCCCCTGGACAGCCCCCACCACCCTCATGGATTGCCCATACACCCCCCCTGGACACCCTGTACCCCCTAGATAGCCCCCCACCCCAATGGACAGCCCGCCCTCACCCTTAGACACCCGCCGACCACCCCCAGACACCCCCATCGCCTCCAGATGCCCCCACCCCCTGGAAAGAAACCCCACCACTTTACACCCTGACCCAACTGGATAGCCCTGCCACCCCCGTGGACAACCCGACCACCCCCCGTGGACAGCCCCCCTGGACACCCGCCCACCCCTTAGACACCCACACCACCCTCGGAAACCCCCACCCCCGGACACTCCCCACCCATGGAAAGCCCTCCACCACCTAGACACCCCCAACCCCACTGGACAGTCCCGCCACCCCCGTGGATAGCCCCAACACAACCGTAGATAGCCCACCCACCCCCGGACACCTCGTACCCCCTGGACAGCCCCGCCACCCCCGCCACCCCCTGGAATGCCCGCCCACCCTCTAGACACCTCGTACACCCTAGACATCCCCATCCCTTGAAAATCCCCCCACCCCCTTAACACCCCTAACCCCCTAGATAGCCCCACCAACCCTATGGATAGCCCGCCCACCCCTTGGACACCCCGTACCCCCTGGACAGCCCCCACCCCCATGGACAGCCCGCCCACCACGCTGGACACCCACCCACCACCCCCGAGACTCCATCCTTCCCTAGACTCCCCCACCCTTGGAAAGCCCCCCACCTCCCCAGCACCCTAGAAACCAACGACTCCACAGGACAACCCCTCTAACCTCGTGGACAGCCCGACCATCCCCCATGGATAACCCGCCACCCCAGTAAACACCCTGTACCCCTTGGAGAGCCCTGACACCCACACCACCCCCTGGATAGCCCACCCACCCACCTAGACACATCATACCCCTGGAAAACCACCAACCTCATGGAAAGCACCCCCACCCCTGGACACCCCAACCCCCATGGATAGACCCACCAACCCCGTGGACAACCTGCCCACCCCTCTGAACACCCCGTACCCCTGGGACATCCCCCAACCCCTGTGGACAGCCCACCCACCGCCCTAGACACCCTCCCACCACCCCAGACACCCCCATCTCTTTAGACACCCCACCCCAAGAAATCCCCCCTCCCCCTTGACACCCCGACCCAACTGGACAGCCCCGCCACCCCCGTGGACAGCCAGACCACCCCTTGTGGACACCCCGCGAACCCCCTGGACACCCCCCACACACACGTCCACCACCTCCCAGAAACCCCCGGACCCCCCCATCCCACTTGACACCACCACCACCTAGAAAGACCCCCCAAGACACCCCTATCCCCACTGGATAGCCTCACTACCCCATTGGATAGCCCGACCACCCCCCGTGGAAAGCCAGCCCACCCCATGGACACCCCGTACCCCCTAAGACAGCACTGCCACAACCGCCACCCCCTAGACAGCCCACCCAACCCCTGGACACCTCGTACCCTCTGGACAACCCCACCCTCTGGAAAGACCCCCCTAGACACCCCCACCCCCCTGGACAGCACCACCACCCCTGTATATAGCCCACCCACTCCCCCCATGGACAGACCCGCCCCCATGGACAACCCCCCCCCCCCCCCCCGTACACCTTCCCACCACCCCCCGGACACCCCCATCCCCTGGAAACCCCACCCCCTAGAAAGATCCCCCACCCCTAGACACCCTCGACCCCACTGGACTGCCCCGCCACCCCCATGTGGACAGACCAACCACCCCCCGTGGATAACCCCTCCTGGACACCCCCATACCCGCTGGACAACCTCTCCATCCCCACCACCCCCTAGACAGCGCACCCACCCCCTGGACACCTCGTACCCCCTAAACAGCCCCCACCCCCTAGACACCCCCGACCCCCTGGATAGCCCTACCACCCCCGTGGAGAGCCTGCCCAACCCCTGGACACCCCTAACCCCTGGATAGCCTCACCCCCATGGATAGCCCTCCCACCCCTGGACACCCACCCACAACCCCCCCCCCCCCAGACACCCCCATACCCTCGGATGCCTCCCACCCCTGGAAAGCCCCCCTGACACCCTGACCCCACTGGACAGCCCCACCACCCCAAGGACAGCCCGACCACCCCCATGGATAGCCCGCCCACCCCCTTGGACACCTTCCCAACACTCCCCCTGGACTCCCACCCACCACCCCCAGACACCCCCATCCCCACGGACACCCCACCCCCTAGAAAGCCCCCCTAGACACGCCAACCCCACTGGACAGCCTCGCCACCCCTGTGGACAGCCCGACCACCCCCATGGATAGCCCGCCCACACCCTGGACACCCCATAACCCCCTAGATAAACTCGCCACCCCTGCCCCCCCCCCCTTGGACAGCCTGCCAACCCCTGGACACCTCGTACCTCCTGGACGGCTCCCACCCCCTAGAAGGCCCCACTGGACACCCCCGGCCTTCTGATATCCATGCCACCCCTGTGGACAGCTCACCCACCCCTTGAATACCCCGTACCCCCTGGATAGCCGTCCCCCCCCCATGGGCAGCCTGCCCACCCCACTCGGACACCCGCCACCACCCCTGGAAACCCCCATTCGCCCGGACACCCCCATCCCCTAGAACGCCCCCCATCCCCTAGAAACCAATGAACCCACTAGATAGCCCCGCCACCCCTGTGGACAGCCCGACCACCCCCATGGACAACCCTCCCACCCCCTGAACACCTCGTACCCCCTAGACAACCCCCACCCCCAGGACACCCCTGAACCACCTGGACAGCCCCTCCACCCCCGTGGACAGCCCGCCCACCCCCTGGAATCCCCGTACCCCCCTATACAACCCCCAACCCCCATGGACAGCCTGCACACCCCCTGGACACCCACCCACCACCCCCAGACACCCCCATCCCTTCAGACGCCCTAGAGAATGCCACCCCACCCCACTTGACAACCCCAAACCCACTAGACAGCCCAACCACCCCCGTGGATAGCCCACACACCCCCTGAACACCCTCCCACCACCCCTATAGACACCCTCCCACCACCCCCCGGACACCCCATCCCCTCGGACACCCCCACCACCCTAGAAATCCCACACCCCCTAGACACCCCTGACCCCACTGGACAGCCTTGCCACCCCCATGGACATCCCAACCATCCCCCGTGGATAGCCCGCCCACCCCCCTGGACACCTCATACCCCCGCGACAGCCCCTCCACACCCGAGGACCACCCACCCACCCCCTAGACACCTCGTACTCCCTAGATATCCCCCACCCTTGGAAATCCCCCCCACCCATTGGACACCCTGACCCCCCTGGACAACCCCCCTCCCCTCCCCCATGGACAGCCCTCCCACCCCCTGGACACCCCGTACCCCCTAGACAGCCCCCACTTCCATGGAAAACCCCCCTAGACACCGGCCTACCACCCCATGGACACCCCCATCCCCTCAGACACCCTACCCCCTAGAAAGCCCTACCCCCACCACCCTTAACACCTCAACCCCACAGGATAGCCCCACCACCCCCATGGACAGCCCGACCACCCCACGTGGACGGCCCACCCACCCCCCTGGACACCTCGTACCCCCCTGGACAGCCCCCTCCACCCCCATGGATAGCCCTCCCACCCCCTGGACACCCTGTACGCCCTGGATAGCCCCACACACCATCCGGACACCCCACCCACCCCCTTAGACACCCTGTACCCCCTAGATATCCCCCACCCCTTGAAATACCCCACCCCTAAACACCCCCAACCCACCTAGAGATCCTTTACATGCCTATGGATAACCTGCCCACCCCCTAGATAGCCCCCAACCCCCGTGGATAGCCTGCCCACCTAGACACCCTAACCCACTTAGACAACCCCCACCCCTGGACACCCCCAACCCCCCTGGACAGCCCCACCACCCCCCTGAACACCCCGCACCCCCTTGGGCAATGTATGTGGTCAGTAAAATAATCTACTAAAATATAAAATTTCTTCGATCTAAAATTTAGTCAACTCCAGAATAATTCTCCTCCACAAGTGTACATGATCTTGTACAATCTCGTATAGTTCTTCAAAGATATTATGTTATAAATATAGTATTCTATTTTCCTCTTATATTTTGAGTCTAATATAGATTAGTGTGTGAATTATGGTTTCATATAAAGTGAAAAATTCTCATTTACTTAAATATATTTTTGAGGAAACTTTAATCTTATTGAATGGATTTTGACGAAATGACTTAAAACAGTTTTTTACAAAATGGATAGTAGTTGGATGTATGAAACCGATCGGATCTCAAGATATTTTCAATAAAATTTGTAGATCTTTTTAGATTTTTCATTTCACAATACTTCAGATAGTGGTCAGATACACTGCCCCTGTTACAAGTGTGTTGGAAGACCTTGGTTGAGCCATGAAGAAGTTAGCTACCACATAACCAAATATGAATTTCAAGAAAACTACTATGTGTGGTATAACAATGGGGAGAAAATGACATCTCAAATTTCTGATGATCCAAATGGGAGGAATAGATTGGAGAATTTTTTATATGACTGGTTTCTATTTATTCATCATTATGAAAAAGAAAAGATTCCGACCGAAGAAGATTTTGATATGAGCACACATGATGAATCTAATGAAAATGATGATGTTGTCAGGGTGAAAAAAATTGAATGATGCTGCCACAAATCTTGTATATCGACAATGTGGTAAAATGAAAAAGTTTGAATTTTTAATTTGATTGTTTCATGGGTAAAATATGTATGGGATTTCTAATACTGAAATCGATTACACTTTTACCTTCTTAAAGGACACACTTCTAGATGATTCATATATTCCCTTAAACAAAAATATAGCGGGGAAGTTAGTTGAGAAACATGGATTTAAAAAAAAAATTCATACTTTCCTGAAAGATTGTAGTTTATTATGGGAGGAAAATGTTGAACAAAATGATTGTATAAAATGTGGCACATCCCGATGAAATCCAAAAGCTGACGGAACACCATCTTGTGTGCCACATAAAGTAATGGTGCACTTTCCATTGATACCTAGACTCCAGAATCTTTTTATGTCTGATAAAATATCAATAAAAATGAGATGGAATGATACCGAGAGAAAGAAGACTGATGATGAGTTGGTTCACCCTGCAGATAGATTTTCATGGTAGAGATTTGATGCTCGATATCCTGATTTTTCAGTTGATGTGAAATATTTTAGGTTGGGTCTTTCATGTGATGGTTTTAATCCATTTGGGAAGATGATTACGTCGCACAGTACATGGAAGATTTTTATACACATTTATAATCTTCCCCCATGGTTGTGTATGAAAAAACCTTTCACTTTCTTGAGTATACATATATCTTGACCTTCTGATCATGACAATGATATATACATATACATAAAAACTTTAATAACAGATTTGAAACATATTTGGGATGTGGGTGTGTGCACATACGATGCATGTTCGAAAGACGTATTTCATATGTGTGCTGCGCTTATGTGGATGATCAATGATTTTCCTACTTATGCAATGATATTTGGATGGAGAACATAGGGAAAACTATCATGTCTTGTTTTTATGAAGAATACATGATCCAGAAGACTGAAACATCATTGTAGTTTTAGTTTTATGGGACATCGATGATTATTTCAAATGGACCATCCATATAGAAATAATCGTTAAAGATTTGACAATACCATGGAGAATGATGATCCACCTCAGTGTATGTTGGTAACTGATGTGCTTAATGAATTGAAATATTTTAGGTTTTCATTTGGGAATGGTCAAATGAAATCTGGAAAGAGAAAGAATGTTTCCAGTGAAACCTGTTACAATTGGAAGAAGAGAAGTATCTTCTTTGATTTTCATTATTGGTCAACCAATTTGTTACATCGTTGCTTAGAAGTAATGCACATTGAAAAAAATATATGTGAAATGTTGTTTTCGATTCTTCTAAATGATAAGGTAAAGGAAAAATATGATTTATGGCCTCAGCATGACTTGGTGGATTGGGGTATCAGACCGAAATTGCATCATGTGCATATCAGTGAAAATAAATGCAAACTTCCATGTACTTCTTATGTGATGAAACCTACAGAAAAAAAGAAATTTCTAGAAGTACTAGAGACTATTAATTTTCCAAATGGCTATTTAAGAAACATATCTAAACAGGTCAACATAAGAGAGTTGAAGCTAAAATATTTGAAGACTCATGATTATCACATCCTTCTACATGAGTTGATTCCAATAGCAATTCTTCATCCTTTTTCCAATAATTGAAGGGTGGCTGTTATTTGGTTGTTCCATTTGTTTGGAGATATTTTTGTTAAGAAGTTTTTCATGTCTTTCTTGCAAAAAATGTTGGCAGATGCCCCAATAATTTTGTGTGAGTTAGAAAAAATATTTCCTCCATCATTTTTACATCCATGTTGCATATGGATGTCCATATTCCAACTGAATACTTCTCGGAAAACCTATTTCTTTTTGTTGGATGTATCCAACTAAAAAAATATGTACACATTAAAGTCTTATGTCTGTTACAGGAATCATCCTGAAAGTTCTATCATGAACAATTACATGGCTCAAGAATGTATAGATTTCTTCTTTATATATTAGTCTAATCTTACTACAAGAATGAATATACCAATGAGAAATGAAGATGAAAAATATGAGAAAATTGGACCTAGTTTTTCATCACTTCCTCAAACAGGAGGAATTTTTGGATCATATACCTTAATGACGTTAATCCTTGAAGAGCGGGAGATGGAACATCGCACAATTTTTTTCTACTCTGATTTTTGTGATGACTACATCTTGTAAGTATATTATATATTTATATCCTATATATATATATATATCTATTAAACTATACCTATTTTTATCTATAAGGAACATAAAGCGATGATAAATAGAAATCATTGTTCTTTATCTCTGAGAAAGAGGGAGACTTTGCATAGAAAAGAGTTTTCTGTTTTGTTAAAATTGAAGGTAATAATATTACTGTTTAAAATAATTAAAACAATAATTAATTATGTTTAATATTGACTTATATTTCAGGTATTGATTTTTCCTGCTGACTATGTCTCTGAGGAAATAAGAGCTTTGGTTTTTGGCCCTAATACCATGGTTCATGACGATAAATTAATTCTTATCCATGGGTATAGATTTATTATCACTGAACAAGAAAAGCACATGAGAACACAACATGATGGTGTTATGGTTACTACCGCAATAGACTATTATTCTAGTGTATCATATAGTATACCGTGATTCGAAAATATAGGTTATTACAGAGTCGTTGAAAAAATAATAATGTTGGATTACTATTCTCGTGGATGAGTCACACTAATGAAATCTAATTGGTCTGATTCAATTATGAGGTAGGGAACATTTATTAATGATTTTGGATTTTGAGTAATTGATATGACTCACACTCTTGCTACTGATGAACCATATGTATTGGCATCAATGGAAAGACAAGTTTTTTATGTCAAAGACCATCTTCGACCTGAATTTGGTGTCATTATTGAAGTAATTCCAAAAAACTATTTTTGATGATGGTGATGATGGAATTGACACCATACCTACTTCCATTGGAAACAATCCATTTATTACTTTGATGGCTCCAATAGCTCAATTTTCAGTGTTGAATTTGAACCTAATGTTGTGGTGTAAAATATATATAATCATCGATTCATGTTCTCAATTATTTTGATTTACCTTAACTTGGCCTGTTAATGTTTGTATTATTCATATTGATTTAGAATTTATAACAAACATGTTGTGTCTAACTTGATCGTTATGTGAAATTTCAATGTTTATTGGTTGCAATTTTATTTGAATTGAATTTTAAAATTTAGAATTGAACTGTATTTAAACCTACAAAAATAACATTTCTAACTTGGGGAAAATTTCAATACTTAAACTATTATTTTTAAGAAATTTTGTATGACTCTAAGACCTCTCTTTAACATTTTACCAGGTAATGAACCTGATGGTTTGTATTGTTCTGCAAAACTTGTATGGAAACCTGCATCATCTACCTAAGATAAAGAAATTAAATTTTACCCTAATTTTGATAACTACTTTACCACTTATGAATCTGGTAGAATAAATGTTCCATGATTTTAATAGACTGATGACCCTTAGTAAATAACCATCCTACTAAAAAATAAATTTCTTTATTATATCTTGTACGATTTATTGACTTCATTATATATTTTTTCAAGATGACAAAAATATGGTTACTTAAATTATCCACAAATCCCCCCATTCCCTCTAATTTATTTTGTTTTTTGGGTTACTCATTAGTTATCCTTTTCTATTTAGTTCCATTTTCATCAAATGCAGGAAATGAATCCAATTGAAGAGTGGTGATGAAAACAGATTATAGATAATAATCGTTGCATGACTAAGCTAGGCATTCCACCACTAGTGCCTGTAGTGAGTATTTTATTTCAAATATATATATATATATATTTAAATAATATATAATGTCATGTGATTATTTTTTTAAAAAAATTTGCTGGATCCATCTATTAGGCGATAGTTATTTGATGAGAATCCTAGTAGTGGTCCCAGTACGTTAGGTGTTCGTACGAGGGGGGGGGGGTGATAAAAGAGCTCGATGATCTAGTTGGCATACCCGATTTGACCCTACCCCTCCCACTGATATACCATCCATCCCACATGTTGATCCAAGCACGTCGTTAGGGATACACCGGATATTTAGGCCTCCCATTTTTCCCCACTGTTTACATCTAAGCCTCCTCACCCATTTGTACAATATCCGATGATGATTCCTACTACCCATCCAACATTCAGTCAGCCACCCCTCTCATCTTTATTTACTTATACATCCCTCTCTCTAGGATTTGATATTGTAACACCCCGAACCAAGCTACCCATTGTCGGTGCATTACTTCATAACATTGGCATGATCACAAAAGATCAAGTCTCGAAAGACCGATTAGTTTAGTAGCCTTGGAAACACTAGATACATTCATAAATGTTACATTACATCACAAAGTGAAAAACTAATAACAAAGTCTTCATAGTCCACACTCATATCCTCTTCTGACTATCCCTGTAGGTCATTCATAAAATACTTCTTCACATCCTAGAAAATATTAAAACATTGAAAGGGGTGAGCTCGGACGCTCAGTAAGGATAACAATATTGCGGAAGCTTTCATAAATAAACATCAACATTTAAGGCAATGTATAACTAAAACAAAAGCCTTTTAAATATGAACTTCAACATAATATGGAAAAAGTAAAATGAGATAATTCCATTTACTTCTTCACATGGATATTCTACTGGTCGAATAATCACATGCAATATCAATAACCACTTTCATAATGATGGAATGTATAATGCTGGACATTCTGAAACATTTTGTCAAGGCCTCGGCCAAGACGTCTAAAATGATTAAGGCCTCAGCCAAAACCATAAATCAAATTGGGAAAGGGCCTCGGCCAATTCCACGTCTAGTTGTCTCATGAGACCTACCGATGCAATTTTTTTAGAAGATAATTACATTTAAAATTGCTCAAATATACTCCAGTGTTTTTTCTGAAAACATTATGCAAGCTTCTGAAAACAAAATAACTAATTCTGAGACTACTCGACTAATTGCAGGCCATGATGGGTCCACGCCCAATACCTTCCTGTCTACCACACTCGAGAGTCGGGTTTTATGAAAACATTTTTAAGCTTGCATTAAATACGTATACATTTTCACTAGATTTTCATATATTTGAGAGAAATATCTCTCTCTCTTTTTGAAATCATTTATAAAAATGTTGTGGCTTGTAGAGGAAGCCGAAACTCAAATAATGGTCACGGCGGTGGAGAAGTCATTGTCGCCGCATAAGTAAAGAAAGAAAAACATTCCCTTTTGTCATTTAGCAAAACGCTTCGTATAAAAAAGATTCCTTTTGAATAAACGTAAAAGTCAAAGGAGTTTATACACCGTATAAAAGAAAGTTGTGTATAAAACCAAATATGCCTCAATGAAAGGGGATTGAGACGAAGTCCTTAAAAGACCATTTAAAAAAAAATAGATCTATTATGTGTATTCACTATAAGTACACATAAATAATGTAAAAATACAAGATATGACATAATAATATCATGACATAATTTGAAAGTAGGAGATTAACCCAAAGAATAGAAATTGGGTTAAGAAGTTCCCTTACATCGTGTCTGACTTGACTCAACCATTCTTTAACCTCCTGAATAATAAACTAGTGTTAATATATACCTTATTAAGAACCATTTTCAATTTCATTATCCTTTTTATATCACTTATTACAATGATATGAACATTATGTAATTATTTAAGTTAATAACGGTCGTTTTGTCGATCTTTGGTACTTGAGTCAACAATAAACTTCTTATAATTACAAGTTGTTCATGTGGTAGAATATCCATTATCTCCAGAATTATATTCATGATTTGATGTCATATATATCATATATATCCAGTATATACATTCATTTATAATATTACGTAACATTTAGAGGTAAGAAATGAAATGCACCGTTCATGGAGACGGTAAGCCGTACGTACGCATGAACGCTACTTTCATTTCAATTTCATATTTAATAGAATGAAATCATAATGATATAAATGTATAATATAATTCCAGTATAATATAGTGTATAATACCATTTACTCCATCCTTTATACATCCCACATATGGCATTAACGATTCAAATCACTTTGAGGGGGTGGTAGTCCGCACTTCCTAAAATGAAATTATCGCATTTTACCCATAATGGAAATCAAAAAGTATGCCATAAATGAGAAATAAAGAAGCATAAGTAAAACATAAACATATTATATATCATATATAAAAATAGTGACATCTTAATGGCCACCTTTGAAGGTGTTATATGAGTGTTGAATAATCATCGTTTCGTGAGGCAGAAATTCTCCATCCACAGAAACCGTATGTTCTTTAACCATTAGATGTAGGTGTGTGTAAGTGTAGCTCGAATCCTTCTTATAACAACATACTAGTATATTGAGGATACTGGTGTTGTTACAAAAGAAATGAATAAAAGAGTTTAGGGGGTTTGAGAAGAAAAATAAAACAGAACAACATTAGAGAAGACATTACCTCAAAATCGGGTAACTCTTTTTTGATTTGAGCCAAAGGCTTCCTTGGGAAGATTTATGCCCAAAGTGAGGCTTCTAGGAGTAAGAGAGGGATTTTGGGAGAGTATTTGGGCAGAGGTTGGCCGAGCCAAATGGCTTTAAGGTGTGAATAAGGTGGGAGAGGTGGGGGCCTTTTATAAGTGGAGAGGAGGGGCTCTTTTGGAAAGATTGAAATGTTACATTATTACACAATGCTTTTAGGATTCTAAAGGTCCCACACTTATATAATTCTAGGCTAAGGTGATAAGGGATCGAAATATCCTCATCCAATTGGATTTGGACAAGTTTAAGCCTTGGATTTTTCCTTATCTTCCCATTTTATTTAAATCGTTAAATAATGAGGCCATCGCTGCATCATCATGATGTCATAAATAATTTAATTTATTTAATGTCTAAAAATTATAAAAAAATACTATGATGTAGGAAATCTTTTAATATTTCTAATGAATATTTATAATCAAAATTTGGACTTGTTTAACCCCACTTAAAAACTGTTTTAGTAAAACAACTCATGTTTGTGTCAATTTAATTTTAACATTTAATAAATATATATTAATGTCATTTTCCAACTAAAGTGTCTCCATGGGGTCCCTAAGTTGACCCATGAGTTGTCTTGGTCGGACATGACTCATCCAATAGGAGTAGGACAAGTGTCAAGCTCATCTCATATTATTAAAATATTATTTTTACCTTAAACTACACTAATTACCTCTAATCGCGATTAAGAACTTAAAAGTTACTATTCACCAGAAAATTATTTTAATCTCATTGAACCACATTTTACTTCTTAATGACAACCATGTATGTCGGATTTTTGAAAATCAAATCACAGAAGTGGTAATATTTCATTTAAACGAAAAATCAGTTATTTAACTACCACTTAGTGGTTTCACTATTCATCAATAATTGAAGTTTTTCAGAACAATGCCAAAATTTCACCCTAAGCTATAATTGATATTCCAAATTCAAAAATGATGTCTATTTTAAAAAATTCCAAACATATAAGTTTCATTAATTAATTTTATAATTAATTCCCACTGTCACAACAAATAGCGTGTTTTTAAGAAACAATTTATATCAAAAGATTGGCAATTGTTTATGTCCAATTTCAATGTTAAATTAATTCTAATGACCACCATTCGATAAAATGGTAAAAATATATTCTAATTATACTTTAAAACCACTAAATAGTTTAATTTATCACTATAAATTATTTTGATTAAAAAGGTTGTTTTTAAGTAATTTTCACTATTCATAAAAATCGGAAGTTCTGAGAAAATTACAAAAAATTCAACTTTGGATAATTTCGATATTACGAATACAAAAATGAAGTCCATTTTGAAATATAAAATTTCTATAATTTTAAAAAGTGGTTATTACTATTCATAATGGCTACTTTTATTAGTCGCGGTGTTTTAGAACTCGAAGTTGCGTACAATGCAAGCCATTGCATTATTGAATGAGAAGCGTATCATGGAAGCTCGGGGTGTTACATTCTCCCCTCCTTCAATAAATTTCGTCCTCGCAATTTTAAATTTTTTCTTTGAAAATAAAAGGTTGAAAAGAGAAAATACCTTTGTGGAAAACCCACATCGGAAATAAGATTAATAAAATTTAGCCTTAATAAGAGGGAAATGGAAATAAGAAAGTCACCACCAAATTATGATCTCGATAAGGAGAACATTGGTGGAAATTAGAGACATATAATTGGAGGAAAAATGTAAATATTTGTAGGGAGTGATTGAGGTCATCAATCACAATCAACTGTCAAATTGAGGGCCTCAAAGCCTTCAATCTATGTTGATTTAAAATATCATCAGTTCAACAAGACATAAGGTATTAGGATAACACATTTTTTGTTTTAATATCCCTTTACTAAAGTTTAAGAATTAATTTATTCATTGAATATGAGATAGGTATATATATATTTATGCTTGACAATTAGAGTTTCAACCTTCAACTCATCTTTCACTCAAAAAGATAATAGAACTCAAAAATATTATACTTATCCTAATTGTATAAGGTTCCAAATGTTAACACATACCATTTAGATTAGTAAAATTATTTTGTAATAACCAGGGACTTCCTGTAGGCTAGTGGTAGGAAATAAAGGCCTGTCGCACTATGATTATGGGTTCGATTCCAGCAGCTTTGTCCGACGCGACGGGTTATGCCCCACCCTGCAGGTTGTCCTTTTTCCTAAAACTATAGTATTATAATATTCCAAAAATAATCTTCAGAAATGATTTAACCTTAAACAATACTATCCATGGTTCAACTTAATCCATTCCAACCTTAATAGTTATCCAAAATACCTCCGTCCAGACTTTCTCTAAAGGGTCGTTAAATTCCAAAATCAATTGTAACCTCAGATTCCCCAAACAAAGTAAAGTTTCTCTTATTATTACATACTAAAAATATGATTACCTTCATCATATTAAATCCTTAATGAAAACAACATGTACTGCAGTACAATACTTATATATCACATTATTCTTATAACAAAAATCTAGTTCTTGAGTCCAAAAACACAAATACAATAATTATTCCGCTTCAATTGTAGTCACAGCATAAGATTGGCCTTGATCCCTTGGCCTTTTCTGAGGTAAGTTTCTTTGACGCTTAGGAAATTCATTTGCATAATGACCCATTTCTCTACAATTGTAGCATTCAACTTTGACAGCCTCTTTCTTTCCCTTGCAATCACGAGCCTGGTGACCCTTTTCTCCACATTTATAACAAAATCCCATTACTTTTAGGCACGTACCAGGGTGATTCTTCCCACAATTATCACATAATGGAAAATCCTTCTTTCCCTTTTTCCCTTTATCTGTCTCTTGTTCCACCGTTCTCTTCTTCTCTTGCTTTACTTTGTTGTCATAAGACTTAGAGAATTCCTTTTCTGTCTTGATAGCACACGAGACAATATCTTCGTATGATGAGAAGGATTGTGATACTAAAGCTCGATGGAGAAATGGTTTTAACCCATCAAAGAAATGATCAATCTTACTTCTTGGGTTACATATATAATCGGAAGCATGCCTCGCTAACCTTGTAAAGTTAGCCTCATACTTTGCGACATTCTCATCCTCCTTCTGCCTCAGTCTCAGAAATTGCCTTTCCACATCTGCTCGATGGTCACGAGGAAAGTATTTTTCTAAGAAAAGCTCTTTAAACTCCCTCCATTCCATATTTGATACGTCATCATCTTCCTTTGTGTTTTGAATCAGTGACCACCACTGATCGGCATCTCCAGTGAGGCGGTAAACTGCCATGAAAACCTTCTCCCTTTCACTACTCCCCAAGGCATGAAATATTTTCTCTAAGGAATTTATCCATTGCTCAGCTACTATAGGATTTGAACTCCCATTGAAGGTTGGTGGTTGTTGCCTCATGAATCGATCTAACATTGATCCTCCACGCTGTGGATCAGGGTGCTCCATAAGGGTAAGGTTATTATTCATAACCTGAGTAAGTTGTCCCAGTATGGTGATTAGCTGATCGGCACCAGTTGCATCACCAGCCCCACTATAATTATCTTGAGCAGGAGGGAAATCCCTACATGGAGTGTGTGCATTGATACGGTTTCCATTTCTTCCACTAGGCGCTATTTCTAAACAATTGCGTAAACTAGATCAGTTTATGAATCAAAATACATAATCCCATACTTATAAAACACTTAACATAAATTGAACTATTTATGGATATAATCCATAATCATAAAAATGTTTTCTTTCAGGAAGTATATACTCATAAACCCTTCATAATGATTTGTAAAGAAAATGAGAGTTATCATAAGCATATCCCCCGGGAGTGTCGTAACCAAGGGTGCAGCAAGGCCCGTTGTCGTGCACCAGTTCCCGTTCGAGTCTAGCTCAAAGCGGTGTTTTCGGGTTTTACCCCTAGGTACATCTGTGCCAGAGCCGCCTCTACCTGCTCGTATCCAGACAGGGATTTATTGCTTGGAAAACTCACAAAATCTCTACAATACCAAAATTTTTAGGAAGTTCTTCTGTACTAATCCTCAAAGTTCATCTTAGGTCTACGTGCTCTAATCAGAGTTTGTCTAAATCTAGCTTCCAAGGTTAGTACTAAACTGCCTCTGATACCAACTGTAACGCCCCGACCCCAGCTACCCAGAGTCGGTGCATTACTTCGTAACATTGGCATGATCACAAGAGATCAAGTCTCGAAAGACCGATTAGTTTAGTAGCCTTGGAAACACTAGATACATTCATAAATGTTACATTACATCACAAAGTGAAAAACTAATAACAAAGTCTTCATAGTCCACACTCATATCCTCTTCTGACTATCCCTGCAGGTCATTCATAAAATACTTCTTCACATCCTGGAAAATATTAAAACATTGAAAGGGGTGTGCTCGGACGCTCAGTAAGGATAACAATATTGCGGAAGCTTTCATAAATAAACATCAACATTTAAGGCAATGTATAACTAAAACAAAAGCCTTTTAAATATGAACTTCAACATAATATGGCAAAAGTAAAATGAGATAATGCCATTTACTTATTCACATGGATATTCTACTGGTCGAATAATCACATGCAATATCAATAACCACTTTCATAATGATGGAATGTATAATGCCGGACATTCTGAAACATTTTGTCAAGGCCTCGGCCAAGACGTCTAAAATGATTAAGGCCTCGGCCAAAACCATAAATCAAATTGGGAAAGGGCCTCGGCCAATTCCACGTCTAGTTGTCTCATGAGAACTACCGATGCAATTTTTTTAGAAGATAATTACATTTAAAATTGCTCAAATATACTCCAGTTTTTTTCTGAAAACATTATGCAAGCTTCTGAAAACAAAATAAATAATTCTGAGACTACTCGACTAATTGTAGGCCATGATGGGTCCACGCCCAATCCCTTCCTGTCTACCACACTCGAGAGTCGGGTTTTCTGAAAACATTTTTAAGCTTGCATTAAATACGTATACATTTTCACTAGATTTTCATATATTTGAGAGAAATATATCTCTCTTTTTTTGAAATCATTTATAAAAATGTTGTGGCTTGTAGAGGAAGCCGAAACTCAAATAATGGTCACGGCGGTGGAGAAGTCATTGTCGCCGCATAAGTACAGAAATAAAAACATTCCCTTTTGTCATTTAGCAAAATGCTTTATATAAAAAAGATTCCTTTTGAATAAACGTAAAAGTCAAAGGGGTTTATACACCGTATAAAAGAAAGTTGTGTATAAAACCAAATATGCCTCAATGAAAGGGAATTGAGACGAAGTCCTTAAAAGACCATTTTAAAAAAAATAGTTCTATTATGTGTATTCACTATAAGTACACATAAATAATGTAAAAATACAAGATATGACATAATAATATCATGACATAATTTGAAAGTAGGAGATTAACCCAAAGAATAGAAATTGGGTTAAGAAGTTCCCTTACCTCGTGTCTGACTTGACTCAACCGTTCTTTAACCTCCTGAATAAAAAACTAGTGTTAATATATACCTTATTAAGAACCATTTTCAATTTCATTATCCTTTTTATATCACTTATTACAATGATATGAACATTATGTAATTATTTAAGTTAATAACGGTCCTTTTGTCGATCTTTGGTACTTGAGTCAACAATAAACTTCTTATAATTACAAGTTGTTCATGTGGTAGAATATCCATTATCTCCAGAATTATATTCATGATTTAGATGTCATATATATCATATATATCCAGTATATACATTCATTTATAATATTACGTAACATTTAGAGGTAAGAAATGAAATGCACTGTTCATGGAGACGGTAAGCCGTACGTACGCATAAACGGTACTTTCATTTCAATTTCATATTTAATGGAACGAAATCATAATGATATAAATGTATAATATAATTCCAGTATAATATAGTGTATAATACCATTTACTCCATCCTTTATACATCCCACATATGGCATTAACGATTCAAATCACTTTGAGGGGGCGGTAGTCCGCACTTCCTAAAATGAAATTATCGTGTTTTACCCATAATGGAAATCATAAAGTATGCCATAAATGAGAAATACAGAAGCATATGTAAAACATAAACATATTATATATCATATATAAAAATAGTGACATCTTAATGGCCACCTTTGAAGGTGTTATATGAGTGTTGAACAATCATCGTTTCGTGAGGCAGAAATTCGCCATCCACAGAAACCGTATGTTCTTTAACCATTAGATGTAGGTGTGTGTAAGTGTAGCTAGAATCCTTCTTATAAAAACATCCTAGTATATTGAGGATACTGGTGTTGTTACAAAATAAATGAATAAAAAGAGTTTATGGGGTTTGAGAAGAAAAATAAAACAGAACAACATTAGAGAAGACATTACCTCAAAATCGGGTAACTCTTTTTTGATTTGAGCCAAAGGCTTCCTTGGGAGGAGTTCTGCCCAAAGTGAGGCTTCTAGGAGTAATAGAGGGATTTTGGGAGAGTATTTGGGCAGAGTTTGGCCGAGCCAAATGGCTTGAAGGTGTGAATAAGGTGGGAGAGGTGGGGGCCTTTTATAAGTTGAGAGGAGGGGCTCTTTTGGAAAGATTGAAATGTTACATTATTACACAATGCTTTTCGGATTCTAAAGTTCCCACACTTATATAATTCGAGGATAAGGTGATAAGGGATCTAAATCTCCTCATCCAATTGGCTTTGGACAAGTGTAAGCCTTGGATTTTGCATTATCTTCCCATTTTATTTAAATCGTTAAATAATGAGGTCATCGCTGCATCATCATGATGTCATAAATAATTTAATTTATTTAATGTCTAAAAATTATAAAAAAAATACTATGATGTAGGAAATCTTTTTATATTTCTAATGAATATTTATAATCAAAATTTGGACTTGTGTAACCCCACTTAAAAACTGTTTTAGTAAAACAACTCATGTTTGTGTCAATTTAATTTTAACATTTAATAAATATATATTAATGTCATTTTCCAACTAAAGTGTCTCCATGGGGTCCCCAAGTTGACCCATGGGTTGTCTTGATCGGCCATGACTCATCCCATAGAAGTAGGACAAGTGTCAAGCTCATCTCATATTATTAAAATATTATTTTTACCTTAAACTACGCTAATTACCTCTAATCGCGATTAAGAACTTAAAAGTTACTATTCACCAAAAAATTATTTTAATCTTATTGAACCACATTTTACTTCTTAATGACAACCATGTATGTCAGATTTTTGAAAATCAAATCACAGAAGTGGTAATATTTCATTTAAACGAAAAATCAGTTATTTAACTACCACTTAGTGGTTTCACTATTCATCAAAAATTGAAGTTTTTCAGAACAATGCCAAAATTTCACCCTAAGATATAATTGATATTCCAAATTCAAAAATGATGTCTATTTTAAAAAATTCCAAACATATAAGTTGCATTAATTAATTTTATAATTAATTCCCGCTGTCACAACAAATAGTGTGTTTTTAAGAAACAATTTATATCAAAAGATTGGCAATTGTTTATGTCCAATTTCAATGTTAAATTAATTATAATGACAACCATTGGATAAAATGGTAAAAATATATTCTAATTATACTTTAAAACCACTAAATATTTTAATTTATCACTATAAATTATTTTGATTAAAAAGGTTGTTTTTAAGTAATTTTCACTATTCATAAAAATTGGAAGTTCTCAGAAAATTACAAAAAATTCAACTTTGGATAATTTCGATATTACGAATACAAAAATGAAGTCCATTTTGAAATATAAAATTTCTATAATTTTAAAAAGTGGTTATTACTATTCATAACGGCTACTTTTATTAGTCGCGGTGTTTTAGAACTCGAAGTTGCGTACAATGCAAGCCATTGCATTATTGAATGAGAAGCGTATCATGGAAGCTTGGGGTGTTACAGATATTCCATCCTTATCGACTCCTACTCTGCCAGATTATATCCCTACAGAGCATACATTGGGACCCACTCCAAATGTATAGGGTGTTCCTTTAGTTTCTTTGGATTCAGCAACGCCCATTGATCAGACTACCGCAGGTATACTTATACAACCCTGAATTTTTTTTACACCATTATTGATTCTCATTATAACATGTATTGATAAAATATTTGTTTTTATTTCATAACAGATACATCTACTGATAGGAGGCGGGGGCGGGGGCGTACACGCATGCGTGCGGTGTGGAACTGCCACACGCAGTTGATGGTGGACTACATTGAAGATAGTCAGATGATCAAAAAATAAGGGCATAAATGTCAGAGTTTTTTTGGCAATGATTTCCAAATACTCTGACATCATTCATGTCAGCCCGCTCTCATGGAAATAGCTACCAAATGAAGGAAAGGATAAATCCTGGGAAGAGATACGGGAAAACAATCTATTTTATTTAATGAAATATAATAATTTTTATATTTATATGATTTAATATTTTGGTATCAGTTGCTGTTTAATTTCCCCGATGGTGAGGGTGCGCAACCAACACGTCTAAAAGATTTAGGTGATATTTGGAGAGATTATAACCATGATTCGTACATTGGTTGGCATGCTATAGTGGGCACAGAGTTAGAGGCAGTCCCTGTCATGGATTATTGTCTGTTAGAACAGTACTGACAGATGATTACTCATTAGACAACTAACCAAATTATGGTATTAATCAAATTAGAGGTATTTAAATGAAAATATTCATGTTTTCCATAATAATAATTATTTAATTTTATTTAGGATTCATCTGAAAGAAATAAAAAAATTGATGCTAAGAAATATTTCCACACATTGGGACGTACTATGTTGCCAGATCATGAGATGAAACAGGTATGACAGTTCATAATATTTCTTGATGACTTGCACTTTCTATTGCTTCCTCCATAATTTATTCAATTGCAAAAGTTGTTATATAATTTTAGTTTTGAAATTAACGTTTTTTTGGTATCCTATTTTTAATTATGGTTTCCTACATTCAATTTTATTTTAGAGGAATAAATTCAATATATAAGGACATGTGCCTCGAGAAAACCTGGTTTGCTCGAGTAGAAAGAAGAAATATGGAAGTGTGGTTAATGAACCGAATCAACAACAGATTGTAAGTTTTACTTCGTAGATTTAAAATTTTAATCACTATTTTGTAACTTAATAATCTATTTATTTTTGTAACATGTTACTTTATAGGCCCTTGATTCCCATGAACTTGACAATTTTGGGTCAAATGATCACTTACATCAGGTGTTGGGAGATGAAAACCCTGATAGAGTACGCTGTCGAGTTAGAAAGAGTATAGTTAGGAAAAGTTACTGTCCCTCCTCATGTATGATTTTTAGTGCCACCGAGTTGTAGCAGGTTAAGGCACAAGAATAACAGTATGAAAATGGGCCATAGAGACGACAAAACAGTCTGCTAGGGAAAACACAACATTTATGAAACTAATGGAAGTTTTACATCCAACACTTCCCCCAGAGGCCAACATTGCTTGTGATTAATATATGTCATCGATGCATTCTATATATGGTGCACCAGGTGGAAGTTATATTGGTGGTCGAGATGATGGTGAGGAGAATTCCGAGGCAGAGGAGGAGGAGGGCGAGGAGAAGGTCGAGGCGGAGGAGGAGGGCGAGGAGGAGGCCAAGGTGGAGGAGGAGGGTGATGAGGTGGCTGAGGCAGAGTACGAGGGTGAAGATGAGGGTGGGGATGATGATGAGGATAGAGACAAGGATGAGGCTGAGGGTGATGATGATGGTGATGATAATGATGGTGATGAGGGACAGATTGATCTGTTACATTTTTGATTGATATTACTGACATTTGATGTTTATTGATTTTTTGTGCCTGAATATATGTGTGAATAAGTAGGTCACATTATATTTATTTTTTATCTATAAATAATAAAATTTTACTTGATGATTTTTTGTGACTGATTCACCCCTCCCCTTGATATCCCCCACCCCCTGGACACCCCATACCTCGATGGACAGCCCCACCGCCCCCGTGGACAGCCCGCCCACCCCCTTGGACAGCCCCTCCCATATGGACAACCCCCACCCCCTAGACACCTCGTACCCCCTGGATAGCCCCACCCACCCCCGTGGACAACCCTCCCACCCCTGGACACCCCTACCCCATGGATAGCCCGACCACCCCCATGGACAGTCCAACCACCCCCCTGGACACCCCTCCCCCTGTGGACATCCCCCACCCCCTCGACAACCCACCCACCCCCTGGACAACCCCACCCACCCCGCTATGGACAACCAGCTCACCCCCTAGACAGCCCCTCCCCCTTTGGACAGCCCCACCCCCTGGACACCTCGTACCCCCTGTACAGCCCCACCCACCTCCATGGACATCCCACCCACCCCCAGAACACCCCCACCCTCCATGGCCAGCCCTCCCACCCCCTTGGAAAGAGTTCACACCCCCTTGGACACCCCCTACAGCATGGACAGCCTGACCACCCCCGTGGACAGCCCACCCACCCATGTGGATAGCCCGCCCACCCGCTGGACACCCTGTACCACCTAGACAGCCTCGTCCACCCCCGTGGAAATCCAACCCACCCCCTGGACACCCCTACCTCTGGACATCTTGAACAACCCCGTGGATTGCCTGCCCACCCCATGGACACCCCCACCCCTTGGACACCCCCACCCCAGGACACCCCCACCCTCGGGAAAGCCCCCCAACCCCTGTAAACCACCCCACCCCCTGGACACCCCCAAACACTACCCACCCCACTGGACACCCCCATGGACAGCCCCCATCACCATCACCCTTGACAGCCACCCAACCCACCACCCTAATGGACAGCCCTCCCCCACCATCATGGACTCCCCCACCACCCTGGACACCCTGGATACCCCCATGTACATCTCCCCTACCCCACCACCATGGACAACCCCCCCCACCCACCCACATCCCCTTGGACACCTTGTACTCCCTGGACAGCCCTACCACCCTCGTGGAAAAACCGACCACCCCCTAGACAGCCTCTCCCCTATGGATAACCCCCACCCCCTGGACACCCTGTACCCCATGGACATCCCCACCCACCCCCTGGACACCCCATACCCCCTGGACCACCACACCCACCCCTGTGGACCGCCCTGCCACCCCCTAGACAGCCTTGCCCACCCCCCTAGACAGCCCCTCCCCTCATGGACAACCCCCCCCCCACCACCGTGGGAAGCCCACCCACCCCTAGACACCCCTACCCCCTAGACATCCCCCGCCCCTGTGGACAGCCCTACCCACCCCCCTAGACACCTCGACCCCCAGGACAACCCTACCACCCCCATGGACCGCCCCCACCCCTGGACAGTCTCCATCCCCTAGACAATCCCTCACCCATAGACAGCCCCCACCCCTATGGACACCACCCCACCCCTTGGAAAACCCCCAACCCCTGGACCACCCCACCCCCTGGTCACTACCCCACCCCCTAGACACCCCAACCCCAAGACACCCACACCCCGGGAAATCCCCCCAACCCCCTGGACACCACTCCACCCCCTAGACACCCCCCTGGACACCCCCCAGACACTGCCCCAACCCCTGGACACCCCCATGGAAAGCCACCCCCACCACCCTTGACATCTCCAACCCCCTGGACACCTCCCATTCTAGAAGACCTTGCCCCCCAGACACACCCATCCCCCTGGACACCCCACCCCTCTGAACACACCTACCCCCCTAGGATTGCCACCCCAAACCCCTGAACAGCCCCCAACCCCTTGAATTATGAATTTAATTCTTTATGTATTTAATTGACTTATGAATTATGTGTTAACGATGTATGATTATACTTATTTAATGTGTATACTTGATGTAATTACATTATGAATTATGTGTTAATTCGGTATGTGTGTAAAGGGTAATTAAATACAATATTGTAGGTATTCAGATTTCTCTTTGAATTATGTGCTGGATTAATTTTTTATGAATTCATATATAATTCTTTATGAATCCATATAGAATTATGTATGTATTATGCAGGTATACTTGTTAATGGTGTATTGTGTTACTTGTTTTATGTGTTTGCATCATGCAGATATTCTATTGTGTATGAATTTTGCAGGCTTTCTGGGGGAATTGATGTAGCTGCGCATGGGGAGGCTAGCAATCCGGCTTGCTGCTGCAAGTATAAAAATGATATGCCAATGGTTCAAAACCATTGGTATTTGTGTAAAATCAGAACTTATACCAATAGTTTTATGTAAACCATTGGCATAGATAATTTTACTTGATATTTACCAACAGTTTGTGGAAAACCGTTGGTAAAAGTCTATACCAACGGTTTACATAACCATTGTTATATAGATACTTTATGCTATTACTCATGGTTTGAAACCGTTGGCAAAAATTTATACCAACTGTTTACTGACTCTATTGGTATATACTGATTTTTTCAGACATATCCCAATGGTTCTCATCGAACTATTGGGATATGTCTATCCCTATGGCTCAAGACCCAACGGTTTGGACAACTATTGCTATAGTTTATACCAATGTTTATGCAGCCTTTAACAATAGATTTAAACCGTTGGTAAAGCTAAAAATTCTAGTAGAGTTTCATTATTCATTAGGGATTTAATGTAATAATGCATTAGGCTAATTATCATATTGATAAGGTCATATAAGTTCTCCAATTATATGATAACCCTGAAATGTTGTGAGAATATTCCTCATAAATATATACAGTTAGATAATGTATTATGATGGGACACATAGTATTTAGACCGTCTGGTGAAACTTTTGTAAGAATATATGGATTGTTTTCCTGAATTTCAAAATTAGTAATCTCTTAGATAGGTGATTATGAGAACTAAACTGCCAGTAATAATTCTACATGTTTTGATTTCATTGGATATTCTTATCTTCGAATGTGTGTAATGGTACATATATTTTATGATTGTCATTAATGCATTCCCTGACATGAGCACTTATATTTGTAGATGAAAATTGTGATGAAATATGTTCACGAAGAGGTAGTGTATGTAAGATGTGTCACGATTGAAATATCATTAATGTATAAGTCGGGTAAGGATTCTTCCCTTCTATATTTATGGGAGATGATATCTCATCCCTTTTATTTGAATAAAACCATCGCCCGAAATTTCTTGTCCATGGTGTAACAACGTGCTTATTCTAGATATTCAAAGAAAGAAATATCAAGCATATTGGTTGGTGACACATATATGAAACCATTTTGACGAGATATTGTGAAAAAGGAATTATATTAAATTTTGAGTGTTCGTATGTGTTTTTTGTCATTGCGTCATTGGTTTCAATCTCTTGGGTTTCTTGACAATTTTTAAGACATTAATCTTCAAAATTATCCAATCCCAACTAATAAAAATGAGAAAGAATCCAATAGGGTCACAAAATATGTGTTTCTATTGATCTTGATTAAATTGTATTTTAATTTAATTAATGGGATAAATATTAATCTCAACACTAAGTGATAATTTCTATGAGGTTTTATTTATCACGTAAATTAAATAAAAATTTATCCAATGGATTTTTAATAAAAGATATTTATTTATTTTACTGAATATTTGATAAATATTTATTTACTGGTATTTGAATTAAATATTTATTTAAGGGAATAAAATATTTTTATTGGGTATTTAATAAATTCTCTAGGAGTTTCAATGGACCAAGGATGAGTTTGGTGTCAAATATTAATTAACAAGTCGGTTAAATAATATTCCTGATTGTGCAAGTTGGTGTATGGCAAAAAATAACAATGTTCTTATTTCATTTTGTAGAATGGGATTTATTAAATGTTATTATATTATTTAATATCCAACATGCATTAAATGATTATTTTAACCTAAACCCTAGATCTATAAATAGATGGTTATGTCTCTTCTGTAGAGTATATATAAATGCATTAGAAATATAGAGCTATTGTGGAAAATGAATTCTCTCTTGACTCATCATTCTATATCACAGTAAAGAACAAGAAATGAAAGGGATATTTATTCAATGCCAAAGAACAATTTATCAAGAAAGAGAAAAACAAGAAATTCGATTAACCGTGATAATACCAAGAGATCCACTGACATTGCTCAGAGATCATAGCAGCACATGTGGATCACTACTAGAGGGATTCTATACATGGATCCTCAGAGAAAAATTAAGTCAATCCAAAAGGGGTTTTTTTGTACAATAAACATTCATAAACAAAGAAAGTTACTAATGCAAAGTAATTATTTCTTTAGATAATAAATAAATAAATTATAAATTTGACATGGAAGATCCTTTCCCATAGTTTCAGGAAATGATAATTAAAAGAGATTTTAATATTTCTCCCTCCACCGTATGATTCCACTGCATCCATAACTAACCAGTGGTATTAATAGGAGGTTACATTTTAATTTATAAATATTTATTTTATTTTCTATTTATTCAAAACTTTTCTTATATAATCATTTATTGTTAGTAGTTTATTGTTTTGATTTAAATTAACATGATTCAATATATTAATGTTGATTAATTCATTGTTTCTTTTTCTTATAGGTTTAAAAATAGATGAATAATGACTAGAGATTAAATTTGGAAATTGAAAGTTTTTGGATAATAAGATAGGGTTACATGGGATGTACTCAGAAGTACACACCTTTTACCCTAGTGTACTACAAATGTATGTTTCAAGGGATACACAACATGCCATGACATAATCACGTGTGGTGTACACCATGTGTTGACTGGCCAACCTGGCACATGATTGTTGGATTCCACTATATGTATATGTGGGATATCTTCCTAAATCATACAATATGTGTTGTCATTATACATGGTCAAACCCACATGAGACTATCCACTTGGATAATTTATGATATGAATGGCATGTATGCAATGTACACAATGTTTAGTTCATCAATTCTCATTTCAGAAACACACACCGAGGACCCCAAGCTTGCATCCCCGATAGACAACATGAGTAACATAGAACATGTAGCTGGTCTCTACACATCATTTTGTCCACACGAGGTACTCACTATATACCCAGACATGTGCTGCAGATACACGATATGTAAATGGTTTATACATGCAGTTTAGTCTCCCATTAAAGGAATTATTTAAAAATTACATCAAATTTAAAATTTTAGTATTAAAACCTTATTTTATTTATTGGCACACCAATGTGTGTTTGAAAATTTAATAATGATTTTAAATAATATTAAATGATTAACTTATTTATTGTAACTAACATTTCATTATTGGTTCTCCTATTTATTTTCCATGAATTCCATAATTGATGGGTATCTAAAATAATGTTTGTATGTTCATTAAGATGAAATGGAATTAATTAATTCATTCAATAACTAATTAAATAGTCTATGTTCATCTTAATAATAAAGTGAAAGTAAATAAATGAATTCTATTCAGTCACTTTTACGTATTCATTACATGTATGAACATTGATGATCTTGATCAATACCTGTGTATGAATTAGATGTTTTAATTTAATTTATTGCATGAGTTTTCAGTTATTTATTATTAAATTAAATATGATGGATTTGATGTCATCCCTCTTTCCATTGTTATGTAGGACCCATATGTCCAATGATATTTATATAATCCCATTTTAACCAATCCTTTGGTACCCCTCACCTGTGTGTGAGTTATGAATACATGTAATTAATGGAGTATCCCAAGGTTCCTGAAGGTTGTTCAAGAAGGAACAATTATGTGGATAAATTAGGTGATACACTGATGGATAGGTGGAATGTTTTCACTCATTCCAAGACTGATAATAAGATTAATTTACCCTAGGTTAAAGATGATTTAATTTACACTCATTAATAAACTGTTAGATAAATATCACGAACAATCCATTCAATTATTTTCTTATTTATGTCTTTAAAATTATTTTATTTTATAAATTCATGGTTTTTATCACAAAAATAAATGAATTAATATTAAAATAGGGAAATTAAAAAAATTAGTTATGAATTAATATTTTCTCTTTCATGGTCAATTAATTAATTAAAATCCACTTAATATTTACATGACATGTAAAGGATAAAATAATATATAAATTTATGCATTATTAATTAAAATTATTCAATTAAATATTACGAAATATGTTTCCTTTCATTAGTTTACTAGGAATTAAATCCTTGAATTTAAGTGTCGGACTAAACCTTATTGTGACACATACTTTTAATGTGGTGTTCTTAAGAAGGTTATGGGTTAAATTAACCATCTTATATCGAGATAATTATACCTCCCTAGAGTTGATGTAACTTAGATGAAAGTGTTTATAAAATCTATTTTAGGATTTTAGAATACCGGAGTGCATTCAATGGATCAAAGAGACACAACCTACAAATGTAAAAGACCTTCCTACTTAAGTGCACTCAATGAATCAAGGATCCAAAACCTACAAATTGAAAATACCTTCCTACTTAAATACCTTTAAGTATCTTTACCATCCCTCATTTGGGATATGCAAAGGGAAATGTGGGTCCTTGCAACTAGAATATTATACAAACTATCTATTCCATGTCCAATGGTGAGGGCTATTAGGTCATGATAAAATAATGGGAGTTTTAATAAAAAATAATGAAATGAAATCAATTTATTTTTTATCACATAATTTATAACCAAGAAAGATAAATATAATATGCTATTTTAATTATAGAATAAAATTTAATGATCTTCAACCACATTATCCCTACGATTAGTATTAGAGAAAGACAAACTCCTTAATGGATGTAACTTATAGGAGTTATTTAGATTCATTTGGGTTGTTTTATGCCATGAATGGAAGTATTACATGTTATAATCCTCAATTCACGATCCACCTTTTAATGAGGTGGGTGATGAAGATTTCCTAGTCTATAAAAAACATTTGAGTGTTGCAGTCAACATTCAACATTTGACTGTTTCATCTATGTCTAGTGGACTTATGAAGTGTCAAAAAATCATGGATGTGTATATAATTATTGATAACAAATATGGTCTTTACCAGTAGAGAGTTAGGGGTTATATGGATTAAACTCCCCAAATAATTGAGCACTGATCTCATTCTGGAATCACTCCCTCATATTTTCACTGCCTTTTTTGTAAATTATAATATGAAAAACATTGATATTTCTTTTTCAGATATTTTTAATCCCTTTCACCAATTATATAAGAATTATAAGACTGAAAACAGTTTATTCCTTATGCTGAAAAAATTAAAAGGGAAATAGAATTCATTTAAGGCCAAATCTTTTTCATTCCCTTCCAAGATGAATAAGATCAAGTGGAAAGCAAGGAAATAGGATTCTATCTATTTCACATGTGTAAATAAGGACCACTAGAATAAAAAATGCACCCAACCAGAGATGAAAGGGGAATATATAGGTGTGTCTATTATCATATGCAATTTATTTGTTTCTACAAATTGGGTATTAGATACAACTTGTGGTACTCACTTATGAATTCAAATACAGGAACTAGGTAGATTCAAAAATATTAACTCATGTTAGGTATATATATAAGAATACAATAAAAAAAACTTGATATTTTATTTATTGGTGACTAACACCTCACATTACCAATCTGGATGATCATGGTTTTAAATGGTTGTTATTATGTACTTTTAGTTACCAAAAACATTATATTAGTATATAAACTAGATAGAGATGGTCTTATTTTCATATTTGGAAATATATGTTTATTATTTTATAAATATAAATTTTTTTATGGTATAGAAAAATTAAATAATAGTATTTATGCGTTGGACTCCAAAAACCCATTTATGGAAATAGATAACAGAACAATCTCTCCCGACTTATACCACAACCAACTTTGGTATCATTATCTAGGTCTTGAAAATTAAAATTGGTTAAAAAAACTACATGGAGATAGATATTTAGATTCTTTTTAACTAAAACCATTTTTTTATATCACACATGTCTACAAGGTAAAATTACAAATTCACCATTTAGTAGGAAAGGTAAAAATGATAAATAACTTCTTGAATTAATTCATACCGATGTGTGAAGACCATTTCCTATTAATGTAAGGGGAGGGTACTCATACTTAATAAATTTTACTAGTAATTTTATTAGATATGGATATGTCTACCAAATGAGGTGTAAGTTTTATTCATTTGATAAATTTATATAATATAAGAATGAAGTTGAAAACCATATTGGAAAGAATATTAAGAAAATCTCTTCAGCCCGTGGTAGGGAATATCTTAACCAAAACTTCATTGATTATTTATAGGAGTTTGGGATAATATATCAACTCACTCCTCCATATGTGATTTAATAGAATAGTGTAAGATAAAGGAGTACCAAACCTTATTTAACTTTGTGAGATCAATAATGATTCATGAGAGTAATCCATTATCATTTTTGGGATATGTGTAAAAAACATTAGAGAAAATTTTAAACCAAGATTCAACTAAATTGGAAGACTGTATACCATGCCAACTAAGGAAGGGAAAGAAACTCAAGATGTCATACATACAAGTATGGGGCTGAGAATAATTTATTAAGGCCTCTTTAGGTAAAAAATTTCATCCAAATACACAAATTATAACATTATAGGATATCCTAAGGAAACAAGGGAATATTAATAATACAACCCCTCATAAAAAAAGGTTATATTGTAAAGACACACTATATTTATTGAGAGGGATCACATATTTTAAAGTGGTCATGGTAGAGATATAGAATTAAATTAGGTTGGAACTCAAGGTACATAAGAGTTAGTACATGAATATATTCCACAAATCTCTATGGAAGAAGAAACTATTACAAAGACACAAGTATGGTTTAAGAGTAGAAGAGAAGTTAGAGATCCAGAACTGTAATGGTTTAGACCCTCTTGGTTCATTACTTTGTCAATTTCTTGTGTTGGGGTGCCCTGGACCCATCACTGAGTCGTGAGGGTAGTGGTGTTGGTGGCAGGGTGTCACCGTGGTGTCACCCATCGTTGTCACCAATCAGTGCTACATGGTTGTTGGGGGTTTCTTTCCCTAGTTTCTTGTAACATTTACTTTAAGGTTTAATGCCTCTTTAAAGTGGTTTGAGGATGTTTTTAAAGACAATAAATGATGTCCTAGATATCCAAGAGTGGGGAGAACCACGACTCACACAAATTTTGTGTCGTTGTTATGTGTTTTCCTCTATTTAAATGAAGGCTGTTAACTTATAGCTATTATACCCACCTATGCAATGATAATTATTAAATAACAATTACTTCGATTGTGTGTAACCATCCAACCATGTGGTAAAACCAATATCTACCTTTAAATCCATTCAAGATTTTAGATCCTATAACTCCAGGATCTCAAATTTTATCACATGGAGATTCTTTATTCTTCTTGGTGGGTCTCTTTTAATTTCCTTGGTGTGTTTGGAGTCCCCCTTCCTGAGACTAGTGGTGCTCCTATGATGGCGCCTTCCTTCTTACTTTTGGATTCCTCAGTGTTACTCCCCTACAAGTCACGCATCCCCAGTTCTTGGCGCATAGAGAAAAACATCAATCATTGATAATCTAAGTAGGGGTTTTCCTTCACCTCTCATTACTATGTATCACGTGGGGTGGGTATAATAATTTTTCCTCAGGGGGTGGATGAAACCCAACCTTAATAAGGATAATAAATAGTTTATAGATAATTAAGGGGGTTGTTAGATGATGTCATATTACTCTTTTACCTTTGATTATCTGTGGTGAATTGTATGGGCTTATGTACACTGAAAATCATGGTCGTTGGTGGCCCTTTCTTATTCACTAATGAACCTCTATTTACTAGATTTCTGTGATTAGATGGCTGTAACATGAAAACCGATTAATCATGTAAACTCAGTTGATTAAATTTATGACCATTTAATAAGAATCGTTGTGTGGTCACTCCGGTTAACCAAAAGGAAATACAGAACTAATGAAATGGTGTGTTTAAATCTAAAAACTCCCTTGCTCTGTTCTGGTGATTTTTGTGGTTTTTCTGCTTGATGCTTGTGAGGTGACATGGATGGGGTTGGGATCCCCTTTTGTGAAGTTGTTGGTTTGTGGATCTGAGGCCATGTGTGGAAAAATTTTGGGGCTTGGCTTGGTTCTAGCACTTCTAGGGATCTCACATATCCCTTTTGTTGTTGTGAATTTACAATAGAACCAGGTGTGTATGCTTAAATTGCTACTTGACTATTTTTCCTTCTTTGGCTTGGGGATATTTCTACTAGTTTCCTTGGTAGTGAAGAATTTTTTTAAATATAATCATATGAATATGATAATAAGAATGGGTTCCATGGGGAATTGTTTTCCAGTAATGAGTTGTGCCTTAGATGTGGGTGTTGTGCTTTTTATGAATGAATAATAACAAGTGTGTTTGTGTATGGGCTGATTCTGGAACCCTTAGGTTGGGATGAGTGCTTGTTTACCAATATGTCTAATTTAGTTCATATTTTTCTTATTCGTGCCCCACCCAAGTTGATAAATTCATGTCGAACACCCCCATTTCATAAGGGAGCGTGTTTTCCCAACACTCCAAAGAGTGGCTGGTTATTAGCTCCTTTTCAGCTCCATTTCCCGAGTAGCCAAAGACTCTTTGAGCAGGCTGTGATGGACTAAGGTTAATTATAGAACAAGATTCTTCGGGCATGGTATGTTGTGGCGGTTTTCCTAGGTGTGTGTGGGAAGGTTGTTTCCCAAGTTTCTTCGGGATGAGGCCCAGATGTCTTCGGGCATGATGGTAGTTATTCGGGCCCAGGTGTCTTTAGGTGTGGGAATAGTTGTTCATGCCCAGGTGTCTCGGGGTGTGGTGGTAGTTGTTCTGGAACAAGTGTTTTCAAGCATGGTTGCGTGTGGTTGTGGTGGCCTAGGTCTATACGAGTGTATCTGTGGTTGTGGTGGCCCAAAAGGATGTTGTCGGAGCGGCAGTGGGACTGCGGTGAGAATGGCAGGGGAGGTCTGACACATAGTATGTCTTCAATAACCAATGGAAAAGTGGAACGGGGTACCCAAACATCAATGTGTTATTACGATTACTTTACTTGACTTATATTATTTGGGGAGTGTGCCTTGGTGAGGTTTGTATGGATAGTTTCCTTGCTAGGTGCTTTGGTTATCCCCTTTTATCATAGGGTATTAGAATGTCATCACACTTATGCATGAGAGATTTTGGTTTTCCTTATTTTGTATACCTCTATACTCTCCCTATATATATAAAAACTGATTTATGGTTTCCAGGAGGACTTTGAGGACCGTGTCACACACTATTAGCTTGGACATCGGGACCGTTGACAATGCTAATTTTCATTTATTTTGGTACTTCTCTTTGGAATTTTCTTGTACATTGTATCACTTTATTTAGAACATGCATATGAGAATGGATTTTTGGTTTTACTTTACTTCTACCTTTAGTTTTGGAGTTGTTTGGGTTTTTACCATCGTGTCTCGTGATCGTACTAAATAAAAAGGGCAATGCCTTTCATATTACGTGTGATTCTATACCCTTGGTGCTATTCACCACTTCGGGGAATTTTGAAGGCAGGACTCAGGGGTCATTTTATCTCCTTCAACTATAGGAAGGAAGGATTTGGTAGTTTGATATCCCATCCCTCGTCTCGATGAAGGCAGGTCGTGACAGAATGGTATCAGAGGCAAATGGTTGAGAGATACGATGGATATTGGGGTTAGGCACTGTGAGGATTGCTTGGGATAGTATGGAAACAATGTTATGAAATGTTAGTCCATGAAATTGGCTAAGTAAGAACAGCTAGGACACAGGAATTTAGGGCCCCCATGATCCGATGCATGGACTCTATACCTACTGAACAACTGAGTGACGCTACACCAATTTCAGGGTAGATACCCTAGGAAAGGTACACAAATCATAATGAATTGTGTTATTGTGTGTTCTAGGTTTTCTATGAATTTAAATAAATAACATGTTTAAGAAAAATTTAAAAGAAATATTATACACAACCTTGGCTTAGGCATTCCTTGTTTACCTTGCAGCTATAGTACCCGGACGATAACCACGAGTAGTGTGGGCAATCAAGGCCCATGAGGCTAATCTGGTTGATCAGTGGAGGACTGATCGAGAGGAGGAGGATGACCAGTTGTAGAGGATTATTCATGCCTTTTGGTTGAAGACCCTTAGGAAGTACAAGGACAACATCTCAGACATGGAGATCAAAAGCTAGATCGAGGATTTGGTGATAGATTTCAGCTTGATCCGGACTCTGACTAAGTACTAGGTTCCATTGGTAGCTAGTCATATGCAGGGGGTAGTGCATCAGTGGGGGACACTCTACCTCAGAGAGATGATATAGAGTGAGATTTTATGGGCTGGCTTCAAGGAATAATTTTGGGTGGAATTCCTTTCTTCTACGATGATGTTTGAGAAGAGGTAGGAGCTACTCTCCCTTCAATAAGGGATTATGTCAGTGAGGGAGCCGGGAATTAAGTTCAAGGATCTCTTTAGTTTTTCTCCAGAACTTTTTCTAGATGGGGAGTCTCGGGAAATACATTTAAAGAAGGAAATACGACCTTCTCTTCAGTATGTTGTTACTCCCTTCACCCTACCAACGTACATGGAGGTCCATAAGAAGGCTAAAGTGGTGGAGAGGATGCACATGTTGGGAGGTGTGCTGCAAGAGGGGAGCTTGTTGGTCTTGTCAAAGAGGAAGGCTGTCAGTAGCATGCCTCTAACATCAAGGCCTTCCAGGTTTCAACTAGTGGGGAGTAGGCCCCAGTAGTTCTAGTATCGATCTTCAGGTCCTCTCCCTTTCCTTGTAGGCCCAAGACTGAGATGCTTCATCTGTGGCAGCCGTCAGCACCTACGGAATCAGTTCCTGGATGAACTGAAGTACATTGGTGGTGGGCAGGTTCCATGCCCACCGCAGCAGCTAGAGTTTCTAGCTGGGACCTTTCATGTGAAGTAGCAGGGATAGCGAGTTCCTGCTCCTCCAAGGGAAGACATTTCTGGAGGAGGCCATCTTTAGGGTACACCTCAGGGACCTCGACTAGAGCATGGTTGGGGAGGCGACTGGCAACCGAGGGGCAGAGGAGCTAGGTGTGGGAAGTTTCACGCCATAGTGGTATTATTTCTAGTAGGACTGGAAGTTTTTCAAGGTACGATTATCTTGTTTATCACTCTTTGTTATTCCTTGTTTGATTCAGGAGCTTCACACTCCTTTGTTACACCTGGTCTAGCCCATGCCTTGGGCCTAGACATAGAGAGAATATCCATGCTGCTGGTGCTGAGTACGCCAGATGGGGATCAAACTAGCCGCTTGGAAGTTTGTTGAGGATGCAGACAGGTGTTGGTGCCACATTAGTCTAGTCGGATTCTCCTTCTCCTACGAATGTAGCCTTACAATGTCACCCTAGTCATCGACTGGTTGCTTTCTATGCATGCTGTTATCAACTGCTTCTGAAGAAGAGTAATGTTCTCTTATGAGGATGGCCAGCGTGTGGGTTTTGATGGCGAACAAAGTTGTTAGGTGGAGAGACTGCCTATGGAGCCTCTTCTTTCTATTTTGGCCGAGCTTTCGGCAGAATCATTGGATGCTGAGATGATGGATTTTCCAGGAGTTTTCATAGAGTTCCTAGAAGTTTTTCCCAAGGAGGTTCTGACTCTACCCCATATACATGATGTTGAGTTCATGAGATACTTACAACCCAGTGTTTGACTGATTTTGAACACTCATTATGGGATGGTGACTTATGAGTTGTGGGAGTTGCAGATTCAGATTGAAGATCTGATGAAGAAGGGTTTTGTCTGACCCAATGTTTATCCATAGGCTGCTTCGGTCTTGTTCCTGAAGAAGGAATATGGGGGTCTCTAGAAATTCATGGACTACTGGAGAATAAATCTGATAATGGTCAAGAACCATTACCCTCTCCTGAGGATAGATGATCTCTTGGACCAGCTGAGGGGAGAAGGTTGGTTCTATAAGATCGATTTGCAGTCTGGGTATCACCATTTAAGGGTGGAAGACAGTGATATCCAGAAGACTGCTTTCAGGTGTAGGTATGGGAACTTTTTGTTCATTGTCATGTCGTTCAGTGTTATGAAATCACTTGATGGGTTCATGGGGCACATGAAATCTGTTTTCCAGGAGTTTCTGGACTGGTTCATCATTGTGTTCAATGATGACATATTGATCTATTCAAGGTCAGAGGATGAACATACTAAGCACCTCAGGATGGTCTTGAATATCCTTTGACATCACCATCTCTATGGGAAGTTTTACAAGTGAAAGTTCTTGACATGAGGAGTGAATTTTATTGGACACATGGTTTCTCAGCAAGGGAACTGATTTTTCTGTCAACGTTTGAAGTAGTTGTTTCATGGGAAGCACCCAAAAATGTGACAGAGGTTCACAGTTTTCTGGGTTTGGCAAGATATTATTGGAGGTTTGTGCCTGACTTCTCTTGAGCTTCACCTCCTTTGAAAGCTTTGACAAGAAAGTACCAGGCCTTTGGGTGGAGTGAGTAGTGTCGGGCATCTTTTAGCAATCTGAACAAAGGTTGGTTAATGCTCTAGTGCATAGGTTTCTTGAGGAAGGGGTATTGTTTGAGGTGTTTTTTGATGCTTCTGAACATGGAATGGGGTGTGTACTGATGCAACATTGGGGGGGGGGGTGATCTCTTATGGGTCTAGGAAGTTACGTCCCCATGAACGTCACTATGCCACTCATGCCTTGGAGATCCCAGTGATTGTGTTCACACTAAAGTTGTGGCGGAACAACCTTATTAGAGAGAGCTTTTTGGTGTTCATAGATCACAAGCGATTGTAGTATATCTTTTCTCAGAAAGACCTGAACTTGTGGTAGTAGAGGTGGATGGATTTTTTTCAGAACTACAACTTCGAGATTTCCTACACCTCAGGCAAGGGGAACATGGTTGCTGATGCCTTGAGTAGAAGGTCGCAGAAGGATATGGTCTGAGAATCAGTAGATTCTTGGAATGCAATGGAGGAATTGGCTGTCCTAAACCTAGATTCAAGGTTGGAGGATGGTAGAGGCTATATGTTTCAGATGACTGTACAGTCCTCCCTATTGTAGTAGGTGGAGGATTCTAAATGGGGGGAGGTAGAGGCTGAAGTGATGTGTGATCATGTTAGCTAGGGAAATTCTTTAGAAGGATGGTCAGAAGTTGGACACAATTAGATAATGATTCATGGAATGTTGTTTTTCCTACTGGAATTGCATGGGGGAGTTCTTTGTGAGTTTTAAAACTCACCCCTAGCGATACACCCAAGAGTTTCCAAGATGTACCGGGGGTTGAGGGGTCAGTTTTTGTGGCCCGGGGTGAAGCATGCAGTGGCAGAGTTTGTGGCAAGGTGCCTAGTGTGTCAGTAGGTAAAGGTTGAACACCACATCCTAGGAAGTTTTCTACAGCCTTTATATGTCCCCAAGTGGAGGTGGGATGACATATCGATGGATTTCATCATAGAACTACCCAGGGTTGAAGGAGGCTACGATGCTATCTGGGTAGCGGTAGACCTGCTGATGAAATCAGATCACATCCTAGCAATCAAGGAGTTGAGTGTGGTTGATGCCATAGCACGAAGATATGTGGATGATGTGGTGTAGTTTGATGGAGTTCTGAGGTCCGTAGTCTCAGATAGGGATGCACAGTTTACCTCACGAGTCAGGATGGGATTGCAGTATGCTTTTGGCACCCAGATACACCATAGCACTGCTTTCCACCCCCAGAAAGATGGGCAGATAGTGCGGACAATCCATATATTGTAGGATATGCTATGAGTATGTGTTTTGGACTTCATGGGATCTTGGGTATGAAACATGCCTCTAGTTGAGTTTTCCTACAAAAATATTTGTAACTCAACCATTGGAATGGATCTATTCAAATACTTATATGGGAGACTATGTTGCTCAGTCGTGTGCTAGATAGAGGTCAAGGAAGCAGGTGTTCCCATCTTGGAGGTGGTACAGAGCACCACATAGATTGTTTAGCTCATATAAGAGATGATTATGGAAGATCAGGACCGAAAAAAGTCGTATTCCAATCATATGAGGAGACCCTTGGAGTTTGAGGTTGGGGACCACGTATTTGTGAAGGTCTCCCATCAATGTTGGCAGCAAAGGTTTACCAAGGGGAGAAAGATATCTCATTGTTTCATTGGGCCTTTCGATGTTTAGGGGTGAGTTAGTGAGGTTGAATATCAACTGACATTTCCACCTTAATTTGAAAGGATCCATGATGTTTTCCACGTCTACCAGCTTCAATGATATCTACATGATGATTCCCATGCCAATGACGAGGGAGAGTAGGAAATAAGGGACAAAGCTATGTTCATGGAGTGACCAGTAAAGATCAAAGATATAAAGGAGAAAGTGCTTTGGGGATGAACCATCCCTTTGGTTCGTGTGTTGTGGAGGTACAGTGGCCTCGAGGAGAGTACTTGGGAGCGAGAAGCTCAGATGCATGCCCAGCACCCATAGTTGTTTTATGTTTTGTTCTATTTTGTTTCATACTTGATTTTGATTCATTTCTTGACCTTGTTAACTATTAAATGTGTTGTTTTCGTTGTTCTATGAATTTTTATGAAGAGTCCTGACTATGGGGAGGGGAGGACCTGATCCCTAATCGAGACACATTAGGATGTATGCGATTAAACCCGTGCAGGTGAGTCAATATCGCCCAAAGAGGATAGAATATTGACATAGATAAAGGGACTCCCTAATCCATATGGCTATATAGTGCAACCTTTGTATGTTTGTGTACCTGAGGGAGAAGTGTTCCTAGATTTAGAGGAGGTTTACTCTTGATAGGTATCATCAAGGTGGTTGTTCAGACCCCTCTCCTTTATTCTAGTATAGTTTCAATTCTTGAGGATGAGAATAGTTTGAGAGGTATCTTATGTAATGTTTTGGACCCTCCTGGTCCATTATATTGTCAATTTCTAGTGTTAGGGAACCCTGGACCGATCAGTGAGTCATAAGGCCGACGATGTCAGTGGTAGGGTGTCACCATGGTGTCACCCATCGGTTTCACCGATTGGTCTCACTGATCGGTGTGTCCCCGATCAGTGTCACCGATCGATGTGTCCTCGATCGACGATTCATCGATCGGTGCCATGGGGTTGTCTGGGGTTTCTTTCACCAATTTCTTGTAAAATTTAATTTAAGGTTTAATGCCTCTTCAAAGTGGTTTGAGGATGTTTTTAAATATCATAAATGATGTTCTAGATCTCCAGGAGTGGGGCGACCCTTGACTCACCCAAACATTGTGTTTCTGCTACACGTTTTCCTATGTTTAAATGAAATCTTATAACTAAAAACATTTATGACCACCTCTACAATGAGAATTATTAAATAAAAATTAATTTGATCATGTGTAATCATCCAACCATGTGGTGGAACCACAATACACTTTTAAAGCCTTTCAATATTTTAAATCCTTTAACTTCAGGATATATCCTTTTATCATGCATGGATTCTTTATTCTACTTGGCTAGTCTATTTTCCTTTCTTTGGTGAGTTTTGAGTCCCCCTTCCCGAGGCTAGTGGTGCTTCTATACTAGATCCTTCCTGCTCACTTTTGGAGTCCTCAAAGTTCCTCCCCTACAAGTTTTGCATCGCTAGTTCTTGGTGCATGGAGAAAAACATCGACCATTGATCATCCATGTAGGGGTTTTTCCTTCATCTCTATTTAATATGTATCACATGGGGTGGGTATGATAATTTTTCCTCTAGGGGTGGACGAAACCCAACCTTAACAAAGATATTAAATGGTTTCTAAAGAATGAAAGAGGTGTTTGATGATGATGTTGTACCCTTTTACCTTTGCATATAAGTGGTGAATTGTATGGGCTTATGTACATTGAAAATAGTGCCTATTGGTGGTCCTTTCTTGTGCACTAATAAACCTCTATTTTCTAGATTTCTTTTATTGGATGGATATAACTTGAAAACTAGTTAATCACTTTTACTTGGTTGATTAAATGGATTCATAGTGAATAATAATCCTTGTGTGGTCACCCAGGCTAACCAAATAGAAAGACATAACTAATGGAATGGTGTGTTTAAATATGAAAACTCTCTTTCCCTATTTTGTTGATTTGTGTAGTTGTTCTGCATGATGCTTGTGGGGTGAAGTAGATGGGGATGGGATCCCCTATTGTGCAGTTGTCAGTTTGTGGATCTGAGGCCATGTGGGTCCATATATTGGGGCTTGGTTTGGTTCTAGTACTTAAAGGGATCTCACAGATCCCTTTTGTTGTTGTGACTTTATAAGAGAATCGGACGTGAATGGTTAAATTGATGCTTGCTTATTTTTTCTTCCTTGGCATGTGGCTATGTCTGTTAGTTTTCCGGTAGTTACGAATTATTTTTAAATAGAATCAGTTGAATATGATAACAAGAATGTGTTCCATGGGGAATTGTTATCTCGTAATGAGTCGGGCCTTATTTATGGGTGTTTTGCTTTTTATGAATGAATAGTCATGAGTGTGTTCATGTATGGGTTGATTATGAAACCCTTAGGTTATGATGGGGGCCTGTTTAAATATATGTATAATTTAGTTATTATGTTTCTTATTCATGCCCCACCCAACTAGAGAACTTCATGCTGAACACCCCCATTTCATGGGGGAGGGTGTTTTTTCCAATGATCCTATGAGTGTCTGGTTATTATCTCCTTTTCTGCTCCCTTTCCCAAGTAGCCCAAGACACTTAATGTAGGATTTGACGGCCTGAGGTCCATTATATCTCAAGATTCTTTGGGCAAGGTATGTTTTAGTGGTTGGCATAGGTTTGCGTAGGCATGTTGTTTCCCAAGTGTCTTTGGGATGAGGCCCATGTGTCTTCAGACATGGCGGTAGTTGTTCAGGCCCAAGTGTTGTTAGGCGTGGGAGTAGTTGTTCAGTCCCAGCTGTCTTTAGGCATAGAGGTAGTTGTTTTGGCCCATGTGTCTGCAGGCATGGTTATGTGTTGTTGTGCGGGCCCATGTGTTTGCGGGTGTAGATGTGGTTGTGGTGGCCCAAAAGGTTGTTGTTGGGGCGATAGTGGGACTGCGGTGAGAATAGCGGGGGAGGTATGACATGTAGGATATATTCAATAACCTGTGGGAAAGTGTTGTGGGGTACCCAAACATTGATGTGTTATTACTATTACATTACTTGACTGGAGTTATTTGGAGAGTGTGACTTGGTGAGGTTTGGGTCGATAGTTTCCGTGATAGGTGCTTTGGTTATCTCCTTTTCTCACGGGGAATTAGAATGACTCCCCACTTGTGCATGAGAGATTTTGGTTTTCCCTACTGAGTATTCTGGTATACTCACTCTACATATATAAAAACTACTTTTAGGTTTCTAGGAGGATTTCGAGGACCGTGTCAAACCCTATAAGCTCAGATGTTAGGACCGTTGATGTTACAAATTTTCTTTTCTTTTGGTACTTCTCTTTGGAGTTTTCTAGTACCTAATAGAACTTTATTTGGAGAAAGAATATGGGAATGGATTTTTTGTTTTACTTTACTTCTACCATCAGTTTTGGAGTTTTTTGGGTTTTTACCACCATATCTCTTGATCCTACTAAATAAAAATGGTAATGACTTCCATATTACGTGTGATTCTCTACCCTTGGTGCTAGTCACCACTCTGGAGACTATTGAAGGCAAGACTCGGGGGGCATTATCTCTCCTTTAACTTGAGAAAAGAAGGGTCTGGCAGTTTGTTTTCCCTTCCCTCATCTTAGTAAAGGCAGTTCATGATAAGAATGTTATGGTTTTTAGTTACCAAGGATGATGAATCATTATTAGATGGAAATAATTATCCTCTAAACTACAAATATGAAGTAAGTGGGACATATTTTTCAAAGTGGCAAGAATTCATGAATTAAAAAATGGATTCTATGTACCAAAACCATGTCTAGATTTTGGGAGATTCTCTAATAAATGTAAATCCCAATGGATGAAAATGGGTATTCAAGAAGAAACATGACATTGAAGGACAAGTTATTAGATATAATGCATGACTCATTGAAAAAGGTTTAAAAAGCATAAAGTTTTTTACTATAATGATTTTTTTTCAATAGTTTCAATGCTAAAATCCATCAGAATTATACATCCCATTACGGCTTACTAGGACTATGAGATTTGGGAAATGGTTTTAAAAACATCCATCCCAAATTGGAACTTTAGAAAGATATCTATATGACACAACCCAAAGGGTTTGTGACTCTAAAGGATGTAAATAAGATATAAATTTTTAAAAATATCTTTATGGATTAATGAATATATCAAGGTCAGGGAACATTCATTTTGATAAATCCATAACATTATTTGGTTTCATAATGAATGAGTGTGAGCCTTGTGTCTTAATTTTTTTAGTGGGAGTGAATTAATTTTATTAATAGTTTATATTGATGACATATTACTCATTGGAAACAAAATACCAGTCTTACAATCAGTTATGTCACAGATAAATAAATGTTTTTCTATGAAGGACTGGGGTGAGGGAACAAATATTATTGGGATTGAGAACCATCATGATAGATCTGGGAGTTTGTTAAGTATATGTTAATGTACATACATTAACAAGATACTGAAGATATTCTATATAGAACAATCCAATAGGGTATTGTTTCCACTATCACATGACATTCATCTTTCCTGGAAAATGTTTCCTCAGACAAAAGGGGATGGAAATAGAATGGAAAGGATTCAATAACCATCAGAGATTGGGAAAGTCGTGTATTCTACATTATATACTAGGATATATGTCGACTATGCATTATGTAAGTTGGGAAGATATTAAGATAATCCAGGTGACTTCCATTGGATGGAAGCCAAGACTATCCTTGAGTATCTAAGGCATACCAACGATATGTTCCTATTTTATGGTGAATATGTGGAACTAGTCATCAGAGTATATATATATATACGATAGTTTCCAAACTGATCAAGATGACATGAAGTCACAAATGAGATATATTTTCACTTTTAATGGAGGTGTTGTGGGTTGGAAGATCTCAATTTAGGCTATGGTCATAGATTCTATTGAATTTTCTGGGTATATTTTGGTGTCTGAAGTATGTAAAAAAGAAATATAGATATGAAAATTCATCCAATAGCTTAATGTGGTACTTAGTAGTAAAGATCATATCACACTCTACTGTGATAATACTACCGTAGAGGCTCTGGAAAAAGAGACAAGGTCACATCCGTAGATAAAGGACACAATTTCGATGTATCAGATCTTGAGGGATTATTCTAATAGATGTGAGGTTTAAGTGAGAAGTGTTTTCAGAGATGATAATGTGGAAGACCCCTTGACAAAACCCTTTACTCATCAGAAACATTATTAGCAAGTAAGGTCTACCAGACTAAAAGTTATAGGCAGTTGTCTCTATTCTAAGTGGGAGTTTTTTTTGGGGTTGGAATACTTGTACCAACTTTTTGTACATCAATTACATGTATATTTGATGTATTGAATATTAATTAAAAACCTTATTACATATAGTTAATTATTATGCATGGATTTAATGTAATAGTGTCCTATAGTATTTGTCACGTTGATAAGGTCACAGTAGTACCCTGCTATGATAGGGACCGTGAAATGATATGAATATATTGTTAATATAGTTTAGCGTTTTGATAAAAAAATATGATGGTACACACAGTATTTGGACCATCAGGTGTGAGTACATATAAGTCGATGAGGATTCTTCTCAATAAGTTCAAACATTGTGTTCTCCAAGATGGGTGATTATGAGAACTGACCCACCAGTAGTAATTCTTCATGTTTTTGGGTCATCACATATTCTTATCGACGAGTATCTGTAACGGTCCCTAGAAAATAATATTACCATTAATGCGTGTCATAAATCATGAACATAGATTTTTTGATGAAACCTGTGATGACATATGTTTGTAGTGAGGTAGTGAACATTAGGTGTGTCACAGTTGACAAGTCATTAATGGATAATTCAAGGAAGGATTTTTCCATTATATATTTATGGAAGCTAATATCTTAGCCCTTTTATTAGAATAGGACTATCACCTTAAATTCCATGGTCATGGTGTAATGATTTGTTTATTCTAGATAGTCAAAGAAAGAAAAATCAAGCATACAGGCTATTAACATAGATGTGAAACCTGCTTGATGAGATATTGTTAAAAAAAGGGATTATATTAAATAGTAATCATTTGTATGTGGTAATTGTCGTTATGATATGATGATTATTTTCTTGGGTGCCTTGACACGTTTTTATATAGTAATATTGGACTTTAGGCAATCTCGCCTAATGCCAATGAGAAATAATCTTTGACTGTCACACACATAGTGTATCTATTGATCTTAATTAAATTATATTTGGAATTAATTAATATAATAAATGTTATTCTCATGATCAAGGAATAAATTTACTCTTGTTTTATTGACTGGATAAATTAAAAACAAATTATTCACTGGATTGTGAATAGAATATATTTACTAATTTTATTGAATATTTAATAAAATATTATTTAATGGTTTGTGATTAAATTATTTATTTAAGATAATAAAATATTTTATTTAGGTATTAAATAAATGTTAGAGGAGTTTGAATGGACCAATACAAACTCTGCTGACAAATATTAATTAATAATTTGGTTAAACAATACTTATTATTGAGAAAACTTGAACTCACAACAAAATAATAATAATATTATTATATTATGTGGAATGGGGATTATTAAAGGTTGTTATATTACTTAACGGTTATCATGAATTAAATATTTATTTTATCCTTAACCCTACATCAATAAATTGGTGGTTATGTCTATTATTTAGAGTATCGATTGGTGAAAAAAATAGAGAGTTGTTGAATGCAATGAATTCTCTCTCAACTCATCCTTCTCTCTCCCTCATAAAAACAAGAAATAAAAGGGAGATTTTTTCAAGGTCAAAGAATTATTGATCTTAAATATACATCAAAATACATTTGATTCACCTTAATAGCACCCATAAATAGAGTGGAATTTCTTAGAGATCATAGGAGCACGTGTGGATCACCACTAGCGGGATTCTATCCTTGGATCCTCATAGTGAAATAAAGGAATTATGAAAGGGATTTTTCTTAGTGATAAAAATTCATCCATAGTGAAAAATTCTAATCCAAAGTATTCATTTCTTTAGAAATTAAATAAATCAATTATAAATTAGACTTCAAGATCCCAGCTCATGGTTTTGGGAAACAATAATTAAAAGAAATTGTAATATTTCACCCATCAGTACATGATTATTCGATCCCTAGAACATAAATTAAGAAGATAAAGAATATAATCAATATATTTGGTAAATAATTACCTAAATATATTTTGATGATGAGTTGTAAAAAGAGATCAATTTTTTGATACTGTCTTACTAGATGATTTTAAATATCATATATTCTCTCGATATCATGTATATGGATAAATATGTGTGTGAAAGTGTAATCAAAACATATTTAAATACAAAAATAAATAAAAAAGTCATATATAAAGACATGATAGAAATTATTGAAATGGTAATTAATGGAGAGCTTGCATAAGTGTATAAGTAGAAATGAAATTTTATTCCTCTAGTCTCTCACACACTTTCTAAGGAACATAGATTACAATACAGTAACATTCTAAATAGTTTAATAGCCCCATATAGGTATTCATAAAATATCAATAATTTTTTTATGAAGGAAATTATGTTAATAATATTAAAATAATATGACTATCTTGTTTTTATTAAATTTTTTGTTTACATATAAATACGATTCATATTGACAAAAAATGCATAAATTAACTAAGATATGATTTTTTCAAGTCAATATCCAATAAAGTTATTCATCTAAAGAAGTTTTTGATAATAGAAAAAGGAATTTGAAAAATATGATGTAAGTTATATATGTTCTTTCCACTATCATTCTTTGTTATCATAGTTCATTTGACAGTTCATTTGGTTAGGGAGATCCGAAGTTAAATCCCTATACCTTTTAGATAAATATATATACATATTGAGGTTTTATTATAGAGATGGTTTTTTTATAAGAGATGTTGTTGAATATTTTACTAAATACATATATGATAAGGACAACATGGTTCATTTAAAATCATGATTTTATAGGTGCATCGAAGGTGAAAGACTTTCAAAAATAGATGTTGTGACAATATGAATCACATATTTTCAACATTATCACATATGTGTTTTTCATAATAGTGTAGAGTTTGGGAAATATTTTTAAACTTATTAATATAATCATAGTAATTTGAATCCTTTAAGGGTTGAAGGTTTGATATATGATACACAAAAATAAAAATTTATTACTTGTTTTATAAACCACATGTATAAAGGGTTATCTAAACATTTTAAATCCATCAATAGTAAATTATTATGGATGTTCGAAGGACCATGTGTTCTTATATTTGAGGGTTGAAATAGATCTAATAAAGAAAATATAACTCTAAAAAAGTAAAATGAGGGAATCGATTTAGTTGATGGAAGATTTAAGAAAAATGAAAACAAGACGTGGAAGCATGCAGGAGAAAGAACAGAAAGGAAATCTATTGAAGAGTAAAGAACATGAAATATTTTTGATATTTAAACTAGTTTGGTCCTACTACAAGAAAGTAAACCCACAAGAATAGTTTATTTTTATGAAAACAAAAAAAAACAAAAAAAACATACCACATATAAGGATAAAATAAGGGAGATAATGCATGTAGAATATTCAAACTATCTCAGAATAGGGGCCTCATCACTCCAGAAACTAAATATGAAATCTAGTTTGAGGATAGTAATGTATTCCCAAGGTCTAGAAAGACTCACACATACCAACCCCTCACACAGAAAGTAAATAAAAGGATAATACTATACATTGAAAAATCATAAAAGAAACAATATCATGGGGCCAGAACCAATGGAATGATCCCAGATCTACTGAATGCGAAATAACATAGCTATGGTTGTAAAATCATGAAGTGGGTGTGTTCCAGATATAGATCTCAAGTACTGATATCTCTACTTGATATTATTATCAAAATAGGGAGCTACATAGTCATGGAAGAGGAACATAAAAACTCTTCCAAATATCCAATGATATTCTACTTGAATAGATGCTGATGGAACCACTCCCACCAAAGGATGAAAAAATTTCATACCCTTAAACAAATGAAGTCACACAACATAATAAAGATGACAAGGCCATGAGGTTACTAAAGGATTTTGTAGCAGATGAGGCCAAAACAAGTTTGGGAAAATATAATGGAAGAATAGAAAATATCAGGATGGTTAAACATATCACACAAATCATAGGCCACAAGGTAGGTGTGGATCAGTGAAGGTGTAATGACAAATATCACCTCGTAATAGAGAGATCAGAGATACAAAGTCAAGAAACATAAATCTGTCAACCAAATTCATTAGATCAATGGTAATCAATGGATATCATAACACCTAGGAAGATATTGAGATCCAAGAAAGAAAACCATACCATTCTCCCTAGACCAAATCTAATCATACAAATAAGGCCCATCCATAAAGACCAAATAGAAAATCCAAAAAAATATAATTCACATATGAAATATTCAACAAGATTTTCATAATAATAAACTTAAAGACAATTTTTCATATAAAACATAAAATGGAATTTTAATTTGAAAACATAATTTCATAATATATTATCTTATAATGGCTATACAATAAATTGTTATAATTTCTACGTATAGGATGATGATGAATGTGCAATAGTTCAAAATAGTGTATTTACTATTATGGCTAAAGTGATTTACATATTGGGTTTCAAAGATAAAAATCTAATATTTGTGAATCTAGTATACATGGTAATCATTTATAAAATATTGGAGCATGATTATATAGAATTTTATGTCTTATTTTTCAAATTAATATGGGTGATAACAGGATGGTAGTGAAATTTGATGAATTGGAATTTTTAAAAGGGAATTACATTATAAATAAATATCTTATTGATTACTATATATATAATTACATTGTCGAATTTTTCAATTGTATACTTGTTAGAATTAATATTCTACACATAAAGGGAATTGATGCCCACTGTTGAGTGGGAAATAGTACTAGAATGCCTCACATAAACCTAGAAACACATAGAGTACAAAACATTTGAACCAGTAAAAAAACGATAATTGAAAAATAAACAAGTGATACCAATGGGAAATAAAAATGAAGAAAGAAAGGAAATGATTAAGAACAAAGAGATTTAAATTGTTCTAATTCTAGTTAGTCATACTGCATGGAAAGAACACCAACCTAATGGATATATTTTATTAAATCTGAAACAACATATATAAAATCCAAAAGGAACAATGCAATAATGGAATAAGAAAACAGACCAGCAATGAAATGGGAATGAATAGTGAAAATAAGGTTCTCATATCACACAAACAGATTTACTAACTGATCACAAACCAAAATACTTTTACATATCCTCTATGTTGTCAGTTAAGAGGAGAAACAAATTCTTCAAGAACAAGAGGATGATATTCACTATAACAAAGTGCCAGCAATACATGAGTTTTCAACAGCAAAGATGATGGAATAACTGAAAAGGTATAACACCTCATGCTCTAATTCCAATTCCAAAGGATAGAGATCTCTCTAAAAATTTTAGAAAAAACTTGAAATAAATATCACAAAAATATCTCTATCTTATATCATCTATCATCTATTAAGAGATGGTATAAATGAAATACTCTCATAGATCATGGTTTTTACAATGGATCAACAGTGTTTGAAAAAAATGGGATAAAAATGCATCAATCCGAAAAAAAATTATAAAAAAAATAGACAAACCTATCTGGTTGAAATTTAGTAATAAAATAAAAATATTCATTGGTGAATCAGCTACATGGCTAAAATGGTTGAATGTGAAATATGCTACGTAATCCAAAATTGGTACGTGAGCCAATAAATCAACATGATAAGTTGGTAACGTGATCCAAAACAAATAAAAGGATAGAAAAAAATATTATATAATTATAAATAATATTAAACATGTAAAAACATAAAGTATAGACTAATAAATAGAATAGTTCATTTGTAAATCATGCGTGCTAAAATAAACAATATTTTTGTTATAATATGTGTATGGAATTATTTATTATGAAATGTGAGTATATATAATATATACATGTCTGTGTTAAAGGTTGGATGAGTTTTTTTATTTTTGTAAGATTTACTATTGCGCAGGTTCTTTTAGAGGATTATTTGTAATGTTTGAATTCATTTTTCAGTATAGATATGTTTGGAAATACTTGGTAAAACATTATAGATGTAGGAGGCACAATTTTTTTTTAATTTCTTCAATTGAGTTTAAACTCATTGGAATGTGATGGAATCTTGTTTCTTCACTATTAAATGCTACTATAATTATATATTATGGTGTAATCTAATAAATCTCAATGTGTTGAGTTTGATCTGAAATATATTGGGTCTATAACCTTCACATTGAAAGGGGGTTTTAGATGGTGGAGTTGGATGAGGGAAAATTATACACTTACATTTATACATGTTTAGCCTTTGATTCGAGATTATTGGGATCAAATTAGTATGAGTGGAATCTCATGTTTGACTTTCATTCACAACATAATTAATCCTGGAATATTCTGTATCGTCATCCTCACACTGCAAAAATTCTTTAAGGAGTGAACCATGATTCATAAAAATGTTCTGTTCTAGTTTGTATGTTTTGTGACATGAATGGGTGTTGGGGAAATGAATGTTCTAGGTGAAGAAAATGAACATAAAAAAGGAAAAAACTCATAGAAACAAAGGATTTGATGTGGTTCATTAAGGGTTTCTAATGTTCATTGGAGAAATATAAGGACCCAACCTTTAATATTACATAATCTTGAATTAAATGAATAATTCACATTGAAGAAATTTACAGGTTTAGAGTTTTTTAGAATTAGGACATAACTATTATATTACATCTCAAAAATTACAAAGTAGACACTTATACTCAGTTTCCATTTTTTATTCAAATAAAAACTCTTGAAAAAAACGAGTCCTGTCTAGTTCAATGTTTTAGAAAGCATGAATTTCCCTTGATCACATCCTTGACCCTATTCATCTTTATGTCCTGTAAAAAACATTTAAAAAACATTGGATGAGCATAAAAAGATCATTAAGGGTTATAAAGTAAAGAAATAAAACATTAGTCCATGAAAACATAAGATTTTTAACTTGCCTCATGAAATCATAATATTTATGAATAACATATAGAAATCATAAAACATAAATGTAACATATGAAATCTATAACATACTTACGTTGTATCTTTCACAACTATGTAGAGAGTTACGTTTGGAATACCCATCATAGTATATTCCCTAAATATCTTAGGAGAAACATTAACATTTACCTCCGTCACATTACCCAATGCATTAGAGAGCTATCTCTGGCTTACCTGCCCTAGGTTTATCACATAACAACTTGTATACATAAACAATTCCCAAGAACCAAAACATATTCATAACACATAAAACAATCATAAAGGAAAAATAATATTTCCATATTTCAATCAAAATACATCATTTAAATATATTGACAAAACAAATCCTTTATCAAAACCATTTTAAATACCAAAATACATAAAATATTATAGGGTATTTATTTTACTTTCAGAAACATTACGGCTTGTTAAGGAAGCCTAATATCAAATAACGCTCACGATAGAGTAATGGTCTTTGTCACCACATACATTAAAAAGAAACATTACTTTTTTTATTTAGTATAACGGTTCATAGAAAAAGATTCCCTTTGAATGAAATGAAATGTAAAATGGTTTTATACACCGTGTAAAAAAAGTCGTGTATAAATCAAAATAAGCCTCACTGAAGGTAGATTAAGATGAAGTCCCTTACCTAGTGTTTGAATTGACCCATTCGTTCTTTAATATCCTGAATAAAAAATTAAAGTTAATTTATACTTTCCTAAAAATATTTTCCAGGTTTATTATTCCTTTTCTATATCACTTATTACCATGTTATAAACATTATATAATCATTTAAGTTAATAATGGTCTTTTGGTTGATATTTATTACTTGAGTCAAAAATGAACTCCTTATAATTAAAAGTTGTCCATGTGGTAAAAATTAAATTATCTCCGGAATTATATTCATGAGTTAAATATATTATATATCATATATATTCAGTATATATATGAATTAATAATAGTACATAACATTTGGAGATAAGAAATGAAATGCACCGTTCATGGAGACAGTAAGTCGTACGTATGCATGAACACTACTTTCATTTCTATTTCATATTTAATGGAATAAAAACTTAATGATACATAATTATATTATTTTTAAAGTATAATATCATATATAATTTCAATAATTCCATCCTTTATACGTTACATGCATGGAATGAACTAGTCATATCAGTTTGAGGGGGCAGTAGTCCGCACTTCCTCAAATGAAATTATTTTGTTTATCCATTATAGAAACCATAAATTTATTCTATATATGAGAAATAAATAAGCATATATACAATATTAATATAATATATATCAGATATAATGCAATTTCTATCTTAATGTCCACCATAAGAGGCGGTAGGAGGTAATTTGAACAATCCTCATTTCACAGGGTGTTAGTTCGCCATCCACAGAAACTGTATGTTTTTAACCATTAGATGGAGGTGTTTGTAATTGTAGTTAAAATAGTTATAATAAAAACAACCTACTATATTTAGTATACTGTTTTTTATTTAAATAATGAATATAAAGAGTACAGGGAGTGGAGAAGTAAAATAAAAGAATAGAACTTGAGGTAAGACATTACCTTTAAATCGGGTAGCTACCTTTGGTTTGAACCAAAAGGATTTCTTGAAGTGATTTCTACCTAAGGTAAGGCTTCTAAATATAATAGAGGTATTTTGGGAGATTATTTAGGTAGATTTTGGATGAGCCAAGGGGCTTCAGAGGTGGGAGTAATGGGTTAAAGGTGATGGATTTTTATAAGGGCTAGGAGGGGCTCTTTAGGAATGTTTGAAAATATTATTTTATTATAAACTGATTTTCGGGTTTAAATGGTCCTAAACTCAATAAATTAAATGATAAGATGATTTTTTTTCTAAATAAGATTATCCAATAAGAATTGGATGGGGTTTGGATATTTTTTTAAATTTTATAACCTCATTTATTTAAATAATTTATTAATAAGGTAATCTCTGCATCATTATTGTGTCATAAATAATATTATTTATTTGATGTCTAAAAACTATAAATAAAATAAAATGATGTATTAAATCTTTTTAGTTTTCAAATTAATATTTATAGTTGAAGAGATAACTTATATAACCCCATGTAGAAATTTATTTACTAAAAGATATATGTTTATGTCATTTTTGACTTGACTTTAAATTAATTAATATAAAGTGTCATTATCACTCCGAAGTGGCTCCATGGGGTCCCAAAATCGACCCAAGGATGAAAATGGTCGGAAATGTATCATCAAATAAGGTTAGAGCACATGTTAGTGTAATTTAATATTATTATAATATTATTTTTCACCCTTATTTACCAGATTTACAATTTAACCATGGTAAATAAAATATTTACAGAAGTAAATATTCATAATGTCTAAAAATAAAAGTTATCTATTTAAACAATTTTGAACTTTTGATTCCAAATATGGAATCCATTTTGTCCAAATTCAAAACACAGAAGTGGTAGAAATTAATTCCCATTGTCAAAACAAAAATCTTGTTTTTAAGAAATAATAACTATCAAAATATTGACACATTTTTTTATCCAATTTCAAAGATAAATTATTTCAAATGAACGAAATTGGATTAAATGGTAAAAATATATCTAATTAAACTTTAAAAACAATTAAAAAGATAATATAACCATATAAATAAATTAGATTAAAAGGCAGTTTTGAATTAAAATGTAGTATTTTTCACTATTCATAAAAAATGAACATTATTAAAAAAATAACGAAATTTTATTCAAAGTAAATTCTGATTTCATGATTCTAAAAAAGAATATTATTTTTTAAAATAGAATCTATAAATGTGAAAAAACTAGATTTAAAAAGGTTCTCTATCAAAAGGTGGTAAATCGACCTTTTAACGAATATAAGAGTGTTTTTGCTTAAAATTGGATGCATTCACATTTTAAGCTTCTAACTTTTATTGGATAAATGTAAAAACATTTTAACAAACATGTATAATCTTATTATAGGTAGTCCTATTCATTCCCATCAATACAATGACTATGCATTAACTACCATTTAAAATAATAATATTATTATATTATTTTCTGGTATAACTTAACATTGTGTGTAACGTAAGATTTCAAAGAAACCTGTTGTTGTGTATTGGGTATTCCGTCGAACATGGTTTCCCATTTAAAGTAAAATTAATATTTAATTAACAAATATTAATAAATATGAGAATTTCATATTCATTATTTACCTCGGATGTTACAAGAAATGGGACATTCTATTTATTTTCCTTTAGATAAACATTATAAGATCACACACCATTAAAATTACATGATATGAGTCATGTATTTTATATAATGATAAAATGAATGATCAATTTTGGTTAACCAACATCATCCACCCTTGAGAAATATTATGTCATTGGCTGCTTCCACCACATTGGTTGCTTTAATGGTCGAAGGTGTTTCCTTATTTGGGTTTCGTTAGACAGATTTTTCCACAATATCCACTATCAATAGAAAAACACTAATTTCTCCCATAATTGGGAGTGGACTCCATAAATCTCGAGCTTATGACCAATTTGGGGTAAAATCTAGACCTGCAGTCTTCTTTTAGGATTCCAGCCACCGTTTTTGTAGAACCTTTGTCAACATGTTTATCCCATTATAATTAATATCGATTTTATCAACTTCAATAATATTTCTTTTGGAATATTATAGATCTAGTGATATCACACATCAATGTATTGGGAATTAGAATGAAACCTTCTGTTCTTACTAAGATGAATAACACTATGATTATTAAAATAGACAATATAATCCCCCCAACTCTATCCCAACTCTTGTAGAAACTTCTTCATCCAAAATATCACCTTAAAGCCTTAAGTGACTATGGTATATTATTAATATGTGGTAGATAAGGCAAAACTATTTTGAAGTTGTGATTTCCATGATACTTCTCCCCCTGAAAATGATATTAGGTACCCGATTATCGACTTCCTCATGTCAACATTTACATCAATAATGGCATCTCCGTATACTTCTAAAATATATTTTTCACGTTTAAAACATAAAAAATGACTAGGTTTACCTTGAAGAAACCTCAATTTACATTTGACCATTTTCCAATTCTCCTTTAGTGGCTTTGATAAGAATCCTCTAATAGTTCCAATACGATGAGAAATATCTAGTCTCGTGCACTTCAAGGAATTCATAAGACTACCAACTACTGAATGATAAGGAATTTTCATCATTTTTTATCTCTCTTATTCAGTTGATGGAATGTGACTTTTCAAGAGACTAAAATTAAATTCAAGTGGAGTAATAAGGTTTTTCTCCTTGTTCATGTTTAATCTTCTATGAACCTTCCCAATGTACCGATCCTAAGATAACAAATATTTTGATTCCTTATATCATATGTATACATTTTTTTATTTCCCAAAGGATGTATTTTTTTAATACATTTTGGGTAATACCATTTTGAATTTGAATGAGGGGGAACCCCTACATGTCACTTAGGATTATTGGCTCAAGACCCAGTATATGACCTGAAGGCATAGAGGTATAAGGCCCAATACATGACCTTAAGTCGCAAACAAACCACAGTATAGAACTACCCATCCTCATAATTTTCATGATTGAAGGCCGAACTCTCCACCTTGCTTGGATGATTGGCTAGAATTTCCCCGATCAGAGTTACATGGTTCTTGGTATTGATGGATATTTCTACACTCTCATTCATCAAATATATATGGTCTTTTGATGCATTTTCTTGGTCCTTTTGGCCCAAAATACCTTTGGTTTCTCCATGTAACTCTACTCATCTATATAACCATGTAATTAAGTTATCTTTAAATCTAGTTTTTTAGATTTTAGGATTAGACTAGTCACCAATCCAATAAAAACTCTGATAAAATAATTTTTTCCCAAAAGATAAAAAATTTCATTAAAGTTATTACCTTTATTATGTTTGAATTACCTCACAACCCTTATAAATCTATAGCACGACAGTGTGTTTTCATCTTATTAATTTATTTTATACTCCCAATTTTTCTTGATTTCCATATTTTTTGTGGTAACTCCACCAAATCACATATGTGGTTCTTATGCAAGAATATCATCTCTTCTTCCATGGCCTTCTTCAAATAAATATTTTACTAAATCTAGATTAAATCATCATAAATATCTATTTATCTCCCATAATTGAGAATCCCAAACTCATGTGGGGAGTATATATGGCTCAGTTATCATTCTCCAGTGGATCTCATAAATTGTTCTTTGGGGAGAATATTTTCGGTAATATCATATGATGATGACATTTTAGCAGATAGAGACATATTACCCAATAGTTATGTATCATAAGGGTCATGTATCTCTCTCACACTAGATGGAACTAGTGGTGGTGAGACGGATTCTAGATTTACTATAATTTCCTCAAACTACAAATTATATTCATTGTTTGGATTCTCAAAATAATCTATCATCTGATCCTCAAGAAACACCACATATCTACTTTTAATTATTCTACTAATAATAGTATCCCAAATTTAATATCCAAACTCCACATGAGAATACTCATAAAATATAAACTCCTTTCATTTTCCATATAGCTTCTCCCACCAATCTTTTGGGATTGGAACTAGTGCCCATTTAGAGACTGTTTATTCCTTTTAAGACATTTAATATATCAAGAAATATTTTCAAATACAGATGCCAAGCCAGCATAAAATTCCAAGGCACGGTTCACCCAGAATTAATTTTATAAAAATATTACATATATTTTATATCACACATGCACACTTTCTCAGAAATGATTGAACATATCCTAAACCAATTCTAAAGTTAAAAATATGAGACCATAATTGGATCTGTAGCATGGGATTTACCCTAAGCATGATTTAAAAATTTTCATCATGGGACGCTCGGAAGAGACATCCAATGGTGAGTGATTTTGATTAAATAAATGATTAAATTATTTACTTTTAAATAAATGACCTAAACTATTTTCCCCTTATAAATATAATGTTATATAGAATCCCCATGGTTATCTGCATAACCCTAGGATAATGGATATGTGGTTCACCCCCCCCCCCCCTTATTGGGGAATTATGATTGAGAAATAACCAACATCCAAATCAAGGTATGTTGAGGCACAAAAAATTCAGTATATCTTCTCCTTCATTGAAGATTGAGTTATTCACCAGTTTCAATATATGAAACATCAATTTTGGATTCCTCCCTTGGGATTAAAATGTTGAGCATCATCAAAACCATATTTCTTGTTCTAGGTTTTAATCATTCGCATGATCCCAAGTATTAGATTTTAATAGTTTATTAAATTTAATCTCTTTATGGAATGTATGAAACCCTGATGGCCCTAATATCTATTCATTACTAAATAATGGTTGGCCAATGATTGTTTTACCTTTTTTGGTGCTTTCCCCCAGTTATTCTTGGCATTTTTTATTGATATATGGGGTCATATTTTGACATTTCTAGGTGGTTTGGAGCACTATTGAACCTCTAGACTCATGGTAGATTCATATGCGATGGATGGGTTGAAGATACAAGGATGGATTGGGGAGTATTGTAGGATTTGGGTGATTTCTCTATGTATTCGGATTCTGGTAAGGTAGCTGGAGGCACCACGAACGATGGTCATCACGTACGACTTCATGTAGAAGGTTCAAGATTCAATTTACAACTACGAGAGGGCCAAAATGATAGTCAATGGAGGTTACCATCAGTTTCAAGAGGATAATACATATGCATTTTTAGAAGAGGTGGATCTAGGATCCATGTAATAGATCTAAAAATTCAGAGAAAACATGATTATATGACATGTTGTATGATGAACACACACCATGTAGTGACCTGAATATGGGTTATATGGTCTTCTAGTGGGTAAAATATGGCACACCATTTAGGACACTTACACTCTATGTGACACTATATTGGTGGTTGGGTGTGTACTCTGGGAGTACACCGACACATTTATGTCCAAAAACACACTTTGTACCAACACATGGATTAGTAAACGAGCATGTCCTGGATGACACGGTTCAGCCCCATGATGCCAATAATGGATGTATGGTACCTTACATACCATGTAGTACTACATAGCCAATGAGCTATGTGCTAACAAGGACACAACCAGGTAGTTTAACTGGACTATATGTCATGTGGTTCCCTTACACGTTGTGTACTCCATTATGAATCTTATATAACTTTCATCTCATTCATCTGGACTCATATTTTGGCCTATAATTAGGCTATCCTATGTGTTTTTTCATATAGAATGTTATGATGTCCTTTTTAGAGGATTTTAGAAATAATTTAAGATGTTCTAATCATGATTCTTAGTTGGGAGATACTCAACAAAAGAAGTGATTAGATAGGATCATCAAAGTGGAACTGTCCTGCAGAATTAGGGCACTATTTGTCTATATACTGTGTGGAACCCTCTTATTGGAATAAGGAATGGGTCCTTTATCCATAGAGTGAAGCCCTCCTACCGTGACAGGACATGGGTCTCCTATCTATGCAGTGAAACCCTTCAGTAGGGATAGGTAATGGGTGGTCTAGCCACATAGTGGAACACTACTATTGTATTAGGGAATGGTTACTCTATATATATAGTGGAACCCATCTGTAGGGATAATGAATGAGTCCTCTATCCATAGATTTGAACACTCCTACTTGGATAGGGCATGAGACCTCTATCTATTGAGTGTAGACTTCCTGTTATACCCTATTATTGGACCTCTACATAGAGATTGTATCCCATCAACTATTCAGTAGAGTGGTGAAGTGTGTCTCAACATGGATACATCTTCAAACAGATACATGATATATTGGGCATTATTGATGGACCTCTAGGAACTATTGGTATTCACTTTTCCTATAATGTTCTGTGAGATGGATATCTCCCGTCTCTCTCACCTTGGTTTATTTTATGAGAATATATCCTTATTGATTCTTTTTTGTTTCTCTCTCTCTATAGATTGATTGGTTTACTTCTATCATGCCTCATATTTCCTCCCTTCAGCAATCAGGGTGTCTTATTATGTATTCATGTACTCACCCATGCATCATAGTGATTTTAGAGGATCATAGGGATACTCTAGTGAATTTGACTTTGTATGGTGGTCAGGGACTAGAGATCTGGAGCTAGTCACTCTCATAATTTTCTTCTTTAGTTATTTTTATGTTGTGACATATTTTTGGTTGGGTATGTATTTAACCCCATTAATTTCATATTACACATTCTCACAATTTTATATTATTTAAATGTTGTTACATGCTCGGTTATTTTTCTAGAAGTTTCTAACATTTTTATTTACTCCACTACATTTCTGCATAGAGACTATTTGTTGTGTTCATACAAGTACATTTGGAAATGGCCTCCCATAATAATTTTTACATTTATAATTTTTCTCCATCCCATGGCCTATAGAGTCAGTCTTGGGGTTGTTGCAACTCGGTTATTTACCGACCGGGTGGGATCTAGTGGGTTGGGTCTTGATATTACTGTACCCAAATTCTCTCAAGTGTTTATATGAAACATATTTACCTATATAAAATATTTATAAAACATTATATTTTAGTAGAAATAAAAGAGAATGGTTGATAAGGTATTTTATTGACCTCATTACATCGCCCCGAAAATTTTTGGCTAATTTTACTTTTATATCATACTACAAACTCTCTTGCAAGTTATTTTGTTCATCTTCTTAGAAACATCGTCATACTAAGGTATCTTTGGTACTAATTTTTCAATAGTACATTGAAAATGGACGATGGTACTCTCCTCAATTTTCTTCTCACACACACTTTAACCATATCCCTGTTTAACTTTCCACATTCACATGAAAATACTTGAAAACATCATGTGCATGATCCTTAGTTTTCAAAGAAAAGGACTGGAATTTTCTATAAGGATCATTTGTGGAAGTAAATAAATAAAAAACACCTCCCATTAAAATTAGTGTTCATCATGCGAGCATCGATGTAAATAAAATATAAAAAAATTTCTTTTATAGAAGGTAAATAACCACAAAATGATACTATGTGTTTATTCCATGATTAAATAAACACAAGTATCCAAATGTTTACCTTTAATTGTTGGTAATATATCCTTCTGAGAGCATTATGATTACTCTATTTCTCATGTGACCAAGAAACCTATGAAAAAAAATCTACAGTAACAACTTTTCTAGCTATATTGGCTTCTTCTGCACATGGTCTGGCATCAATGAGATAAAGATAAGTATCTTTAACTACATTTGAAAATACCATGTTACATTTGTTAAGATTCAATTTCCCACAACTAAATGAACTAACATATCTATCATTTTCAAGTATTCCAATGAATATAATATTGAGGCGAATATCATGAGAATTCCTCACATCCTTCAAATATAACCTGCATCCAATATTATTATCCTAAAAAATATTACTAATGCTAGAGATTTTGGATGTACCATAATTTCACATCATCAAATGTCTGAAACACCATAAAGTATAAGATGAGAAGCAATATACTTTAGCAATGAATTGGTAGGAGGTTCATGAATCCATCACCCATGTCGAGTCTTAACATGAATGACAGACCTAATTATCTTCCCGAACAATAATGATCTCTTGATTTACCACTATAAAATCATTAGTTTTTTTCTACCTTAAAAATTCCTTTAATCTACTTTTAGCTACCTATAATCCCATATCAAGTGTTTGGGCTTGCCATAGTGGTGAAACTTAATGTCATATATCGATCGAGATTTTGATCACTTCCTCCTTTGTAGAATTTGTTCTAGGGGTTATCTTTCTCTAATCATTCCCTACCATTTCCACTTATACTATCTTTCTTTGACTAGAGCTTCTAATTTAGGTGTCCATAATTTATCCTTCCTTTGGGACCATTCATTCAGCCTTATATATTTCACCATTTCTACATTGATATTTACACCTTAATTGAATTACTAACAGAAAAAACATGTGAGTCTCACATCTTTAGGAAAGATATTAACATCAAAAGTGCCTTCAACTCATCATCAATCCTCATTTTCCAGGAATTAAACTGATCAAAAATACCTTGAAACTCACTCATGTGCTATAATATGATTTTCCCATCCTTGAACTTCAAGTAAAAAAATCAGCATATTAGGTTTGTTCTGTTATGTATGATTTACCTTCAATTCAACTTTACTAATTTTCATCATAGAATGGAGCCATTGTGTTTGTTGGAAAATTAAATAATATTCTCTTGTTCATGTACTTCTTGATTTGGGTAGTACACTTCCTGTTGAGCACGAACCACTTTGCATCAAATTGCGGTTTACTGGTAAATGTATTGTCTCTAGACTGACTGTTTGTTAAAGATTATTCTATTTTCACTATAACGGGCTAAGTGGTCTCCACTATTGGTTTTCATAAAAAATTTACATAAAAAAGATCCCATATTTTGGGATTCTAGATGGCATAATTAAATATGTGATTTTAATCACATTACCAGTATTTTATTCCATTGATTCATAGATAATATGGAAAATATTATTATATAGATACATCTGAAATTGTCAAAATAGCTAGAAACAACTCATTGATCACTAAAAATAGGCACCAATTGACCAATATGTATCCAAAATAGTTTTAATGGTCTATATCGACCAATGAGGTGGTGATGATGTGAAAAAACTGAACAGTCTTTGGAGAACCCACCAGAAAGTCACCAGTATCATGAACAATACCATCATCAGTGGAAAGGGAGTGCTATAGCACTTCGGGTTTGACTGAATCTTGGACTGCCTCTATAGACCTCATTTCCACTCCATTTTTTATATCATTTTCACCATTATAATCATTTCAATGATCTATTCATGAATCTGTCTTGAAAAAAATTCCTAACCACCATCAATTTTCTAATCATTGGAAAACCACTTTGTACCATCTTTATTTCAACCCTAGTGTCCCCAATACCACATTGTTGGGGTAGCAGGAACTACCATAGATTGTGGCTAAATCAACACATCCTTTTATCATCCCTAAATAAAAGCACTAATAAAAGGGTGACCTTTATTGGTGCTACCTAAAAGCAATGATAAATGTAACTGTTATCAGTGCTAAAAAAGGTGTTGACAAAGTTGTACCCTTTATATGTGCTTCTTTTAGCATTCATAAAGGTCGATCTTTATGAGTTCTATTATTAGTGTTGTTAAAACCTTTTAATAAAAAACATTATTAAAATCTATAAAATTATCATATTTGTATAAAACAAATAATGTTTATTTATATACATTAATTAAAAAAATCTGTTTATAATTAATATAAGTAGGGTATATTAATATAAAATTTTAATAATTAATATATATCTATATATATGATTTTTTTAATAAAAGTGTTTCTAAAATTATAACCAAATAAATATGTATTTAAATAATTAAAATATTATAACAAATATATTAAAATAATAATAATATTTATTATAATTATAATTATATATAATTATATACTAATAAATATATATAATTAGTTAAATATATATTTAATTATATAAATATATATAATTATAGATATATATATATAATTATGTAATTATATATAATTATATATTAATAAGTATATATAATTATATATATATATATGTATAATTATATGAATATATTTATAATAATATATAAATAGTTACGAAAATATTTATTTATAATAATAATTATATATATATATATATAATAAGATTTTTATTAAAATAACTGTATATATATTAAAGTAATATATAAATATGAATTATAAAAATTTAAATAAAAAATGAATCTTATTTTCCTAATATTATATATATAAAATTATCATATTCATATTAGTCCAAATGTTTAATAGTTTATTTATATAAACTAATTACAAAATATTCATATGATTAAAATAAATATAGTATATTAATATTTTATTTAAATAGTTATATAATATATAAATGAATATATTTATTTAGATATGTATTTTTATTGAAATTAAATAATTTAAAATATATGTACATGTATAACTGTGTGTATGTATGTGTTTGTGTACATATAAATGTGTGTATGTATATGTTTTTGTGTGTATGTATATGTTTATGCATATATATGTTTGTTTTTAATTCATTTAAATGTTATCAAATCCCTTTTCTAATTTTGTTGTAATTTATTTTATTTTATTTATTTATTTATTATCACAAATTAATTAATAATGTTAAAATTATATTTAATCATTTTGTAATATTTATTTATACACATATATATTTACTATATATGTAATATTTTCAATATTTTTGTAATTTATATGAATAATATTTATTCATTTTTATTAATTAATTTTTTACATTTAAAAATAGTTTCAAATTTATATAATTTATTTATTTAATATACATGATGCTACATTGGGCATTTGGGCCATGTAATAGGAATTATGGCTACTCGGCCTATGATCCATTTACTAAATAAATAAGGCTTGTTGGGTGGGCCATCCCTTTGGTGGGATATGACCTTCTTTTCTAGTATGTGTGTGAGGGGTGTGTGTATGTGTGTGTGTGTTCAAATGTAATTGTTCCCCCAAAGAACCTAATATATATAACTACATATAAATTATTTTATAATAAATTTATTTATAATTAGAATTATAAATATAAATATATATATATATATATAATTATAACATTCTAATAAATATATTTATAATATTTATAATTGTATATATATTTATTTTGATATAAATATATGTAATTATATAAATATACCAAAGCGGTGTAGACGATGAGATATAATTATAAAAATATATATAATTATATAAATATATATAATTATAGAAATATAATTATAATTATATAGAAATATTTGAAAATATATCTATTTAAAATTATAATTAGAAATAAATAAAGAAGGAAGAGCTCCTCTGTCCATACTTCTATGGGAATTACTTCCCCAATCCAGAAAGATTTTTGATCATGAAATTATTGAAAATTATGAAAAGTTAGCATCTTGTGGTGTAAATTGTCATCATGAAATTAGCGTTAGAAAAACAAGATGTTCATTTTCACTCTCATAATTCCCTCATGGTGGTGATCACCAATAAGACTAAAAAAGCTTGTTCGATGGGTTTTGGTAGTTGTGAAGTGGATTCGACAACTTCGGAGGCCTTCAATGATGTCTTGATGCATGGGAGGTGAGGAGGCAACCTGTTTTAGCTACTTATTTGATGATTAACCATAGAGAAATAAGAAGTTTCCCCACCCAACGAAAATGTTGGAGGTTTTCATTGGTTAGATTCTCTATCTAGGAGTACATATGGGGGATTATTTGGGTTTATAGAACAACAGTGGTGGTGAGCATATGATCTCCTATTCAATGTGCTTCTTTTTTGGTTGTGAGGTGCTCGTGGATAGGATTCAAGCAGACAATGGTAGATTTCCATTATTTCTAGTTTTTCTACTGACGGGGACCCAAAAATGACATTTGGTATCAGTAAATGCTTGTGGAATGACCTCTGCACGGGGATAAAGGGTATTGTTGGCAACATGCATAGGTGGTGGCATGTGGGGTTTTTGGATTGAGATCCCTGTGGATCTATTGAATGTGTATGTCAGCAATGTGGAGAAATAGTTAGTGTACTAGAGGATGACTACGTAGTGAACTCGGGTGGTATAATGACTTTGGGATATGTGGAGAGAAGTCCTCATGGTGAGGGAGTTACATGTCTTGAGTATGGTTTGGCGCTGCTAGCTGACATTCTTGAGTGCAATGCACTGATGTATATAGAGGCGAGAGAATGGGTCTTGGGCCTTCAGAACCAAACTTGGTGTGGTGTCTGGGATTTGGGTCTTGGGACCATTTTGTCTTTAGGTGACTTATATTTTGGTCAGTCATGGACTGTTAAATAAGGGTCATCAGTTTTTTTTTCTTTTTTGGATGAAGCTATCAATTTTATTGGGTTTTTGGGTGGTTTTGGTTTTCCACTTTCATGTTTGGTGGTACTTTTTTGTACCACATGATTTGTGTTGTTGTACCTTTATTTTCCATAATAATTTTTTGGAGCGAACATGCTCGTCTCCTGACCTTTCCTGGTATAAATAAGTAATAAAATTACAATAAACATATTTAAATAATAAATAAATTTATTATAATTTTATTAATATATGTATTTATATATTAATATATATATATATATAAATACATATATATATTTATAATTATATACAAATATTTATAAGTTTATTATAAATATATTTATTATATTTATAATTTTATAAATATATATAATAATATTATAATATATAACTATTTAAATATATTTATAAATATATAAGAATATTTATAGATATATAGAAATATTTTTACATATTTTTATTTCAAATTATAATTATAAATATATATTATTATTAAGATTATATCTTTATCATCACTAGAATTGTAGTGCTAATAAATAATAGTTTTATCAGTGCTTACTATTTTTTCAATAATAAAATGTATCCTTTTCAATGCTTTTTTTAAAGAGTTGATAAATGCGCTACCCAATGTTTTAATAGAACCCTAACTGTGTCATCCTTCCTCGTACATTCAAGATCTCGCAAAACCATACCATTGTCGCTACCAGTCTCGCAGTCGACGCTCCCTATCATCATCATCTCTCCTAACCATTATTGTCATGCCCTATCATCACTTCTCCCTCATGGAACCAAACCCCATGGAACTGAACCCTCATCACTCTTATTTAACGAATTTATCTTCTTAATATCTAAGGTATGTGATTATTTCTTCTCATCTTTAATCGCTTATTCCATCTAGGTTTTTACCCCCTCCAACCTCCATCAATGTAGTTATGATGAGGTCCAAATTACATAAATACCCATTTCCATATACATTGCTATATTTTTTTATGTTCTTGTTTCAGTTTTTATCACCACACTTCTATTTTATATTTTATGCTTTTTGAATTTGATTTATTTCGTAGTATATCTATTTTAATTATAGATTGGGTTAGTTCCATGTCCTTCTAACTGAATTCACCCCTTTTAATATAAATGGTGATGTTAGAGGTTATGTGTAACTCTCTAGGGGGTGCTGTCAAAGTGACCCTTTGTCCCATAATCTAATTATTATGTTCTTGGAAGGTAAGAATTGTATGAAGATATTGTTTTGAAAGAAGCCTCTTTTTATACTTTCCTTGCCTGAAAAAGAATCCAAATTGAACTCCCAATGTGATTTTCTTCCACAAAAATATACTTTTACCCATAATATAAAGATAACTGTATTTAAAAAATGGAGGAAGATTATTAATCCTCATATAATTTAAAATAAATTGATTATTTAAATCTTTTATCACCATCAATTTAGATCTAGGATACTATAATATATGAATCAAAAAAATTCAAACTAGACATAAGAAACTAAGAAAATATTTCAATGTTATTTATTGTAAACATGCCTTAAAAATGATTGATAAATTCATTTAACAATAGTGTTGCATATGACATCACTTATCCAATCAATTATTAAGTGTTTTTGTGTGAGTGTCTCTATATTTATAAGTGATATTGAAACAACTCTTTAAAAACAACCTCATGGATTATTTTATATAAGTGAAAAGTGGTATAAAATAATTGATATCAATCAATTCCAAACAACACTTCCCATTGAAAAGGACATTGATAGATTTTTTTTCATTTTATAACACTTAAATGAGTTCATACTTATAATTAGCCTTAATGAATTTAGTTGAAAAAAATTTATTTTTTCCAAAAAAACACACACATTATTATTTTTTCAAAAAACATAAATTAGATGAAGAAACCCATTATTTTTCAATAAATACTGTAGAAATCATAAAGGAGTGAAAATAATTTTAATTAGAATTTTCAAAAGAACCATTAGGTTATTCTATATGCAATTACACAACATTAATCCCTTATAATAGATTTTTTAAAAAAAATTGATAGTTGTTTGGTTTTTCTAAATAAAATTTATAATTAAATTCACGATGAAATAATTCGAAGTATTCACCTCTTTTATATTTATTGACTTCTGTAATTTTTATTTTTAGATGAAATAAATTATTGAGTGTGAGTTAACCAAACATGTAACATAATTTAAAACATATTTTATTTTTTAGAACATATTTTCACAATCTATTTGTCTATGATTTTTCTAAAACAAAAAAATCTATTTTTTTTTAAAATAATTTGTTTGAAATTATTGTTTCTTTTTTTCATTGAAAAAATGCCTTTTAGAATATATAATTATATAATTTTAAAAAATTTATGTTGATTATATTTTTCCCCTCATAAAAAATTAATATCTTTTTAAAACAAATTTTTCAATTGAAACTATAGTGTTTTTTTATGATTTAAAAACAAAATATTTTACCCCATTTTCATGATCATTTTTTAAACTCTCTTAAAGTTAGTTATGTTTCTAAAATAAAAAATAATGTGAGTTTCTTGAATAAAACTATTTTATCAGTAGGAAACAACTTTAATTTATTTTCTCATAATGCATTAATAGTTATGCATTTTCAAACTACAGACATGATGGAAAATATAGTTGTGATGAGCAAGACTCTCAAACCTTTTTTTTGAATCCTCTCACCCCAAGAATGTCCCGCATATGATAAAAATTTCCCAACAATATACTATAAATCACTCACTTATATCATTAATAATATTTTAAAATGTTAGTCCAATAAACCATTCCACTTGAATAATGTTGAAACTCAATTTGTAGAGTTGAATATCAAGATATAGAACTCAAGATAAAGATAAAATTGAAAATTTAATCTAAATAGAAAATATATATGATAGAAATATTCAAATAGATCAATCTCAGATCTATTTATACCATAATTATTTAATTATTCTAAATCTATATTTCAAACTATAACATACTCTATGTCATTTGACTAATTTTTTTTAAAAATTGAAATTGTGAGTATAAAATTCCTTTTAAGTTGATGATACTGGTGAATAAAAATATTTAATATAGATGATTAAAAAACGTTTGTAAAAGGTGTTCTTATTTTAGTTATATGGATTTCTTGGTCTTCCCATACCTATTACAAGATGTCAAAATAGTTTTAAAAATCGTTATCTTGAAAATGATTAATGTAAAAGATCATATGGAAAAGGACGTATGTACAAGATTTTTTGGATATGGATACAATTAAAATTTCATCTGAAATAAAACATACTATATTTAAATACCATGAAATATAACATTGTGTAAAATAGGCATGGAATTCATAGGAATGAAAAAGGGAATATAAATGTAATGAAGTTGGAGGGAGTGGTGGAGGGAGACTTTTATGGATTTTAGGATTTGATACCATGAAGAAAGAATAGACCAAAAAATTAATTCTTTATTAAGGTTTAAACTTAAGTTATAAAAGTAGATAATGAGATACAATACATTAGATAGATATAAAATAAAAAATTCATACTAAAAGTTAATTGATAGGACATACATATTAAAAACATTCATATATAGATCCTTATATTAATTATTTAAGAACCCTAAAAGATAGGTAACATAAACTCCTTATGCAATTAAAAAAAACCAAGCAATTTAACGTAACCAAGAATAACCCCACTGTATTGTAAACATTATTGGTGAAATAGTTAAAATTCCCTCCCACAAAATTAAACATAAACCTTCTACTGATTTAACCATTGACTCTTCACCAATAAGAATATACCACCATCAAAACGGGAATTAATGTTTATCCCCATTACAACTCCTAAAATACTTTTCATCCAACATCGACAACATGGTTTAAATTAATGGAATGATCCACAACTACATCTTATATATTGTTTTTTGTTAGTTTATAGGGGTTGATATCAATGAAAATTCCTGGATTGATAGGATGATAAACTATGTTAGTTATTTAGTTGTGGAAAAGGTAGAAACCAATATAATTATTAATAATATTTATGATTATTGGGGTTTGGAAAGGTAGAGGTAAGAGTTGAATCTTGAGATAAATCATGGAGAGTAATGAGGGTCACACTTCATATGTAAGAAAAATAATAATATATTAATCATTAGAAAATGAATGAATCCACTACCCATAATCTAACACCCATTTGTAATTATATTTTTTTAAAATATTTTATGAGAAAAATGGTTGGTAATGTTTTAATTTTAATTTTAATTAATACAATACTTTGGTATATATATTTATAAATACAATTGGATGATTGGTTTATATATTTATAAATCCAAACATGTATAAGGAAAAATGATTTTTTCAATATTTATAGGATCATATTAACATTCAGAGACCTACTGGATACAAATAATACCACCTCCTAAATAATAAATGTTGATAATAAAACAATTGAAATGATATTTTACTAACTTTATCCAACCCGTAGGACATCAATCTTGACCCCACACTCATAGCCTCAGCCTCACTGGAAGCTAATTGCTACCATAATTTGATTCTTAGACCAAAAGACTTTAACTTTTCATAGAGTAATTTATGACTTTATTTTAATTTTGAAATAGGTACAGTTGTCTCATCATGAGTGTGTGTAAGACCATCTAGCTGAGACTTCTCTTGGTTTCACCAATCGAGGATCCCCTTGTGGGGATCATACTAATATTGCTGCTTTTTCAACTTTAAACAACTAACTAATAATTGATGCATACTGATTTTCTTAGTCTCCATCATGTTAACATTTAGATTTAAAGATACAACTACCATCCTCATTATATTTATCTCCTAAATAGTTATTATTGAATTTTTTTTCCTAAGACTCATCCCCAAAACTTTTGTACATGCACCTATGTTTCCTGAATTACTATGAGCAGTATTCATCATATAAGAGGTATTGGTGATCATTGTGGATGAATTCAGAGGATTACACATACCTCTAGTATAGTAATTCTATTCTTAAATTCAATTAACCATTTCCATCAAATAATGATAAAATTATTTGAAACATTTAAATGTTTGTTTCCCTTTATTTTAAAGGCCCATTTTTTGTATTTAATTTGTTTAAATATTAATATTACCAAATAAAATAAGATAGATATGAATAAAAAATGGATGGATACTAATTGTATGAAAAAATAGTATGGATATGGCTTGAAAGAGTTCATTATGTTTTCAAAAGATCATGCATACAACCCTTATAAAATCCTATATCTATGTTTACGATGTTGTTATTCATGAATAATTAATCTAGAGGAGTAGGAAGAATACTAGATCTGTCATGGAATAGATCGAAGTTATAAATTTTCAATTAAACATAAGTAAAAATTGATTTTAGTTAGTGAATGGGATAACACTACTTTTAATGTATCATATGATATGGTAACAAGGGTGAACAATGAATAAGATGATATCAAGGATGTGATTATAAATGTGAATAATGATGAAGATCATATTAAATAAATGATGATGATAGTTGAAGATGAACTTCATGTTTTTCAAAAAAAAATTGAGAATTTAAGGAGTTATGAAAAGATACCATTGAATATAGGTTGTAAAAAATATATAGTATTGTCATAAATACTAAAGTTGTGTAATTTAAAATCCTTAAACAGATGGAGTGAATCCATTTTAACTGAACTACTTTCAATCTTGAAGGAAATGCTACAAGAAGATAATAAGCTTCCAAGACAAACATATGATGCTAAATGAATGATATGTTCAATGTGTATGATCTCTAAAAGAATACATTATTTTACCAATGAAATCATACAGTTTCACAATGACCATAAATTATATAAAAAATACCCAATGTGTTGTTCTTTTCAATACATTAAAGATGAATTAGGCCCTATAGAATTCTTTTGGTACATTCCAATAATTTTAAGGTTTATGTACATCTATGAAAGTGAGTAGACTACAAGGAAATTGATGTGGCATGCTAATACAAGAAATAAATATGGGAAAATTCATCGCATGACAAACTCTCCTCAGTGGAATATTATTGATCACATGTATCCTGAATTTATAAACAAGTTGATAATCCCTCATCTTGCACTATATATAGATGGAGTGAATCCTTTTGGTTTTCACAGCACCAATCATAGTATACGAATTGTTATGTTTTCAAATTATTAATTTACACCATGGTTATTCATTAAAAAAAATATATTATGTTATCTATGGTTATATCAAGAACGAAACAACTGGGTAATAATATTGATGCTTATTTGTCTCCATTAATCAATGATTTTAATTTATTGTGAGATTAAAGTGTTATATTTTATGAGTTTTATAGAAAATAAAATAACATGTTGAGTTCTATGTTGTATGAGACAATAAATGAATTTCCTACTTATGGAAAATTTTCTGGATATAACATTAATGGAACTCAAAGGTGTCCCATTTGTGAACAAGGTACACATTCAATTTGGTTAAAACATTCATCGAAACATATTTTTCAAGGACATTGATGATTTATACCCCAAAAACAAAAGTAACAATCTTGGATGAAATCATTCAATGAGAGTTCATAAGAATACACAACACTATCTCTACTAATAGCTGATCAAATGTTTGAGAAAGTAAAATATATGAAAATCGTTTTTAGTAATCCTTTTTTGAAAAACCTTATAAAAATCGGTCAGAAAAAGAGATCAGTTTTATTTTTGAATTACCATAATTTAATTATTTATAATTCAGGGATTTTCTTAATGTTATGCATGTTGAAACAAATTATGTGATATTGTCATTGGAACATTAATAAATTCACCAGTTAAAACAAATGGTGGGATTATGTCATGTTTGGACATGATTGACACATGAATATGGTAATAGTTTCTATAAGTGAACAGTGAAAAAAGGAAATTTCTTCTACCAGTAGCTTACACTCTTTATAGGAATGAGAGATATCTGTCTTGAAACTTCATGAATGATGTAAAGGTTCGATATGTGTATTCATAGAATAAAAATAATATCATGTCAATGACTAATTTAAATTTAAAGGGTGTGAAATCACATGAATATCAAGTTTTGATGTATGATATAATAAATATAGATTTATATTAAATTGTTCAAAAGAATTTTCATCATAATTTATCCATGTTATGTTTTGTTTTCAATTCTATATGAAACAAATTTATACACCTGGAAAAAATTTCCAACAGTGGAAGAGGAAATTATCATCAAATTATGAGAATTGAAAATATTCTTCCTGATGACATTCATTGATATAATGGTTAAACTGATGGATCACTTGGTAATAGAGATTTGACTATGCGGTCCTCTACATTATAGATGGATGTACCCCATTGAACGGTATATGATGATTTTGAAAGGGTATATCAAAAATCCAATTTGGCTAGAATGATGCATTGTTGAGTGATATATTGTTGATTAGGTCATTAAATTCTATACCAGCGACCTATTTGGTGTGAAATGAATTAGTATACTAAAATATTTTCACAATAGGTGACTTTTGGATAATCAATTTCTGGAATAGATTTTTTCATAATCACTATTACATATCAGAAGCATGACCGCATTTACATTTCTTATAACAGGTTGATGGTTTCTCTATATGTTTTAACCCACACTGAAATTTTTAGGAATTTAAATTCTTTAAAGAATGAAATATCAATATAAAATTAACATAATAAATACTTAATAGGATGGTTTCAAGACCATATATATAAGGAGTTAGGTGAAAATCTAGAATTATTTTTAGAAAGACTTCGATGGATAGCTAGAGGACCAACTGTGCATGTATTATTATATAATGGTTTAGAAATTAATGGTTATACATTCTACATAAATGAACATGCTGAAGGCAGTACAATGAAAAATAGTGGATCTACATGTGTGGATAAACTAATGAATGTATCTGGTACTAAGGATAGAAATCCAATTAATTCGAATATGTCATATTTGGCTTTATCTAAGAAACACAGAAGTTAGATTATAAAACATTACAAGTGTTGATTTTTTTATACTATTAGGGTCATAATAGGATTTCTATTAATATAATTGAAATGGTATTCATGGAATTGGATTTTAGTAAGTTAGGGTGCTGTGAAGGAACATTTATAATGGAATAATAGTCAGTACAAGTATTTTATATTCTAGATACTCTAACCATAATAGGTCAAATGTTTTGTTATCGACCAAAACCACTAAAGGGTCAGATGAAAATTAAACTAAGGATAGATCATTAATTGTTATGTCACAATTATTTCATAGTTGTACCAATTTAAAAAGGGTCTTATATGTTATAGGATACCACAATGAATGGATTTTGATACTTAATAGAGGAGTCAAATCCCTTCAACTATTAAAAAATTGAGTACAATAATTAGGTAAGATTTTTTTGTAATATATAATGTGTTACCTCATATTATTATCTATTAACTATATTATTTATGTGATATCAATTTAATGATGAACCACTTCTGTAGATAATGACTTCATTAGGTGATGATACTCATAATCCAAAGGAACAACAACTTTCTCAAATTGTTGGTGTTCTTAATAGAGAGGAATAACAACCCTATACACATGTCGATGATACCAATTGAGAGGAATATAATATTTATGATGTTGAACCTGAGGAAAAGGTATGTAGTGAATAACCTATGTCAAAGAAAAAACAATAGCATCGTAGTGTGATGGTGATAGAAAAAAATATTAAGGGGAAAAACAAAGGCATCAAATTCAAAGTTTAATTGAATTTGTGCCACCATCCTTTTAACCTAAAAAATACCATGTTCAGTTGTTTAATTAGTCACACCATTTATTAGATCATGATGACTATTTTAAATTCGTGGCACCTTGTTGTTCTCATACATAATACATTGATTTGGGAATAGAATAAGGTAACATTATGATATCATTTCATTATTTTTTAAAAAAATGATACATTCACTTACTCTTAATTATCCCCTATAGAGTGAATTTATAGTAGATTAATACAATAAATTTTTTTATTAATTATTGATGGAAAGGATCCCTATAAAATCTGTCGATCCATCACACTCTCACGTGGCTAAAACGGGCTAGTAACGAGACTTCATGCAGTCCTCTGCATACGCCAGAGGACGCCAACTAGAAGTGGGGTTGTGATATGTATAATGGGGAGACTATATCCCCATAGTTAAAAAGATAAACCCTAGAATAATAATCACATAATAATAAAAAATGAACATTATATTGTATAAATAATGGAAATAATACCATACTGCAGAAAACCAAACAAAAAAATCTATCTAAATAACCCAATGAATATTAAAAGGAATAATGTAATTTCATACTGGAATGTAACAAAATGTCATGATATAAGTAATATAAAATAAAATAATATTAGACTCAATAGAAAATCTATTTTCATGGTACCAAACCCCATGTCGTTTCATCTCCAAACTTCATCCCATCTTGTAAGAAAACAATAGAAAATAAGGTCCCTTGCCCTTGTCCAATACTATATCTATGTAATCTTGCCTGGTAAAAAATGGATGCCTAAATATGGTCTGAGTATAAATCACTTGGTCGAACCTAACATGTTTAAATGTAACCACTATGATAATAAGTGTGTGTTATAGTATAATAAGTATGTATATTAATTAATAAACAACTAAATTAATACCTCATCAACCCGCTTTAGCACCATACAATAGTTTATCTGAGAATATCTGAATACCATGCCAACCCAAAACATATATCCATGGTAAAACATAACCTTCTTCATCACCCAGTTAGATTTTCTATGAGAACGTATCACAACCATGCCAACCATTACCTTATAGCAAAGGTATAAATTACACAAATCTACGTCAAAACTCGCCATATAAGCATTTATGCAATAAATCATGGCTGAGCTCAGTATATAAGAATTTCCCCATGTATTAGGGACAAGCCTTGTATATAATAATTTCATAATGTATCAAGGATAATCCATGTATATAATCATTTCATCTTGTACCACTAGGCATGAACCTCTACAAAATAATTTTAGCATGTATTAGGGCATAACCTGATATATAAAAATTGTCATCATGTAAACAAGGCCAATGCCCCATATATGCATTACAACAATAAAACTAGTCTGAAACCCCATATAATAATTATAATATTAGAATCACAACACATTTCATAGAAACAAGGATATCTCAATACCACATCATTAGAATCAATTGTTAATTATGAAAATTACCATTTATCTTTCAATTACACATTTCATTTATCATTTCAAAATAATCAAAAAATGAACCCATTTTTTCAATAAAAAAATCCATTCCAAGGTGAATATATATTATGTAATCACCCAAAATCCATGTCATTCTAAAAACAAATTAATCCATTATACAATTCATTTAAAATCAAGGGTTCACTCACCCGAATAGTAACCAAAATCTAAGTCAATAACCAATTGGATCCAAATTTATTCTAATGGTTAATCAAATTCATCATTTAATTTATTTAGTACATGATATATTGGTTCAATTTAAAATTTGCACATACTTGACAAAAATCAAAAAATAGGGTTAATATTTAGAACCCCTACCTTTCACTATCAATCAAAAAAGGCTTCCACTTGGATTCTCCATAAGAACTAAGGTGAAAATGATCCTAAGAAAGTTCTTATATCATAAATGATCAATATAAAAATAAAAAATGATCATGTATAAGATATTACACCGCAATTTATTGAGAAAAAAAGGAGAGAAAAGAATCCCTAACCAAAACCACTTACCAGGGATCCGATGTGTGATCGGGGCATCTAGAATCAAAAGAGGTTCTCCAAAATCACCTGGGATCCATTGTAGGGTTAAAAGGAGGAATTTTTATACCAGGTGAAAATAAAATCTACTATGAAAAATGGTTTAAAACAAATGGTTGAAAAAATTACACTTTGAGTAATTAATTGACACATTATGAAATTATTTTTTTAGAGTTATGTCAAAAAAATCCATTAGATTGGATTATTATTTAATTAGTCAGAACATTACATGATGTGTATTTTTTAAATGATGTGAATCTAGTTCATATACTATATATGTTTCATGAAATGTGTTTGATAGCGTTTATACATCATTTAATACCTTTATAAGGTGTACAATTCTTCTGTAGGAAACTTTCAGCCCCTTTTTATCTACATAAGGATCCGAACACCACCAAATCATTCTATGAATTGAAAAACCCTCATAAACTCATTTATCACATTAATAACTAGAATCCATTAATTAAAAATACATACATCCCCAAACATTAAGTCATTTTACCTAGCAAAGTTTCACTATCATTGAACAAGACTCGGCTACCAAGGGTCAAATGAAAAACTCAATGAGAGACATACCTAGAATAAGATCGGATCTTACAACCTCCCCACCATATAACAACTCATCCCCAAGATAGTTCTAGAATAAATGTGCCGTATCAGAGAATAGGTCTCTCCATCGTACTCACATATTATACTCCCTCTCATAGGTATCCTCCTCAATTCGCCCACGCTTCCACTACGCTTGAACCAAAGTAACTACCGTACCGTAGAGATATTTCTCACTATGGCCCCCAATCCATATCAGATTCTCTTCAAAGGATGCATCAACACTAAGATTGAATTGTTATTTTTCTATCCAATGATAATGTTATGAATAATATATATGAAGATATGACATGTGAAACACATCGTGCATGACATTGTAGTGCAACGGAAGGGAGAATTGGTACAACACTGGACCAACCATATCAACTATCTCAAATGACCTGAAAACCCTTGGATCAAGATTCCACTATTTTATGAAATGGAATTTACCCAACCTAGTAAACATCAAAAGGATTACAAGATGACCATCCTTGAACACTAGAGATCATGTCTGATGGTCAACATATGATTTCTATTGGCTTTTTGTGGTCACCAATCGATGCCTGATAAAATTAACCTACTGAAATGTCTCCTATAAAAGACATGTACCAACAGGTGCTGACTCACCTTCCCACAACCAACAAATAGGTGAACTAAATGACCTTCCGTACAAGGAATCAAAATATTTAATTTTGATAGATTCCTAAAAGCTATTATTATATGAAATCTCCTTGAGTTCCCTATGCTACTCCCACAAACAACTAAAATAAAGAACATAGTCTCTTAACATATCCTTTATAACTTGAATATTCTTCTTTGATTAACTATCAGTCTAAGGATTATAGTCCATACTCCAAAGAACAAGTGATCCCATTTCCTTCAAAATACACTACCAAAAACGTGATGTGAAATGAGGATCTCTATCTAAAATGATACTCCTTGGAACACTTTGTTTCCGAACTACTATGTGCATGTAAATACTACCCAAATCAGCAACTATGAAGGTCCCCCTTATAGGAAATATTGGGAGACCTTCACCAGTCGATCCACAATTACCCATAGAGAATCATTCTTCTAGGTTGTCTTAGGTAATCCGACTACAAAATACATTGTGACATCATCCCATTTTCACTCAGGAATGAGAAAAGCTATAAGCAACAATCCAGCCTCTGATTCTAGGATTTCACCTACTGACAAGTGAAACATATTTGAAAAAATAATCTTACCACCCTCTTCATTCCAAACCACTAGTAATTTCAATGGATATCAAGATACATATTTGTCAAACCAAGATGTATCTCCCATCTAGAATCACGAAACACTCTCATAATCACCTCGTGCATGCCCATAACAACCCATAATCAGCCAAAAAAATAAAATTTTCGATACCAATAGACCATCACAATGGTGTCTCCCCACCATGTAAGCTATCTCTCATATAATATCCCTCTAAATCAAATATCTAATCAGTTTTGATCTAGTCTAAAAGAAAGAGTATAATATATGTCGAAGTCAGAGCTACTAATCCTTGAGACTCATAAACAACTATATGCATGTTTGTAAAGAGGTCCATCTCCTTCCACTCATCACAAGAGTCTCAGACTACCATTCATCTTAAAGAATGAACAATGAATTTTACCCTTCTCGGTGTATAAGCCAACTCAAAGAATAAATAAAAAATATACCCAAAACACCTCCTTGGTAAAACATTCAAGTACCACTAAGAAAAGATATACCTGAGCCTCATGTGGTCTCTATATAGAAAAAAATTCTCACCCATGTAAAAATGGATCCAACATCTCAGGGTATGTACCACCACTGATAACTCTAAATCATTAGTATGATAATTCCTCTCACGCAGTCTCAGTTGTCTAGATCCATAAACAACCACTAGATCATCATACATTAGAACCACATAAATTCCAACTATGGATTTGTCATAGTATATGGTATATGATTTACATGGAACATTTAAATTGAGGATAAGTGTTGTGGTCTGCCTTCCATTCAACTTCTAAAAATATCTCTTGCAAGCCTCTGACCAAATGAACTTCACCCCTCAGTTTTGGAAACCCATAAATCGGTGCTTCCAAATAGGTAAAGTAAAAGATAAATCACGGATAATAACTTGTCAAATCCATAAATACCTAAATCTCAACAACATTATTAGGTTTCACCCAAGATATCACTAATGTAACTTTCCCTGGATCCACTAACACTCCTTAATCTGAGATAGCATGGGCCAAAAAGTACATTTTATCAAACCAAAAACAACATTTGGTTAGCTTGGAAGAATTTCTATTCTCTCCCAACGTACTTTGGATGATGTCATGATGTCTGGAATGATCGTCAACTTATTGGTATTACACTAATATGTTGTTGAGAAAAACCACCAAATACCGATCCAGAAAAGGATGAAAGATCTATTTCATCATAGCAATTAATATTATCGATGCATTCATCAAACCAAATGGAATAACAATGAAATTATACAAGGAATACCTACTACTAAATGTAGACTGAGGTATGTCTAATGGTCTCTCCCATAACTAATGTTATCCAAATCTTAGGCTGATATTGGATAAGATCTTATCACCTCTTAACCGATTGAAAAGATCACCGATGTATAGAAGTGGATTCTGTTTCCCACTCGTTATCAGGTTCAACCATCGATAATCCACATACAAGAAAAAAGTCTCATCAATATTATAGTGTAAAATATTAGAGAACCCCAAGTAGATGCACATTTCCATATGAAACCTTTAGTTTCTTGATCTTATAACTAAACTTTCAACTCCCTCAGCTATGATGGTTTCATTCTAAAAGGTGGGATAGAAAACCGCTCTTTCCCTGAAACCAACTCAATCTCTCACTCAATTTGTATGATGTAGAAATCATCAAGAATGATGTCACGACCCATCCCCCGGGGCCCGTTCCATGACTACCCCAAGCCTGCCTTCCATAGGCTAGGGGCTGGCGACTAGCACCAAAGGAGTAATTCCCTAAAACTGGGAAGACATTGCCTTTATATAGAGAAACCTCACACAACAGAGTATGAGCTCAAAAAAAACACAAAGTGAAGCTGTATACAAAAGAGTGCGGATAAAGTAAAGGGGGCCAGAAATACAAGCCCAATAGGAAGGTACAAGTACAACTAAAAAGTAAAGTAGCCATAGGGTCGTCCTCTGGGGTTCTTACCTGAAGGGTTGGTATAGATGGCCTCCTCAACACTCCATGTCTTTCAGTCTCCTCCATACACCAACTCGTTGTAAGGTCCACCTCTAGGTACTGTCCAGTCCTGCCTCTCAGCCTCAGTCGGCGCTGTTCGTCGTCTGCATCCAACATAACGAGGTGCGGGCATAGCCCGTGTAGGGGTGAGTATAAAAATACTCAGTAGGGACCCTGAGACCTTCAAGGTCTCTCAAAATATAACAAGGATAAACCACAAACTATGAAATCAATAGATAACCCAACTTAGGTATATGCCCATACATATACCTATGTTATCAAGTAATCCATCTCAATCACGAGGAAACACAAGAGTTGCTAACTCAACTCACACAGGTATACAACTTTTGTAGAGTGATAGAGATGATCAGATGTAGTCACTGATTCACTTAAGTTTTTGGACCTACACAGGATCCAGGACCAACAATTGGAACTTCCCAACCCACATAGGATCTAGGAATAATAGTTAGAGTTTTCCGACCAACACATGATCCAGGACTAGCTATTTTGTCAGACCAACACAAGATCCAGGAAGAGAAGTCAAAACTGTCAGACTAACACATGAACCAAGAATAGTCATCAAAGCTTTTGGACCAACACATGATCTTGGACCAGCTATTCTGTAGGACCAACACATGATCCAGGAATAGAAGTCAGAACTTTCAGACGAACACATGATCCAGAAACAGTTGTCAGAGTACAACCAGCCACAGGGTTTCTACAAAGCACGCTTGATTCAAGGTGGGTCCACTCCTCAAGAAAAGTGTCAATGCATAAAATACCACGAATCCCAAGTTTATGTATCCATAATATATGTATTTCATTTGGAAACTCAATGTGACAAATGATGCATCAATCAGATGCCCGGTCTGAGAGTTATTGGCATTTCTGTTCCGAGGGCCCTGTTAGTTTTACATTTGATCCAACCCGGCCACACCCCAACTATGTCCAAACCTCGAATGGGGTATACCAAAAGAACTCTCTTGCTCCAAGATTTCCGTCAACGTAGACAGTTCTTCAATCGGACACTCGTAGCCCATGTTATGGCTGAAAAGGTGAAATCGGGTCAAATAGGTCTGGGTACGGTTCGACCAAGTCAGACCAATTTGGACTGACCCAGGTCCAGACTGGGGTCCGACCTAGTTTGCGGGTCAAACTTGGTTCCACGGGTCCAAACCGGCTTGAGCAAGCATCTTGACCCGCGGAGGCGGCCCGACCCTCTTTGGGTTCGGCTCGGCGGCCCGACGGCCCGCGGGAGTCCTCCCTAGCCGCGTCCAGGGGGGAGGCTGCGCCCCCTGGTTCCCGAATGGCTTAGCCATTAAAGTGGGTAGAATTGGCACCAGGCTGGCACCGGTGTGTCACATGGGACCTAGAGGGGTTCTGCTGTTTCTGGCTGGCTGATCGGCCAGCCGACTCCTCGCGGGGCGTCGGTTACACCGCCCCTCTTCCGGCGACTCGGTGGCATGGTCTGTCATACCTCTTCGCGGCTGGGCTCGAGCCAGCCGCCGCTGCACATCTGCAGCCAGGGGCCGCGGCCCTCTTTTGATCCACCGCGCCATACCGGTTGCGCCACGCCTTCCCCGCCGACCCGACGACTTGATCCGCTAGTTTCTTTCACGGCCGGCCTTGCGCCGGCTGCCGATGCACCTCCACAACTTCTCCTCTAGCGGTGCAGTTGCACTACCGCTGCCACACGTTGAGGCACATTGGTTCCATACACTGGTTTTCTTTCCACAGGACACCAGATGGGATCTAGTGGCCCAATTCTCATTCTGGAAGAAGTCGCGCTCTCCTCAGGTCGTTGCCTTCAATCCGCCTACATCGTTGACGATAGTCACACATTCCGGTCTCATGCCGCGATTAGTGCCAAATCCATAAATAATGCGGAGGGGTCAGGCAGTGTTTTTTCGGCCCGCGCCCTCCGTGTTAGGGTGATATCAAGCAGCTTCGAATTCTAAACCACAATGGAAAACAAAGAACACGAAACAAATAGCAAGCTTGAACCCCTACCTCGAATTCATTGTTGTCAAAAAATAAGATGAAGAAGTCAAGGATGACATCACCAGCCTTCTACAAGGACGGTTCTTCATCCCTTGTTCTGGTTGGAGGTCAAAGGAGAAGTTGTTCGTGGTTGGTAGAAGAAGTACTTCATTGGGAGGAGCGTTCTTCATTGGAGAGAACAAGTTTCTCCCAATTTCTCCCATCTTTCCAAGCTCCACCAAAAAGAAAAAGTGTCCCTTATCAAAATAATAGATTTATCATATTATTTAGTTGTTGGCACACATTTCAAAAAGATTTGAATTAAATAATTAATTAAGTTATCCCCACTTAATAAATGTGGAGGATGGTGGCACCATTAAGTGGGGAGCTCAAGAGGTTTCTCCCCACTTAATGGGGAGTTCAAGAGTTTAAGTGGTCTCGGGTGGTCCCCACCACATTAATCCCACATGAAGAGGGGTTTTAGACCTCGGGTAGGCCCCACCACCATAACCTCTTATGGGAGGTTAAGGTGGGGTGGCCCTCACCTGTATCCTCCTCTTGGAGGTTTTAACAAACAAATAATAAAAATAAATCTACAACTTTATTTTTATTTAATTTATTTAAAAAACCCAAAAATTATCTTTCATTCTCGATCAACTACTGTCGAGGTGGAAGTCATCATAAGAAAATACTAGCTCTATGAGTTCAATGGTGTCGTTGGATTTCAATTTCAAGCATCGGTTCAAAAGTTATAAAATCCTGCTTGTACCTTTACTGAACGTACCTGAACAAAAATTCAGAAAGAGATTCCAGGCACACCGGGCCTCGGAATCATGAACCGTAAATTTTCACAGACTCATGAAATTACCATGTATTTAAAAATAAATCCATTGTATTTTGGGCCTTTAAATTCTCCCCACCTATGGGATTTACTTCCCCGTAAGCTATAACTCGAACTAAGGGAACTAGTGGGGGTACTAAGAACGCATCTGAGCCTCATGCTCCCATGTGCTATCCTGGAGGTTCCCATGCTGCCAACGTATGCGCACTAGAGGTATCGACCATCCACATAGGACCCACTTCTGTTGATCCTAAATCTCCACTAGAACCTCTATAAAAGTCTCCCCATCATTGATGTCCAACTCCCCATGGTCGATGATGTGAGAAGGTTCGTGCACGTATCTCCTCAGCTGAGATACGTGGAAGATGTCGTGCACTCGATGCAACTGAGGTGGAAGATCCAAGCAGTAATCCACCTCTCCTACTTTGATGAGGATCTGGAAAGGTGCGATGAATCTCAAAGATAACTTTTCGCGTCGGCCAAATATCCATAAACCTTGTCGAGGTGAGACCCGTAGAAAGATGTGGTTGCCATCCTCAAACTCCAAATGTCTTCGTCTCCTGTCAGCATACGACTTATGCCTGCTCTGTGCAGTCTTCATCCACTCCTGGATGATCTTCACCTTCTCTGTGGTAGACCGTACCATCTCTGGTCCCACTAGTGCTGACTCCCCTGGGTCTTTCTAGCATAATGGCAATCTGCAAGGTCGACCATAAAAGGCCTTAAAAGGTTCCATATCAATGGTGGAGTGATAACTGTTGTTATATGAAAACTCCACCAAAGGTAAGTGATCCTCCCAACTACAACCGAAGTTGAGGACACAAGCACATGGCATTTATTCGAGGGTATGAATGGCCCGCTCAGTCTGACCATCCGTCTGGGGATGGAAGGCAGTGTTCAGACAAAGATGCATCCCAAAAGCCTCCTACAAACCCTTCTATAGCCAGGAAGTAAACTGTGCGTCACGATCGGAGACAATAGAAGAAGGTACTCCACGTATCCACACGATCTTCTGCATGTAGAGGCATCCCAAGATCTCTACTAAACCCTTCTCTCTGATCAGTAGAAAGTGGGCCGACATGGCGAGTCAGTCGATGATCACCCAAATCGAGTCGTGACCCCTAGATGTATGTGGAAGACCAATCATGAAGTTCATGGATATCCCATCCCACTTCCACTCTGGGTCCTCTAAAGGCTGAACCAAGCTGGCTAGTACATGGTGCTCTACCTTCACTTGCTAAAAAGTGAGGCATCGAGAGACAAACTCCTCTACTGACTTCATCATACCTATCCACCCGTGTTGTTGTTGAAGGTCCTGGTACATCTTCGACACTCCTAGATGTTCCTCTAGAGGGGATGTGTGGAACTCCCTCGACACTTCCTCCTGATGTGAAACTGGAACCATAGTACGTCCTCTAAAGAGGATGGCATGCTCCCCACCTTCAGAAAATCCATCAAGTGCCTGCCCTATGGATATCTGAGAACGTCATGTCTCGTATTTAGTGTCCCCATGTTGTGCTTCCCTAAATCGCTGAAGGAGTGGGGTAGTGATCGTAAGATACTATAGAAAGGCTGCTCCTTCTCTATCCACAAAGGATATCTGCAAAGTGGCTAGCTGCTCCATCGCCTCTCCTAGTAGCTGTATACCAGACCTCCTGCTGAGTGTATCTGCAACAAAGTTCCCCTTCCCAAGAGTATAGACTATCTCAAAGTCGTAGTCCTGGAGGAACTCAAGACATCAGCATTGTCATAGATTTAGGCCCTTTTGAGAGAAGATATACTTGAAACTCTTGTGATCAGATTACACGACAAAATGTTCACGCATCATATAGTGTCTTCACAGATTTAAGGCAAAGACCACTGCTAAAAACTCCATGTCATGGGTAGAATAGTTATGCTCGTGCTGTCTTAGCTACCGATAACCATACACGATCACTACTCGCTCCTGCATCAGGACACACTCGAGTCTGGTCCCTGATGCATCGCAGAAGACTATGCACCCTATGCCTTCCTCTAGAAGCCTCATGATGGGGGCACTAGTTAGCATCGGTCTTAGCTCCTGAATGCTCTGCTGGCATCTCTATGACCATACGAGGGGTTTCCCCTTCTTCTGTAAGGCTAATAGTGGGGCTGCAACTCTGGAGAAGTCTGGTACGATGCTATAGTAGTATCCAGCCAAACCTAGGAAACTCCGTACCTCCGTCACACTCCTGGGTGTCTCCGAAGAAAGTACCACCTCAATCTTCACTGGATCCAATACAACTCCAGCCTTCGAGATGACAGGTCCCAAGAAGTGAACCTCTCGGATCCAAAACTGGAACTTCGATAGCTTACCATAAATATGGTGCTCTCGGAGTGTGTCCAGTACTTCCCAAAAATGGTAGGCATGCTCCTCCTCAGTAGTCAAGTAGATCATAATATCATCAAGGAAAACTACGACAAAGCGATCAAGGTATGGATGGAAGATCTGTTTCATGAGTCCCTTGAACACTGCTGGAGTGTTGGTTACACCGAAGGGCATAACCAAGAACTCGTAGTGGCTGTAATAACACCTGAAGGTCGTCTTCTTCACATCCTCATCATGAACTCTGAGCTGGTGATAGCCTGATCTGAGGTCTATCTTCAAGAACCATTGTTCCCACTTTAGCTGATCAAAGAGTTCGTTGATCCTCGGAAGTGTGTACTTGTTTTTCGTGGTCACCTGATTCAGGCGACGATAGTCAACACAGAGCCTCAAGCTCCCATCTACCTTCTTGGAGAACAGAATTAGGGCTGCCTAGGGAGAAACACTGGTCCTAATGAATCCCTTCCCCTACAAGTCCTCTAGCTGTACCCTCTACCTGCGAAGCTCAGCGGGAGCCATCTGATATGCTGGTGTAGATATCGGTGTCGTCCCAGGGTACATGTGAACGTAGAAGTCCACCTCTCAGTGAAGAGGTAGTCCTGGAACATCATCAGGGAAACATCTGCATACTGGTTCACCACTACAGGATAGCTCAGACTCTCTACATCAACTACTCTAAGGGTAAGGTAGGCCAACTGATGAGTGATCAGCTGCACCCTCCTCTGTGTAAGTCCATCCTATGCTGCAAAGGCTCACTTCTTGCCGGAGAAAGTGAACCTGGTCCCATCCATGCAGACACACCACACATTGCCCCCAATACAGTCGATCTTAGCATGGACTATAGATAACCAATCAAAACCCAAGATGACATCGTAAGGTCTCGATGCCACTATGAGGAAATCCCAGCCGAAGTTCTCGCCTCTTAGAGTAAGATCACACTACCGACACCAGTGCGTAATCGTCAAGTCTTCTCCTGTAGGAGTCTCTAGCCATAAATATCGAGCCAACGGCTCTGTCAGAATCTCTGAGCTCCAAACAAGGTAAGTGGAAATGAAAGAGTGACTGACACCTATGTCTATAAGAACTGAAGCTAAGGTAGAGTAGACACAAATCGAACCTCGAATCATCTTAGAAGAACCGTAATCGTATGCCTCATATGCTTGGAGCTGAGCTCTCCCCTATCAACCTACTCCCAGTGGTCGGGGTGGACCTCCTGGTGGTGGTGGAGGTAACACCTTGAATCATCGTCCACCACCAGTTGCACGACCATATCCTCTTCCACGTCCGCCTGATCCCTACAGCCTGGCTTGATCAAAATTTTTCCTCTACCTGGGAGGTCCCTCAAGTGTCTGCTGATCATCAGTACGGAGGGTCGGACACTCAAGAGCCATGTGACTCTGCCCGCCACAAGAGTATCATTCCCGCTCCTGGAATGACTGGCTCTATCTCGTGTGCCCCGAACAATAGAACCTGTATCCTGAGGACATCCACTGGATGTCTTGGTCTACTTGGACCTATGCGGCATCTGTCTACTACCAACTGCAGAAGACTCCACTGCATGTTGACTAGTGACGGGTCTCGCTGCTGGTGACTACTCAACAGGGAAACTCTCCACTAGGAGGATTCTCTCTAACACCCCTACCTGCATCGGGATGTTGAGGGAGATCATCAAATATCTGATCTCTCACCTCATCCCCTGCTCGAAGGTCTGGTCCCTGAATAATGGGTCACATACCATATCTGTAGAGTAGCACGAGAGGTTGGTGAACCTCGCTGAGTACTATTCCATCGTCATGCTACCCTGCGGTAGATGCAATAGCTTTTGTTTTCGCACCACACGTAGGGTGCCTGGGACAAACTCTGCCCGAAATAGGCTCTCAAAGTCAGCCTAGAGTAGTGTCACCTCGTCATGCACCTGGAGCATCAGGCTCCACCATCTGCTTGTTGCTACCTGAAGGAGACTCACGACAAGGATCACCATAAGGTCTGGTGGTGTCCCTACGTGTCTAAAGACTCTCACCACAACCTCTAACCAATCCTCATCGGACTGTGGGTCCATCTCACCCCTAAAAATGGGCGGCCTCTAGCGCTGGAACTCATGAAACATGCTCAGGAGGCATGCACTCTCTACTGCTGGGGCTGGTGGCATCAGTGGCTCAATGGGGAGTGGTACTGCTGGTGCCTCTGCTAAAAAAGGACCCTACATCGAGGCCTCATCGCTCGGTGGGCTATCTATTCGCACAACTCTTGGAACCCTGGATGGCTGTCTACATGGAGGCATCCTAAAAAGAAACAGGTGTGCCATGGTCAATAAGTCATACCTGGTGAGATGACTCAAGATATCATAAATAAAACTCGTGAAAACACACATGCAATCAGTGTTTTCATGCACGGAGTCGGAAATCAGAAGTCAGGGTCCTGATGTATGGATACGTTGGCCGCCGCACCAACACTGGACTCCCTGAACTGAAAACCACACTATGTACCTTAAACATTATTGCTTCACAAAAAAGAAAGATCGGAGTCATATGTTCTGCGATAGAACCTCCATTTGAAACCAATTTGTCACGACCCTTCCCCCGGGGCCCATGCTGTGACTACCCCAAGCTCGCCTTCCATAGGCCACGGGCTGGAGACTAGCACCAAAAGAGTAATTCCCTAGAATTGGGAAGGAATTTCCTTTATATAGAGTAACCTCACACAATAGAGAATGATCTGAATGAAAAACACTAAGTGTATCTATATACAAAAGAGTGATGAAAAGGTAAAGGGGGGTGGAAATACAATCCCAATAGGGAAGTACAAGTACAACTGAAAAGTAAAGAAGGCACAAGGTCGTCCTCTGGGGTTCCTACCTGAAGGGTACGTACAGATGGCCTCCCCAGCACTCCACATATGTCAGTCTCCTCTGTGCACCAAATCATCATAAGGTCCACCCCTGGGTACCGTCTAGTCCTGATACTCAGCCTCAGTAAGCTCTATCCGTCGTCTGCATCCAACACAACGAGGTGAGGGCATAGCCGTGTAGGGGTGAGTATAACAATACTCAGTAGGGACCCCGAGACCTTCAAGGTCTCTCAAAATCCAACAAGGATAAACCAAAAAGTATGAAGTCAACAGATAAACCCACTTAGGTATATTGCCAAACATATAACTAAGTTATCAGGCAATCCATCTCAATCATGAGGAAACACAAGAGTTACTGACTTAGCTCAAACAAGTATACAAATTTTGTAGAGAGTTAGTGATTATTAGATGTAGTCACTGATTCGCCTAAGTTTTCAGACCCACACAGGATTCAGGACCAGATGTTGGAACTATCAGACCCACATAGGATTCAGGACTAGTAGTTGGAGCTATCAAACAAAAACATGATCCTTGAATAGCTATTCTATCAGACCAACACATGATCTAGGAATAGAATTCAAAACTGTCGGACCAACACATCATCCAGGAACAACCGTCAGAGTTTTTGGACCAACACATGTTCTAGGACTAGTTATTCTATTGGACAAACACATGATCCCAGAATAGATTTCAGAACTATCGGACCAACACATGATCCACGGACAGTCGTCAGAGTACAGCTATCCACATGGTTTCCACAAAGCACGCTTGATTATGGGAGGGTCTTCTCCTCAAGCCAACTGTCGATACATCAACTAACATGAAGTCCCAAGTTGGTGTATCCAAAATATCTGTCTTTCCATAAGAAACTCAACATGACAGATGGTGCTTCAATTGGACGTACGATCTGAGAGTTATTGGCATTTTTGTTTCGAGGGGTATGGTTGGTTTTACGCTTGATCCAACATGGCCATACCCCAACTATGTCCAAATCTTGAGTGCGGTATACCCAAAGAACTGTATTGCTCGAAGATTTCTGTATCTACAGACGGTTCGTCAATTGGACACCCAAATCCCATGTTATGGGTGAAAAAGTGAAATTGGGTCAAATGGGTCTGGGTCCGGTCTGGACCAGTCGGACCGATCCGGCCCGACCCAGATTCGGACTGGGTTTCGAACCAGTTTTCAGGTCTGACCCGATTCTCCGATTTTGACCCGACCCGAGGGGGCGGCCCAACTCACGGAGGCGGCCCGACCCGCGCTGGGTCCGGCCCGACAGCCCGTGAGAGTCCACCCTAGTTGCGTCCAGGGGGAGTCCTCACCCCTGGTTCCCTAACAGCTTAGCCATTCGGGTAGGTGGAGCCAGCGCCAAGATGGCGCCAGTGTGTCATGCGGGACCCAGCAGGGTCCCGTTATTTCCAGCTGACCGAGCGGCCATTCTATTCCTCACGCGGTGCCGGTTGCCCCGCGCCTCTTCTGGCAGCCTGGAGGCTCGAGCCACCATACCTCTTCATGACCGTGATCGAGCCAGCCACTTCTGCACCACCACGGCCAGGGGCCGCAGGCCTCCTTCGATCCACCACGCGGCACCGATTGCACCGCTCCTTCCCAATCGACCCTACGGTTTGAGCCTCTGGTTTCTTTCGCGGCAGGCCTTATGTCGGCCACCGATTCACCATCGCGGATTCTCCTCCGGTAGTGCGGTTGCACCACCGCTGCCACACATTGACGCATGTCCATTCCATCTAATGGTGTTCTTTCTGAGAGTCAACGGACGAGCTCTGGTGGCCCGTTTTTCGTTCAAGAAAAAGTCGCACTCTCCTCTGGTCATTGCCTTTGATCCCCAGTCATTGTTGACAAGAGTCTCACATTTCGGTCTCATGCCATGATTAGTGACAAATCCGAAAAGAATGTGTAGGGGTCGGGCAATGTTTTTTAGGCCTTCTCCCTTCACGTTAGGGTGATATCAAGTGGCTTCAAATTCTAGACCACAATGGAAAACTAAGAACATGAAACAAATATCAAGCTTAAACCCCTAACTCGAATTCATTGTCATCGGAAAAGAAGATGAAGAAGTCGAGGATGACGTCGTCAATGTTTTATAGGGATGGCACTTCCTCCCTTGTTCTGGATGGAGATCAAGGGAGAAGTTTTTCTTCGTTGGCGGTAGAAGTCCTTCGTTGGGAGGAGCGTTCTTCATTGGAGAGAACAAGTTTCTCCCAATTTCTCCCCTCTTTCCAAGCTCTACCAAAAAGAAAAAGAGTGCCTCAAAAAAATAATAGATTTATCATATTATTTAGTTGGTGGAACACATTACAAAAAGATTCAAATTAAAGAATTATTTAGTCTAGACCCATTTAATCAATGTGGAGGATGGTGGCACCATTAAGTGGGGATCCTAAGAGGTTTCTCACCACTTAATGGGGAGTTAAATAGTTTAAGTGGTCTCGTGTGGTCCCCACCACATTAATCCCACATGAAAAGCTGTTTTAGACCTCGGGTGGGCCCCACCACTATAACCTCTCATGGGAGGTTAAGGTGTGCTGGCCCCCACCTCCAACCTCTTCATGGAAGTTTTAACCAACTAATAATAAAAATAAACCTACAAATTTAGTTTTATTTAATTTATTCAAAAAAATCCCAAAAAATATATTTCATTCTTGATCAACTACCATCAAGGTGAAAGTCTTCTTAAGCGAATACCGACGCTGCGAGTTCAATAGTGCCCTCAGATTTCAATTCCGAGCACCAGTCCAAATGTTAAAAAATCCCGCTCGTACATTTACTGAACATACCTAAATAAAAATTCAGAAATTAATTCTGGTCACTCCGGGCCTCGGAATCATGCACCATAAATTTTAACAAATTCGTAAAATTCCCATGTATTTTTAAAACAATTCCATGGGATTTCTGGGTTGTTACAAAAGACATGCTAAAAATTATCCAAAAAAATAGGAATAAAATATTTTTGTATTCCCCCATTATTTAGAGCATGATCGTCTATTTGAGTTATGAGGCAATCTAATCTACAATGAATGGTTCCTACACAACTAGCCTTAAGATGCCACTCACATTAGTGAATATAGATGCCTCCTTCTTAAGATAAAAAGTTAACTATCATCCAGTAATAATTGATATGATCCTGCTATATAACAAACTAATCCATACCATGAATCAAATTGAATACACTCATTTCCATCATGAATGATCCCTAAAATAAATGATAACCATCCATATAAAGATAAAAAGCCTTTTAATGTTTAATATATTCTGATGGAACTCCCAATGGTGTGTCAATGGTCATAACACCATCCAAGAATTCCACATTGAATCCCAAACCATTTATAAAAATAATGGATAAAAATTAATGTGATTCTCTTGTATCAAAAAAACACAAGAAAGGATAGATGATACAAGAATTATAAATCTAATAGTACACAAATGTACATCCACAACAACCAGAGTAGTCTACATAATGTATAGTTGACCAACCCCTCTACCCTGAGCTCCAACATGACTCCCTTGAGCTATAGCCTTTATTTGGTACTGTTGATCCTACACAGGGTTACCACATTCTCTTCCCTGACCAAAACTTCATGGGGAACTCTATATTCCTACTTGCTGAGGAGTAGTTTTTTCCTTCCAAAACATTTGGTGCTTTTTCTTGTTCCCATTCCACTACTCTTCTTCAAAATTCATCAACAAAACCTATTTAGGTGTCCTAATATGTCGTAAGTATGAGACTCCAAATCGAGGTATGTACACTGAGGCCATTGGTGGCCCATCATTCCACATTGATAGCACTATAATGGAACATGGTCCTGATATGGCTTCCCACATCCCTGAATGTTCTATCCACTACTACCTTTAAGAAAAGTATCACAACAATGATTCTTTCCACTAGAAGAAGAGTTCACAGTTTTCCTTGCTGAAACAAATATGCCACTGCTCGGGGCCTCTCTAATCTTCCCTTTCTGGATGATTATATTATTCATCACATCTGAAAATAATCATAGATGAAACATGTTCCCTTGTGACCTGATCTCTTAGTGAAGACCATTTAGAAATTGACTCACCCTATATATCTCTTCAGCTACCCAAGCTATTGCAAAGTATTATAGGTCATTAAAATGTTTAGAATATTATTGAACTAACATTACAACCTATTTTAGGTGAATGAACTCAATAGACTTCTCATACCTCAACATATCAGGATATAAATGGCTTAGGAACATCATCTCAATGTCCTTCTTAAATAACCCCTCCTACTATCCAAGCAACCCCAGAATGTCCCACTAATTCATGGCTAGTCCACGAAACATATGAAGTAAGATTCACCCTTCTATATATGGGTGACTAGAGAATCTTAAATATCATCTAGAATGACTCTATCCCAAACTCAGATGCCTGGGGGACTCCCTCCCTAGTGAATGTAGGTAGATACTACAGTTGGAACTCACTCATCTGCTCAGACAACAAAGGTATGGCGAGAACAGTCTCTCTTTCAAAGGATCTCATGACCCTACATAAGTTATCACAAATATGAACATATTTATGATCCTTGAGAGCTATAGGAAGCTCCAGTTCTACCACATTAGGAGTTTTGTGATTTCCACTGTCTTGATGATCAACTTGAATATAAAGATGAGGCATTATCTCTAAAAGAAAAAATACTCCTTAGAAAACTATGTACAGAAATATCAACCTCAACATTTGAAAGAAGAACCACTGACTCATGGTCTCTCTATGAATTCATTACAAGTGTTTATCCATGACATAATAGTTCATTTATTTCATTTCATAGATATACAAGGAATATTATATCAATATTTAAATACACATGTACATTTCCTAAAAAATATTTATGTTCCTATCATGAACAACACATGAAAATATATATCCCAATCTACCTATCATGATACATGAAAACTCATCCCATTACATACCAACCCATGAGTATAAATCTCAATAACCAATAACATCATGAAATATTTACCTCACACAACACGTGAATCACTAAGGGTGGAATAACATCAATTGTAACATGAAAACATTATAAACAACAATCCACCCATGGGAACTAAGATTTCCCCTCATAATTTGTTTTTCTAATCTCATGAATAATCTCATTACAAAGTTCATAATCATTTAGGAAGCCATAATACCATTCCAAAATACTGGATAAATAGATAAGAAACATGTACATCTTATACCACTTTGTAACTTCCCTGGATCTAGCACACTCTCATGTGGCGAAAATGGGTTGGTTACGAGACCCCAAGCATTCCTCCCCATAAGCTAGAGTATTTCTATTAGAATCAAGGGTGTGATGTGAATTGTTGGGATACAATACCCCCAATTTATAGAGTTGAAACATGGATGAATAATCATATTACAATAATAAATAAAAATCAGAGTGAAAAAATAATGAAAACGATACCATACTGTGCAAAACCAAACAATAAAAGGCAACTGAATATCCTAATGAATAATAAAGGAATAATGTAATTTCAAGATAGAATGTAACTAAATTTCATGATAGAAGTAAAATAAAATTAAATACTAACATACTCAATAAAGACTCAAAAGTACCAAGCCTCAACCCCATTTCGGTCTGTCCCTTGTACAATCCTGCATCCATGTAATTTTCTTTGGTACCAAATGGTGGCCTGAATACTGTGTGAGTATAAATTATTTGGTCAACACCACCATCTCTAAACATAACCAATCTCATAATCATTTCATTTAATAGTGAAATTAATAGGTGTGATAATTAAGTAAACTATTACATCTATACCACACCAACTTGATTCGACACCATTCTAGAATGGCTATGAGCATGTCTAACAACCAGGCCAACCCAAACCATATAAACATGGTAAAATATAACCTACCTTGTGTAGCGACTCGGGTTTTTTTGGCCCTGTCAGACTTTGGAATATTTCTACGAATAATTCCAGAGCTAGGCGCGAAGACGGCGTGCGATTTCGAGGCCCGGTGTGCCCGGAATTAATTTTATAAAAATATTAAGTATTTTTATACTATGCACATGGCGGGGGTGTGATATCTCCTAAACGGTAGCTCAGAACGGAAATCTGAGGGCACGGTTGCGTCCGGAACGTGCCTTTTACCCTAGGCGGGGTGTAAACTTTGCAGGTGCGGGCCTGCGGTGAGAAACGCCACCAGGGGCGTTTCCGTAAATAAGTGGCAAGTTAGTGTGCGAGCGTCGGCTCGAATAACTTCTGAACGGAGTCTCAGATGGAAAATCTGAGACCGTCGTTGCGTTCAGAACGGCGCGTTTACCCTAGGGGTGACCTTACTTTTGTTCGCATCGGGCGTCGGGTCCGAGGCGGGTTTGGCGCCGGCGGGCTGCTGATATAAATATCAGCGCCCCCCCCCCCCCTTTAACCGTTCTTCGCCGTTCTTCGCCGTTCTTCGCCGCCACTCTTCCGAATCGAGCTAACAGAGCGCCCACGAGCTCAGAATTCGACGGCGGACGTTCCAGGAGTGCGCAGCGGAAGCATTGGAGCGCGGATCTGAGGCAGAACGTCGGCGTTTCGCCCGTGAGGTAGGCGGTTTGAGTTTTAAACCCGATCCCGTTTTTACTGCTTTTTTCTATAAATTGAAGCCGTTGCAGTATAGATCGGGTCCCGAGGGTCGCGTAGACGCCTCCGGATCGCAAAACGGACCACCGGGGTGCCCCCGGCGGTCCGCGGAAGTTCCGCCGGTGCGGCACCGGCGTGGCGGCGCCGGAGGATTCCGGCAGCCCGCGGCGGAGCGCCGCCGGCCAGGGCGGGCCGGCGGCGGCGGCCAGTCCGGCCACTCTTCGCATACGGGGGTCTTTAAACCCCCGTATCTTGCACTCCGGGAGTCGGATTCGCGCGCCGTTTCCGGCGACGTGACCCTGACGACGAGGCGAACCCTCCGGTGTGGCTTCGAGGGTTTAAAGGTTCGGGATCGTGGCCCGGGAGCTAGAAACGTCGTAAAAAATAATATTATTTTATTATTTTACGACTTCGGGCCTTTGTAACTTCTACCCGGAGCGTCCGATTGATGTGCCGTCAGTGGCGTTGAGACCCTGATGGTACGACAGACTTTTTGAGATGGTTTCCGGGTGTTGTGTATGCGAATGGGGTGCGGGCCCCACGAGGCCGGGTTTTGGCGTTTGCGGAGAAACGCAGCTTTTGCACCAGGAGTCCGATGTTGGCAGATGAATAGTCGATCCTGTGTGTTTTTCCGAGAGGATCGCAATGGTGCGTTCCGTTCGATGAGTTTCAGAATCTAGGCGTGGGCCCCACTCGAGCTGGCCTTCGGTGAATAGTACCTTTTTCACCGGGTGTCCGTTTTAGATGAGCGAGTAGTCGATTCCGCTTGTTTTTCCGAGGGGATCGCCGTGGTGTGATTCGCTCGATGGGTTTCGGGATCGTTGTGTGGGCCACGCACGAGCTAGCTACGGTGAATAGTGCCTTTTTCACCGATGCTCCCTTTCGGGCGAGTAAACAGCCTATCCTGCGTGTTTTTCCACGTGGAACGCGATGGTGGCCTCGGTTTTGGCCTAAGAGGTGCGCAGTGTGGCGTTGTGGCGGGTCGCTCGGGTTAGCGACATTTGGACCAGCAGTGGTTGAGGGTTCTCCCTTGGTTCGTTCCTACGAGGGTTTGTGTGGTATCACAACCTTCATATGGGTTTGTGATCCTCTCGATGGGATGTTTAAACTGTTAGAGTTGTGGTATCCCTCCGGTGGGCCCGGAGCGGATCCTCTAGCATCTTTATCTAGATCAGGTTCTTGGTATCGCTGTGACCGCTTATTTACGGGCGGCGATCCCCTATCTAGCAGGTTAACCCCGTAGGGTTTGTGGAATCATCGGAAATATGATCCCCTACGCAGTGGGCCGTGCTCAGTAGGGTTGTGGCATCGGTGGGTATACGATCCCCTACTCAGCATGTGGTTAATAGTAGGGTTACGGTATTGTTGGCTATGCGATCCCCTACTCAGCGCGTGGTTTCGGTAGGGTTGTGGCATCGTCGGTTTGATCCCCTACATCGTGAGTTATACCAGATAGGGTTTTGGTATCATCGTGACCATCTTTATATGGACGATGATCCTCTATCTGAGTGTGGAGCTTCTGTCGAGTGCCAGATCGGGTTGTGGTATCCCCCAGCGGATCCTGGGTGTGATCCCCTATCTGTGAGAACTACGTATGCCAGATCAGGTTGTGGTATCCCCCAGCGGACCCTGGGAGTGATCCCCTATCTGAGAGCTACGTATACCGGAGTGGGTCTTGGTATCGCCCTAGCGGACCCTAGCGGCGATCCCCTCTCCGAGGCGTTTGGTGGTTATGTTGCTACAGTGAGGTTTCCTCAGAGATGCTATCCGACGAGCGTGGTCTCTCGGGTGAGCGTCTGTGATGTTTGCGAGTATCCTGATGGAGTGTATCTCTCGGATGGGTGTCTCCTAGTTGTGGACAGTTTCTGGTGATGAGGTTGGTACCTCTTGTGGCTTTGTGGCATGAGCTATGTATAATTGGATTGTTCAAGGTGTATATATGGGCATACACCTAAGCTGAGCAGAGCTGACTTGTTGTGTTTAGCCAAGGATGGTCACGAGAGGGAGTTTCTCTCTCGTCTGGGTTCCCTCTGGCTGGGTTGAGCGGACTATTTCCTTTCAGTTGCTCCCTTGGGTTTTGGGTTTTTGGGGTGCCTACTGAGTATGTTTATACTCACCCCTGCATGGGATTTTCCCGCACATGTTTGTGTCTTGTGCAGACCACAGGCCTTTTGACGGAGTCCCAGGAGGACCCGGAGCAGGCGGAGCTTAGTGAGCGAGTTGACCGGGGTGTTTACCGGAGCTGTGCCGAGGGAGCTTCCCGGCGGGTGTTTGTGGCAGCGTTCCCCTTCTTCAGCGTAGGTTGGACGCGCTTTGTAGTTTTATTTTGGTGGGCCCTGTTTTGCCCTTGTACTTTTGTTGTTGCACTCTGGTTTGGGATAGATTGTATGCATGCTTTTACTTTCCAGTTTCTTTATCTCTGCACTGTTGAATGGAGGTGTTTGTGGGTGCGTGTGTACAGGTACCTTAGTCTAATGCCTCCCTTGTGTGTGATAGCCTACTCGGCACTGGTCGCCATCCCCTGGCCTATTGGAGGCGGGCTTGGGGAGTCGCGGCTCGAGCCCCGTTGGGTCGGGTCGTGACAGAGTGGTATCAAAGGAGGTTCCACCTTTGGGATCTCAGAGCATAGTTGGTCTAGCTGTGAGTTTGGTTTGGGTTGCATAGCGGCAGTGTTAGGATGTTTCGAGTTCGGCTTTCAGGCCAGGGACTCCAGTGTTGGTGCGGCGGCCGACGTATCCATACACCAGGACTCTGATAACCTGCCTTTCGACTCAGGACATTCGTACACTGGTCGCAGGGACATCATGGTACATGCATCATATAGGACTGGGTTTTTGGTTTTTCCTTGTCCTTCTTGAGTCTTCTCTCCAGATATACTCTTTGACTATGGTGCGTCTTGAATGTATTTCAGGATGCCTCCACGACGACAGCCAGCGAGGGTTCCGCAGCAGGGTTGTGCTGACGACCCGCCACGTGTAGTGGCTGTGGAGCAGGGCGCAGGTTCTGAGGTTGCACCTCCAGGTGGTCTGCCAGTTGAGCCACCACCTGTCGAGCAGCTGGTTGTGCCGGCGGTGCAGGACGAGGTTGCACACAGGTTGAGTGCGCTGCACGAGTTCCAGAGGCAGCGACCTCTGAGGTTTCGGGGTGATCCAGACCCCCAGGCAGCTGACGACTGGCTCAAGGCAGTTACTCGAGTTTTCCGCCTAGTGAGGACACCTCCAGATCAGATGGTGGTCCTAGCGGCGAGCCTTCTGCATGGTTCTTCCGGGCGATGGTGGAGTTTGGTGATGCAGTCCCACGACGAGGAGACGCTCTCGTGGGCAGAGTTTGAGCGGCTCTTCAGGGAGGAGTTCTATCCGGTGACGCTGAGGTCAGTGCGGATCCAGGAGCCTCTGCAGGTTCGACAGGAGAGCATGACTGTGTCGGAGAACTCAGCGAGGTTTACAGACATGTCGCGCTATTCCCTGGATATGGTTCGAGACCCGTTCTTTAGGGCTCGGACCTTCGAGCAGGGCTTACGCAGGGATATCCGAGCAGGTGTGGTTTCCTTGTGCCTGCCCACCTATGCTGGAGTGCTGGAGCGAGCGCTGGTGGTGGAGAGCTTTCTGGCCGAGCAGATCTCTCCTGTTAGTGCTGGGCACACGAGAGCTGAGACTTCGTCGGTTGGATCTGCATCTGGTAGCCGACGACAGACTCAGGGGTCTGGACGTGGCCGACGTTTCAGGAGGCGACCCCAGGATGGAGGATCTGAGCCTCAGGGCTCACAGGGCTCGCATGCCAGTTTTGGTCAGCCGCAGGAGAGGCAGTGTTATGCTTGCGATGGTTGGGGACATCTTTCTAGAGATTGTCCGACCCGACGTGCTGCTGAGAGGGAGCTGGTCGATGGACCGCCTTGGCAGAGGCAGCGTCTCGAGCAAGGAGGTCCGTAGGGTGGCGGACGTGGCGGCGGAGCTGGTGCAGCGGGAGGCGGTGGTAGGCAGTACCAGTTGCCACCACCCCCACCCCCAGGTGGTCCACGCCAAGCCCAGGGAGCTGGTGGTCGAGGGCGAGGATAGCTGCAGGCCCTGGAGGTTGTTGACCCAGTGGCACCGCGGATGGATAGAGGTACGCCTTGTGTCCTTTCTACTTACTGCAGTAGTTTGTCAGACACTGTTTAGCGGTACTCTTTCCTTTTGTTGCTTGCTCGAGTTTTTCTCTGGGCGTTGGTAAGACCCTGTGTGGGTGTTTGTTGGTGAGCTCGCTGGTGTATGAGACCCAGTTGAGAGTCAAGTCGCTTTCCTTGTGCTTAGGGCTTTTCGAGGACGAAAATTTCTAAGGGGGAAAGGATGTAGCGACTCAGGTTTTTTTGGCCCTGTCAGACTTTGGAATATTTCTACGAATAATTCCAGAGCTATGCGCGAAGACGGCATGCGATTCCGAGGCCTGGTGTGCCCGGAATTAATTTTATAAAAATATTAAGTATTTTTATACTATGCACGTGGTGGGGGTGTGATATCTCCTAAACGGTAGCTCAGAACGGGAATCTGAGGGCACAGTTGCGTCCGGAACGTGGCGTTTACCCTAGGCGGGGTGTAAACTTTGCGGGCGTGGGCCTGCTGTGAGAAACGCCACCAGGGGCGTTTCCGTAAATAAGTGGCAAGTTAGTGTGCGAGCGTCGGCTCGAATAACTTCTGAACAGAGTCTCGGATGGAAAATCTGAGACCGCCGTTGCCTTCAGAACGGCACGTTTACCCTAGGGGTGACCTTACTTTTGTTCGCATCGGGCATCGGGTCCGAGGCGGGTTTGGCGCCGGCGAGCTGCTGATATAAATATCAGCGCCCCCCCTTTTAACCGTTCTTCGCCGTTCTTCACTGTTCTTCGCCGCCACTCTGCCGAATCGAGCCAACGGAGCGCCCACGAGCTCAGAATTCGACGGCGGATGTTCCAGGAGCGCGCAGGGGAAGCTTTGGAGCGCGGATCTGAGGCAGAACGTCGGCGTTTCGCCCGCGAGGTAGGCGGTTTGAGTTTTAACCACCGATCCCGTTTTTACTGCTTTTTTCTGTAAATTGAAGCCGTTGCAGTATAGATCGGGTCCCGAGGGTCGCGTAGACGCCTCCGGATCGCAAAACGGACCACCGGGGTGCCCCCGGCGGTCCGCGGTGGCGCGCGGCGGAGCGCCGCCGGCCAGGGCGGGCCAGCGGCGGCGGCCGGTCCAGGCCGGCCGGACCGGCCGGTCGGGGCCGGTCCGGCCACTCTTCGCATATGGGGGTCTTTAAACCCCCGTATCTTGCACTCCGGGAGTTGGATTCGCGTGCCGTTTGCGGCGACGTGACCCTGACGACGAGGCGAACCCTGCGGTGTGGGTTCGAGGGTTTAAAGGTTCGGGATCGTTTCCCGGGAGCTAGAAACGTCGTAAAAAATAATATTATTTTATTATTTTACGACTTCGGGCCTTTGTAACTTCTACCCGGAGCGTCCGATTGACGTGCCGTCAGTGGCGTTGAGACCCTGATGGTACGACAGACTTTTTGAGATGGTTTCCGGGTGTTGGGTCTGCGAATGGGGTGCAGGCCCCACGAGGCTGGGTTTTGGCGTTTGCGGAGAAACGCAGCTTTTGCACCAGGAGTCCGATGTTGGCGGATGAATAATCGATCCTGTGTGTTTTTCCAAGAGTATCGCAATGGTGCGTTCCGTTCGATGAGTATCGGAATCCAGGCGTGGGCCCCACTCGAGCTGGCCTTCGGTGAATAGTACCTTTTTTACCGGGTGTCCGTTTTGGACGAGCGGGTAGTCGATTCCGCTTGTTTTTCCGAGGGGATCGCCGTGGTGTGATCCGCTCGATGGGTTTTGGGATCGTTGTGTGGGCCCCGTATGAGCTAGCTACGGTGAATAGTGCCTTTTTCACCGATGCTCCGTTTCGGGTGAGTAAACAGCCTATCCTACGTGTTTTTCCGCGTGGAACGCGATGATGGCCTCGGTTTTGGCCTAAGAGGTGCGCAGTGTGGCGTTGTGGTGGGTCGCTCGGGTTAGCGACGTTTGGACCAGCAGTGGTTGAGGGTTCTCCCTTGGTTCGTTCCTACGAGGGTTCGTGTGGTATCACAACCTTCATATGGGTTTGTGATCCTCTCGATGGGATGTTTAAACTGTTAGAGTTGTGGTATCCCTCCGGTGGGCCCGGAGCGGATCCTCTAGCATCTTTATCTAGATCGGGTTCTTGGTATCGCTGTGATCGCTTATTTACGGGCGGTGATCCCCTATCTAGTAGGTTAACCCCGTAGGGTTTGTGGCATCATCAGAAATATGATCCCCTACGCGGTGGGCTGTGCTTAGTAGGGTTGTGGCATCGGCGGGTATACGATCCCCTACTCAGCATGCGGTTAATAGTAGGGTTACGATATCATTGGCTATGCGATCCCCTACTCAGCGCGTGGTTTCGGTAGGGTTGCGGCATCGTCGGTTCGATCCCCTACATCGCGAGTTATACCGGATAGGGTTCCGGTATCGTCGTGACCATCTTTATATGGACGATGATCCTCTATCTGAGTGTGGAGCTTCTGTCGAGTGCCAGATCGGGTTGTGGTATCCCCCAGCGGATCCTGGGTGTGATCCCCTATCTGTGAGAACTACGTATGCCAGATCGGGTTGTGGTATCCCCCAGCAGACCCTGGGAGTGATCCCCTATCTGAGAGCTACGTATACCGGAGTGGGTATTGGTATCCCCCTAGCGGACCCTAGCGGCGATCCCCTCTCCGAGGCGTTTGGTGGTTATGTTGCTACAGTGAGGTTTCCTCAGAGATGCTATCCGACGAGCGTGGTCTCTCGGGTGAGCGTCTGTGATGTTTGCGAGTATCCCGATGGAGTGTATCTCTCGGATGGGTGTCTCCTGGTTGTGGACAGTTGCTGGTGATGAGGTCGGTACCTCTTGTGGATTTGTGGCGTGAGCTGTGTATATCTGGATTGTTCAAGGTGTATGTATGGGCATACACCTGAGCTGAGCGGAGCTGACTTGTTGTGTTTAGCCGAGGATGGTCACGAGATGGAGTTTCTCTCTCGTCTGGGTTCCCTCTGGCTGGGTTGAGTGGACTGTTGCCTTTTAGTTTCTCCCTTGGGTTTTGTGTTTTTGGGGTGTCTACTGAGTATGTTTATACTCACCCCTGCATGGGCTTTGCCCGCACATGTTTGTGTCTTGTGCAGACCACAGGCCTTTTGACGGAGTCCCAGGAGGACCCGGAGCAGGCAGAGCTTAGTGAGCGAGTTGACCGGGGTGTTTACCGGAGCTGTGCCGAGGGAGCTTCCCGGCGGGTGTTTGTGGCAGTGTTCCCCTTCTTCAGCGCAGGTTGGACGTGCTTTGTAGTTTTCTTTTGGTGGGCCCTGTTTTTCCCTTGTACTTTTGTTGTTGCACTCTGGTTTGGGATAGATTGTATGCATGCTTTTACTTTCCAGTTTCTTTATCTCTGCACTGTTGCATGGAGGTTTTTGTGGGTGCGTGTGTACAGGTACCTTAGGCTAATGCCTCCCTTGTGTGTGATAGCCTACTCGGCGCTGGTCGCCAGCCCCTGGCCTATTGGAGGCGGGCATGGGGAGTCACGGCTCGAGCCCCGTTGGGTCGGGTCGTGACACCTTGGCACTATTTTGGGGTGTCTATGAGCATGTCTCACAACCATGCCAACTATAACATTATATCTAATGTTTAAATAACACAAATAATTTTCAAAACATTCTATATAAGTATTTAATAAATAAATCAAGGTTAAGACCAATATATATGAACTTTATCATGTGTTAGGGCCAAGCATGGTATATAATAATTCTAGCATGTCTCAGGGCCAATCACGGTATATAAGCATTTCAATATGTATCACTGGGAATAGCCCATTATATATGCATTTCAGTATTCCTTAGGTAAGAGAAAATTATATAATAATTTCATCATGTAAACTAGACCAACACCCCATATAATAATACTAATATTAAAACTAGGATAATACCCCATATAAGAATTAGAACATAGAAACCACAACACATGTCATAAAAACAAATATATATCAATACCACATCTTAAAGATCAATAATTAATAATGAAAATTACCATTTATCATTCAATTTCACATTTCATTTATACTTTAGTCATAAACCAACAACAATCCCATTTATCTCAATAAACAATCTAGGCCAACATGAATCTAAATAATGAAATCATCCAAAATAAATTTCAAGATTAACACACTTTAAACCATTAAAAAATTAATTTATAATCAAGGGTTTTCTAACCCGAATAGTAGCCAACACCCTGTTCCACATCCAATTGGATCCAAAGGTTTTCCATAGAATAATCTAATTTATCATTTAATTTATTTTCACATGATATGGTGGAATAATTAAAATTTTTCACATACTTGACAAAAATAGAAACATTGAGTTAAGGTTTATACCCTCACCATTAACTAATGATCAAAAAACACTTTTAGTAGGATTATTCACATGAAAGAAGGTGCATATGATCATAGGAAGGTTCCTAGATCATAAATGATGAAGATAAAGACAAAAAACTGTCACAATTAAGAGATTACTCTACAATGCGTGGAGAACAAATGGAGAGATGGGAAAAACTAACCAAAACCACTTACTAGGGATCAAATTCAAGATCATGATTTCTAGAATAAATAGAGGTGATCGAAAATTTATAATAAGACACCATAGGGATGAGAGGAAAAAGAAGCATGCGTGGTGAAAAGATAATCATCTATGCATCTCTATTTAAAATTGTAGGTCAAGAAATTACATGGCATGTAATTCATTTATACGTTATGAAATATTTTTTAGATATTTACAAAAAAACCCATCACCTTAGATTATTATTTAATTTTTTAAAAAATTATATATTTTATATTTTCTTACAAAATATGAAATCAGTTCATGGACTATATTTGTTTCATGAAATGTGTTTGGAATTGTTTACACGGTGTGTATTAACTTTACACAACATGTAATTTTTCTAAAGAAAACATTCACCCCCCGTTCCATACAAAAGGATAAGAACACCTCCAAATCCTTATAAACATTGAAAACCCCTTTTATAATTTTTTAACACATCTATACCCAAACTAAATTAATTTATAAAACTTGAAACCCCATACATTAATTCATTTTTCCCAATAAAGTCTCTTCATCTTCAAACAAGACTCAAACACCAAGGCTCAAATGAAAAAATAAGAGGGACATACCTAGAAAGGATGGTATCTTACACTCATAGAGGACTTCATATTATTTTAAAAAAAATCATAAAAAACATGACGAAGTGAAAAAAATGCACCCACTACATATGTATGTAAACCTTACAATCCAAGAATCATGGATTTCATTTACTTTCCCTCATGAGTAGGCATATTTTTAAGAACATTGTGTTTGATAATACATTTTTGGAAAGGACATGTATTAATCATTTTAATTAATAAATTTTAATATATTATATATAAATTGAGTGATGAAAGTAATCCATGGGTAGAACAATCAATATACTACTATAAAAAAAGGATGGGGTATGATTAACTTTAACAAAATGGTACATAATTTAAATCTATTATAATACTTTTATGTCACATGATGAAAAATATAACTATTTTCCTCTGTATATATACAGATTGATGAATCCCAATTCAAAATCCACTTTCATCCCATATCATGTGCTATAAAAGGATGTCTGTATAACGAAATATGGGATACTAATAGATGAAAACAAAAAAAGTGTGGGAAACATGTGCAAGTATGACCTAATAAAGATTTGTTTTTCTTTTAATCAATTTTATAGAACAATGATTACTTATTTTCTTTTATTTTTTATTTGACTTAGAAATAAGAATCATTATTAGCTGTACTAGATGAATAAATACGATCAGTGGACACGATGTGGCTAGAATTGTATGGTTTAATTAGAGGTAAAGGTTTTGGTGTGACAATCCAAACATGTTTAAAGAAAATAAAAGAACATGGGGAGAAAGATAAAAAATAAAAGAGATGCAGACCCAAATATCTTCTCAAGAAGAAAAATATCATTGGAAGTATGAGTTTCTAGAAAATGATATGGGTGGAAGAAAACCGAAGAAACAACTCAAGAATAATCACTTTGTGATGACCCCCTCCACCCCCAATTTCTTTGAGGTATGTTATTCCCCACAAAGAGTTGTATTATATGAGATAATCAATATTCAGATAAATGTTTCTATGAAATGTGAACCATGAAGATATTGATACATTTCTTATACATATATTCTATAGGGTTAAAATTATTATGACTTATATCAATCAACACCCACCCATCACATTGTTTTAATAGCTATCATGTACAATATCTATCAAGGTAATCTACAGTATAGAGAACATCAAACAAGTCATGTGATAATGGTGTTTAGCATAACTCATGAGCTGAGTGTCGAGCTACCTAATCGACTTGATGACACATATATCCATATAGTCAATAAAACAATTGGAACATTCATAGCATGTCCATCATATCTTGTAAAAACATTCCTACAATGAGGTATTGATTTAAAATTTATTTTTGATGAAAAACCTTTATCGGTTAATAAAAAAAATGCCTAAACTGATGAATTATATAATAGAAATACATTGGGAAAGGGTGAAACAAAAGGTTGAATCGAAATGATATAAAGGATCAACTAAAAAATTTAAAATATCTTAAAAAATTACATTTACATCACATGATCAATATTCACGTTTACTAACATTAAAGGTTTGTACAGATATAATGTTACAAAGTGGTAGTACTCAAATAGTTTATTTTCAAGAAAATATATATAAAGAATCCATTACATACTTCTTTTCTATTAATAATGTAAATGAAATCCTCATGTATGAGTGGTTATATGTTATAATTGTAAATGTATACATGTGGTGCGTTTTTATGATTTTATCCTAATTGATGATCTACTATGATAATTATGAATAAAAAAAATTACTGTTTTTATGGTGTATATATCAGTATTATTTCAAGGGAAATACATAGGAACCTTAATAAGGACTCATTCATCCTCACAACACATCTAGAAAAAAAACAAAATGCAATTATCTAAAATTTGAGAAATAATGGAAAAACTGACCGCAATGTTTGAATGAAAAATTACAGATGAAACAATATCCTTATTTCCAATGACGCCTGTGTAAAACTCTAAAATTATCCACATAAAATATATATTCATTCTATTTATTTATTATTGTATTTATATTTTTTAGGAATCATTTGGAAATCAATTCAGTCATTAGATACTCCAATGATTTATTTTCGAGATTCAATGCATGGATACCCAACAAACCAACCACACATGATGAAATTTGTTAGTTTTTAATAAAATAAATCCAATGTCTTATAACTAAACATCAAGTTATATATTGTATATTATATCTTAATGTGAAATATTTTAAGATAGGGCGATGTTTAAATATCATGAAAATCATGGCATGAGTACAATCCATGCATAAAATGATCCTGTTGACTTCTAGAAGAGGATAACTATTACCATATATATAATAAGATTTCACTATCAAAACACATATCAAAACAAATTACTTATTTTTATTAATTTTTATATAGTTTCCGAAATAAACCAATGTAAAATATTTTCATTATTATGTTTGTAAATTTATGAGAGATATCATATACCATCATAAAATAGCATCCCCAAAGAGGTGTTTTCGAAGATAATAACTGTTCCATTTAAAATATTTATCAATATTTATTTATTTATATTTTTTAAGTACTACCATGACTATAGAAATTTCTCATATTCACAAGACAAAATATATTTATTTAGAAATGAAATGGAAATAAACCCAATGTTAGAACTTACACATATATCATGAATATTTGAGTTCCAACTACTTATTTAGTTTATTTTATCATCATTTTATCTACTTTATTTAGTTAATTTTATCCTATTTTTTATTTGATAATTATTTTGTTAATTTTCATTAAGATCACAAAGAAATGAATTTTTCAACATGGATGATTCACTAATGAACTATGATCATGCACAATAGGATAAAAATACATGGTGGAATTAACTATACCTCAATTATATACACGGTGTACACATTATGAATCAAATTGTGTGGTTTCAGTTTAAAATTGAAATATTATTAACCAAGGGTTTGGTATTTGTGTTTAAATTATTTCTTTATATTATAAATAACATAAAAATGTTTCTTTGTACAAGTGGATTCTTTTCCATTCAACTCTCAGTAATAAGCAAGAAAAGGGAGAACATTGGGCTTTTAGATGGGATGTTTCTGGCAACATGGTGTTTCTTATTCCATCAAAATGGAATAGTTCTCTATTTTATTGCTTGTTGTAGATATTTGGATACAAAATAAACATCACATACTCAATCATACAAACATAAATATGTTACAAAGTGCACTCGATATGACATTAATTGAACTTTTTTAGTTTGTAATTTATATTTTAGTTCAATACACACATCGCATACTCAAAAATATGAAGAGAAACTCATATTGTTTTTATAATTTTTTAAAATGAACAATAATTCATTTTTTATGTATAGGAATGAGTCTCACCTCAATCAGATAAATGTTCTGACTATTTTGACTCCAAGTGAGTCTTTTTATTAAAAATTGTCATTTTTTTCAGTGAATAATTGAAGTTACATAATCAAAACTAATAAAATGCCTTAGAACTATTTTTATACATGATAAAAATGGTATATACCAGATAAGCTTGGAGCCGGTGTAAACCGGTCCTAATAAAATTAAATAAAGAAAGAAAGTGAGAAGAGTCAAGCATACAGGGGAATATTACAAAAACGAGTGTGCACCACCCCGCACCTATCTGCCTCCACCAGTGGGGAAAAATAGTCCGGGGTCATAAAAGACCACACCTATCCAGTATCAGTGAGTTCCTGAGTGTGTCCAAGTGTGTATTTTTATTTAAAATTGACATTAATTTTACTAAAAAAGAAAAGTGACGTACACAAAGCCAATAAAATATATTTTTATTGGATTTATAATTTAGTAAAATGATACATAAGTCATTATTAATGTGTAGTAATTATTTTCACCTCAATATGTTGCACGGTGTGTCTGGTAAGACTCCATGTGTGCCCATTTATTTAAAATTGACATTAATTTTCATAAAAAAGGAAATTGGCTTACCCAAAATTATGACTGTATATTCACATTATTTTTATTCTTTAGAAAAATGATCTAGAAGTTATTTTTGACATGTAGGATTCAACATCACCCAAATATTGTACATGGTGTGGCTGATATGACTCCAAGTGTGTCTTTTTATTTAAAATTGACATTATTTTTTGTAAAAAAGAAAAATGACACACTCAAAATAGAGAAAAACCATTTATATTTTTTTTATACTTTAAAAAAATTATCCATAATTCATTTTTGATGTTTATGCAACAAAATTTCCTCAATATGATACATGGTCTTCCCGGTATAACTCAAAGTGTCTGTTACCAATTTAAAATTGACATTTTAGTTCAATAATTCTGTCACTCACCAAAAAACAAGAAAAAAAATTTGATTGTTTTGATAATTTTCTAAATTAATTCATAAGAAATTTTTGTTGTGGGAATTAGTCACATGTCAAATTTACACATAATGTTACCAGTATGACTCAATGTTCATGTTTCTAATGTTAAATGACATTTTAGTAAGAAACATAAATGACATACTCAAATTCAAGAAAACACTTTCGTATTGTTTTGATAGTTTAGTAAAATTATTTACATGTGATTTGTTATGTTTAGGGAAAAACCACACCTAAATATGACACAAAATGTTTTGGATATGACTCTATGAGTTTCTTTTTATTTAAAATGGACATTAATTTTAGTAAAGAAGAAAAGTTAAATACTCAAAACTTAGAAAACACATTCATATTGTCTTGATACTTTAAGAAAATGATACATAAGTAATTTTGGATATGTAATAATCAATCAAATATCAATCTAACACATGGTGTAACCGATATGACTCAAATTGTGTCTTTTTTAAAAGGAAATTGATTTTATTGAAAAGGACATGTGGCATACTCAAGACCAAGTAAAGGAATTTATATTCTTTTGACACATTATTAAAACAATACATAAGTCATTTTTGATATGTGGGAATCCACAACACATCAATCTAATACACCATGTTCCCGATATGATGCCACATGTCTCTTTTTATTTAAAATTAACATTATTTATAATAAAAATTGCACGTGACATACTAAAAATCAAGGAAACCCATTTATATTTTTTGAAACTTTATTAAAAAGATACATAATTAATTTTTGACATGTAGTAATCATATTCACCTCAATCTAAAATACAATGTGTATGATATAACTCAAATTGTCCACTATCTGTTTAAAATTGATAATTTAGTTCAACAAGTGTTTCATTAATTAAAAACCAATAAAATGTGACTGATGGTTTTTATAATTTAATAAAATCATTCATATGTCATTTTTTATGTGTAGGAATCAGTATCACATCAAACCAGCACATGATGTGATAGATATTAGTCAAAGTGCTTGTTTCCTATTTAAAATAACATTTTAGTAAAAAAAACACAACTGGCATACTCAAAACAATGAAAATTCATTCATATTGTTTTTATTATTTTTAAAAATGATCCATAAGTCATTTGTGACATGTAGGAGTCCCCATCCCCATAATCGGATGCATGGTGTCAATGTTATGACTCTAAGTATTTCTTTTTATTTAAAATTGATAGTATTTTAATAAAAATGAAAAATGACATACTCAACACCAATAAAATTCATACATATTGTTTTGATAGTTTTGGAAAACAATACATAAGTAATTTTTTATGTTTAAGAATGAACCACAACTCAATCTCGCGCATGGTGTGACCACTATGACTATATGTATGTCTTTTTATTTAAAATTTACATTAATTTTAGTAAAAAGAACAATTGATTTACTAAATATTGAGGAATAAAATTTATATTGATTTACTAATTTATGAAAAAGATCCATAAGACATTAATGTTCTTTTGGAATCAACTACACCTAAATCTGATACAAGATGTGCCTAGTATGACTCAAATGGTCTCTTATCATTCTAAAATTAACATTTTTTTCCAAAACGTGTGTCACCCCCTGAAAAGAAAAAACAATAATTAGATTGTATGGATACATTACGAAAATGATTCATAAGTAATTTTTGATGTGTAAAAATTAGTGTCACAAAAAACTGATAAAAAATGTGATCAATGTGACTCAAAGTTCATGTTTGCAGTTTAAAATGACATTTTAGTCAAAAAACTGACATACTCAAGACTAATAAAAACATATTCATATTATTTCAATACCTTAGTAAAATGATACATAATTCATTTATGATGTGTCTAAATTATCCGTATTTCAATATGATGCATAGTGTGACCGGTGTAACGTCCCAGTTCCAGAAGCCACCTAGAGGCGCCCCGTACCCAGTTGGTAACAAGACCTCAAGCGCATTTCCCCAAATTCTAGAGGCTGCCGACTAGAAGTAAGAGCTTTGGGTGTGATAGTGGAAAAACGTTTCCCTAATTAGTAGAGTACACAACAGAAGACAAACAAATATATAGCAGTAGAAACCATAACCATCATACAAGAGTAAATGATAAACAGCGGAATACTAGCAGTAAACAAATGGAGCACGCACACATGTATATAAAATGATGCATGATATATATGTCTAGGAAAACAGCCAAATAAGTCACAATTTTGAATACAACACTAAACAGAAGTGAAAAAGAAAACATGTAAAACTCCTCAGCATCGCAAGCCACAGCTTGGTCCCGTGCTCTCCAACTCCACATCAAGTCAGGTACCTGAAGTATAAGGGCGCTTGTCGTTATCTATACCTGCGACCACATAATCTGTTTGGTCCCAAAAGAAAGACCCAAATAGGGTGTGAGACAAAGTCCCAATAGGAAACCACCCAAAGATCTGTGCCTAACACTTAGTGAATATTTGGCAGGTAAAGTATAGTAAGCAGTAAACAAGAAGCAGTAAACAAGATAAAACATAGCAGTAACAAACCACATTCTCTAGCATATAATCTACCAACAAGAAACAGCCACTCAAGCAAATAGAACAAAAAGGTATCCTCCGGGTTGTTCTCACAGTCTAACCCCTAAGGCTCAACCTATAAGTACTAGCAACCCTCTGGGAGGAACACAAAGTCTCACCCCTCCGGTTCAACTAAAGAGTAGACTCTCTGAGGAAGCACTCACCGTCAATCCCCCCTATAGTCTCGTATCATGCTAAAGGCTCTCAAGAGAAGCACTCAATGTAAATTCCCTATGTGGCCCACGTCGAGGATATATAGACTCTCTGAGGAAGCACTCAACGTCAATTCCCCCTATGGTCTTTCATTGTAAATTAAAGACACTTTAGAGAAGCCCTTACGTCCATTCTCCCTATGGTCCACTACACTAGGTTCTCACAGCCCTGTGTAAAATAAACATGCACAGCGTGTGTATCGGCCCACGTAAACCTCAAGAACTACTTGGATATCATTCTAAGGCACAACAACAATAAATTACATCTATTTCACTATCCTACAACTAGGAATGGCAATGGAAAAATTCTGAACAAGCAAAACAGGCAAGGTGAAACATCCAGAGCACAATACAATTTACCTTATTCACAAACAATTACCACTAATCAAGAAATCAAGCATAGGAGGCAACAATAAGGGAAAAACAGGAAACATGCAATACCCCGTTCAATGTTATTGGTGGAATTTGCACAAAATATTCACATACTTCCTACAGAAAGGCACAAAACACCTATCTCGATGCTAGGATATCGATATAAGTGAACCTCAATGATTTATTCTCCTTAGAACGTCGAATATCTGAGAAAATGTCCAAAATTATCAACCCACGATAACTTGAAAATGAGGAGGAATTATGGAACAAGGCTAAAGTAGAAGAGAGAGCTTACCGAGGTGATCCCAATGCAATCGAAGACGGCTAAAACGAAGATCGGGCAGAGGCTCAGAAGCTCGAGGAAGAATCATGGTTGTACGGGTCACTCTCGGACAAAGAACCTGAAGATGGAGAGTGTTCTATCTGTCAGGCACGACCTCAGTTTGTTTAATGAAAAAAAGAAAATGCACGGCGTGTACTTATGGGGTACATGACATCTACTCTATTTTTCCATACTCCACTTCAAGCGGCCTCCACATCACCCCTACACACTGTGTGTGTGGCCCAGACATGGCCAGCACACGGCTTGGTGCGACAAGGGAGTACATGGCGTGTACTTCAAAATTTACCAGAAAACCCCACTTTTCTCAAAAACACCAGGAAAAGAAATACATACCTGAAAATGAAGATCCGTGTTCTTACAAACTTCCCCCCTTAATGAATTTCATCCCTGAATTTCCCTAATGAGGCGGAGAAGGAGAACCCTTGAACAGCTCCACCCACTGTGATCGTACATCAGCCTCCCTTTCCCAGGTCTTGTCCTGTACTCTCCCGTGCTGCCATAGCACCCGTACTAGAGTAATAGACCACCCAAGAAGAACCTTCATACTGCGATCGACAATCCGGATCAGATTCTCCACAAACAATGCATCTGCTTCAAGCTCAACCTCCTCAGGCTGAAAGACATTAGACGGGTCTGAGTAGTAATGTCGGAGTTGAGAGTCATTGAAGATGTCGTGCATAGCCTGGTACCTTTGAGGTAACTGCAACCGATAGGAAACCGGTCCTACTCTCACCAATACCTCAAATGGCCTGACACACTGTGGTGAAAGTTTACCCTGTCTCTGAATCCTTTTGTGTCCCAACCTGGGTGCGATACACAGGAAAACCTGATCCCCAACCTCGAACTCTAGAGGTTGTCTCTGCTAATCAGCATAATACTTCTATCGGGACTGTGCTGTAGCCATCCTCTTCCAAATCAACTCTATCTTCTCTGAGGTCTCTTGAACAAGATGAGGTCCTAGCAAAGCTACCTCTCCTACCTCCATCCAATATAAAGGTGATCGGTATGGCCTACCATACAAATCCTCATAAGGTGCCATCTGAATAGTCACCTAAAAACTGTTGTTGTAGACGAACTCCACCAGAGGGATATAATCTCCTAAGAACCACCAAAGTCTAGAGTGCAAGCTCAGAGCATATCCTCGAGCACATGGATCGTACGCTCAGACTGTCCATCAGTTTGGGGTTGGTATGCTGTACTCAGAATTACCTGTGTAACCAAAGCCTTCTGAAGTCCCTTCCAGAACCGAGAAGTAAAGCTTGCGTCGCTATCCGAAACAATGGAGTGGGGGACTCCATAGAGATGCACAATTTCTCGGATGCATAACCATCCCAGATCATCCACACTGAAGGTCTCCTTGATCAGTAAGAAGTTTTCAACCTTCGTAAGCCTGTAGACGACAACCCAAACAACATATTTCCCTCGAGGAGACCTTGGAAATCCGATCACGAAGTCCATCACGACATCGTTCCACTTCCACTCGTGAATTGGTAACTTCTGTAAAAGGCCTGCTGGTCGCTGATGCTCCGCCTTCACCTGCTGACAAGTGGAACACCTTAAGACGAAACCAGCAAGATCCCTCTTCATACCTGGCCACCAATACTGGCGATGAAGATCTCGATACATCTTGGTGACTCCGGGACGAACTGCCCAAACTAAGGAATGAAAACCACACATTATCTCCTCGCGTATGTCTGCTGGCACCCATACGTGTCCCTAGAAATGAACGATCTCATCCTCGCCCCCTATCTATCCAGTAAGAGGGTCCTCTCCTGACACACTCTCCCGCAAGACTAAGCCTTCTGAGTCTGATAGCTGCCTCATTCGTACCCGATCAAGAAGCGTAGAGGTAAAAGCTATAAAAGATAAGAATGTCTGTCCCTGTCTATCGTGCACCTCCAGATACATCTCAGAGAAAAGAGCCATAAGCTGCCACTCGCTGCTAGAATCCTGATCATCCTGAATAAAAGTTTTCCTACTCAAAACATCTGCCACTGCGGTGCCAAGGCTGACACGACTGGAGGATCGGCAGGAAGTCCCGAATCAACCATATCCGATGTCTGATCACTGCCTGACAACTGACGTACAACCGGGGGGACATCTCAGATGCATAGCTCTGAAAGATCAAAAGCATACCATAGATCAGGAAAACAAGGATAGAGAACAAAGGAGTACAAAATATAAATAGGAGAAGAAAAAACTCAAGAATTTCAAAACATAGCTACACGGTGTGTATAAACTCTACACGGCGTGTACTTAACTCTCTTCCCCTACCCCTGTCTCCTTTCATGGATAACCCACACGGTCTTCTTAAACTGAGACTACATGACATGTTCACTATGGACACAACATGTTGTGGACAAGGTTTCCATGACCCATGTTGTTAGTTACACGGCCGGCTACACGGCTGAGACTACACGGCGTGTTCCGAACACACACGACGTGTACTTGAAGATTTTCTCGACCCATGTTGTTGGAGACACAAACAAGTACACGAATTACCCTTAAACGGCGTGTTCCAAACAAACACGGCGTGTATAGGAGGAGAGAACACTGACCTATGTTGTTCATGACACAACCGGGTACTGAGAATAAGGATACACGACATGTTCTTACACAACACAGCGTGTATGGCACGAGCTTACCCAACCCGTGTTGTTAGTTACATGGCCGAGTACTGAGAACAGGGATACATGGCGTGTTCTTACACAACACGGGGTGTATGAAATGAGCTTCCTTGACCGGTGTTGTTAGTTACACGGCCGGGTACACAACTTACTACTACATGGTGTGTATAAACTCTACACGGCATGTTCCTGGAGATTTTTGACAACCTAAATTTCTGCTAACATGGTTAGTGACATGGCTTTAAAACTACACGGAATGTTTATATAAGGTACACTCTGTTTATTCTGGGTTTTTTCAGGCAGTATCTCTGAAACTGCACCGAATCCCAGAAGACAATGAAAAACGAGCAAAGAGGTGCCAAATTACAATCTGTGAGAGCCCATACTCCCCACGAATCAAAGCATGGCATCCAAAACAGTCACATATAAGGAAAAACAGGTCAATGATTCACCAATTTCTGATTCAAGAGGGTCAATAACACCTCAAGAACCAAAAATTTGTGTTCATTTAAGCAAGTTACCAAACAAAAAACCTTTCTATCAAACTATAGAGATTCCATCAAAGAATCTATCACAACAACATGCATGATCTACACAAATCCTATCAAAAAAACATGGAATTTCTAATTCACCCTTGATGGCATGGAAATAATGAATGGAATGTGATTTCTAACAAGTTCCTATATGATGTATGAGATGGCATACCCTCATCTCATCAGGATGCGACAGAAATAGAACCTGAATAGCAAAAACAGTAATAATACAAAACACGTGAATCACTCTAGGTGAAATCAAATCAACTGTAACATAACAAAACCAGAAAACTGTAATAAGCGAGGTAGATTGGATTTTCCCTGTACATGGGTTCGCTACTCCCGAGTATAGCTTAATACCTAGTACCGAATCCATCCTATCACTAGCTAAAGGCTCCAAACAGTAATCAAGAGAAAAAAAACGCCTCTGATAATACTTTGTAACATCCCGGTTCTAGAAGCCACCCAAGGGCACCCCGTACCTGGTTGGTCACAAGACCTCAAGCACATTTCCCCAAACACAAGAGGCTGCCGGCTATCAATGAGGGCCTTGGGTGTGATAGTGGGAAACTATGACCTCATTTTCAGAGTACATAGCGGAAGAAAAACAAATAGATAACAACGTAAACCATAAACATCATACAAGAGTAAACGATAAATAGAGGAAGACTAACAGTAAACAACTAGAGCACGCAAACATGTATATAAAACTATGCATGATACATATGTCTAGGAAAACAGCCAAACTAGTCACAATGCTAAATACAATACTAAACAAAAGTGAAAAAGAAAACAGGTAAAACTCCTCAGCATCACAAGCCACAGCTTGGTCCCGTCCTCTCCAGCTCCACAGCAAGTCAAGTACTTGAAGTAGAAGGGTGTTTGACCTTATCTATACCTGCAACCACATAATCTGTTTGGGCCCAAAAGCATGACCCAAACAGGGTGTGAGACAAAGTCCCAATAGGCAACCACCCAAAGATCTGTTCCTAATAGTCAGTGAATATATGGATGGTAAAGTACAGTAAGGAGTAAACATGAAGCAGTAAACAGGATAAAACACAGTAGTAACAAACCACAGTCTCTATCATATAATCTACCAACAAGAAAATGCCACTCAAGCAATTAGAACAAACAGGTAACCTCTGGGTAGTTCTCATAGTCTAACCCCTAAGGTTCAATCTACAAGTACTAGCAACCCTCTGGGATGCACACACAGTCTCACCCCTCTGGTTCAGCAAAAGAGTAGACTCTCTCAGAAAGCACTCACCGTCAATCCCCCCTATAGTCTCGTATCATACTAAAGGCTCTCTGGGGAAGCACTCAATGTCAATTCCCCCTGTGGCCAGTGTCGAGGATCTACAGACTCTCTGAGGAAGCACTCAACGTCAATTCCCCCTGTGGTCTCGCATCGCAAATTAAAGACACTCTGGAGAATCCCTTACGTCCATTCTAGATATGGTCTACTACATTAGGTTCTCACATCCCTGTGTAAAATAAACATGCATAGCATGTGTATCAGACCAAGTAAACCTCAAGAACTACTTGGATTTCATTTTAAGGAACAACATCAATATAGTACATCAGTTCCACTATCCTAAAACTAGGCATGACAACTGGAAAAATGCCGATCAAGCAAAACAGGAAAGGTGAAACATCCAAATCACAATACAATTTACCTTATTCACAAACAATTACCTCTACTCAAGCAATCAAGCATGGAAGGAAACAACAAGGGAAAAACAGGAATCACTCAATTCCCCGTTCAAGGGTATTGGTGGAATTTGCACAAAATATTCACAGACATCCTACAGAAAGGCAGAAACCATTTACCTCAATGCTAGGAGATCAATATAAGTGAACCTCGATGATTGATTCCCCTTAGAATGTCGAAGATCTGGGAAAACGTCCAAAATGATCAACCCAATATAACTTGAAAACGATGTAGAATAATGAAACAAGGATAAAGAATAAGAGAGATCTTACCGAGGCGATCCCAACACAATCGACGGCGGCTGAAACGGATATCGGACGGAGGCTCAAGAGCTCGAGGAAGAATCGTGGCCGTATAGGTCACTCTCGGACGAAGAGCCTGAAGAAGGAGAGTGTTCTGTCCATCAAGTGCGACCCCGGTCTGTTAAATGAAAAAAAATAAAATACATGGTTTGTACTCTATTTTTCTGTACTCCGCTTTAAGCGGCCTCCACATCACCCATACACACCGTGTGTGTGGCCCGGACACGACCAACACATGGCCTGGCACGTTTAGGGAGTACATGGTGTGTACTCAAAAAGTACATGACGTGTACTTCAAAATTTTCCAGAAAACCCCACTTTTCTCAAAAACACCAGGAAAAGAAAGACATACCTGGAAACGAAGATATGGGTTCTTACAACCCGTACAACTCCAAGTGTGTATTTTTATTTAAAAATGAAATTTTAGTAAAAAAACACCAATGACATGCTCAAAAATGATAAAACACAATCATATTGTTTTTAAACATTAATAAAATGATCAATAAGTTATTTTTGATTTTTAAGAATCATCCTTACCTTAATCCAATTTATGGTGTGTCCAGTATGAATCAATGTATCCATTATTAGTGTAAAGTTGACATTTTATTCAAAATATTTGTCACTCACTAAAATCTAAGAAAATACACTTGTATTATCTTGAAACATTAGAAAAATGATTCATAAATTATTTGTGACAAGTATGAATTATTCTCACATCAAACTGACACACGATGTGTCTTGCAAGATTCAAAGCGGATGTTTGTAGTTTAAAATGACATTTTAGTAAAAAAGATATGTGGCATACTCAAAATTGTGAAAAATAATTTGGAATGTTTTGATACTTTAGAACAATGATAAATACATTATTTTTGACATGTAGGAATTATCCCCGCCTCAATTTGATGTACAATGTGACCGGAATGACTCTAAGAGTGTCCATTTCATTAAAATTAACATTTTATTAATATATTCTTTCATAGTTATGCTTAATTTATTTCATTATAGAGTTTCTAACATAAGAACTATTTTTTTATAGAGGTGGATTATTTTAATTAGATCATGGTGGTTTTTAAAGAAACTGGTATCATGATTGGGTTTTTCTAAGTGGGGGCCGCGAGTGCCAACGATGATGAAACATTGATGTTTTTAAACATTTCTGAAAAATAATTGCAAATATAATTATTCAAAACATTGTTTAAATTTTATATAATATAGATTTTTTTGTATTTGTAATGTAAATGTCATTTCAATTGAATTATGAACTTTCATACAGGAATATTTTTATATTGGTATATACAAGTGTATTTGTTGCAGTGTGTTGTTATTAAAATAGCACATTTTAGCAGTAGGGCCTTTATTAGTGATATTTATATCACTGATAAAATAACTCCTTTATCAGTTCTTTTCATCAATGATAAAGGTCCCACATTACAACTATTTTTTTTGCATGGATAAAGCGATCCAACCCTTTAATGGTGTTGAGTACAATAACATTTTTTAGCAATGTAAATGCCCTTTTGGGAACTGTTAAAGCACTGAAATGTGGTAGTGGGAAGTTCCATGAAATGAATTCAAAAAAATAGAAGAGAAAAATGGATAAACACAAATTATTATCATGGTTTAGGAAGGGCCCCTGATCTCCATGGGAGAAAGGGTAAAATTTTATTTATTTCACTTTGGGTGAACATCATAGGATCATACACCATTTCATTTTCCGAAGATTGGAATTGAATTTTATTGTAGGAAAAATTCAATGCACAAGCGTTATTTTCTAACTTCATATAACCTTATATTATGTTGTCAGCAACTTCCACCATGTCAGCTACTTCAACGGTCTAAGGTGCCACCTGAGTTTGTTAATAGTTGATGAAGGTTTTCACTATAGTCATTTCAAACCAAAAATGCTTCTTTCTCCTATAATTGAGATTTTCCCCACAAATGGGTCATCTCTTGAGAGGAACCACACTATAAAATTATTCATTAAATATGTACTCACGTTCAAAACATGAATAAAATCCTTCACATCATGAGATGAATCTTGTGGTCTTTTATAAAATTTTATTCCATTTTCATTAGCTTTGTAGCATAAAGGAATCATCGGGGAATAAAAACCTTCATAAAAAATTACATAAAGCACAATGCATGTCTATTTTCATATTTCATGCAATATATTTACCTAATCTGTCATACATTTCACCACCACAGTTTGACCATTTAACAGTGCCCAAAAATGAATTTATTAACACTAGAAAGGCATATGTTTCTTTAGTAATATTAAAGTGGGGCCTTTATCAACACTAAAAAAGATCTAAAAAGATGTTCTTTTATCATTTCTAGTTTAGTGATGATAAAAGACAGACTTTCTCAACTCATTTTTAGTACTTAAAAAGGGAACCCTTTATCAGAACTTTTATTAGCACTGGCAAAGGGTGGCCTTTATCAGTTCTTATAATAGCATTGATAAAGGCTCTACTACTGTAGCATGCTGTCTGAATAATAGCACACTGTAGCAAATAACCATGTATAAACCTATATTTAAATAAACCTATATGAAAATAAATAATTTAATTGAAATAAATATTACATCAAAAATACAAAAATACACTATTATATAAATTTACAGAAATATTCTTTATAATTTCACTTTCAATACTATCCACAAACATTAAAAAACATCAATGTTTGATCCTATTTGGAACCCATGATCCCCTCTCAAAAAAACCCAACGATGGTATCCGATTCCAAAAAAACCTCCCCAACCTGATAAAATTAATCCACCTATTTATGAAAACAAATATGATGTTTGTAATACTATAAATAAATAAATTTGACATAAATATAAAATAATTCATTAATGAAATGTCAATTTTAAATAAAAAGACACACTTAGAGTCATAAAGGCCACACCATGTGTCAAATTGAGGTGGGGAAAATTCCAACATGTCAGAAATGACTTATAGATATTTTTAACAATGTATTGAAACAATATGAATATGATTTCTTAGTTTTGTGTATGTCACTTTCCTTTTTTACTAAAATTTCATTTTAAACTACAAACACACACTTTTTTCCAAACTAGTCACATAATGTGTCAGTTTGATGTGAGAATAAATTTTACACATCACAAATGAATATTTAATTGATTTCCCATTGTTTCAAGACAATATGATCACATTTTCTCTATTTTCAGTGAGCAACAAATGTTTTGAACTAAAACATCAATTTTAGATTAATAATAAACACTTTGAGTCATTCCAAGAACACTGTATATTAGATTGAGATGTGGATGATTCTTACATATCACATATGACTTATGAATAGTTTTCATAATGTATCAAAATAATCCAAATGTGTTTTATTGGTGTTGAGTATGTCAGTTTTGTTTTTTACTAAAATGTCAATCTTATATAAAAAGACACACTTGGAGTCATATTAGTCAAAACACCTGTCATATTGAGGTGTGTTTGATTCCAACATGTCCCAAATAACATATGGATCTTTTTGACAATGTTTATGAAAAGTATGGATTCATTTTCTATGTTTTGAGTATGTCACTTGTGTTTTTTTTCTAAAATTCCATTTTAATCTGAAAACATATAGTTAGGGTTAAACCAGTCACATTATGTGTCAGTATGACGTGATATGGATTCCTACATGTCACAAATGAATTATGAATCATTTTTCTAAATTATCAAGACAAATATATCTTATTTTCTTTGTTTTCAGTTATCGATAAACATTTTGAACGAAAAGGTCAATTTTAAACTAATAATGAACATTTTGAGTCATGACGGGAACACAGTGTATCTAACTGATCTTAGTTTGATTACTAAACATAAAAAATTACTTATATGTAATTTTCCTAAATTATCAAAATAAATAAAAATAATTTTATCAGTCTTGAGTATGTCACCGTACCTTTTTATTAAAATTAATGTCATTTTTAAATAAAAAACACACTTTGAGTCACAACAGTCACATCGTTAATCATATTTAGGTGTGGTTGATTACTACATGTCAAAAATGACATATATATACTTTTTCTAAAGTATAATGACATTCAGAAAGTGTTTCCTCAGTTTTGAGTATGTCACGTTTTCTTTTCTCTATAATTAATGTCACTTTTAAATAAAAATGCACACATGGATTCATATTGGTCACTCCATGAATCAGGTTGAGGTGTGGATAATTCCTACACATCATTAGTGACTTATGGATCATTTTTGAAATGTGTCAAAAGAATATTAATGTGTTTTATTGGTTTTGAGTATGTCACTTTTGGTTTTTACTAAAATTTAATTTTAAATTGGAGACATGCACTTTGAGTCATACTAATCATATCATGTGTCATTTTTTGTGAGAAAAATTACTACACATCAAAAATGAATTATGAATAATTTTCATAAACTATCAAGACAAGAAGAATTTTTTTTATTTAATATTAGTAAGAGACATACTTTTTAAACTAAAATGTCGATTTTAAACTCATAACAGACACTTTGAGTCATACCGGTCACATCATGCATCGTATTGACTTGTAGTTGATTCGTACATGTCACAAATAAATTTTGTATCCTTTCAAAAAATTATCAAAATAATATGATTGTGTTTTATATGTTTTGAGTATGTCCCTTCTGTTTTTACTAAAATGTTATTTTAAACTGAAAACAGAAGCTTTGAGTTATACTGATCACATTGTGTGTTGGTTTGATATGATACTAATTCATACACATAACAAATGACTTATCAAAATTTTACCTAAACTATAAATATAATCAAAGGGATTTTTCATAGTTTTTGTTGTGTGAGACACTTATTGAACTAAAATGTCAATTTTTAACTGATAATGGATAATTTGAGACATACCAGGCACACAGTGTATTAGATTGTGCTGTTTCTAATACATACGCATAAAAAATGACTTATGGATCATTTTACTAAAGTATCAGAACAATAAAAATTCATTTTATTGGTCTTCAGTATGTCACTTGTCCATTTTACTAAAATTAATGTAAATATTAGATAAAAAGACACATTTTGATTCATACAAGTCACACTATGTGTTGGATTGATGTTCCAGTGATTTATACACATAAAAAATGACATATGGATCATTATCCTAAAGTATCAAAATAATACTAATTATTTTCCTCATTTTGAGTATGTCACGCTTTCTTTTTATTAAAATTATGGACAATTTAAAATAAAAAAGACACACTTGGAGTCATACTGGTCACATCATGCATTGTATTGATTTTGGTGGACTCCCACTAAAAAAAATGAATTATAGATAGTTTTTATAAAGTATAATAATAATATGATATCATTTTCTAGGTTTTGAGAATTTCACTTGTACTTTTTACTAAAATTAATGTCAATTTTAAATAAAAAGGAAACAATTGGAGTCATATCGTTAACATCATGCATCATATTGAGGTGTAAGTTATTCCTACACATAAAAAATGACTTATTCTAAAGTATAAAAATAGTATGAATGTGTTTGGTCATATTTGAGTATGTCACTTGTCCCTTTTTCTAAAATTATATCCATTTTTAAATAAAAAACATACTTGGAGTCCTACTAGTCACACTATACATCAGAATGAGGTTCGTTTTACACTTAAATGTAAAAATGGCATATGGAACATTTTTATAATGTTTTAAAAAAATATGTATCAAATTTTCTTGGTTTTGATTTTGTCACTTATCTTTTTTACTTAAATTAAAGTCAATTTTAAACAAAAAGAGACAATTTGAGTCAAAATGGTCACAACATGCATCATATTGTGGTGCGACTGGTTTCTACATGTCAAAAATAAAACATGGATCCTTGAACTAATGTATTAAAACAATCTAAATTCATTTTCATGGTCACGAGTATGTCACTTATCCTTCTTAATAAAATTAATGTAAATTTTAAATTAAAGGACACACTTGGAGTCATACTAGTCACATCATGCATCACATTGATGTGTGGTTGATTAATACAAGACAAAAATTTCTTATAGATCATTTTAATAAAGTATCAAAATAATAAAAATTAATTTTATTAGTTTTGAGGATATCACTTTTCCTTTTAACTAAAATTAATTTCAATTTTAAATAAAAAGACACACATAGAGTTATAACGATCACATAATACATAATATTGAGGTGAACGTGATTCTTAGACATCAATAATGACATATGGGTCATTTTACTAAAGTATAAACATAATATAAATGTGTTTTCTTGGTTTTGATTATGTCACTTTTTTCACCAAAATATAATTTCATACTTGAAACACGTGCTCTGAGTCATAATTGTCACATAATGTGTCAGGATGGCATGATACCTATCCTTACATTTCAAAAATGAATTATAAACCATTTTCCAAAATTATCAAGGAAATGGGAGAGAATTTTCTAGGTTTTTAGTGAGTGACACTCTTTTTGAACTAAAATGTCAGTTTGAAACTGATAATTAACACGTTGAGTTATATCAAACACACTATGTAGCAGATTTAGGTGTGATTTATTCATACACATCCAAAATTACCTATGGATAATTTTCCTCATGTATAAAATATATGAATGTGTTTTATTGGTCTTGAGTATTCCACTTTTCTTTTTTACAAACATTAATCACAATTTCAAATAAAAATATATACTTGGAGTCATATCGGGCACACCGTGTTATATATTGATATGTGGAAAATCCATATATGTAAAAAAAGGCTTATTTATAATTTTTTTCTAAAGTATCAAAACAATCTAGATGCTTTTCTCACTTTTCAGTATGTCAATTTTCTTTTTTACTAAAATTTATGTCAATTTAAAAAAAAGATTCACTCGGAGTCACACTGATCACACCATGTTTTAAAGTTTTTGGTGATTCTTACACATAAAAATAACTTATGGATCATTTTCCTAATTTATAAAAATAATATGAATTCATTTTATCAATTTTGAGTATGTCACATTTGTTTATTACTATAATTAATCATAATTTTTAATAAAAAGGATGCAATTTGAGTCATGCACATCACACCGTGTGTCTAATTGAGGTGGGGTTGACTCCTACACATCTAAAATGACATATGGAACATTTTCTTAATGATTTAAAACTGTCCAATTTTTTTCTCAGTTTTGAGTATGTAATATTTGTTTTGAACAAAAATGTAAATTATAAACTAAAAAACATACGGTTTGATTCATACCGATCACACTATGTATAAGATTGAAGTGAGACTAATTGATTTTGCGATGTTTGTATATCTTTAAAATGAATACAACAAGCTATAAAAAAACAAAAAAAAAACAAAAATACAACAAGCTATAAAATAGAGAACTATTCCATTTGGATGGATTGGGAATCCCCATGCTGCCTAGAATGCCTCATGAAAAAAAACATGTTCTATTTTTAAGGCTTGTTATAGATAGTTGAAAAAAATAAAAATTACAAAAAAATTCAACCTATATAAGAAAACAATTATTATATTAATAATAAAATAATTAAATAAATTAAACATAAATATGAAACGATAATTTAAAAAATTCAACTTTAAACTAAGACCACACAATTTGAGACATACTGGGTACACAATTTATTAGATTGAGGTATGGTTTATTCCATCCTTACTTTTATTCCTATAGTGCATGATCATAGTACATGAGTGAATCATCCTTGACGATGAATTGATTTCTTTAGGATCACTATGAAAAGTAAAAAAATAAGTATTAGAGAAAAATAATGGGGAAGTTTACAAAAAAATGTAGATAAAATGATGATAAATTCATCTAAATAAGTAATAGAAAATCCCATATTCATGATATATCTGTAAATTATGACATCTGTTTTGTTTCCCAATCATTTCTAAAAAAATCTATTTTTTCATGTGAATATGAGGACTTTTGAAAGTTATAGTAGTAATGGAAAAATATTAATAGGAAAAGGATTAGTAAATTTTATAAATGAATTAGTATTTTTCTTTGAAAATACCTATTTGGAGATTCTATTTTGTTAGTGGTATAAGATATCTATATTTTCCATTAATCTATTTCAAATACTTCAACAACATTGAGAAAATTATGTAATTTATTTTTATATGTTTTTTGAAAGTGAAATATTATTATATATACCCTAATTCATATCCACTTATAGAATCTTACAGGCTCCTTGTACATATATTGTCCTCATTCCAGGATTTTCATGATATTATAACACCACCCAAACAAAATAAAATTCAATTAAAACATATTATAAAATATAAAACTTTATGTTTAGTTAAATTTTTTTTGGATATAGTGTATTACAAATTGAAAAACATCATCACTTCTGGTCGGTTTGTTGGGTATCCATGCTGTGAATCCTAGAAATAAATCATTAGAGTTTCCAAATTGATTGGAATGAGTAACCAATGCTACCTAAAAAATGGAATAAGTAATTAAAGGAATGAAAATATATTTGATACGATAAAATTTTATATTTTTACCTCTCTATCATTGGTAAAAATTAGATTCTATCATATGTGAGTTTTCTTTCAAATGTTATGACTAGTATTTCACTATTTCTTCAATTTTAGATAATTCCATTTTGGTTTATTCTATATAAGTGATGTGAGGAATAATGAGCCTTCATTTATGTTCCCATGGTTTTCCCTTCAAATAATATTAATATATATTCCTAAAAAATAGGAATTTATTTCATCATAATTAACATAGCAGACCAACTATTGGAAAAAAATTCTTAAAACACACCTCATGTATACATTTACAACTGAGAATCCTAGCCATTTATAATTGAGTGTTTAATTTACATTATCAAGTGTAATCAAGTCTTTAATTGCCTCTCCATAAATTGTTTCTTCAAAATAAACTATGTGATTAGTACCATTCTGTAACCATGTATCTTCATGTAACATCAATATTGGTAAATGTGGATATTCAATTAGTGGGGTAAAGGTTCATTTTAAAGACCATTTTGATTGATCAGTTTATCCATTATATCATTTTGATTTGAACTTCCATTTCACCCCCATCCCTTTGTCCATCTGTAATAATATTCACCAGTTCATACCTTTTTTCATGAATTGTTAATGGGTTTTCATGCAAAATAAATTGTAAATGAATACCTCCTTATCGACATGATTCTTTACTAGTTCTTATGGTCATAGTAGGAATGTTACAATATCTTTTTCAACCGTATGAATATCATAATCATCAAGTGAAATAGGTATCTCGATGCTCGAATCGTGAACTGCACTAATCCCTACTCTCATATGGCCTATTATAAGTTGTATGTTGTGTATAATGTCTTCTTGTATATTTAACATGATAACATTAGTAGTAAGGATATGGGTGGGTGTTGATAGATATAAATAATGATCATTTTTACCCCATATAATATCAGTACAAAAAAGTTATCATTGTTTTTCTAATTCACATTTTATAGAAAAATTATGAGAATATCGATTACTTCATCTAGGATATCTCTTTGAGGGTAATGGTTCACCTCAAAGATGGTGGGGGTATGGGGATCTTTTCAAAATGATTTTTCATGAGTTCTTTATTCTCCCCCCATAAAATATTTTAGCAACTCGTACTGACAAGGACATTTTTTTCGATGGAAGTTAATCACGCATTTACCTATTCCATTTGTTTATCTTTATCCCCATGTTCTTTTGTTTTAACAAAATATTTTTAGAGTATCACCCCAAAACCCACACCTCTTTTGTAAACATATTGTTCTGGCTTCTTTAAATCCACTGATAATAATATTTCATTTGGTACAGTTGATTATAACTTTTATTTTTAGTTCAGATAAATTATATAGTAAAATACGTAATCATTCTATATAATTTTAATTTAAAGAAAAAAAAAATTATGTCATAATTACACATTTTCCCACACTATTTATATGTTTTTATCTATTAGTATCCCATATTCATTTACATGTGCCTGAATCTATTGAACATGATGATGGATGGAAGTGGATTTGGATTTTGATTCAAAAATCTACATATAAAAAGTGGAATATAATTATATTGTTATTTCATGTCACATAAAACTAATGTGGAATATTTAAAATATGTACCCATTTTTTTCCTATGAAGTATGCCCCATCATTATTTTATGGTAGGGGTATGTTGTTTTTTCTTCTTGTTTCTTATTTCCAACACTCAGTTGTTGTTTCATAAATTAATAATTCTTAATAGAAGTGATTAATACCTATATTTCATATAATGTATTACAAACCACAATGTTCCATAATAGATATCTCCTCATGATGGCCAGTAAATTCATCCCATGATTCTTGGATAATTAAGTGTTCATACATATGTGATGGGTATGGTTTTATTTTACCTTCATCTTCTTTGATATGAAACATCATTAAAATTCTGTAAGAGCCTCTATGATCCTTTATAGAAATATTTAATACAAAATTTTCAAGATATTAATCTACTAAAAATGCACTCTAATGTGGATAATGAAGAATAATTCAATGATTGATTATTTTATTTTTTTATTAAAATAATGAAAGGATACCATAATGAGACCCTAATTAATTCCCTAATTAGTGTCTTATGTGTAGAATCAACATGGTTCCACAAATCTACATCAATCAGCATACACAACTGATTGGGGAACCTAATGAAACTATACTACAAGGCCTTTTTTGGGGTTAATAGGTTTTTCACATGCATTCCATCAAACCTAGAATTTGATACATTTTCTTTTCACCTTAATAATTTTTTCTAACACCATCACACAATGATGCTTCTATTTTTTCTAGGATATCAGTTATTCACCATCTACCATTTCCTTAGGTGAAATTTTATTAGTATTTTGTTCTTCTGTATTTCCAGCTCTGAGATGTGCAGAAGGTCATTGTTCCTCTGCACTGGTACTACTGGTTGGTTGGGAAACATATTTTTCCTCATGATTGGGAGCATCGAAATGTACACAATTCATTATCTACAGAAGTGTTTCAACATTTAATTTATATTACATAAAATTAGTAGTGAAAATATAATAATACAAGGTTACCCAATGTATATTAAAAAATATATAACGAGATTATTGATCTCTCTTTCTATAAAGGTTGAATAGACTTGAACCCTCTATTTTGTATTCAAATCCATTCGTTGTGGTCACCTCTAACATACAAGACCCCATCTATATTGAGACCACTATTAAATGATTGTGACGCCATAATGAAAGGGTTAACCTCAGTTGAATGAACATATGAACCATTAGGGATTTTGGTCAATAACAGAACAATTGATTACTTTTGGTTTGTGAGATCTAGAACATAAAATACTTGTACTTCAAGTGATACACTAATAAGAATTTATTCTTTTTACCATTCATTATTGAAATCTAGTTTTTTGAATCCAAATTCATCGATTTTAGTAACACTCCTATTATCAACCCACTTTAATTCAAAAATCATCACTTGGAATGTTTTATAATCCTACTACCATATTTGTTTGATGATTCCAATGTATGAAATATTCACATAAATTGTATTTATATCTTTGGTAAGAGATATATGCATCACATTATCCAAAAGTGTTACTTCAATATTTTTCATGATACTTCCTTTATGTTGTTCATTTATAAATAACATATAACTATTAATTACATAACCATTATAAGATAATATATGCACACATGGTCTTATGGGTAGCCATAAAATTATTTCTAAAATTGAATCCATATTTTTCATCTAACAACTTAACAATATGGTCCTGAAACCATCCTATAAACTATTTATTATGTGTATTTGATATCCATATCTCATCCCAAGATGTATTCAAATTCCTAAGAATTATTTATGGGTTTTAACATATAGTGAAACATCTAAAATGTTATGAAAAAACATAAATGTGGGATTTCTACCAATCTTTAATAGTTATTGTGAAAATATATATAGTCCAGAAATTCCTTCACCCACAAGCTTCCTAGTGTGATGATACTTTGGTAAACCAATGATTTCCACACTAGATAGGTAGTTAGCACAAAATTCAATGGGTTCCTCAATAATATACCACTCCATAATACAACCCTTTGTATAACTTCAATTTTTGACATTCCCTTTCAAAATTGGGGTACATCTGTCTATAATCTATTGGACCTTATTATAAAATCTTACCAATTGAACCATTAAGTGAACTATCATGTCAAAGAATGTTAGTGAGAAGGATATTTATAATTCAATTAATATGAAAATAATTTCCATTTCCATAGTTGGCTATTTTGACGGGTCTATAAATTTGTGGCATATAAATTTCAAAAATAAACAGATCTTGGTTAATGTATAAAGTACATTATTGTGGAAAATGAAATGTAAATATACATGCATTATATATTTAATCAAAACATGAAAGTCAAGTGATTTAAAACCCCGTAACTTTAAATTAGTAATTTACATGACATTCTAGATATTCGATGAATAACCCAATAGAACAGTTACATCCTTAAATTAGTTGAAAATTTGATATCTCTCCTACTTGAAAAGAGTGCAAGTAGTTACAAGAAGAAAATATTGTTTTTACCCTTCACAAGCATCAAATCTTATCATGTTCCCATGTCAATCAGGTTCAATCTGGACTTAATTCCATTGTTTTTTCACATTCATTTATTAACATTCCAATGACACTATAACATGTCTTCTTTTAAACAATAATCACACAAAAAAATTTTCTTACAAAAAGAAATTTCCAGTATGGTAATTAAAAAAACAATCTCTTTTTTCAAAAAGTGTTTGTAAGATTATTTGAAAACGGTTTACCAAACAAAATGTCTATATATTTTACTTTCTAAAATATATGATCACCTGTTATTAGAGATGGTGTTCTACGTTCTTCTAAAATACCATACAACGATGTCGTCTACGATTGGAACTTATGTCACTGGGGTAGAAATATGCTATGTCCTACCAACACAGTCTTTAATAAATGATTCAACCTAATTGATTGTGTACCTTTTCACAAATATAACAACCTTGAGTTCTTTTAATCTTATTTACTGAAAAATTTCTATAAGTATAAAATTCAATTATTGTCCAATACAATATGGCTCTCAATGTAAAATATTCATTTTTGTAAGAATCCTACAATGTAACACCTAAATCCCATAATAATTTCAAATCTTCGATCAATGGAGCCAAATAAAAATCAATATCATGACTCGGTTGTTTTGGTCCTTATATAATCATAGATAATGTAATGTGTTTTTGTATCATGCATAACTATAGTAAAATTTAAAATTTACTAATATAACTGGCCATGTACAGTGAGAGGTTCTTTGAAAACCAAAAGGATTAACTCTATCTATATATAGCACAAGATGATGGTTTCTCAGCTAATTTCCCAATCCAGAATTCTCATGATCAATTCTCTTCCACTGAGGAGATTCTATTGGGTGATGAAGTTTACCATATTTATTTCTTGTATCTACATTCCAAAACAACTTCCCTATAGTATCCTCAATTCTATATAGGTTCCTAAACCTTGGAATGATTAGAAAGCACGATGAAACTTTAATGAGGACTAATTCATCTTTCTTGTATCGAGACACATCACACTTTTTTTATTCCTTAAGTTTTTTTTAGTCCTTGAAAAATAGTATAAATTCATTTTGATAGGCATGTATTCTTTCATAGATCATACCGATTGGACGTAGATTTTTTTGCATCATATGTTCATCTAGGAATCTCATTATCTTCTAGGAGAATATCATTCAATAGAGAAAGTAGTTTAGTAAATCTAGCATCACTCCATCCATTTCTATATTTTAAATTATACAGATTATTATGGATTAAAATTATATATATTTAGTACAACCACCTTACAATGGAGTCTTTGCATAACTCTTTATCTTCTCAAACAATTTTGGGAAATCATGATGTTCATATTCAACTATAATTTTCATTTCATCAATAACATTTTCATCAACATTCATATATGTAATCAAATCCTTAATATGGTATTATTTATTATAAATATTTGTAATCATATCAGATGATCCATAAAATTCAGTTTTATCCTTGTCACTAGAAACATTCACTTTTTCCATGTGTTTGACCCAAAATTTATAAATTCAATACATTCTATGATAGATCAATTTTTTTTCTTACTGCTATGGACAAATTAGTATTGAATAACAATACTTTAAAAAAGGAAAAAGGATTTTGCAGGGGTCATATGCATGATCTTTTGAAAATAGGATGAAATATTTCACATCATATTCATACACTATAATCATATGATTGACATCCATACATTTTTATTAATATCCATCCTATTTGAATCGGAAATATTAATATTTAACAAAATAAATGAATACAAAAAATGGGCCATTTAAATAAGATAAATCAAATATTTTAATGTTTTAATTAATTTCAACATGATTTGAAGGAAATGAGTAATTTAATTTAATGAAAGAATTAATGAAGTCCATTTTGACATTTCTCTTTAGGTTTCCCAATAGACTAGAAGCCAGTCTAGAATAGGGGAAATCTTTTTTACCTTATAGTAAGAACGAAACTGAAGTCCTCATTAGACATCGTGAAAATTTTTATGGGCATCGAACTGAGACCCCCCTCAACCAGAAGATGGGTGATGTAACCAAATTGAGCCTCCATAGTTTCATAATCAAACTTGATTGTAGTTACAATTGATAAGGAAATGTTGAATAGGATCTACAGATGCCATAAAATCAAATTGATACCGTAAATTCAATCCCAAACCAAAGATCATGTGTTTTGTATGAAAAACTTGTGGAAGTGAGGATCCCAATCCTAGATGCACATTTTCCATGCATTGAGAGGAATCAGATCAAACCTCCATGAATTGTTCTTCAGCTCTTTTTAGGGGGAATGAATGTGGAAATGACCCCTCCTGATGGAGATTCATTTCCAATCACATAATCTGATGAAAAAAAATCCAATCTTTATTCCAATTCCTCATAAATCCATGGTTTTTGAAGAGAGGGTAAAACAACTCATATGATAATAAAAAAATCATATATTTAGAACCTATCACGATTCATATCATGGTTAAGGCGAGTATGGTCCAAATTACCTCTTCAAAAAATTCTTTCATCGATGCCCTCTTTACCCAAGGTGAAGCATCGTTTTGCATCCATACCATGGAGTATTCTTGTACGCAATATTTGTATATTTATTTTCTTCTTCAAGGTATATTTTATTCAAACAATTATGTTGATGGTAAATTGGATGGTCAAAAATATTTTGGTGGAAGGGATGTTGCATTGTCATCGCTTGATGAGAATGGGTGGAGTCGATATTTCTCTCCTTTCAAGGGTACTCTAATTGGTATTATTCTTCGAATGGGCAACGTGTCTTATATAAAGGTTTATTTGGTTTTTGTCTCTAAATGATAATAACTCAGTGATCACTCAATCATTGCATGCATAATTTTTTATGAGGCTCGAAATAATAGAGAATCAGGGATCTTGAGGACCTCCTCTATGAAATTTGGGAATTACTAATTTTGAAATAAATCTTTCTAAGTCGATGATTTTACCACATATTATTTTCTTATAAATATTTGAATATGAGGATTTGGAGTTCCGGTTCAGTCTCTCTCAATCTGAGTTTTCTACACATCCATGAATGGTGTAAAATATTATATCCTTTAGAGGTAGGTAACACTTTGATTTAGTTGTGGGAAAAGGTTTTTCAATTAAATAATATTCTTCAAAATCCTAATTTTTTTATGATATTTATAAACCTATTGATATCCTTATCAAAGTGGATCAGGAAACTAAAATGGCTAGATTTGGTCATTTTTCTTCATTTCTAGCTAAATTAGATATTTTTTCTTTCTTTAATGAGAGAGTCATAATTTAATCAAATGATGGTGAATTTTATCCCAAAATAGAGTATGAAAATGTCCCATGTTTTTGTTTAAATTGGAAGATCATTGATCCTGATTTATTGAACTAAAACTGGTTTAATTTTTTACATATTTCTCTACTTGAGGGCACGATGAAAAATCATGTTTCTAAAATATTTTGTGGATGAAATTCACTATTCAATGTGGAATGGAAAATTTTAAAAAGGTACAACCCTTGGAGGGAGGTTTATAACATTATGACCCCTCTCTAAATCCCACAACATAACTTGGATTTGAATGTGTCATACTCAAGAAAAACATAGTAAAAGGTTTAGAATTTTTATGTGATCTAGGTTATCATGGATTACATTTGGATGGAATGAAAGGTCATTCTATAACTGTTGTCAATGGTTCTACTAATACACTATGTTTGGATCATTCACTATTGTTTAAAAACACACCTCATTAGAGAGATGCTTCTCATTATTCATGTGATCAAGGGATTCATATTTGTCCTACTTCGACTGGAGATCAGAAAATATAAGATAATGGATATCATGGAACACAATCATGGGTAGAGATAATAGAAAAGGGGTTGGATGATAGGTCTGAATCATCTGATGAATCAGTGATTTAAGAGAGAACTGACTGAAATATCCTATATGAGAAGCTGATCTCTTCAAGATCTAGGGAAGGTAAGAAAAAGTTATATTTTGAGGATCCTTTGCGAGCTAAATCTATAACTGTTTTTAAAAAATATTAATTTTAATGATACACCTTTAAAAAATGTATTCCCAAAGAGTTTTTGTCTAATATGATTGGTTTAGAGGGTCTTGAAATCAAGGTATGTAAGGAATTAGAAGGTTCTCCTCATACTGACCAGGCTTATGATTCCAATTTGATTCAACTCAAAGGTAGTGGCTCAACTACTACTTCCATCATCTATTTAAAGGTACATAGGGCTTGTGATGAGGAATGTAAGAAAAGTACTTCATCCAAGGTGGCTTCAGTGGATGAAGATAGATTTCACTGGTTTTTTTTGGAAGCCTAGACTTTATTTTTATGATCATGGCAATGTCACTTTTTATGACACTATGAGTGACATGGTCTTGGCCACTATTGTGTTCCTATTTAGATGGAGCCTCCTTTATAAATCCACACATGTAGGCAGGTTGATGTTGTCCTATTAGATGCCTCAAATGACCCTACTATCAATTATGTCATCGATTTGGAAACATAAGAAAGGTAAAGGAGAAAACTTCAAATGTATTTTGAGTTCTTGATACACTAAATAAAGTAAAACATCAATTTCAAGAAGTATTGGTCCACTATTAATCCATGGATAAAGGGGATGTGAGTGGTTTCTACTAATGATGTGAAAGAAGGTAGATGTCAAATGAATATGGTTGAAGATTCCATAATGATGATCACTAAAGATACACTACTCTATGACCCATCAAAAAGGGTGAATGTTCAATCTGGTGCCAGTAGATCTAATTTGGATGATAGAAACATTGAAGGTCCCTTTCAACAACAAAAGGCTTGGAAGATAGTATATAAGATGATAAGTCAAGGCCATGGGCATAGATGTTTTAACTAGAATACGATGCATGATGAATAGTGAATGATTGAAGCTAAAATTAGAGAAAACCTAGGTCTCTAACTATTTTTTTAGATTCTATTTTTGGGTAGTGTTATCATACCTAGACCTTTCTCTTTCCTTCCTCTTTTTCTATCCTATAATAAAGGGGTGTTGTCTCTACCATTTTAAAATAAATAAATACTATTCATATAAATTACAAATATATTGAAAATATTACACGTATAATAAACTAATATATGTATAAATAAATATTAAAAAATTATTAAATATATTTGTAAAATTATTAATGAATTTATAATAATAAATGAATAAATTAAATCAGATAAGTTACAAAAAATTTTAAAAAGTGGATTCCTAACATTTACATGAATTACAAACATACATATGTAGTTATACATTTACATATTAAATTATTTAATATCAATATATATATATATTCATTTATATATTGTATAATTGATTAAATGAAATATTAATATATTTATTTATTTTAATTATATACACATTTTGTAATCAATTTATATAAATAACCTATAAAACATTTTAACTCAAATAAATTGGATAAATTTCTATATATAAAATTTTGAAAATAAGATTCAATTTTTATTAAAAGTAATATAATTCATATTTATATATTAATTCTAAAAAATAAAAATATACTTTTTGTAATATAAATCTTATATATATATATATATATTTTTAAACTAAAATTATAAATAAATATATTTATAAATATTTGTATGTAACTATAATTATATTTATATAATTATATATATATATATAATTTTATATATTTGATAATATTTATGTATATATTATTATAAATATAATAAATATGTATTAGGCACCACGACATAATAAATCCAGTTCAAAGTAGCAGTATCACTCTATCAAGCTCAATGTGTGTGACACCAACATCACAACATTATTTATACACGCTTTTCACTGGTCTTTTCCCATGCACATGCACGAGTAATCTCAACCAAGGTCTCCACCACATTAAAGTCCTTAGTGTTTATTTCTTATCCATTACCCAGGTAGAACACTCAAGAATGAAATTTTATTAATCATAGCAATGATCGCTTCATACATTCATTCGATGTTTTCTCCATCTTAAAAAATTAATGGATTCTTCACCCTTTATAATGAATAACAGAGGAAGGTCCTAGATCGTCGAGATTTTATGGTGGTTTCTAACCTACTTAGTGAAATAATCAATCTCCAATGTGGTGGAAATTTTGGGTTTTAGTGATGTGTGGCTTATGGTGAAAGAGGGAAACAAGAAATTTTCGAGCAAGGGTGATTCTGGACATGCCATTTTTGTTAATTGTACACATTTTAGTGGTTGAATGCATCCCATATAGAATGATTTGGCTATTGGGAATTTTATTATGATCCAACACACCGAAGAATAACTCAAACTAATCAATGTTTTTATGATTCTATTATTAACCCCATTACCTTAAATGTTTTACATTTTTTTGAAGCAAACAAACACGTGGAAAAACATTTAATGGGCGTTATTAACTTTTTTATTGAAAAACTATTTAACAAAAATAATATGTATAAAATAAAATAAAACAAAACATAAATAAAAAACTAATCTCATAACACATCCATATCAATATTCAGATATCCACATTCATACATACATAATCACCAGTCAACTATATCCTCAGTAATCGTATATATATACCAATAAAATATGTCCAATATCCACATTATAATGTTTTAGAAAATAAATATGTTTACTCGAATACTGGGAAAATCATTACTCAGATTCATTTGGTGTCGATTTATACATTTCCCATACTAATCTACAGATGTTTTCCTATGATTTTATAGCCATCCAATGTTGTTTTCTTTGTTTTTACCCCCTAACACATGTTTTTAAAAATTTTATATATTTTAAAAATGTTTATTGAGTCATTTTGAGCAAAATGTGCATTGGATGGATGTGTTTTCTTCTCATGCACATCAAAAATAATTCAACCACATTTTCCCCATGATTTTATATCTATCCAACATCACATGCTATGGTTTTGAAATTTACATGTATTTTTTAGTGTTTTAAGACACTATAAATGTAATTATTATAATCCTAGGAAAATTTTAACATTAATTGATGCGACATCAGTTACAGTCTTTCACAAATCAGTCTGAATTTATTCTCCTATGATTTCAGTTACTATATTTCACATTTTTATGGATTTGATATCTTTTAAATATTCTTATTGAGTCATTAAGAGACCATCGTGTGTCAGATGGATTTGTTTTATACTCATAAAAATCAAAAATAATTTAACCATATTTTTACCATGACATCACATAAATATGAGTTCATATGCTATTTTTTTACCATTACATGCATGCTTTGGTGTTTTAAAACACTAAAAACTATTTTATAAGAATATCGAGAAAACTATAACTCAAATTGATGTGGTGTCACTTAATATGTTTCTAAAACCATTCTATAGTCATTTTCCTAAGATTTATTAACCATTTGAGGTTGTTTTATTGGTTTTGACCCCCCCCCCCGTGCACATTTTAAAGACTTTGATATCTTTTAAAACAACATATTACATCATTTTGAGGACACCCCACATCAGATGAATGTGTTTTCTTCTCTTACGCATAAAATATAATTAAGAAACAGTTTATCCCATGATTTCACATCAATATTATATCTTCTTATATGGTTTTTATCATTACAAACACACTTTAGTGTTTTAAAACACTAAAAACTTTTTTACAGAAATCCTCGTAAATTCGTATCCTAGATTTATATGTATTAAATTCCTAAATTTTTGAAATTAAATATATGATAAGTTTCCTAGTATTTCATGGCCATACAATTCCATTTTACTTGTTTTGACTCCATGACACATGATTTTAAAGACTTTTATATCTTTTAAAGTAGAGAATTGCATCATACGGAGCACACTACATGTTACATGGATGTTTTTTATACTCATTCACATAAAAAATAAATCACCCATAATTTTACCTTAATTTCAAGTCAATAAAATGTCCTTTAATATGGTTTTGATACTTACATGATTGATTTAGTGTTTTAAAAGACTAAAAGTGCATTTACGGTCATACCAAGAAAACTATAACTCATATTGACATGGATTTAATTTATACAATTCATAAATTAATCTAAGGTTATTTCCCTATGATTTCCTGATCACATGAAATCATTTTCATATTTTTGAACCTATGATGCTTGTTTTCAAAAGACATTGATATATTTTGAAACTTGTTGTGGAGAAATTTTGAGCGCAACACACATCAAATGGACATTTTGTCTACTCTTACACCACATACATAATTCAACCATACGTTTTTAATGATATTTCATCAAGATAAGGTTTTATTCTATTGTTTTGACTATTACATGCATTGTTTAATGTTTTAAAACACTAAAAATGTGTTTTTTTGCTATGTTATGGGATTACATATCCCAAGATAGAAATAATTATTTAGTTTCATAATAAAACGAGGCCTTAGCCTCAATTTTTTTAAAAAAGTTTTCTTATGATTTTACAGCCATCTAAGACTATTTTCATGGTTTTGAACCCTTGATGTAGGTTTTTAAAAACATTCATCTTTAAAAAATGTTTATTAAGTCATTCTGAGAACGCCGAACATCCTATTGACATGTTGGTTTCTCATAAAAATCCAAAATAATTAGTTTACCGTTTTACCAGGATTTCACATTAGTATGAGTTCATGTGATACGGTTTTGATCATTACATGCATGTTTTCGTGTTTTAAAATGCTAAAAATGCTCATGGAAAAAATGAAATTCTGATTGATATGGCCCTAGTTCATATATATAAAAAACTAATCTATATTAGTTTTATTTTGATTTCACATCCATCTGAGACTATTTTATTGGTTTTGACCCTCTAATCTATGTTTTTAAAGACATTTATATTTTTAAAAACACTTTATTGAGTCATTCTAAGTGCATCGTTGGTTCTATGGAAATTATTTATACCCATAAACATCATATATAATTATGCGTAAAATTTCCCATGATTTCACATCAATGATAGGTCATATTCTATGGGTTTTACCATTACACACATGTTTTAGTGTTTTAAAACACTAAAAATGTGTGTATGAAAATATCAGGAAAGCCATAACTCAGATTGACATAGAGTTAGTCACTATATTTAAAGTATAAATCTACAGTAATTTTCATATGATTTCACATCCATAGGATGTCTTTTTTTTTTTTGGTTTTGACCCCCCGATATATTTTTTAATGAACTTTATATCTTTTAAAATAACCATCACATAGTCAAAATGACACAAAAAATCTAGAATTATTTTAAAACGTTATGAAAATGATACACAATTTATTTCAGATGTGTGTTAATCAACCTCACATTAATCAAACACAAGATGTGGTCAGGATAACTCGAAGTGCACGTTTTTAATATAAAAGTGGTATTTTAGATTAAAATGTCTATAACTCTATAAAAACAATGTAAAAGAGCACATATTGATTTTTAAAATTATAAAAATGATTCATATTTCATTTGTGATATTTAGGAATTTACCTCATGTCAATTAGACACACAAAGTGGGTGGTGTGACTCGAATTACATGTTTCCAAAATTAAAGTTTTATTTGACATTAAAACACATGTCATAAAGCCAAAACCTAGAAAAAAACATGTTTTATTTTCAAAAACTATGAAAATGATCCATAATTCATTTTATTTGTGTATTAATAGACCTCACATCAATTGGACACACGATGTGTGCGATATAACTCAAAGTTCATGTTTTCAATATAAAATTGTCATTTTAGTTTAAAAAATTGGTCACATTGTAAAATATAACAAAATGATCTTGTATTGCCATTAAAAATTAGTAAAATGATCCATAATACTTTTTTTATTTTTAGTAATTGATCGCACAACAAATAGACACATGAAGTGGTTAGTATGACTCAAAGTGTGTATTTTTGTTATAAAAGTGTCATTTTACTTTCAAATGTCTATTCTATAGCCAAAATAGAGAAAATGAGCACAATTTGTTTTCAAAATATTTCCAAATGATCTGTAATTAAGTTTTAATTTTTAGTAATTCATCATATGTCAATCCAATAGACGACATGGTCAGTATGACTTGAAGTGCATGATTTTAATATAAAAATCTCATTTTAGCTTAAAGAATCTATTACATTGTCATAACTGAGAAAACAAGTTTAAATTGTTTTCAAAGAATTGTAAAATGATCAATAATTAATTTTTTATGTGTATGAATTTATAGCATGTCAATCTGACACATGGTGTGGCCAGTATGACTCGAAGTTCATGTTTTCAATATAAAATTGTCATTATAGTTTAAATGTCTTCCCTGCTTATGGTAATTGTTCATTTTATAACAATATAAAAAATTAGGATTTATTTTATATAATGAAGGTACGTGCTCACATAGGTTAAAACATAGTATGTAGATTAAATTCCTTGGGAATCAAAGTCTTTTACAATGATGACATCAATATTGATCATGGAAGAAAACATTTGATGGGAAATAAAAAGAAGGTGTCATAGATTTATAATTAATATGAAAATAATTACTTATAATGGTAAAGTATTTAATCATTATATTTGGTATAAAATTACATAAAAACACTCTGATTATGGTTTGGAAAAAGGGATTAATTTTTTTTCAAACATCCTTACTGGAAGAGTTTACACAACTATAAAACTCATGATTAATAGAGATAACATTTGTTAGTTCTAACTAAAAAACAATTATAAAAATAACCTTTATCATAATTAAAAAAATTATGATAAATGTAACCATTATCAGTGATTTTATTATCCCTGATAAATACAGGTCGTTACAAAAACCTTTTTTGAGTGCTGATAATGGCAGCTCTTTATTAGTGCTAACAAAAGGTATATATATGTAAATATAAATAATTTAAAATCATATATTATTATATAATTATATTTCTATTGATTAAAATACAATATATTTCATTATATATGATTTATAAATGAGTAAATATTCATTTACACAAGATATATAGGTTGTTCATTTAAAAATGGCATACAAATAATAATGTAATATTATTAAAAATATTATTTCATGTAGAAGTATACAATGATATATATATGTGTGTATATATATATATTTAATAAATATAACTTATATAATAATAATTAATGTTTTATAAATCAAATATATATATATATATATACTAGGTGCTTGGGGGTACAATAACATTCAAACACACACACACACAACACACATAGGTTTGAAAGGCAGACCATAGCCCCCAAGGTGATAGCCCACCCATCAAGCCTTTATTTATTTATTATGTGGCTCATAGGATAAAACCTAAGTATGTCATAGTAACACTACTCACATCCATCTAAAAAAGCACATCATGTCCCACAACTGTTTTGCACCATTTTTTCAAGATCCATAGCAGTAGCTTTTTCTGGCCAGCAGTGATGTCGCCACCACCAACCTACTTCATTTGAAGTCGTCCCATAGCCTAGTAGTGCCCACCCTTTCCACCACATTGTGTGTTTCTGTACCAAAAATCATCTTTCCCCCGTATCTTCCTAGCTCACTGTCTTCCATCATCATCCATACCACTATCTCCAGTATTTTCCTCTTAGAGACCCCATACCACCACATATGTTGTCGTCATAATTTATCAATCTGCTTAACCATAGTGGCACCAGCAAGGCCTTCGTCCAACACCCTCTATATCTACTAGCACCCCCACCTGAAGAATAATTTAATTATAAATTAATATTAATTAAAAAATTTGTTTAATTAGAATTAATAGAAACATAATAACATTTTGTTTTGTTAATGTACTATTTTTTCAGTTTGATATATATATATATATATCAAAGAATTAAAATTTAATTATTAGTTAAAGAAGTCACTAAATAGGTTAACCTTAATACATCATACAATAATTTCACACAAACATATATAATATTAATTCAATTTTATGGACACAAACATATAAACAAATAATATATTGTTGATATTATCATTTTATTCTATTATTTAATAATATTTAATATATTATATGTTATATTTTTATTCATTAAATTTTATTCATTTTTAATATTTATATTTAAAATATTCTATTAATAAATTTTTAATATATATATATATATATATAATTTATTCAATTTTCATTTTCATTTTTTAAATGAGTTTGTAATTTTATTCATTTTTTATATTTATTTATATCTATTGATTTACATTGAAGTTGTTTTAAAAAGTGTGTAAATTTATATAATTATTATGTGCATTCTTTTTCATTTAATCTTTTATTAATTTTAATTTTAAAAAAAAATTATATTAACAATAACTCTATATCATTTTTTAATATTTTTTCAATATATTAATCTTTAAATTAAAGATTTATCATTTTTAACTTTAATCAATTTTATATTATTTATTATTCAATAATTTTAGTTATTATTTAATTTTTTCATAACATATTCATTTTAAATATTTATTCGTTTAATATTTTTATAATTTTTTTGTTTTAGTGTTTTTATAGATAATTATTCATTAATACTTTTAATATTTTTAATATATTTAATATTTCTTTAAATATGTTTTTGATAATAAAAAATATGTATTCTCTTTAAGTAAGTCATATATTTAGTGAAAAAAGGATTATAATTAAAATATAATTTGTTTCATCGTTTTAACATATATGACAACTTGTGTTACATTAATTTTAGACACACATATATTTAATTAAAGAAATTTTATATTGAAGCACACACACATATAATATTTCTTTAATTTATTCAATTTTTATTATTCATAGTAGAATTTTATTTATTAACATAATATATTTAATATATATTATGTTTTTATTCAAAAAATATTATAACTTTTTATATTTTTATTTAACATATACTATTGATTACTTTTCAATATTTTTTAATTTTTTAAAATTTTAATATTATTTTATAACTGATAATCATAATTATTTTTTAGTTATTTTTTAAATTTATTCATTTTAAATTTTTATTTTTTTTCAAATTTTTTTAATTTTTCCATTTTTATAGTTATTTATACATGTTTATTCATTAACATTTAATTTTTATAATATTATTTTAAATTTTATAATTAATATGATTCATTTCTTTTAACATATATTAACTTTTGAATTTTTGAATAATCAATATAATTAATAACACTTATTAATTTATTAATATTTTGTAGTCTAATGTTATTTTAATTATTTAATTTTAGTTTTTTTTAAATAAATCATTTAATAATATTTTGTATTATTTATTCATTAATAATGTTGATTATTTTTTACTTTTCTTTTTAATTTGTTCATTTTTAATATTTTTTGTACATATTTCTTTATTAATATTTAATGTTTTAAAATATATGTAATATTAAAATTTAATATGAATTCATCTTCATCTTAATTATTTTTAATAATTTATATTTTTAATAAAACTTATTCAATTTTTTAATATTGATTTCATCATGAAATACATTTCCACTATCTCATTTAGGATTAAAATAAATGGTCGACTCTCTCAGTGCATCACCCCCTCTAGGGGTCATCAGAAGGGTGATCCTCTCTCCACATTCCTTTTTATTTTGGTGGCTGATATTTTTTCCATGTTAATTTCTATTGAATCTAGAGACAATTTGGTGCACTGGGCGATAAATTTTCAGCACAACCAACCTAATATCAACCTTTTGTTTACTAATAATAGTTTAATTTTTTTTTTCACGAGATACCTTTCAATAATGTGGTGTCATCATCGAAGTCATTCACAGATACGAGATGGCATCAGGGCAGTCAGTTTACACCTCCAAATATGTGATTCTGTTTCTCAGGAGTCCCCCAGTGTAGGAAATATGACCTCCTAACCGTTTTGGGATTCCATGGGGTTAAAAAGAAGGATAATATCTTTGGATTTCCACCAACTTTGGGAACTCAAAAAATAAGTGTTTTTAGGTATTCTGGATTGGATGGTGAAAAAAATGTTAGGGGTGGATGATTAAAAGTGTCTCTAAAGTAGGGAAGGAAATACTCATCAAGGTTCTTTCCAAGTCTATCCCCAACTATGGTATGTCCCGATTCAAACTGCTCTGCTTCTTTATCGATGAACTAATGATAGATTGGTAAATTTTTGGTGGGGTATGAATCGAGGAAGGAAAAAACACATTGGGTGGCTTGGGCCAAGATATGCCTCCCTAAATGTCATTGAATAATGGGGTTTCAAGATTTATTATGTTTTAATAATGACCTTCCATCCAAGTAAGGATGGAGACTTATTGAGTTCCCTTCTTCTCCATGTGTCTGGGTACTTTGTGCTAAATAATTCCAAAACACGACCTTCTGTGGATCTAATCTAGGGCCACACCCTAGCTTTTTTGGAGGACTGTGTTGGGATCTTGTGAATTTCTCAACAAAGGCCTTTTTTGGAGGATAGTTGATTGATCCAAGGTGAATGTATGATAATATCCTTGGATAGTGTATGATAGTGGATCCATGTATATGTCATCAATTTTGATTGGTTTTGAAGATGAAATGCTTCATTCTTTGTTTAAATAGGATAGTAAAGGTAGGTGTTGTAACGTCCCAACCCGAGTGTGACACAATGGTGCCCTGATCCGGTCAGTCGCATGACCTCTAGCCTTCATCTCTATATTCTAGAGGATCATGACTATAGTTTAGTGTCTAATATATCAACATGGGGATACTATATCCTCGTTACCAATGCAGCACAAATAGCAGAAATAACCAAGCATTAACCAATATATAATAAACAACAACCAGAATAATACAATAACCAGATCAACCAGTATCACATGATGAACCAAAATAAATAACAATACCCCTTACTAAATTGTAGAAATGTTATTCCAAATATGTTTCAAGTGTCAAAATTAAAACCCATAGTAGAGACACTAAAAACTCCTCGGGTCTCAACACCAAGTTTGGTTCCCTTATCCATGCTCAATCCCGACTCATCCATATAACTTTGAGACCTTTCCCTTATCCTGTCCTAAAAATATAATGTATATTCAGGTAAAAATCAAGAATCCTAAGTAGGACATGAGTTCAACACTGTAAGCCCGAACCAACGATGTCTAAAACAATATCTAATCAATAACAATATATATAGTTTCAAAAATAATAATGTAAAAATGCATAAAGTAAATAGTTATCACATTTTTATATTCTTTAATTGACCACATAAATCCCTAGGTTCACGATGACACCCATACTATACATACATTCTTCAGGACGTTCTAGAGTCTAAAAAATCCCCAAGGGATATCACATGTCAGAATACCATGAGTTCCATTTATCATTTAATTTCAAATTCATATCACATATAATTATATCCATTTTCCAATACCAATCTCATGGATGTAGAATGTTGTGTATAACACCCAAGTTGTATTTGGAGCTTCAATACCTATCACACACCTCATTTCACATGTCTATTTGGATCCTTAGTCCCTTTTCAATACAATCAATCTCATATATTTATTTTGTGCCTCAGTCCCTAACTCATACTTGCCACCACATATGGGTATTGGGAGCATTAGTTCGTGTCCCACACCTATGTGTGTTTAGAAACTCATTATTTTTACCACACTCCTATATTAATCAATGATTAAAAAAATGCATTTATAACATCAATCAATGTTAATCTTCATTAACACCTCCTTTCTATCAATTCACATCATGGATATGATCTCAATTTTAAAAAAATCATGGTTGAAAACATTAATGACATTTAATTATATGAAAAATTCACCATTAAACAATTTTATATTATTTCAATAATATAAACTATTAAAAATTAATGATCATACAATCATATCATAATTATCATTTTAAATGAATTCATTATCACATTAATCAAACAATTTAACAATCCCAATATCTGGTCAATTCCAAAATCACAATATTCCATTAATTAATTAACAATTTAATTAATCCAATTCCATCAATTCCAATTTCCCTAAATTTAGAGAAAATTATTATCATGTAGAAATTAAATTAAATCAATTCAATTTATAATTATTCACCAATTAAAAAATCATAATTACCAAAATCAATTCTCTCAAGTTCAACTAACCTCATAATCACACAACAAAATAAAATTATATATTCCATGATTACTTTAATGAATTAATTAATTGAATCCAAGATTCAATTTCCAATAATTCCAATTTAAATTTTACAACACATACATGAAATTGGAATTTAAGACTATGGGAATTGAATTTAGAACACCTACCACAAGATCATTGATGGACACTCAGTAATGGGTAACCTTAATAAAATTGGAACAACCAAGATCAAAATGAAGAATTAGATCTTGAATCAAAACATGTATCCATGATTAAAAAGATCAAGATCCATCAATCCTAACTATAAAACCATCAAAGAAAGAAGAAAAACTTCCCTTTTACTAAAAGAGATATAGGATTGAGAGTGATCTAATTAGGAAGAAATAACATACTGGGTGATGTGTAAAATCTTCAATATGGGATTTGATTTGTCAAGAACAGGGATTATAATTTCATATAACTCATCTGGGAGACTCTAAAATTCCCTGGAAAACATTTAGGGTGAATACGGTTATTTCAGGATATAAGACAATGGTTCATAAATTTTTTAATTAATTTTCAAGAGTTTAAATTCCACAAGAACAGTTTCTTATGTGGGGCGTATTATTATCAGTAACTATTCATATAACCATGAACATCCTCTAAGGGGATTTCTCGGTTACTACAAAGAGGAATCATAGTTTGAAAAACCTTTCTCCAATAATCTAAATACCCACTATTTTTTTTTGCATAGGTTTTCGACTCGGGTGCACGGTTTGGGAAAATTGTGTGCCAACCATGCGTTTCCCCATTCCTTCTAAAACTCTACAATTTGACCCAAAGAATCCAAAAAGTAAATCCAAACCCATATATACTAAAAATATTTAAAAAGAATGCATGTAAATGAGCTCAAAAAATCTTCAGAAAAGTTTGGGATCCTATAATCTCCCCACCTTATAAAATCTCATCCTCAAGCTATACTCCCAAGAATATCAATTATTCTTTGTAAAAAAGACTACACCAAAAATCCTACATATCTGCTTATCCTTCCCATGTTTCTTATTTAAAACTTATATGTCTCCACAATACATGAACTGTCACCATTTTCATTCACCACAACACTTTATCACTATTATCCAACACGCATATCAGATGCTCCTCAAAGGACACATTAGTCTCAAGATCAAATTCATATGAATTGATCACATGAGAATGGTTTATGTGAAATTGTTGAATTTGTGATAGATAAAAAACATCACGCATAGTATTATACCTCTGTGGAAGAGCCAATTAGTACCCCATCAGCCTGAATCTCTCCAGAACCTCAAATGGTCCAACAAAACTGGGTGCCAACTTTCCCTGCCTCCAAGTCCTTAAATGATACAACATAAAAGACATCAGAAGAAACACAAGATCACCCTCTATAAACTCTAGGGGCCATATACATTAGTCAATATATGAATTTTTATTACTTTGATCCATAGCTATATGTTTTTGAATCAGTTTAACCTGCTCTGATATGTCCTATACGAGACTCAGTCCCAACAACTCTGAATCACCTTCCTCCATCCAACATAATTGTGATCTGTATGGCCCACCATAAAGTTCCTCATACGGTTCGATGTGAATATGTTCCTAATAAAGTACCCATATATCTGTGGGTGGAAATCCATACTTCGTAAAACCTGTATACCAAGGTCCTTATGTAAACCCTACTACAATTGTGATGTAAAACATGAATCATGGTTTGAAACTATATTCCATGGAACACCATGAAGAGAGACTATCTCCTGGGAATACATTTCTCCTAACTTGTCAACGTAGAAAGTCTCCATTATAGGAATGAAATGAAATAATTTCATCAGTTGATAAAAAAACCCAAATAGCATCATTCTTATGTGGCATCCTTGGGATAACCTCCACAAATTCCATGGTAACACCGTAACACATCCATTTTAGAATGGTAAATGGATGTACAAATACACCAGGTCATTGATCCTTTAACTTCACATATTTACGGATGTAACATTATGTTATGAACCCTGATATATTATTCTTATTTTCCAAGCACCAAAACTGTCATCATATGTCATGATATTTTTTTCATACCTAGATCTACTGCCCACATTGAGGAATAAAATTAACAAATTAGCTACTCTTGTATACTCCTAGATAGAACAACCCAATTCATGATAATGATGATCTCATCCTCATATATAGTTCAATATGAAGGTGACTCTCCACCTTCAAGGTTGTCCCTAATTTCTAAACATTTTGGATCCTCAAAATTTCATTCACTGATTTGAATCAAAATTTTAGAATCCATTGAAACTGATATGAGGTTCATGTTTTCATGGCCCTCTTAAACCACAACATGTGTCTCATAAAGAAGATTCATCATCTTCCACCCAGCACTAGACTCTTAAATTTCCTTATTTTGAGTTTTTCTACTTAAATTGTTAGTGACACGGTTTCCCTTCCCAGACAAATATTCTAGATCAAAGTTGATTGACTGCATATACTCAACCCATCTTTGCTACCAGAGATTCATATATCATTAGTAAAATATATAATTTAAACTATTATGATAACTATACAAAATAAACTTCTATGCTAACAGATAATTCTACCAACACTTCAAACCATAAAAAAATAACTATAGGTCTTCTATAGGGTAGATCCATTCATGTGGACTCAACTACTGAGACCCATACACCACAACTCGATATCCCTACATCAACACTACTGCAAGGCCTACCCACAAAGCATAAAAAAACACCATATATTCCTCACTTGTATTATGTAGGATCAAAATTGGTGTAGTTTTCAAGTGCTTCTTTAACTCCTAGAAAGTATTTCTACTTAATACAGATCATTAAATGGTTAATCCATTTTTGGTAAACCTCAAAAGTGTTCTATACAAATAAAAAAAATTCTTGAATGAATCTCTAATAAAAACCCACTAATCCAAAAAAAAAACATGGATATCAAAAAAATTATTAGGATGCTCCCAAGAAACCACTGCCTAAACATTCTCTGGTTCTAATTACACACCTTAATCTAAGATTATCTGACCTAAGAAGTTTACCTAATGAATCCAAAATAGACACTTAGATAGATTTTTGTATAGATGAATATTTCTCATTCTACACAGGACTATGTCAAGATGTTGGGAATGATCTTTATGAGTCTTGGAATACACCATGATTTCATCCATAAAAACTACCGCAAACAAACCCTAGCATGTGTGTAAGATTCTATTCATCAAGTCCATAAACACTATTGGTGTGTTCATCAACCCAAATGAAATAACAAATATCTCATGAAAGTCTTAGGTTATTCTAAAATTATTTTTAGGTATATGATAAGTCCATAGTCTTAGTTTATGATACCCTGACCTTATATCGATCTTGGAGAAAAGAAAAGATCCCCATAAATGGTAAAATAGTTGTTGATTTGTGGAAGAGGATACCTATTCTTCATTATTTCTCAATTAAACATATAGTTTTCAACACACAAGTGAAAAGTACCATCAACCATATTTTCAAACAAAATTGGATAATACAAAGGTTACATACATCGACGGATAAACCCCTTATCCATAAACACCTCTATGTGAATCTTGAGATCTTGAAAATCTATTGGTTCCATTATGTATAGTGGAATATAAACTAGCTCATCCCCTTGAATCATCTCAATTTTAAATCCAACATCTCTCTTGGGTGGTAGAACTAAGAATTATTTAGTAAAAACATCCTAAAACTAGTCCACTATGGGTGGAAAGACATAATTCTTCACACCCCCATCATCCAACTATAAACTACAAACCCGGGCAGTTAGCTGCCCTAATTGATGATGAATTGGCCATACATGGCCTTCTAGAACATCCCACTCTCCATGGTGATTATCATAATTACCCTAGGGATATGTAAATGTAACTCTACTTTGGTAAAACTCAATGTGGTCCTGGTAGGCTCCTAACCATTCAATATGAATAATTATGTCAAATCCTAACATATCAAGGTTAAAAAGATCCCAATCGAGCTCATACTCTGAAACCTCAAGAGATCATTCCTTACATAAAAATATATCTCTCAAATATACTCTCAATGTGGTATTTATCATCATAAACCCACTCATAAACTCCACATCTAGTTTCAAACTATTCAAAAGTGTGTAGATATAAAATAACGGGAGGAATAAGTATCAATTAAGGCACTATATAGTGTATAATCTACCAAAATTGTTCCTCTAACTATCGATAGTCTAGTCTATATATCCATCAATGTAGGATGAATGACATGAAACTATCCTTCCTCTCTTCCCTATGATGAAGTGTAAGCCCCCTAAGCTTCAATAATATACTGATGCAGTCACTCATTCCCATAAGTACCATGTCTATTGCTTCTACCTTTACAACTAATAGAACTATAACTTCTAGAATGATTTGCAATAGAATACCTCCTTCCCGTACTATGGTTCTACCTAGATACACTATCACTACTCATATGTCCTGGGTTCCTATAGAATTGATGTATATGTCCCATCATACAATAATCTTGGTACTCTATTGGTGGTCAAGGAAAACCAGTAAAAAATGTTCTTGGCCTACCACATTAGTGACAAAGAACTCAGTCATGATCTCGAGTAAATGATCCTCCCCCTGGCCACTCTTTATTTCAATTATCTGTTCAAAATTCTTTGAATGATGCTTCTATCCCTTGGAAGGCGCACATCTAGATCACCCAGAATAGACCACACATCCTCTATTGGAATATTTCTTTAGGTTCCCCTCAGATATGAGATCTTGATCCACCACTTCATATAAAATTTTAAGATAAACAATATTTTCTTTCTACTAAATATAACATTTAATTCCATCCAAAAAATGCCTTATTATAGCTATTTCAGCCCCTTCCAGCACTAGAGAAAAGAAATTAAAATCAGTAATGTGACCAGGATAGTCCATCATTGACATACCTCCCTTGGTCAACTATATGGACTCAACTTCCCTCACCTATCTCAAAGTCTCTAGATAAAATTTCAAAAGTAACATCTCCAAAATGTCCTTCCATAACATATCATCTACCTGCTTAGTATGATCCTGAATATCCCAGGAAGAGGCCAAGGAAAAATCCAACAAACTAGTCCATGTACCCAATTCCAAATAAAAACATATAAAGAAGTACAATCCAAAAAAAACAATAATGAAAAAGGGAAAAAAGAATTCCCAAAAAAATATACAACATCATTTTCATAATAATAAAAATTGAAAACAATTTTTCATGGAAAACCCAAAATGGAATTTTAATTTAAAATAGAATTTAAAAAATGTATTTTCCTACAATGTCTAATTAATAAATAGGTATATTTTCTATATAGAGTAATATGATGAATAATATACAGTTCAAAATAGTGGAGTATCTATTTTGGATAAAGTGATGCACATATTTGGTGTCAAGGATAGAAATATATTTTTTCTAAATCTATTAAACAATAGAATAATTGATAAAATATTTCATCTTGATTATATAGAATTTTATGCACCAATTTTTAAATATAGATGGGTGGTTAACAAGATGGTTGTAAAATATGATAAATTAAGATTTGTAAATGTGAATTTAATTATAGAAAAAATATCTTATATATAACTAAATATATACTTACAATGTCAAATTTCTTAATTACATACTTAATGAATACATATTCTATGCATAAAAGGAACTTGATACAAACTTTTGAGAGGTAAAAAAACTTGAATTCCAAAAAAAAACCAATGAAATGAATAGTATGGAATAGTCCAAGCAATAAAAAACAAAAATTGACAAATAAAAGGTGATAGTAGCGGGAAAAAAATAAAGGATGCAAGGAAATAAAAAAATGGAAGGATTTAAGGTGGTTTGATACCAATTTCTCCAACTCCATAGAATGAACATCAACCCACTAATTATATTTTATTAATTATCAAACAAATTATTAAAAAATAATAACTAATGAAAAAAATAAAATAGAATAAGAAAAATCAGTGTAATGAAATGTGAAGGAATAGTGAGAAAAAGGTTCTCAGGTCACACAATCATATTTACAAACTAATCAAAAACAAAAACCTCTTTACATATCCTATGCATTATTAATGAATAAGAGAAACTAATTCATCACAAAATGGAGGATGATATCCATAGTAACCTAGCATTGGGGATGCTCCATTCATAAATAGTGAAGGCATGGTGCATATGGAAACGTAAAACACTATGAGCTCCAAGTTGATTTATAATGGTTAAAAATATCTCTCTATAAATTTATTAGAAAAATATCAAAATGAATAACACCAAATATATATATATCATCTATTGAGAGCTATCATATAATAAATACCCTCAAAGATCATGGTTATTTTAACAGTTCAATAGTACTCTAAAAAACAAAGGGCTGCAAATGAATCAATCCCTAGAATCATGATAATAATAAAAAAAGACAAACCCACATGGTTTCAACCACCTAATAGAATTTGAAGATGCATTGGAATATAAGCTGCATGGATAGAATGGTTGCACGAGTAGTCAGCTATGTGAGCAAAATGGCTACATGAGAAATTGACAATGTGAGCCAAAATGGATACATGAGAAATCAGTTATGTGATCTAAAAAATAAAGGCAATAAAATAGAAAATAGATAATTATATTTAATATTAAACATGTAAAAACTTACACAATAAACTAAAAACATATTTATTTCATACGGAAAACACGAATTATAAAATCAAAAGTATGTTTTTTATTATATGTGTATTTAATTATTTATTATGAGTGTGTAAGGATTCCAAAAAATTGAATAAGGTAAAATAAATATATTAATATATGGTTCAACCATTACAAAGGTTTCATGAACAGTCTTGAGGATAGTAATACAAATTGAAAACCCATCTTCCTTGAGTGTGATAATTTAACACATCTTAGATGGTGTTTGCATTATAGTATAAAAGGAGGGGGAAAGAGAGATGATGATGAAATAATCGATAATCATAACAAAATTACTATTCATGTAAGGTACTGGAATTATCATATAATTTTTATGAGGGGATATGAGGAAAGCATTAGAAAAGAAAGGAACTCAAAACAGAATAAAATTGAGAAATCTATCACGAAAATTCGGCAGCCTAACGACGTCACATAAGATTTCATAAAATAGTTTGATGAGAGAAAGGGGGTATCTCATCACTCTTAAATAATATGGAAAGTAATTGGGATATGGAATTACATATCCCAAAATAAACCAATGAAAATTAAAAATAATAACAAAAAATGAAAAAAAGAAACAAAACAAAAGAAGTTATTTACCTCTTGATCTCTTCTTCTTGAGATCCTTCTTAAGGCCTTTGGTTTTGGCCTTTTGGTGAGACCAACATCTATAGGTCGTGGGGAAGAGTCTTGGGAGGAGTATTAGTCAGAACATAGGTATGGATAAAGTCTTGAGAGGTTTGGGAGGAAGAGGGGAATGAGGGTGGTATTTATAGTGGATGAGAGGAGGTATTTTTCATTATTTTAATCATTTTTATAATATTTTTGCTCAATACTATGAATAATCATAATTAATTTGACCTCAAATAGTAATAATGGAATGTTGATTCTAAAAAAGTGGTATTACATCACTTATGAGGTCATAAATAGTTTATTATACCTATAATTTGTAAATGTTGTATTTTACCGTATTTCACTATTCATAAAAAATTCAAGAATTTCAGAAAAATCCCAAAAAATCACCCAAACCATTTTTTGATGTGTAGAAATAAAAAATGAACTCCATTTCTCAAAATAATTATCTGAATATTATTAATTTATTTTTTAAATAAAATCATAGTTATTTAGAAAAATAACAATGTTAAAGGTATACTTAGTTTTATATCACACTGAAAACTTAATTAAGATCTCATCATATTATTACATTAAGAAAATAAAATAATATCATTTTTTACTATTCACATGGTTCATATTACTATTCATATTTCTATTTATAAGGTTATGTTACTATTTATCAAAAAAATCAAGTTGGTTATATCAGACACCAAATGACTTACTGATCACTACTCTAGATGACCATTTTTAGAAATTCAAAACATTGTAGAGGTAAAGATGTGTTTAATGACTAGATTATAAAATGTGTTGTTTTGTAGGGACTTAGTGTTTCCTGAATTCTAAATTAAATCTATTTGTAAATTCTTGGGGTGTTACATTATTTCCTCCTTACAAAAATTTCATCCTTGAAATTTGAAAATGAACTTCGAAAGTTAATGGTTGATACATGAAAATTCTCTTTTGGGAAACCCACATCAAGAACACAGTTAAAATATCCACCTAATAAGAGGAAAGGGACATGCATCAATTAATACAAAATAATGAATTCTAATTGGATAACATGGTCATAGAGGAATAATCAAACCATCATGTAGTGACATTAAACTCAAAAACCCCATACAATGATCAACTTAAACCATTGTGTAAATGGTTAAAAATTTCAAAAATATAATGATTCAACACATTATAATGAAGGTATCTAAATTTCCACGATGAACATATCATTAAACTTTAATCAAAAAGTATAAGATTTAAAATTCACATTCCAAACATGTGAATAACTTCATCATGTGTCCTCTTGAAATATGGAAATACCTTGAATTACTGTAAAAACCATATTGGAAACATGAATTCTTCTAAATTATTTAAGTAAGATACATGTTATAGGATATATTCCTTAAATCCAAATGTGATGTAAACTTCTTCGATGATAGCATAGACCACTTTTCGACAAGTCAAAAATCAGCTCTAAGGTAATCAGTATTTATTAGAATAAATCATTTAATCATCATTATCTCAACATTAGATATATATATATTCAGGGTTGTCTTTCCCTCAATATATATATATATATATTTATATTTTAAAAAGTTTAACATTCTTCTAAATCACTTTTACTTTGTACCATTCATCATAAGACCAAAAATCCTTAAGGAAAGAGTACTGTAGTACAATATTTATATATCTCATAATTTATGTAACCAGTACATTACTAAAAAAATATTGAAATGACATGATTCTTGAATAGGATTATTAATCATTCTACTTCATCTATGGTAGAATCATAGCTTGATCATTATCTAAAGCCATCATTTGGGGTATATTCCATTGACGATTGGGATATTGATTCACATAATGTTTCATCTCTTGCAGTTGAAGCATTGTACATTGGAAACCATTTTCTTACCCTTACAATCATGAACTTGGTGTCATTTTTCTCCACACTTATAGAAACCTCTCATTCCCTTCAATAATTTACCATGGTAATTATTTCCACAATTTTCACATATGGGAAAACTCTTCTTTCCCTTATTCCCTTTATACCAGTATTTCCCTTCCATACTCTCGTTCTTCCCTCAAATCCATAGGAACTAGAGAAGTATTTACATACCTTGTTAACACATGATATTATTTACTCATATTTTTTTCCTCCAATGGTCGGAAGGCATTAATTTTTTATTGATTTTGATAATCCACCTTTCAAGGGGTGCGGTGGAACCCTTCCAAGGACTTTAGGCATTAGAATTACATGGCATGTAGGCCTTATATGAATTCATTTCCTGTAGGCTTCAAAAATTACATACAACCCAGAATAACAACTTGGAACTGCTCCTTCCTGGCATTTTCATCATGAAATCTTCTCTCCACCTTTGCATGGTTGTTCGGCTAGGCTTTCACGTGCATGCCCAGGCTTTTCCCGATGGCAGGTGACATACTCTCTCATTATGGAAATCCATTTAGCTTTTTCTATGGTGAATGCTCTTTGCTCATCCTCCTTCTAGAGCTTGTTCCTTCTATGTTGTCTGATTTTCACCTGCATTTAAGGTGTCCTGAAGGCCATGAGGTGGCGTGAAGGCCTTATTAACTAGAAGGCTCGGGTGGCTCGAAGGAGTTAAAGGACTAGGGGACCAAATCGGTGGCTCGAAGGCTCAAACGGGGGAATAGTCTTAGCTACTACAATAACTGCTACAATGCTACTCTAGTTCCCACTACTGTACCTGCTACAGTGCTACTATAGTAACCCAGAAATATGCCTCCACCCAGATTTGATCTCAGGTTGCCTAGATTCACTTAAATATTCCTCACCAACCAGACTGAGGCTCATGTGCATATTTCTTCATATGATGAGGATTCTTGGGAGACAATATTCCTTCGAAAAGGTGGATTAAGACCATTGGAGATGTGATCCTTCTTACAATTCATATCGTGTGCATTGGTGAAGTTTTTATTCCTTCTTCTAGGAGCCATTAATAATCAATTTCCATATTATATGTTATCTCATAATATTATGAACTCTCTATAACTCTAAACATGGTATAACACATAGAATAAATTTAAGCATTGTATATCCTAGAACCATATTCTTTGGTCACTTTGGGGGCATAAATCCTTCATAATGGTGGGTAAACAAAATGTTATTTATCCTAATAATATCCCTCGAGAGTGTCAAACCAAGAGTGCAGAAAATACCATTGTCATGTACCAAGATACCCTGGGTCAAGCCTAAAACTCATTGTCGGAGTTTTCACTCCTATGTCCATCTGTGCCACAACCATGTCAACTTGTTTATATCTAGACATGGATGTATTTTCAAAAAATATCCATATAATCTATTACTTACCAAAATTATAGCATGTTCTTGTTTATTTATTCTCATAGACAATCTTAGGTATTTTTTCCCAAACCTATGTTTTTGAAATCAAGTTCTCACGGTTTCTACTAAACTTATTCAGATACCAAATGTAACACCCCGACCCCTCTAGACAAGAGCCATTGCATTACTAATTACATTGGCATGATTACAAGGAATCAAATCCTGAAGGATTGAGTAGTTTAATAGTCTTGAAGAAACTAGATACATACATGTAACTCATATTACATTGGGAAAGGTAAAAAAATACAATGCATAACAAAAACTAAAAGACTACATCCATGAGAACTCAATAAGGGGTCTCCACTTCATAACATGTTGAAGGTAAAAAAATGAAAGGGGTGAGCTCAAATGCTCAGTAAGGGATACAAATAATAGACACATGAATCAATAATAACTAAATCATAAAAAATTAGGCATAGTCAATATGGCATGGTGAATAAATGAAAAACATGTGCCCTTAATAAACTGAGAATGAAACTACATCCATAGGTTTTGCCATAGTGAAAGCCTCATAGATAGTAATAACTAAAAATGAATAAAGAGAATGATTATTAATTGGAATTCAGGTATCTGGAACATGATACCAAAATTCTGTCAAAACAGTTTAAGTATGTGGGTAGAAACCTATCTGTTTTTTAGAAAAAATCTTTAAGGGTTTGTCACCAACTGATTTGTCTCATGATACCTGCTGATGCATCGAGGGGCTATAGTGGGCCCCACCTGCCACTACATTTCCAAATCATTAATTTTACATATATTTAATTAATGTACAATATTCCTTCTCAATATCCATATATATTTGAGGATACATATTCATCAAAGGATGTTGAAATAAATAAAGATACTTTTAAATGAGACCATTAAAACAATTCTTGATGAAATAATGCTTAAACATTCCAAAGTGTCCCATAAAACCTTGAAACATTAAAATAATAATCCCTTAGAATATCCTGTGAATAAGGATTCTCTAGATATGATATACTAAATGTCAATACATACACCACAATAAATAAATAAGTGGTTAACAAGGCATATATCTCAAAAGTTAAAAGTGAGGAGAAAAACCTAATTTTACTTTGGAAAGAAGAGTTACTTTGGTAAATCATTTTTAATTTCCATAAATATATTTTTAAACATGTATATTTTATAAAATAAAAGGGTAGGACTTGAGATTACATTTGATGGATAAATGATGTCCTACTGAAGTGAAATTATGTAAAAATTGATTTTAAAGAAGCTTTTGAATTAAAACATTTTAGGGTTGTATAAGGAATTCATTAAAGTGATTTTTAAAATGAAAAGGCATGTTTTATTTAATAAAACCAGAAATGAACCAAAATATAATTTAAAATGTGTGATTTAAAAATATAAATATTGCTTAAACCAAATTATAGAGTGAACATCAAAATTGGTAAGAATTTTAGAAATTCCATGATTCAAGCTTTCATTTCAGAATATTATTTTGAATGATTATTTTAAAACATGTAACATACCACATATTAAATAAGGATTATTATTGGTACACATATATAGAACATTAAAATATAATTTATTATGAGTAAATAAGAATAAATAATAATTTCATTGAGTTGAATAGAGAATAAGTGCAACATGAATGAAAATGGAGGTTCATGTAGAAAATACTTACTACTTTGTAATCAATTGAACCCTATTACCCAAAATTAATAGTAATCAAATGATAAATTGAATATCATGAAAATAAAGGGACTCGTGTTATGAAACATCAATGGGAATTATACATAAATCATACACAAGTAATAGTAGTGAATATAGAATATCTCACAAAGATGGAAGTGGGATGAAGAAACCCTTACCAAAAACGTATCATTAGATTTCGAAAAAATAAATGAAATATTTATGTGTGAAAAAATAAAACCACAAAATAAAATTGGATATAGAGAATAAAACAATCATAGTTCATTCACACAGATTCTGGAAAAATAGAAAACCAATGACATTGATGTTTAACCCAACGAATGGAAATTGAGTTATGACATCCCTTACCTTAAGCTCAAAGGTGTTCTTGATTGTTATAACGACATGAATAATAAAATTTAGCTTCATTAACTAATAATTCTAGAACCTCATAAACATTTAATTTATATGGTTTAACCTTATTAGGTTCATTCATGACCCTTTTTATGGGTTTTTAGAGATTCAATCTTATTGTTTTGGAAACATTTTCCCCCTTGGTTTTCATGATCTGTTTACTTGAATTCATGAATGGAAGTTCATTTGAAATGTGGATAAACATGGAAAATTGTTAATATATATTACTAGTTACATTAAGGATATATAAAATGATATTTTAATGATTTTGGGTTATATACTAGTGGATGATTCATTACATAAAATTTATTGATAAATGCTTGGATTAACTTTTCCAATTTTGTACATAAGGAACTTGTTTTGTATTATTATTTTGTATTATGAGTGTGTAAGGATTATGGAATATTGATTAAGGTAAAATAAATATATTATGATCTGGTAAAACCATTAAAAACGTTTCCTGACCAGTATTGAGGATAGTAATGCAAATTGGAAACCTGTCTTACCTGAGTGTGATAATTTAACACATCTCACAGGGTGTTTACATTTTTAATATAAAAGGCGAGGGAAAGAGATATGATGATGAAATATTCCATTATCATAATAAAATTGCAGTTCGTGTAAGGTACTATAATTATCATATCATTTTAATGAGGGTATATGAGGAAAGAGTTAGAAAATAAAGGAACTCAATAAAGAAGAAAATTGACAAATATCTCACAAAAATTCGGCAGCCTAACGTCGTCACATAAGATTTCATAAAATAGTTTTATGAGAGAAAGGGGGTATCTCATCACTCTTAAAAACAATGTGTAGAAAGTTGGATATGGAATGAAATATCCCAATATAATCCCAATAAAATTAAAAATAATAACATAAAATGAAAGAAAATAAAGAAACCCAAAGAGGATGTTTAACTCTTGATCTCTTCTCCTTGAGATCCTTCTTATGGCCTTTGGTTTTCGCCATTTGGTGGGACCAAAATCTCTAGGACGTGCCTAAGAGTCTTGGGAGGAGTATTGGGCATAAATTAGGTATGTCTCAAGGCTTTAGAGGTGTGGGAGGAAGAGGGGAATGAGGGTGGTATTTATAGTGGAGGAGATGAGGTATTTTTCATTATTTTAATCTTAATTATAATATTTTTTCTCAAGACTATGAATAATATTAATTCATTTGACCCAAAATAGTAATAATGTCATGTGAGTTTGATCCAAGTGGTCTTAAATCACTTAGGATGTCAAAAATAGTGTATTATACTAATAATTTGTATATACAATATTTTACCGTATTTCATTATTCATAAAATATTCCAGAATTTTAGAAAAATCTGAAAAATTACCCATAACCATTTTTCAAGGTTTAGAATTAAAAAATGAACTCAATTTTTCAAAAATAATTTTCTAAATATTATTAATTTAATTTTTAAATAAAATCATAGTTAATTAGAAAAATTATAATGTTAAAGGTATAATTAGTTTGATATCACATTGAAAAATTAATTAATATCTCATCATATTATTACATTAAGAAAATAAAATAATATTATTTTTTACTATTCATATGGTTCATATTACTATTCATTAGGGTATATTACTATTCATCAAAAAATTCAAGTTGGTTCTATCAAACTCCAAATGACTTACTGATCACAACTCTAGATGGCCATTTATCGAAATTCAAAACATAGTTGAGGCTAAGTTGTTCTTAACAAATAGATTATAAAATGTTTTGTTTTTTAGGGGCTCAGTGCTTCATGAAATCTAAATTAAATATATTTTTAAATTCTTGGGGTGTTACAACAAGGGGGTTTTTGATGGAGGTGCTGGATTGGGTTGAAGTACAATTTTATATGTCTACAAGTGGATTCCATGAGTCGATTTTACTTGTCTCAAATTAGTATGAGGGGAATCTCAAGTTTTACTACCTTTCCCAATATAATAAATATAAAAATATTCTATATATTCATTATCACACATAAAAAAAATCTTTAGGGAGTGAACATGGAATTACAGAAATATACTGTTTTAGTTTTCATATTTCGAAACATGAATAGGTTTTGGGGTAGAGGACGTTCTGAGTAAAAAAAACACAAATAGAAGAGAAAAATGGATGGAAACAAAGAATTTAACATGGATTATAAAGGGATTCCTACATCCATGGGAGAAAGGGGGATATTTAATTTATTTATATTCAGATTAATGTCAAAGGATCACATAGCATTAAAATTATAGGATATGAGAATTTAATTTAATAAAAGAAAAAATAAATCTTCAGGGGTGGTTTTCCAAATTCATCTACCCTTGAGAAATATACTACGACATTCTACATCCATCGTATTGGTTTGTTCAATAGTCCATGGTTCCACCTAGGTTGGTTGTCACCCGATGAAGGTTTCTACTATAGTTTTTACCGATCAAAAAAATGTTTCATTCTCCCATAATTGGTAGTGGGGCCAAAAATCCACTCTCATGACTAATTTAGGGTATAACCAAGAACTACATCTTCTTGGAGGCTTCAAGTTATCTTTTGTTAGAACCTTTATCTTCATGAATTCCCTATTATCATTGGTGTATATTTTCTTAACATTCAAAAATCTTTCATCTAGAAAAATATTTATCTAGTGATTTTTTACATTGATGTGTCTCGAATTGGAATGAAAAATTGGGTTCCTGTTGATATGAATAGATATATAACTATCTAAATAGAGAACATAATTCTCCTGAATCTATCCCAACTATAGTAAAAACTTCTTCATCCATAGTATATCTTTATAGCCTTCGGTGACTACAATATACTCTATTTTGGGTGTAGAAAATTAAACACACTTATGAAATCATGATTTCCAGGATAATTATCCCCTTTATATTGATATTAGGTACCCAAATATCAATTTTCTCATGTCAATAACTCCAAAAATATCTAAATGTATGTATCCTAAAAAAGTAATATCACATTCATAGCATAAAAATTTACAAGTTGTACCCTGATGATTCCTCAATGTTAATTAGAACATTTTCTAATGATCTTTTACTATGTTTTATAAGATTTTTCTCACAATGTCAACATCATGAGAAATATCTGGGCCGGTGCACACCATGGAATACATAAGTCTACCAACTATTAACTATTAAGGAATATTCTCTTTTTATTATCTCTCCTCATTTGTTAAATAACAATGAATTATTGTGATTGAAAATTGAATTTCAAGGGGAGTTCTAAATGGGTTTTCTATGTTCATGTGGAATCTTCCAAGACACATCTCAATGTTATACTCCTAACATATTCAAATTTATCGATTCATCCAATCACTGGTAATCATAATACCAAGAATCTAAGTACCATCTCTCAAGTCCATTATTTCAAAATACTTGTTCATATCCTATTTTAACCCATAAATCTCACTGATTACTCTACAAATAATAAACATATCATCAAAATAAAACAATAATACAATTAAATCACCATTATAAAACTATTTTATGAAAACAAAGTGATCGATAGTCATCCCTATGTACTCTTTTTTCTCTGTGAATGAGTTTAATTTCTTATACCATTAACTCGATTCCTATTTCATGAAATATAAACTGTTTATAAGTTTTCATACCAGGTTTTTGTTTCCTTTACCTTGAAATCCCTCTCTTTTATCCATTTAAATCTCCTAATAAAGATTCCCATGAAATAAAATTTCCATTACATCCATTTTTGAACCTCTATATTCATAAAAATTACCAATATAAGAAAAAAATTTATAAGATATATTTTAAATAGAGGAGAAAAAAGTTCATCAAATATAATACATTCCTTTTAATTGAATCCCTTTACAAACATTCTGTCTCTACAACATGGTAGTGAGCAGGTATCTTCTCCTTTAATTATATACACCAAATTATTCTTGAGTACCTTCATTATATTTGGTAACTCCACCAAATCAAATGTTTGGTTTTTGTTCAAGGATATCATCTCCTATTACATGGACTTATTCTATTCCATAGTATTTTGAATCTTGGTTATATCATCATAACTATCTTGATCTCCCCATAAATGAGTATCACAAAATCATATTTTGAGTATCTATGACAAGGTTATTGTTCTATATTGGATCTCCACAACTATGCTTTAGAGGGATTCTATTCTTGGATATCATATGATGAAGACATATCAATAGATGGAGACATATTACATAGGACTAATGAATCACCGGTTTCAAATATCTCTCTCACACTAGATGGAAATGATTATGGTGAGGCTGGTTGTATATTGACTAGAATTTTCTCATACTACAACTTCCTTGTATTTTCTAGATTCATGAAATATTCAATCATCTGATCCTCACAAAACACAACATCTATACTTCTAATGATCCCCATTCTAATAGGATCTCAAAGTCAATATCCAAACTCCTTATCAGAATATACATAAAGGATACCCTTATTTAATTTTATATCCATCTTTTCCCAATAATCTTTCAATATGTGAACAAATTTCATGTAATGAAATATTATAAATTGTTTATATGAAGCATATATACCTATCAAAAACCTTTATGGAACATCATAGTTCTGTGAAACTGATTGATAAATGTTGAAAAATTCAATTAAAGTCTTTATTTTCTCCACCCAAAGGGTGTTTTGAAGCTTTTAATTTGAGAGTATACACCTAACTCTCTCACAAACTGTTCTGTTCATACTATCAGTAACAATATTGTGTTGAGGCATCTTCCATAACGATTTATCCACCGTAATTCCAAACTCACAATGTAATATTCAAATAGACCATGGTACTCTCTCCCATTGTCGTCTCATGCACACTTTAACCATATACCAATTTCGCTATCAACATTCACATGAAACTAAAAATATCTTGCACATTATCATTAGTTTTCAAATAAAAGGCATGTACTTTTCTTTAATGATCCTCTATAAAGGTAACAAAATAAATAGTACCTATCATTAACGTAGTTCTCATCATGAAGACATTGGTGTGAATAAAATCTAACACATTCACTTTCCTTGATAATAAATAACTATGAAATGATACTTTGTGTTGTTTTTCCCTGATGCAATCAATATAGGTATCCAAGTGTGAAACATTAATTCCTAGAAATAAATCCTTCTTAGAAAAAATTTTGATTCCTTTTTTATCATGTGACTAATCCAATTCCTCTAACTTCTATAGGAACATATTTTATGGCTACATTGACTCCTCGTCCACATTTTCTGGAATCTATAATATGAAGATAAGTATATTTCTTGACTTTATAAATTACCATGTTACCTTCACTAATCTTTCATTTCAAATCACTAAAGGAGATGACATATCCATCATCCTCAAGTATTTCTATTGATATAATATTGTAGAAAATATTTATAGAATACCTCACATCCTTCAATCGTAACATGCATTCGATTTTAGTCTCTAGAAAAATAATACCAATACTAGTGAATCTAGATGCATAGTTATTTTCCATCTTCACATGTCTACAACTACATAAAGTGTATGATGAGAAGAAATATATTCTAGTTGTGACACTGTAGGAAGAAACCAAATAAATCACACCTGTTGAGTTTTATCATGAAAGGATGGCCAAATTATCAATAAGGCCCCAACCATAAACATTACATAATGTTAAATTAAGTTAATGCTTCAAATTGAGGATCTTTTTATATTTAGTGCTTTAGATAATTAGGTCATAACTTATACATAACAATTTGAATATTACATGTAGACACTTCTACTAAGTATCCATATTTTCCCAAAAAAAAAACTCTTAAAAGAAACGAAACATGTTTTGTTCCATGTTTTAAACAACATGACTTTTCTTTAATCTCATCCATGACCCTATTACACTTTATGTCCTGTGAAAAAAATTCAAAAACTTGGGATGAGCATAAAAATATCATTAAATGATACATAAATAAAGAAAACGGTTAGTTTTTCAAAACAACAAATAAACCATGAATACTTTATCATAAAGTAATACCTTTCGCCTTTAAGATGTAGCAAAAACACTTCACTAAATATAAACTCATTTCTTACCCATTTTGTAACTAAAATATTACCACAAATCCCATAGAAAACAACATATAGAATGTAAAGGTATCTTGGGACATAAACATACGTAAATCGAATAACCGTTATGTTGACATACACCCATAGCACTAAATGGAATAACTATATATCCGACTTCCTTACCTAATGAACTGGAGGTTATAACATAACCACCCATCCTTGGTTTATCACAGAACCACCTGTCATTTGGTTTATCACGTAACCACCCGTCAAATGTCCAAGTACCATTTTATAATCATCACACATAAAATAATACAAATATAAAAAATTAACTAATTACATTTCATTTATAGTTAATAGAAATTATTTCAAGATATTGAAATACTCAATACATTTCAAAAACCATTTTCAATACCAAAACACTCGAAAACGAAATAAGGGGTTTCTTTTTTCCTTTTAAAAACATTAAGGCTTATAGAGGAATCCAAATAGAGATTACGACGACAGAGGGGTCATGGTCACCGCATAAGTTAAAAATATTCCATTTTTCATTTAATAAAATGATTCATAGAAAAAAATTGTTATAATGAAATTAAAAGTAAAAGGGTTTTATTATACACTGTATAAAATGATTTATATATATATTATCTAAATATGCCTCAATGAAAGGATATTAAGTTGAAGTCCCTTACATCATGTCTGACATTACTCGTCCATTCTTTAATTTGATAAATAATAAATATAAGTAAAATTTTACTCTAATAAGAACCAATTTTATTTTTATTATTCCTTTTATATCACTTATTACCTTACTATAACAATTATTTAATTAGTTGAGTTCATATTGGACATTTTGTCGATGTTCGAAACATGAGTCAAAAATGAACTTTTTATAATTATAAATTATCAAAGCGGTAAAAATTATATTATATCCAGAATGATATTCAAGATTTAGTTATCATATATACCATATATATGAAGTATATATGTATTTAGAATAGTCCATATCATTTGGATATAAGAAATGAAATGCACTGTTCATGGAGACAGTAAGTCGTACGTATGCAAGAACACTACTTTAATTTATTTTTAATATTTAAAGGAATGAAAACATAAGTATATTATAATTAAAATATAATATATATGTTATATTTGTTATATAATTTCATTAATTCCATCCTTTATAAATTCCATTTATAACATTAATGAGTCATATCACTTTGAGGGGGCGGTAGTCAACACTTCCTTAAAAGAAATTATCGTATTTATACAACATTAAAAGCATAACGGTATGTTATAAATGAGAATTACATAAAAATAGAGAGAAAATAAATATCATATATAATTATAGTAACATCATGATTTCCACCATAAGTGGTGTCAGGATAAGGTTGAACAATCATCATTTCGTGAGGCAGTAGTTTTCTGTCCAAAGAAATAGTATGTTCTATACCAATTAGACGGAGGTGTGTGTAAGTGTAGTTAGAATATTTCTCATAAAAAAACCTAGTATATTGATATTTATAGTGTTGTTTTGTAAAAAGATAATAATAAGAGCATATGGAGTGGATAAGGATAAAATAATGGAAAGAAACTTGAGAGAAGACGTTAAAAAAAATCGGGCAACGTCTTTTAATTTGAGCCAAAGGGCTATCTTGAATTGCATTATGCCTAAGGGAAGGATTATAGGAAGAATAGAGGAATGTTGGGAGCTTAATTGGGTAGAGTTTGGATGATACAAGGGGTCTTGAGAGGTGCGAGTTTGGGTTAGAGGTGATGGCCTTTTATAAGTGGGAGGAGGGGCTCTTTAGGAAAGGTTGAAAGTATTATTTTATTATAAAGTTATTTTCGATTTCAAAAGGTCCAAAACTCATTAAATTAAAATATAAGATGACAATTTCTCTATAGAAAATTATATAATAAATCATTGGATAGGTTTTGGAAATTTTTAAATCCATATATTTTTTTATTTAACTCTTTTTTACTCTTACCATTTTATCAATCATTTATCATTTTGAGAATCAAAATAGTTACAAAAACATGACAAATATACAATTAAAGAGTCATTGATAACATTTTAAACTTAGGATTATTATTTGGATAAATCATAGGTTTTTTTTTTGAATTTTATAATATTTAATAAAAATATTTTTTATTTTAAAATATCAATTATGTCAATTTTGACACTATTAATATCATGACTTTTTAAAAATCCATAAAAATTTGATTTATTTGAAAAAAACATCATTAATACAAAGATATCATGTAAATATCTTTCATAAAATTAGTGAATGAAATCAATGTAACAAAATTACATTTATTTTGACATTTATTATATAATTTATTTGAATCCTTTACTAATGAAGCAATCATTGTGTCATCATTATATTATAAATAAATTTAATTGTATAATATTTAAAATTATAAATAAAATATCATGATTTGGGAAATCTTTTTATATATCTAATGACTATTTATAATCGAAATGAGCACTTATGTAACCACATATAAAAAAATTTAGTAAAAGATATATGTTTAGGACATATTTTCATTAACTTTAAATTAATTGTAATTAAATTTCATTTTCACACACAAGTGGATCCAGGTGGTCCTAAAATCGACCCAACGATGCCCATGGTATGACAATTTTCATTTAATAGGGTTAAGACAAGTGTAATAGTAATTTAATATTATTATAATACTTTTTTACCCTTGTTTACTAGATTTACCCTTTAACCATGGTAAATAAAATATTTACTGAAGTTACTATTTATAATGCTTAATAATAAAAGTTACCTATTTAAAAAATTTGGACATCCTGATTCCAAATATGGAATCCATTTTTCCAAATTAAAACAAAAAATTTTCATAAATTAATTTAAAATTAATCCCCGTTGTCAAAACTAAAAGGCATGTTTTTAAGAAATAATAACTATCAAAAGATTGACTTATGTTTATGTCAAATTAAAATGCGAAATAACTTATAATGAACAAAATTGGATTAAATGGTAAAAAATAATCTAATTAAACAATAAAATAAATTAAAAATATAATCTTACCATATAAATAAATTAGATGAAAAAACAGTTTTGACTTAAAACACAATATTTTTCACTATTCATTAAAAATGAACTTTATCCGAAAAATAACAAAAATTTACCCAAAGTAAATTTTGATGTCCTGCTTTTAATAAAGATATTTCTTTTTCAAATGGAACATAAAAAAGAGACAAAAACTAGATTTAAAAGGTGTTTTCCATCAAAAGGCAGCAAATCGGCCTTTTAAAGAATATTAGAGTATCCCTTGCCTAAAATCATATTCATTCTTATTTTAAGCCTCTATAATTTATTGGATAAAAGTAAAACCATTTAAAAAACAAGTTTAATCATAAAATGGGTTGTTTCGTTCATTTCTTCCAATACAACCTCTAGGCATTAACTACCATTTAAAATAATAATATAATGTTATTATTTTTCAGTATGACTCAGCCTTTTGTGCAACATGAGATCCTGGAGAAACCAATTGTTGTGTGTCCGGTAGTCCATAGAAAAGAGCATACTATTTAAAGTAATATTAATATCTTATTCATAAGTAATAATAGAAATCAAAAGTATTATTCTATAAATACCCGAGTCATTACATCCTTTCACCCTATTGGGAATTGCATCCCGGAAATTCTATTCACTTATCAAATAAGTGGGGGTATTTATCCCTCTTAGAATTTTCATATTCCTAGGTTTCCTTGTCAACCATGTGGTTTTTCTACAAAACCTTTACCTGATGAATTACCTTATTCTACAACACTTTCTCTCTTTAGTCAAGAATCTATATTGTTTGTTCCTGATAAGAAAGATTTTCTTTCAACTGAACAACCTCTAGACTCAAAACATGAGATGGATACAGAATATACATTCTCAACATTTAAACATGAAAAACATTGTGTACCTAGGATAAACTTGGAGGTAATGCCACTCTATAGGAAACAGATCCAACTTTATCCAAATTTTCATAAGGTCCAATGAACCGTGGACTCAACTTCCTCTTCTTAACAAAATGAATCACAATTTTCATGGAGAAACTTTGAGAAAGACATGATCACCTACCTCTAAAGAAATATCCTTCCTCTAGTTATCCGCATAACTTTTATACTTTCTCTTTGATGTCCTCATGTGCTTATCAATTAACAGAAATTTTTTTCCATCTCTTCTACCAATTCTGGTCCCATCAACTTTCATTCACCTACATCATCCCAAAAATATAGAGTTCGACACCGATTTCCATATAATGCCTCAAATGGAGCCATCTGTATACTGGATTGAAAACTGTTATTATAAGAAAACTAAACTGAAGAAATATGTTAGATCCAACCTCCCTGGTAATCCATTGAAGAAGCACGTAGCATATATTCCAAAGTCTGAATTATTCTTTCTGACTACCCATCTCATTGAGGATGAAAAGCTATACTAAAATTTAATTTATAACTCAATGACTTCTGAAGGCCTTTCCAAAATTTAGAAGTGAACCTGAGATTACTGTCAGATTAAATGGAGATGTGAACTCCATGTATCCTGAATATATCTTTAATATATAATCGAGAAAGTTCATCTAGAGACAAAGTATCTCTAATAAGAAGAAAATGAGAAGATTTAGTCAATCAATCAACAATAACCTAGATTTCATTATTACCTTGACATTTCATCGGTAATACCACAATGAAGTCCATGGATATATTTTTCCACTTCCACTCTGGCACTGGTAAAGGCCGAAGAATCCCTTTTGGAAACTACTTCTCTACTTTAATCTATTGACAAGTCAAACACTTTACATTAAAGTCAGCAATATCACTTTTCATTCCATCACACCAGAAATACTACCGAAGATCTATGTACATATTTTTACTTCCAAGATGAACTGAAAATGGCGATCTATGACCTTCACATAACAAATCATTCATCAATTTTAAATCACAAGGCACACATATTCTCTTCCCAAACCTCAAAACACAATATTTATCAATGTTAAATTCAGGTAACATGCCCTTCTGAACCAACTCTACCTTTTTCTGCAACTCACTATCTTCTTTCTATGCTTGCTTTAATCTTTCTTCTAGAGACAATTTTACTACAACCTAAAATAAAACAGAGGAATTTTCTTTCACCAAAAACTTCTATTCCAAAGTTCATCAAATCATTAATCCAAGGATCTTGTTCCAAACATAACATAGTTAATGTGGTATTAATCTTTCGGGACAATGTGTCAGCCACTTTATTTTCCTTTGCTGGATGTTAATGGATTGTGAAATCATAGACCTTGATTAATTCTAACCATATCCTACATCTCATGTTTAATTCCTTATGAGTGAATATATTTTAATATTTTGTGATCAGAATATATTTCACACTTTATTCCATAAAAATTATGTGTCTATATTTTTAATGCAAAAAACAACAGCTATTTCCAAATCACGTGTAGGATAATTTAACTCATGAGGTTTCAACTGATGTGAAGCACAAACAATTACCTAATCATTATGAATTAGGACATAACTAACTCCTTTCAACGAAGCATCACTATAGATAATAAACTCACCATTTCTAGAAGGTAAATCCAATACTAGATCATTCACCTGTCTTTTTTTCAATTCCTGAAAACAATTATAACATTATTTTTTCCAAATAAACATAACACCTTTTTGAGTTAACTTAGTCAATAGGATATTTAACCATGAAAAATTCTCAACAAACCTTATGTAATATCCTACCAAACCAAGAAAACTATGAATCTAGTTTATATTTGTAGGGCTTGTCCATTATTCAACAAGTTTTGTTTTAACAGGATCAATAGTTATGCCATTTTTTGAAACAATGTGACCAAGGAATGATATTTTTTATAACCAAAACTCAAACTCTCTGAATTTCCCATACAATTTCTTTTAATTTAAGGTTTTGAAGACAACCCTTAAATGACTTTCAAGTTATTCTTTACTTATTAAAGATACCAAAATGTCATCAACAAATACAACCACAAACTTATCTAAGAAATCACAAAAAAAATTGATTCATAAGATCCCAAAATACATAAGGTTCATTGGTTAACACAAAATTCATAACTAAAAATTCATAATGGCCATATCTAGTATGAAACATGGTCTTTAGAACATCTTCTTCCTTTACTTTCAATTGATGGTACCCTGACCTCAAGTCAATCTTTGAAAACTACAGAGCTCCCTTGAGATGACAAAAAAAATCATTGATATGAGGAAAATGATACATGTCATTAAAAATGATATTATTAAAGGCTCTATAATCAATGCAGATTCTCATTAAACCATATTTATTTTTAACAATCTAGACTGGGACACCCCATGGTGATGGGCTAGTTCGAATGAAACCTTTATATAACGACTCATAGAATTGTTTATTTAACTCTAAAAGTTCAATTTGATCTATTTGATATGGGGGTTTTGAAAATGTATTAGAATCAAGAACTAAGTCAATAGTAAATTCATCTTCCCAATCAGGTATATTACAAGGAAACTCATTAAGGAAAACATCAAGATACTCATTCACTACTTTCACATCAGTAATATGAATAGTTCCTTTGTTTTTAGAAATATGTGTAAGGTAACATTCTTTTCCGTCTTTCACTAGTTTCTTATCTTTCTGATATGTTATCAGAGATAAGGGTTCATTCTTGTACAAAAACTAAAATTATTTTTTGGAAAGAAATCTCTTTATCTCTATAGTCAATCCTATCATGGTAAACAAAACAACAATCCATTCCCAAAATAACAACAAAATAAACTAGAGGAAAAAAACCAAGTTTGAAGGTAAATTCTTTCCATAAATAAGGGTAGGAAGATTCTTATAATTTCCTTTTTCCTCCACATTCCCCCCATGTGTTTTTACCTAAAGTTCAGGATTCATATCTTGAGATAGAATTACTAATTTACTATAATATTTCCCAAAAATGAAAGAATGTTTATATCTTGAATCAAGCAATACATTGGTATAATCATAAAAAATAAACAAAGCACCTGATACCACTTCATTTGATGGTCCCACATCAACCGTAGTAGTATCAAAAGAATTTCCTCACCCTTATTTCTTTGATCTGTCTAGTTTCCACCCTGGGTAATCAACTTTAGACACACATTGTAATAATGTACAAGCTCATTGCAACTAAAACATCTTACCACTGGATTATAATTGCCTGATTGATCATATTCCTTACAGTTACATGCAATCTGCCCAGTCTTACCTCATTAGAATCACATTCTAGATTTTGAATGACATTCCCCAAGATTTTTTTATCACACTTCTCACAAGATGGAAATTTAATTTTCTTTCCTCCAGGATTATTTGATGAATTATTTCTATTTTCTTTCCAACTTGACTTCTTCTTTTTCTTGCACTCTTAGGACACCTAATCATAAAACAAAATCCATTTCTACCTCCTCGACACATCTAAATAGTTTCTCATAGATTTATAAATCATGAGTGTAAAATTCACTTTGATATCGTGGCTTCAGTCGTAATTTAAATTGATTTATCTTACTATCAATATCTTAGATGAAATTTGGAGCATACCTTTCCAGTCAAGTGAACTTTTCTTCATAACTAGCCACTGAGTCATTATCTTGCCTCAATTCTAAGAATTGTTTTTCCATCCTAATTCGAATAACCTTAGGAAAATATTTTTCAACAAACATACCATTGAATTCTTTCCAACAAAGCGCCTCAATCTCCTTACTATTGTTGATATTTTTAACCATTGACCACCACTGAACTGCTTCTCCTTCGAAATGATAAATAGAAAGACTAACCTTTTGATTGTATGTACAACCCATGACATCAAAAATATTTTCTAGTGATTTTATACACCCTTCACCTTGAATAGAGCCATATGATCCTTTGAATGATGGGGGATGTTGCCTCATGAAATACAACACTATAGACATGTTCTTCTAGGGTTGATCTCATGCATGTATACAACCACTATTTATATCCCGAATCTTCTGTGCCTTCACTGCAACAAACTGTTCAGTTCTGATTCTGACCATATCAGGTTGCTGATTTGGAAGGTTATTCCCCACTGTGTGCCTTCCCAACATAGCTTTCCAGTTTCCTCTACTGTAATCCATTCTGAAAAAACATATCCTAGACAAAGAAACATGGTAATCTTCAAATTTTATATCATTTCAATTTGACCATAATTTAAAAATCATTTGTGGATATTCTATTAACAAAATCCTAACTCCTAAAAATATCTAAACTGACCTATGATACCTACTATAAGGCCCCAACATTAAACATTACATAATCTATAATTAAGTTAATGTTCCACATTGAAGATCTTTTCAAGTTTATAGCTTTAGAGAATTATGTCATAACCTATAAATAACAACTTTAATATTACATGTAGACACTTCTACTCAGTATCCATTTAAAAAAAATGAAAAATCTTAAAAGAAACGAAACATGGATAGTTCCATGTTTTAAATATCACGACTTTTCCTTGATCCCATCCTTGACACTATTCCACTTTGAGTGCTATGATAAACATTTCAAAATCCAGGGATGAGCATAAAAAGCTTAGTAAAGGATACATAAATAAGTAAAACTATTTTTTGTTCAAAACTACAAGTATACCATGAATACATTATCATAAAGTAATACCTTTAACTTTTAAGAAGTAGCCAAAACACTTCACTAAATATAAGCTCATTTCTTACCCTTTTTTTAACCGAAATATTACCACAAAGCCCATAGAAAACAACATATAGCATATGAAGTTAACTTGGTACATAAACATACTTAAATGGAATAATGATAGGGTCAACTTCCACACATATCACTAAATGAAATAGTCGTATGGATGACTTCCATACCCAATGAATTGAAGGTTATAATGTAACCACCCATCCTTGTTTTATCATAGAACTACCCATCTTTTGGCTTATCACATAACTGCCCGTCAAATGTCCAAGTTCCATTATATAATAATCACACATAAAATATTTAAAACATCAACATTTCACTAATAAAATTTCATTTGGAATCATAAAAAATCATTTAAAGTTATTGAAATACTCAATCCATTTAAAAAACCATTTTCAATACCAAAACACCCAAAAATGGAATAAGGTGTTTATTTTTTCTTTTAAAAACATTAAGGCTTATAGAGGAATCCAAATAATGATTACTGTGGTAGAGAGTTCATTGTTTCCCCATATATTAAAAACATTATTTTTGTAATTTAGTAAAACTATTCATAGAAGAAATATTCTATTTTAATGAAAGGTAAATTCATAGGGTTTTATTACACACTATATAAAAGAAGGAGGTCTATAAATTATTGAAATATGCCTCAATGAAAGTAGATTGAGACGAAGTCCCTTACCTTTTGTCTGACTTGACTCATTCATTATTTAATTTCATAAATAATGATAATAAGTTAATTTATAATTTCTTCAGAATCCTTTTCAAGATTATTATTCTTTTTATAACACTTATTACCTTGCTATAACAAATAGTTAATTATTTGAGTTCATATTAGACATTTTGTCAATGTTCAAAACTTGAGTGAAAAATGAACTTGTTATAATTATAAATTATCCATGTGGTCAAAATTAAATTATCTACAGAAGTATATTCAGGATTTAGATATCATATATATCTTATATATCCTATATATAAGTATTTATAATAGTCCATAACATTTGGATATAAGAAATGAAATGCACCGTTCATGGAGATGGTAAGCCATACATACACATGAACGCTACTTTCATTCCCTTTTCATATTTAATGGAATGAAAAAATAAGTATATTATAATTAAAGTATAATATATATGTTATATATGTTACATAAGTTCATTAATTCTATCCTTTATACGTTACATGCATAGCATTAATGAGTCATATCACTTTGAGGGGGCGGTAGTACACACTTCCTCAAATGAAATTATCATATTTAGACAACATGAAAAGCATAAAGGTATGTACTAACTAATAATTAAATAATCATAGAGATCAAACAAATATCATATATAATTTTATTTCCATCTTAATGATCACCATAAGAGGTGGTAGTAGAAGATTAATCAATCGTTGTTTCGTGAGGTAGTAGTTCACTATGAATAGAAAAAATATGTTCAATACCCATTAGACGGAGTTGTGATTACGTGTCATTATAATCCTTCTAATTAAAAATAAATTATATTGAGGATACTGGTTTTTTATTTAAAAAATGACTAAGAAGAGCACAGGGAGTGGATAAGGAAAAAATAATGGAAAGAAACTTGAGAGAAGATGTTACCTCAAATCAGGTAACTACTTTTGATTTGAGCCAAAGGGATCTCTTGAATTTCCTTATGATTATAAGAATGATTCTATTAAGAATATAGGTATTTTGGGAGCTTATTTTGGTAGATTTTGGATGATCTAAGGGGGCTTGATAGGTGCGAGTAAGGGTTAGAGGTGATGGCCTTTTATAAGGGGGAGGGGCTCTTTAAGAATGTTTGAAAGTATTAATTTTTTCATTAATTTATTTTCAGTTTCAAAAGGCCCAAAAACCATTAAATTTAATGACATTATGAATATTGTTTGAAATAAAATCATCAAATAATAATTGGATAAGTTTAATTATTTTTTAATCCTTATATTTATTATTTAACCCTTTTTTACTCTTACCATTTTTTCAACCATTTAACACATTGAGAATCAAAATAGTTACCAAAACATGAAAAATATCCAATTATAGATTCAACAATAAAATTTTAGACATATGATAACTATTTGGTCAAATATTATATTTTTTGGAACATTATAATTTTTAATAAAATATTTTATATTTTAAAATATGAATTATGTCAATTTTGACACTATTCATAACATGACTTTTTAAAAATCCATAACAACCAGATTGATTCAAAATAAAACTCATTAATAAAAAGATAAAATGTAAATATAATTCATAAAATTCGTGTATGACATCAATGTATCAAAATTACATTTATTTTAACATTTATAATATCATTTATTTGAATTCATTATTAATGAAGCAATCACTACATCATAATTGCGTCATAAAATAATTTTCTTATTTAATATCTAAAAATTATAAAAAAATACGATGATGTGGGAAATATTGTTAGATTTACAATTAAAATTTATATTCCAAAATATAACTTATATAACCCCATAATAAAATTTTTTATTGAAGGATATATTCTTAGGTTATATTTTCCTTAACTTTAAATTAAATGTAACTAAATGTCATTTTCACACTAATGTGGCTCCATGGGGTCCTAAAATAGACACAAGGATGCGACTGTATGGAAATATTTCTTATAATAGAGTTAGGATAAGAGTATGGGTAAATTAATATTATTATAATTTTATTTGTTACCCTTACTAACCAGATTTACCCTTTAACCATGGTAAATAAATTATTTACTGAACTTACTATTCATAATGTCTAAAAATTAAATTTACCTATTTACTAAATTTGGTACTCATGATTCCAAATATGTAATACATTTTTACAAATTCAAAATACAGAATTTGGAGAAATTAATTTAAAATTAATTCCAATTTTCAAAACCAAAAAATGTGCATTTAAGAAATAATAACTATCAAAAGATTGACATGTTTTTATGTCTAATAAAAAAGAGAAATTGCTTAAAATGACTAAAATTGGATTAAATGTTAAAAACATAATCTGATAAAACTTTAAAATCAATTAGAAAGATAATATAACCATATAAATAAATCAGATGAAATGATAGTATTGACTTAAAACAAAATATTTTTCACTGTTCATTAAAAAAATTAACTTTATCAGAAAAATTTCAAAAATTTAAACAAAGTAAATTTTTATGTCCCTATTCTAAAGAAGAAGTTTATTTTGTTAAATAGAACATTTAAAAGTGACAAAAACAAGATTTAAAATGGGTTCTCCATCAAAAGGTGGTAAATCATCCTTTTACAGAATATTAGAGTGTTTCATGCTTAAAATTAGATACATTCTTATTTTAAGCCTCTAAAATTTATTGGATAATAGTAAAAACATTTAACTAACATGTTTAATCATAATATTGTTAGTTATGTTCATTCCTTCCAATAAAATGGCTAGGCATTAACTGCCATTTAAAATAATTATATTATGTTACTATTTTACAGTATGACTCAGCCTTGTGGGACACAAGATATTTCAAAGAAACCCATTATTGTGTGTCAGGTACTCAATCGAACATAGAATCCTCTTTATTGTAAAATAAATATATTATTCATATATATTAAAATAAATCAATTGCATTATTCTATAAATACCAGGGTCATTACATTATCTTACAAAACAATAATGATATCTTCATTGACAACTGTAACATAATTATTTTGGGTTGTACCTTCTTGATTCCTCATATCTACCTTAATATTTCTATAATCCCAAATGATGTGTATGGTCATGCCACAGTGGTGACTATTAATGACATATCTCAGTCAGTATTTCGAAATCTTCCTACATTTCATACTTTGGTCATGGAGTTCTCTTCTATGCTTCTTCCCTACCATTACTACTTCCCTTGTATTTTAGTAAAAAGATATTCACATTCAAGTGTATATCCTTTGTCATCCTTTTGGGACTCTAAATTTAAAATTATTTCTTTCACCAATTCCATTGTTATACATCCATATGGTGTTGAATTACTAACTGATACAACTACTTTGTCCCACATCTTCAATAAATAACTGAACATAAATAGAGTCTGAAACTAATCACCAACCATATTTTTCATGGAATTTTACTAATCAACAATACCTTCGAACTCTCTCATGTTATCTAGTATGTTGGTCCCATATTTGTACTTGAATTTAAAATATCACTGTATTAGATTTTATTTGTTCTGTGTGGTATTCCTTTCATATATCTTTTATAATTTTATCTATAAAATGGAAGCATCATATTCATTTGCAAAATTATGGAAGACTCTCTTGTCAATAAACTATGTTATTTAGGAAACAACCATAATTTTGATTATGACAGACTCTTTATCCGCTGTTGCGGTACTAGTTCACTTCATTTCACCAAATTAACTACTTTTTAAAGATTCATCCTCTTTCACTATAATGGTCTTAGTGGTGTTTTCTATTGGTTTCCATAAATCATTAATGTACAAAGGATCCTCAATTTTTGGTTTACAGATGGAATAATTAAAATTGATAACTTTAATCATATATTTCAAAGTATTTAACATTTATAAAATGAGAATCATCTTGAGGATATCATCACAAATATCACTTCAAAAAAAATCATGACCATATTTAATTTTCAAGTCTATGTAAAACCTCTCTTCACCATCTCTTACTTAACCCTAGTGCCTCTGATAACAATTTTTTGGGGCATCAGTAGTTCCAGGTGATGGAAACAAACACAAACAAAAGATATAAATGGATAGAAATAAAGGATATAACATGGTTTGACAAGGTTTTCCAACATACATATGGTAAACGGGTCCGTTCTATTTATTTATATCTAAAAGAACGTAGGAGGATCACACACCCTTAAAATTATAGTATATGAACCTTAAATTTTATAGAAGGAAAAAAAATCAACATTCAAAGGTGGTTCTCCAACATCATCAACCCTGAAGATATATTCAACCACCAATTTCTTCCATTGCGTTGGATACTTCGATGGTCCAAGGTGCAACTAGGTTTGGTTATCACCTGATGATGGTTTCTGATATATCTGTTACCGATAGAAAAAAACTACTTTTTCCCATAATTGTGAGTAGACCCCATAGATGGTTCATCTCTCTAGAAGAACCATGCTATATAAAGATTTATCACCTATGTCTATACATTCATGAATCCATGAAAATCATTCAATTTAGGAGTTTAATCTTGAGATATCATGCAACATTTTCTTCTATTTTCATTAGTGTTTTGGCATAAAAGAATCATCATGTCATAAAAAACATAAAACTTCCTTAATGTAAGAGTTTACACAACTACAAAACTCATGATAAATTGAGCTATCCTTTATCAATGCTAACTTAATTTTTTTGATAAAGATACCCTTTATCAATGTTAAATAACATAGATAAGTAGAGCCTTTCTCATAACTTTTATTAGAACTGATAAATACATTCCTTTATCATCACATTTTTTAGTGCTAATAAAGGAACCCCTTTATCATCCATGAAAAAATGTATACTAATAAAAAAATATAAATAACTAAAAATCACATATTAAAATATAAATATATTTATATTAAGAAAAATATAAAATATTTTATTAAATATGATTTATATATGAGTAAATATACATTTACACTTTATATATAAGATATTTAATTAAAAATGACATATAAAATAAAAATCAAATATTATTAAAAATCATATTTAACATATTAATATATAATGATATATAAATATAATTTCTCATAATGGAACGATCCATGGGTTAAAACCCATGGATCCGAAAAATTTATTAATAAAAAGGAAATACAGAGGATGGAAAGATGGGGAATGAAACGTTAAAAAAGTGGCCCAAATAGTGCCACCCAAAACAATATATCCTTTCAAAATCTCCTCCTTTTTTACCTCCCCTTTCCCAAGATCCTCCTTGATTCCTCGGATGTCTTTTACTCTAACGTTTAATAGGTGCTTCCCAATTTCCATCCTGACCATCCAAACAATCTATGTTATCTTCCTCAACATAAGGCTCGAATCCTTGACCTCCAATTGAATCTTCAACTATATAAGATACATAAAAGATTCATAATTCTTCCAGGAACACATCCCTATTATTACATTTATTGAAAATATCATCTAATTTAAGACTAGTTTTACTAGGACCAAAGTCTTATGGGGTAGAGACAACATCCTCAATTTCTATCTTCTTTTCCAATATACCAGCTTCAACATCACTTTCCCTTAAAGTTGTTGATACCTCACCCTGATATGGAGGGAATAAAGATAAATATTTATCTATTACATCACCAATTTATTCTCTTGGGGAGGAAATTAGGGGAGCATTATCTACCAAAATTTCCTTTCCAATCCTCACAAACTGATAATTTTTTTGGAACAAATATATATAGCTGAATATAATCATTAACATCAAGATTTGAAATTAAAACTTCCCTATTAAAAGGTAAAGAGGTCCTGGATATTCAAAGAAGTTGAAATCCCTCTTCATCCACCACTTTAACATCCCCTTTCTTTATGGAAGAAATTTACAATTCATATTGTAGATCATGATTAACTTATTCTTGGATTCCATCCCTGGGTCAGACTATTCAAAAGAATCTTTATTCTCTATTGTAGATTTAGTGCTCATGCAAGGAGAATATTTATGTGATAGATTATCATTGGACATCAGCACTGCCCCCTCCTCTTCAGTTATAATATAATCCCATAAAGTTTTCAAACTCAGTGTTGACTCACAACCAGCCCCCTTTTGTAATGCCCCAACCCCATTTACCTAGTGTCAGTGCATTATTACATAACATTAGCATGATCATAAGTGATCAAATCCCGAAATACCAATTAGTTTAGTAGCCATGGAAATACTAGATAAATTCTTAATTTTTACATTACATTATAAAAGGGAAAACTAAAACAACATAGTCTCCATAGGCCACACTCATATCCCTTATACTATCCTTGTAGTTCATTCATAATATACTTCTTCACATCCTGGAAAAAATAAAACACAGGAAGGGGTGAGATCAGATGCTTGGTAAGGATAACAATATAGTGGAAGCTTATATAAATAATCATAAACATTTAAGGCAATTTAAGACTAAAAAAAATCCTTTTAAACTTGAACTTTATCATAATATGGGAAAGCTAAAATCAAATAATACCATTTACTTATTCACATGGATATTCTACTAGTCGAATAATCACATGCAATGTCAATAGCCACATTCATAATGATGGAATGCATAATGCCAGACTTCATAACCACATTGTCAAGGCCTTATGCCAAGACTACAAATAAGATTTTGTTAAGGCCTTATGACAAGACACTAGTTTGTCTCATGAGACCTACCGATTCATCGAGGATCTATAGCGGTCTCTACCCGTCACTTACAAAGTCCAATGAATTCTTCATATGAAAAGGTTTAAACATAACATAAACATTCATATTAAAACTAGCATATTAAATGTCAATACTTTATCCATAAACCATAGATGGTGTAAAAATAAAACATCCATTGTCAAAAATATTACATAACCTTAAATAAAATACAGAAGTTTTTTTCATAATAAATCAAATTCAAACAAGCTTAAAATCCATTAAATTATGTTGACATATATGAAATCAAAACTTTTTTTAGTGAAATATATATTTCTATTCTGAAATCATTTAAAAGTCCTATAATTATATGAGAAAACAGTTATTCTGAAAATATTATTATGATCTTGTATGGGAAGAATTGATGATGATATAACAGTAGAAAATAGCCACACCCTCCATATAAGTTAAAAAAGGACATTCTTACCATAATTTTGTCGAAAATATCATAAAGTACCTTCTTTGGAAAATGACGAAAAGATTACTTTCAAAACAGATATGGTAAAATATGGGTATAAATGAATTTAACCCATAGTATAGTAAATAGTTAAATGTTTTGAATTATATTTTAAATAAAACATGGATGTGGATGATAAAGAGGTCCATGTAAATACTTACGTAAAAACAACCTCAAATAATAAAGAGAGTGTGAAATTAACCCTTACCTTGTAGTTTTCCTTTGTTGAGGGTTGGTTAACCTTCTTTATAAGGGTGAAATAATTGTTATTAAATTATACATGAACCATATACATTAATATGATATCATATATAATCTTCTAATATTGCTTTGTTAATGAAATTTTTATTAGTATCATCGTTTCATGTGTTAACTGATTCAGTTTCCTTTATATGCTTTGTTAAATAAGCCATGATTGTTATGGATAAGATGTATTTGATTAATATACAGAATGATATTATGTTCATAAAAATTATTTTTTATCATAAAATGAAAATTATTCTTGAATGATTACGATGGGGAATGAATCTCATCGCATTTGTGGAGACGGCAATCCGTACATACGCACGCGCAACAATATCATTATTTTGACATTAAAATCATATATAATTGGATTGTATATTATATATAATGAATCATTATAATGTTATCTTTATTATTTACATCATTTATACTTATTATTATACCCATTCAAATTATGAAGTGTTTGAATAACAAACTACACCAGGACGTGGAGACGGTAATCCGTACGAACAAACATATGGTGAGTTTGTCATTTATAGGATGGATAGAATAATGAATATGGTTGTACCATTTTTATAATAACATCACAGTAAATATAATATACTAGAGTTATTATTTTAGAATGGAAACAATAAAGAAAGATAAAGTGGAAGAAGAAAAGAACTTGAAAGAGGTGATAAAATATTTACATCTTCTTTGGGTTCTTCCTTTTGATTTGATCAAAAGGGATTCTTAGGTTGGATTTCTGAATAAAGTAAGGACTCTAGGATTAAAGGAGGATAGTTGATAGGATAATTGGGCTAGTTTTGGCTGAGCCAAATGGCTTTGAAGTTGTGAATTTGAGATAAGGGAAAGCTCCCTTTTATAAGAAAGGTGAGGGTCACTTTAGGAAAAGATTGAAATATTATTTTATAAAAAAACCATTTTCGGTTTCTAATCGTTCAAAAATGAATTATTTAAATTTAAAGGTGGGTATGGGTTGAAAAACACTCAACCAAATGGTTTTAGACAGGTTTAGGTCATCATATTAACCATATCTTTTAGATATAACTCTTAGTTACGTAGTTTGACATTTACCATGTCTCTTTGTATTTTTATATTATATGGTTAACAAACATACTATAAAATTCCAAGAGAACCTCATGTGGTTCATTAATGACATATATAATATTATCTAAGCCCTTTGGCCTATCCTTATATATTTAGGAATAGAATATCAATTAATAATATAATATTTGTTTTAAAAACTATTTTATGTCAATTTTAACACTATTTGGTATTTTGTTTTTGTTAAATTTATAACAACATTATTACTTCGAAACAAAATTTATTTAATCAACACTAATATGTAATATTAACCTATAAAATTATTGTAATTCAATAAATGTCCCAAATTATATTTATTTGGATATTTATAATATCAATTATTTTAATTTTTCATTAATAAGGTTATTACTGCATCATCATTATGTCATAAATAAATTTAATTGTTTAATGTCTAAAAATTATAAATAAAACACCATTTTGTACGAAATAGTTTTATCTTTAAAATGAATATTTATAGTCGAATTTATCTTATGTATAACACTATATTAAAAATGGTTTTGTTATTAGACATTGATTTTAACTCTTTTAACTCTTCTTTAAATAAAATTATAATAAATGTCCTACTCTAATCAAAGTGGACCAAAGTGGATCATATTTTATTTATAAGGTTGTTTTTGGTCGAATTACATTTATCCAATAGAATTATAACATGCGTTAGGGTAATTATGATATCATTTTTACCCTTAATTACCTTATTTACTTTTAACCGTGGTAAATAAAATTAAAAAGTCAGTATTCACCAAAAATTATTTTTATCTTTTTTAACCAATTTTTACTTATTGATATTAAACGTGTCCCTCATATTTTGGAAATTCAACTCACAAAATCAGTAAAATTATGTTTTATACAAATTTGCAAATGATCCTAGGAGGTGGGTAAAAGACGGTAAATACTTCGATAAAATTCTTTATATCTAAAATTATTATAAAATGACTCCAATGAATTACGTTGAACTTATATATTTATTATGTATCTATTTTCAACTAAAATAAATTAAAATACAATAACTTATTTTTTAAATAAAAAGTCAGTTTTAACCAATAACGGAGTGTTTTTTTACTATTCATCAAAAATTGAATGTTTTTAGAAAAATAGAAAAAAATAACCCTATGCTAATTTTGAGATTCCGAATCCAAAAATGAAGTCCAATTTGAATGGTAAAATTTATAAAATTTCAAAAAGTGGGTATTACTATTCAGAACTGCTAGTTTGATTTGTCGCGGTGTGTTAGAATCTCGAAGTTTCGTACAATGCAATCCATTGCATTATTCAAAGGGAAACGTACCATGGAAGCTTCAGGTGTTACATTATTCCCTCCTTCAAATAATTTCATCCAAGAAATTTCTATAATACTACCGCCCAAAATGATTCGGGTGGTTGTTCATCATAAGTTCCTCCGGTTCCCACGTTTCCTCTTCCATCTTATGATTTCTACATAGAATATTTACTAGACAAGTCATCCAGTTTCCCAGCACTTGTCCTCTTGTATCATGAATTTTGACAGGCTCTTCACAATAAGACTAATCAGGTTCCATTTCAATTTCTTTATAGGTGAGTACATGCATTGGGTCTAGCTTGTATTTTCTCAACAGTGATACGTGGAACACATCATGAACTTTGGAGAGACTTGGAGGCATTTCCAAATGATAAGCTACAACTTCAATTCGTTCTAGAATTTAGAAAGGTCCGATGTACCTATGTCTCAATTTACCCTTCTTACCAAAATGTATAACACCCTTCCAAGGAGATACCTTCAAGAAAACAAAGTCTCCTACTTGAAATTTCAAATCCTTCCTTTGGTTATCGGTATAGCTCTTTTTCCTAGATTGGGATGCCTTGATGTGGGTTTGGATATCCTTCACCTTTTCCATTGTTTCCTCAACAAGTTATGGGCCTGCAAGTTTTCTTTCACCAACATCATCACAACAAACTAGTGTGTGAAATCTCTTTCCATTTAACGCTTTATATGGTGCCATCTGAATTCTGGAATGGAATCTACTGTTATAGGAAAATTATACCAGAGGTAAATATTGATCCCACATACCTTGAAAGTCAAGTGAGCAAGATCTCAACATGTATTATAAGGTTTTAATAGTCTATTCTGATTGTCCATCAGTTTGAGGGTGGGAGGCAGTGCTCAAACGAATTTCAGAATCCAGGGATTTCTGGAAACATTTCTGGAATCTTGATGTAAAATTGGGATCATGATCAGAAACAATCAATAAGAGTGGTCCATGAAGTCTTAAAAAATCATTAATATATAGTCTTCCTAGACTTTCAAGTGGTAAATCTTTTCGTATAGCAAGAAAATGTGCTGACTTGGTAAGATGATCAACAATGACCTATATTGCATCATTCCTTCTATGAGTCTTTGGTAGCCCCATGACAAAGTCCATCATAATATTATCCCATCTCCACTCAGGTATGAGAAGAGTTTTCATGGCTCCTCCAGGATGTTGCCTTCCAACTTTCACTTTTTGACAAACCATACATCCTAACAAAAAAATCAGTAATCTCCCTCTTCATATTGTCCCACCAAAAATGTTTCTTCAAATCTCTATACATATCGGTGTACCAGGGTTTATAGAGAAATTGGAGCTATGAGCATCATCTTACAATTCCCTTTTTAGATCTGGTATATTGGGAAAACAATGTCTCTTTCCAAATTTAAAAATCCAATATTCATATATGAAGTCACTCAATCTCCCATCATTCATAGGATTAATATTCTTTTGAAACTCCTCATCATCACCCTTAGAGCTTTTTATCCTTTCTAGTAAAGATAGTTTGGCAACCATTTGAAAAAGTATTGATGTTTCACCTTCCATGATTATTCCCATATCCGTTTTCACTAGATCTATGAAAATAGGACCCCTTTAAACTCGCATATTGTTCAAAAATCCATGACCCTTTCTACTCAAAGCATCTACCACCTTATTTTCCTTCCCCGGGTGGTAGTTTATTGTGCAATAATAATCCTTGAGTAGTTCAAGCCATCTCCTTTTCATCATGTTGAGTTCTTTCTATGATAAAATATAATTCAAACTCTTGTGATTGGTATATATCTCACATTTTTCACCATAGAGATAATGTCTCCATATCTTCAAAGAAAATATTACAGCTTCTAACTCAAGATCACGAGTAGGATAGTTTTGCTCAGGAATTTTTAGTTATTGGGATGCATAGGCATTAACCATATCATTCTGCATAAGGATACAACCATGTCCTTTATTTAATGCATCACTATAAATAACAAACCCATCATTCCTAGATGGTAGGGTCAAAATAGAAGCATTGACTAATATTCTCTTCAATTATTCAAACAATTCTTTACACTCTTTTGTCTGAACAAATTTAACCCCTTTACGTGTGAGATTGGTTAATGGGTTATCCAATCAGGAAAATTTTTGGATGAAACATCGATAATAACCTGCTAAACCAATAAAACTGCATACCTCAGTTATACTCGTCGGTCTTGGCCATTCTTGGATTCCCTTAGCCCTTGAAGGATCAATAAAGATTCCATCCTTAGAGACAATATGGGCAAGAAAAGAAATCTACTGAAGAAAAAATTCACACATTCTAAACATCCCGTGTAATTCATTTCTTCTGAGGGTTTTCAGAATGGTGCACAAGTGATTTTCATGATCTTCATAGCTATTAGAGTATACCAAGATATCATCAATAAATACCACTACAAAGTCATCAAGATATTCCTTGAAAACTATGTTCATTAGATCCATGAAAACAGAGGGTGCATTAGTCAATCCAAAAGGCATTACTGTAAACTCGTAATGCCCGTACATGGTTCGAAATGCTATTTTCAGAATGTCTTCCTTCTTCACACACAATTGATGATATCCATATCAAAGGTTAATCCTTGAAAATATTCATCTATATGAAGTTGGTTGAATAAATCATCAATGTGAGGTACATGATACTTGTTGTTTGTTGTTATAGCATTGATCTCTCTACAGTCAATGCACAACCTCATAGATCTGTCTTTATTCTTAACAAAAAGGGAAATGAATCCCCAGGGAGAAACACTAGGGCGAATAAATCCTTTATTACCCAATTCCTCTAGTTATTTCTAGAAGATATATAGGTAAATCCTCTGGAAACACATCAACATATTCTTGCATAATAGGTGTGTCCTCTATTCAAACATTCTTTCCCCCACCCATAGTTATTTCATTCTCATCTTCCCCAACAATTGAATTTATATGAGCTATTGGGGGTTCATCTAGATAAGAATTACATGGTGACATTTCTGCTCTAAAGATACGGTACTCTTTATCATCATCAAAAATTATAACCTCCTTCTTCTTAAAATAAATTTTTGCATCATGGTCCGAAATACAATACATTTTGAGGATTATATCAAATTCAATCATGGTTATGATGATGAGATCATTAGTGAAAGAAAATTTATATGCTCTAATGGGAACTGATTCACCAAACAGTGTTGCAATGATATTTCTCTTAGGAGTTTTTACTAAAAACTCCCTTGTTAAGACCAATTGAAAATATCAAATTTTCTTAGCAAACTGGGAAGATATGAAACAAAGATATGATCTAGAATCAAATAAAGCATTTTATAAACTTGAGGAAACCATTAAATTACCTACCACCACGTCTTTCAGAGCCTCAACCTCAGTATTAGAGATAACATAATCTTGGCCTTTCTCCCTTGGCCTTTTCTGAGGTAATTTAACTTGGAACTTAAGAAATTCATTTGCATAATGCCCCTTTTCTCTACAATTGCAGCATTCAACAGTATCTTTCTTCCCCTTTCAATCATGAGCTTGGCGACCTTTTTCACCACACTTGTAATAGACTCTCACCCCCTTCAGGGAAGTACCAAGGTGTTTCTTCCCACATTTACCGCATGATGGATATTCAAATTTTCCCTTCTTCCCCTTATTTCCATTTCAAGAGTGTTCAGTAGATCTCTTCATCTCTTTATTTTCATTAAATTTGTAAGACATAGTGAAATATTTTTCTATCTGGATAACACATGAGATGATATCTTCGTATGATGAGAAGGATTATGAGACTAATGCTCAATTAAGAAATGGTTTTAACCAATAAAATAATTGATCAATATTAATCCTTGGGTTACGTATATAATTTTCCACATGCCTTGCTAGACTTGTAAAGTTAGCCTTATATTTTGCGACATTCTCATCCTCCTTTTATCACAGAGTCAGAAATTTCCTTTCCATATCTGCTCGATGGTCAGGGAAAAAAAAAATTTCTAAGAAAATCTCTTTAAAATACCTCCATTCCATATTTTATACTTCATCATATTCATTTGTATTTTGAAAAAATGTCCACCATTGATCTGCATCTCTTGTGAGGCGATAAACTTCCATGACAACGTTTTCCCTTTCACTAATCCCCAAAGAATGAAATATTTTCTCTAGAGAATTTATCCATTAATCACATACTAATGGATTTTTAATTCCATTTAATGTTAGTGGTTTTTTCCTCATGAAGTGTTATAACATTGATCCTCCACATTGTGGATCAGGGTTCTCCATACAGGTAAGGTTATTATTCAAAACCTGAGTGAGTTATCCCAGTATACTGATAAGATGATCAGCACCAGTTTCTTCACTAGCTTCATTATAATTATCTTGAGTAAGAAGAAAATACCTACATGGATTACGTGCGTTGATACAGTTTCAATTCCTTTAAGGTTCCATTTATAAACAATGGAATACACTATATTAGTTTATGAATCACAATACATAATTCCAAACTTGTAAAACAATTAACATAAATTGAACAGTTTATGGATATAATCCATAATCATAAAAATGTTTTCTTTGAGGAATTATATACTCATAAACCCTTCATATTGGTTTGTAAGGAAAATGAGAATTATCCTAAACATATCCCATGGGAGTGTCGTAACCAAGAGTGTAGTGAGGCCCATTATCATGCACCAGTTCCCGTTCGATTATAGCTAAAATCAGTGTTCTTAGGTTTTACCCCTAGGTACATCTATGCCAGAGCCACCTCTACCAACTCGTATCTAGACAGGTATTTATTTCTTGGAAAGCTCACAAAATATCTATAGTACCATAATTCTAGGAAGTTCGCCTAAACTAGTCCTCAAAGTCTATCTTATGCTAATGTTCTCTAATCATAGTTTTTCTAAATCTAGTTTTGATGGTTTTTACTAAACTTCCTCTATTACCAACTATAATTCCCCAACCACAGTTACCAAAAGTTGGTTCATTATTATATAACAATATCATGATCACAAGGGACCAAATCCCGAAAGACCGATTAGTGTAGTAGCCTTGGAAATAGTAGATACATTCATAAGTGTTACCTTACATTATTAAATGAAAAACTACAAAAACATAGTCTCCATAGGCCACACTCATATCCCTTAGACTATCCCTACAGGTCAGTCATAACATACTTCTTTAAATCCTGGGAAAAATAAAACATAGAAAGGCATGAGTTTAGATGCTCAGTAAGGATAACAATATAGTAGAAACTTTCATAAATAAGCATAAACATTTAAGGCAGTGTAAGACCAAAACAAAATCCTTTTAAACATGAACTTTAGAATAATATCAAAAAGATAAAATCAAATAATTTCATTTAATTATTCAAATGGATATTCTACTAGTCGAATAATCACTTGGAATATCAATAGCCACTTTCATAGTGATGGAATGCATAATTCTAGACTTCATAACCACATAGTCAAGGCCTTGTGCCAAGACAACAAATAAGATTTTGTCAAGGCCATGTGCCATTACAATAGTTTGTCTCATGAGACCAACTGATGCATCAAAGAGCTATAACTATCCCCACATGTTACATACTAAGTCCAATACATTCCTCATATGAAATGGTTTAAACATAACATAAACATTTGTATTAAAACTAGCATAAGAAATGTCAATACTTTATCCACAAACCATGGATGGTGTAAAAATAACACATCCATAGTCAAACATATCACATAACCTTCAATATAATATAGAAGTTTTGTATCATAATAATTGAACTTCAAACAATCTTAAAATCCATCAAAGGATGTTGATATAGATGAAATAAAAACTTTTTTAGAGAAATATATCTTTCTATTTTGAATTCATTTAAAAGTCATATAACTATAAAATAAAACATTTATTTTGAAAATATTCTTATAAGATTGTATGGGAAGATGTTTCTTTAAAGCAGAGAAAACAATTGGTCACCCAATTCATGCCCAACGGGAATTTATTAAAAACAAAAGTTATAGTACAAACATGAGTTGTAAAGAGCTTACACCAACTCAAGATTGAAGGGAATACATGATCAAAAGTGGAAGCCGTAGAAAAACATCATTAGCAGGAGAACAATGTGAAATCTTACTGGAAAACAAAATCAGCGATGGCCATAGGAAATTAGGGAGTTTGTTTGGTCTCCAGATCCAACCCCAAAATAAACACTTGGCATTTGATATAAAGATAAGTCGCCGCATAGATTTCACCATTTCAATGCTTTTGATAAGATAATTAAACTCGTTGATCCCTTCGATACTCCAAATCATCACTCACCTCCCCAGTATGCTGCAATGTGTGCTTCACAGCCGGATTAGAGCCCTCATTTGTATTATCATCATGAGGCACATTAGAAGAGATAAACACAAGCTAAGCAGTAATGTATATAGGTATCTTACTGGAGGCTCTTGTGATTTAAATGCTTTCCTTGTTAGAATAAGTAAAAGATATCGTAATAATTGTTCATTCAAGATGAGATTAGTCCCTATGCTTCCTCATTTTTTAGGACTTGGAGTTATTAATCCATCAGCATACACCATTTGTTTTTCCATTTTCTAGAACATGATTTGAATAAGTCCTCTTCAATTTGAGTGGCTTTCTCATCAGCCTCCAACTGGACAGAGTGAGAAAGCAATGGATCTTTGGGATTATATGGTTCAAATTTCTCAATATGAGCCACCTCAAAACCCTCATTAGAAGTTGAAAAGTCTGCCTGAATTTCTGGCTCAGGGATGGGCTTAGGAACATCGATGGAGTTTATGACCTTGACACAATCAACAGTTGTATCGGCCTGAACATTGGTGTTTTCCTTTGTAGCATTCGTTTCCACCCAAACTGACTTGATATGTGGAGGGATGGGATAATTCATTGGATTCCTACATTCTTCCTTAAAATGGCCAATTCTTGTGCACATTTTACAGTAGGAAGGTACCTCTTCAAAGACAACACCCTGTAAAAAGTCATTGTCTCCATTTTGTATCCAAAACTGTGATGGAAATTCATTAGATATATCGAACTTAGTACAAATACTAGTAACCGATGGTCTTAACAAATTTAAAGAAGCACCATCAAGCTTGATTGGGTGTCTTAATAGTTCAAAAATAGGAAAAGAGCATTCTAGTTGAAGAGATGGAGAGGTAAACTCGAGAAAGCAATCCCAATCGGAATGATGGGGGGTTCAGAACCAACATCAATGTCCAAAGACCATATGAAAACCTACATAAAAGATCTCCCGAAATTACAAGAACCACAGATCTAGAAATGGTAAAAATCATTCTCTGAGGAAAAATGAAAAAGAACATGGCACGAATTCAGGAGGCCGATGTGAAAATTCATGAAACCTAAAAGTTCTAGGGTTTTTCGCAGAAACACGAGTGAAGGACGATGCTGAAAAATATACCCACAAGAACAAACCATAGATTTGAAGTGAGAATGTGTACCTCATATTTGGAGAAATAAATCTCTGATAAACCTTGATGTTAATATTTATTTGGAGTAATGCTTTTAGAGGACTTTGATTCGATGAGAGATTCACTACCCGCAGTGACTTTAGATAAATATCAGGCATCCAAGATCCCCTTTTGATTGACGGGATTAGGTTTTCATGCAATATCGCCTATGGGTGGAATCCTATACTTTTATGTGAAGCTTTGATGATGATATAATGGAAGGAAATAGCCACACCCATCGTATAAGTTAAAAAAAGACAATCTAACCATAATTTTTTCAAAATGACATAAAGTACCTTCTTTGGAAAATGACAGAAAGATTCTTTTCAAAAAATATATGGTCAAATAAGGGTATAAATGACTTTATCCATAGTATATAAAATATTAAAAATGTTTTGAATTTCATTTTAACGAAAACACGGATGCCAATGATAAAGAGGTCCTAGTAGATACTTACGTAAAATCAACCTCAGATAATAAAGAGATTGTGAAATTAACCCTTGCCTTTTACTTTTCCTTTGTCGAGGGTAGTTTAAAATCTAGTATAATGGTAAAATAATTGTTATTAAATTATATAATGACCATATACATTAATATTATTTCATATATGATCTTCTGATATTGTTTTGTTAATGATATTTTAGTAGTATCATCATTTCGGGTGTTAACTGAATCATTTTACTTTATATGCTTGGTTATGTAGGCCATTTTTATTATAGATATTATGTATTTAATTCATATAAGGAATGATATTATGTTTATAAAAATTATTTTTACTCATAAAATGAAATTATTTTTGAATGATTACGATGGGAAATGAATCTCATCGCGTTCATGGAGACAATAATCTGTATATACGCATGAGCGACAATATTATTCTTTTAATAATAAAATAATATATAATTGGATGGTATATCATATATAAAGAATCATTATAATTTTATATTTATTATTTACATCATTTATACTCATTATTATACCCATCCAAATGATGAAGTGTTTGAATAACAAACTACACCACGACGTAGAGACGGTAATCCGTACGTATCCACGTATGGTGACTTTGTCATTTATAGGATGGATGGAATAATGAATATGGTTGTAACATTTTTATAATAACATCACATTATATATAATATCCTAGATTTATTATTTTATAATGGAAAAATAAATAAAGAGGAAGTGGAAGAAGAAAAGAACTTGAAAGAGGTGATGAAATATTTATCTCTTCTTTGGGTTCTTCCTTTGGTTTTTGATCAAAAGGTCTTCTTAGGTTATATTTATGACTAAAGGAATGACTGTAGGGTGAATGGAGGATAGTTGAGAGGATATTTGGGTAGGTTTTGTCGAAGCCAAATGGCTTTGGAGGTGTGAATTTGAGAGGAGAAGGGCCCTTTTATAAGAGAGGTGAGGGTCACTTTAGGAAAAGATTAAAATATTATTTTATAATAAAATAATTTTTGGTTTCTAAATGCTCCAATATGAATTATTCAAATGCCAAGGTGGATATGGGTCTAAAAACTCTCAAATAATAGGTTTTATATAGGTTTAGTTCATCATATTAACCCTATATATTAGATTTAACTCTTAGTTAAATAGTTTATCATTTACCATGTCTCTTTGTATTTTTATATTATATGGTAAATAAATATACTATAAACTTCCAAGAGAACCTTAAGAGGTTCATTAATTACATATATAATATTATTTAATCCCTTTTTCCGAACATTTTATTTTTAGGAATTGAATATCAATTAATAATATAATAATTGTTTTAAAAACTCTTTTATATCAATTTTGACACTATTTGTATTTTTTTTTTGTTAAATTCAAAACAGAATTATTACATTTTAAAAAAATTCTTTTAATCAATCCTAAAATGTCATACTAAGCTAGAAAATAAGTGTAATTCATTAAAAGTCTCAAATTAGATTTATTTTGATATTTATAAAATCATTTATTTTAATCTTTCATTAATAAGGTAATTACTCCATCATCATTGTTTCATAAATAAATTTAATTATATAATGTCTAAAAATTATAAATAAAATACCATTATGTAGGAAATAGTTTTATCTTTCTAATAAATACGTATAGTTTAATTTATCTTATTTATAACCCTAAATTAAAAATTATTTAGTTATTAAAAATTGATTTTAACTCTTTTAACTGTTCTTTAAATAAAATAATAATAAATGTCCTAATCTAATACAAGTGGACCAAAGTGTCACGACCCATCCTTGGGGCCCATGACGTGACTACCACAAGCCCGCCTTCCACAGGCCAGGGGCTGGCGACTAGCACCAAAGGTGTAAATCCCGATAAGATGGAAGGAATTGCCTTTATAAAATAAAACAAACACCACAGAGTACGCAAACTGAAGTAAACACTAAGTAAACTGAATATACAGGTGATAGAAACTAAATGGGCCTGTATACAAACCCAGTTGAAAGTGCAGTACAACTGAAAAGAAAGTACAACAACTGAAAAGTAAAGCAGCAACCACGAAGTCGTCCTCTGGAACTCCCACCTGAAGGGTGAGTACAGATAGCCTCATCGGCTCCTCGGGTCCAGCCGTTCTCTCCATGTACATCCCACCTGATAGACCACCTCCGGGTACCGTCCCTCTCCTCAACCCTCAACCACGATCAGTGCTGTCCGTTGTCTGCAACCAACACAATGTAGTGTGGGCGTAGCCCGTGCAGGTGTGAGTATACGATACTCAGTAGGGACCCCGAGACTCCCAAAGGTCTCCTAGAATCCACAAAGGATAAACCACAAAGGGAAGATACAAATACAAGAATCAACCAACACTACTTAGGTATATTCCCATACATATACCTAAGTCATCAATTCCAATTCTGCTCCAACTCACGAGCTCAAGTACAACCCAGTCCACATAGGAAAGTATAACTCAATCCACATAGGAAAGTACATCCCAATCCACACAGGAAAGCAAGTCAATCATATCAAAGATATATATTGAAAGTCAAGACTCATCCCACACATGTATACTATTGAAGAAGAGGGGTAGATATGATTGATTTTCCCCTGAATCATCTCCTCTTCCAAACCCATGTAGGATCCAAGTACAGATGTCGTCGCTGCCAGACCCACGTAGGATCCAAGTACAGTAACCAACGCTGCCGAACCCACGTATGATCCAAGTACAGTCGTCATCACTGCCGAACCCACGTATGATCTAAGTGCAGTCATCATCGCTGCCGAACCCATAGAGGATCCAAGTACAGTTGTCATCATCGTCGCAGTCGCAGCCAGTTCTAGGGTTCCCACACACAACATGCTCGATTCCGGGAGGGTCTGCTCCACGAGCCAAGGGGGGTCGATACATCAACTGTTACAAAGTCCAGAGTTTATGTATCACAAATTTCCGTCTCATCAATAAGAACTCAACACGACAGACAGCACGTCAATCGGACGCCCGGTCTGAGAGATATCGGTTTTTCCGTCCCAGGGCCCGATTGGTTTTTAAGCTAAAACCAACACGACCATACTCCATCCATGTCCAAACCTCAAAAGGAATAAGCCAAAATAACTTTCTCACTGAGAAGAATCCAAAAAAGTTGACGACACGTCAGTCAGACGTCCGGAGCTCAAGTTTTAAGTGTTTCCGCTCCGAGGGCCTAGTTGGTATTGGGTTCGAACCAACCAGGATGTACCCAAAGTTCCCCGAAACATTGAGTGTAATATACCAAAACTACCGTCTGAATCCAAGGATCCCAACGCAACTGACGGTGCGTTGATCAGAGGTCCGTAGCACAAGTTATGGGCGTTTGAACGGATCTGTCAGAAATTAGGGGGTTTGGGCACGGACCGACCCGGCCCAATACCCCCTGGGTTGGCTCGAACTAGGTCGACCAGACCCAGGTCTGGGTCCGGCCGGTTTGGGGGCGGCCCGGCCTGGCTGGCACTGCCCGGCCCAGCATGGGCGGCCCGACCCGGCGCGGGCGGTCCGGCCCGGCGCGGGCGGTCCGGCCCGGCACGGGCGGTCCGGCCCGTCACGGACGGCCCGACCCAGCGTGGCAGCACGGCTCGGAAGCCGTCCATGGTGTGTGAAGGGGGGGCACGACCCCCCTTTGTTTTGAAATGGAGGCCCCCATATGGTGGGGTCTGCCCTAGGTGGCTGGCTGGGGGTTTCAACCCCCCGGTATTTCCAGAAACGGTGTGCCATAATGGCTGGCCGGTGTGGCTGCTGCGGGACCCACCGGTCCCGCCTCCTGGTGTGCCGACGGCTCTCTAAGCCCGACCGCCTCCTCTGAAATCGTTGCGGCCTTAGGCTGCAGCCCCTGTCCGACCAGCGCGGCGCGACGATGCCGCGACCCTCCGCCATGACCCGCTCCCAGCCGGGGCCTCCTTCGGCCTCACTGGCGCGGCGTGATGGCACCACGCTCCACCGCTGCGGCCTGCTCCGGCCAAAGTCTTCATCATTCCCGCGCGGTGAAATGGAAACACGTCGTCTTCACCTCAAACTCCATTGTTAATAAACAAGAGACGGGGAGGAGAATCAACCGTGTTTGTGTGGTCTGATTCCCTCCTATTGTGTTGGTAACAATTGGAAAAATTAAATGAGATACATCAACATTAAATCAAAGCCAATATTAATTCATCAATAATGAATTTAACCCCTACCTCAAATCAAGAAGGTTGATCGCTTGACTAAGGAAGGAAAATCTTTCATTATACCGTTGAAGTTGTCGCGGGATGACGACAGCACTTCGCCAACGTCGAGAAAAATGAAGCCGAGGTTGGCACCGACATTCTTTGCGTTCTTCAAATAAGAAGATGAAGTTCTTTCTCCTTTTACAAAAAAGCTCCCACCCCCAATTCTCCCAACCTAATATTTTCTAAAGCAAACAAAATAATAGACTATTGCTTTTATTTTATTAACACAAGTAATTTTGATTCAAAATTCAAAACATATAATTAAATTAATTAAAGTGACTGAATTCATTAAATTAGAAGGGTTGGAAAGTGTTAATGTGGGAGAGAGAGGGAGGTGAGTGGTTTCACATTAAAGGGGAGTTAACAAAATAAAGGGGAAGTTATGGAGTTAAGGAATTTGAAAAGGTGGGGGCATGTGTGGGCCCCACCTCCCTCATAACCACACATGGGAAGTTGGGTGGTTGTGGGCCCCTCCAACAACTTCCCATGAGAGAGTTTAACTTCCATGGATAAAATAAAATTGCACACAATTTTATTTTACTTAACATTTAATCCCCAATTTTTTTACAACTCCTCCCAAGCAAACACAACTCCATTAAAGGTCCTCCTAAGCAATTATCGCCGCTGTGGTTTCATCGGTGCCCTCGGATTTTGATTCCGTGCACCGGTTCAGAAGATATAAATACTCGCTCGTTCGTTCACTGAACATACCCGAGCTAAATTTCAGAAATTGATTCCGGGCACATCGGGCCTCAGAATCAGGTTCTGTCAGAAACTACGTACTAGTAAAATCCCAATGAATTTATGAAAAAAATTTCCTTGAAATTTAATGGTATTTACATTACTCCCACCTCAGGGAATTACGTCCCCGTAAAGATACAACACAAACTAGGGAAACAAATGAGGGTATTGTGCATGCATCTGAGCCTCCCGCTCTCAAGTGCTCTCCTAGAGGTTCCTATGCTGCCACCTGATGTGCACTAGAGGAATCGACCATCCACATAGGAACCTCTTTTGTCGATCCTCAATCTCCACCGGGACCTCCGCACAAGTTTCCCCGTCATCGATGTCCAGCTCCCCATGGTTGATGATATGAGTCGGGTCGTGCACGTATCTCCTAAGCTGGGATACGTGGAAGACGCCGTGCATCCAGTGTAACTGAGGTGGATGAGCCAGGCGATAAGCCAACTTACCTATCCTGCTGAGAACATGGAATGGTCCGCTGAAACGTAGATATAACTTGCCGCCTCGGCCAAATCTCTGTAATCCACACCGAGGTGAGACCCATAAGAAAACATGGTCGCCATCCTCGAACTCTAATGGTCTCCGCCTCTTGTCAGCATAAGATTTCTGTCAGCTCTGAGCTGTCCTCATCCACTCCTGGATGACCTGAACCTTCTCTGTCGTGGCCTGGACCATCTCTGGTCCCACAAGTGCTGACTCCCTAGGGTCTGTCTAGCACAGAGGTGATCTGCAAAGTCGACCGTACAATGCCTCATATGGTGCCATCCCGATGGTGGAGTGGTATCTGTTGTTGTACGCAAACTCCACCAAGGGTAGGTGATCCTCCCAGCTATGACCGAAGTCAAGGACACATGCACAGAGCATGTCCTCAAGAGTCTGAATGGTCCTCTCCGTCTGACCATCCGTCTGAGGGTGAAAGGCAGTTCTCAGGCGTAGATGCGTCCCAAATTCCTCCTTTAACCCCTTCCGATGTCATTAAGTAAAGTGGGCGTCTTGATCGGAGACAATAGATGATGGTACACCATGAAGTCGTACGATCTCTTATACGTAGAGGTGTCCCAAGCTCTCCACTGAGCCCTACTCTCTAATAGGTAAGAAGTGGGCCGACTTGGTGATTCGGTCTACAATTACCCAAATGGATTCGTGTCCTCTGGAAGTACATGGATTCCTAGTCACAAAATCCATAGATATCCTATCCCACTTCCACTCCGGAACATCCATGGGCTGTACCAAGCCTGCTGGTACCTGGTACTCCGCCTTCACCTGCTGGCAGGTGAGGCATCGTGAAACGAACTCTGTCACATCATTCTTCATACATGGCCACCAGTGCTATCGTCTGAGATCCTGGTACATCTTCTCTACTCCTAGATGTACCACTAAAGGGGAAGTGTGAAACTCTCTCAGCACCTCCTCCTGTAATGTAGCTGGTACCATGGTACGTCCTCTCAAAAGGATGACGTGCTCTCCTCCTACAGAAAATCCATCAGGTGTCTGTCCTGTGGAAATCTATTCAAGCCGCGTATCACAGTCAACGTCCCCACGTTGTGCCTCTATAACCCACTGAAGAAGTGGTGGAGTAACTGTGAGTAACTGTAGAAAGGCTGCCCCATGTCTATCTATGAAGGATATCTGCAACGCCGCTAGATGCTACGTCGCTTCCCCAAGTAGCTGGATGCCCTTCCTCCTGCTGAGAGCATCAGCTACTACGTTCTCCTTTCTAGAAGTATAGACTATCTCAAAGTCATAGTCCTAGAAGAACTCGAGCCATCACCGCTTTCTCAGGTTCAGGTCCTTCTGCGAGAAGATGTACATGAGACTTTGGTGGTCAGAATATATTGTAAAGCGCACGCCCATAAGATAGTGCCTCCACATCTTCAGAGAGAAGACCACTGCTGCTAACTCCATGTCATGGGTATCGTAGTTATGCTCATGCTACCTCAACTGTCATGATCCATAGGCGATCACTGCCCGCTCCTGCATCAGGACACACCCGAGTCCGATCCCTAATGCATCGCAGTAAACTACGTACCCTACTACCTCCTCCGGTAGCCTCAAGATGGGTGCACTGGTCAATCTCTGTCTCAGATCCTAGAATCTCTACTAACATATATCTAACCACACAAAGGATTTCCCCTTCTTCATCAAATATGGAAGCGGTGCTGCAACTCTAGAGAAGTCTGACACAAATCTCCGATAGTACGCAGCCAGACCTAGGAAACTAAATACCTCTATCACACTCCTGGGAGGCTCCCAAGCTAGCACTGCATCGATATTCGTAGGATCCACTGCAACTCCCACCTTAGAGATGACATGCCCTAATAAGTTTACCTCACGTATCCAGAACTAACACTTCGAGAGCTTACCATAAAGCTGGTGCTCTCGGAGTGTATCCGGTACAACACGCAAGTGGTATGCGTTCTCCTCCTCTGTAGTTGATTAGTCACTGAAATTGGCTAATATTAATTATTAAGATCTTAATATAATTGTTTTTAAACGTGCATAAACATCAATTTTAGTCCAATTCAGAAATTGAACTTCATTTCCCATCATTTTGCAATTCATGCTTAAAGTGTGAATTTGGGCCCACTCAATAATTTGATTGTGGAAATTACAATATTCATAATTTTAATTTTATATTTTCGAATATGATTCATCACTTTATTTTGAACATTTTTTCTTTCAGGTCTGATGGATGAATCACAAGGTAAGATGGATATTTTTTCACCTAAATGAAAAAACATTCTATAAAAAGCATAATGGGCCTAAGGCCCATCAAACAAATGTGGGGCCCACAAACCAATCCCAATGAAGTTGAAATTTATTCAGTAGAAAGATAAAAATATGAGGATCATTTTATTCAATTGTGGTTGGAGCTAATTCTGAATCTTTCATGATGATAAAGGGATCTGATGTTGAGATTTAAATAGTGGACCCAACATTAATGCACATATATCCGTCCCACCATTTCAAACATAACATCCAAACGGATGAGCCAAATTTTATGAAACTTGTACTCATCATAGAGTACAGATTTAAGAAGATATTTCTTTTCTAATACCCCTCCAGATTCAGCTTTCTTCAATTACGAATTCACATGTCAAAACGGTGGATGAATCTGGCTGGTTTTTTGGTCAGCTTTATAACGTCAATTTACTTTTGATTCTTCACACTTCTTTTGACTCTCTTAATTGTTGGGGGGGGGGGAATTAATTGTTTGGGGGTGGACCTAACACTCCTAATATTCCTATATAAGGAGCTGGTGGTGAAGGTAATAGCATCGTATATTTTTCTTATCATCTTTTGCTTCTTGTTTCATTGTAATGTTATGCTGCAAAAGTTCCTTTGTAATGTTTTCAATTTCCATGTAAGTTTCTCTTTTTTTGTTCTTAATCAACACCTTTCTCTTCGATATTTTCCATTCATTTATTAAAAATAAATTTTCACAAAGCACAGTGGTATCTCTGCGTTGTGGTGAATTACTTCACACATAGGTGTGAATTTCATTCACACACACGGAGGAGTGCTCGTTATTTCCGCATTTTTAATTTCATCAATACAATTCTTATAAGCCATATTCCTCCCAACATTGAGAGTATACCATAAATGGAGGGATAACCCTTTAATGGGTTGATCTTAGGAGGATTCAATGGATGGATTGAATGTTATTTTATGAACGAATTGTTATTAATTGGATAATTAATTTAAGACATCCATTCTTCAGTTATTTCTACTCTTCATCTTTACTGTGTTTGAGAAAACTAAATTCAATTAATAAATGACCATAAACCTTGGAGAGATCATGAATTTGGTTCTCTTGATGTATAATGGATTAGTAATTGTGTTTAGTAAGCACCAAACCAGAAAATTATGAAGGTAGTGTTATTTTTGAAGAATGGATTCATCAAGAATTAATAAATCCAAAATTCTCTAAAGAAGTAAAATTAATTCAATCCACCCCAAGAATAATCCTAAGATCAACCCATTTTTTTTGAATTGAATTCACTTAGGTTTCTTAGTGTTCTTTAAAAACATCCAAAATTAAAACCAAAGTTAAATACTTCATAGCCCATCCTCACCAAATCATAGCGTCTCAAGGTTACCTCTTCGGTCCTTATGGACTCGACCCCTATATGTACTACATCAACCGCTTTTTACAAGTAAGGAAAATTTGGGCGCAACCAAATTTTTGAACCATTGTCGGGGACCATGTAAGTCACCTTAGAACATCTTTTTATTCTCCATCATTTCTCTTTTCTCATCCCCATTTCTCTTCTCTTTCCCCCTTTCTATTTTTTTGCCTCCCAAAAATCACGATTCAAAATTTCCAAATGAATCCAATAGAGTATAATCAACAATATCCCTTCAAAAAATCCGGATGGAATCTATTAGAAAATCCACATTGGGAATAACCAATTTTTTTAATTACTTTGATCAACCTTTGAGTGAATACACCACACCTGATAACATGAACGATCATTATGATGATGAATTTTTAAATGATCAATTTCCATACCTATCAAGAATGATTGAAAAGATAAATATTGAGGAATTACATGATTTACAAAAATCTATCAATCCTAATCCTAAAACAATTCTTCAAAAATTGTGCGAACAAATGGGAAAAACGAATTCAGAGGTATCAAGTTTTAGACTAGAACTACGGAGCATTAAAACTTATGTGGACCCCATTCCCACTCAAACCATCTCTTCCTAAATATTGATAGAAGAATTTTGTAACACACAAACACCTCATCCCTTTATTAAAGAACCAACCATTGAATTTGCGATAGTTGAAGATAATCAAGAAATTGTAGCTGGGTTCTTAAATCAAGAGGAAATTGATTTTTTGTATTCACAAGAGAGAAATTTGACATTGTGGATGGAGAGTCCTGAATATTTCTCTATTGATGATTTTTCAAAAACACCAATCACTAAAAAATTGGGAGAAATACCAAACATTGAGCCCATACACACTCCTGAAATTCAACTAGAAACTTTTGGGGATGAATCATATTTTCAAAAGGAACCAATTCTTTCTAAATTTCTTGGAGAAGAAACTGAATTTTATTAAAATTGCCAATATTCATTAGGAAATTGCAATCAACCAAAACTCAAAATTATTATCCTTCCTTCCGCACAAAATAATTCCATCATAGTTGATACCCACGACCATAATTTAGTAATTCATTCTTCTCATGAAAACAATAATGCTAGATTGAACCTTGACGTCTTAGGCAAGACAAAAAATGAAACTAGATCAACCATTTAGGACATTCATTGTATCGTCAGATTTATTTTAGAACATGGATTTATACAAGGAAAAGATTTTAAAAAACAATCAATCTTAATCAAGTTGAAGTGGAGAAAGATGGGTTCATTAAAATTTTGAAAGTTGGAATTGGATAAGTTGCGGGGTTCATGTCGAGAAAACGATATTAAACAAAAGCGCTGCATGGGAGGCAACCCATGGTTTTCATGTTTCCAATAATTTTGATTCTTTTTCTTTTTCATATAATAAATTACCATAGACTGTTGACCTATTCTTATTTTATGAGTAAGGATGGGTATAAAAGGGTAGCACCGTATTCATCCGTGTCACGTGGTGTGATCCCTGAGTAATACCTTACCCAGAAAATATAAAGAAGACAATGTATCATCAGTTTGATTATTAAAATTTTTAAAAAAAACAAGGAAAACCATAAAAATGTTGATACTTGGTATTAAATAAATCATTTTGTTTTTTTTTGTCTGGGTTGTTCTTCTTTTTATGGTTCAAGAACTATTTTGGGTGGTACATGTTCAATCAAGGAGGTGCCTACATTCCCCAAGAAATCAAAGGAGTAATCTGGAGCATCATGAACTTGAAATTAAAAAATAAGGTGAATTTGTTCCATTTTTATCATTTTCAATTTTCTATTTGAACTCCTCTCCTACCCCCTTCTAACTTTTCTTTTCTTTAAACATTGGGGATAGTTTTATTCTATGTTGGGGGGAGATGAAATAAAAAAATGATTTTTTTAAGAACATGCATGGAAAGAAAAATTCCATTATCATTGAACATGATAACACACATTGAAAACTATGAAATTGGATATCAATTAATTTTGCATGCCTTGATTCTGATTTTAATTCAAGATTATGTTCATGAGCATAGTTTTTGGAAAGTGCGGTTGTCCGATGTGATTTTTCAAAGTTTAAATTTTCATCCTCTTAATAAAAATTCTACAATGCACATCTACTAGATCGTGGGTGTAAATTTGAGTTCTTGGGTCCCTTTCATTATATCATAGGGATCTGGGGTCCCTTTTAGTTTAATTTTAGTATCCAAAAACAAAAAGAAAAACAAAAAAAATTGAAACAAAAAAATTATGACCACATAGAGAAATGTTTTGGCCAAATACACGGCATTCAGCACTTGGGGATCATGACTCCATAGTTGTCTTGCATAGAGTTAGGCATTTTATCTCTATTGTAGAGCATGTAATTGACAATATGTGTGGCGTTCGACACTTGGGGATCATGAATCCATAGTTGTCCTGCCCAGAGTTAGTCTTTTCATATCTATTGTGGTTAAAAATAAAAAAAATAAAAAAAATTGGATACTCATCTTAAGGATTAATGTGATTCCCACCTAGAGCTTCCATTTTTTCCCCTTGAACAATAAAATGGCCCCCATATCTTTTGTGATGCACAACACTTTATAATGCTTAATTAAAATTGGATGAAATGTGGTGATGAATTTGAACAAAGGAATGGGCTTGGGCTTGGGATATGCTTATGGACCTAGATTGTTTTAAATGATTTTGATGGGATTCATATTTTTTTTGGTATGAGGTCTTTGGGTGAGCAATGTGTATTAAAATGTTTTTGGAAAAGGGGATTTGAATTTCATATTTGTAATTTATTTTTCTCGGGACTAACAAAACTCATCTTGCGGGGTGTGATTAGTCACTGAAAGTGGCTAATATTCATGGTTAAGATCTTAATATTAATGTGTTTAGAAGTGCATAAACATCAATTTTATTCCAATTCAGAAATTGAACTTCATTTCCCATCATTGTGCAATTCTTGCTTAATGTGTCAATTTGGGACCACTCAATAATTTGATTTTGGAAATTACAATATTCATCATTTTAATTTGATTTTTTTATATTTTTTATCACTTTATTTGGAACATTTTTTCTTTTAGGTCTGATGGATGAATCACATAGGAAGATGGATATTTTTGCACCTGAATGCAGAAACATGCTGGAAAGAGCATAATGGGCCTAAGGCCCGTCAAACAAATGTGGGGCCCAAAAAACAATCCCAATGAATCAAAAATTTATAAAATAGAAAGATAAAAATATGAGGATCATTTTATTCAACTGTTTCCAGAGCTAATTCTGAAGTTTTCATGGTGATAAAGTGATCTGAAGTTGAGATTTAAATGGTGGACCCGACATTAATGCACATAAATCCATCCCACCACTTTGATCATAACGTCCAAACTACGAAGCCAAATTTTATTAAATTATTAAAGCTCATAGAGGACAGATGGAAGAAGATATTTTTCTTCTACTACCCCTCTGGATTCGTCTTTCTTCAATTACGAATTCACATTTCAAAACAGTGGATGAATCTGGCTGGTTTTGTAGACAACATTGTAACGTCAATTTCCTTTTTATTCTTAACCCTTCTTTTGACTCTCTTAATTGTTGGGGGGTAAATTAATTTTTTGTGGGTGGACTTAACGCTCATTATATTCCTATATAAGGATCTGGTGGTGAAGGTAATAGCATCAGATAATTTTCTTATCATCTTTTGTTGCTTGATTCATTGTAAGGTTATGCTGCAAAAGTTCCTTTGTAATGTTTTCAATTTCCATGTAAGTTTATTTTTTTTGTTCTTAATCAACACATTTCTCTTATATATTTTCCATTCATTTATTAAAACTAATTTTTCACAAATCACAGTGATATCTCTGCATTGTGGTGAATTATTTCACACATAGGTGTCAATTTCATTCACACACACAGAGGAGTGCTCGTTATTTCCACGGTTTTAATTTCTTCAATCCAATTATTGTAAGCCATCTTCCTCCCACCATTGAGAGTATACCATCAAAGGAGGGCTATCCCTTTAATGGGTTGATCTTAGGAGGATTCAATGGTTTGATTGAATGTTATTTTATTAACGAATTGTCGTTAATTGGACAATTAATTTAAGACATCCATTCTTCAGTTATCTCTACTCTTCATCTTTACTATGTTTGAGAAAACTAAATTCAATTACTAAATGACCATATACCTTATAGAGATCATGAATTTGGTTCCTTAAGTGTATAGGGGATTAGTAATTGTGTTTAGTAAGAACCAAACCAGAAAATGATGAAGGTAGTGTTACTTTTGAAGAATGGATTCATCAAGAATTAATAAAACCAAAATTGTCTAAAGAAGTAAAATTCATTCAATCCACCCTGAGCATAATCCTAAGATCATCTCGTTTTCCTTGAATTTAATTCACTTAGGTATCTTAGTGTTATTTAAAACCATCCAAAATCAAAACCAAAGTTGGCTACTTCATAGCCCATCCTTCACCAAATCATAGTGTCTCAACGTTACTTCTTCGGTCCCTGTGGACTCGACCCCTACATGTACTACATCGACCGCTTTTTACCATTAGGGTAAATTTGGGAGCAACCCGTAGTCGAGTAAATTAATATGTCGTCGATGAAGACTACGACAAATCAATCGAGGTAAGGCTGGAAGATCTTGTTCATGAGACTCATGAACACTGCTGGAGCGTTGGTTATGCCGAAAGGCATAACCAAGAACTCATAGTGGCCATACCAACATCTTAAGGATGTCTTTTGCACATCCTCATCTATTTCTCTGAGCTGATGATAGCCTGACCGGAAGTCTATCTCTGAGAACCATCGTGCTCCCTTGAGTTGATCAAAGAGGTCATCAATCCTCGAAAGTGGATACTTGTTCTTTACGATCACCTGGTTTAGGTGACGGTAATCGACACACAGTTACAAGATCCCATCCGCCTTCTTGGGAAACAAAATCGGGGAAGCCCAGTGTGAAAAACTGGGTCGAATGAATCCATTTCCCTGCAAGTCCTCCAACTGTACCTGTAGCTCATGAAGCTCGAAGGGAGCCATCCGATATGCTGGAGTAGATATTGGTGATGTCCCAGGGTACATGTCGATGTAGAAGTATACCTATCTGCGAGGAGGTAGTCCTAGAACGTTGTCAAGAAAAACATATGCAAACTGATTCACCACTACAGGGAAACTCGGGCTCCGCATGTCAATTACTCCTAGGATGAGGCTAGCCAACTGATGAGTGATCGGTTTTCCTCTTCTCTACGTGAGTCTATCCTGTGCTGCAAAGGATCACTTCTCACCGGTGAAGGTGAATCTACTCCCATCGGTGCAGACACACCGCACCTTGTGCCTAATACGGTCTATCTGATCATGAACTGTAGATAACTAATCCCTGCCCATAATGACGTCGTAAGGCCTCGTCGCCACTACAAGAAGATCCCAGCCGAAGCTCTTGCCCCTAGAGTAAGCTCACACTTCCGGCACCATTGCATAATCATCGAGTATACTCGCATAGGAGTCTCTAGCCGTAAGGATTGAGCCAATGGCCCCGTCGGAATCTCCGACCTCTGAACAAGGGCAGCATCAATGAAAGAATGACTTGCTCCTGTGTCTATAGGAACTACAGAAAGGGTGGAGTAGACACAGATAGTACCTCGAATCATCTCAGGTGCACCGTGGTCGTAGGCCTCCACTGCCTGAAGCTGAGCCTGCCTCTGTTCTCCAACTCCCTATGGTCGGGGTGGACCTCCTCGTGGTGGTGGTGGTGGTAGAGCATCAAATCGTCGCCCACCACCCGCTGCTCGGCCATCTCCTCTTCCTTGTCTACCATCTCCCTACGGACCACTATAGTCGAACCTCTGCCTCTGCTTGGGTGGTCCTTCAACCGTCTGCTACTCCTATGCATGGCGGGTCGGGTAGTCACGTGCCATGTGGCCCTGCCCGCCGCATGCATAGCACTGTCTGCCTCTCATATGACTGGCTCTACTACGTGTGCCCCGTACCTACGAGCCAATGTCCTGAGGTCGCCCACCTAAAGGCCTGGTCTGCTTGGACCCCTGTGACATCCATCGACTTCCAACTGCCGAAGACTCCGCTACGTGCCCCCCTGCGGTAGGTCTCACTGCTGGTGAAGGCTCAACAAGAAAGCTCTCTAAAAGAAGGGATCGCTTCAGTACTCCTTCCTGAGTCGGTATACTAAGGGAGATCATCAAAGCCCTAATCTCATGCCTCAGTCCCTACTCAAAGGTCCGGGCCCGGAAGAATGGGTCCCATACCATGTCTATGGAGTAGCACAAGAGATCGGTAAATCTCGCTGAGTACTGGGATACAGTCATGATGCCCTGCCGCAGTTGTAGCAACTCCTGAATGCAGACCGCATGGAGGGTGGCTGGTATGAACTCCGAGCGGAAGAGCCTCTCAAAGTCCGACCAAAGAATAGATGCCTCGTCGTGCACCTAGAGCATTAGGCGCCACTATCTACCTACTGCCGCGTCCAGGAGACTCGCCACAAGGATCACTATAAGATATGCTGGTGTCCCTACTAATCTGAAGACTTGAAATACAGCCTCCACCCAATCCACAACTGCCTGAGGGTCTGTCTCCCTGCGGAACTTGGGTGTTCTCTAATGCTGAAACTCATGCAGTGAACACAGGAGACTTGCACCCTCAGCTACTGGGGCTGGTGGCATAGGTTGCTCGGCGGGTAGAGGTACCGTCGCTGCCTTCGCTATAGTAGGGCCCTGCACCGAGGCCTCGTCACTCGGTGGGCTGCCGTCTCGCACAAGGCTCGGAACCCTAGCTGGCTGCCGTCGTGGGGCCATCTTGAAAAGAAAAAGGGGTGCCACGGTCAATACAGTATACCTGGTGAGCAGACATAAAGTAATAACAAAGAAAACTTTTGAAACACACATGCAATTAATTTTTTTGTGTATCGAGTCGAAAATCAGAAGTTAGGGTCCTGGTGTATGGATACGTCAGCCGTCGTACCAACACTGGACTCCCTGGACTGATAACCACACTCAATACCCTTAACACTATTGCTTCACATAGAAGAAAGATTAGTGTCCAGTGTTCTGTGATAGAACCGAACTCCTCTAATACCAATTTGTCACGACCCGTCCTCGAGGCCCGTGTCGTGACTACCCCAAGCCCTCCTTCCAGAGGCTAGGGGTTGGCGACTAGCACCAGAGGCCTAAATCCTCATAAGAGGGAAGCCATTGCCTTTATAAAATAAAACAAACACCACAGAGTACGCAAACTGAAGTAAATACAAAGTAAACTGAATATACAAGTAAGTGCTGGAAAGTAAATGGGCCAGTATACAAACCTAGATGAAAGTGCAGTACAACTGAAAAGAAAGTACAACAACTGAAAAGTAAATTAGCAACCACGAAGTCATCCTCTGGAACTCCCACATGAAGGGTGAGTACAAACAGTCTCGTCTGCTCCTCGGGTCCGGCCATTCTTTCCATGTACATCCCACCTGATAGACCACCTCTGGGTACCGTCATGCTCCTCAAGCCTCAACCACAATCAGCGCTGTCTGTCGTCTACAACCAACACAATGTAGTGCGGGCGTAGCCCATGCAGGGGTGAGTATACGATACTCAGTAGGGACCCCTGAGACTCCCGAAGGTCTCCCAGAATCCACAAAGGATAAAACAAAAAGGAAAGATACGAATACAAGTATCAACCAACACTACTTAGGTATATTCCCATACATATACCTAAGTCGTCAATTTCAGTTCTTCTCCAACTCACGAGCTCAAGTACAACCCAGCCTACACAAGAAAGTATAACTCAATCCACACAAGAAAGTACATCCCAATCCACATAGGAAAGCAAGTCAATCATATCGAAGATATAGATTGAAAGTAAAGACTCAGCTCATACAGGTGTACTATTCATGAAGAGGGGTGGAGATGATTGATGTAGCCTATAAATCATCTCTTCTGCTGAACCCACGTAGGATCCAAGTACAGATGTCGTCACTACCGGACCCACGTAGGATCCAAGTACAGTAACCAACACTGCCGAACCCACATAGGATCCAAGTACAGTCGTCCTCACTACTGAACCCACATAGGATCCAAGTATAGTATTCATCTCTACCGAACCCACGGAGGATCCAAGTACATTCATCATCGTCGTCACAGTCGCAGCCAACTCTAGGGTTCCCGCACACAACTTGCTCGATTCCGGGAGGGTCCGCTCCATGATCCAAGGGGGGTCGATACATCAACTATACCAAATTCTAGATTTGATGTATCACAGAGTTCTGTCTCGTCAATATGAACTCAACGTGACAGACGACGCGTCAATCGGACGCCCGGTCTGAGAGATATCGGCTTTTCCGTCCTAGGGGCCCCGTTGGTTTTCAAGCTAAAACGAACCCGACTATACTCCAGCCATGTCCAAACGTTGAGTAGTGTAATCCAAAAGAACCGTCTCACTAATAGGAATCCAAAAAAGTTGATGACACATCAATCGGACGTCCGAAGCTCAAGTTTTAAGTGTTTCCGCTCTGAGGGCCCGATTGGTTTCATGTTCAAACCAACCCGGCCATACCCAAAGTTCGCTTAAACCTTGATTGTAATATACCAAAACTACCTTCTTGATCCAAGGATCCCAACACAACTTACGGTGTGTTGATCGGAGGTCTGTAGCCCAAGTTATGGGCGTTTGAACGGATCTGTCTGAAATTAGGGGGTTTGGGCACGGACCGACCAGACCCAATACCCCCTGGGTCGGCCCGAAAAGGGTCGACCCGACCCGGGGCCGGCCCGTTTGGGCGCGGCTCGCCCGGTCGGCATGGCCCGACCCAGCCCTGGCAGCCTGGCCCAGCCGGCGCGGCCCGACCCAGCGCTGGCGGCCCGGCCCGTCGCGGGCGGTCCGACCCGGGGTTGGCTGTCTGGCCCGGCGCGGGCAGCCCAGCCTGTGGCCCGGCTCAGAAGACGGCCACAGGGTGCGAAGGGGGTGCGCTACCCCCCATTGTTTTGAAGCAGCGTCCCCCATCTAGTGGCGTCCGCCCTAGGTGGCTGGCTGGGGGTTTGAACCCCCTGGTATTTCCGGAAACGGCCAACCATAATGGCCGACCGGTGTGGCTGCCGCAGGACCCACCAGTCCCACCTCATGGTGTGCCGGCGGCCGGCCGAGCTCGGCCGACTCCTCTGAAACTGCCGCGGCACGCCCCCAAATGTGTGCCCTCGGTGTTCCGGCGCGACGAAATGGTTCCGCGCCCCTCCGCCGCGACCCGCTCTCGGCTACGGCCTCCTTCAGCCTCACCGGCATGTCGCGATGGCGTCGCGCTCCACTGCCGCGGCCCGCTCCGGCCGCGGTGTTCATCATTCCCACGTGGTGCAATGACACCGCGCCGTCTTCTCCTCAAATTCCATTGTTAATAAAAAAGAGATAGGGAGGAGAATCAGCCATGTTTGTGCGGTCTGATTTCCTCCCGTTGTGTTGGTAACAATTGGAAAAATTAAACGGATACGTCAATGTTAAATGAAATCCAATCTTAATTCATCAATAATGAATTTAACCCCTACCTCAAATCAAGAAGGTTGATCGCTTGACAAATGAAGGAAAAGATTCGTTGTTCCATCAACGTTTCCACGAGATGACGACATCGCTTCATCAACATCGAGAAAAAGGAAGCCGAGGTTGGTGTCGGCATTCTTCACGTTCTTCAACGAAGAAGATGAAGTTCTTTCTCCATTTTACAAAAAAGATCCCACCCCCAATTCTACCAACCCAATATGTGCTAAAGTAAACAAAATAATATACTATTGCTCTTATTTTATTAACACAAGTAATTTCAACTCAAAATTCAAAACACTTAATTAAATTAATTAAAGTGGTTGAATTCATTAAATAAAAAGGGTTTTCAAGTTTTAATGAGGGAGAGATAGGGAGGTGAGTGGTTTAACATTAAAGGGGAGCTAACAAAATAAAGGGGAAGTTATGGACTTAAGGAATGTGGAAAGGTGGGGGATTGTGTTTGCCCCACCTCCCTCATAAACACACATGGGAAGTTGGGTGGTCATGGGCCCCTCCAACAACTTCCCATGAGAGAGTTTAACTTCCATGGATAATATAAAGTTGCACAAAATTTTATTTTACATAACATTTAATCCCCAATTTTTTTACAACTCCTCCCAAGCAAACACAACTCCAGTAATGGTCCTCCTAAGCAATTATCACCGGTACAGTTTCATCGGTGCCCTCAGATTTCGATTCCGAGCACTGATTCAAAAGATAGAAAAACCCGCTCATTTGTTCACTGAACGTACCCGAGCTAAACTTCGGAAATTGATTCCGGGCACATCGGGTCTTGGAATCAGGTTCCGTTAGAAACTACGTGCTCATAAAATCCCAAAGAATTTAAGAAAAAATTTTCTTTGAAATTTACGGGTCTTTACACAAAGGGAATCATAGTTTATTCCAAAAGTTTTTTTGGTCGAATGAAACTTATCCAATAGAATTAGGAAATGTGTTAGGGTAATTATGATATCATTTTTACCCTTAATTACCTTATTTACTTTTAACCATGGTAAATAAAATTAAAAAGTTACTATTTACCAAAATTTATTTTCATCATATTGAACCACATTTTATTTATTGATATTAGCCATGTCTCTCACATTTTTTAAATTCAACTCACATAAGTGGTAAAATTATGTTTTATACAAATTTGGAAATTCTCTTAGGAGGTGGGTAAAAGACGATAAATATTTCGATAAAATTTTATATATTTAAAATTATTATAAAATGAATCCAACGAATTATGTTGAACACACACACACACACATATATATATATATATTATGTATATGTTTTGACCTAAAATAAAATAAATTTAAATAAATAATTATTTAAATAAAAAGTTAGTTTTAAACAATAACGTAGTGTTTTTTTCACTATTCATCCAAAATAGAATGTTTTCATAAAAATACCAAAAAGTAACCCTAAGCTAATTTCGATATTCCAAATCAAAAAATGATGTCTATTTTGAAAGATAAATTTATAATATTTCAAAAAGTGGGTATTACTATTCATAACAGCTAGCTTGATTGGTTGCAGTGTGTTAGAATCTTAAAGTTGTGAACAATGAAAGATATTACATTATTTAAAGGGAAACACACCATAGAAGCTTGGGGTGTTACACCTTTCCACCCAAAATTCTATGAACAATAGTCCCTGTATTGTTTTTTTCCACACTGAAATCTACATCCACAACTCCAGCTAAGCATCTAGACCCTCCAAGAGTGGACTTAATGATGGTATCATCTACACCATTATCAGTCTCTCGTTTTTATTGGAAAGACACAAACACATCCCAATTTCTATATGAATATTACCTTACACCAACCCCAATAGTAAGAACATTTCCACCCACATTCATACAACTTTCATCAGCACTTGAGATGAGTCTATAATTGGAATTTTAATGACCAAAATTTTTCTAGTGGAAAAAAGTTAATTTCCTCTAAAACTTATTAAGAAAATTCCTAACAGAGTTATTGGATCAGTGAAATTTGGGTTGTCACTCATATTCAACATATAGTTTATTTGATGATCAATAGGAAGAAGAATAAAAAAATTGATCGAAGTGGAGTTAAAATCAACCTCAACATGGACCCTTAAAATTGACCATAGTGAGCTCATTCTATCTCACTGTCAATTTTAATTGGGATTCCAAGATCTTAAATGATGTACCACGTGATTTTAGGTTTCCATAAAAAATAACTGAAGCCACAGATGTGAACACATGATTGAGTGATTAGTTTCATGATATTTTGGTTTTCCAATTTGATATATATACCATATCATAAATATTTAATTATATATTAAACAAATCACTAAATTTATTACAGTTAACACGTCATGAAATAATTTCACATGAACCTATTCAAAATTAATTCAATTTTATAGTGAAAAACATATACACAAATAATACATTATCAATATTATCATTTTGGATTTTTATTTATTAATATTTAATATCTAATATATTGTATTTTTCATTATTAAATGTTATTCATTTAGTATATTTATATTTAATATATTCCATTTATTAATTTGTAATTAATATATATATATATATATATATATAATTCATTCATTTTTAATTTTTATTTGGTTATTATTTTTTTGATTTTATTCATTTTTAATTTTTTATTATATTTATTGATTGAAATTCAGTATGATTTTAATATATTGGTAACTTATATAATTAAAATGTGTATTCATTTTCTTTTAAAAATATATTTATTTTTATTCTTTAAAAATTTATATAAATAATAACTCAAAATCATTTTTTAATATTTATTTAACCTATTAATCTTTTAATTAAATGTCCTTTATTTTTAACATTTACCCTTTTTATATTATTAAATTTTTAATAATGTTTAAGAGTCTGATTTTAATTTTTTGATAATATAGTCATTTTAAATATTTATCTCTTTATAATTTTTTTAATAATTTAATTTTTAATGTTTTTTATATATAATTATCCATTAATATTTTTAATATTTTAATATAGAAATATATATATATATGTATGTATGTATGTATCAAAATTATCATATTTTCTTAAATATGATTTATATAATACAAAATATCTATTTACATTAAATAAGTCTGGTATTTAGTGAAAAAATTATTATAATTAAAATGTAATTTCATTCTTTGATTTAACATATATCAAACTTGTATTACATTAATTTCAGAAACACATATATGTAATTGAAGAACTTTTACATAGAAACATTCACACACACAAAATATTTGTGTAATTTGTTCAATTTTTAATATTCATTTTAGAATTTTATTTAGTAGCATAATATAGTTAATATATTTTTTGTTTTTAATCATAAAATTTTATTTATTTGTAGTACTTTTAAATAATGTATAGTAAAAATTACTTTTTATATTTTTTATATTTTTTTCTCTTTTAATATTATTTATTCATTGATAATGTGTTTTCAGATGGCTTTGCGGTAATCTATCACTATAGATTACCATGGAAATTACACTATGATTGGTCAAATTTTAGTAAAAGAAAAGAAATGATTTCCCATTTCCTAAAAGAAAAGAAAATAAGTGAAATAATTTTGATTTCTCTTTATTTTTTTGGATATGAAATTGAGTAAAAGAAAATAAATGATTGTAATTTCTCTCCATCTTGTTTGGTGAAGATTTTTAAAATAAAATAAAAGAAATATTTAGATAACATGACAAAAATAACCCTCATTAAAAAAATTTGATTTTCCAATATTCAGTTGTTTCAAGTAGAAAAAATTATAATCTTCAATTGTATCTTTGATTTTTAATTAAATATATATTTATTATAAATATATATATATATATTAAAAATATTTATTTAATTATAAATATATATATTTATAAATATAATTATAAAATAATATATAAATATATATGTATATATATTTATATATAATTATATAAATATGCATTCATAAATATATATATATTTATTTATTTATAAAATATATTTACCATATATATATATATATATATAAAATATATATTTTAAAACATATTTTTATATAAATATTTAATTATAAATATGTATTTTTTTTTAAAATATTTATATAATTATAAATATATATTTATAGAATATTATATTTAATTATATATAAAATATATTTATAAATATACATATATATAACAAAATTAAATTTTAAATCATTATGTGATTATTGATCTGGGTGGATTTAGATAATATTTTTAAGAAATAAAATTCTCTAATACTCAATTATTTCAAATAAAATATATTATAATTTTAAATTGTATCTTATATTTTCATATCATGTCAATTATCTATAAATTTAATTTTAAAAAATATACTAGTAATGATTTATTTTATTTTATTTTTATGTCATGTAAATTATGTATTTAAATTATATATATAAATTATTAATTCAAGATAATAAAAATTATTTATAACTATTAATTATCATTAATTATAAATTGCGTTGATATATTAAAAATAATTAGTTATAAATCACGTTTAATGAAATATTATGCATATGAAAATACTATTATTATTAATAATCATAAATATCATTATTTGTTTAAATATTAATTTAAAAAATATATAAAATAAAATTTGTAGATTAGGATAATATAGAATTTCCTAAAATACAATACACACATGTCTCGTTTCTTTCCAAATCACCCCAATTTTTGGGTGATTTGAAACATGCAGTTGGGGAGAAATGTTTCCCCCCATTTTTTCCAGAATGATTTCTCTAGCTCTGATGGAAGCCTGCCAAACAAGAGAAATAAATCTCTTTCTTTTCATTTCTATCCAATTCGTCCTTGCCAAAAGACCCATTAGGTAATCTCATTAATGGATTCTGCAGTCATTTCCCCTCATGTTATTCTTTCTTGTGGGTGCTTAGACTCCCGAAGATATGTGAATGTGGTAACAAATGGGTCAGATGTTGGGAACCGAAAGAGGGATACATGCACTCAAACTGTGGTTAGATCTCACAATCGGTACTTCTCTCCGTCACATGGATCGACGAACATCGGTATCTTGGGGAAGGGTAATATCTCCCATGTAAGGGTTGACCCATCCTTAGTCTTAGAATGACTTCAAATTGGGGAGCACTCTATCATTGGGTGACTTATTCTTCCATGAAGTTTGGCACCATAGACAACTGGTGATCTCTTTTTACCTATTTTGGGTATTTGGGGATTTACAAATTAGTGGTCTATCTCATTTAGTTTGGGATTATTTCACTTAATTTATCCTTCTATACACTTGAAGCTGTAGGACTAGAGATTTGGCTCAATTTCTCTTAGGTCAGGATTCCTTCACATCTAGAAATGGGACAGAAGGTTCAACCCACTGGATGTTATATGCTTGTCCTGGTAGTTATGGGTTAATGTATTCTAGATTAACTGGTTACTTTTTCACCCAAAGATTCTTCATGACATCGTGATGGCCATTGGGGTCCCGATTAAAATGGACCAGGAAACCAAATTGGCTTACATTGGTCATTTTTCCCATTTAATTGTGAAATTTTATTTTTTTCCTATGTCTTGGTCGATAGAGTTTCCTTGAACTAATTATGATGAATTATAAATTAATATTGAATATGAATGGGTTCCCCATTTATTGTTTCACTATAATGTACTTGGACATGATTCTTCAAAGGATAAAAGTTCTAATGTTTGTGATTTATCACATACACATGGGCATGATGTTGCTGCATGATTTAAAAGGGCTCGGAATGGGAATCATAATACTTCATCTAATATGGGAAATTATTTTAAGGATATTATTCGAGATTGAGGGATTATAAATGGTTATTACCCTAGGAATGAAAATGGAGGTGGGTCTAGAAGGAGGTTGGGTGGCCCCATGGAAGATTCTACAGGCTGTGATTATGCTGGAGGTGGTCAGAGTGCAGGAAGTATTGTTGACACCCCTAATTCATCTGGTTATGCTATCAATTGGTAGTGTGTTAAATCATAAGTATAGATTATGTTGGAGGAGAAGGAAAGTTTGGATAATTCCCCTAATTCTACTCAAATGTTTGTTCTGTCAGATCATTAAAAAAACCATAGACCTACGTTTATGCTAGAGGTTAAAAATACATTGTCTTGTGATGGTAGTGACAATGTTCCATAGCTTGGTGATTATTCAATTATAGTAGTGCATGAACATTAGCTAATGGATGGTGATACATTAATGGATGTCCAATCTGTGGATGAGGATGTTTCTCAAGAGGCAGCTGATCAACATATATGGCAGTAGTAGCTACTTGTAGCAAGGACTCGGAAATGTAATAATATTCAGTCGATGAAGAATGATTTCAATTATTCAACCCTTGTAATCTCAAAATACATGAGTCCCAATCTAATTATATAGAGGTAACACGGTCTCTGATCCAAATGCGAGAGGACCTATCCAACAACATGTCCTTACATATTTCCAACTTGCAAGTTAAGCACCCAAGTGATGTGAGGAATGTAGAGTGGTATATTATGGCCCAATTTTCAGATCTAATGAAAGATTATTAGGTCTCCTTTGGTGATCTTTGGATGAGGCTTGTGTTCTTGCATGAGATATAAATTCTAAGATCACACCTCTTGAAGACCAGGAAGGTGAAATTCCCATGGAACTAATTGGTAAGGAAGTGGTGGATTGGTTATTCTCGTAGCTTGAAGAAACTTACTCTTCAATGGATCCAAATGTGTTTTTCTTCAATGATTACTTTTCAGTTCAGAAATTGTTGGAAATAAACATTAAAGATGGACTTCACTCTAATCTAGAGATGAACATCAAGATTTAACTTGGATGTTATGGATTTGATCCACATCGGGAATCCTTTTGGAATCATCATCGAATAAAGATCACAAGGCCCCAAAATGTCAAGAAGTGGTGTGGAGTCTGATACCCAAATGGAAGATAATGGAATCCCAGAAATTGAGGATCCATAGGGATATGTAGGAATTGATTACATTTAGGATTTTTCTTTATGATTTGGGCAACTGGTGCTTTATTTGACATGTCTTTTCTCCTCTATCTCTTATAATATTTTCCTTTTCTGATAAAATTTGAGACGTGGATTTGGTCTTCAAATCCACGATTGAACCACTTTGAGTATTCATTAATGATCTTAATTATGTTTATGTTTTTTAATTTAATAATTTAATAATTTATATTTTTTTGATATTTTTTTAATTTTACACATTTTTAGTATTTATTTATACATGTTTATTCATTGAAATTTAATGTTTTTAATATGTTTGTAATTTATAAAATTTATATGTATACATTTTCATTTTAATAAACATTCGTTTTTTTTAATAACCTGTATAAATAATAACAATTATTGTTTTTAATATTTTTGTAATATATTGATTTATTAATTATTAAATTACAAACTTTTTTAACATTCATTCATTCAATATTATTTTTTAATTTTTTTCTCTAATACTGTTAATTATTTTTTAATTTTATCTTTAATTTATCTGTTTTTAATATTTATTCATCGAATTTTTTTTAATTTATTAATTTTTAATAATTTTTATACATATTTATTAATTAATATTTAATGATATTAATATATTTGTGATATACATATTTAATACAAATTCATATCTATATTTAATTTTTTAATAATTTATATAATTAATAAAACTTATGCAATTTTTTTACCTTTTTTGTCCTTTTGTTTTTAGTTATCAAACTCCACTCATTTATAACATTCATATACTTAGTATTATTTATTAATTAATATTGTAATTATTTTTTACTTCTTTATAAAAATATTAATTTTTAATATATGTTCATTTAATATTTTTTTAATTTATTTTATATATTATTAATCATCTCTTTCTAGAAAGCTTCGATAAAGATAGGTTTTATTAGTGCTGAAATAGAATGTGTGGAAAAAACATCTCATTATCCGCATTGTCTCTAAGAAATGATACATATATGTTATATCTATGCTAATATTTAGCACTGGTGAAGATAATTTTTATTTTCACTTTTTATTTTAGAACTGATAAAACCGATCTTTAGTAGTGATTCAATACCACAAAAAAGGGTTTCCATAGGGCCACCCTTTAACAGCGCTAAAATAAGCGTTGATAAAGGGGTTGCCTTTATCAGTGCTAAAAAAGCACTGATAAATGGCACTTTTAACATCACAAAAAAAGCATTGTTAAAAGTGACCCTTTATGAGTGCTTTTTTAGCACTGATAAAGGCACCCCCTTTACCACTGCTTTTTTAGCGTTGTTTAAGGGGACCTCTTTATCAATGCTTTTTTAGTAGCGCTGATAAGGGGGGGCCTTATCAGCTCTTTTTCCTAGCGCTGATAAAGTGTATATTTTTTAAAAAATAATTTTTCATGAAACATAATATATTGATATATAAGTATATTTATATTGATATAAATATAAAATATATTTTTTAAATATGTTTTAGATAATAATAAATAAGCATCTTCACTTAATATGTAACATATGTAGTGAAATTGGCTTATAAAATATCTTAAAAAATAATTAATTAACAATTTTCAAATTATCATCGACTAATAATCATTTAATAACAAATTGAAGACATAGAAAATCCAAAAAACTAATAAAAGATCTAAAATAAGTTGAAAACGTAACTCAAACTTCAAAGGACCATAACTTTTGATCCATGTGTCTGTTTGGGCTCTACAACATAAAATATCAAAGGCATCGACAATATCTATGCACAATGTGAGAAGGAAACCTTTTGTCACATTTTTCGAGGCAAAAAAATGGCTCATAAGGCCTCTAAAATCGATTTTTTAGTCCAGATATCCAAATTTTTAACATTCGATGAAAATTTCAACCTCATTTAAGGGAGTATTTTTTCCTTTATTCTCTGGGGAATAAATTTATTTCAAAGGAATACATTCATATTCATTTTAGGGTTTTAAAATTTTATCATTTTTCATAATCTAATTTTATTTATAATCGAATTTATAACAATATATGCATATTTTTTATATATTTGCACATAAAAACTTGATTTTATAAACAAATAATTAGAAATATTTACATATAAAATATATTTAAAAATATATAAGCTTTTTCTAAATATGAAACTAATATTCATTTTATTTAAAATATAAATATATGAATATTTATATACCTATATAATGTGTATGTGTGTATATATATATATATATATTTGTGTGTGTCTGTATTGACAAACATATATAAATTATCTTTATATTCTAAACATATGTATATACATATTAATATATAATATTTTTAAATATACGTAAATATGTATAACTAAACACACAAATATACATAATATATATATGTCTCTGTTTTTTGTATATATGCATTTATTTATTTATAAACACACATAAAAAGAATATTTTATAAATGCATTCAAAACTAATCTTATAAATATATATCAATATACTGATATATATATATATATTAATATATGGATATGTATATATATATATATATATTAATATATGGATATATATATATATATTAATATATGGATATATATATATATATTAATATTAATATACGAGTAAATATAACAAGATATATATATATATATATATAACTACATATATATATATATAAATAGATACATTAGTAAATAAATAGAAAAGTAATATGGTGGGGTGGTAAAGGCTTAGGTGCACAGGTAACAAATCCTGAGTTCGAATCCTAGGGGAGTCAGGTCACGCACATAGGTGGGGAATAATGCCTAGCACTGTTAAATGGCTTGGGGGCACTGTTAAAGGCTGCTAGGTGGCTGGTGAGTGCGAGTTATGGTAGGGGTGGGGTCTTGCTGAAGCCCCTCCTCTGATGCAGAAAATAATTTTTTAAATTTTATTTAATTTTTTTAAATTTTATCAGTGCTTTTTAAAAGTATTGTTAAAGGACCCATTTATCCGTCCTTTTTTTAGTGCTAATAAAAGTCCCCTTTTATCAACAATTTTTTTTCACCGATAAAAGGGACCCCCCTTTATCTTTGCCTCAATTAATAGTACTTTTATAGCACTGTTTGTAACATCCCAAGTAAGTAATGAATAATAGATATTTTATCTATGTCTATTAATGATTAAGATAGTGTTATAGAGGCTTAAAATGAAAATAAATACAATCTTATGCATGGAATACACTAATATTCTTAAAAGATTGTTTTAGTGCCTTTTGATGGGAAACCAATTTTGAATCTATATTTTGACAATTTTATAAACTATGTTTGTCAAAATAAACTTATTCTTTATGATTGGGACATCAAAATTTACTTTGTGTGAATTTTTGGTATTTTTCTGACAATGTTCATTTTTAATGAATAGTGAAAAATACTGCATTTTACATCAAAACTGCTTTTTAATCTAATTTATTTATATGATTAGATTATCTTTTGAATTGGTATTAATGTGTAATATGAATATATTTTTACCATTTAATCCAATGGTGGTCATTGGAATCAATTTCACTTTGAAATTGGACTTAAACTAGTATCAATCTTTTGATACTTATTGTTTTGTAAAAACACGCTATTTGCTCTGGCAGCGGGAATTAATTATTAAATTAATTAATGTGACTTATATGATTTTAATTTTGTAAAATAGACTTCATTTTTGAATTCAGAATATCAAATATAGCTTAGGGTGAATTTTTGGTAATTTTCTGAAAAACTTCAATTTTTGATGAATAGTGAAACCACTAAGTGGTAATCAAGCAAACTGATTTTTCAGTTAAATGAAAGTTTACCACTAATGTGTATTGAATTTTTAAAATCCGACATACATGGTTGTCATTAAGATGTAAAATGTGGTTCAATGAGATTATAATAATTTTTTGGTGAATAGTAACTTATTATGTTCTTAATCACGATTAGTGGTAATTAGGGTAGTTTAAGGTATAAATAATACCTTAATAAAATGAAATGACCTAGACACATGTCCCAACCTCATTGGTTGTGTCATGGCCGACCATGACATGCCATGGGTCAACTTGGGGACCCCATGGATCCACTTTCGTTGGGAAATGACATAAATTACTTTTTATTTAATGTTAAAGTGAAAATGACACAAACATAATATGTTTTACAAAAACAATTTTTAAGTGGGGTTATACAAGTCCAAAATTTGATTATAAATAGTAATTGGAAATCTAAAAAGATTTACTATATCATAGTATTTGTTTTATAATTTTTAGACATTAAATAAATTTAATTATTTATGACATAATAATGATGCAGCGATGACATCATTATTTGACGATTTAAATAAAATAGAAAGATAATATAAAATCTATGAAATACACAAGTCCAAAACCAATTGGATGAGTGGATTTAGAACCCTTATCACCTTATCCAAGAATTCTATCAATGTGGGATCTTTTAAAACTGAAACACATTTTCAAATAATGTAATATTTCTTTACTTTCCAAAAGTGCCCCTCCTCTCCTCTTATAAAAGGCCCCCACCTCTACCACATTTCACACACTCTTCAAGCCTTTGGCTCGGCCAACCCCTGCCCATTTGCTCTCTCCACATCCCTCTCCTCATCCTAGAGGATTCCCTTTGGGCAGAATCCTTTCAAAGGAAGCCTTTAGGCTCAACTCAAAAGGAGTTACACTTTTAAAGGTAATTCATTCTCTCATGTTCATTTGTTTTATTTTGCTTCTCCAACCCCCTAAACTCTTTTTATTTACTTCTTTTGTAACAACACCAGTATCATCAATATACTAGGATGTTGTTATAAGATTTATTTGAGCTACACTCTCACACAACTACATCAAATGGTTAAAGAACATACGGTTTCGGTGGATGGCGAAATTCTGCCTCCCGAAACGATGATTGTTCAACACTCATTTAACACCTTCAAAGGTGGCCATTATGATGTCACTATTTTTATATATGATATATAATATGTTTATGTTTTCCTTAAGCTTCTGTGTTTTTTATTTTGGGCATACCTTTATGGTTTCCATTATGGGTAAAACACGATATCTTCATTTTAGGAAGTGCGGACTACCGCCCCCTAAAAGTGATTTGATTCGTTAATACCATATGTGGGATGTGCAAAGGATAAAGTTAATGATATTATATATGTTATTATACTGGAATTATAATATACTCTTATATCATTATGATTCCATTCCAGAAAATATGAAATAGAAATGGAAGTAGCGTTCATGCGTACGTACGGCTTACCGTCTCCATGAACGGTGAATTTCATTTCTTACCTCTAAATGTGATGTAATATTATAAATGCATTTATGTACTGGATATATATGACATGTATGATATCTACATTATGAATACCATTCTGGATATAATGAACCTTTGACCAAATTAACAACATGTAAGTGTAAGAAGTCTATTTTTGACTTAAGAACCAAATACCAACAAAATGAACATTATTAACTTAACTGATTACATGATGTTCACAACATGGTATAAAAGGAATAATGAACTTGAAAAGATTCATAAGCAAGTAGAGATTAACTCAAGTTTATTATTTAGGAGATTAAAGAACGGTCGGGTCAAGTCGGATACGAGGTATGGGACTTCGTCTCAATCTCCTTTCATTGAGGCATATTTTATTTTATACACAACTTTCTTTTATACGGTGTATAAACCCCTTTGACTTTTATGTTTATTCAAAAGGAATATTTTTTATACGAAGCGTTTACTAAACGACAAAAGGGAATGTTTTTGTCGTACGTATGCGGCGACAACGACTTCTCCGCCGTCGTGACCGTTATTTGAGTTTCGGCTTCCTCTACAAGCCATACCTTTTTTTTAAAATGAAAAATAAATACCATGTTTTACTTTGGTATTGAAAATGGTTTTGATAATGTTTTTATTATATCAATGTGTTGTATTGATATCTCGTGATTGAAATGTGGAAATGTTATGTTTCCTTTATGCATGTTTTATGTGATATGATTATGTTATGGTTCTTGGGAATTAATATGAAGACGGGTGGTTCCGTGATAAACTAAGGGCGGGTGAGCCTGTTATAGCTCTCCAATGCATTGGGTAACGCGAAGGAGTGAAACGTTAAGGTTTCTCCGAAGAGATTTTAGGGAATATACTGTGATGGGTATTCCAAACGTAACCAAGAGGGTTACTCCCTACGTAAGAATGTTAGGAATGCCTCAAGTTACCTTTATGTCTTATGATTTCTATGATTTATTCATGATTTTATGAGGTATGTTAAAGTGCCTATGTTTTATGGGTAAAGTATGATTTCATTCTTATGTATATATGAACTCATGTTTCCTTTCCATGTTTTTTTATAACCCATACTGAGTTTTTATGCTCATCCCAAGTTTTTGAAATGTTTTTCACAGGTCAAGGGAAAGGTACATGATAAGATGATAGAGTCAAGGATGTGTCAAGAAATAATCCATGTTTTATTTTAAATGTGTTTCCATTGATGGGAATGAAGAATACTATCTTTATGTAACCACTCTGTTTATATGTGGAATGTAATGCAAGTTTTATGATCTAATTCTCTAAAACTCTAAACCCGAAAAGATCCTCAATGTGTAATCTTGTAATAACTCAAGATTAAGTATGGTTTAAGGCTGGGGCTTTATAGTTGGTATCACAGGTCGGTTTAGATAACTTTAGGAGTTAGAATTCTATTAAATGATTATCCAAAAATATTTTTTTGAAATAATATAGCATTTAAAGATTACCATGTTGCTTCATCTAAGACATGTTTGTTCAGAATGGTTTTCCGCAGAGGAAACAGGGAAGCAGTGCTAGGAAGGCATACAGAAGGAAATAACCTTCCGAATCAGCATCCAGAAATGGTCGGAATTGGAACTGAACAGTTTGTTGCAGTAATGGCGCAGTTGACTCAAGCGATAAATAGCGGTGGTATCCATACACGAGATCAGCCAGACCAACCGCAGAGGAACATGTCAGTGGTGGAACATTTCATGAGGCAACATCCACCATAATTCAGAGGATCATCTGACCCTGTGCTAGCTGAAGGGTGTATTAAAGCACTGGAGAAGATTTTTGATGTCATGGGGTGTTCAGACAATCAAAAGGTTAGTCTTGCTATTTACCGTTTGGAGGGTGAAGCAGATCAGTGGTGGTCTATGGTTAAAAATATCCAGGACGCCGATGAGATTGATGCTCTTGACTGGGATGAATTCAAAGGTATGTTTCTTGAGAAGTATTTTCCTAAGGCTGTTCGACTTAGGATGGAAAAGCAATTCTTGGAATTGAGGCAAGAGGAATACTCAGTGGCTGCCTATGAAGAAAGGTTCACTCGATTGGCAAGGTATGCTCCAAATTTTATCCGGGACCTTGATAGTAAAATCAATGGTTTTTACTCAGGATTGAAGCCAAAGTATCGAAGGGCATTAGCTTCTCGTGAGTTTAAAAGTTATGAAAAGCTTGTTTGATGTACTGAGAAGTTGGAAATGGAGTTTGCCGATGACCAAGTTTTCTATAACAACCAGCAGAAGAAGAGACCAAGGTGGCAGGAGAAAGGTAAGAATTCTTCAAAAAAGTCTGATGGTAAGAAAACTAAGTTTCCAGTTTGTGATAAATGTGGAAAAAGGCATGCTGGGGAATGTCTTCTGAATTCTGGGAAGTGCTACCGATGTGGTAAGATGGGACATAAGGCTCGTGATTGCACTGAAAAGGATCAAGGTGAAGGTAAGAACAAATTTGATTTACAGTTGGTGAAGTGTTATAAGTGCAATGAGATGGGTCCCTATGCAAACGAGTGTCCGACAAGGAGCTTGAGTGATGGGAAGCAGTTATACTACAAGCAGAAAGGGGTGGTGAAATCCTTTGCAACTACTTCAGCAGATGTCGGTCCATCAAATGAAGTTGTATCAGGTACTTTGTTTGTTTTTTCAGATTATGCCAGTGTGTTTTTTGATTCGGGGTCTACACATTCTTTCATCTCTGAAACCTTTTCTAGTAAAATGGGAATACCATCTCAAGAAATGACTCCTAAACTTTTGGTAAAAACACCTGGGGGAAGTGTCGAGGCAAAAAGAATTTATAAGAATCTTCCTATCCTTATCTGTGGAAAGAACCTACTTGCAAACCTTATTGTTCTACCTCTAGTAGAGTTTGATGTTATCCTGGGTATGGATTGGCTCTCTATTTACCATGCTAAGATTGACTGTAGAGCTAAAGAAGTTTTTTTTCAGAAAGACTTTCAGTTTGTTTAGAAGAATGAACCCTTACTTTTGATAACATATCAAGAGGCCGAGAAACTTGTAAAAGATGGAAATGAATGTTACCTTGCACACATCGTTGAAAATAAAGGAACTGTTCAGATTAATGATGTGCCAGTGGTAAATGAGTATCCTAATGTTTTTCCTGATGAGTTTCCTGGAATAATACCAGATCAGGAAGTTGAGTTTACTGTTGAATTAGTTCCTGATGCTAAGCCAATTTCAAAACCCCCTTATCGAATGGCACAAATTGAACTTTTAGAGTTGAAGGAGAAATTGCAAGATTTATTAGAGGAAGGTTTCATTAGACCTAGCACATCACCATGGGGTGCTCCTGTTTTATTTGTTAAAAAGAAAGATGGTTCTATGAGACTTTGCATTGATTATAGAGCCTTGAATAATATCACTGTTAAGAACAAATATCCTTTGCCTCATATCGATGATTTGTTTGATCAGCTCCAGGGAGCTCAGTTTTTTTCAAAGATTGACTTGAGATCAGGGTACCATCAGCTGAAGGTAAAGGAGGCTGATATTCCGAAGACCGCGTTCCGTATGAGATATGGCCATTATGAATTTGTAGTAATGCCTTTTGGGCTAACCAATGCACCTGCTGTATTCATGGACTTAATGAATAGAATTTTCCATGAGTTCTTGGATAAGTTTGTGGTGGTTTTCATTGATGATATTTTGGTGTTTTCTAAAAGTAAAGAAGAGCATGAAAGACATTTAAGGGTTATCTTGCAAACCTTAAAAGAAAAGAAACTGTATGGGAAATTCAGCAAGTGTGAGTTTTGGTTGCAACAAATTTCATTCCTTGGTCACATTGTTTCTAAATATGGAATAACTGTTGATCCTGCAAAAACAAAAGTTGTGGAAGAATGTCCAAGACCCACAAATGTAACCGAGATTCGTAGCTTCCTTGGTTTGGCGGGCTATTACCGAAGGTTTGTTAGAAATTTTTCACGGTTATCTAGTCCAATGACTAAGCTAACTCGGAAGGGTGTTAAGTTTATCTGGACAAAAGAATGTGATGATTTTTTTCAGGAATTGAAAAGAAGATTGGTGAATGCTCCAGTTTTGGAACTACCTTCTAGGAATGGTGAGTTTGTTATATACAGTGATGCTTCATTGAAAGGACTTGGTTGCGTCCTAATGCAGAATGATCAGGTAATTGCTTATGCTTCACGATAGTTGAAAACTCATGAGGTAAATTACCCTACACATGATTTGGAACTAGCTGCTGTTGTTTTTGCTTTAAAAATTTGGAGGCATCATTTGTATGGAGTAAAGTGTGAAATATATACCGATCACAAATGTTTAAAGTATATATTCACTCAGAAAGAGTTAAACATGAGACAAAGGAGATGGCTGGGATTAATCAAGGATTATGATTGTACAATTCATTACCATCCGGGAAAAGCAAATAAAGTGGCTGATGCTTTGAGTGGAAAAAGTAATGCTTCATTAACAATGTTGCGTTTGGAACGTGATCCTTTGTTTAACGATTTGATGAACTTTTGCATAGAAGTTGTTGGTGCAGGAAGTCCTTCTGTTTTGTTTCAGGTATCAGTGAGATCATCTCTATCAGATAGAATCAAGCAAGCACAGAAGCAAGACAGTGAGTTGCAGAAAAAGGTAGAGCTGGTTCAGAAAGGTATGTTGCCTGAATTCAACATTGATAATGATTGTGTTTTTAGATTTCGGAAGAGATTGTGTGTGCCTTGTGATTCACAGTTGAAGAGAGAGCTGTTATGTGAAGCTCATAGTTCTCCGTTTTCAGTTCATCCGGGCAGTACTAAGATGTATAGAGATCTGCGGGAGTATTACTGGTGGGATGGAATGAAAAGAGACATTGCTGATTTTACTGTGAAGTGTTTGACTTGTCAGCAGGTTACAGCAGAGCGGCAGTTACCGAAAGGGATGCTTCAGCCTTTACCAGTGCCAGAGTGGAAATGGGAGAATATATCCATGGACTTTGTTGTTGGATTACCGAAGACATCTCGAGGTAATAATGCAATCTGGGATATTGTTGATCGCTTGACAAAATCTGCTCATTTCCTTGCTATATGAGATACTTTCTCTCTTGATCAACTTTCCCGTTTGTATCTTAAAGAGATAGTCAGGTTACATGGAGTTCCTCTCTCCATTGTATCGGATCGTGATCCCAGGTTTACTTCTAACTTTTGGAAAGGCCTTCAGAAGTCGTTGGGTACTGAATTAAATTTTAGTACAGCTTTTCATCGTCAATCAGATGGGCAGTCAGAACGAACAATTCAGACAATGGAGGATATGCTTCGAACTTGTTCTATGGATTATCAGGGAAGTTGGGACCAACATCTTTCTTTGGTTGAGTTTTCATATAATAATAGTTTTCATTCCAGTATACAGATGGCACCATTTCAGGCATTATATGGGAAGCAGTGTCGAACTCCAGCTTTATGGGATGAAGTGGGTGAAAGGAAGTTGATGGGACCAGAATTGGTAGAAGAGAAGGCAGAAAAAGTTCAGCTGATTCAGAAACACATGAGAATAGCTCAGAGCATGCAGAAGAGTTATGCGGATAACCGGAGGAAGGATCTATCTTTCGAGGTAGGTGATCATGTTTTTCTCAAGGTTTATCCTTGGAAAAGTGTGATGAGATTTGGTAAGAAAGGAAAGTTGAGTCCGAGGTTCATTGGACCATACGAAATTCTGGAGAGAGTTGGATCAGTTGCATACCGAGTGGCTTTACCTCCGAGTTTATCTCAGGTACACAATTTTTTTCACGTTTCGATGTTGAGAAAGTATATGCCAGATCCATCTCATGTTTTGAGTCCAGAGGTAGTTCAGCTGGAAGAGAACCTATCTTATGAGGAACAACCGGTCCAGATTCTTGACCACAGGGAGCAAGTGTTACGGAATAAGGTGATTAAGCAGGTAAAGGTTTTGTGGAAAAACCACATGATTGAAGAGGCAACATGGGAATCTGAAAATGTAATGAGGGATAGGTACCCCCATTTATTCGATATGTAAATAAATTGCGGGGACATAATTTTCTAAAGGGGGGAAGGATGTAACATCCCAAGTAAGTAATGAATAATAGATATTTTTATCTATGTCTATTAATGATTAAGATAGTGTTATAGAGGCTTAAAATGAAAATAAATACAATCTTATGCATGGAATACACTAATATTCTTAAAAGATTGTTTTAGTGCCTTTTGATGGCAAACCATTTTTGAATCTATATTTTGACAATTTTATAAACTATGTTTGTCAAAATAAACTTATTCTTTATGATTGGGACATCAAAATTTACTTTGTGTGAATTTTTGGTATTTTTCTGACAATGTTCATTTTTAATGAATAGTGAAAAATACTGCATTTTACATCAAAACTGCTTTTTAATCTAATTTATTTATATGATTAGATTATCTTTTGAATTGGTATTAATGTGTAATATGAATATATTTTTACCATTTAATCCAATGGTGGTCATTGGAATCAATTTCACTTTGAAATTGGACTTAAACTAGTATCAATCTTTTGATACTTATTGTTTTGTAAAAACACGCTATTTGCTCTGGCAGTGGGAATTAATTATTAAATTAATTAATGTGACTTATATGATTTTAATTTTGTAAAATAGACTTCATTTTTGAATTCAGAATATCAAATATAGCTTAGGGTGAATTTTTGGTAATTTTCTGAAAAACTTCAATTTTTGATGAATAGTGAAACCACTAAGTGGTAATCAAGCAAACTGATTTTTCAGTTAAATGAAAGTTTACCACTAATGTGTATTGAATTTTGAAAATCCTACATACATGGTTGTCATTAAGAAGTAAAATGTGGTTCAATGAGATTATAATAATTTTTTGGTGAATAGTAACTTATTAAGTTCTTAATCACGATTAGTGGTAATTAGGGTAGTTTAAGGTATAAATAATACTTTAATAAAATGAAATGACCTAGAAACATTTCCCAACCTCATTGGTTGTGTCATGGCCGACCATGAAATGCCATGGGTCAACTTGGGGACCCCATGGATCCACTTTTGTTGGGAAATGACATAAATTACTTTTTATTTAATGTTAAAGTGAAAATGACACAAACATAATATGTTTTACGAAAACAATTTTTAAGTGGGGTTATACAAGTCCAAAATTTGATTATAAATAATAATTGGAAAGATAAAAAGATTTCCTATATCATAGTATTTTTTTTATAATTTTTAGACATTAAATAAATTTAATTAGTTATGACATAATAATGATGCAGCGATGACATCATTATTTGACGATTTAAATAAAATAGAAAGATAATGTAAACTCTATGAACTACACATGTCCAAAACCAATTGGATGAGTGGATTTCGAACCCTTATCACCTTATCCACGAATTCTATCAATGTGTGACCTTTTAAAACCGAAACACATTTTCAAATAATGTAATATTTCTTTACTTTTCAAAAGTGCCCCTCCTCTCCTCTTATAAAAGGCCCCCACCTCTACCTCATTTCACACACTCTTCAAGCCTTTGGCTCGGCCAACCCCTGCCCATTTGCTCTCTCCACATCCCTCTACTCATCCTAGAGGATTCCCGTTGGGCAGAATCCTTTCAAAGGAAGCCTTTAGGCTCAACTCAAAAGGAGTTACACTTTTAAAGGTAATTCATTCTCTCATGTTCATTTGTTTTATTTTGCTTCTCCAACCCCCTAAACTCTTTTTATTTACTTCTTTTGTAACAACACCAGTATCATAAATATAATAGGATGTTGTTATAAGATTTATTTGAGCTACACTCTCACACAACTACATCAAATGGTTAAAGAACATACGGTTTCCGTGGATGGCGAAATTCTGCCTCCCGAAACGATGATTGTTCAACACTCATTTAACACCTTCAAAGGTGGCCATTATGATGTCACTATTTTTATATATGATATATAATATGTTTATGTTTTCCTTAAGCTTCTGTTTTTTTATTTTGGGCATACCTTTATGGTTTCCATTATGGGTAAAACACGATATCTTCATTTTAGGAAGTGCGGACTACCGCCCCCTAAAAGTGATTTGATTCGTTAATACCATATGTGAGATGTTTAAAGGATAAAGTTAATGATATTATATATGTTATTATACTGGAATTATAATATACTCTTATATCATTATGATTCCATTCCAGAAAATATGAAATAGAAATGGAAGTAGCGTTCATGCGTACGTACGGCTTACCGTCTCCATGAACGGTGCATTTCATTTCTTACCTCTAAATGTGATGTAATATTATAAATGCATGTATGTACTGGATATATATGACATATATGATATCTAAATCATGAATACAATTCTGGATATAATTAACCTTTGACCAAATTAACAACATGTAAGTGTAAGAAGTCTATTTTTGACTTAAGAACCAAATACCGACAAAATGAACATTATTAACTTAACTGATTACATGATGTTCACAACATGGTATAAAAGGAATAATGAACTTGAAAATATTCATAAGCAAGTAGAGATTAACTCAAGTTTATTATTCAGGAGATTAAAGAACGGTCGGGTCAAGTCGGATACGAGGTATGGGACTTCGTCTCAATCTCCTTTCATTGAGGCATATTTTATTTTATACACAACTTTCTTTTATACGGTGTATAAACCCCTTTGACTTTTACGTTTATTCAAAAGGAATCTTTTTTATACGAAGCATTTACTAAACAACAAAAGGGAATGTTTTTGTTGTACGTATGCGGCGACAACGACTTCTCCGCCGTCGTGACCATTATTTGAGTTTCGGCTTTCTCTACAAGCCATACCTTTTTTTTAAAACGAAAAATAAATACCATGTTTTACTTTGGTATTGAAAATGGTTTTCATAATGTTTTTATTATATCAATGTGTTGTATTGATATCTCGTGATTGAAATGTGGAAATTTTATGTTTCCTTTATGCATGTTTTATGTGATATGATTATGTTATGGTTCTTGGGCATTAATATGAAGACGGGTGGTTCCGTGATAAACTAAGGGCGGGTGAGCCCGTTATAGCTCTCCAATGCATTGGGTAACGCGAAGGAGGGAAACGTTAAGGTTTCTCCGAAGAGATTTTAGGGAATATACTGTGATGGGTATTCCAAATGTAACCAAGAGGGTTACTCCCTACGTAAGAATGTTATGAATGCCTCAAGTTACCTTTATGTCTTATGATTTCTATGATTTATTCATGATTTAATGAGGTATGTTAAAGTGCCTATGTTTTATGGGTAAAGTATGATTTCATTCTTATGTATATATGAACTCATGTTTCCTTTCCATGTTTTTTTTATAACCCATACTGAGTTTTTATGATCATCCCAAGTTTTTGAAATGTTTTTCACAGGTCAAGGGAAAGGTACATGATAAGATGATAGAGTCAAGGATGTGTCAAGAAATAATCCATGTTTTATTTTAAATGTGTTTCCATTGATGGGAATGAAGAATACTATCTTTATGTAACCACTTTGTTTATATGTGAAATGTAATGCAAGTTTTATGATCTAATTCTCTAAAACTCTAAACCCGAAAAGATCCTCAATGTGTAATCTTGTAATAACTCAAGATTAAGTAAGGTTTAAGGCTGGGGCTTTATACTGTTAATTCCCTTTTCTAGAACTGATGAAGGCCATATTTTTAGTAGTGATTTTTCAAATGCATTTATAAAACCCATTCATTCATTTAAATATAACTCTATAGTGAACCCCATCGCTCATGTCGTCCAATCTCTCATGGAACTAAAACTTCACCTTCGGTCCACGTCAAACCTCTCGAATGGATCAACACTCTCAAAACTCAAGGTTTGTGAAAACTTATTCCTATTTTTAGTTCATATATCATTGTTTATGTGTTTTGATTTTTCCCATAGGGTTTTGGTTTTACGTGTGATCTACAGAACTTGAATAGTCTTGAGACCCCTTGATCTACAATGCCTCATGCTTCCCACCCTCACACCAACCATACCATCTCTTATAAAATGAAAAAAAAACTTGGAATTATTTTATCTTATTATGCATGGAACACACCCATTACCATGAAAATGAAAAAAATAACAACTTTTATTTTTTTTCCTATTTTCTTAAATTTTAATATACTACTAGTTTTATTTATTATTTTTAATTTTTTTGATATATATATATATATATATATTGATTACATATATATTCATAAGATTAATGATTGATGAAATGGATTATATTGGTTAAAGAGTTATTTTTTCTCTTATTTTCTTTAGACCTTCTAAACAAAGATTCACATTGTTGTTGTATGATATTTTGATTATTAAATATCATAATTTTGATTCCTTCATTTGAAATGATGTGTTATGATTAACATTTCAAAATTATTAACTTTTTACTATACATATTTTATTACATAGTTATATATCATAAGTGTAACACCCCCAGGTTTCATAGTACATTATATCTTTAATGTATTTTAATAGTGTATATTTCACACAACATTGACTTGTCTTGGGTTATATGCAAGATTGAGTTTCTGCAAAACAACACATTAGTATTATAATTATTTAAATGATATATTGATTTATCAATTAAATATTTTAATATGAATAGTAAAAAATAAATTTTAAAAGTTATTTATATTGTTTAAACATAAATAAAACATATTTATAATTAAATGTATATGTTTTGTTAAAATAGTTATATATTTAGAAAAACTATTTTCCTAAAAGAACTACTTTTTATGTCTTTTTGTGAAAAATAATAAAATTAATTTTTATCACTACTAAAGTTTTAATTTTCTAAAATAGTCCTCATTTTTTAATTTGGAATTTCAAAATTATCTTTGGGTGAATTTGTTGATATTTTTCTGAAAACATTCATTTCTTGTTGAATAGTGAAAAATATTACATTGTTCATAAAAACCAAATTTTTCATTTAAATAATTATTTTTAATTAAAATTTATCTTAAAGTAGAAATAGATACATATTACATATATTATTACAATTTAATTCATTTGGGTCATTTTATAATAATATTAGATATATAAAATTTTACTGAACTTTTTAACGTCTTTTACATACCTTCTAAGCACATTTGCAAATTTGCATAAAATATAATTTTACCGCTTCTATGAGTTGAATTTAAAAAATCTGAGATACAAGACTATCCTGAGTAAGTAAAATTTGGTTCAATAGGATGAAAATAATTTTTGGTGAATTATATATTTTTTAATTTTATTTACCACAGTTAAAAGTAAATAGGATAATTAAAGGTAAAAATAATATTATAATAATATAAAATTACCCCAAAACATGTCTTAATTATATTTGATAAGTCCTTTTTGACCAAAACCAACTTTATGAAAAAACTAAGATCGATTTTTATCCATTTTGGGTAGATTTGGAATTCTATTATATATTTTTTAAGAAGAGTTAAAAGTGTTCAATTCAAATTTAAATAACTATTTTTTTATTATAGGGACATAAATAAGATAAATTAGACTATAAACATTCATTAGAAATTTAAAAATATTTCCTATATCATGGTAATTTATTTATAAATTTTAGACATTAAATAATAATATTTTTCTATGAAACAATGATGATGGAGTAATTACCTTATCAATGAACGATTAAAAAATTGATATTATAAATATTAAAATAAATGTAAATTAAACCTTCTTATGCCATTCGTGAATTTTAAAGGTGAATATGACATGTTAGGGTTGATTAAATGTATTGTTTTTGAAGGAATCATCCTGTTATGAGTTTCACAAGAAGAAAATACTAAATAGTGACAAATTTGACATAAATGAGTTTTTAAAAAAAATATAATTTTATTAAATGATATAATAGTCCTAAAAATATAATATTAGGCCAAATTACTTATATATTTCATTGATGAACCACTTTAGGTTCTCATGGAATTTTATTGTAACAAAATTAACCATGTAGTATAAAAATACACGAAGACATGGGAAAAGTTAAACTATTTAATGAAGGGTTATGTCTGAAAGATATGGTTTATATGGTGACCTAAACATGCCTGAAACCTATTGGTTGAGATAATTGAGACACATACCCACATTATCCTAGAAATAAATCCATTTTTAGCAATTATAATCCTAAAATAATTTTATAATAAATTAATATTTCAATCTTTTCCTAAAGTGCCCCTCACCTCTCCAATAAAAGGGAACCTCCCATTATTTTAGTTCACACCTCAAAAGCAATTTGAATCGGCAAAAACCTACTAAAATATCTTCAAAACTACCATAACATAATCCTATAGTCCTTACTTGGATCATAAATACAACCTAAGGTGACCTTTTGTTCAAATCAAAAGGAAGCACCCAAAGAAGAGGTAATTATTTCATCACCTCTTTCGAAGTTCTTTTCTTATTCTACTTAATATTTCTTTGTTTTCTCCATAATAAAATAATAACTCAAGTACCTTATACATACTTATATGTTATTATAAATATGGTACAATCATATTCATTATTCTATCCATCCTATGATTGAAAAAGTCTCCATACGTGCGTACATACGGCTTACTGTCTCCACGTTGTGGTGTAGTTTGTTATTCAACATTTCATTATTTGGATGGGTATAATAATGATTATAATTGATTTAAATAAAAAATATAACATTTTAATGGTTATTTATATATAATATTCCATCCAATTACATACAATTTCACCATCAATATAAAGATACTGTCTCTCGTGCATACTTACAGCTTACCGTCTCCATGACACGATGAGATTCATCTTCGACGATCACCATTCAAGAATATTTATAAAAAGATATATATATATATATATATTGAGTATTATATATATGAAATAATAATGCTACTAGAATAATATATATTTATTTAGTTAAATATATGTCGTTTACTTACTTTCATACTATAAGATAAGAAAAAAAACAACGTTCATGTGTACGTACGGACTACCGTCTCCATGAATAGTGTTTCCATTTCATATATCTATCTATTATACATATTTATATTCTGAATATATATGATATATAAATAATATTTTATATTTTTTAAGTATTTAAATCATGATCTAAGTGATACAATCTAGGAAAACAAGTTAAAACAAATACGATAAAGAAACTTATTATTACCCAAAATGTTACTTTAACATGGAAATTATTATTAAATGGGTAGTATAATGTCATAAATTAATCATGCATGATATAATAGTTATGAATATTGTTCTGGTATAATTTAATAACATACTATTGTCATTATAAAGGATGTTAAACATACCCTTGACTAAAATAAAGTACATGGTAAGGGTTAATTCATCAATCTCATTATTATGAGATATTGTTTAAATGTAAGTATTTATTAGGACATATTTATAATCCATTTACATGTTTCATAAAAATGATTTCAAAAGGAATATTTTAAGGTTTTATGGATGGGTATCTTTAACTAGATAATCATTTAAAATGTTTTAATGATTTAATTTTCTAAATCTATTTAATTGATGTACATACTTTCAAAAATGATTTTAAGGGTATACTTATACGGACATGATTGTTTTAAAATGCTTATTACTTTCAAAATATTCAATGTAGTATGGGGAAAATCGATTCAAAAATCACTTTTAAATGACATATTTTATGAATTGTGTGACTTTTAAATGATTTTATGAAGAAGATACATTTCTCTCAAAGAGTTTTACTAATTATTTTCAACAATATCGACATCTTTTATTGGGTAATATTATTGATTGAGGTTGTTTTATTATAATAGAATATTCCATATTGTATTGAATGAGTTATGATATTTTTGACTATGGATATTCCATTTCTATACCCTTTGTGGTTTATGATTAAAGTATTAACATTTCATATACTTGTTTTAATACGAATTAATATGTTATGCTTCAACCTTTTCATATAAGGAATGCATTGGAGTTAGTATGTGAAGGGAGAGGCCCTCTATAGCCCTTTGATGGATCGTTAGGTCTAATGAGACAAACTAGTGTCTTGTCACAAGGACATGGCAAAATTTATATTTAGGGTCTTGGAACGAGGACTTTACTTTGTGGTCAAGATGTAAAACATTTTACATTCCATCATTATTAGAATGGTTATTGATGTAACATGTGATTATTTTACTAGTAGAATAACAATATGAATAAGTAAATTGCATTATTTTTTTTATTTCCATATTATGCTGAAGTTTATGTTTAAAGGGATTTTTTTTCATTTTTATATCATGCCAGAAAACTTGATGAGTATTTATGATATCTTCATCTATATTTTTTGTACTTACTAAGCATCTGAGATCACCACTTTAAAATGTAGTATTTTCCCAGGATGCCAAGAAGTAAATTATGATTGATATGAAGTGTTAAGTTACGGGAATAATTTCATCCTCAAAAGATTATATATGATGTATTTTTTTAGAAGTTATAATGTTATGTTATTGTATGTAATCTATTTTCCAAGATTGTTAAATTGATCTGTCCTGTGGGACTTGATTCCTTGTAATCATGACAATATATTAAAATAATGCACTGACTTTGGGCTTCTAGGGCTGGGGAGTGATAATTGGTATCAAAGTAAGTTTAGAAATAACCTTTGAAACTATATTTAGATAAACTTTGATTAGGTAACATTACCCTATGATATACATGAGGATTAATATAGAATAACTTCCTCGGATTTTGGTAATGTAGATATTATGTGAGTATTCCAAGAAATACATCCCTATCTAGATAATATAAGTGGATGAGGTTCTAGAACAAATGTACTTAGGGTTGGAAACTATGATAAGGTGTTTTGGGCCTAAATTAGGGTAAACTTATACACGAGAATAGGCCTTACTGTGCACATGGTTTGAAACTCATGGGGGATATGCTTAGGATAATTCATATTTTCATTAAGAACCATTTTGAAGTATTTATGATTAAATATTTATGAAATGAATCAATTATTTTGATTACGAGATAAGGTATATATAAATTTTTCAGTTTATGTTAAGTATTTCACTATTTTGGAATCATGGATTATGATTTATAAATTAATTTAGTTGTTGAAATTGTTTAGCAATGGATCCTAGTAGAAAGAATGACTACCCCAATAATGCACATGTTCTAAAGAGTAAGAAGGATCCTATATGTCATGGTCTTAATCCAACATTTCCACGGGAAATAGAATCCCATGTATTATCATAATATAAGGAAATAGTATCATGTATTCATAAGATATGTAAAGAATTCTCTCATTCATATGGCTTTGAAGGGAAGCTAGTGAAGAAGAGGATGGAAGAGAGAAATATAAATAAAGGGAAGTAGAGGAAGAAGGATTTTACCATATGTGGTAACTTTAGAAAGAATCACCCTGGAAAGTGCTTGAAAGGATTGGGAGTTTGTCATATGTGTGGAAAAAAGGGTCATCAGAAAAAAGAATGAAAAGGGAAGAAAGAAAAGACTAGTATTCAGTGTTTCAACTGTAGTGAAATGGGGAATTACCCAAAAAAATTCCTAAGAGTCAAGGAAATATAGCTCATTATAATCAAAATCATCAAGGTCAAGCATAAGTTGTTATTATAGTTGACAAGGAATAATTAATATCTTTGCATTTCTGCATTGAAAAATCATGTCATTTGAGTGTTGTATCACTGATTCACATGTTATATGAAATATAGAAATAAATAAGGATTGTACTACATTACTATTTAATTATTGATTTGAGATTGTATGGTACTATGAAAAGTGAATAAATGGAAAGTTAAAAGTTTTTTTGGAAAATACATGGTTGAGGGATAGATAATCCTTAAAATGGTCCTAATATTGGGGTAGTGATTTTGGAATAATAGATGATGGATTTGGATAAAATATATTGGATGTTCTTTACCACCATGGAACTAATTAATTTTCTTTATTCTATAATTGTTTGAGTTTACAACATTTTCTAATTTAAATATTATATCCAGTCTTATATAAAGAATAAGGGAGCATGAATTTATTCAATAAGGTTTTATGGTAATTTAGGGTGTTACCATGTTTTATGAGAATAAATGATGAAGGTAGTTACATGTAATTATGTGGAAAAAAGATATCTTAATTATGTTTTCCCCCCATAAAAGTTTTTGGACTATGAGTTTGCAAAAAAGTATTTTGGATAAGTCTAAAGGTTGGAATGGAGTAATTTGAGCACATATATTTTTTTGATGTTAAAGTATAATTTATTGGATACATTGACCTAAAATTTCATATTTTAGTAAACATATAAAGGATTAAGGAAATAATTTTGGGCCATATGATTTATAAAATGCGTTTTAGGCATTAAAAAATAATTTTAAACATTCATTTTCTAGTGTAAGTGATGAAGTGAAAATAGATCAAAGCACAAACAAATGATGAGACTATGATTATGAAAGGTAATGAAATCAAGTACATTTTATTGAGTTCTTATATTGATAGTAAATTAATTAACCATCTTCAAAAAATGTATCTAAAAAATGTGTTATCCTAATACCATAAGTTTTTATGAACTGATGATACTTTAAATAGATTTATGGCTTTAAGGCTCTCAATTTTCCATTTATTTTTCACTTGTTTGTGATTTATGACCTCAATCGCCCTTATAAATATTTACATTTTTCCTCCAATTATGTGTCTCTAATATCCACCAATTTTCTTCTATTTGAAATCCTAATTTGGTGGTGACTTCTTCATTTCCGCTTCCGTCTTATTAAGACTACATTTTATTAACCCTGTTTCTGATATGGGTTTTCCACAAAAGCATTTTATATTTTTCAAACCATTATTTTTGAAGAACAATTAAAAAATGAGAGGAATCAATTTAATGAATGAGGGGAAAATTTAACACCGCCAAATTTCATAATATTTTTTCTCTTTAAAGATGTTTAATATTATATATTTTATACAACAACAACATGGCTTGTGTTATATGTAATATTGAGTTTCTACAAAACAACATGTTAGTATTATAATTATTTAAACGATATATTTTTTTATCAATTAGATATTGTAATATGAATATTAAAAAAATAAATGGTATTTTAAATTTTTTAAATAAATAAAACATATTTATAAATAAATGTATATGTTCTGTTTAAATAGTTTTATATTTAGAAAAAATATTTTGTTAAAAAACTACTTTTTATGACTTTTTGTGAACAATAATAAAATTAATTTTAGACACTCCTAAAAATTTAATTTGGTAAAATAAATTTTATTTTTTAATTCATAGTATCAAAATTATCTTAGCATGAATTTGTGGTATTTTTCTAAATACATTAAATTTTTGATTAATAGTGAAAAATACAGCAATATACTCAAAAACCAACTTTTTCATTTAAATAATTATTTTTAATAAAAAAAATTCTTAAATTCAGAATATATACATAATACATATATTATTCCCATTTATTTCATTTAACTAATTTTATAATAAGATTAGATATATACAATTTTATTGAACTTTTTAACATCTTTTACCCACCTTCTAGGCCCATTTGAAAATTTTCATAAAACAAAATTTTAAAGCTTCTCTGAATTGAGTTTAAAAAATAATACAGATACAATTTTCATCAGTAACTAAAATGTGGCTCAATAGGATGAAATAAATTTTTGGTAAACTGTAACTTTTGAATTTTATTTACCACGGTTAAAAGTAAATAGTGCAATTAAAGTTAAAAATAATATTATAATAATATAAAAATACCTCAAACCATGTGATAATTCTATTGGATAAGTCATTTTAGATCAAAACCAACCTTAAGAAAAAAATAAGATTCTTTTTTATCCATTTGCGGTAAATTAGGACATTTATTATATTTTATTTAAAGAAGTAATAAAAGTGTTAAATTCAAATTTTAATAACTAAAATATTTTTAATATAAGGTTATATATAAGATAAATTATATATATATATTAAAAATAAATATAAGAATATTTATTAAATTATGGTATTTTATTTATAAATTTTATACAATAAATAATTAAATTTGTTTATGAAACAATGATGATGTAATAATTACCATATTAATGAAAGATTAAAATAATTGATAATATAAATGTTAGAATAAATGTAAATTGAACCTTTTTATGCTATCAAAAAATTTTATAGGTGAATATGAAATGTTAGGGTTGATTCAAAGTATTTTTTTTGAAGGAATCAACTTTTTATGACTCAAAAAAACCAAATACTAAATAGTGTCAAAATTTACATAAATGAATTTTTAACACAAATACTATTTTATTAAATGATATATTAGTTCTAAAAATCTAAGATTCTGAAAAAGTACTTATATAATGTTATATATGTTACTAATGAACCACCAGATGTTTTATTGGAATTTTATAGTAACTATAATTACCATGTAGTATAACAATACAAGAAGACATGGAAAAAGTTTTACTATTTGCCTAAGGGTTAAGTCTAAAATATACGGTTAATATGGTGACCTAAACATGTCTAAAACTCTTTTTTTAGAGGATTACGACTCATCCCCACATTAAACTAGAAATAAATCCATTTGGATATATAATAAACTGAATTTTTTTTAATAAATTAATATTTCATGCTTTTCCTAAAGTTCCCCTCACCTCTCTTATAAAAGGGAACCTACCTTTGTTTTAATTCACACCTCCAAATCCATTTTCCTCAAAAAAACCTAGGTAAAATCTATTCTAAACTACCCTAAATTCATCCTATAGTGATCAATTTGATTATAAACCCATCCTATGGAGCCTTTTTTTCAAATCAAAAGGAATAACCCAAATAATGGGTAATTATTTCCTCACCTCTTTCAAAGTTCTTTTCTTCTACTTATTCAGATTTCTTTGTTGGTTCCATTATAAAATAATAACTATAGTACCTTCTATATAATTATATGTTATTATAAATATGTTACAACCATATTTATTATTTTATGCATCCTATAAATGACAGTCACTATACGTGCGTACCTACGACATACCTTCTCCGTGTTATGGTGTAGTTTATTTTTCAACACTTCATTACATAGATGGATAAAATAGTGAGTATAATTGATATAAATAATAAATATAACATCCAATTACATTATATTTCACAATAAATTGAATGATAATGTCACTCATGCGTACGTAAGGCCTACCGTCTCCACAACGCGATGAGATTCATCTTCAACGATAACCATTCTGGAATATTTATAAATATAAATATATATTGATTAAGTATGAGTTATATGAAATAATAATTATACTAGAATAATATATATTTATTTAGTTAAATATATTTCATTTACTTACTTCCATATTATATGATATGAAAGCGGAAAAAGCGTTCATGCGTATGTACAGACTACCGTCTCCATGAACGGTGTTTCTATTTAATATATATATATATATTATACATATTTATATAATGAATATATATGATATATATATGATATATAAAACATGTTTTATATTCTAGAAGTATGTAAATCATGATATATGTGATACAATCAAGAATAACAAGTTAAAACACACACGATAAAGAAAGCTATTATTACCCAAAATGTAACTTTAACATTGAAATTATTATTAAATGGGTAGTATAAAGTCATAAATTAATCACGTTTCATATCATAAATATGAATATGAATCTGGTATAATTTAATAACATACTATGGTCATTATACATGAGGTTAATCATACCCTTGACTGAAGGAAAGTACAAGGTAAGGGTTAATTCCTCAATATCATTATTATCAAAGATTGTTTATGTGTAACTATTTATTGGGACATATTTATCATACATGTCCAAGTTTCATAAAAATGTTTTCAAAATGAATAGTTTATCATTTTATGGAAGGGTATCTTTAATTTGATCATCATTTTAAATGTTTTAAAGATTTATTTTTCTAAATCTATTTAATTAATGTCCATACTTTCAAAATTATTTTAATGATTTATTTATATGGGCATGATTATTTTAAAATGCTAATTACTTTACAAAGATTCAACATGGTATGAGACACTTAGATTCAAAAATCCCTTTTAAATTACATCTTTTAAAAATTTTGTGACTTTTAAATGATTTCATGAAAAATAGATATTTCTCTCAAGGAGTTTTACTGATTATTTTCAACTATGTCCAAGTCCTTAATTGGATATCATTATCTGTTGAGGATGATTTATTGTAATAGAATCATATATATTATATTTAATGAGTTATGATATGTTTTACTATGGATGTTCCATTTTTATACAATTTACGGTTTATGGTTAAAGTTTTAATATTTTGTGTGCTAGTTTTAATAAAAATGTTTATGTTATGTTTTAACCTTTTCATATGAGGAATGAATTAGACTTAGTAAGTAATGGAAATGCCTGCTATATCCCCTCGATGCATCGGTAGGTCTCATTAGACAAACTAGTGTCTGGGCACAAGGCATTGAAAAAATTAATATTTAGGGTCTTGGAATGAGGAGTTGACATTGTAGTTAACATGTCCGACAATATGAATTCTATCATTATGATATTGGTTATTGATGTTACATGTGATTATTTTACTAGTAGAATATTCATGTGAATAAGTAAATGACATTATTTGATTTATTTTTCTTTGGGGATAAGCATTGAAAAATGTGGCATACACATTAAACCAAATACCAACTAAGGCAGAATTAGGATTCCCTTCAATCTATGAAGTAGAAAGAAACCCACTTTTTCACATACACGTGCATGGGGATGAAAGGAATTTGTTAAGGATTTATCAGGAAACAAACTAGAACCTCAGGGAACAAAGTGTATCTTTATAGGGTATCCTAAGGAAACAAAGAGATACTACCTATACAAACCCTTAGACAAGAAAGTAACTATTTATATACATCATGTCTTTCTTGATATCACATCCTAAAAAAGGCTACTGCGAGCAAGTTTTACTTCTATTAAGTTGGTGCTCAAGAAATACATGAGTTGGTAAAGGAACAAGTTCCACAGGTCCCCAAGGAAGTGGTAGTTTTTGATACACAAGTACTACATCGGAGCACAAGAGATGTAAGGGAACCAGAGAGATGTTTTCCTTTTCACTAAGGAAGGCGACTCATTATTATTGGACAATGATGAACCTATCTCCTCTATTAAAGAACTAGAGAGCTTAGAAGCTGCAATATGGATAAAATCTATGAATTCTGAGACGGATTCCATGTATCAGAACCATGTCTGGGTTCTGGTCAATGCACCAGTTGACGTAAAGACAGTTGGGTGTAAATGGGTATTCAAACAGAAATTAGACATGGAAGGTCATGTTAATACTTATAAATAAAATCTAGTGTCTAAAGGTTTTAAACAAAATTAATGAATTGGCTATGATAAAACCTTTTCACTAGATTCCATGTATAAATCCATAAGAATTGTACATTCCATAACATATTTCCCTGACTATGAGGTTTCGAGGAAGGATGTAAAAATTGTATTTCTTAATTGGAACCTTCAAGAAGAAGTCTATATGACATAGATATAAGGGTTTGTGACACCAGGTGATGCAAAAAGGGTTTGCAAGTTTCAGAGATACCTTTATGGATTAAATCATGCATTCAGATCATGAAACTTTCAATTTGATAAAGCCATAAGAGATTTTTTTTTCATTGAGAATGAATGAGATCTATGTGTTTACAAGCGGTTTAATGGGAAATCTGGTCTTTATCCTAATAGTGTATATTGAAGACGCATTTCTTATTGGAAATGGAATACCAATCTTGCATTTGGTCAAGGAATAGTTGAACAAGTGCTTCTCCATGAAGGAATTAGGTGAAGAACCCTACATTATAAGGATCAAGATCATTTGTGATAGATCCAAGGGGATTCTTGGACTATTCCAAAGTGAATACATTGACAAGATACTAAATATATTTAGAGTAAAACAATCCAAGAGGGTATTTCTTCTAATGTCACATTATTTACATCCATCCAAGAAAATGTGTCCCTAGGCACAACATCAGAAAGATATGATGAGTAAGATTTTATACGCTTCAGTGATATGATCTATCATGTATTCCATGTTATGTACCAGACTTATCTTGCATGTGCGCTGAGCATGGTAGGAAGATATCTAGTATATCAAGGAGAACATCATTGGACTAATGTCAAGACTATCCTTAAGTATCTGAGAAGAACTAGGGACTTATTTCTGGTGTATAAAGGGGATGAGGCACTTTTCATCAGAGGGTAGGTTGATGCTGGTTTTTAGAATGATCCGAATGATCTAAATTCACAATCAGGATATTTTTTCTATCTCAATAGAGGATATATGAGATGGAAGAGTTCAAAATTGCTAGTTTTCGCTTATTCTACAGCCGATTCCAAATATATAACGGCTTATAATGTTGACAAGGAATCCATCTGTACTCAAAACCTTTTCTAGGAGATTGATGTTGTACCTAGAATTAAATATCCCATTAATTTTTTTTGTGATAATACTATAGTGGTGGATCTTGAAAAATAGCCAAGGTCACATCAACATAAAAATCACTTACTTCCAAAGTGTCACCTTTTAAGGGATTTCTATCAAAGGATTGAAGTAGTAGTGATCATAGTGACCATGGAAGAGAATGTGGTAGACCCCTTGACTAATTCCATATCTCAGTAGAAGCATGAATATCATGTGAGAGTTAGTGGACTGAAGGTTGTTAGCAGTTGGATCTAGTGCAAGTGGGAGTCTTTTGGAGTTGTTTCCCTAGAAACCAAATTCTGTGTACATTATGAAAAAAATGTATTCAGTGGATGAATATTAATAAAATAAATTTCACATCATGGTTTTTCTTCTATGTGACATAGTATGCGAAAATGTCTTAAGAATAGTTTTCCTATTAAATGGTCATAGCAGATCCCTATTATGATGAGAACCTAGAAGTCCCATGATATAATTCTTGAATATATGTTCTATGGTTTGATGATATCATTTGGAGGGACACAAATGATATAGGATATCAGGGGTGGGGACTCATGATACTTTGAGTAACCTTCTCATGGTGTGCACTCTTTGTAATATCCAAAAAGATATTATCAGAACAAGACCAGCCAGTAGGAAATACACATTCATAAGTGTCATTCAATGTTCCTATATGGGGATCTTTTTATTGGACCATAGACATTATGATTATTATTAATGGGTATTATGACTCATGCACTTAGAAGTATTAACGAAAACCATGATGACGGATTTTCACAGCGAGGTAAGATATATTGGGTTTGACATGAGTAATACTACATTAATGAATAATGATAGAAATGATTTTTCACCTCTACAGAAGTAGATATCTCAATACCTTTGATGGAAATTATATAACCTAACTAAATCAATGGACAAGTTTTTCTCTAGGAAAGTTCATTTTTGGGAAGTCAAATAGTGAGAAATTGACCACATGGGTTGATGACCCTTGCATGCAACCTACTTGATTAATGATATCGAAATAAAGGGATTATATTACATGGTAAGCATTCATATGAGGTGAAATGTCACTGTGATACCAACTTATTTATCATGGGTTCCATGACCCATTACAAGATAGTAATCTTGGACTTTAGGCAAGCCTGCCAAATGCCAATGAGAAAGAGGCCAAGAGGGTCACACACTAAGTGTAGCTAGTATCTCAGATAAAAATTTTAATTATTTAACAAGTTGAAAAAATATTTTTCCTGGTGGTAGTTTAATAATTATTCAAGTATTCCTACTCACATTTATTTAATCGCTAGTTATTCTAGAGAATATATTGCGAAAAGAATATATATTTATTGAAAAATAATGTAGTTATATTTATTTAATAAATATATAGCCATTATTCAATCCCCAATAAATATTTAAGTTGATAGGTGAGCCATGTTTTGGTTCTAGTGGGAAATAATATTATATATTATGTGGTTAAATTATATTTAAATATAAAGTGCAAGTTAAGAACATGTCATGGAAATAATAGGATTGCTATTATTATTTTACAGGGGTTTCACATTGAATAATAAATTAAGTAACGGTACATGTGCTAATTATTTATTCTTACTTGGTGAATTAAATTCCACGTTATGTTAATATTTTCTAAATTAGACAAGGGGTCATTTTAACGGCGAACAAATCATTGTGTTCAGAACATCCTTGGAGAAAAACTCTCAATCATAGAGAAATATTCCCACTCCAATAATGCTCTTAAGAATGAGAGAGATCCCCCTCCCCAAGATCAAGGAGGATTCTTTAGAAGTGATTCTCAACGTGATTGGAGGTGGACATCGCATACACAAGGTTCTTCCATGATAGCACCCAGAGACTCCTTTGGTGATGTCTGGAGATACGTGGAGCACATGTGGATCACCGCTTGAGGATTCATATCCTTGTATTCTACATCACAATGAAGCCACACCTCGAACCCATGGTCTGTCACATAAAAAAATAAACAATCACCTTGGAGGAAATTCTCTAATTTAATTAAATTAATTTGAAAAAAATTGATCCTCTATTATGGGTTCTGGGTTCTCTCGTTTGACTTTTTTCATTGATTAGATTTCATGGATACTGGCCTTCATCATCATATTGATCCCAAATTAATCATTGATTATGAAAACTTTCAAACTTTGGTACACGTCCTTCCTGCGCTTCCACTGTTCTCAGAAGCAACACTTCCCAATATCTTTATTGGATATCATGGTTCATTTAAAAATTTATTTGGTAAGAGACATATGATGTTATGTCCCCATATGTTTTAAATATGTGTATCACATTGAAGGATATATAAAGATATTGAAGTGGTGTATTAAAAATAAATACAGACAATAAGATTTATTATGGAGAGTTATATTATAAGAGAAGTTGTTGGGTTGTTTACTAAATACTTATATGAAAACGATAACATGATTCTTTCTAAATATTACTATTATATGTTCATTGATGGTGAAGGGATATTAAAAAAATAAGTTATGAAAATATGAATCACATATTAGAAACATGATCACCTATGTGTTTTTCCTAATAGTGTTGTGGTTGGGTAATATGTTCAAACATGTAATGTAATTCATGGGATTTTGAATCCTGCAAGGTCTAGATGTTGGATATCAAATAAAAAAACAAAAAAAAATTACTTCTTTTAATAACCAAATTTATAAAGATTTGTCTAAAAATTTAAATCCAATTATAGTAAATATTTATGGTTATATAAAGGTCTATGCGTTCATGTATTATCCTATAATGGATATATAATAAATAATTATATATTCTATACAAAGGAACATGATAAATGTACTATAGTTCAAAATAGTGGAGTCACTATTATAGTTGAAGTGATGTAATTTTTATGTTTCAAAGATAGAGATATAATTTATGTGATCCTATTATATAATGAAATAATCGATAACATTTTAGATGTTGACTATATAGAAACTAATGTGCCAATTTTCAAAATTAGATGGGTTGTTAACAGGATGGCTGTAAATGTTGATGAATTGGGTTTTGTAAAACTGAATTTCATTATGGAAGGAAACAAAGATTATCGATTCAAAATGGAATCAAAATAAGTGGAGATTTATTTATACCCATGATCTAGTAAATGGAAATCAGTTCAATGTGCTTTTCAAAAGGAAATAAAATAGATAATCAAGTGTCATTTCATTGGAGGGAGATCCTTTACTTCAAACATCATAGGAATTCTGTGTTGGTCCAAGGGGATATGATGACATGCATGTTAGAGGAGACTCTAAAAAGTGAATTTTGATAATTGTTAATATGGGAAAGTGACTTAAACTATTAAAAAAATAGAAATAAAAAAATGTTGGCATATTTTCACTTTAATTTTTTATATATAATTTTTTTCCATTTATATTATTTTTATTCAATAAAAATATTATGTATTATAACTTTTTTTATGACATGGGATGTTGGAAATCCCTTTTTTCTTTTCAAGACGCTACCCACTTGGAAAATGAAAATTCCTAAAAATATATTTTTTTACAATTTATTTTTTATTATTAATAGATTTAACTCTCATTATTACACATTTTTAGTTTAATTCCATGCAATATCAATCTTGTTGGATGACATGGAATATTGAATTTACTAAATAAATATAAAATGTGATTCCTATGAAAGGTTATATAAAATCATGCGGGTATCATATTATAAATAAATATATTATGTATTTTTTGTCAAATTAAACCACCACACCAAGCAACATGAGTTAAATTTTGTATGTAAAGATATATGTTTGTTCATACAAAACATACTCATGTTACAAGGGATGGTGGTTGGATTTGAAAAAAATACAATATTTTTAATGAAAATATGATACCAACACAATTGGTTAGGGATTATGGCTATAAATGTATATATGATGTATATTAACAACAAAAATTAATTTTTGAGGTATTATTTATATTATAGTTTTAATAGTTTGATGTTTATTGTAGATATGTATACGAAAATTATATATTCATTTGAAAAAATAGATAATCCTTTTAGGATTTGTAAGTTCCCATCTTCTTTAATTTTGTTTCTTGTATTAAATGTGCATGTTTTCAATATATAAATGATATTTTGGTTTAAAATGTGGGTCACATATTGAGAAAAAATAAAGAATCTCATATTTTTAGAAAACTCTAAGGATAATGATCACTAATTCAGTTGTGGCCTATATAAATTAAAAATGCATCATTATGATGTGTAGCATAGTCAAAATGTCCTAATGTGTATTTTTTTTCATTTTATGAGTTAAGTAATTTCAAGAAACATGCCACATTCTAAAAAATAATCAAATATGTTCAGATTATTATCAAAATCTATGAGAATGATCATTTATTTAGTTGATACATATTAGAACTAACCAGATATCATTTCAACATAAGGGGTGGATGGTGTGACAAAAACATAATTTTTTTATTGAAAAATAATATTTGGTTTCAAAATGTGCATCACATACTAAAAAGTGAGAAAAAAATTCAAATTATCATGAAACTATAGGATAATTAGTATCATTTCAAATTTCACCATTATGAAAAAATTGCCCATAATTATATCATATAGTGTTTATTGAATGGCCAAAAGTGTATTTTTTTCATTTAAAGTGTTAAATCAGTTGAAAATGTTCCTAAAATATAGAAACCGAATCAATTGAACTTGGATTTTTTTCAAAATAAATGACGAAAATCATTGAATTAATTTATGAAAAAATGAAATTAACCACGCACATCATTTTGTTGTGTGGGTTGTATTGTGTGAAAAATGTGTGTTTTAAATATTGAAAAATTGATATTCATGTTCAAAATGTGCTTCTCATACTGAAAACTAAGAAACAAATCTTTGATTACCAAGGAATTATTGGATAATAATCATTGATTAATCTGTGGACCATAATAATGAACAAAAAATCATTTTAATGTGTTATGTGGCCTGACTGATCTAAAGTGTATTTTTCTATTTTAAATGTTAAATATGTTCAAAATAGGCATAACATACTTAAAAATGATCAAATGTTCTTGTATTGTGATTAAAATATAAGATGAGAATCCTTGATTCATTTGTGGTATGTAGGAGTTAATAAAATGTCATTCTGACATGTAGTGTGTACGATGTGACTTAAAAGTGCATTTAAAAAAATGATATTTTATTTCAAAACATGCATCACATACTTAAAACTATGAATAATTACTTAGATTCTCATTAAACTCGAGGACCATGATCAATGATTTAATTTTAAAATGTTGGAATTAAAATCACATCATTCTGATGTATCATGTAGTTGGAATAACCTTTATTTTAAATTGTAATTCTTAAGTTTAAAATGTGTGCCATATAATCAAAATGGAGAAAGCCCAAGTAGATTGTCATGAAACTCTATTGAAATTATTTTTGATTCATTTTTTATATATAGGAATCAATCTCATGGTATTTCGATGTTTGATCTTCTATTCATTAGTGACCTATAGGAAGAAATAGAGCTTCTTATGGACATGTTTTATAATCAAAATGGCCTAAATTATATTTTTCTACTCTATGTTTTAAATAATTTCAAAAGGAGTGTCACATACTAAAAAATGATCAAAATCACTCATGTGGATGGTGTAACTGAAATTGTGTTTTTTTAACATAAAAATTATACTTTTACTAAAAATGTGCACCACATACCCAAAACCAAAAAATGATCCCATATTGACTCTATGAGTTATTCAACACATTTATGACCTAAAAGAATAAATCATCCATTTCAATGTGTAGTGTAGTCGAAATAAATTGTATTTTAGTAACTATTAAATAAGCAAAAAACATGCAAAACATATCGATCAAACATGATCCAATTGTTGTCAAGATCCATAAAAATGATCACGGATTTATTCATGACATGCTGCATGTTATTCTGACATGAGGGTGGATGATGTGAGAAAAATTGACTGTTATCAATATAATAATGATATTTTGATTGAAAACATGTGCCACATATACTCGACCCTAAGCAAAACATCTATAATTTTCATGAAACACATGATTCCCCTCCATTCTGAAGGTTAGTCGGGAATGGAACCACACACTCCGCCATGTTAAAGGATCCTCCAAGAGCCTCCCACTTGACCAGTATCAATCTCACTACTCCCAAATAATATGAAATTATTATTATTACAAATGATAATAATTTTTTATTATTACAAACATATTAGAAAAATATATATTATACATATTTATTTTAATTCCATGAAATAACTATCTTGTTGGATGACTTAGAATATTGAATCCACCACGGAATTAAAAAAAGTGTTTTTGGGTATATATTATAACATTGGTATCTTATTTTCCATAAATGTTTTATATTTTTTTTGCCAAATTCAACTATAGGAATATGAGTTTTTTTTAAAAAAAAATTGGATACTACAACAAAAGTGGAACACAACGCAAACAAAGAAAATATAGTAAATCTTTGGCCCAGGCGTGACCATGCTTCAATCCCCTCCCAACCATTACCACTACATGAGTTCATCTTTTGTATGAATATATATATATATATATACTTCTCATAGCACAACAATAAATTGCACTTTTATAATCACTAGAAATAGCTTTTAACAATGTTAAAAAAGCATTGTTAATCTTAACGAAGTTAAAGGGGGTCTCTTTTATCAGCCCTAATAAATCACTGATAAAAGGGTCTTTTATCAGTGATTTTCCTAGCGCTGATAAAAGTAAAAAATTGTAAAAAAAAATAAAAACAATAAAAAATCGACCACCTAATTTAACAGCACCCTTCACCTCCATTCAACAGCGCTCACCCACCGGAATCCCCCACCCATGCCCAACCCCAAACAGCCAGCCTTTAATAGCGCCCTCCAGCCCTTTAATAGCACTAGCCCCCTATACCTACATGCCTGCACCTGTCTCTACCTAGATTCGAACTCGGGCCTCCTCCCTGTGTGCCTAGACACTTTACCACTCCTCCTTGTTTCTTTGCTCTCCATTTAATGATATCTATTTTTATTTATATATATTTAGTTATATTTATTAATATATTTAAATATATTTATATTTATAAATTTATATGTATATTTAGTTATATTAATATATATATTTGTATATTAATATCTATTAATATCTATTTATTAATACATATATATAGTTTAATTTTTTATTCTTAGATTTATTCGTATATTAATATATATTCAGTTATATATTTTTACATATATTTATATATATTTGTAAGATTAGTTTTAAGTACATTTATAAAATATGTTTTTGTGTGTGTGTGAATAAATAAATAATTAATTAAACACATATATACTAAATACATACACATGTATATATAATATATATATGTGTATCTATAAGTATAATTTTAAATATTTATATATATTTATATATATTTAAATTATTATATAATAATATGTCTATTTATATGTTAAAACATATAGATAATATATAACTATTTTCTAAAACACACACACACACACTAATACACACACGCGCGCACGCGCACGCGTTATATAAGTATATAAATATTCATATTTTGTATATTAATAAAATGAATATTAGTTTTTATTTAGGTAAGGTTTATATATTAATAAATAAATTTCATATATAAATATGTTTAATTAATTATTTATAAAATTAAAATCTTAGGTGTGAATATATAAAAAATATCTATATATTTTAATATATTTGATTATAAATAACATTACATTACGAAAAATTATAAAATTTCAAAACAATTATATCAATATGATTGAAAGACCCATGAATAAATTTATTTCACACAAAAAGGGTAAAAGACCACTAAATGAGCTTAGAAATCCATAAACTGTTAAAAAATTGGTGTATGTCGACTAATAACTCAGTTTTAGAGGACTTATGAGCCTTTTAGGCCTCAAAAATCCCTTGACTGGGGTCCCCCTGGGTTACAATAGTGTAAATCTTATCTCATGATTCAATTTGATATGTGGTAGAGCTCAAAACAACATCCAGATCAAAAGTTATGACTGTTTTAAGTTTGTGTTTTTTTCAACTTATTTTAGATATTTTATTTATTTATTTACTTATTTAATTTGTAAATTGTTATTAAATGACTATTATTTGATAAAAATAATTAAATAATTAAATATAAAATTTTTTTAAATTATTTTATACGCTTTTTTATTAAATATATTATATATTAAGTTTAAATTTCTATTTATCCTTATCTAAAACACATTTAAAAAATATATAAATTATATTTATATAAATATAAATATATTTACGTACTTATATATTAATATAGCACATTTAATGTTGTTTTGAATTATACCCTTTATGTTGGTGTGCATGGATGAGTAAGAGGTCACCAGATAGGTGTGGTGGTGCAGAGCATGAATCTCTATAGGCGAGGAGCTATAGGTCACTATTGGCTGCATTTTTAATGCATTTCCATTCCATTTATTGCCCAGGAGTGGTGGGTGATGTGTTCTTATTTTACTCAAAATTTCATAGAATGACTTGCAATAGAAAACTTAAAAAATGGATATGGTGGAAAAATAGAACTATATATATATATATGAAACACATAAGGAAATATATATTGGGGGATGAGAGGTTCGAGAGAACTACATAAAACATCCATGGAGAAAAATCATCCATCCAAGTGAGAGAACCATCCTAGACTCATGGTTACAAAAAAACAGGGTTCTTTATTAACTTATCATTTTATAAAAGAGTAGAAAAAAGCCACAATGTGATAGAGCATGGAAAGATCTTCCAAATGAGAGTCCCAAAATATCGAAAGCCTCTTCCCATTGCATGAATGATGTTAATCACCATGCGACAGTTTGAATCCATAATGATATATTTTCATCCACTCTAATGATAGATTTCCATCCTCCCTAATGAATTGTGGTCATTTTTGATGATTTTACCAGAGTAATTCTTGGAAATAGCTTGGATACCCACCCAACCTCTCCTGGGGAGAGGCATGGCAGTATTAAATTTGTGAAAATATTTTGGGGAGGTATCCATGTACATGTGATTGGATGGGCTAGAGGGTCTGAATTTTCATTCTGATTATATAGATAGTTCCACACATCTAGCGAAGCCTTCATATGTTCACCCAAAAAAGAACAAGGCTTGAAAACCTAGTTGAAAATATGGTCATTACGAATCATCCATAAAACCCACACATGATTACATAAAAAAGGTTACCGTATCTGCATGGAGAGATGCAGACCAGGCCAAAAGTTTTGCATTAAGTTCTGATACCTGGCATAATAATTGATCTGCATAAATAATTCAAGAGTTCTAGATCACCCTACTTCTTGGGCATTTGAAAATTGCATTTAAAGAAGATTCTAGGGCTTCCATGCAAAGAGAACAATAAGGATCTTCGACATGGTGATGTAGGAGGAACTCCAAGGAGGGGTGGATGCCGCTACTGATTTTCCACTAGAAGAAGCAAACATTGGGAGTAACTAAGAGATGTAAAAAAGAAATCCAAACTTTATGATCTCCTAGTTTTTGGAATCCATAGGCCAAGGCATAACCAAATTTGACAGATAAAATACTCGAATCTTCTTTGCACAAGAAATGTTGTCTTTCCCCATATCAAATAAGGGAGGTATGCTTAGAATAATATTTCTATACCTATCGTTAAACCAATTACCCAATTTCTCCAAAAACTATCCATCATATATGTCATTAAAAATAGATCTTACCCTCTCATCCTTAAGTCCATGGATCTCCAGAGAGGTAGTCATCAGATCTTTATCATCGTGAAGCCATGTATCATTCCATATTATGACTTAGGATCCATTCCCAATCCTCTATCCTATATTAGTCTTAAGTAATGGTGCGGTATCCCCAATGGCATCTCTAATGGAACCTTGGGAAAGTATCGAGGATCGAGCCCCAAAAAATAAATTGGTGGAAATACTTGGCTTTGAGGATCTGGGCAAAAAGAGAGTCTGAGTAGAGCCTGAGCCAACAACCTTTTTTGGCCAAAAGGGTTTCATTAAAGTGAATGAGATCGTTTAAACACATTCTACCACATGATTTAGGCATGAAAAGATTATTCGTGGCCAGTCAATGGGGTTTTTCCCATTATTGATACCCTACTAGAAGTTGGAAATGTGTGCATGGATGTGGGAAACAATTGAGACCGAGATATTTTAAATAAACTTAACATATTTTAGGATTTATTGGATGATATATTTAATAAGTTTTTTCTTACATGATTTTTATATCCTCTTTGAAGTCCATCCTTAAATTTTCTTTTCCACCCTATCAAAAATACTTAAAAAAAATTACTTTATGGAATGATCAATGGTTGTCAAGAGTCCAAGGTATTTTTTGTGCTTATCAACCACTTGAATACCTATGAGTAAGTTGAGGGAATATTTCTTATCTAGTTGAACACCATAGAAGAAGTAAATATTGAATTTCACTAGGTTTATAGATTTCTTGGAGGCTCTCCCATAATAATGGATGAGCTAGAATATAGGCATGAAATCCTATGTAGTAGCTCTTGTGAATAGGAGGCTATCGTGGGTGAAAGGAAGGCAAGAAACTGGAGGCATGTGTCTAAAAACCATGGCTATATAGATTAAGTTATTCTTTTCTTCTTTTGAAATATGGTTTGAAAATATATAATCCACAATAAGAAAGAGAAAGGGGGAGATGGTATATCCTTTTCGGATATCTCTAGAGGGAAGGAAAGACCATGAAACCCCCCATTAATGTTTATTTTAAAGGAAACCATGGTGGCACATTCCATGATGATATCAATCCACTTTTTATAAAAAACCTATCATCTCCATCATGAAATAATGGAACAACCACTCAACACCATCATAAGCCTTGGTCATGTCCTGTTTCATGGACATGATGTATCTATTAGAAATAGAACGAGTCTTCATAAAGTGGAAGATTTTATGAGAAATAATAATGTTATCAATAATGATTATTTAAGGGACAAAGGATCTTTGATTTTACAAAATGATAACAAAAATCCAAATGCACAGTCCATTCAGTAGGACCTTGGAGAAAATCGTATACACCACGTTGCATAAACTGATAGGTCTAAAATCTAAAGACTAGAGGGGAATTTTGATTTTTATAATAAGAGTAATGATGGTTTAATTCAGATAATGAAAGTCAGCTTTTTCCTCCCAAAGGTTCTTCTTTTGGATCATCATATCATTTCGATTCAGATGCCAGAATTTTTTGAAGAAGAGTGTATAGAAGACTTCTAGTCCCAGGTCTTTGATAGAGTGTACTTTGTTAAGAGACATAAAAACTTACTCAATGGAGAAATGACATGTTATATGCTAATTCATGGTGTTTTTGGTCATTGTTTTCATGAAAGAGGTAATGGAAGGGGATAAGGAACAATCTCCCGCCATATTGAGCTCTTAGAAAATATCCGACGTTAGATATATGCATTTGAGGTGGGTTGAGGAAAATCCAGATCTAGAGACCAGAGACATCATGGTGCAAAAATCTTATTGCGGCGGTGTCTTGTGGTTGTACAGTTGTGGGAGGAAGTTGTGTCAACTAGTCCATGGGTATTTTTCTTTCTTGTGTAGCTAGTGGACCTTGGGAAATTTTATTTTTAATGATTTTGTGCCATTGGGATTTAGAGACAATGTTTTTTATGGGCTTTGTGCCTTTGGGTTGTTGGATTTCTATTAGGTTATCCCTTTTCCCACAAAAAGGGTTTGTGTGTTTTTTCTCTTTTTAATAAATTTGCTTGCCTCCACCTTTCCTAGTACTATATAATACTACATTACTAAATGTGAAAAAAATTATACAATCCAAAAGAAAATTTTATTTATAAAATTTTATGTCATTACAAATCTTGGGAACTTCAAATGAAATCCGAGAATCAAGGTTCCCACTGTAATTTTCATATCCTATTAGTGATGGAAAATTTAAATTCTTTTAACTAAAGTGGTATTCCAACCTTTTTTTGGAAAAAATTACCATTGATGGGGGAATATGTTGATACCTTATATTCTCTCACTCATCCTTGATGTCATAGATGATGCTACTATGGGATTAATATAAATTTATAATGTTGTTCATTTCTCTATTGTTAAAAATATAAATATAAAAGTAGATGGAAATGAAAGAGATTATATTATTATGTCCTTTTAACAAAGTGTACACATGGATGAAGCCTTATTGAGAACATAAGTGGTGTTAAAATTTTCTTCTTTGATTTGTGTTTCACATGCCCACATAGCCCAAAAGAAATTCTTGTTATATAGAGCTTTGTTGAGCTCTACTTCCAGCCTAACAATTCTAGAAATAACAATATCTATTAGGGATTATGAATAGATGATAGTATTATTTATTTCAATATTATCAAAAATGAGGTCTAGATTGTGGTACTAAATATCATTCTGTTTCTTCTGACTTATAGCCACATAATGAAGTTTGTTCTTGGTACGAGGTTCTTCCACACTCTAGTGAGAAAAAATGATTTTCGCGCACTTCTTGTCTTTGGTCCAGAAACATTAAAACGTAAATCCATGAGTGAAAACATTTTTCCTCTGGATAAAAACAATATCTAACAAAATAAAACTATGATCAAAACTATAATACGACATTTTGAAACTTTGAAATGCCTAAATATATTGATCCATTCAACCAGACCCAAGAGGCAATACAACCATTCAGCAATGCAGTTGTTTTCTATGATTCTTGTAAACTAGTTAAAGGGGTTTCCTGTGTGTCCCAAATCAACTAGATGACTGAAATGGACTTCTTTATGGAATTCGAGAATTTTTTAAAGAGATTTGAAAGCACCGCCTCTCTTTTCATGCTGATACATGATCTTGTAAAATCCCCCCCCCCCCAAGAAGGAGGTGTCCATAGATCTTTTTATACCGGGAATGGAGAAGTTTCTAGGATTTATATTTGTCCCTTAGGGATGGACAACCATATAAACCTACAATGGTCCATAGTGGGATGTCTGGTTCATGAATGGTTGTTGCAATGTGGTTTTAAGGTAAAGATGATATTCTAACATCTATTTCATCTTTCCAGAGGAGGAAAAGACCACCCAAGTTTCATATAGGGGAGACCACAAAGTCACATTTAAAACCTTATTTCTTATGACACCATTCACATCCTTTATTTTCAAAATGGTTTCAAAAAGAAAAATCAAGTCGGGGTGACTTTTAGTGTAGTAACGCTGAAGCATTTGAACTGAATATCGGTTGACAAGACCAAAAATGTTCTAGTATAAAAGATCATTAGTATAGGTGGGGCTAGTTTACTCCATCCTATTCCTATGAGAGTTCAAGTAAAGAGACATCATTAGTGACTTTCCATCATTTGGGGGATCTCCCACTAAATGATGGTTCTTCTACATATCTTTTATTCCCAATGTTTTCCCCCATGTTTTGGTCACTTATGTGTTCTTCTCTTGGTTTCCCCTTCCACATTCTTGGTTTCATATGACCAATCACCAAGGGAGAAAAGGTATCTTAAGATAATTCCAGTTAAGGTAGGGAGTCATTAGAAGTCATCATTGGTACGATTACTAGGGGAAATGTACACAATTTCATTGGGCTAGTTTTTTTGTTTATTAATGTTTTCACAGGAAGAAGGGAGCTAAACAAGTTCATTCAACATCGTTCCCACAAAGTGAATGTAATTGTTATAGGAATTTTGAAGGTCATCCAAAGCAGCCCCTATGCAATGGATTTCATCTTCAATTGGTCAGAGATGACATTATTTGTATGTTAAGAAATTTGATGGTCCCAACATTATAACTTTTCCTGGGTGTAAAAATGATTGAGCATTAAAGGATTTCAAAATTTTCTCTCTATCGTTATTGTTTTCTAACTCTAGCGTAAAATATCAACTTGAATTCTTGTTTCTCATCCATGGGCCCTACTATATGCACATGTTACCTTCAATTTCTATAAACATAGGGATTAAAGACTTCTCTATGTTCCCCAAAAGAGAACATAAGTAATAAAAAAATTTAAGTTTCTCATATTTGGATGGGATCCAATAATTTGATCAATCTAGGGATTGAGAGATTTTACTCATAATAGGTGGACCAATTTCTACCAGAACCCTAATTTTCACCGTTGGACCCCAAAGGATGGGATCCAAATGATCAAATTCCACAAACAAACCAATTCTTCAACCAATATTATATATAGTATGCTCAATTATTCCACATAATGGAATTCATTTGAAGTGTATCTATAATGGATATTTGATGAAGGTGACATTTTGTACATCCATTCTGTAAATAAGATATTTCATTAGTATGAGTTGATTGTCAAAAGACCAAGGTCTCCCTTTTTGGATGATCTATTTATCTTTATCATTGAATAATTAAAATATTATGTGATTTTCCCCAACCTATCTAATAGAAAAACAATCATCTAATCTCCATATGTTATACATGGTATATTTTAGGGGCACTGCTATTGAGATGTCAGTTGGTGATCTGTTTTCTATTGGTAAGAAGGTACATTCGATGAGTCAATAATGAGTCCTCATTCTTCTTAGGGACGATCTATATTTTCAACATATCTATTAGAGATATATTCTTATATCCATTAAAATGTTCATCCTCCATCCCAATAAGATCAAAATAGAGTGGAAGGGGTGGCACCAGAAAGGATGAAGAGGATTAAATAAACAAGAACAACTAAAAACCCACATCGATCAAAGAAACAAATGGCCAACGGAAAAACCAGGGAAGCTTAAACCCTAGAAAAGTCTCTCAATGAAGGATATAATTCTAACAAAAATAGGTTTTTTCATCAAATACCTAAATGAATCCACTTTATTAATAGTAACTCAAGATCTAGTTGCCATTCAGTGTGGATAAAGACATCAAAACCTGAAAATTCTAATAATGAAATTATAAACATATTTCTAAAAATGGAATTAAATGTCATTCATTGTAATAAACTTCTTATTATAATCCCTCCTAATCACCAAACCCTTGCCAATACCATTTTCATTGATGCAAAAAACAATAACATAAATCAAATTAATGACATGATAGAAGTTATTTTTTGTTTATTAATAACAAGACTAATGCCAGTAATTTTAAATTTCAATTAATGAATAAAGGTTCTCAAAAAACTTATCATAACCATATAGAACTAATTTCCATGATATCATTAAGTTCCCATCCTATTTTTATGTGGTTTAATGGTATTGGATTATCTAAAATCTTATAATAAATTTTTATTCTCTGATATTTTAGTAAATATTTAAAATATTTTTATTACATTTAAAACAAATAATAATATCTAATGGATTTATGAATTGTTGAGAAGTTTCTTTCTGACTTATTTTTGGAATATTATATTTTTCATGATAATTGAAGAAAAATACTATTTGAAATCAATTTTTGTTTGTTAATTTGTTTATATATCATGGAAATGAATTTTTAGTAAGTAATGTGAGAAAATTATTAAGAATTCATGATTTTTGTGCCTCAAATAGATTTAAAAATGCCAAATTTATTAACAATGTTACTTAACACACCCCATGACCACAATGTTATTTAGAGATGGTCAAAATCAATATTTTTTCAACTTGAATATATGTATAATTACACTAGATTTTTATATTATCACTCATATAATACCTGAAAAGGTAATATTATATTTTAACATGATAAAATACTATAAATTTATTAGATTCTCTATAATGATTTTTAAATTTAAGATTTATTATTGTGATGAAAAAAACAATTTTTTCATGAGCGACCACACCTAGGCCCACCAAGCTAGTGATAGGTCAAGTGTGACTACCCCAATCCCACTTTCAATAGGCCATGGGATACTCACCAACACCAATTAGGAATAACACTGACATGGGAGGCATTATCCTACAGTATATATATGCACATACATATTTAAAAATACACACAATAATGGGATGTAAAATACCAATGAAACTAATTCATGAATAAATATAAATCTCACAATTAGAGTACTAAAAAAATATAGGAAAGCATAATGGGACAAATCAAAGCCTATAAAAACTTTAAAGAATTCTAACCTTCTCAAAATAGGGGACAAGAGTAAAATGTAACTCTTGGTATGAACCATGGTCTTTCAATCCCAATATAATCTCCATCTACTATTGGCCCACCAATAACCCTATCAAATAGCCAATCATCTACAAAAGACACGACATGTGTAGGAAGTTCACATCTAGGGGTAAGTATAACAATACGCTGTACGACACCCTAAAATCACTAAGCTTAAAGCATCAAGATAATAGTCATATCATCACAGGGATATGTCTACCATAATATGAGACATATAATAATAAATTGAAATATACTCATGGTAGACACTAAGTCTTAGGGTAAGGTCGCAACCATATTTCTAGCCAAAGATTCTACTGGAGAGTTCATAACAAAACTCACCCGATAGAACTAAATCTTTGATTCTGATAGTACTGATGTAATCTAATCAAGATTTCATGTTTTTCAAGTCTCACCATAAGGAATTACATGATGGATATTTGAATAGATCGATAAATTGATGGGGGATCACACCTACATCCATGGGGTATACCAACAACCCAATCTAGGTTAACCTACTATATATGGGATTAATACCCAGGTAAATTTGGTCATGAAAATTCTATGAACCCAACGTAGGAATAAATATGATATATAAATCCACCCTAAAGAGTCCACTTTGTATTTAGATTGTATTTGTTGTCAACTGATTATCATTGGTTGTCTATGGTGATCAATGAGATGAAGAGATCTCACAGTGGTTAATATGAAGAAGTAGTTCAAAAGTTATTGGAGCTTGGAAAATATCCTCAAGTATTGATAATTCGAGAAACATCGATTGAATACTTTGAGTTACAAGTTGATTCCTAGAAAATTGTTATGGATTCATTATATGACATTGGATTTCATTTCATGGTTGAATAATTATCCAAGATAAATAGAATGATGTTTTACTATTTGGTATTTCCCAAAAATCATAACTAAGTTATAAAAAATGTAATGATATCTTGAAAATATAAAAGTGGAGAAAAAATGCAGAAAATTTTATTGATAATACGGTTGGAAAAAATAGGTTATGTCAATTGTATTCATGTTTGATTGGAAAAAAGATGTTTCTAGAAGATAGAGAATTTACACTACTTTCCTTGGTAAATATGATGATGCCATATATGATCAATCAAAAGTTAAATATCATGATAGATAAGGTTCATAATGAAAGAAGAAGTAAAATTTGTAAGAATATGGTTGAATATTTAATGATTTATCAATTTTTGTTTAAAATCCAGATGACCAGAAATCAGTATGGTTAGAATTCTCAAAACAAAATTTTAAGGGGGTACTGTTTCCCAGTGTTTTCAAAAAATTGTGGCCTCAAAATTGATAGTTAGTTTTATGGAAGATGGTTTTTTATAAAAAAGTTCATGGAATGAAGTTCACCGACCATGAAGAAAATTTTGTAGAAAATAAAGGAGGTATGTAGTATAGATAAGGAAAATCAGAAAACGAAGATTTCTACATAGCTGCTCTATATGGACTACTAAGCATGATATGTGAACTGTGTAGGTAAAAAAGTCTGTGGGAGGATCGCAATTCACATGAAGATCACATTTCACGAGAGATGTGTCCTTTTTGGAATGAGGCGATGATTAAGTGATCTGTAAAGTTTTTTTGTTTGTGTAAGACAATGGATGCCACAAAGAGAAAGGCACTATGAAAACTTTATAACAGTTTGTGGTAAAGCATTTACCACATAAATATTTTGAGTGATTCATATTATCAGGTTTATGGATCTATTTTACTATATAAATACCTGTAATCATATCATTAGATTGAGAAAAAAATTTAGAGGATATCATCGCTGCATGAATAATTCCGATAAGTCTGATGTAGTTTGCAAGGGAAGATTTTTGCTAATGATACGAGTTCATAAGGTTGAATTCTTTGAAGGAAAGTAGTTCATGGGGAAAATATTACATGAAGAAATAATTTTTATATAGAAAGTGTTTTTAGCGCTCTGTATCCTGCAGAAGAAAAGAGACCACATAGCATAGGTTCTCCACAGAAGAATCAGACATTCACAAAGAAGGGGTGGTTCACAGAAGAAAAAGTTTGCACATGAAAGGGATGATCGTCCATGAAAGGAATGGTTGTACTCAAAGAACTATGTTGGGCAGTTTAAGATAGTATGTGGAGGATATATGATACTTAGAAAATGAGAAACACTATGTACATGTGATAGGTGTTTACACCCTCATCATGCTTTATGAAGAAGATGATCTATGGACACTCTACACTTCATAAAATCACATGATTTTAGTTATTCTTGAAGAATAGTTCTGTGAAGAAGTGCTTGGTTATAATACCCCCACTATTTTTTTTGATGTAAAACAATGTTTTTACCTGGTTGATACACAATGTATAGAGAAGAGAAACCCCACATAGTTTGTTTGTGATAATAAGTTCCAGATGTGCACCTAAGTGTATATTTATAAAAGGAAGAAGAGAATAAAATTGATACACTCATGCGTTAGTATTGAGTATCAAATAGAGTATAAGAAAATTTCTACACAATTTATCATTATTGTGTGTCCTAGAATAATTTAGTGTGCCCACTTAAAGATTGATTATTATTCCAGGAAGATTAATTGTGATGATGATGTGTTGAACTAATAATCATTTTCTTGATATTCAAAATAGAGTTTGTGATTCTAGAATTATTGGAAAAAGGTTATTCAATGTAGTTAGTTTCACACTATATAATAAACAGATAATAAGAAACTATTATACACTATTGTATATATATGTTTGTCACCAATCAAAGGGAGAATAATAATTGACTGACAAATTGATTTCAGTTGACCATTAATTGGGTTAGGGAGAATTCAGTCCATCAGTCTACAAAATACATATTATTGTTATTGAAATTATAAAAATATTGTACAACTATCATATTTTCTTATAGGAAGAGATAAAATGAGTTTCTTACATGATTTTGTGCAAGTAAAAAAGAGAAGAACAAGGTCATGGAAGAACAAAGTAGAACTGTGACATCAAACAAGACTCAAAATGTGGATGATTTTATGGTGTTATAAACCCTTATAAATATGTATAATACTGTCCTAAGAGGCAGTACAAACATCTATCTATGTTTTATAAAACATGCACTATCAATTGACTAGAGTGTATTGCAAGTGAAAGGGTATTTACTACATTATGTAACCACATTCAAAGGATTGTTTACTAGTGGTTTTATGCTCATGTTTTTTTCTAGCCCATGAAAAGGACTAGCCACTCTTATTTAGTAGTGAGCCTTGTAAAATATTATGTGTTATATTTAATTCTATCATATAATTTCATGATATAGAGAAAATAGAAAAAGAGAATCAAGATCTAAATTGGTATAAGAGGTACATCGATAAAAATCTAGAATTTGATTAAAAACTCCCCAACACTGATTCAACCCCCCATCTCAGTGTTTGGAATATCCAAAATTGGTCCTCTCACACCCTAACCTCATGAGTAATTTTGATAACTCTTTTATAAATTAATATTTTAGATAGGATCAAAATTCATCACTAAGGTTGTAATTTTGTAGTGTACTCTCATAGGGATGGATTGAGGGAATGCATGCTTAAGGAAACTAGCCCACACTGAAGAAAACGAAGGACATAGAACTCTCTAGTAAAATTACACAATGTGAATTAGTATTACACATCACATCTTACCAATCCAAAGTATTCCCATGTGCTACATAACATACATGTGTACTCTAATACAAGCCTGTGGTACAGATTATAAAGTTATAGGGATGAGGAGCTGCAAGTGGTTATTGGAATTTTTTTTAGTGAAGTTCAATTCCATTAATTTCCCAGGACCGGTGAGTGATGGGTTCTTCTTTTACTTAAAATGTCAAAGAACAATTTCTAATAGAAAACATAAAAAATAGAGAAGACGACAACAACCATCTCAATGTATTCACACTTTATTAATGGCACTTCAAGTTACTGTTCCCATTTTGGTGTGGGGAAGGACATAAAAACCTGAATTTTTTTTGTTGAATATGATTTTATATTATGAATTATATAAATTTCATAATTGTATATATGAAAAATTTTATAGAGTAGAGAATATTATGTATAATAGAATAAATTGAATAATCACAACTAAAAATTATAATTTTTTAAAATTAGTTAACAAGATGAGGAGTTGAAAAAAGGAAATACTAAACTCGTCAGAAATAATTGTGAGAACTATGTAATATGTGATGGAAATTTTTATAATAAATAGTAACTTGACATGATTGACAATTGGATAAGGGAAGAGTTGACATCATTGAAGGTTGAAAGAAAATTTGTTCTTCGTCCAGTAGCTTACATGTTATCTAGCCAATAAAAATTTATTTTTTTTAATTTTGTTAATGGTCTAAAAGTTCCAAAGTGATATTCTTCGTATATCAATAATGTCATTTTGATGAATAGTTTCAAGTTGCAGGGTTTAAAATCACATGACTTACATGTTTTGTTACATGATTTGATGCATGTCTCTTTATATTACATTCTGCCTAAAAATGTATGACATACATTTACCCGACATTGCTCCTTTTTAAAATCCATATGTAGTAATGTTATTGACATGGCCATGTTAAGAATCATGAATAATGAGATTGCATTCATATTATGTGTATTTGAAATGTTCTTCCCATAATTATTCTTCTATATAATAACCCACATGATGGTTTACTTGGATAGAGAAATTCTACCATGTTGTCCTATTTATTACATATTTATGTACCAAACTAAATGATATATAAATATTTTGAAAAGACACATAAAAAATAAATGTCATCCATAATTCTGAATAGCACAACAATATATTGTTAAAGAACTTGTTGCATTAAATACCTATTAACTATCAGATGTTTATAGAATTGGTTTCCCAAAATCTCATCACAAGAGATGCCTTATGGATGAAGTGATTTCAAGAATAGATGTTGTTATAACTACCATCAGAAAGTGGGATGAAGATCACTTTTAAATTTTACATAATAGTGCAGAGGTTTCTCTATATGTTGAATCCCACAGAGAAATTATTAGATATTTGAATCCATCAAGGGATGAAGGATGAATATCAAATACACATAGTCGACAATTTTTATACTATTACACATATTTCCTTTAACATCACACATATTGGCTTTTAACAGTGCTAAAAGGGCATTGTTAATCACATCACAGATAATGGGGGGCCTTTATTAGTGCTAAAAAACACCCCTTTATTGGTATATTTTTAGCACAAATAAATACACCTTTCTCATGTCTATTTTTAGCACTGATAATGGCCGAGCTGGTTATAATGTGCTGTTAATATAACATCACACCTAGAAAAACCCTGTAATTTCAAGCAATACTATATTCAACCTATAATTTCAGATAATTATATATACATTTAACTGACATCACAAATAAAAAAATTTCCACCCATGGTAAATATAAAAACACACTAATATTTACATTTCAAATAATGTTTTATATAATTACATTTATAATTATCCAACAAACACTTTAAAACATTAATATTTTAAAATTTGACTTCTGTGCCCCCCTCTCAAAAATGTCCACCCATTGTATCAGTTAAAAAAAATAATCTCAACCTGAGAAAAAGATTTTACATATATAAGAAAAAAATATTATGTTAGTAATATTATAAAGAAAAAATTAAACATTAATAACAAGAAATACATTAATAAGGTGTTAATATTTTACAAAAAAGACACATTGGGAGTTATTCTGGTCACACCGTGCATCGAATTACGATGTGATTGACTCCTAGATGTCACAAATGACTCATGGATCATTATCCTAAAATATAAAAATAAACCAAACACATTTTATGTGTTTTCAGAATGTCACTTTTTATTTTTATTTAAATTAATGTAACTTTTAAATAAAAAGATACACTTTGAGTCATACCAGTCACACCATGCATTAGATTGAGGTGAGGTCAATTCCAACATGTCACAAATGACATATAGATCATTGTTATAAAGTATCAAAACAATATGAATGTGTTTGATTAGTTTTCAATATGAGGGTTGTGTTTTTCTTACTAAAATGTCATTTCAAATTAGAAATACGCATTATGAGTCATACTGGTCACATCATGTGTCAGTTTGATGTGATACTACTTCATACACATCACAAATGTATTATGAATTGTTTTCCAAATTATTAAGGAAATAGGAGCGTGTTTTCTTGGTTTTCAGTGAGTGATATATTTTGAACTAAAATATTGATTTTAATATGTCAATAGACACTTTTTGTCATACCAGTTACACAGTGTGTCATATTGAGGTGTGGTTGATTCCTAAATGTCAGAAATGACCCATGTATCATTTTACTAAAGTATTAAAAGAATCTGAATGTGTTTGCATGGTTTTCAGTATGTCACTTGTTCTTTTTTTCTTAATTTAATATCAATTTTAAATAAAAACACACACATGGAGTCAAATCAGTCACACTATACGTCTTATTAAGGTTCAGTTTACTCTTACACAACATAAATAACTCAAGGATCATTTACCTAAAAAATCAAAATAACTTGAATGTGTTTTCTTGGTTTTTAGTATGCCAGTTGTTCTTTTTTAATTAAATTAATGTCAATTTTAAATAAAAAGACACACATGGACTCATACCAGTCACACCATGGATCATATTGAGGTGATTTTGACTTCTACACATCAAAAATGAATCATGGATCATTTTCCTAAAATATAAAAACAACCTGAATGTGTTTGATCAGTTTTTAGTATGTCACTCATTGTTTTTAAATAAATTAATGTACATTTTAAATAAAAAGACACACATTGAGACATACTAGTCACACCATACATCGTATTGGGGTTAGGTTGAATAATACACATAAAAATGAAATATAGATCATTTTCCTAATGTATCAAAACAATACTAATGTGTTTTCTTCATTTTTAGTCTGTCAATATTGTTTTTTACTAAAATATCATTTCAACCTAGAAAACTTTATTATGAGTGATCTATTCGTTTTGTGCATCAATTATATGTGATACTACTTTATACATGTCAAAAATAACTTATAAATCTATGTACTAAATTATCAAGACAATAAGAGTGTGTTTTCTTAGTTTTCAGTGAGTGACCCGTTTTGATGTAAAATGCCAATTTTGAACTGATAATGGATACTTTTAGTCCTACCGGTCACACCATGTGTTAGATTAAGGTGTGGTTGATTCCTACATACTAAAAATGGCCCATGTATCATTTAAATAAAGTATCAAAAAAGACTCGAACAAATTTTCTTAGTTTTCACTATGTCACTTGTTCTTTTTCCATAAATTAATGTCCATTTTAAATAAAAAGACTCACTTAGAGTCATATCGGTCACACCGTACGTCGTATTGAGGTTCGATTGACTACTACACATCAAAAATGACACATTGATCATTTTATTAAAGTAAAAACGTATTTAGAACGTATTTTATTATTTTTCATTATGCCACTTGTTCTTTTAACAAAAAGTAATGTCAATTTTAAATAAAAAGAGACAATTTATGTGATACCAGTCACTTGTTATTTTTTCTCGGTTTGGAGTAGGTCAGTTGCTCTAGAAACAATTATATAGACCTATAAATTTCATAAAAAGATATAAAATCATATTAGATTAATATTCCTTACATAACACAATGATCTATGCCAGAATAATTTAGGTATATTGCTTTTGGAAACATAAAAACATAAAGAACTGGTTCATAAGAGTCTCTTAGTAAGTTATTATTTACTAGAAACCTTCTTAGACATACCATTTCAAAAACAAATTAACTTAAAGTTTTAAAATATATTAAAGGGTGAACATAGATTCTCAATAAGTGTAAACAAGGAAGATATCAATAATCTTATATGGATAACATGACCATAAAGATGTTAGAAGGTGATATTAACATTATAAATTCCTTTCTTGCATATCGTATATCATAATCATGAGTCATGGATCAAAGAATGGTAGTTCAAAATAAATTAATATTAAAGGATAAAAGAATATTATAAACTAAGAACATACACTTTTGGTCATACTAAGAACACTGGGCATCAAATTGTGGTGCAACTAATTGAGTTGCGGTTGATTACTACAGTATTCTGAAAAATGTTCCTGATAGATCTTTTGGGAAGTTATACTTTTCATTAAACTATTGATAAATCCCTTGGTAGATTCATCATTTTTATTCACTTCACATTTCATGCATCTTGGGGTTTCCTCTTCCACTTGAAAAGGAACATGTCCTCTCTTATCTCATTGAATTTTGAGTTACAGGCTCGAAGACCAATCTCTCGCGAGCATGGTCAGTTTCGAATGAACCACCTGAAAAGAAAAAAGGAACCCACCAATATTATAAAACAATTAATATGTGAGTAATACTAAAAATAAATAAATTACAAATTAATATGAAATAATCCACTACTTCTATAGAATTCACATCTTCATGCTATTTGTGTATATTCTTCTATAAGGTATGATGATTATTCGTTTTTGAGAACATATATACCATCTTGTGAATATGAGTCTTTTAGATAGTCATTGTGATACTGGAAAAATATAAATAACTAAAGTATTAATAAATATTTTAAATGAAATAAAAATTATACTTGAAAATACCTCTTTAGGGATGCTAGTTTGTTCATGGAATGTGATATATATAAAAACATTACAGTCATAATAACAACAATCATTTCCATTGGTTTGTTTGAAAGACTTCAGAAATATTGAGTAGAATAAGTAATCTATTTTGATATGTGTTTTGATAGTGAGATTTTATTATATATACCCTGATTCATGTCTAGTTACAAAACATTTCTTGGTCCTCATTCGTATCCCCCAACCTCATTCTTTTTATTTTTATGATATTGATGCACAACCCTATCATAACAGAATACTAATTAAAAGATAATATAAATTATAAAACACGATGCTCAGTTAAAAAAAACTGGACGCAGTGTATTGAATACAATGCTACTTTTTTATTTTCCAAATACTTTTAAGGGGATAGTGAGAAACCTCACAACATTGAACACCAAAAGAATCTACATATTTGATGAAGAATAGTTTGAGATGATTAGAATCAATTTCCCTAAACAATATCCAGGGAATATAATTTAACTGAGAGTTAGGGTAGTCCTTCAATATGCCTTCATACTAATGTGCCATGTTTTCCCATGCATTCATGAATTTTTACATGTTAATCTTCCCCATATTGAAGCCTTTGAGTAGAATATGAGCCTTCATATCAATCCACTCACCTTGTTCCTTAGTAGTTATCCCAAAAATAATTCTTCATATCTTCTTCAATGCTTTTATATCTATATCTTCCTCTCCCATTTCATCATCTGAGTGAAAAATCAGATCCATACATTCTAGTATCGAGGATATCTACCACTGAGGGTCTCTTGTTGAGCTTGTCTCACGTTTCTGTCCATGATCCCTTGTCTCCATCAAGGGAGTGGCAGGGACACCAACCTCACCAGCAGTAGACACCAGGTCACTATATGTGTTGACCACTGCATCCGAATTTCTCATAGTAATAGGATACTTGGGGAGCTTCTTGCCCTTAGTTGTATACCTCGTGATAGGAGTACTATGTAGGTTAGAATAATCCCACCTACGTCTCCCCCTTCAGTTGTTCTTGATAATTCCATCAGAATTGATAGTATTGAACATTCCCTTCCATGAGGATGATCTAAGATATTCCTCCACAATGGTCACTTCCTTGGTCTTAGAAAAGGAATCCAAAACATCATCCATATCATCTTGGGACTCACCCACATCAACTGAGTGGTCCTCTCCATGTGTAACCTCCTTCCTGTTTAGATCCCTACTATCTTGGTAGTCGTCATCACCCAACACTGCATAATGGTTTTGAAGGTCCATGTTTGATCTCCCAACTATAAACTTCTCTGCATAAGAATGGGTCTCATGCATGGCATGCACTGGAACCTCAAAGGCTCCTACCTGTTGATAGCCTCATCCCATATATTGAAATTTCATTGAGGTGTCCTTCAAAGACAAACACTGGGAGTGCCCACCGGATTCATGGTCCCCACAAAGTCCCTCAATCATTTATGTAACATTGGATGCATTTGTTGGAACCATATGAATTGTTGTTTCCTTTAGTTGGGCCTCCTTTACTCCATCATTGTTACCTCTACTTGAGTCACCTTCCAAAAGAATGATCATTTCCTTTCCTACCTCATTACTACAACCTAAAACTTTTTTATCCTGGGGTACCACCTCATTAGAACCCATGTAGGATGAAGTTTCTTTTATCACCCTTTCCCCTGGGATGAACACCCCCATGTCACTCTTTAATCTGTCAAAAACCATAAAAAAATTTGGGGTTTGAGAGGGGGCCTTTACTTTCCTCAAATAATCATATGTTGTAATACCAGAACTGAGTCATGGAACCTCAATCTCCTATTTCTTTCTATATTTGGTGCCACTATTGGCACACACTGGTCCAACTTCCAATGATTTTCTGCTACCTTCACCCATACACAATCCCTTAACGCCATCACTTGAATCTCCAACCTACCTAGGAACCATCCTCCCACGTCTGCAGGATACCCTAGGATGACTTAGCTTCTTACAGGAATTACAGAAGTCAATCCAAGTTTTATATACTAAATGTTTTTTGTGTCGAAACTCTATCTCTAATGTAATCTTCACAAACTCATGGGGAATTTTCGAGACATCAAGTTCTACACATATACGGGAAAAAACTGGGTGATAGAGCACCCTAGTTCTTGAATCATCACATAGAAATCTACCCACAAGGTTACCTAGCATTCTCAAAATTGAGGGGTTTTGAAATGGTAAAGAGAGTTGAGGAAAACTAACCCAAACCGCTGTCGTAGGGGAGTCAAGATGCATGTGGAAGTCCTACGACCAACAGAAGAGGTAAAATAAGAGACCATTACAGCTTCACGAGGCACTAGACCAGGATTTAAGCAAATCCTCCTTAGTTGATAATTGAATCCAAATATGTCTGGAATCGAGCAGACCCACTGTTTCTCTATCCTATAAATCCCATGACCCAAAGATATAAATGTCTAGTGAATCCACCGAGGGATGCTGCTGCTTGAAGCACGCAATCAGGGAGAGATTCAGCAGAACAAAAGCCTCATTGAACTCTGAGGTTGATATTGAAAGGTTTAGAAGGCCATTTATCAAGTCTGTAACTTGAGGGAAAAGATAAATCTGATGGAAAGAGGGAAGAAAGTTGAGGTTCGAAAAGGGAGGAAAGGATGGATCCATTCGTGTGACGGAAGCCAGCAGTCCTTCCCCCCAGCGGGGGAGGAGGGACCAAGACAGATTCCATCATGCATGGATGGATTTTTGGATATCCATGCATTGAGTCAAGGAAATAAATCTTTATATTATCCAAATTTACCACAACGAGCATTCAATTCTACCTAAAAAAGGAATAAGTAATGAAAGAAATGAAAATATATTTGATATGATTAAACTATATTGTTTTATCCATGCATCATTGGTACTAAATAGATCCTGTAATCTGATATTTTTATTTCAAATGATTATATTAAACATTCCACTATTTTATCCTTTTTTTCATATCTATTTTGGTTATTATGTATAGGTGATGTGAGGACTAACGATTCCAATTTTTTTCATGGGAAAATCCCATCAATTGTTTTTCATATATACGCCTTCCAAAAACAATGGAGCCACCTAGACAATCATAGTCGAGGATTTTACTTAGATTCCCAACACCAATGTAGTATTAAAATTTGTCTCCATACATATTTTATTCATAATCAACTATGTGTATGGTACCATATTTTAACTTTATATCCACATGAACCTTCAATGCTAGAAAATGTGGACGTAGAAAAAGTTGGATAATGGTTCCCTTAGTATATATTTTTGATCAGTTGGTCGATCATTTAAATGGTTTTGATTCAGTCTTTCATTTCGCCCCGTCCATTTGATTTACTATAATAACATTTATCATAGACAATTTTTCTTTAATTGTTAATGTTTTATCTTGAAAAGTAAATGGGAAAAGAATAAAACCTTGTGGATATGCTATCATACAAGATGTTATGGCCATGCGATGAATTTTACAATAGATTTTAAATCATATAAATATCTTTCTCAACAATTGAAACAGGTAGCTCAGTGCTCAACTCATGGGATATACTAATAGAAACTCTCACAAGACCTAGTGTTAGTGGGATTCTATGTAGCATGTTGTTATGGATGTTGAACGTTGTCTACCTTGCTACAATGTGATGGGTGGGTGTTGATAGACATAAATCACAATCATTATCACCCAATAGAATATTACTACAATAAAGGTGTTAGTGTTTTTCTGATTCATCTTTCATAGAAACATTTATTACAACGTTGATTATCTTTGCTAAGACATCTCTTTGAGGGGACTATATCACCTTATAGCTGGTGGGGATGGGGTGGGATCTCCATGCAGTGACTGTTCTTGAGTTTATTTCTCTTTTATTCCCCCCATAAAATATTTCCTTATATTTATCTACCATTGAAATTTTTCTTCAATGGTAGCTAGTCTTTTTATCATCCATTTCATTTCTTCACTTTGATTCTCCTCTTGTTTTTCTTATCAAAATATGTTTGGGGTGTCACCCCAAAACTTGCCCCACTAATGTGACCATATTATTCTGGATGCTTCAAGGCCAATGATAGTATGTTCTCATCCAGTATAAGTGTTGGTGATTCCTGTGACTTTGTTGGATAGAAAATATAGGAAAATAAGTGATAAAATTTATGTAATAAAGATTTAATGAAAATTTTTATTATGTAATACTTATAATATTGTCCCACACTTTTCAAGTTTTTTCATCTATTAGTATCCCATATTTATTTACAAATTCCTTCTTCTATAACACAAGGTGTGGGATGGAAGTTGCATTTGATTTTGAGTCCTTAATCTGCATAAAAACTTAGGAACATAATTATGGTGTTTTTTCATGTCACATAAAAGTATTACATTATATTTAAATTATGTACCATTTTTTTTCAGGTAAAGCATGACCCATCCTTTCTTTATGGTAGGGGGACGCTATTTCAACTGCTCATTCCCTATTTTTAGCACTCAGATTTTATTTCATAAATAAAAAATTTTCAATCAAAGTGATGAATACATGTATTATCAACCAATGTATTACTATCCACAATGTACCTTAAAAGACACATCCACACATTGACCAGTAAACACATCCCATTCTTCTTGGGTTATCATGTGTGTATAGATAAGTGGTGGGTGTGGGTTTATTTTCTCTTCAGCAACTTTAAGATGATGTCTAGTAATATTTTGAGAAATCCAATGTGAATCCTCCCAACTAGAATTAATACACATTTTTTGTGGGATTTAACCACTATAAATAAACTCTACAATAGATGATGAAGAGTACGTCAATGTTTCATTATTTTATTTTTTAGTAAATTAAAGAAATGATATCATAATGTTACTTTAATCTCTTCCCACATTAGTGTCTTGAGTGCGGGAACAACATTGTTCCATGAATTTAAATCAATCGAAACATGTTTCCAAGTGACGATTCTAGTATAACTACTGAAAAAGGATTTGATGTGGTTAACATGCTATCCCTACACATTCCACCCGAGCTCATATTTGATGCCTTTGATTTTATCCTTAATGATTTTTGTCAACAACATCAAACTATGATGCACCTATTTTCATGCATCGTCGAGTCTTCATTTCCTACCATTTCCTCAGATTCAACATCATCAATATGTTCTAATGGAGTGATAGCATCAACATGTGCAGATGATCATTGTACATTTTCAATGGATGAAACAATAGGTTAAGAAACCTATTGTTCCTCAGGATTGGGAGTACCAGCACATGAAGAAGGTTTTTGTTTCACTACATTTCGGGTAACAACAGGTTAAGAGTCCGATTATACCTCAGGATTGGGAGCACCAACACATGTAAAAGTCATTATCTACAATAGTGGTTTAGCATTTAATTTTGATTACATAAATGTAGCAGTTAACAAATAATATCATGAGGTAACATGATGTATATTAAAAAAATTATAACCTTATTATTGAACACTCTTTTAATTTTTAAAGTTTTATAGAATTTTACCCCGCTATTGACTATCCAATTCTCTTCAATGTGTTCTCCTATAACATACAAAACATCATCTATATTCGGACTGCTTTGAAATGATTGTAATTTCCTAATGAAACTTTCAACCTCAATTAAATTCTCATCTGACCCTTGAATTGTTTTGGTTGATAACAAAACAATTGACAACTTTCGATTTGAAGGATCTGGATCATAAAATACATGTACTGCTTGTGATGTCATTATAAATGATTTTTATTTGTAAACTTCCTTACTGAAATAAACATTCATGAATCCCAATTTATCTATTTTAATAGCACTATTATTATCAACCAACAATCATTGAAATCGGCACTTGTAAAGTTGTATAATCCAACTTGCATATTTGTTTGATGATGCCAATGTATGAAGTATTCATGTAAATAGGATTTCTATCTTTATTACCAGAATCATACATTGGTACAACCATAAGAGTTACTCCACTATTTTTATGGTACTATCTTCATCATGTTCATTTATATATAATGTATAACAATTAATTACATAACCATTATAAGATAATACATACGTACTTGTTCCTCTGACTCGACATCAGTGAAGTTCTGAAATTGAATCTGGATTTTCATCGAACTCATAAATATGGTCCCAAGACTATCTTATAAACTATTGATCATGTGTATTTGATATCCACCTTTCACCCCTTGATGGATTCCAATTACTAATAATTTCATTATGGGTTTCAAAAAATATGTAAACCTTATAATTGTTATGAAAATCCTAAAGGTGGGTTTGATTCAGATATGAAATATTGATTGTGAAAACATCTCTTCCATAAATTCCTTCACCCAGAAGCTGCCTAGTTTGGAAAGATTTTGGTAGGACAATTCTTTCCACACTGGTCAGGTATTCGGTATAGAATTAAATTACTTCCTTTACAATATATCTTTCCATAATACAACCCACTGGACAACTTGTATTTTTGACATACCCTTTCAAAATCATCATATACAATTAAATGGGGTACATCCATCTACAGTGTAAAGTAACACATAGTCGAATCTCTATCACCATGTGAACCATCAAATTAACCATCATATCAATTAATGTTGGTGGGATAAACATTTCTAATTCACATAATATTATGGTAATTTATCCTTCCATAGTTGGCAATTTCACCGAGTCAACAACTTTTCTTCATATAGCTTTGAAGAAGAAACAGAGCTTGGTTAATGTATGATAAAAATTCATCAATAAAATGAAACATAAAGCTATTGGAATTAGATATTGCATCGAAACATGGTGGTAATGGGAGTTTAGACCCTTTAACATTAAATCGGTCATTGACACGATGTTTTTGATATTTGAGGAATACCCCTATGAAACCTTTACGTCCTTAGAGAAGTTGAAAAACTGATATCTCTCTAGCTTGGAATGATTTTCTATAGTTTTTGGATGAAAAGTTTGTTTTTCACCCATCATATATCTAAATCTTATCCTATTCCCTTGTTAACCAAGTCCTACCTAGCCTTAATTCCATCCTTTGTTTTGTCGAGTGCATTTAGCAACGTACTAATGAAACTATCACGTACATTATTTTCTACATGAATAAAATTTTGAAAATTCTTGATGTATATACAATTCTAGTATGGTAATTAAACAACTGATCTATTTTTTCAAACGGTTTTTGTAATTTTTTTCAAAATCGGTTTACCAAAATACGTGTACACATATTTTACTTTATGAAGCAGTTGATCACCTGTTAGTAGAGACGCGGTTTCATGTTCTTAAGAACTTCTATCAAATGATGTCATCCAAGATCAGTAGTTTTTCTATCGGGGTACAAATTTGTGATGTCCATGAAACCAGATTTGTAATGAATGTTTCAGCCTAATTTATTATATAACTTCTTTGTAAATGGGACACCCTTGAGTTCCTTTAATTATATATCCTAAAAAAATTATATAAGTTGGAAAATCATTTATCACCCCATACAACATGTCTCTCAATGTGAAATCTTCATTTTTGTGAGCATCATACAATGTAATACTTAAAGCCAATAATAATTTCAAATCCTTGATCGATGGAACCAAATAAACACCAATATCGTTACACAATTGTTTTGGTCCTGATATAATCATAGATAACATGATATATTTTTGTTTCATTCATAACCATGGTGGAAAGTTATAATTTACCAACATAACCAGGAATGTACTATGAGTGCTTCATTGAAAACCAAAAGGATTCACTCCATCTGTAGATAACACAAGATAAAGGTTTCTCAACTTGTTTTCAAATTCTAGATACTCATTATTAATTATCTTCAACTGACGAGATTTTTCCATGCTATGTAGTATCCCATTTTTATTTTATGTATCTGCATCCCACGTCCATTTCCCTAAAATCTCCTCATCTTTTCAAAGCTCATTAACTGCTAAAACAATTTTGGGAAATCATGAAGTTCATATTCAACTATCCTTTTCATTTTCTCAACACGATTTTCATCATCATTCACAACTATAATCAAATCCCTGATAAAATATTCTTTATTTTACACACATTTAATCATATTATATACTCTATAAAATGAAGTAATATCCCAACCACTAGATACATTCTCTTTTTACCTGTGTTTATTCCAACATTTATAACTTTTATCTATTCTTTTTTGAGATCATGTGTTCTTCCAACCCCTATAGACTAACTTTTCTTGAATAAAAACAATGTAAACATGGATAAAAGATTTGAGAAGTGTCATTTGCATGATATTTTTAAAACTTGATGAAATATTTCACTCCAAATTCATATTCTTTTGTTATACAATTGGAATCCATCAATTAATTATTCATATCCATACTATTTGATTCAGTAATATTAATATTTAACTAAATAAATACATAAAATGGGCCTTTTAAATAAATGGAAATCAAAATTTGAATGATAGTTATTATTCCATTTTGTTTCCTAGGACTCATCCCCTTAGAAGCTAACACCAAACCAAAAAGAATATGTAATTGAAGAGGACTACCCTAATTTAAACCATGAAGGTGATGTTGGATAAAAAGTTGGTTTAGGATTTGAAATGGGGTTAAACATTAATACACCTTTTGTGAGAATGTGGTCATTATGGGCATCATATGGGTTGGATAGAGTTAGTGAGATTCCCTTTCTGTGGTGTTATTATCGATCTACTTGTCTTATATATATAATGTAATGGTTTTCCTAATTAAATAAAAATATAAACATAAAATATTGTGGAAAAACTACATTTCATATTTCATTCGAAAACTATTTATAAAATAACACTTGAAATTAATTTAAAAATATAACCATTACACAAATATCTCTTTAAAATAACACACCCTTTTTAAAATACCCCAGTAAGTTCCAAACACTCATTCAAAAAAGCAAAATTACGTTTTTTAATTATTCAAGGAAACTTTATGACCCAACAATATTAATCAATTAAAATGAGTGAAAACCCTCTATATTTTAAAAATATTCCTTTCAAACATCACACACCCCTTGTTAAAATGAAACCTGTATTAAATATGCTTTCAAAAAATTCACATCCCTTTATGAAAGATAATTGTGTGAGTTGAAAAACACTTTGCATGCAACCCAATTCCATGTGAAGTGTTTAAATAATTTTAAATCTATTTAAAACCAAAAAAGGATGTGTTGAACACAAATAATTTTTTAAGAAAAATTTCAAAACACTTGAATTATTTTAAAAGATCCACTTAGAAATTTAAAAAATACATAAATCCCAATATATGTACTTTATAAAATAAACATGAATACAAAATACCCAAAATTTTATTAAATATAAATCTATAAATGTTTTATCATCTTGACATGGTATAACATCCATTGAATTATCCACTTACACATCAACCCAAACAATTAAACATGATAAAATTTCAAATATATAATTGAAATCCATACATAGAAAACACCTCGATTCATCCCAAATCAATTAGTGTACTATTATTCCATCACATTATTCAATAGGTTTTTGTAATAATAATACTTTCTAAAATATTTTTATATTAATCCACCCACCATTGGATAACCCTTATCAAAGTCCAGTGAGTACAATACTGCCTAAATTTTATTGTCACCAATATATTGTTAATTATAAGCTATAATAGTTATATAGAATAAACCTATAACATGATCCATTTTGTAAGTTATATAAACATTTATGATTTTAAATAATTCCATTGTCTAGTTATATTAATTATCCTTCAACACAACCCCATAGTCCCAATGGATATGTTCCATAGTTAGTGACCACACTCGCAACCAAGAAACACTCGTGTTACAGTTTACTACAAACACTACATTATCAAAATGATCCTTTTATCACACTAAATAAATTGGTTATACACCATAAGAATAGTATATATGTCTCTCACATAAATTAATATTGATTACTTAATTTATAAATACACCAATGAAAATATATATTCCTGAACACATTACATAATAAAAAATTTCCCAAGCGTCATTCCTTTCACACAAAGAATTTATCTATGCCACTCATCACTAGAAGAAGCTATGTTGTTTTCCTAGTCATTTTAAGTAAATCATGTCTCAAGTAAAAATAAGAAAGAAAAAAATATGGTACTAAACTAATAGATGGTATGATTTTCTATAGTCTATTTTCTATAATATTCAAAAATAATTTTTAAATGACATTACAAAGACTAATAATTATAAAATATTTAACTAAACTAAAATAAATAACCACTAGAATAAAAGTGATGAGAGTATAATTATATGTCTCAAGAGAATTCTTTCATCTCAAATACTCATTCTTGAGGTTAACAACTTCATGTCCCAAAATAGTCTATAACCTTTTAAAGAAAATTTCATGAAGAAAATCTAGGTTAGGTACCTTTGATGGAGGAATCAACCTAAATGCCACAACTACATCGCAATATTGAATATCAATATTTTATAATTCATTCACATAATTCTTTAATGTTTTAATAAAATAATAATTTATATATTTAGATATAAAATAATACTGAGAAGAAAATATGATTTGATAAAAATATGTCATTAAATTCCAAATGTCTTCATTTGTATCAACCCACGTACTATTATTAGCCTTTAACCGTGAAATATTATAATTCCCCCATCTAATAATGTCTTTTTGATAAAAAATGATGTTTATATATACTTCATTAATATAATTAATCCTCAATATCAAATACAATTTTTTTACTATTTAATAATTTAATATCAAGTAAATTTTCTTGGAATGCAATTATCTCTGTAGAATCATCATTCAAAATAACTCCATGAATATTATGAAAATTTATCTCAAAATAATTAATCTATTTATCAATGTTCTAAGACTGAGTAATAACACATTTACATAGTATTATGGTAATCACTTGAATTATATCATGCATGTTCAACCAGGAAAGAATTTGAAAACCTAACATATTTTTAAAACTGAGGTATCCTAGTTTATTATCATGGTGTCATATTCAATGGCCATGTCATAAAAAAAATTAAAATATACAATTATTGATAATCCAAATTGTTTGATAGTTTTGAATTAACCAAAATATACAAAAAAATTCATTATTCCATGACTGGAGAAAACCAATCCAAAATATAGTTAATAAACTAGATGATTATTAAAATATTTCATTATTAAAAGTACATGGTAGATTATTATATAAGGTTACATTAACATATAATTATATAATATTTTGAAAATAGAATATAATTTAACTAGAAGAAAATGGCTATTTCAGCAGAATATTATTTATGGCTTCCATTATTCCAGGTTATCAGTAGACAAAAAATTAAGATTACTTATGTTGAGAAGTTGATCCATTTGATTCCAATAAATCTAATCAATCAATTGAAAAACTATCCAAAAGATTATTATAATTCAACATATGTAGAAAAAATAATTCTATAAGGAGAACCAATCTACAATATTTATATATTACAACATATATTGATGTTTCAATCCACCTAATGAAAATGAGTTGAACAACCCGATTCATCAGATCCACAAAAATAAGCTTGTACAAAAATGTATAAGAAGTTGATCCACTAGATTTAAAAGAAGTTATAATAAATATAGTATAAATCCAAATGGATCCAAATATAAATGAAGATGAATTTTATAAGCTTATAGTGATATGAGAACACGTATTAGATTCAATGAAAAGAATCCAAAAACAAAGGTCACCATGATAGATAAATGAAACATGCATATATTAGAAATGAAGAAACAATAAACCTATACCTTAGACTATTTTTGTCTTTACTCTGGCAGTGGAAGAGTCAGGGTAGGTGGTAGCAGCAACGGTATTAGAGGTCACAGTGGGGTTCGTGGTAAAGGTGTGGTTTGTGGTAGAGGTGGGTTCGTGGAGGAGGAGGGATTCACAATAGAGGTGGGTTTCGGTGGCAGAGGTGGGGTAATTGAAGAGGTGGGTTCATGATAGAGGATGGTTTCAGGGCGAAGGTAGGGTTCGGCGAGTGGGGGAGGTGGGGTTTGTGGTGGAAGTTAGGTTTGTTTCAGAGGTGGGGTTCAGTGGTGGAGGTGAGGTTCACGATGGAGGAGGGATTTGCGGCAGTGGAGGATAGATTCAAAGTGGCAGAGGAGGAGTAGGAAGCAAGGGTCAGCTTTCATGAGAGCATGAGGTGTGCAAGAGGACGAGGAAGTTAGAGTTTATTTATAAAAGTAGGTAAAACATTTATCAGTGCTACGTAAAAAACGCTGATAATGGAATGTTTTATCAGTGCTAAAATTGAATTCTCTGATAACACTATAATGATAATAAATTATTTATATGTTTGTATATATTAATAAAATTATATGTATAATAAATAAATAAATATATTGATGATAATAACTATAAATAAATAAATATTTATTTATATTATAAATATATATTTATTTATAATTATAAATTTATAATTTATATATTTATTATATTTATAATCATATTTAATTAATATATTTATTATAATTTTATAACTATTTAAACATATCTATATTTACTTAGAATTATAGTTATAAATATTTGTATATATTTATTATAGATTTATAATTATTTAATAACGATAAATTTTATATATATATATATATAAAAATATAATTATAATAAATATAAATTTATTTATATTTATCACTATAAATAATTTTTTTGTATAATTATAAAATTATAAAAAATATATTTATTACATTTAAAATTTTACAAATATATATATAATTAATATATTTATTATAATTTGATAATTAATTAAATGTATCTATATTTATTTAGAATCATAATTATAATTATATGAATTTAATTTAAATATTTGTTTATATTTATACATATATTTATTTAATTATATATATTTATAGCATTAAAAGTATATTAAATATTTCCATTGTAATTTTATAATTATTTATATATATATATATATATAAATTTATAATTAAAATTATAAATAAATATATTGAAATACATTACAATATAATAATTTTCTATTTTAGCAAAACAATAATGAAACCAAATCACATCATATATAAGGAATAATAACTCTTCTACTCAATGAAAAAACCATTGAAAAGTCCAATTAGTGATTAAACGTTTTTGAAACACTAAATGAGGATACTTTCTTTAATTAATGCAAGATAAGAGCATATGTTTATAAATATATTTATCTAATTATATATATTTATCTTTTATAAGTGTACTAAATATATTTATTATAATTTTATAATTATTAACACATATATATTTATAATTATAAATAACTTTATACATATTTGTATATAATTATAAAAATATATAGGTATATACCTAGTAAATTATAGATCATAAAAAATGAGTCATCACATATATATGGAAAACATGAATAGTAACGACGGTGTAATGTGTAAATGAACATTTATGATGAATACAAAATATATGAACATTAATTATATTCATGCATGAATATATTTATTGACCAAATTCATTGGAAAAATATATTTATTTAAATATATATATTTAAAAAGTATTTATATATAGTTAAAAATATAATAAATATAACAAATATAATAAATATATTTAATATTTAATAACATTTATTATAATCCTCCATTATTTAAATAAATATTTATTTATTATAATATTATAAATACTGTTTTTAAAATATTATATATATATATATATATTTGATTTATTAAAAAAATATATTAATTATAAACATGCGTTTTTATTTAATGTATACAAATAAACCTTATTTTTGAATATAAATATAATAATTTTTTATAAATCAATAATATTTTTTATTAAAAACTTTTTTCAGCACTAATAATAGTGCTGATAAATCAGCACTAATAATAGTGCTGATAAATCAGCTCTTTATAAGTGCTAAAGAAGTGCTGATAAAAGTCACACCTTTATCAACATTTTTTCCCTTAATAATGGCCCCCTTTTCATTAGCCCTTTCCACTTAGTACCGATAAAATTCGGCAAATACCTTGCTTCGATATGTGGTAATGATATAATGGTTCCTGGATAATATTTATAAGTATTTATTTGAAAGTATGAATTCAATTTTTGAACAATTTTGTTGGATAGCTAGGGGACCAAATGTAAATGTTATATCTTACACTATTTTTGAAATTAATGGTTATATGTCCTACACAAATGAATAATATGAATGTAGTATGATGTAAAAAAATGGAGTTAATCTTATGGTGGAAACAATGCATGTATCTGATTCCAATGATAGAAATCAAATTTATATGAATATGTAATATTTCTGAATCATTGAATAGATACATGAGTTGAAATATAAAAAAATTCACATTCCCATTTTTCATTGCAAATGGGTTGACAATTGGAGTGTAATGAAATTCAATGATTCTGGATTCATGAAGTTGGATTTTAGTGTGGAAGGGTATAATGATGAGCTATTCATAATTGCATCACAAGCAGTGCAATTATTTTATGTCTCGGATTCAACAAATAAGAACTGGTCTATTGTCTTATTGGTGACTAAAACAACTGTTGGGTTATATGAAAATTCAGTTTAGGATGGTGCATTATGCGAGTGATCATAATAATTTCATGACAGTCCCAATGTAGACAATTTATTATACATTACATGGGACCATAAGGCGGGGATTTGGATACACGATAGATGATCCAAATCCCTTCAACCTTTAAATAATAAAAGAGTGTTCAATGAGAGTCTTGTTATTTTTAATATATTATGACTTTGGTCAATATATTTTGTGTTCCCTACTTAATTTACATAATCTAAATTAATTGGTTAACTAATAATGGAGATAATTACTTCTTCACATGACGATGTTACCAGTATTGAGGAAGAACTAACTATGTGTCATGATATGACTCAACAGGTCTTGATCCGTAACAACCCCAAGCCTGCCTCCATAGGTGATGAGCTAGCGAAAAACACCGAAAGATATAACTAACATGGGGGATTTTTTTTAATGTAATTATACATACACACCTGAACATCTCAATGAAGAATTGAAAATGAATAATAATAAAAATATGCAATATATAGATAATAACCATGAATTTGAAAACCTATAAGGTCTACAAGAGTACCATAGTATAAATTTAATGTAAAAGAAATAATAAAGCCCAACCATAATGATGTCCCAACCTAACAAAACTAGAAAGTAAAAATGATGATAGTGCCCATCTCCCAATCTCCAAGATCTAACCACCATATGCGGTCCAATGCACAATGTATCCTTAAACTCATCTATAATCACTTCTAGCTTATTCATAATTTTCATAAGACATGACACACATTGGAAAATCCCATGTAAGGGTGAGTATATACATACATAGTAGGACTCCTCGAAAGCTGAATGGGGAGAAGCATGAGACTAAATAGGAATAGACAATAGATAGATGAACCCAAAGAAAGAGAGTAAAAAATTGAACCACATGGATATATATATATATATTCTCAAACTAAGGAATCTAAAACAAGAGAGAAAGAGGATATACATCTCACATTCCAACTCAAGAAAGGTGTGTCAATAGTCCCCGAATTCCATCAATGATGCCCAACATATTTCATGTCTATCTGAAGAGACATCCAAGTCAAGCCACACCTCTCAATTGTGATGCATAGTTTAGTGGAACAATCTCTAATTAGAGGAACCATTCTCTAGAACAACAAGAGGGTTCCACTTAGTAGACAACTAGAGTAATCATTCCTTTTCATGACAGGAGGGTTCCACTAAAGTAATCGGTAGAGGACCCATGCCCATACCAGCTAGAGGGTGGCATTCAAATAGTCCAGGTCCAATACTCATATATTATAGGAGGGTGCCACTTGTATATAAGATAAATGACAAATTAGCTGCCCATAATTAGGGTTCCACCCTCATATTCAAGGACCCATGCCCAACCCAGCTAGAGGGTGCCACTCTTGTAATTAAGGACCCATGCCCTAACTCCCGCAGGAGGGTGCCACTTAGTATATAGGAAGAGGACCCATGCCCTGTCCTGAAGGAGGGTGCTACTCTAAGAGTAAGTATATGACCCATTCCATGTCCCATGGGAGGGTTCCATTATATAGATATGTAGAAGACCCATGCCCTATCTAAATAGGAGGGTTCCACTCTAGTGTCCGGTGATCCTAACTAATCATTGTTGTCATCGAGAATATCTTAAAGAAGCATCACCCTAAGAAAATCATACATTTATCCCAAAATCATCTATGGAGGACACCATCATGTTATATATGAGAAAACACTCAGGTTAGGCTATGCACAGGCCAAAATATGAGTCCAAATGAAGGAGATACGAGAGGTTTCAGTTTCCTCAAAAGGAAATAAGAGGTACACGATGTGTAAGGGGACTCACACGACATATGTCAACTCTTCTCTTCCCTGTTGTTTCCCAACTTTTACACGGATTACCCCTCATGTGGAACTACCTGACATGTAGGTTGAATACAAAGTGTGCCTCAGCTACCCGGGGTCCTACCCATCCTCTTGGTTGTGTCTGTGTAAGTTTTATTATGTTTATATACTTAGGTACACAGTGTGTGACTGGGCGTGTCCTCCTACATGGGGTCCTACCCTTTTTCTCAACCACATGTCTCATCAACCTGATTAGAGATACATGGTATGTGTGAAAACAACATAGTGTTTCAACTTTAATATTCTCAAAAACCTAGCACTACAACTAAAGGGGCGCTACATGTTGTGTGTGCTTCGAACTACACGGTGTGTGTAACACCCTGAGATTTTATGAAAAAAATTCTTTTTAATTTAATTAATGTCTTGTGTTGTACGCTACACCAAAAGGATCTTGCACAACATGCATCCTTGACTTGCCTTTCATTACGCGCAATCGCGACCTTCCTTGATAGCGTGTGTAGTACGCAATACCGAGTTTCACTAAACAACGATATGCTATTAAAATATTATTAAAACTAGCCGTTATGAATAGTAATAACCACTTTTTGAAATTTTATAAATTTTATTTTTCAAAATTGACTTCATTTTTGGATTCGGAATATCGAAATTAGCTTAGGGTGAAATTTTGGTAATTTTCGGATAACTTTCATATTTTGATGAATAGTGGAAATTACTAAATTTTAATTAAAAACAACTTTTTCAATCGAAATAATTAATAGTGATAAATTATTAATTTTAGTGGTTTTAAATTATATTTAGAATATATTTTTACAATTTAATACAATGTTGTTCATTGGATGTAATTTCACATTTAAACCAGTTATAAACAAGTGTCAATCTTTTGATAGTTATTATCTCTTGAAAACACGCCTTTTGTTTTGACGACGGGAATTAATTTTTAAATTAATTAATGCAACTTATATGTTTTGAATTTGGTAAAATAGAAATCATTTTTGAGTTCATAATATCAATTATATCTTAGGCCTAATTTTTGGTATTTTTCTGAAAACTTTCAATTTTTGATGAATAGTGAAACCACTAAGTGGTAGTTAAAAAAACTGATTTTTTTCATAAAACATAATTTTACCGCTTCTGTGAGTGTAATTTCAAAAATCCGAGAGACACGGTTGATGTCAGTAAGTAAAATGTGGTTTAATGAGATGAAAATAATTTTTGGTGAATAGTAACTTTTTACTTTTATTTACCACGGTTAAAAGTAAATAGGGTAATTAAGGGTAGAAATGATATTATTATTACCCTGACACATGTCCTAATTCAATTGGACAAGTGTAATTCGACCAAAAACAAACTTAGGAATAAAATATGACCATTTAGGCCCACTTGGATTAGATTAGGACATTTATTATTAATTTATTTAAAGAAGGGTTAAAAGAGTTAAAATCAATGTTTATTTACTAAACCATTTTTAATATAGGGTTATACATAAGATAAATTCGATTGTAAATATTCATTAGAAATATAAAAATATTTACTACATAATGGTATTTTATTTGTAATTTTTAGACATCAAATAATTTAATTTATTTATGACACAAAGATGATGCAGTAATTATCTTATTAATGATATATTGACATAAGTGACGTTATAAATACCAAAATAAATGTAATTTAAGACTTTTTATGAATTACACTAATTTTATAGGTTAATATGACATGTTAGTATTGATTTAATTAACTGTTTTCGAACTTATCATTCTGTTATGAGTTTCACAAAAATCAATTACTAAATAGTGTCAAAATTGACATAAAATAGTTTAAAAAAAAAATATTATATTATTAATTGTTATTTTATTCCTAAAAATCTATGGTTTGGCCAAATGACTTAGATAAGGTTATATATATTAATAATAAACAATTTGGTGTTCGTTTGGCTTCTTATAGAATGTTTATTAACCTTGTAGTGTAAGAACACAAGAAGACACGGTAAAAGTAAAATTATTTAACTTAATGTTAAATCTAAATGATAAGGTTAAAATAGGAACCTAAACTTGTCTAAATTCTATTGGATGAGATGATTTCGACCCATACCCACCTCAGCCTCGAAATAAATCAATTTGGAGCTATTTAAAACCGAACTTGACTTTATAATAAAATAATATTTTTAGTTATTCTAAAGGTGCCCCTCTCCTCCCTTATAAAAGGGAACCTCCTCCCTCTCTTCCTCACACCACATTGAGTCTTCATGCTCAGACAAACCCTACAAATTTCTTCTCTCCACATCCCAAGAAACATCCTTGAGGTTCTGGTCTTCTTCAAAGACCCATTTTAGTGCCCTAAAAAGAGGTCTCAAAGAAGCTCTTCAAAGACGAGGTAATGTCCGTTACCGATTCTTTCATCTTTATTTCTTCTTACACTTCTTCTTCCTAGGTTGTTTCATTATGAAGTAATAACATCAGTATCACTCATATACTGATATGTTATTATAAGTATGAAACAACCCTATTTCATCATCTATCCATCCTACGGAAAACGAAATCACCGCGCGTGCGTACGTACGGAATACCGTCTCCACGCCGTGGTGTAATCTGTTTTTCCACCAACAACTTACATGGATGGGTACTATGGTGTAAAGAATAACTATACATATTTATTGTAATATCATAATGATTCTGATATATTGTATCATCCACTCCAATTCAATTCAATAATTATGGAAATGATATCATCGCCTGTGCGTACGTACGGACTACCGTCTCCACGACGCGATGAGATTCATTCTCCATGTTAACCATTTAAGAATGATTATAAAGTATATATATGCAATAATAATGAAATATATGACATTATAAAGCTACTGGATTTATGTGTGTATATATGTATGTCATCTACTTAATTCCATTCAACTTAATAAGGAAACAAAAACAGCGTTCATGCGTACGTACGACCTACCGTCTCCATGAACGGTGTATTTCTTTCCATTTACTAATTTATTATATATATGTATATTCTGAATATATATTATATATAAATCATGTTTTATATTCTGGAATTAAGTAATTATGATCTAAGAAATCATATGAATAATTACAAGTCAAAACACGGATGACAAATGAAACAATTTTACCCAAAATGCTCTTTAACATAGAATTTACAAAAAACGGGTAATATAAAGTCATAAGTGAACCATATATGATATCATAACAATGATTATGATTCTGGAATAAGTCAATGACATTATTTAAATCATTATACAGGAGGTTCAGACACTTACGAAGCATATCGGACCTAAGGTAAGGGAAAATATCACAATCTCATTTTTATCTGATATTGTTTTTACTTTGTCATTTACTGGGGTGTATTTTATCATCCACATCCATGTTCACTCAATATGTAATATTATTTCCATCCACCTACAATTTTTTAAATCCAATTTTACCCTTCAGTGAGTTTTTAGTAAAATATATGAAAGGAATCTTTTGTCATTTTTCATACGAGGTACTTTTTGACTTTTCCAACAAAAGTACGAAAAATGTTTTTTAACTTATACAGCATGAATGGATTTTTAAAACATTATTTCCAAGAAGCTTCCTTTACAAGTTTTCATGTTTATTTTTAATCAACTTTTTTTAGTTTCAAATTGTAAGACATGTTAAGAAAGGAAAATGTTTTTGAAGTAGAAAGGATATTTTCTTCAAGAATGGAGTTCAAGTGTTTTATCAAAATTATTTTCCATCTAAGATAATAAAGTGTTATGTTTTTATCCCTATTATTACATTGATTTGATTATGTTGTGATGGAAATATTTTTAGGAATTCCTTTATCTTATATGAATTGTTTTATGATGTCATGATGTTTAAGATTCCCATTTGTATTACATGGGTTATGCAATGATGTATGATTTATGATTTTGTGGAACACATAAGAATGGTATCATTATGAGATGGGTGGGACCTATATCTCCCTACAATGAATTGGGTAAAGATTTAATATCTCATGAGATAGACATGGTTGGAATGGTAGGTTATACCGGTTCAGTGAAACAGGACTGAAACGAGGGTGACTCGGTTCAGAAAGGGACTTTGTCCACTAAGATAGTCTTTTCAATGAGTCTTGACTAACTAGAAATGATTATTTATGATTATGTGTGTATGCCACAAAGTTTCATGTTTTAAGTTATGATTATTGGGGTTTACCTTTCACTACTATGATTTATCCCATGTTATGAAATTATGATTTCTTTTGCAGGTTAAGATTTCCAAAAACTATGTTCTTATGTATATGATGTGAATGACATTTATTTTGTTTACCCTTACTGAGCATTTGAGCTCACCCTTTTATGTTTACTTTTCCCCAGGATATAATGAAAGGTTTTAGGTATAAAAAAAGGAAGATCTTTATGGGAGATGTTGAAGATCTTTCACCAGGATTAGAAGATTATATTCCAAGTTTCCAAAGACATTAAACTATTACGATCCTTGTATGTGCGTTTTTGTTATGTAATAAGTATTCCGCAAAAGTAATGTAAAGTCTATTTACGTCAGGCTTCGGGTCTCTACAGTTGGTATCAGAGGAAAGGTTTAGTCAACATTTGGAAACTAGGATGCGAAAGCGTTAGTGAGATCCCTAGAGATATTTCTAAGGTATGTCTAGGGATGTACCTAAGGATAATTATACGTATAAGATATAGTCCTAGAACTACGGTAACGATCATAGAATTTAACCTATGAAGTTAGATGTTGAGGATACTCCCCCTTTATAATGTTGTTTTCCATAGCATGATTTTTGCCTCTCACACTATTCTTTTTGGGTTTTAGACGATGGCTGGAACCCGAAGGAACCGTGTTGATCAATGCAATGGACAATGCAATGATTGTCCTCCTGAACAAACAAATGTTATGGGAGTTGGAGTGAAAAATCTTATTGCTATACTTACACAAGATATGAATCATTCTGGACTTCCAAATGAGCAGAGAAGGGAGCAATATTCTATTGAGTCCTTCATGAGGCAACGTCCACCTTCTTTCAGTGGGACTTCCGATCCACTTGTTGCTGAACAATGGATTAGTACCACTGAAAAGATATTTTCAGTTCTTCAATGTTCTGAACATGATAAAGTCATCTTAGCAGTATATCATTTGGAAGGTGAAGCTGATCAATGGTGGAATCTTATCAAGAATACGAGGCCAAGAGATGAAATTGAGTCCATGGAATGGGACGAGTTCAAGAACTTGTTTTTCAGTAAGTACTTCCCTCGTATTCTTCGAACAAAGATGGAAAATGAGTTTCTTGAGCTGAAGCATAAGGATGATGAATCTATTTGTTTATACGAAGCGAATTTTACTAGACTTGCAAAGTATGCATCTGGCATTATCATCCAACCTGAAAGTAATGTTGATCGATTTTTCAGTGGCTTAAAACCAAGTCTTCGAAGGGCATTAGCTATAAGATACTTCAGTAGCTATGAAGAAATTGTGCGTTGTGCTATCAAGGTAGAAATGGAAGTTGGTGTTACATATCCATCTCATGGTTTTGACAAGAAATGAAAGATGGAGTTCAAGGAGAAATCTCAGAATAATGGTGAAAAGAAGATGAATGTTTCCTTATGAACAAAGTGTGGAAAGAAGCATGGTGGATATTGTCTTAAAGGGACTAGAAAATGTTTTAAGTGTGGAAAAGAAGTTCATCGAGCAGCTGAGTGTTGAAGTAATGGAAAAAGGGTTTCTAATGATGTGAATAAAGAAAACACTGCAGAGACTGCACCACCAACACTTCAATGCTTCAAGTGCAAGGAAATGGGGCATTATGCTAATAAATTCCCTAATCCAAGGGTTAGTTATGATCGACATGAGCAACCACTTAAGGCAAAGAACAAAGGGAAGTCACATGCGATCCCTATTGGTGATGTTGAATATGAAAACGATGTGGTGGAATGATTAAGTGTTTATGGAATGGGATTCCAAAATAATGTTGTATCATGGAGTATTGGAATATTTATGTATTGGTCTATTGTGGTTTTCAATAATTTTATGGTACCAGTAACCATGGAAGGTGATTGAGATATTTTTGGAAAAATAATGATATGCGCATAATTAAGGGAAAACGAGAAAATGAAATATTTGACAGTATTCATGAGCTCATGATTGATATAAGGACTAAGTGATATCAGGGTTTGAGTATATAGAATTTTGAGGATTTTGGTATGTGGAAGGTGTTAACTTTTAACTGCATTCATGTTTTCACTAAGGTTCAATGGGTATTCAAGATAATACATGATTAAGGACTTTGAATGTTTGGAATGTGACCAACAAAACATATCTTATGATATATGGGGATCAACAGTGGTATTAAATCTCTGGTAATCGTTTTCACTATGTTATGAGAGGGGACTGCAGTATTATGGATAAGCCTAAAGGTTGGAATGAATTATGTTGGACATAAGTTAGTATTGTTTAAGGATAGAAGTTTTTTCGATATTATTGATGGGATGTTATAGTAATATAGTTTTAGAAAAAGTACAACCTGTAGGATGGGCGACAACCCATCGCGTCGGACAAGGCTGTGGGAATCGAACCCACAACCGAAGTGCGACTGGACTTTATCTCCTACCACTGGCCTACATGAAGTCCCTGGTTAGTAGAAACTATTTTTATTTTATTAAGCGGTATGATATATGAAGTATAAGTTCATTTTTGGAACCATATAAGATTAACCATAAGATGGACTTATTACTTTTCCTAACCTTTTTTTAAATAGATGGAATGACCCATCATTCTATCACATGATCTGCTAACACATCACGAATGACAAATTCAACTTCATTTCTTTAAGATATGATGTAGAAATTGTCCAAAGAACGAAAAACGGTGAGACTATACCAAAATCACGAAAGTATTTCTTCTAATTCCAATTTCATCAACTTTAGGGAAATGATATTGAAAACAAAAAAAGTTGTCTTAGTGCTCTTATATCTGATGAATCAGATGGTACCTTAGATCGTCACAAATTTATGGCTTTGTGATTGCTAGCTTTTCCATAGCCATGTTCTCTACCACTCTCCATCAGAACATGATGGTTAGATTTCTCTTCCATATCCATATTTTCACCTATGTGGAAACCCAGTGATTAGTTTATTTGGGTAACCGTTACGTTTCATACTTTTGTTTTTAAATATTGGTTTTGGTATTCCTTTTTACGATGTGAGTTTATATTAAAGAAACTTTCGAATAGTAAACCATTTATAACCCCGACGAATTTCGAGGGAGAAATTCATTTTAAGGGGGGTAGAATGTAACACCCAGAGATTTTGTGAAAAATATTCTTTTTAATTTCATTAATGTCTTGTGTTGTACGCTACACCAAAAGGATCTTTCACAACACGCATCCTTGACTTGCCTTTCATTACACGCAATCACGACCTTCCTTGATAGCGTGTGTAGTACGCAATACCGAGTTTCACTAAACAATGATATGCTATTTAAATAATTATTAAAACTAGCCGTTATGAATAGTAATAAGCACTTTTTGAAATTTTGTAAATTTTATTTTTCAAAATTGACTGCATTTTTGGATTCGGAATATCGAAATTAGCTTAGGGTGAAATTTTGGTAATTTTCGGATAACTTTCATATTTTGATGAATAGTGGAAATTACTAAATTTTAATTAAAAACAACTTTTTCAATCGAAATAATTAATAGTGATAAATTATTAATTTTAGTGGTTTTAAAGTATATTTATAATATATTTTTACAATTTAATACAATGTTGTTCATTGGATGTAATTTCACATTTAAACCAGTTGTAAACAAGTGTCAATCTTTTGATAGTTATTATCTCTTAAAAACACGCCTTTTGTTTTGACGACGGGAATTAATTTTTAAATTAATTAATGCAACTGATATATTTTGAATTTGGTAAAATAGGAATCATTTTGGAGTTCATAATATCAAATATATCTTAGGCCTAATTTTTGGTATTTTTCTGAAAACTTTCAATTTTTGATGAATAGTGAAACCACTAAGTGGTAGTTAAAAAAACTGAATTTTTCATAAAGCATGATTTTACCGCTTCTGTGAGTGGAATTTCAAAAATTCGAGAGACACGGTTGATGTCAGTAAGTAAAATGTGGTTCAATGAGATGAAAATAATTTTTGGTGAATAGTAACTTTTTACTTTTATTTACCACGGTTAAAAGTAATAGGGTAATTAAGGGTAGAAATGATATTATTATTACCCTAACACATGTCCTAATTCTATTGGACAAGTGTAATTCGACAAAAAAATTTAGGAATAAAATATGACCATTTAGGCCCACTTGGATTAGATTAGGACATTTATTATTAATTTATTTAAAGAAGGGTTAAAAGAGTTAAAATCAAAGTTTATTTACTAAAACATTTTTAATATAACGTTATACATAAGATAAATTCTATTGTAAATATTCATTAGAAAGATAAAAGGATTTCCTACATAATGGTATTTTATTTGTAATTTTTAGACATCAAATAAAATAATTTATTTATGACACAAAGATGATGCAGTAATTATCTTATTAATGAAATATTGACATAGTTGACGTTATAAATACCAAAATAAATGTAATTTAAGACTTTTTTTGAATTAAACTAATTTTATTGGTTAATATGTCATGTTAGTATTGATTTAATTAACGTTTTTCGAACTTATCATTCTGTTATGATTTTCACAAAAATTAATTACTAAATAGTGTCAAAATTGACATAGAATAGTTTTTAAAACAAATATTATATTATTAGTTGTTATTTTATTCCTAAAAATCTAAGGTTCGGCGAAATGACTTAGATAAGGTTATATATATTAATAATAAACAATTTGATGTTCTTTTGGCTTCTTATAGTAAGTTTATTAACCTTATAGTGTAAGAACACAAGAAGACACGGTAAAAGTAAAATTATTTAACTTAATGTTAAATCTAAATGATAAGGTTAAAATAGGAACCTAAACTTGTCTAAATTCTATTGGATGAGAGGCTTTCTACCCATCCCCACATTAGCCTTGAAATAAATTAATTTGGAGCTATTTAAAACCGAACAAGACTTTATAATAAAATAATATTTTTAGTTATTCCAAAGGTGCCGCTCTCCTCCCTTATAAAAGGGCACCTCCTCCCTCTCTTCCTCACACCACTTTGAGCCTTAAAGATCGGCCAACCCTGGCCAATTTCTTCTCTCCACTTCCTTAGAAACATCCTAGAGGTTCTGGTCTTCTTGAATGACCCATTTTAGTGCCCTAAAAGGAGGTCTCAAAGAAGCACTTCAAAGAAGAGGTAATGTCCGTTACCGATTCTTTCATCTTTATTTCTTATTCCACTTCTTCTTATTAGGTTGTTTCATTATGAAGTAATAACATCAGTATCACTAATATACTGATATGTTATTATAAGTATGAAATAACCCTATTTCATCATCTATCCATCCTACGGAAAACGAAATCACCTCGCGTGCGTACGTACGGAATACCGTCTCCACGCCGTGGTGTAATCTGTTTTTTCATCTACAACTTACATGGATGGGTATTATGGTGTAAAGAATAACTATACATAGTTATTATAACATCATAATAATTCTGATATATTGTATCATCCACTCCAATTCAATTCAATAATTATGGAAATGATATCATCGCTCGTGTGTACGTACGGACTACCGTCTCCACGACGTGATGAGATTCATTCTCCATGTTAACCATTTAAGAATGATTATAAAGTATATATAAGAAATAATAATGAAATATATGACATTATAAAGCTACTGGATTTATGTGTGTATATATGTATGTCATATACTTAATTCCATTCAACTCAATAAGGAAACGAAAACATCGTTCATGCGTACGTATGACCTACCGTCTCCATGAACAGTGTATTTCTTTCCATTTACTAATTTATTATATATATGTATATTCTGAATATATATTATATATAAATCATATTTTATATTCTGGAATTAAGTAATTATGATCTAAGAAATCATATGAATAATTACAAGTCAAAACATGGATGACAAATGAAACAATTTTACCCAAAATGCTCTTTAACATAGAATTTACAAAAAACGGGTACTATAAAGTCATAAGTGAACCATATATGATATAATAACAATGAGTATGATTCTGGAATAAGTCAATGACATTATTTAAATCATTATACAGGAGTTTCGGACACTTACGAAGCATATCGGACCTAAGGTAAGGGAAAATATCACAATCTCATTTTTATCCGAGATTGTTTTTACTTTGGCATTTACTGGGGTGTATTTTATCATCCACATCCATTTTCCCTCAATATGTAATATTATTTCCATTCACCTACAATTTTTTAAATCAAATTTTACCCTTCGGTGAGTTTTTAGTAAAAGATATGAAAGGAATCTTTTGTCGTTTTTCGTACGAGGTACTTTTTGACTTTTCTAACAAAAGTACGAAAAATGTTTTTTTAACTTATACAGCATGAATGGTTTTTTAAAACATTATTTCCAAGAAGCTTCCTTTACAAGTTTTCAAGTTTATTTTTAATCAACTTCTTTTAGTTTCAAATTATAAGACATGTTAAGAAATGAAAATGTTTTTGAAGTAGAAAGGATATTTTCCTCAAGAATAGAGTTCAAGTGTTTTATAAAAATTATTTTCCATCTAAGATAATAAAGGGTTCTGTTTTTATCCCTATTATTACATTGATTTGATTATGTTGTGATGGAAATATTTTTATGAATTACTTTATCTTATATGAATTGTTTTATGGTGTCATGATGTTTAAGATTCCCATTTGTATTACATGGGTTATGCAATGATGTATGGTTTATGATTTTGTGGCACACATAAGAATGGTATCATTATGAGATGGGTGGGACCTATATCTCCCTCCAATGCATTGGGTAAAGATTTTATATCTCATGAGATCGACATGGACGGAATGGTAGGTTATACCGGTTCAGTGAAATAGGACTGAAACGAGGGTGACTCGGTTCAGAAAGGGACTTTGTCCACTAAGATAGTCTTGGCAATGAGTCTTGACTAACAAGAAATGATTATTTATGATTATGTGTGTATGACACAAAGTTTCATGTTTTAAGTTATGATTATTGGGGTTTACCTTTCACTACTATGATTTATCCCATGTTATGAAATTATGATTTCTTTTGCAGGTTAAGATTTCCAAAAGTTATGTTCTTATGTATATGATGTGAATGACATATATTTTGTTTACCCTTACTGAGCATTTGAGCTCACCCTTTTATGTTTACTTTTCCCCAGGATATAATGAAAGGTTTTAGGTATAAAAAAAGGAAGATCTTTATGGGAGATGTTGAAGATCTTTCACAAGTATTAGAAGATTATATTCCGAGTTTCCAAAGACACTAAACTATTACGATCCTTGTTTGTGTGTTTTTATTATGTAATAAGTATTCCGCAAAAGTAATGTGAAGTCTATGTACGTCAGGCTTCGGGTCTCTACAGTGTGTATTTGGGGTATTAGACAATCACATATTTTCTTATAGCATTCTGGATATAACCTTTGATGATTTAGAACTCACCACAATGCCTCGGTAAATTGAAGTGTAGTCCCTTGATTCACCATTTTCATTCATCTGATTTCTAGAAATTTGATTCCAAATTCACCATTATGATCCCATACTGAAGACACCACCCATCTTCACCTGTGGGGCTCATACTACCTCATCAGATCAAAAAATACTTGATGGAATCACATATATATGAAAAATAATCTAAAACTTCTACAGATTCTTCATTCCATTTTCTGCAAGTGAATCCACTATGTTTATGGGGGTCCAATTGGGCTTTGTCCGGCCCGAAAATACTGAACCCAGGTCCCGTAGCCCTATGAGATAAAAATGTGAGTAATAATTGGGATAAAATCACCTAAAAAAGGTCATTTTTTATCCAATTGTTCTTTCTAATGAACACAATAGGGAATATCCAAGGTGATAAAGGGCCCCACACTCTCCCATTCATCCAATCTTTCCATACTCTATTCCCCTCCTCTAGGGTTTGACGAGTCTTTTGGTGTCAATTCTTCTTCAATTCTCATCCTTCTACTTTGACCTTTCTCTTCTTTGGACTTCTTGGCCGAAAATCTTTAGGGTTTTAAGGACTTTTTCTCAGCCAAGAATTTGCTCTTAGTCACTTTCTAAAGTTCCACCTAAATCCACTCACTTCCCTTTCTTTTCTCTTCACTTCGTCTCTTTGCTATCACCATTGGTCCACTGTAATGATGGTGTTAGCCTTTTCTACAGATTCTGCTCCTTACTCTGACATTGATTTCCACAGCTCCTCTCTAGGTCGGTTTATGAGAGTTGGATTCTTGAGGTTTTGGGATTAACATCTTGGTGGTCGTGGAATCAAGGTGTCTTTATCTCTTTTCTTTAGGGTTCCAGCCCCCAGTCTCTCCTTCCACATTATTGGATTTAGCTTTTTCTTGGGTTTCATCCCCCATTACTTTTAGTTTTCTTCCTCAAGGTTCCTTCAGGCTTCTTCCCCATTTTGTACATCCATTGTTTATTGTTCCTCTTGGAAGGGTTTGGTGTTTTTTGGTGTTGAGATTTTTTATCACTGTACGGTGATTTGTTCTATATGGAGTTCTAGTTGTCAGCTGTCTTAGTAGTCTTTGGAGGTGCAGTTGATGTCTGTGGATAGGGATCATTGGTCTGCTAACTGGTTTCGTATGTATTTCTTTCCCCTTACGTAGGTGATGGTCGGTTCATTGCATTTTTAAGGTTTCAATGGGTTTTTTGAATCCAATGTTTTTTTGTTTGGTGCTGAGGAGACTAGAGCCTCAGGGTGTGATGCATGTGGAGTTTCTTATCCCATTATTTGTATGCGGCCTCGGTGGCTCGGTGTCTTTAACCTAATAACGACGATGAGATTTGAGTCTCGACCGAGACGATGTTCTCTCTAGTGAGTGTAGCTTGGTATTTTTCAGATGATGTTTTTTCCTGATGAATGGGTATTTGATCTGATGGATGTGTGATAGATGATGGTCATGTGACAAAGATGGTACGTTGATAGGTTATGGTGATGATGTGGTTTGGTGTTTAAAATATGAAGTATTTTTTAATCATTTTATTTCTGGAGCCTTATTTTTATGGGGGTATTTGGTTGTTCGACTACTAATTATCATCAAATAGGCTCTTTAAAAAAAATAAAAATTTATTTTGGAAAGGTATGAAATAATTGAATAAAAATTAAAACTGATACACGAGCACATATAAAGGTTTATAATTTACAAATATTATGAAATATAATCGACCATTCACAACATTTTAATCAATTGGGGTAGAATAAAAAATTGTTGTGTCCTACCTAGTTTCAAATTGTTCTTTTATGAAGAACATGATTTACAATGAAGAAAATGATTCATTGCATTTGTACCATCTCAATATTCCTTGATCTAGATTTTTGTTGTCATCTGATCCTAAATTTCTAATTTGAGGTGGAAGGAATTCCTCTCAATTCCCCCAGGGTTTATGCAGCTAAACTTAGATAATCATCATAATGGTATTTTTATATATGAATTAATACTAGTTAATTTAATTAATTTATATAAAATAGTTTGTTTATTAAAATAAACCCACCTTCCCATGACCTATTTTGTAACATCCCAAGTATGTAAATAATTATGGATTTAAATATCAATGTCTATTTATAAATTAGATAGTTTTTAGAGTCCTAAAATTAGAATAAATCCAATCTTAAGCATTGAATTCTCTAATATTTTTTAAAAGATTGTTTTACCGCCTTTTGATGGAGAACCATTTTTAATTAAATATTTTGACAATTTTATAAACTATTTTTGTCAAAATAAACTTATTATTTAGTATTGGGACATCGAAATTTACTTTGGATAAATTTTTGGTATTTTTCTCACAATGTTCATTTTTTAATAAATAGTGAAAAATACTGCATTTTACTTTAAAACTTCTTTTTCTTCTAATTTAATTATATGGATATATTATCTTTTTAATCGGTTTTAAAGTTTAAATATAATATGTTTTTACCATTTAATCCAATGGTGGTCATTGGTATTAATTTCACTTTGAAATTGGACATAAACAATTGTTAAACTTTTGATGGATATTGTTTCTAAAAAACCCGCTATTTGTTTGGACAACGAGAATTATTTTTAAATTAATTGCTACAATTTCTGTGTTTGGAATTTTGTAAAATGGATTCCATATTTCGAATCTTAAGGTCCATATTATGTAATTAAGATACTTTTGTTCTTGGACATTATGAATAGTAACGACGGTAATTATCTTTAATTATCGTGATTAATTAGTAATTAGGTATTTAAGGGTAATAAAATAATATATTAATAATATAAAATGACCCCATAATATGTCCTAATTCTACTGGTTGTTTCATGGCCGACCATGGGATTCCTTGTGACAAACTTTGGGACCCCATGGAATCACTTTTGGGTGATAGTGACACTTTATCAATTTATGTTTTTTAAAAGGAAAGTATAACCAAAGTATGTATCACCCAAGTAAATAAAATTAATTTTTCCTACATAAAGGATATATTATACAATATATATTCATTTTAAAGACAAAAATATTTCCTACATCATTGTATTTTTTTATAATTTTTAGACATTAAATAAATTAAATCTTTCATGACACCATGATGATGCAGCGATTACCTCATTAATAAACGATTTAAATAAAATGAAAATATAATGTAAACTCTAAGACATAAACATGTCAAATAACTATTGGATGATTGTGTTTTGAACCGTTATCACCTTATCCTCTAATTATATAATTCTGGGACCTTTAAAATCCAAAACTCATTATATAATAAAGTAACATTTCGTGACTTTCCAAGAGTGCCCCTCCTCCCTCTTATAAAAGGCCCCCACCTCTACCACCTTACCCACACCTCTAAATCCATTGGATTGGCCAAGATCTGCTCATTTTATCTCTCCACATCCCTCTCTTCTTTCTAGAAGCCTTAACTTAGGCACAAAGCTCTTCAAGAAACCCTTTTGGTTCAAACCAACAGGAGTTACCTGATTTAAGGGTAATGTCTTCTCTAATGTTCTTTTGTTTTATTTTTCTTCTCCATCCCCCTAAAATATTTTAATTACTTTATTTTGTAACAACAAAAGTATCTTAAATATAATAGGGTGTTTTTATGAGAATTATTCGAGCTACACTTACACAGACCTCCATCTAATGGTTAAAGAACATACTGTTTCTGTGGATGGCGAATTACTGACTCACAAAACGATGATTGTTCAATCTTATTTTAACACCTCTCATGGTGGCCATTAATATGTAACTATATTTATATATGATATATATTATTTTTATGTTTTTCTTATTCTTATTTATTATTCATTTATGGAATACCATTATGGTTTCCATTATGGGTAAACGTGATATCTTCATTTTCGGAAGTGCGAACTACAGCCCCCTCAAAGTGATTTGATTCGTTAATTCCATATGTGGGACATATAAAGGATGGAGTTAATGGTATTACATATTATATCATAATATAATTATGATATACCTTTATATCATTAGTATTTCATTCTATTAAATACAAAATAGAAATGAAAGTAGCGTTCATGTGTACGTACAGCTTACCGTCTCCATGAATGGTGCATTTCATTTCTTACCTCTAAATGTTATGTAATATTATAAATGCATGTATATACAGGATATGTATATATATGATATATATGATATATACATCATGAATATAATTCTTAATATAATGGATATTTTACCACATGAACAACTTGTAATTATAAGATGTTTTTTTGGCTCAAGTTCCAAAGATCGAAAAAATGACCGTTATTAACTTAAATAATTACATAATGTTCATAACATGGTAATAAGTGATATAAAGGGAATAATTAACTTGAAAAAGGTTCTTAAGAAAGTATAAATTAACTCTAATTTATTATTCAGGAGATTAAAGAACAATCGAGTCAATTCGGACACGAGGTATGGGACTTCGTCCCAATATCCTTTCATTGAGGCATATTTTGTTTTATACACAACTTTCTTTTATACGGTGTATAAAACCCTTTTAATTTTACTTTTATTCAAAAGGAATCTTTTAATTCAAGCGTTTTACTAAACAAAAAAAGGGAATGTTTTTTTCTTACGTATGCGACGACCTTGACTTCTCCACCGTCGTGACCATTATTTGAGTTTCGGCTTCCTCTACAAGACATAACTTTTTTTTAAATGAAAAATAAATACCATGTTTTAATTTTCTTTTATTTTGGTATTGAAAATGGTTTTGATAATGGTTTTATTATATCAATGTGTTGTATTGATATCTTGTGATTGAAATGTGGAAAAGTTATGTTTCCTTTTATACATATTTTATGTGATATGATTATGTTATGGTTATTGGGAATTGTTTATGAAGATGGGTGGTTCCGAGATAAACTAAGTGAGGGTGAGCCCGATATATCTCTCCAATGCATTGGGTAACACGAAGGAGTTAAACGCTAGGGTTTCTCGAAAGAGATTTAAGGAATATGTTGTGATGGGTATTCCAAACGTAACCATGAGAGTTACTCCCTACGTAAGAATGTTATGAATGCCTAAAGTTACCTTTATGTCTTATGTTTTCTATGATTTATTCATAAATCTTATGATTTCATGAGGTATGTAAAAGTGCTTATGTTTTATGAGTAAAGTATGATTTCATTAATTCTTATGTATATATGGACTAATTTTTTCATTCCGTACTTTTATATCCCTCACTGAGATTTTTATGCTCATACCATTTTTTTGAAATGATTTTCACAGGTCATGGAAAAGGTACATGATGTGATGATAATGTTGAGGAAGTTTCAAGAAAGAATCCTTGTTTTATTTTAAATATGTCTCCTTTGATGGGAAAAATGAATATTGTCTTTTATGTAACCACCTTGTTGAAATGTGGAATGTAATGCATGATTTATGATCTAACTCTATAAAATTCTAAACCCGAAAAGATCCTCAATGTGTATTCTTGTAACAACTCAAGATTAAGTAATGTTTAAGGATGGGGCCATATAGTTGGTATCAGAGGTCAGTTTAGATAACTTTAGGAGTTATAATTATATTGAATGATTATCCAAAAAAATTTATGGTCAAATTGAAATGATACAGCATTTTAAGATTACCATGTTGCTTCATCTAAGACATGTTTGTTAAGAATGGGTTTCCACAGAGGAAATAGGGAAGTAGTTCTAGGAAGGAATACATAAGTAAATGACCTTCCGAATCAGCATCCTGAGATGGTAGGAATTATAACTGAACAATTTGTTGTAGTAATGGCGCAGTTGACTCAAGCAATAAATGGTGGTTGTATCCATGGATGAGATCAGCCAGATCAACTACAGAGGAACATGTCAGTGGTGGAATATTTCATAATGCAACATCTTGCATAATTCAGAGGATCATCTGACCCTGTGCTAGCTGAATGATGGATTAAAGAACTGGAGAAGATTTTTGAGGTCATGGGGTGTTCAGACAATCAAAAGGTTAGTCTTGTTGTTTACCATTTGGATGGAGAAGAAGATTAGTGGTGGTCAATGGTTAAAAATATCAGGGCCACTGATGAGATTGATGCTCTTGAGTGGGATGAATTCAAAGGTATGTTTCTTGAGAAATATTTTCCTAAGGCTGTTCGACTTAGGATGGAAAAACAATTCTTTTAATTGAGGCAAGAGGATGAATCAGTGGCTGCTTATGAATAAAGGTTCACTCGATTGGCAAGGTATGCTCCAAATTTTATCCAAGACCTTGATAGTAAAATCAATCATTTTTACTCAGATTAAAGCCAAATTATCAAAGGGAATTAGCTTCTAGTGAGTTCAAAAGTTATGAAAAGCTTGTTCGATGTACTGAGAAGGTGGAAATGGAGTTTTCTGATGATCAAGTGTTCTATAACAACCAACAGAAGAAGAGACCGAGGTGGCAGGAGAAAGGGAATAATCCTTCAAAGAGGTCTGATGGTAAGAAAAATATGTTTTCAGTTTGTGTTAAATGTGGTAAATGGCATGCTGGGTAATGTCTTATAAATTCTAGAAAGTGCTACTAATGTGGTAAGATGGGACATAAGGATCATGATTGCACTGAAAAAGATCAGAGTGATGGTAAGACCAAATTTGATTTATATTTAGTGAAATGTTTCAAGTGCAAGGAGATGGGTCATTATACAAACGAGTGTTCAACAAAGAGCTCAAATGATGGGAAGCAGTCAGACTACAAGCAGAAAGGTGTGGTGAAATCCTTTGCAACTACTCATGAGCTTGTGGTAAAAACACACGGGGAAAATGTTGAGGAAAATAGAATTCATAAGAATATTCATATCCTAATTCGTGGAAAGAACCTACTTGAAAACCTTATTGTATTACCTCTATTAGAGTTTGATGTTATCCTGGGTATGGATTTCCTCTCTATTTACTATGCTAAGATTGATTGTAGAGCTAAAGAAGTTTATTTTCAGAAAGGCTTTCAGTTTGTGTACAAGAATGAACCCTTACTATTGAAAACATATCAAGAGGCTGAGAAACTTGTAAAAGATGTAAACGAATGCCACATTGCACATATTGTTGAAAACAAAGGAACCGTTCAGGTTAATGATGTGCCAATGTTAAATGAGTATCCGGATGTTTTTTTCTAAAGAGTTTCCTGGAATAATACCAGATATGGAAGTTTAATTTACTGTTGACCTAGTTCTTGATGCTAAGCCAATTTCAATACCCCCTTATTGAATGGCTCAAATTGAACATTTAGAGCTGAAGGACCAATTGCAAGATTTATTAGAGAAAGGTTTCATTCGACCTAGCACATCACCATGGGGTGATCTTGTCTTATTTGTTAAAAAGTAAGATGGTTCAATGAGAATTTTCATTGATTATAGATCCTTGAATAACATCACTGTTAAGAACAAATATCCTTTGCCTCATATCGATGATTTGTTTGATCATCTCCATGGAGCTCAGTATTTTTCAAAGATTGACCTGAGATCGGGGTACCATCAGTTGAAGGTGAAGGATAAAGATGTTCCGAATATCGCGTTTCGTACAAGATATGGCCATTATAAATTTGTAGTAATGCTTTTTGGGTTGACCAATGCACCTGCTGTATTCATGGACCTTATGAATAGAATTTTCCATGAGTTCTTGGATAAGTTTGTGGTTGTTTTCATTGACATTATTTTGGTGTTCTCTAAAAGTAAATAGGAGCATGAATGTCATTTTAGGGTTATTTTTCAAACCTTAAAAGAAACGAAATTGTATAAGAAATTCAAAAAGTGTGAGTTTTGGTTGCAAAAAAATTTATTTCCTTGGTCACATTGTTTCTAAAGATGGAATAACTGTTTATCCTGCAAAAAACGTTTCTTGAAGTATGGCCAAGACCCTCAAATGTAACTATGATTTTTAATTTTCTTGGTTTGGCAGACTATTACCGAAGGTTTGTTATAAAATTTTCACAGTTATCTAGTCTAATGACTAAGCTAACTCGGAAGGGTGTTAAGTTTATCTGGACAAAATAATGAGATGATTATTTTGAGGAGTTTAAAAGAAGATTGGTGAATGCTCTAGTTTTGGCACTACCTTCTAGTAATGGTGAGTTTGTTATCTAAAGTTATGCTTCATTGAAAGGACTTGGTTGTGTCCTAATGCAGAATGATCAGGTAATTGCTTATGCTTCACATCAGTTGAAAAATAATGAGGTAAATTACCCTACACATGATTTGGAATTATCTTCTGTTGTTTTCGCTTTAAAAATTTGGAGGCATCATCTGTATGGTGTAAAGTGTGAAATATATACTGATCATAAAAGATTAAAGTATACATTCAATCAGAAAGAGTTGAACATGAGACAGAGGATATGGCTATAATTAATCAAGGATTATCATTATTCAATTCATTACCATCTGGGAAAGGAAAATAATGTGGATGATGCTTTGAGTCGAAAAAGTAATTCTTTATTTACCATGTTACGTTTGGAACGTGATCCTTTAGTTAAGGATTTGATGAACCTTGGCATAGATGTTTTTGGGGCAGGAAGGTCTTCTATTTTTTTAGGTATTATTGAAATCTTCTCTATCAGACAGAATTAAGCAAGAATAGAAGCAAGACAGTAAGTTGTAGAAAAAGGTAGATCTCATTCAGAAGGGTAAGTTTCCTGAATTCAAATTGATAATGATTGTGTTTTGAGATTTGGGAAGAGATTTTGTGTGCCTTGTGAATCACAGTTGAATAGAGAGTTGTTATGTGAAGCTCATAGTTCTCTGTTTTCAGTTCATCCAGGTAGAACTAAGATGTATCGAGATCATCAAGAGTATTACTGGTGGGATGGAATGAAAATAGATATTTCTGATTTTACTGTGAAGTGTTTGACATGTCAAAAGGTTAAAGCAAAGTGGCAGTTACCAAAAGGGATGCTTCAGACTTTACCAGTGCTAGAGTGGAAATGGGAGAATATATCCATGGACTTCGTTATGGGGTTGTCGGAGACACCTTGAGGTAATAATGTGATCTAGGTTATTGTTGATCGCTTGACTAAATCTGCTCATTTCCTTGCTATACGAGATAATTTTTCTCTAGATCAACTTTCTCGTTTTTATCTTAAAGAGATAGTCAGGTTACACGATGTTACCCTCTCCATTATATCTGATCGTGATCCCAGGTTTACTTCTAACTTTTGTAGAAGCCTTCAGAAGTCGTTGGGTACTGAATTAAATTTTAGTACAACTTTTCATCCTCAGTCAGATGGGCAGTCAGAACAAACAATTTAGAATTTGGAGGATATTCTATGTGCTTGTTCGATGGATTATCAGGGAAGTTTGGACCAAAATCTTTCTTTGGTTGAGTTTTCTTATATTAATAGTTTTCATTTCAGTATACAGATGGCACCATTTGATGCATTATATGGGAAGCGGTGTCGAAATCCAGATTTTTGGGATGAAGTGGGTGAAAGGAAGCTGATGGGACCAGAATTGGTAGATGAGTTGGTAGAAAAAGTTCCGCAGATATAGAAACACATGAGAATAGCTCAGAGCAGCCAGAAACTTTATGCGAACAATAAGAAGAAGGATCTCTCTTTTGAGGTATGTGATCATGTCTTCCTCAAAGTTTCACCATGGAAAAGTGTGGTGTGATTTGGTAAGAATGGAAAGCTGAGTCCAAGGTTCATTGAACCATATGAAATTCTGGAGAGAGTTGGATCAGTTGCATACCGAGTGGCTTTACCTCTGAGTTTATCTCAGCTACACAACGTTTTTCATGATTCAATGTTAAGGAAGTACATGCCAAATCCATCTCATGTTTTGAGTCCAGAGGTAGTTCAGCTGGAAGAATTATATCTTATAAGGAACAACCATTCCAGATTCTTGACCATAGGGAGCAAGTATTGCGGAATAAGGTGATTCATCAAGTAAGGTTTTTGTGGAAAAACCACATGATTGAAGAGGCCACATTGGAATCTGAAAATGCCATGAGGGATAAATACCCCAACTTATTCGATAAGTAAATAAATTGCGGGGAAAAAACTATCTAAAGGGTGGAAGGATGTAACATCCCAAGTATGTAAATAATTATGGATTTTAATATCTATGTCTATTTATAAATTAGATCGTTTTTACAGGCTTAAAATGAGAATAAATCCAATCTTAAGCATTGAATTCTCTAATATTTTTTAAAAGATTGTTTTACCGCCTCTTGATGGAGAACCCTTTTTAAATCTATATTTTGACAATTTTATAAGCTCTGTTTGTCAAAACAAACTTATTATTTAGTATTGGGACATCAAAATTTACTTTAGATTAATTTTTGGTATTTTTCCGACAATGTTCATTTTTTAATGAATAGTGAAAAATACTGCATTTTACTTCAAAACGGCTTTTTCATATAATTTATTTATATGGATAGATAATATTTTTAATTGGTTTTAAAGTTTAAATACAACATATTTATCTATTTAACCCAATTGTGGTCATTGGGATTAATTTCACTTTGAAATTGGACATAAACAATTGTCAAATTTTTGATAGATATTGTTTCTAAAAAACCCGCTATTTGTTTTGACAACAGGAAATTTTTTTAAATTAATTGATAAATTTTATGTGTTTGGAATTTGGTAAAATGGATTCCATATTTGTAATCATATGGTCCAAATTATGTAATTAAGACACTTTTGTTTTTGGACATTATGAATAGAAACTATGATAATTATCTTTAATTATCGCGATTAATTAGCAATTAGGTAGTTAAGGGTAATAAAATAATATCTTAATAATATAAAATGACCCCAAAATGTGTCTTAATGCTACTGGTTGTGTCATGGAAGACCATGGGATGCCTTGTGAAAAACATTGGGACCCCATGGAATCACTTTTGGGTGATAGTGACACTTTATCATTTTATGTTTTTTAAAAGGAAAGTATAACCAAAGTATGTATCACCCAAGTAAAAAAAATTTAATTTTTTCTACATAAAAGATATATTAGACTATATATATTCATTGGAAAGATAAAAAAATTTCCTATATCATAGTATTTTTTTTACAATTTTTAGACATTAAATAAATTAATTTTTTTATGACACCATGATGATGCAGCGATTACCTCATTAATAAACTATTTAAATAAAATGAAAAGATAATGTAAAATATAAAAATTAAACTTGTCAAATACCTATTGTATGGGTGGGTTTCTAACCCTTATCACCTTATCCTCGAAATATATAATTGTGGGACCTTTAAAATCCGAAACTCATTATATAATAAAGTAATATTTCTTGACTTTCCATGAGTGCCCCTCCTCCCTCTTATAGAAGGCCCCCACCTCTACCACCTTACCCACAAATATAAAGACATTGGTTCGGCCAAGATATTATCATTTTATCTCTCCACATACCTCTCTTCATCCTAGAAGCCTTACCTTAGGCAGAAAGCTCTTCAAGAAACCCTTTTGGTTCAAACCAAGAGGAGTTACCCGATTTAAAGGTAATGTCTTCTCTAATGTTCTTTTGTTTTATTTTTATTCTCCACCCCCCTAAACTTTTTTTATTTCTTTATTTTGTAACAAAACCTGTATCTTAAATATAATATTATGGTTTAATGAGAATGATTCAAGCTACACTTACACACACCTCCATCTAATGGTTAAAGAACAAACTCTTTCAGTGGATAGCGAATTACTGCCTCACAAAACGATGATTGTTCAATCTTCTTTTAACACATTTCATGGTGGAAATTAAGATATTACTCTATTTATATATGATATATATTATGTTTATTTTTTTCTTATGCTTCTTTATTTTTCATTTATGGAATACCTTTATGGTTTCCATTATGGGTAAACAGGATATCTTCATTTTGGGAAGTGCGGACTACCGCCCCCTCAAATTAATTTGATTCGTTAATGCCATATGTGGGACATATAAAAGATGGAGTTAATGGTATTACATAAGATATCATACTATAATTATAATATACCTTTATATCATTAGGATTTCATTCCATTAAATACGAAATAGATATGAAAGTAGCGTTAATACGTACGTACGGCTTACCGTCTCCATGAACGGTGCATTTCATTTCTTACCTCTAAATGTTATGTAATATTATAAATGCATGTATATACTAGATATATATGATATATATGATATATACATCCTGAATATAATTCTGTATATAATGGATATTTTAACACATGAACAACATGTAATTATAAGAAGTTTTTTTGGCTCAAGTACCAATGATCGACAAAATGACCGTTATTAACTTAAATAATTACATAACGTTCATAACAAAGTAATAAGTGATATAAAATGAATAATGAACTTGAAAAAGGTTCTTAAGTAACTAGAAATTAACTCTAGTTTATTATTCATGAGATTAAAGCATGATCGAGTCAAGTCGGACATGAGGTATGGGACTTCGTCTCAATCTCATTTCATTGAGGCATATTTTGTTTTATACACAACTTTCTTTTATAAGGTGTATAATCCACTTTTGCTTTTACTTTTATTCAAAAGGAATCTTTTTATACAAATAATTTTACTAAATGAAAATAGGGAATGTTTTTCTCTTACGTATGCGGCGATAACGACTTCTCCGCCGCCGTGACCATTATTTGAGTTTCGGCTTCCTCTACAAGCCATAACTTTTTTTAAAATGAAAAATAAATACCATGTTTTACTTTTCATTTATTTTTGGTATTGAAAATGGTTTTGACAATGTTTTTATTATATCAATGTGTTTTATTGATATCTTGTGATTGAAATGTGGAAATGTTATGTTTCCTTTATGCATGTTTTATGTGATATGATTATGTTATGGTTCTTGGGCATTGTTTATGAAGATGGGTGCTTCCGTGATAAACTAAGTGTGGGTGAGATCAATATAGCTCTCCAATGCATTGGGTAACGTGAAGGAGTTAAATTCTAAGGTTTCTCTGAATAGAATTAGGGAATATACTGTGATGGGTATTGCAAACGTAACCATGATTGTTACTCCCTACGTAAGAATGTTATTAATGCCTCAAGTTACCTTTATGTATTATGTTTTCTATGAGTTATTCCTAAATATTATGATTTCATGAGGTATGTAAAAGTGCTTATGTTTTATGAGTAATGTATGATTTCATTAATTATTATGTATACATGGATGATTGTTTTCATTCCATACTTTTATATCCCTTACTGAGATTTTTATGCTCATTACATGTTTTTTAAATGTTTTTCACAAGTCAAGGAAAAGGTATATGATGTGATGATAGTGTTGAGGAAGTGTCAAGAAAGAATCCATGTTTTATTTTAAATACGTCTTCTTTGATGGGAAAAATTAATACCATCTTTTATGTATCCACCTTGTTGAAATGTGGAATGTAATTCATGATTTATGATCCAACTCTCTAAAACTCTAAACCAGAAAAGATCCTCAATGTGTATTCTTGTAGAAACTCAAGATTAAGTAATGTTTAAGGCTGGGGCCATATAGTTGGCATCAGAGGTCGGTTTAGATAACATTAGGATTTAGAATTCTATTAAATGATTATCCAAAAATACTTTTTTATGGTCAAATTGAAATGATATAGCATTTAACGATTACCATGTTGCTTCATCAAAGACATGTTTGTTCAGAATGGATTTCCGTAGAGGAAACATGGAAGTAGTGCTAGGAAGGCATACAGAAGGAAATGACCTTCCAAATCAGCATCCTGAGATGGTCAGAATTGGAAGTGAATAGTTTTTTGTAGTAATGGAACAGTTGACTCAAGAGATAAATGGTGGTGGTATCCATGGATAAGATCAGCCAGATCTACCACAGAGGAACATGTCAGTAGTGAACATTTCATGAGGCAACATCCCACATAATTTAGAGGATCATCTGACCATGTGCTAGCTGAAGGATGTATTAAAGCACTGGAGAAGATTTTCGATTTCATGGGGTGTTCAGACAATCAAAATGTTAGTCTTGCTATTTTCCATTTGGAGGGAGAAGCAGATCAGTGGTGGTTGATGGTTAAAAATATCAGGGCCGCTGATGAGATTGATGCTCTTGACTAGGATGAATTCAAAGGTATGTTTCTTGAGAAATATTTTCCTAAGGCTGTTCGACTTAGGATGGAAAAACAATTTGTGTAATTGAGGAAAGAGGACGACTCAGTGGCTGCTTATGAAGAAAGTTTCACTCTTTTGGCAAGGTATGCTCCAATTTTTTTTCGAGACCTTGATAGTAAAATCAATCGTTTTTTACTCAGGATTAAAGCCAAAATATCAAAGGGAATTAGCTTCTAGATAGTTCAAAAGTTATGAAAAGCTTGTTCAATGTGCTGAGAAGGTGGAAATGGAGTTTGATGATTATCAAGTGTTCTATAACAATCAACAGAAGAAGAGACCGAGGTGGTAGGAGAAAGGGATGAATCCTTCAAAGAGGTCTGATGGTAAGAAAACTATGTTTTTAGTTTGTGATAAATGTGGTAAATGGCATGCTGGGGAATGTCATTTGAATTCTGGATACTACTACCGATGTGGTAATATGGGACATAAGGATCATGATTGCACTGAAAAAGATCAGGGTGATGGTAAGACCAAATTTCATTTATAGTTAGTGAAATGTTTCAAGTGCAATGAGATGGGTCATTATGAAAACGAGTGTTCGACAAAGAGCTCAAATGATGGGAAGCAGTAAGACTATAAGCAGAAATGTGTGGTGAAATCCTTTGCAACTAATTCAAAAGATGTTGGGCCATCAAATGAAGAGGTATCATGTACTTTTTTTGTTTTTTTTTTCAGATTTTACCAATGTGCTCTTTGATTCAGGGTCTACACATTCATTCATCTCTAAAAAATTTTCTAGTAAATTGGGAATTTGATCTCAATAAATGACTCCAGAACTTGTGGTAAAAACACCCGGGGAAAATGTTGAGGCAAAAATAATTCATAAGAATATTCCTATCCTTATCTGTGGAAAGAACCTACTTGAAAACCTTATTGTTTTACCTCTAGTATAGTTTGATGTTATCCGGGGTATGGATTGGATCTCTATTTACCATGCTAAGATTTATTGTAGAGATAAAGAAGTTTCTTTTCAGAAAGACTTTCAGTTTGTGTACAAGAATGAACCCTTACTGTTGATAACATATCAAGAGGCTTAGAAACTTGTAAAATATGGAAATAAATGTTACATTGCACATATTGTTGAAAACAAAGGAACCGTTTGGATTAATGATATGCCAGTGGTAAATGAGTATCCTGATGATTTTCCTGACAAGTTTCCTGGAATAATACCAGATTTGGAATTTGAATTTACTATTGACTTAGTTCCTGATGCTAAGCCAATTTCAATACCCCCTTATCGAATGGCTCAAATTGAATTTTTAGAGTTAAAGGACCAATTGCAAGATTTATTAGAGAAAGTTTTCATTCGACCTAGCACATCACCATGGGGTGCTCCTGTCTTATTTGTTAAAAAGAAAGATGGTTCAATGAGACTTTTCATTGATTATAGAGCCTTGAATAACATCACTGTTAAGAACAAATATCCTTTTCCTCATATCGATGATTTGTTTTATCAGCTCTAGGGAGCTCAGTATATTTCAAATATTGACATGAGATTGGGGTACCATCAGTTGATGCTAAAGGAAAAAGATGTTCTGAAGACCGCATTTCCTACGAGATATGACCATTATGAATATTTATTAATGCCTTTTGGGTTAACCAATGCACCTTCTGTATTCATGGACCTTATGAATAGAATTTTCCATGTGTTCTTTGATAGGTTTCTTGTTTTTTTCATTGATTACATTTTGGTGTTTTCTAAAAGTAAAGAGGATCATGAAATTCATTTAAGGGTTATTTTGAAAACCTTAAAATAAAATAAATTGTATGGGAAATTCAGGAAGTGTGAGTTTTGGTTTCAAAGAATTTCTTTCCTTGGTCACATTGTTTCTAAAGATGGAATAACTGTTTATCCTGCAAAAAAAGGTTGTTGAAGAATGGCCAAGACCCTCAAATGTAACTGAGATTCATAATTTTCTTGGTTTGGCAGGCTATTACCGAAGGTTTGTTAGAAAATTTTCACAGTTATCTAGTCTAATGACTAAGATAACTCATAATGGTGTTAAGTTTATCTGGACAAAAGAATGTAATGATTGTTTTCAGGAGTTGAAAAGAAGATTGGCGAATGCTCCAGTTTTGGCACTAACTTCCCGGAATGGTGAGTTTGTTGTCTACAGTGATGCTTCATTGAAAGGATTTGGTTGCGTCCTAATACATAATGATCAGGTAATTGCTTATTCTTCACGTCAGTTGAAAACTAATGAGGTAAATTACCCTACACATGATTTGGAATTAGCTGCTGTTGTTTTTTATTTAAAAATTTAGAGGCATCATTTGTATGGTTTAAAGTGTGAAATATATACTGATGAAAAAAGTTTAAAGTATATATTCAATCATAAATAATTGAACATGAGACAGAGGAGATGTCTAGAATTAATCAAGTATTATGATTGTTAAATTCATTACCATCTGGGAAAAACAAATAAAGTGCATGATGCTTTGAGTCGAAAAAGTAATGCTTCATTAACCATGTTACGTTTGGAATGTGATCCTTTAGTTAAGGATTTAATGAACCTTGGCAAAGAAGTTGTTGGTGTAGGAATTTCTTCTATTTTTATCAGGTATCAGTGAAATCTTCTCTATCAAACAGAATTAAGAAAGCACAGAAGCAAGACAGTAAGTTGTAGAAAAAGGTAGATCTGGTTTAGAAGGGTAAGTTGCCTGAATTCAACATTGATACTGATTGTGTTTTGAGATTTGGGAAGAGATTGTGTGTGCCTTGTGATTCACAGTTGAAGAGAGAGTTTTTATGTGAAGCTCATAGTTCACTGTTTTCAGTTCATCCAGGTAGTACTAAGATGTATGGTGATCTTCGGGAGTATTACTGGTGGGATGGAATGAAAAGAGATATTGCTGATTTTACTGTGAAGTGTTTGACTTGTCAAAAGGTTAAAGAAGAGCGGTAGTTACCGAAAGGGATGCTTCAGACATTACCAGTGCCGGAGTGGAAATGAGAGAATATATCCATGGACATCGTTGTAGGGTTGTCGAAGACACCTTGAGGTAATAATGCGATCTGGGTTATTGTTGATCGCTTGACTAAATATGCTAATTTCCTTGCTATACAAGATACTTTTTCTCTTGATAAACATTCTCATTTGTATCTTAAAGAGATAGTCAGGTTACAGGGAGTTCCACTCTCCATTTTATCTGATCGGGATCCCAGGTTTACTTCTAACTTTTGGAAAGGCCTTAAGAAGTCATTGGGTATTGAATTAAATTTTAGTAAAACTTTTCATCCTCAGTCAGATGGGCAGTCAGAACGAACAATTCATACATTGGAGGACATGCTACATGATTGTTCGATAAATTATCAGGGAAGTTTGGACCAACATCTTTCTTTGGTTGAGTTTTCTAATAATTACAGTTTTCATTCCATTATACAGATGGCACCATTTGAGGAATTATATGGGAAGTGGTGTCGAACTCCAGCTTTTTGGGATGAAGTGGGTGAAAGGAAGTTGATGGGACCAGAATTGGTAGAGGAGTTGGCAGAAAAAGTTCGGCTGATACAGAAACACATGATAATAGCTCATAGTAGGTAGAAAAGTTTTGCGGAAAATAGGAGGAAGGATCTCTCTTTTGAGGTAGGTGATCATGTCTTCCTCAAAGTTTCACCATGGAAAAGTGTGATGTGATTTGGTAAGAAATGAAAGTTGAGTCCAAGGTTCATTGGACCATATGAAATTCTGGAGAGAGTTGGATCAGTTACATACTGAGTGGCTTTACCTCTGAGTTTATCTCAGGTACACAACATTTTTCATTATTCAATGTTAAAGAAGTACATGTCATATCCATCTCATGTTTTGAGTCAAGAGGTAGTTCAGATGGAAGAGAATCTATCTTATGAGGAATAACCGGTACAGATTATTGACAAAAGGGAGCATGTATTGTGGAATAAGGTGATTCATCAAGTAAAGTTTTTGGGGAAAAACCACATGATTGAAGAGGCAACATGAGAATCTGAAAATGCAATGAGGGATAAATACCCCAACTTATTCGATAAGTAAATAAATTGTGGGGACACAATTTTCTAAAGGGGGGAAGGATGTAACATCCATACTAAGTAAAGAATTACGGATTTTAATATCTATATCTATTTATAAATTACATAGTTTTTAGAGGCTTAAAATGAGAATAAATCCAATCTTATGCATTGAATTCTCTAATATTTTGTAAAAGATTGTTTTACCACCTTTTGATGGAGAAACCTTTTTGAATCTATATTTTGACAATTTTATAAGCTCTATTTTTCAAAATAAACTTATTCTTTAGTATTGGGACATTGAAATTTACTTTGGATAAATTTTTGGTATTTTTTTGACAATATTCATTTTTAATGAATAGTGAAAAATACTGCATTTTACTTCAAAACTGTTTTTTCATATAATTTAATTATATAGATATATTATATTATTAATTGGTTTTAAAGGTTAAATATAATATATTTTTACCATTTAATCCAATGGTGGTCATTGGGATAAATTTTCACTTTGAAATTGGACATAAACAATTGTCATACTTTTGATAGATATTGTTTCTAAAACACCCGCTATTTGTTTTGACAACGAGAATTATTTTTAAATTAATTGCTACCATTTTTATGTTTCGAATTTCAAAAAATGGATTCCATATTTTAAATCAGAAGGTCCAAATTATGTAATTAACACACTTTTGTTTTTGGACATTATGAATAGTAACGACGATAATTATCTTTAATTATGTTGATTAATTAGTAATTAGGTAGTTAAGGGAAATAAAATAATATCTTAATAATATAAACTGACCCCAAAATGTGTCCTAATGCTACTGGTTGTGTCATGTCCGACCATGGGATGCCTTGTGACAAACTTTGGGACCCCATGGAATCACTTTTGGGTGATAGTGACACTTTATCATTTTTTAAAGGAAAGTATAACCAAAGTATGTATCACCCATGTAAAACAATTTTAATTTTGTCTACATAAATGAGATATTAGACAATAAATAGTCATTGTAAATATAAAAATATTTCCTACAACATAGTATTTTGTTTTATAATTTTTAGACATTAAATAATTTAAATTTTTTATGACACCATGATGGTGCAACGATTACCTCATTAATAAACGATTTATAAAAAATGAAAAGATAATGTAAAATCTAAGACTTACACTTGTAAAAGTCCTATTGGATGGGTGGGTTTCGAACCCTTATCACTTTATCCTCGAAATATATAATTGTGGGACCTTTAAAATCCGAAACTCATTATATAATAAAGTAACATTTCTTGACATTCCATGTGTGCCCCTCCTCCCTCTTATAAAAGGCCCCACCTCTACCACATTACTCACACCTCTCCAACCATTTTATTAGAAAATATCTGATCATTTTATCTATCCACATCCCTATATTAATCCTACAAGCCTTACCGTAGGTAGAAAGCTCTTCAAGAAACCCTTTTTGTTCAAACCAAGAGGAGTTACCTGATTTAAAGGTAATGTCTTCTCTAATGTTCTTTTGTTTTATTTTGCTTCTCCAACCCCCTAAACTCTATTTATTCCTTTCTTTTGTAACAACACAATTATCTTAAATATACAAGAATGTTTTTATGATATGGATTCGAGCTACACTTTCACACACCTCCATCTAATGGTTAAATAACATAATGTTTATGTGGATGGTGAATTACTGCCTTATGAAATGATGATTGTTCAATCTTCTTTAAACACCTTTCATGGTGGCCATTATGATGTCACTATTTTTATATATGATATATATTATGTTTATGTTTTCCTTATACTTTTTTATTTTTCCTTTATGGAATTCCTTTATGGTTTCCATTATGGTTAAACACGATATCTTCATTTTAGGAAGTGCGGACTACGTCCCCCTCAAAGTGATTTGATTCGTTAATTCATATATGGGATGTATAAAGGATGGAGTTAATGGTATAAAATATTATATCATACTAGAATTATAATATAACTTTATATCATCAGGATTTCATTCCATTAAATACAAAATATAAATGAAAGTAGCATTCATGCGTACGTACGACTTACCGTCTCCATGAACAGTGCATTTCATTTCTTACCTCTAAATGTTATGTAATATTATAAATTCATGTATTTACTGTATATATATGATATATATGATATCTACATCATTAATATAATTCTGGATATAATGGATATTTTAACACATGAACAACTTGTAATTATAAGAAGTTTATTTTTGGCTCAAGTACCAAAGATCGACAAAATGACCGTTATTAACTTAAATAATTACATAATGTTCATAACATGGTAATAAGTGATATAAAAGAATAATGAACTTGAACAAGGTTCTTAATAATGTATAAATTAACTCTAGTTTATTATTCCAGAGATTAAATAACGATCGAGTCAAGTCGGACACGAGGTATGGGACTTCGTCTCAATCTCCTTTCAATGAGGAATATTTTGTTTTATACACAACTTTATTTTATATGGTGTATAGAACCCATTGAATTTTACTTTTATTCAAAAGGAATCTTTTTATATGATTCATTTTACTGAACTAAAAAAGGTAATGATTTTGTCTTACGTATGCGGCGACAATGACTTCTCCGCCACTGTGACCATTATTTGAGTTTCGGCTTCCTCTACAAGCCACAAATTATTTTAAAATGAAAAATAAATACCAAATTTTTATTTTATTTTATTTTGGTATTGAAAATGGTTTTGATAATTTTTTTATTATATCAATGTGTTGTATTTATATCTTGTGATTTAAATGGGTAAATGTTATGTTTCCTTTATGCATGTTGTACGTGATAAGATTATGTTATGGTTCTTGGGCATTGTTTATGAAGAAGGGTGGTTCCGTGATAAACTAAGGGCGGGTGAGCCCGAAATATCTCTCCAATGCATTGGGTAACATGAAGGAATTAAACGCTAAGGCTTCTCCAAAGAGAGTAAGGGAATATACTGCGATGGGTATTCAAAACGTAACCATGAGGGTTAATCCATACATAAGAATGTTATGAATTCCTCAAGTTACCTTTATGTCTTATGTTTTCTATGAATTTTTCATAAATCATATGATTTCATGAGGTATGTAAAAGGGCTTATGTTTTATGAGTAAAGTATGATTTCATTAGTTCTTATGTATACATGGACTAATGTTTTCATTCTGTACATTTATATCCCTTACTGAGATTTTTATGCTCATCCCAGGTTTTTGAAATGTTTTACACAGGTCAAGGAAAAGGTACATGATGTGATGATAGTGTCGAGGAAGTGTCAAGAAAGAATCCATGTTTTATTTTAAATATGTCACCTTTGATGGGAAAAATGAATACTGTCTTTTATGTAACCACATTGTTGAAATATGGAATGTAATGCATGATTTATGATCAAACTCTCTAAAACTCTAAACCTAAAATGATCCTCAATGTGTATTCTTGTAACGACTCAAGATTAAGTAATGTTTAAGGCTGGGGCCTTATATCTTTTATCTAAACAAACTGACCTAATTTAGGTTGTGCCTAGGGTAAACCTCGTGTTCCAGATTCTTCCATGGTATCATATTTCTGATCCAAAATTTCATTTAATATTTATACCAATTTATTAGGGAAACTATGAACACATAATATTAAATAATTTTAATTTTTTATAAAATTATTTTAGGGAACACCTGACCTTGAAATCACATGTTATCTTAGCATCTAGATCTGAAAATATATCTATAAATATTTAAAGTATTAAAACGAAAAAATAGGGTCCCTACATCATTATATCCTACAATATTTTCATCCACAAAATGTAAAAACATGAAAAATTATTTCGATATTAAGACTGTTTCTGGATCTCCCACTCCCAAGAGCTATCCTTCATGCTCCCATTCTACCACAACACATAAACCAAGGGGCTGGTTTATCCACATGGTTTCCTCTTCTATAACTCCTCAAACACCACTAGATGATTTAGAAAAGTGTCTCTATCCTCTATGTGTAGATCTCTCCAATAAATAATGTGCATGAGATCATGGACGTATCTTCTTAGCTATGAAACATGAAAGACATCATGCACCTTCTCCAACTATGGGGTAGGGTTGAGGTAGTAATAAAACTCACCGACCCTCTACAATATCTCAAACAACCTAATAAATGTCTGGGATATCTTGTATCCGCAACCAAATCTATGAAATTATAGTTGTGGGGAGACTCTTAGAAAAACATGGTGTCTCTTATCGAATTCTAAGGGCACATGAAGTCAATCTTCATAATATTTCTGACTACTCTGGGCTATCCACATCCACTCATAGATGACCTGGACCTTCTTTGTCATCAGTTGCACCATCACTGGACCCACAAGAGATGCCTCACCCATCTCTATCCATCATAAGGGTGACCTTCAGGGTATACAATATAGGGCCTTGAATGCTTCCATGTAGATAGTATAGTGGTATCTATTATTGTGTGAATGATCTACAAATGTAAAGTGATCTTCCTAGCTCTGACCAAAGTCTAACACACAATCCCTCAACATATCCTCCGACTCCTAGATAGTATGCTTAGTTTTCCCATCTTTATGGGCGTGAAAAGATGTAATCATCCTCATTTGGGTCTGAAATAAATCTTGTGTGCCTCTCCACAACTGTGACATGAAATACACATCATGGTTAATGAAAATAGTCATTTTCACCCCATAAATAATAAAAACTCTTGTATTTACAATTGGACAAAATCTCCACCAAACATTTCTATTTGATAGCAATGATTTTTTATGACTTTGTATGTTGGTCAAATATCAAATAGATGGTGTCATGGCCCTTCAACATCTGTTGAATCCCTATCATGAATTCCATTGATATTCTATACCATTTCCACTCCGGGATTTCAAGGGAATGCAAAAAACCTACAAGAACCTGGTGCTCATCCTTCACCTACTGATAGGAAAGGCACCGTGAATTGAACTCTGACACACTCTATCTCATACTGGCCCACCAAAAATGCAATTGAATTTCTCTTTATATCTTAACCACAAGGAGATATACAACTAAAGGATAAGTGTGATAATCCCTCATCACTTCCTCATGCATCATCACTAGGCCCATCGTCTGTCCTTGGAAATGGATGACATGATTCTCTCCTTTAGAAACACATTAGGAAAATCTCCTAAGGATATCCAGTCATAAACGACCACATAATTGATTTATCCCAACTGGGACTCTCTCACACTCTAAAATAGAAGAAGATTAAACACCATAAACAGAATAAAAGATTACCCTCATACTCAACCAGGGTCAGCTGTAAAGAATCCAACTGCTTAGAAGCCTCCTACACCATACAAGATTGGGACTTCTTGCTATGGTCATCTTCCTCCATGTTTCCCTTCCCCTAAGTATAGACTATCTCAATGAAATTGTACTATAGAAACTATAACCAATGCCTCTAACTTAGGTTCAATTATCTCAGCATGAAGACATACCTAAGACTTTGAAGGTCTGAGTAAACCACAATGTGCTCCCCAAGAAAATAGTTCCTCCACATCCTTAGAGAGAAGACTATCACTGTCTGCTATTATTTATGAGTCATATAGTTCAGATCATGGGGTCTCAACTTCCTCGACCCATATGTGATAACTACATGTCTCTTTATCAACACATAGTCATTCCCAGCATCTTAGGCATATCAATACACTATGTACTCCATGCCATACTCTAGTAGTCTCAAAACAGAAGTGCTCATCATCCTTATCCTCTACTCCCCAAAGGACCTCTAGAACTACCCAGTCTATGTAAATGGATTCCCTTTCCACATCAGTCTGTTCAAAGGGGTTGAAATCCTAGAGAAGACATCCACAAACTTCTAGTAGTACCCATCCAATCTAATAAAACTCAACACTTATGATACGCTCTTGGGTGGTTCTCATGCAGTCACTATATCGATCTTCTCCAGGTCTATAGATAATCCATGCTTTGAAATGACATTCCCCAAAAAGTGATCCTCATGTATCAAGAACTGGAATGTTGAGAGCTTACCATACATCTGCTACTCCAAAAGTATGTCTGTAACCATCATCAAGTGCTCTACACGACCCTCCTCTAACATAGAGTGTACAAGTTTGTGATTTAAGAAGACAAAAAAAACCGATGTATGGATGGAATATCATGTTCATCAAATCCATAAGCATAGTAGAGAATTCTCTGCACTAAAATGAATCACTAAGAACTCACTATGCATGTAGTGATAATAGAATGCCATATTCGGAATATAAGCCTTGTGAACTCTCAATTGGTCATATCCATACCTGATATTGATCTTCGAGAACCATATCGTTACTCATAAATGATCTATGTGTTTTTGAGTCCTCATCAATGGGTAATTTTTATTTATCATTTCCAAATTAATGTAAAAATAATCCATGCAAAGACTTAATCTCTCATCCTTGTTTTTCATGAACAACACTGGAGCTTCCCTAGGGGACACCCTGGGTCTGATAAAAACCTTCTCTCAAAGTTCCTACGACTGTAAATGCATCTCTTGGAGCTTGGTAGGGTCTATATAATAAAACACCTAATATATCATTGTAGTCTTGGGATGGAAGTAGATAAAAAAATCCATCTCCTTCCATAAAGGTAGTTCTGGAATGTCCTCAGGGGAGATGTCTATAAAATCCTATACGAATGAAGGAATACAGATGCATAAAGAGCCTACTACACTTAGGGATACACCATCCAACTAATTGGTGATTGTTTTTAGGCTCCTTCTTGCAAAACCCACTCATCCCGCCATGAGATATCTGTCACCCACAAAAGAGAATCTTGTCCCATAAATGTGAAGAGATCTGATATGTTTGTGGTGATTGTCAGTCTAGGATCTAAACATGGAAAACCAATACATACCCAAGATTAAATCATACTGATCCATAATGATGACAAAAAGGTCGCATGAAAACCTCTCTTCATAAAGTTATATCTCACACTATTATAAGATAAAATATATAGAAGAATCATTCCCCATTAGAACCTCATGATAAATCTGTTTGGATAAATCATTAACTAGGAGCTCTAGATCTCACACCAAGAGTAAAGAGATGAAGGAATGGATCACACAAGTGTCTAATAATCCATAATAAAGAGAATAATTAACACATATCATACCTCTAATCATATCTAGTGTTGTAGGATCTTAAGCCTCTATACCCTATAGTTATCTGTGGCCTTGAATTCCATCTCTTAGATCTTGATGTGGGACACCTGGGGGTGGTGGTGGTGGAAGTATATCATAGCATCATCCACCACCGACAACCCAATGTCTTTGTGCTCTACCTTACCCTCTTCTAACTCCACCTCTGTGGAGTCCACCCTTACCTCTCCTGGGAGATCCCTAATCATGGTGTTTACTCGTCTGTGGTGGTCCATCCACTATCATCCTATGATCATCAGCCCATCTGGTGGGGCATTCATGAACCATGTGACCTTTCCCATCACAATAATAACACCACCCCTCTCTGAGATTCCTTGATTGTCTATATTGTTCGTGACTATGCACTAGAGCCTGATACTGAGAAGATGTTTTGCACTAACATCCTATCGAATGACGTTTTCTAGATGTTGAATATGAATCAGACTTGTGATAACCACTTCTAGCTACATCTTCCTATCATCCCTATAACATGAATCTCTCTATCACCAGTGCTCTCTCCAACACCTTGACATAGGTGGGTATGCACAAGGGTACAACACTTGCATGAATATCTTAGTGGAGTCCCTTCTCAAAATCCTATGATTAGAAGTAGCCATCCCAAATCATGTCAAGGGAGTGATACATAAGGTCATTTAACCTTTTCATGTACTTATCCACTATCATCCCTCACTATTGTAGCTCCAAAATATTTTAAATTTAAACCGAGTGAAAGCATGAGAGGTGTACTCTTCATGGAAAAACTGCTAGAAGTTGGGCCATGAGTGTGTTGCATCATCATGAATCTATGTAACTAGAATATACCAAATCCTAAATACACCATGGGAAATTCTATCTACTTGTACAACCACCTGATCTATTAGTTTTCATATAAGTCTAACAACAAAGGCCAATGACTCTAGAGAATCCTCCACTGCTTGTGGATCTGGCTCACTGAGGAACCTTAGTGGCCTCCGGCACTAGAACTCGCAGAGTAATCTATGCTCACACACATCCTTAGACTTCTAATACGGTATTACCTATAGTTCTATAGGTGGGTGTATTAAAACCAATTCACCCAAAGGAATGATCTTATGGGATAGACCCCGAACTGAAGCCTCATCACTAATCAAATCATCTTCATATTTTAAAACTACTATCCTGGCTGGTTGGCATCACAAAGGCATCCTAAAATTTTAATCAAAACATTCCATAGTCTGATGAGAATATATATACAATAGATATCTTACTCAAGAAGGAATGTAAAATACTCAATCCTATATTATGCATTTACCATTGATCCCTACCACCAATGTCTCACTATAAAAATTCAACAAACATGTATTCAAGGTCCTACTAATTAGATACATCAGCTACCACACCAACATTGGGTGCTTTGGCCTGAGATCCACACTCATTACACTTTAACACTGCTTCCCTAAATCTAAACCATATCTTCATATGGGGACTAATCCAAACACTATCCCAAGGATCAAAAAAATCTCTAATACTAATCTATGATGAATTGACCCAATGGGGATCAATATAAAACTCACCTATGCCCACCTCCATAGGCCAGGGGCCGGAAAAAATCCCTAAAAGGCATAATTAACATGGGATGCCTTTACCTAATATAATTTTAGGAACACAAAATAACATATCAATGAAAAAGTGAAGAGGAATAATAATAATAATATTTAATATATAGAGAATAAGCATGCATTTGAAACCCACTAGTGTGTTCAAGAGTACGAAAATGTGAACTAAAAGTAAAAGGAAAAAATATAATCCCATCAATAATGTCCCAGCCTAAAAAACTAAAAAGTAAAATACTAAGAGGGCTTAACTCCCTATCTCCAATATCCAAACACATTATGTGGTCCAATGCACCAGGTATCCCAAAGCTCCTCAGTAATCACCTCCGACCTATCTGTCATCTTCATAAGACACGACACATGTGGGAAAAACCCATATATGGTTGAGTATATACATACCTAGTAGGATTCCCCAATATTTTGGGGGAGGTAGGAAGATACCTGATAATAATAGATAGTAGAAAAATTAACCCAAATAAAGAGAGTACAAAATCCAATAATATGGATATATATATATATGCCCAATCCAAAGAATCCAAAATGGGATAGAAAGGGGATCTCCATATCACACCCCTGCCTAGGAAAAGAGTTCCAAAAATTCCCAAAGTCCATCAATAATGACCATCATCTCGTGCATCTATCTGAAGAAACATTCAATTCAAGCCACACCTTACCACTTATCCACATAGTCGTGGGGAACATTATATCGGTAGAGGACCCATGTCCCACCACAACAGGAGGTTTCAACTCATCATATATCTAGAGAACCCATACCATATCTCGGAAGAAGGGTGCCACTCAAGTAATCGGTAGAGGACCCATGCCCAAACCTACTGAGGGTTTCAATCTAATGGATGGTAGAGGACCGATTCCCAACCTAGTAGGAGGGTACCACTATAATAGTTGAGAACCCATACCCAAATATCATAGGTGGGTGCCACTCAAATAAAATATAGAGGACCCATGACATACCTAGTAGAAGGATGTCAATCATGTAGTAGAGGATCCATGCCAAATCTAGTTGGAGGGTCCCACTCTAGCAATAAAGGACCCATGCCCTGGCTCCACATGATGGTTCCACTTAGTGGATAGGCAGATGACCCATGCCCTACCCAATAGTAGGATTCCACTCTGAGAGTAGATATAGTACCCATTCCTTATCTCATATGAGGGTTCTACTTTATAGATAGGTAGAGGACCCAAGTCCTATCCTAGTATGAGGGTGTCACTCTAGTATCTGTTGATCCTACCTAATAAATTACATCATCAACCATAGACCACAGAAGTGTCACACTCAGAAAATTTCACATCATATATCAAAAGACACTTTGATGGCCACTATAGAATTATATATAAAAAACTCATGATATGATACTCACGGGCCAACAACCGAGTCCAAAAAAAGGAGACACAAGAGGTTGCAGTTTCCTCAATAGGAAAGAATGCGTAAACAGTGTGTAAGGGGACCCACACGACATGTGTTCCCACTTATCTACATAGATGTGTCTATGATGTTACAAAAAATATTTCTTGTGTATAACTTCATGGAAATCAGGTGGAATATACAACATGCCTCAACCACTCGGTGACCTGCCCATGCACCTAGTCGTGTATGTGTAATTCTACCAGTGTCTGTGTAATTAGGTAACAAAGGTTTTCTTGGAAATTTTCTCTATCATGGGGTACTTCCCATGTTTTCTACCACATGTATTATCAAACTGGAAAGGGGTATATGGTGTGTGTTCTAGCCACATGAAGTGTTATCCTTATCTTTTTCAAAACCCTTGTGTCGAATCCATAGGGGAACTACACAACGTGTGTTCATTAAACTACAAGGTGTGTAGTGAGGAATTTCATAGAAAACCATATCTGATTCTCATGTTTCATGTCTAGCCTCTAATTATTCATATGACACCTTCAAGCCTCACAAAATAAAAGGGGACCCCTCTATTTGTCATTTCCAACCATCCGGTGGCCAGAATTTTGATTCCAAATTTACCCGTACGAACCAAAATGCATGCTACCTCCCACCATCGCTCATTGTTCTCCCACTGCATCACCAGATTAAATATCCATGGTGGAATCACCCATACCCTAAAATTAAACAAAAATCATCCATGAGTCTTCATTCCATTCACAGCATGTGAATCCACCATGATTCTGGGGGTCTAATAGGGCCCAGTCGCAATTGACAATGTCAAACTGAGACCCCATGGGCTATTCAATGAAGAATGAAAACAATCATTGGAAGAAAAGAACCAAAAAAATGTGAATGATAATTATTCAAGAGTTATTGGATAATGAACATAATCAGGGATATTGAGGGTGAGAAACAATTTAATAAAAAAATTAAATCTAGTACACAAGCACATATAAAGGCTTGTAATTGATACTGATCAAGAAATATAATCGATCATGCTCAACAGTTTAATCAATTGGGGAAGAACCGAAAAATTGATGACTCCTACCTAGTTATGGATCATAATTTCATGAATAACATGATTTTTAATGATGAAGAAGAGTCATTTCATTTGCAACATTTTGATCTACCTTGTTCTGGAGTCTCATCGTCATTTGATTCTGATTTTCCAATGAGTGGCTGAAAGAAACCCTCTCAATTATCCTAGGGTTTATGAGTATAAAAGTAGAGAATTTTCATAAAGGTATATTTATATATGAATTAAGTCTAGTTTATTTAATTAAATAAATAAATTTATTTATTTATTATACAAAATTCACACACCCATGAACGGTTTTATCTAAACTCCTCGTACTTACATATTTTATGTCCTGCCTAGGGTAAAACTCACAGTATAGACTAAACCATGGTCTCAGAATTTAGATTTTAAATTTCATTTAATATTTATCCCAATTCCATTAATAAACTATGAATATGTAAAACAAAATATATTTAATATTTATATAAAATTAACTCTAGGCACATTGGGCCTTAGTATCACATGTCGTCTCAGCACCTTTCTCTGAAAATATATCTAGATATATTTCAATGTATCACAAGGAAAACATTGAGTCTCTACACCATATATTCTAAAATAATAGAATTATTGGGGGGACAAAAATATTTGGATGAATAAAAAATAATGGTGTAGCACCATTTTGTTAACTAAAATTATCAAGGTAGGAAGAAAAGGTATAAAATTTGATTTTGGATAGAATCAACACAAACAATCTATTCAAACCAACAAGGAAATGTTCATTAGTTACATTGGGATCATAATGAGAATGCATATTCCAATTGATATAGATGCAAGGAAAAAATTCGTGTCTTTATTTAACACACCCGTATGAGATGATATTAAGTGAATATTATGATATACATTTTCCATTTTATTAAAATAATAGTGAAATACTGATTTTAATTACATTATCCCTTGTAGATATTATTTATTTTAGATTATTTTGATAAGAAATATTTCCTAATGATCTATATAATATATTATAGTGGATTTCAAATGCTTCTTACAAATTATCATCTAAGAAATTTTTAGGCAAAAGTGAACCCCCACCAACCAATTACATATGCACACATTATAAACAAGGAAACATAGAAATATTTCTTTAGTCACAACAATGCATAATCTTTTCAGGTTCATTATAATCAATAATAATTCATTTAATTTTTATTTTATTTTATCTACTTTTAATTAAAAAAAATATCACTAAAACAACGAAGGAGGGCTAAAAATAACCAAGTTTCATCAAAACCCATATACCCCTACTATAAAGAAAAAATATGGTATGCTTCACTTGAGGTGAAAATAGTATGTGTTTTAAATCTACCATAAAAATTTTATGTTATATGAAACAACATAAATTACTTTATTTATATGGACATTGATGAATAAAAATTTGGATCCACTTCTATCCCACATCATGTTCTATGGAAGAGTCCCATGTAAATAGAGGGAAAACTAATTAATGAAAACATACAAGAAGTATAAGAATCATGTGATGGTATTCAATAATAGTAATTTAGTTTGATTTATAACAATATTATATAAAAAATTTATTTATGTCTGTATGTTGTTTGTAAAGATAAAACATAAGAATCAACTTCAATTGTACTTGAAGGAAAACTACATTTAGTAGCATTGGAACATCCAGAACAATATGTACACATTAGGGGTATATGTTTTGGAGTCTCACCTAGACCATATTTCAAGAAGAAAAAGATGTAAGGATATACATATGAGATGATGAAAACTATACAGGTTCATATAGATGATTTGAAACATATTATTTTCTAGTTTGTTATGGGGGACCAAGATATGTGAAAGAATCAAATTAAACTAATACTAGAACAATTATTAGTACATGAAGAGAAAAATGCCCCCCACTATTTTTTTGGCTATCCATTACCATTAACATACTTTTTAACCGATGGTAATCAATTTTTTCATTAATATTTCTCCAAAATGTAAATAAAAACCTTCCGATGACTTTATATTACTAAAATTTTATATGGTGAAGTTATATGTGATTTATATCTATCAAAATCCACACAACACCTTTTTGTGAGGGGTATAATGTGTAATATCCAGAGGGATGTGCTACATAATAAACTACTCCCAAAATATCACATGAGAGTGGGGATTAAACAAGATCATGATCTGAGTACAAGGTTTCTTATTCCACTTGATGATCTGGATATTAACACTATCGATAATGCTATACTAACTTTCATATCATGACTATATAATATCTCAATGATAATTGAGGTGTTTCCTTAACCATTTTTTTCAAATAAAAAACTATTTATTGTTTATGAATAATGGTCTAAAATGAGGTATGGTATTACAAATGGATAAAATGAAGGGGAAATAGAATGTTGGATCAAGTCAATCTAGTGAATAAACCAAAAAATTAAAAGGACCTATAGAGAGTACCTTCACCCCAGCAGTTTCACTACCACATATGTAACACCCCAAGATTTCATAGTGTGTTATTTCTTCAAAATAATTCAATGACTTGCACTACACGCAACACTGAGTTCAATTGCACCATGAATTACCAAAAAAAATCCATTAAAAGAGGTCATGAATAGTATTAACTAAATTTTAAACTTTATATAATCCTTATAATTTTAGAATCCATATTATGAGTTTCTTAGTCATAATGAAAGAACAGATTCATTTTCAGTATTTCACTTTTATCAACTTTTGATAGTGAATCCTTTTTTAAATACAATATTTTAAACTTTTTGACTAAATGGAGACATCAAAAAATTTAAAATGAAACATCCCAAGCTTCCACGGTATGCTTTCCTTTGAATAAAACAGTAGCGTGTGTTGTACGCAACTTCGAGTTTTAACACACACCACAACCGATCAAACTAGCCGTTATGAATAGTAATACCTAAATTTTGAAATTATATATATTTTATATTTTGAAATGGACTTCATTTTTGGATTCGGAATATCGAATTTAGCCTAAGGTGAAATTTTGGTACTTTTCGGATAACTTTCATATTTTGATGAATAGTGAAAATTACTAAATTTTAATTAAAAACAACTTTTTTAATAAAAATAATTAATAGTGATAAATTATGAATTTGAGTGGTTTTAAAGTATATTTATAATATATTTTTACCATTTAATTTAATTTTGTTCATTGGACATAATTTTACAATTAAATCGAACATAAACAAGTGTCAATCTTTTGATAGTTATTATCTCTTAAAAACACGCTTTTTGTTTTGACAGCGGGAATTAATTTTAAATTAATTTCTGCCACTTCTGTGTTTTGAATTTAGAAAAATGGATTCCATATTTGGAATCAGGATTTTCAAATTATGTAAATAGGTAACTTTTATTTTTAGACATTTTGAATAATTACCGCGGTAAATATTTTATTTACCATGGTTAAGGGTAAATCCGGTAAACAAGGGTTAAAAAAATAATATTATAATAATACTAAATTACCCTAAAACGTGTCTAAACCCTATTGGTTGATACATGGTCGACCATGGGCATCTTTGGGTTGATTTTGGGACCCCATGGATCCACTTGTAAGTGATAATGACACTTTATTTTAATTAAGTCAAAATGAATACAAAAATGACACAAGCATATATGTTTTAGAAAAACAATTGTTACATAGGGTTATATAAGTTGGATTTTAGATTATAAATATTCATTAGAAATCTAAAAAGATTTCCTACATAATGATATTTTATTTATAATTTTTAGACATTAAATAATTTATTTTCGTTATGACACAATGATGATGCAGTAATTACTATAATAGTGAAAAATTAAAATAATTGATATTATAAATACCCAAAAAAATATAATATGAAACTTTTAATGAATTAAACTAATTTTCTAGGATAATATGATATATTAGGATTGATTTAATGTAATTTTTTAGAAGTAATCAATCTGTTATGAGTTTCACAAAAATCAACTATTGAATAGTGTCAAAATTGACATAAAAGAGTTCTTAAAACAAGTATTATATTATTAATTGATATTAAATTCCTAAAAATCTAAGGTTCGGCCAAGAGACTTATATCATGATAGGTTCATCATTAATGGACCACTTGGGGGTCGCTTGGATGTATATAGTAAGCTTATTAACCTTATTATATAAAAATACAAAGAGACATTGTAAAAGTGAAACTAATTAACTTAGAGTTAATACTTAAAGATAAGGTTAATATAAGTACCCAAACCTGTCTAAATTCTATTGGTTGAGTGGTTTTCGACCTATCCCCACCTTAGCCTTTGAATAGTAAACTTTGGAGCCATTTGAAACCGAATATGAATTTATTATAAATTAATATTTCTAGCTTTTCCAAAGGTGCCCCTCACCCCTCTTATAAAATTGCACTCCTCCTTCTCATTTCTTCACACCTTCAAAGCCTTTTGGTTCGGCCAAACTCTGCCCAAATACTCTCCCAACATCCCTCACTACAACCTAGAGGCCTTAGTTTGATCAGAAAGCCAACCTAAGGAGCCCTTTTGATCAGATCAAAAGGAAGAACCCGAAGAAGAGGTAATGATTTCACCACCCTTTTCCAAGTTCATTTCTTCTTCCACTTCTTCTTCCTTTGTTGTTACCATTATAAAATAATAACTCCAGTATCTCACATATACTGTGATGTTATTATAAATATGGTACAACCATATTCAGTATTCTATCCACCCTTTGAATAACATGTCACCATACGTGCGTACGTACGGCTTACCGTCTCCTCGTCGTGGTGTAATTGTTATTCAATATATTATTATTTGGATGGGTATAATAATGATGTGTAACTCATTTAAATAATAAATATAACATGTTAATGATTCTGTATATATGATATACCATCCATTTATATATTATTTTAATATCAAAAGAATGATATTGTCGCTCGTGCGTACGTGCGGACTACCGTCTCCACGAACGCAATGAGATTCATCCTCCATCGTATCCATTCAAGTATAATTATCATTTGATGATTTAAAAATGATGTTTAAGGACTTGATACCATTCTAGATTTGAATAATATACAACCTATCCTTTACAAACATGTCTTACGTAACAAAACATATAAAAGAAAACAAGTACGTTAACACCCGAAACAACGATAATACTAAGATATTATTATCAAATCAATATTAAAAGATCATATATGATATCATATTAATATATATGATTCTTGTATAATTTAATAACAATTATTTCACCATTATACAGGAGGTTAACCTACCCCAACCAAGGAAAAGTACAAGGTAAGGGTTATTTCACAATCTCTTCATTATCCGAGGTTGTTTATACGTAATAATCTATTGGGATCTCGTTATCATCCACATCCATGTTTCTTCAAAATGTATTTCAAAACATTTTTAATATTTAAAAGAATATGGGTTAAAGTCATTTATACCCTTGTTTGACTTTTTATAAGAGGTTTATAAAGGAATCTTTCCGTCGTTTTCCAAACAAGGTGCTTTTTAACCTTTTCGACAGAATTAAGATAAGAATGTTTTTTTTAACTTATACGGCGGGTGCGGTTATTTTCCGCAGTTATAAAATCGTCAAAGCATCCCTTACAAGATTATAAGAATATTTTCAAGAAAATCTTTTATTTTATATGACTCTTAAATGATTTCAAAAATAGAAAGAGATATTTCTCTAAAAAGTGTTTTGATTTCATCTATGTCAACATCCTTCGACGGATTTTACGCTTATTTGAAGTTGATTTATTATGATACAAAACTTCTATATTGTATTGAAGGTTTTGTGATATGTTTGACTGTGGATGTGCTATTTTTATACCATTCATAGTTTATGGTGAAATTATTGACATTTCGTATGCTAGTTTTAATACGAATGTTTATGTTATGTTTAAACCTTTTCATATGGGAATGCATTGGACTTAATATGTGACGGGTGGAGCCCGCTATAGCTCCTCGATGCATCGGTAGGTCTCATGAGACAAACTAGTGTCTTGGTACAAGGCCTTGAAAAAATCTTATTTGTACTCTTGGCACGAGGCCTTGGCTATGTGGTTATGATAGTCTGGCATTATGCATTCCAACATTATGAAAGTGGTTATTGATTTTGCATGTGATTATTCGATTAGTAGAATATCCATGTGAACAAGTAAATGGCATTATTTCATTTTACTTTTGCCATACTATGTTGAAGTTCAAGTTTAAAAGGCTTTTGTTTTAGTAATTCATTGCCTTAAATGTTTATTCTTATTTTTGAATGTTCCGATATGTTGTTATCCTTACTGGGCATTTGAGCTCACCCCTTTTCTATGTTTTATTTTTCCAGGATGTGAAGAAGTAAGTTATGAATGACCTGCAGGGATATTATGAGGGGATAATAGTGTGGATTGTGGAAACATTATGTTGTTGTATTAGTTTTCCATTTTATGATGTAATGTAAAACTTATAAATATATCTAGTGTTTCCAAGGCTACTAAACCAATCGGTCTTTCGAGATTTGATCTTTCTTGTGATCATGCCAATGTTATGTAATTAATGCACCGACTCTGGGTAACTGGGGTCGGGGCGTTACAGTTGGTATCAGAGGAAGTTTAGTACAAACCTTGGAATCTAGATGTAGATAAACTCTGATTAGAGCACGTAGACCTAAGATGAACTTTGAGGATTAGTATAGAAGAACTTCCTAGAATTTCGGTATTGTAGAGATTTTGTGAGTTTTCCGAGCAATACATCCCTGTCTGGATACGAGCAGGTAGAGGCGGCTCTGGCACAGATGTACCTAGGGGTAAAACCTGAAAACACCGCTTTGAGCTAGACTCGAACGGGAACTGGTGCACAACAACGGGCCTTGCTGCACTCTTGGTTACGACACTCCCGGGGGATATGCTTAGGATAACTCTCATTTTCTTTACAAATCATTATGAAGGTTTTATGAGTATATACTTCCTCAAAGAAAACATTTTTATGATTCTGGATTATATCCATAAATAGTTCAATTTATGTTAAGTGTTTTATAAGTATGAGATTATGTATTTTGATTCATAAACTGATCTAGTTTATGCCATTGTTTAGAAATGGCGCCCAGTAGAAGGAATGAGAACTCCAGAAATACACATGATTCAAAGAGAAGGAAGGATCATATCTTTCATGGTCTTAAGCTAGAATTTATAAGAGAAATAGTCTCCCATGTATTATCATCATATGAAGAAATAATATCATGTGTTGATAAGATAAGTAAAGAGTTTACTGAGTCCTATGGCTTTGAAGGGAAGCAAGAGAAGAAAAGGATGGAAGAGAGAAAGATGGATAAAGGGAAGAGGGAAAAGAATAATTTTCCCATATGTGGTAACTGTGGAAAGAAACACCCTGGAACTTGCCTGAAAGGAATGAGAGTTTGTTATAAGTGTGGAGGAAAAGGGCACAAAGTACGTGACTGCAAGGGTAAGAAAATGGTTTCAAATGTACAATGCTTTATTTGCAAGGAGTTTGGACACTACGTGAACCTATGTCCCAGTCATCAGACTATGCCGCAAATGATGCTATTGGATAATAATCAAGTTATGATACTACCACAGATGAAGATGATTGATTAGAGTTCTTATGTTGATTATGTCAATTGAGTGTTGTATCAACAATGTACTTGTTATAATAATTATGGAGTATATAAGGATTGTACTGCAGTACTATTTCATTAAGGACTTGAGATTATGAGGAACAAAGAAAAGTGACTCAATAGCAGGATAAATTTTTGGAAAATATATGGTTGAGAGAATGATAAACCATAATATAGTTCTGATACCGAAGTAGTGATTTTGGAATAATACATGATTGTTTTGGATAAATTATATTGGATATTCTTGACTACATTCGAACTGATTAATGATTTGTATATTCCATCATTTTTGGGGTTTAAAACATTTTTGGATTAATGAAGTATATCCAGCTTTCTATATGGAATAAGGGAGCATGAATGTAATCAATAAGGAATATGGTAATTCAGGATGTTTTAGTGTATTAAAAGAATACATGATGAAGGTATTCATATGCTATTACAGGGTAAAAAGGTTCTACATTATGTTTACCTTACATATAAATGTTGGACTGTGAGTTTGGATAGAAGTATTTTGGATAGTTCTAGTTTTGATTATTTTGGATTTCCATTAAAGGACAACCCGGAGGTCGGGCGGCAACCCGTCGCGTCCAGCAAGGCTGCGAGACATGAACACGCAACCGAAGGGCGACAAGGGTGTATCACCTACCACTGGCCCATGAGATGTCCTGGATTAAATAATGTAGTTTTTATTAAAATATCTTTTAGATGAATTATAAATTCGTTTATTTTGGAACCCTATACGAATAGTGTAAATAGAATTTTTTTTACATTCTATTATCTTTTAGAGTGATAGATGAGTTTGTGGTTAAAATTTATTAATAGATAAAACTCTAATTATAAAGTAAGTATATATCCTTATGATCTTAGCTAATCTCATAAATAAATTCCTCAACATTAAGAAAAGCAACTTAGAACAAAATTTTTTTCCTAGATGGTACCTTAAATCATCACTAATTCATGGTTTTGGGATTGTTGGCCTTTTCATAGCCATGTTCTCTACCACTCTCCATCAGATAATTGATGGTTAGATTTCTCTTCCATATCCATATTTTCCTACATGGAACCCTAGTATGTGTTATTTTCAGTAATCTTCATACTTTCCACTCTTTATTTTAAATAGAGGCCTCGTTAATTCATTTTTCGATGTGGGATTTCAACTAAGATATTTTGAAACATCAAAAATGTGTTATCCTAATACCCTATGTTTTGTTGAACCGATGTTATTTCAAATCATCATAGATTGATGAGTTTAAGGACCTTAATTTTATACATGTTTGTGATTGATGACTGCAATCACTACCTATAAATATTTACGTTTTCCTCTAATTATATGTCTCTAATTGCCACCAATGTTCTCCTAATCAAGATCATAATTTGGTGGTGACCCTTTCATTTCTCTTTTCCTCATATTAAGACTAAATTTTAGTAACCCAATTTCCGATGTGGGTTTTCCCACAAATATATTTTCTATTTTCAACCTTTTATTTTTGAAGAACAATTTCAAATTGCGAGGACACAATTTATTGAAGGAGGGGAGAATGTAACACCCCAAGATTTCATAGTGTGTTATTTCTTCAAAATAATTCAATAACTTGCACTACACGCAACACTGAGTTCAATTGCACCATGACTTACCAAAAAAAAATCCATTAAAAGAGGTCATGAATAGTATTAACTAAATTTTAAACTTTATATAATCCTTATAATTTTAGAATCCATATTATGAGTTTCTTAGTCATAATGCAAGAACAGATTCATTTTTGGTATTGCACTTTTATCAACTTTTGATAGTGAATCCTTTTTTAAATACAATATTTTAAACTTTTTGACTAAATGGAGACATCAAAAAATTTAAAATGAAACATCCCAAGCATCCACGGTACGCTTTCCTTTGAATAAAACAGTAGCGTGTGTTGTACGCAACTTCGAGTTTTAACACACACCACAACCGATCAAACTAGCCGTTATGAATAGTAATACCTAAATTTTGAAATTATATATATTTTATATTTTGAAATGGACTTCATTTTTGGATTCGGAATATCGAATTTATCCTAAGGTGAAATTTTGGTACTTTTCGGATAACTTTCATATTTTGATGAATAGTGAAAATTACTAAATTTTAATTAAAAACAACTTTTTTAATCAAAATAATTAATAGTGATAAATTATGAATTTGAGTGGTTTTAAAGTATATTTAGAATATATTTTTACCATTTAATATAATTTTGTTCATTGGACATAATTTTACAATTAAACCGAACATAAACAAGTGTCAATCTTTTGATAGTTATTATCTCTTAAAAACACGCTTTTTGTTTTGACAGCGGGAATTAATTTTAAATTAATTTCTGCCACTTCTGTGTTTTGAATTTAGAAAAATGGATTCCATATTTTGAATCAGGATGTTCAAATTATGTAAATAGGTAAATTTTATTTTTAGACATTTTGAATAATTACCGCGGTAAATATTTTATTTACCATGGTTAAGGGTAAATCCGGTAAATAAGGGTTAAAAAAATAATATTATAATAATACTAAATTACCCTAAAACGTGTCTAAACCCTATTGGTTGATACATGGTCTACCATGGGCATCTTTGGGTCGATTTTGGGACCCCATGGATCCACTTGTAAGTGATAATGACACTTTATTTTAATTAAGTCAAAATGAATACAAAAATGACACAAGCATATATATTTTAGCAAAACAATTGTTACATAGGGTTATATAAGTTGGATTTTAGATTATAAATATTCATTAGAAATCTAAAAATATTTCCTACATAATGATATTTTATTTATAATTTTTAGACATTAAATAATTTATTTTCTTTATGACACAATGATGATGCAGTAATTACTATAATAGTGAAAAATTAAAATAATTGATATTATAAATACCCAAAAAAATATAATATGAAACTTTTAATGAATTAAACTAATTTTCTAGGATAATATGATATATTAGGATTGATTTAATTTAATTTTTTCGAAGTAATCAATCTGTTATGAGTTTCACAAAAATCAACTATTGAATAGTGTCAAAATTGACATAAAAGAGTTCTTAAAAAAAGTATTATATTATTAATTGATATTAAATTCCTAAAAATCTAAGGTTCGGCCAAGAGACTTATATCATGATAGTTTCATCATTAATGGACCACTTGGGGGTCTCTTGGATGTATATAGTAAGCTTATTAACCATATTATATAAAAATACAAAGAGACATTGTAAAAGTGAAACTAATTAACTTAGAGTTAATACTTAAAGATAAGGTTAATATAAGTACCAAAACCTGTCTAAATTCTATTGGTTGAGTGGTTTTCGACCTATCCCCATCATAGCCTTTTAATAGTCAACTTTGGAGCCATTGGAAACCGAATATGAATTTATTATAAATTAATATTTCTAGCTTTTCCAAAGGTTCCCCTCACCCCTCTTATAAAATGGCACTCCTCCTTCTCATTTCTTCACACCATCAAAGCCTTTTGGTTCGGCCAAAATCTGCCCAAATACTCTCCCAACATCCCTCACTACAACCTAGAGGCCTTAGTTTGATCAGAAAGCCAGCCTAAGGAGCCCTTTTGATCAAATCAAAAGGAAGAACCCGAAGAAGAGGTAATGATTTCAGCACCCTTTTCCAAGTTCATTTCTTCTTCCACTTCTTCTTCCTTTGTTGTTACCATTCTAAAATAATAACTCCAGTATCTTACATATACATTGATGTTATTATAAATATGGTACAACCATATTCAGTATTCTATCCACCCTTTGAATAACATGTCACCATACGTGCGTACGTACGGCTTACCGTCTCCACGTCGTGGTGTAATTGTTATTCAATATATTATTATTTGGATGGGTATAATAATGATGTGTAACTCATTTAAATAATAAATATAACATGTTAATGATTCTGTATATATGATATAACATCCATTTATATATTATTTTAATATCAAAAGAATGATATTGTCGCTCGTGCGTACGTGCGGACTACCGTCTCCACGAACGCAATGAGATTCATCCTCCATCGTATCCATTCAAGTATAATTATCATTTTATGATTTAAAAATGATGTTTAAGGACTTGATACCATTCTAGATTTGAATAATGTACAACCTATCCTTTACAAACATGTCTTACGTAACAAAACATATAAAATAAAACAAGTAAGTTAACACCCGAAACAACGATAATACTAAGATATTATTATCAAATCAATATTAAAAGATCATATATGATATCATATTAATATATATGATTCTTGTATAATTTAATAACAATTATTTCACCATTATACAGGAGTTTAACCTACCCCAACCAAGGAAATGTACAAGGTAAGGGTTATTTCACAATCTCTTCATTATCCGAGGTTGTTTATACGTAATAATCTACTGGGATCTCGTTATCATCCACATCCATGTTTCTTCAAAATGTATTTCAAAACATTTTTAATATTTAAAAGAATATGGGTTAAAGTCATTTATACCCTTGTTTGACTTTTTATAAGAGGTTTATAAAGGAATATTTCCGTCGTTTTCCAAACAAGGTGCTTTTTAACCTTTTCGACAGAATTAAGATAAGAATGTTTTTTTAACTTATACGGCGGGTGCGGTTATTTTCTGCCATTATAAAATCGTCAAAGCATCCCTTACAAGCTTATAAGAATATTTTCAAGAAAATGTTTTATTTTATATGACTCTTAAATGATTTCAAAAATAGAAAGAGATATTTCTCTAAAAAGTGTTTTGATTTCATCTATGTCAACATCCTTCGACGGATTTTACGCTTATTTGAAGTTGATTTATTATGATACAAAACTTCTATATTGTATTGAAGGTTTTGTGATATGTTTGACTGTGGATGTGCTATTTTTATACCATTCATAGTTTATGGTGAAATTATTGACATTTCGTATGCTAGTTTTAATACGAATGTTTATGTTATGTTTAAACCTTTTCATATGGGAATGCATTGGACTTAATATGTGACGGGTGGAGCCCGCTATAGCTCCTCGATGCATCGGTAGGTCTCATGAGACAAACTAGTGTCTTGGCACAAGGCCTTGACAAAATATTATTTGTAATCTTGGCACGAGGCCTTGGCTATGTGGTTATGATAGTCTGGCATTATGCATTCCAACATTATGAAAGTGGTTATTGATTTTGCATGTGATTATTCGATTAGTAGAATATCCATGTGAACAAGTAAATGGCATTATTTCATTTTACTTTTGCCATACTATGTTGAAGTTCAAGTTTAAAAGGCATTTGTTTTAGTAATTCATTGCCTTAAATGTTTATGCTTATTTTTGAATGTTCCGATGTATTGTTATCCTTACTGGGCATTTGAGCTCACCCCTTTTCTATGTTTTATTTTTCCAGGATGTGAAGAAGTAAGTTATGAATGACCTGGAGGGATATTATGAGGGGATAATAGTGTGGATTGTGGAAACATTATGTTGTTGTATTAGTTTTTCATTTTATGATGTAATGTAAAACTTATGAATATATCTAGTGTTTCCAAGGCTACTAAACCAATCGGTATTTCGAGATTTGATCTTTCTTGTGATCATGCCAATGTTATGTAATTAATGCACCGACTCTGGGTAACTGGGGTCGGGGCGTTACAACATATATTAACATTACAAGTTCAAAAATATACAACATTCAATGATTGAAATGTGTCCACCATTGAATATAAATAAGAAATATTTAGAGATATTATTACATACCCAATTTTTATAGAAATTATAAATGAGATTATCAATTTTGAATGGATGGGATTCTCACAGTGCTTACATACATGAGGTACATTTTGATATTTCTTATGTCTATAAAATTATCTACTATGTTCATTACATTTAATAACTATTCATATTATCTACAAGAGTATATATTACTATTATATAAAGTGAAATCCCTATGAATAATGATTTTTAATCATTAATCCATCTATAATTTCTATGAAAACATTTCTTTAGAAATGAAAAAGTATAGAAAAGAGAAAATATGTACTAAGAGAGGTTTCTGAAAAGAATGAAGAGATGACAGACTGCACTTTATGCCTAAAATTCATGGGTAAAAGTATACAATATAATAATATAAAATATATTTTTATATTTTTATTACTTTATTGTTTTTTCTTTTTAGGAAGCACTATATTCTCATCACAATCAATTTGGATACCCCAATTTTTTATTTTTTTGGATCCAATGCATTGATTTCCGTTAAATTGACCACACTTGATGTCTATTGTGAATTTTAAATTCACTACAATCAAAATTTTATAGATAAAAATTGAATTATATGTTTCATTTTTTAATGATAAATTTTTTGATTGGGAGATGTATAAATATAGGTGAAATCAAGGGATGTGGTCAGCGAATAAACATAAGAATATTATGGATTTATTCAAATAGAAAAAGATTAAGGTATATAAAGAATGATTTAACTATCAAAACAAATTTCAAAACAAGTTACTTAATGTTTTCAATGTTTTTATAGTGGATGAAGAAAAATAATGACAGCTATTTTGGATATTATGTTTGTAAATTTATGAATGATATCATATACCCTAAAAATACTAGCATCCTTGGATAGGTAATTTTGGTAGATAATTACAATTTTATTTAAAATATTTTTTAAACATTTTTTAAAGAAATTTTTCTATACTATAATGATTTTTGAAAATAAATATTCTATATATAAGAAGTAAATTTGTATTGATATGAGTGTGTAGGGTACATGGTGTCAGAATATTTTTTGATTTCAAGTTGAGTTGATTACCTATTATGTTTGTGAACTACTACAAGCTACGAAATTAAAGATACATTTAGGATATTAAGCATGGGATTATAAACCTTATATATTATTTTTGACCTATTTCTCAAGGACATGTGTAATGGAGGGTTATGCCATATGAATTTTCCAGGGCTAGTAACATGACTGGAAATTCTCTTGACTGTGAGAGATTAGAATTTGAGGGAGAAACTGAGATAATAGAGATAGAGAAATATTTCAAGGAATATTATAAATAAAATCTAAATATGTATTACCAACTACGTGGTAAGAAACTTCAATTTTCATAACCTCGTCATTTTCATTTTATGTCTTCAATATAAAAGTTTCCTTCTAGTTTAAAACATACATCACATAGAAAAATAGAGAAAATTAGTTCTAATTATTTTCAATTTTTAGGACAATGATCCATAATTTATTTGTGATGTGTAGGAATCAACAACACATCAATATAACACATTATGAGTTCTTTATGACTCAAAGATCATGTTTTCAATATAAAAGCAGCATTTTAGTTTAAAAAAAGCATCACACAGAAAAATCTAATATAAGATGCTCATTTTTTTGAAACATGAGGAAAATAATCCATAATTAATTTTTGAAATTTAAAAAATACAGCACATAAATATGAAACATTATGTTGTTGGTATGACTCTAAGTGTATTATTTCAATATAAAATTTTAATTTTAGTTTAAAACACAGGACACATACACAAAAATATGAAAATGACCTCAAAATGAATTCAAACATTATGAAAATGATCCATAATTCATTGGTGATGTGTAAGAATCAATGGTATTTCTATTTGAAACATGATGTGTCCAATTTAGTTCAAAGTTATTTTTTAATATAAATGTTTTATTTATGTTTTAATTCAATGTCACTATAAAAAATTGATAATATGACCTCATATAGATTTTAAAATTTAGTACAATGATCTATAAAACATTTTTGATGTATAAGAATCGACCAGATTTTAATATGACACAAGATGTTACTAGTATAACATGAAGTACATGTTATCAATATAAAAGTTTCATTTTAGTTTAAAACACACTTCACATAGCCAAAACAATGAGAAAATTATCATATTGTTTTCAAACATTATGAAATGATCAATAATTCATTTTTATCATATAGTAATTGACCACACGTCAATCCAACAGATGATGTAATCAGTGTGACTAGAAGTTCATGTATTTAATATAAAATTTTAATTTACATTTAAAAAACACGTAACATATCAATAAAATTAGAAAAAGAGGTTTTATTGTTTTCAAAAAACACAAAAAATATCTATAATTCATTTTTATGTGAAGGAATTAACCGCATGCCAATATGACACATGATGTAGTATGTATGAATAAATGTACAATTTTTAATATTGAAGTGTCATTTTAATTGAAAATTAGAATCACATGGAGAAAACAGAAAAAATGAGCTTGAATTGGTTTAAAACTTTATGAAAATTATCTATAATTCATTTGTGACATTTATGAATTTCATGCATGTCAATCAGACACACGATGCACCAAGTATGAATCAAAGTGTTTGTTTTCAATATTAAAGCACCGTTTTAGTTTAAAACATTCATCACATATCCAAACCCACACAAATGAGGTCATATTATTTGGAAACATTAGTTAAACTATCCATAATTCATATTTTACTTGTAAGAATTTACCAAACATCAATCTGACACACAATTTGTCTTGTACGACTAGAAGTGCGAGTTTTCAATATAGAAGTCCCATTTTAGTTTAAATTGTGCATCACAAATCCAAAACCTAGAAAAAGAGATTAGATTTTTGTGAAAATTTATAAAATTGATCCATAATTCATTTTCAATGACTAGGAATAAATCTCACATCAATCTGACATGTGATGTGGTCGATGAATCGAAGTGAATGTTTTTAATATGAAAGTTTCATTTTTCTTTAAAACTCGCATCACATATCCAAAAATGAGAAAACAACATTGAATTTATCTAAAACATTAGAATTATGATAAATAATTAATTTTTGATGTTTAGGAATTGAACACAAATCAATATGATATATGATGGTGCCGGTATGGCTTGAAGTTCATGTTTTCAATATAAAAGTTTTATTTTAGTATAAAATGCGTGTCACTATCCAAAACAGAGAAAATGATCTCACATTTTTAAAAAAAATTAGGACAATGATCCATAATTCATTTGTGACATATAAGAATTGACTAAACATCAATCTGACAAACGATGTGGTTGGGATGTCTAAAAGTGTGTGTATTCAATATAAAAGTTCTATTTATGTTTAAAACATGCATAAATAGCCAAGACAGTGGAAACAAGTTATAATTGTCTTTAAACATTAGTAAAATGATCTGTAATTCATTTTTGATGTGAAGGAATCAACTGAAATTCAATCTGACACATGATGTAGTAGGTATGAGTTAATGTGCGTATTTTCAATTAAAAAGTTACATTTATGTTTAAAGCCTTCGTCAAATATCCAAAATAGAGTAAATGAGCTAATATTATTTTCAAAATGTAGGAAAAAAATATATAATTCATTTTTTATGTGTATAAATTGATTGCACATCAATCCAACACATAATGTGGTTAGTAGGACTTGAAGTGAGTGTTTTTAATATATAAGTGACATTATAGATTAAAATGTTCATCACATTGTCAAAACAAAAAAAATGAGCTACGATTGTTTTCAAAATTTATAGAAATGATTCATAGATAAGTTGTGATGTGTATGAATTAATTTCATACCAATCTGACAGATGATGTGGCTGGTATGATTCAATGTGTGTTTTTTCAATATGTGAATGTAATTTTATTTTTAAATGCACATTACATAGCCCAAACCAAGAAAACGAGGTCGTATTATTTTCAAACATTAGGAAATGAATCCATAATTCATTTGTCGTGTGTAATAATTGACCAAAAATCATTATTATATGCACTAGTTAACAATATAATTTAAAGAGATTATTAATTAGTAATATAATTCATAATTCATAATATAATTATTAATTAATAGTATAATCCACAATTAAAAAATAATATATATGTATTAGGTTCTTGTGGGTACAATTAAATACAAACAAACACAAACCCCACACACACATCCCTAAAAGGAAAGTCATAGCCCCCAATGGATAACCCACCCAACCAACAGCTTTTTTCATATATATATTATACATAATTAAAATTATAATTTTTTTATTTAATGATACTAAAATATGAATTGGTTTTATTGTAGGGATAATATTTTTTATAGAGGTTGATATTTGGAAAAACATTTCTATAAGTGTTATGATTTTGTATATTGGTTCTAATTTTTCTAATTAATTGTAAATATCATGTCAATATAAATATTTTTTACGTAAATTTTGAATTCAAATAATTTTTAAATATTATATTTGAATTTTTATATAGTTTATTTTTCATATTTGTATTGTTATATCTTTTTTTTATTTGGGTTAATTCTACAGGGATAATGTCGGGGGTGCTCCAGTTCTACCACAAATGTAAGGCCTTTTTAGTGCTAAAACAAATGCACAAATAAAGGCCCCTTTATCAAAATTTTAGTTTTAGCATTGATATAAGACCCCTTTATCAGCGTTAAACAATGAAACAATGATAAACTGGGACATTATCAACACTTATATTTTAGAGTGGATAAAAAACTCTATATTGGTGTTTCTTCTAAAGCTGATAAAGGCATAACAATTTTAAAAAGAATATGATTTCAGTTCATTTTTGCACTCATAAAGGAAATTTGGAGTGTTGTTACAGGCCAGTTCTCTTGTAGTTTTATACGTCAGATCTTTTCTATATATCATTCATATAGTGAAAGTTATATATTTCAGTGTAATAAAAACATATTTAATATAAAAGGGAAGAAAAATAATGGATTTAAGGATATGTTAGATATGATTTAAATGAGTATTAGTGGAGATCTTTCAAAAGTGTATGAGGGGAAGCAAAATTTTCTTCCTTTGATAACTCCCACACTTTCTATGAAAGAAATATTCCAATTCTATAACACTCTAAATAGTTTAATGGCTCTATATAGATATTCATAAGATATGAAGAATGATGTATCGATGAATGAAATGATGTTAACAAGATCAAAATCACACAACTCTAAAGTTTTGATTAAAAGTTTTGTACACATGGAAATACAATGCATATTGATAAAAATATTTCAAGAGATAATAACGATGCTATGATTTTTTAAGTCAATATCCATCAAATTTCATACAAAAAAGTTATTCACAATAGAAAAATAGATTTCAAAAACATTAATTGAGTTATATATGTTCTTCCCACTATCATTATTTGATATCAAATTTCATTTGGTAGTTCATTTAGTAAGGGAGATCTGATTTTAAGCCCTATATATTTTAGACAGATGTATCCCATTGAAGTCTATACAAAGTCATTGTAGTGGTGTATCAAAAATCAATTCAATCTAGAGGTTTTATTATGGATAGGTTATAAGAGATGTTATTAATTTTTTTACTGAATACATATCATATAAGGATATTGTAGTTCTTCTAAAATATTTCTCTGATAGGTGCATCAAAGGTGATGGGCTATCAAAAATAGATGTTGTGACAATATGCATCACATATTAGAAAAAAGAACACCTATGTGTTTTTCAAAACAATGCATAGGTTGGGAAATATGTTTAAACTTATAAACACATCCATAGGAATCTGAATCCCACAAGGGCTGATGGTTGGATATCAAATAAGCACAACCAAAAATTTATTAATTGTTTTAGTGACCACCTTTCTAAAAAGTTATCAAAAAATTATAAATCCAATTGTAATAAATTTTTATGCTTATCCAATGGTATAAGTGTTCATGTATTATCCTATAATGGATGCCAAATAAATAGTTATATATTCTACATAAATGAAACACTACGAAAAAAATTACCTTTTGCGATGGGTAATTTGTGACGAGAATAGATCCTGTCACAAATAGTATGTCGAAAAGGTTATTTGCGATGGGGGAATCAACCCGTCAAAAAAGGTTTGGCGTGTTTTGTGAGAAAAACCTCGGGAATGGTATTTGCAATGGGGGGGGGGGGGAGGTGCCTCCCCATCGCAAATACCCGGCGGTGGTAAATACTATTTGCAGCAGGGGGTGCCTCTAGGTCCCAACTACCCAATGACGGTAAATATTATTTGTGATGGGATATGTCCCCATCAAAAATAGTGAGTCGGAAGGTCACTATTTGCAACATGACCCATCGCAAATACCCTTTTAACCACTGGCAGAAATTAATGTGGTCGAAGGTATTTGTGATGGGTCCCGTCGCAAATAGTCCCGTCGCAAATAATCTAAACAATATATTCCCCCATCCGTTTAAACCTATAAGAGATCAAGTTTAATGTTTTTTATGTTTTATTTAATTTAATATTTATTTTATTTTTATATTATTTTTTGATTATTGTTAATTAGTGGTAATTATATTAGATTTAGATTGTTTTGTTATCAGTATTTATTTATAGCAATAAACTGAAATTTTTAGTTTTAATTATTAATTATTAGTAGAAATTAGGAATTATTAACGATAATTAGTAATGAGTATAAAGAATTAGTGGTAATTAGTAATTAGTAGCAGTAATTAGCAGTAATTTTTTTTAAATTAAAGCTAATAAGTAATAATTTTCTGTAATTAGTAATAATTTTGAATAAATTGTAATAATTAGTAAAAAAACAGTAATAAATACTAATAATTTTTAATAAATTCTAATAATTAGGAATAAATACTAATAATTTGTAAAAATTACTAAAAATTACTAATAATTACCAATAATTAGTAATAATTACTAATAACTAGTAATAATTACTAATAATTAGTAATAATTAATAGTAAATAGTAATAATTACTAATGAATAGTCAAAATTACTAATAAAAAGTAAAAGGAATAGTAAAAATTGTAAAAATTAGTAAAAATTGAAAAAATTAGTAAAAAATAGTAACAAATACTAATAATTAGTAACAAATACTAATAATTAGTAACAAATACTAATAATTAGTAACAAATACTAATAATGAGTAGCAAATACAAATAATTACTAACAAATACAAATAACTAGTAACAAATACTAATAAATAGTAACAAATACTAATAATTCATAACAAAAACTAATAATTAGTAACAAAAACTAATAATTAGTAACAAATAGTAATAATTAGTAACAAATAGTAATAATTAGTAACAAATGGTAATAATTAGTAACAAATAGTAATAATTAGTAACAAATATGAATAATTAGTATGAAATATGAATAATTAGTAACAAATACAAATAATTACTAACAAATAGAAATAATTAGTAACAAATAGGAATATGTAGTAATAATTAGAAATAATTTGTAATAATTAGCAACAAAGAGTAATAATTATCAATAATTAGTAATAATTAGTAATAAATAGTAATTATTAGTAATACATTGTAATAATTAGTAATAAATAGTTATAATCATGAAAAAACTAATAATAAATACTAATATCTAGTAATTAATACTAATATTTAGTAATAAATACTAATAATTAGTAATAAATACTAATAATTAGTAATAAATACTAATAATTAGTAATTATTAGTAATAATTAGTAATAATTAGTAATAATGAGTAATAATTAGTAATAATTAGTAATAATTAGTAGTAATTAGTAGTAATTAGTAGTAATTAATAATAATTAGTAATTATTAGTTGTAATTGGTAATAATTAGTAATAATTAGTAATAATTAGTAATAATTAGTATTAAATTGGACTAAATAGTAATAATTAGAAATAAATAGTAATAATTAGTAATAATTTGTAATAATTAGCAATAAATAGTAATAATTATCAATGTTTTTTAAATTGGTTGAGGTTCAAGGCCTCTTTATTAACAGAAAAGAAAAAAACCAGGGGAACAAAAATGATCACATAAGTTCAAAAATAGACTACAAAAATATAAATAGAGATCAAGTACCACAAGATCTAGTAGTCATACTATGGTGTGAGACGTGTCTACCCTGGCCACGAGGGTTTCATCCTCTGTGGCATGTTTTGACCAGCAACTATGGACCATCTCCATCTTCTAAGTATTCATCCTCTCTGATAATATTTGTTTCTTTTGCAACTGGTATACAATAACTATTCCGAATGTCTTCGTCACTACTTCAAGCGGTGATCAAATCAATAGAATTATGTAAAGTCCCCCAAGGATGTGATTTTCGAATAGGGGAAGCAAAATTAATAGCCATCTCAACTTCAATCAGATTGAGATTAACCATAGAGAGCCTCTCCCTACCTTATAGTGCAGCGAAGCCTTCACCATTATATCTTATATCATGTTGAGACTTGGCCGCATCTACCCTCATTGTCAATGGAACAGTTGCAGACAATGTTAACATACCTTGATCATACTGTGAAATTGAGACAGGTTTAGTGAAACTAGCCTCTAACATAGAAATATGCTGGTCTTGTTGAGACTTCAGAAGAACAATCACATTTCCAACACCACATGAGTCATTTCCAGCTTCCAAATGAGGGGAAATGGGAATAGAGATTGTTTTGAGCTTCCACCTTAATCGAAGTAGGCTTAACTGACAGTCCTATATCACTGGTGGAATGATAAGGAGGAATAATCTCTTTAGAAACTTGGGGGATAGATTTTTTAACCAGTCCATGCACCAAGGATCTTTTATTTCCTTTGGAAGCATATTCAAGATTCAAAGCAACAACTACTCTTTGTGAGGAATTACCAGTTGGTTCATAATCAATAAATTTTCCTACTGAACTTAATTTACTATCAAATTTCAATGAGGATATCACTTTATTCTTCTTTGAAAATGCAACATTTTTTTCCTTGCATTATCATCTTTTTGTATTAACCAATTTATGATCCTTTCACAAGATGAAGTCCACCTCCTCTTCTGTAGTGTGTTATTTATCATCATGGCTATCAAACGAGTCATCATCTTCTTCACTTTGTAAACCCCTGAATAGAACATCTTTAAAGGAAGGTCCATATAATACATCATTTGCTATAGTACATTGAACTAGAAAGTGATTATCCTTTGCATGATTAGTCCAAGAGAAAGGGGATTTATTAATCATCCAGCCATGGGAAGTGGGCTTTGATGCATCACATATGCATCCTTCCCTTAAGGAGGTGATTTTAACTCACGTATCCCCAACAGATTCTACACCATTCATATGGTTATATCCTAGAGAGGAGTTTATTATAGGATCAGGGACAAGACTATTAGTTTTTTCAATGGGATTCTTACCCTGATCCTTTGTACATTAAATAGACACCTGATTTTTGTTTCTCTGACAATGCCGCAGGTCGTGACCCTTAGCTTGACAATTGGAGAAAAATATACCTCTTCTTCATGTTAATTCATAGTTCCCCAAGATTTTACAAGCATCACAGAATGGAGGGATTTTTTTACAATCAATTCTTACACTAATTTCATTTTGAAATGTGGATAAAACTACCCTATAAATTAGTATAGAACTCAAATCAACATCTAATAAAACACAAGTGTAATGACCACAACAGACTGGCTCTATGGCATAATACATCCTAAATGGGATTCCAATCATGGAGGCAATATCAAGTAGAATTTCAGTGTGCCATAATACCCGATTAAAACCATGTATTTTAATCCATACCGAAGAACATGTATCCTTGAAATCATTTAGATTAAATCCTAATCTTCAATCATGAATTTGAAGTGTTCCTGATTTGATATTAACAAAACCTATACTCCAGGAATGTCCCTTTAGCTCTTCGGATGGAAATAAAATGTGGAAATAGCCACGTCTGAGTGATACACATTAAAAGTTGAAAAACCCCAATGAATAGAAATAATTAGTAAAAATTAGGATTGAATAGTAATAATTAGAAATAATTAATAATAAATAGGAACAAAATATTAATAATTAGTAAAAAACAGTACTAAAATAGTAATAAATACTAATAATTAGTCATAAATACTAATAATTGGTAATAAATAAAAATAATTAGTAATAAATCAGTAATGATCAGTAATTATTAGTAATGATTAGTAATGATTAGTAATGATTAGTAATGATTATTAATAATTACTAATAAATTGTAAAAAATAATAATAAATAGTAATAAGTATTAATAATTATTTCTAATTTGAAATAAATAGTAATAATTAGTAATAAATAGTAATAATTAGTAACAATTAGTATTAATTAGTAGTAATTAGTAATGATTATAATTAATATGGATTTTTTTTAAACAAATGGAGACATGAATTGGTCACCCAATTCATGCCCCAAAGAAATTTATTAAAGAAAAGTATTACAATACACGATTGAGGTGTAATGTGTTTACACCAACACAAAATTTAGAGAGATATATAAAGATAAATAAAATAATCTCAAACTTGACATCATGACATCAGGAAACTAATCACCTCAAGCGAAAAGTGCAGAAACTCCAAGAATGCTTCATGGCCTCAAGATCTGCAGTATCCCATCAAAAGTAGGTCCAGATAAATTGAATCAAATATAAATGAAATCTCCGAAACAGCCCATGATTTCAGCAAAAAGAAGAAAAACCAATGTGAAATTAGACTGGAAACATAGCATCACTGATCCATAAAATTAGGGAGTTTCTTTAGAATCCTACATGAACTTATTATTAAAAAATTGTAGTTTAATATCAAGATAAGTCTCCATATAATTTTCACCATTTCTGAGCCTTTGATAAACTAGTTCATCTAACTTATCTATCATAAATGGGTTAGAGTCCTCCTTCAGGTTATCATCAGGAGGTGCAATAGAATTATCAATCTCTATCTATGGATGAATATTTGTAGCCATCATTTAGGTAGCATCAAAAATGGAAATAGTTTAATCAACCAAACCTGTTGATGTTGTAACTTCAGTGTTTCCCTTTCAAGAAGCATGAAGTGATATCATAACAATTTTTCATTCAAGGTGAGAGTGGTCCCTATGTTTTTTCATTTTTTAGGAATGGGAGTAATAAATCCATCAGAATCTACCACTTGTTTTTCCCTTTTTGAGAGCTTTATTTTAAAAAATATTCATCAATTTGAGTGGCCTTCTCATCAGCCTCCAGTAAGGATGTGCACTGAGATGATTCTGAGATAGATTAAGAATGCGTTGAGTCAATAGCATTAGATGGTTAACCCACCTTAATTGGAGATGCCTCATTACCCTCAATAAAAGGTTATTGTCTTTAGCAATTGATGGCTCAGGGATAGAATTAGAAACATCCATTGAGTTTAAAACATTGATGTTGTCAACAGGTTTAACTGCCCGAACTATAGTGTTCTTCCTTATAGAATCATTTTCCACCCAAATTGACTTGAAATGTCGGGGGGGGGGGGATCATGAGTTTCACATTATTTCATAAGATGACCAATTCTAGAACATTTTGTTACAGTAGGATGGTACATTTTAAAAGAAAACATCTTGTATAAACCCATTATCTCCATTTTGAATCCAAAACCATGATGGAAACTCATGAGAGATGTGAATTTCTGTACAAATCCTAGAAACTAAAGTTCTTGATAGATTCAGAGTAGCCGAGTCAAGCTTGATTGGATGTCCGAAGAGTTCTGTAATGGAGAATAAGGCACAATTATTTAATATATGGAGAGGAAATCCCGGGAAACTAATCCAGAAAAATGAATTCAACCATCAGGAAAAGGTGAATTCTTACTAATTGTTTAATTAATTTTTTCATCATTTTATATACTATTTTTAAGTTACGTTTCTTATAATTTTTATCTAATAATTATTTATTTATTTCACATATCTTTTGGGAATTCATGTTTTGTGTTTCAACTATTTACAACACGCCAAAACATAGATAAAATGACTCTTTCTACCAATGTAAACACGTTTTCCATATTCATTATCTTCCTTAGTTGAATTGCTAGCACCACATATTGATTTGACATTGTAAACTTAAAACATTTCATGTTTTTGAAGGACATGAGAGTAAAAGAAGCTCATGTGCCTATTGTGAGGAATTCTCATGATGTAATGGGAACATGTGCTTATTATGATCTTTTGACGTTCAATAAAAGGAAAAAATTTGGCTAAGAAAATTGAGTTAATATGCAGTGTCAGTAGTTTGACATAGAATGAAAATGGAAAAATGGTTACATTGGTAGTTGGGACTATTTTGAGGCTTTGAGACATGTATGAATCAACTACACTTTAATCTAACACACATTGTGATTAGTATACTAGGGCATATAGAATATGACGTGTCAATGACAACAATAGAAATAGTAGGAGGAGAATACGAATCGTTTATTGGAGTAACAACACCAATAGATGATGAAGTACATGTGAACTCATGGTATACTGGGTTTTCTATACTGTTGCAAATTCAGTGTTTTTTATTATTTTATTATTAATTAAATTTTTTAATGTTTTATTACTTTATTATTTATTTACTTATTTATTATTTTATTAAAATTATTATTTATTATTATTATTAATATTATTATATTTTTATGAATCTTGTAGTTTTTATTATTTTATATTTTATTATTATTATTAATGTTATTATTTTTTTTTTTTCATATTAATAATATTAATATTAATATATTATTATTAATATATTATTATTTTTAATATATAAATAATATATATATATATATATTATTTTTATATATATTATCTTAGTACTATTATTATTATTGTAATATTTATATTATTTTATTAAATTTTTTAATATTAATTTGCTAAATTTTTTATAAATATTAATTTTTTAATTTTATTAATATTTTTCTTATTTTTTTATGTTTTTTAGGACATGTATATATTCTCGTTGTAAATAGTATTTCAAAATAATATATTTTTATTTTATTAATATTATTTTTTTATGTTTTTTCTGATGGATATATTTTCTCGTCGCTAATAGTTTTTATGACTGGCCTGTTGCATATGACTTTTTTAAAAAGACTCGGTGAAACTATTTACAACGGAGTGTCGCTAAAAAAATTGTGACACCATTTTCTACATTGGGTCATTTGAAACGGGACCCCATCACAAATAACCTTTTTCGATGGGTTCCCATTGCAAATGACTCGTCACAAATACTCATTTTTTCCGCAGTGAAATTGATGAATGTACTATAGTTCAAAATAGTGGAGTCACTATTATGGCTAAATAGATGCACATATCAGGTGTCAAATAAATAAATCTCGTTTATGTGAATCTATTATACATTGGAATCCTTGATAAAATATTGGATCTTGACTATATAGCATTCCATATGCCAATTTTCAAATGCATATGAGTTTCTAATAGGATGGAAGTAAATGTTGATGAATTTGGATTTGTAAAAGTTAATTTACTTATTGGATGAAATAAATATTTTCCCTATGAAATTGAATCAAATTTAGGGGAGATTTGTTTATGCTCATGATCTTGAAAATAGAAATCAGTCCATTGTTCTTTTCTAAAGAATGAAAATAGAGAATCGAATGTCAATTCATAGGATGAAGATCCTTTCCCTCCAACATTATATGAATTACATATTGTTCATAGTAGATATAATGATATGCATGTTAGAGGTGACTACAAAGAGAGAATTTGAATAATTGGTAAATTGGGAAAGAGGCATAAGCAGTTAAATAAAAATGGGAATTATAAAATTCGAATATATTATTACATTAATTTTTTATGAATAATTTTTTTTCCATTTTTATGATTTTTATTCAATAATAAACTTAAGTATTATGAATTTTTTTCTAAATTTGGATACAAGAAATCCCTTACTCACCTCAATATTTACCCACTTAGATAAGGAAAATCCAAAAAATATATTTTTATACAGTTTATTTATTTATTTTTAATAGCTTTAACTCTCATTATCACACATATATATTTTAATTCCATGAGATAAAAATCATGTAGGATTACGTGGTATATGATATGAACTATATAATAAAAAATAGTGTATCCTATGAAAGGGGATATATAATCATGCTAGTATATTATTTTCTATAAATGTTTTATTTTTTTCCAGTTCAAACACCATGACAAGTAACTCAAGTTCATTTTTGAATGAAAAAATAGATACATGCTCATACAAAACATATTCATGTTACATAGGTTGGTTGTGGGATTTTAAAAAAATTACAAACTTGTTATTAAAAATATAATACAAACACAATTGGTTAAGAAATATGGCCTTAAATGTATATATGAAGTATATTAACAGTTTTTTTAAATTTTGGATGTATTATTAAAATTATAATTTTAACAGTTTAATATTTATTATAAATATTTGTATGAAAATTATAGTCACAAGAAAAATATATATTCCTTTTAGGATTTTTTGGTCCCTATATTAATTATTGAATATGTATTTAACTATAGTTTATTTTCATTATCTTAGTTTCATGTATTGAATGTGAATTTCTTCAATATAAAAATGATATTTTAGTTCCAAATGTGGGTCACATATTGAAAACCAAGTAGAAATATCATATTTTCAAGAATCTCTAGGATAATGACCATTGATTCATTTGTGGACAATAGGAATTAACTGCACATCATTATGATTTGGGGTGTCGTCAAAATGGAATATTTTTTATTTTTCCATTTCATGTGTTAAATAAGTTCAAGATACACACCACATACTAAAAATTGATCAAATACACTCAGATTATTGTCAAACTATATGAGAATGATCATTAATTCAGTTATGACCTGTCGGAACTAACAAATATCATTTCAATATATAGGGGTGGACAATGTGATGAAAGATTTTAATTATTTTAATATAAAAAAATAGTATTTTGTTTCAAAACATGAATTACATCTTCATAACTAATAAAAAAACATGGATTATCATGACACTATATGATAATGACTCCCGATTTGTTTGTGACCATTAAGAAAAAAATTCCATAATTCTAACACATCGTTTTTTTCAAATGACCAATAGTGTATTTTTACATTTTATGTGTAAAATAAGTTCAAAATGTGCATAAGATATTGAAAACTAATCAAATGCACCTATATTGTAGTCAAACTCTATGAAGACGATCTTTGAGTTCATTTTAGATATGTAGGAATAAACCATGCACATCATTATATTATGTGGCATGTATTGTGTGACATAATGTGTGTGTTTTCAGTATTAAAAAAATGTTATTTTGGTTCACAGTGTGTGTATGATACTGAAAACTATGAAAAAAGTTATGGATTTCTAAGGAATTATTGGATAATAAATATTGATTCATCTGTGTCCTATAGGTATAAACATCAAATCATTTTAATGCATGGTGTGTCCAAAAGGATCTAAATTTTATTTTTTCTATTTTCAAATGTTAAAAATATCTAAAAAACACATAACATATTCAAATATAATAAATAATTCTTGGATTGTGATTAAAATATATGATGAAAATAGTTTAATCATTTGTGGTATATAAAAATTAATTTCATTTCATTCTTACATGCAGTGTGGAAAATGTGTCTAAAAGTTTATGTTTTCGAAATAAAAATGATATTTTAGTTCAAAACATGATCACATACATAAAATATATAATACATATTCATATTATCATCAAAATCTTGGACAATGATCATTCATACAATATTAATATGTACTAATTAACTACACATAATTTTGATGCAACATGTAGTAGTAATAACCTATAGTGTATTTTATGTTTAATTTTTAAATAATTTTAAAATTTGTGTCGCATAATGAAAATACATAAAACAAAATTAAGTTGTTTTGAATCTCTATAGAAATGATCATTGATTCTTTTTTGATATATAGAAATTAGTGTTACATATTTTTGATGTTTTGTGTGCCTGGTAAGACTAAATATGCATTTTTTTTAGTATAAAAATGATATTTTTGTTCAAAATATAAGCCACATACATAAAACCAGGAAGATAATATCAAATTATCATGAAACTTTAATAAACTTATCTTCAATTAATTTTTGATCTATAGTAATAAAAATAACTCTAAATGGTCATTTTTTGTAATCAAAATGGCATAATGTGTATTTTTTCTACATTAAATTTTAAATAAGTTCGAAATGTGCATCAATTACTCAAAATAGATTAATATTATTCAAGTGGATGGTGTAACCTAAAATCTTTGTTTTTGACATAAATATGATATTTTTTCTCAAAACATGTATCACATACCCAAAACCAAAAATTGATCTCATATTGACTCTATGATAGTGATCCTCAATATATTTGTGACCTGAAAGAATAAAACACTACCATTATAATGTGTATGGTAGTTGAAATAAACTAACATGTATTTTTTATCTTTTAAATAATCAAAAAACATGGATTACATGCTTAAAAGTTATCAAACATTCTTGAATTATTGTTATGATCCATGAAAATGATTATTGATTTATTCTTGACATACAAAAATTAACTGCATTTCATTCTGACACACTATGTGAATGATGTGATTAAAATTATGTATTTTCAATATAATAATTATATTTTCATTCAAAACACGTGTTATAGATACTCAATATTGAGAAAAATATCTATGTTTATTGAAACACTTGATGCTGAAGCAACACACTGGTAGCACCACCCCTCATTTTTGAAGGTAAGTCTGGCCCAACTCCATTCCCTTTGTCAGATATTTTTATACATTTTTAAAATAAAATATTTATTAAAATAAACATCGATTTAAAATATCTATAAAGGTAAGTCACAAAGGTTGTATCATCCTAAACGCCTTTTGGTTTTAGATTAAAGGTATTGAGGTTGATGTTGTCTTTACCTTTCACTAACCTGGATCGATGACATGGTAGTATAGGTGAAAGGAATTAATGTGAAAAACATATTTCTCTTTAATTTTAGAGAAAGGGGTTTTGTGTATTGAAACCTTTTTTCATGTAAAAGAAACCTACCCAAGCATCACACTTTCCCATCTTCAAGCTCGCTACTCCAAGACAGGAACACTTTTTTATTATTACAAAAATATTAGAAAAAATAACATCACATTTCATTCAATGTAATAAACTTCTTGTTCTAATCCCTCCCTCAAACTTTATGAGTTAATTGAAATTAATTTTTTTAAGTAATTTGAACCCCTTTCTAACACTGACTATTTTCATGTTTATAACATTTTAATCATGCATTTCACCAATAATAAAAAAACATTCAGTATATGAATATGAATAATTATATATAGTTTTATAGAATGTTGGTTGAATATATCATGTTAAATATTAAACATATTACATCTTGTTGTCACCATGAGTACTTAAAATAGGATAGTAAATCAAGTATAATGGATTTTTTATTACATGTAAATTAAAACACTGTCCATTGGAATAGATGAGTATTTAAGACATGTGGTTGATTGCAAAAAACAAAAACCACATGCTCACCAACCCCAAATCAAACCAAAATGACATTAAATCATACCCCTTTCAACAAACAAGGAGATACACAAACAAGATCATGATTACTGTGACGTAGTATCCTCTAATTCTACTTCTTCATGAATGCATCCCTCCATGATCTTCATCACATGAACTCTATTAGTTCACCCTGCACACCCATCATTTACACATTTTTCAGTGAGAGAGAGAGTATGAATAGGGTACTTACAAAGAGTAGCCTGTGGAGGGGATAATGGTATATGAATTTTTTAGCTCTCACTTTTTAGGGAGCCCACCAATGAGGTCAATTTTGATTTTGGACGACACTACTACACATCATACCTTTAAAAGCATGTAAAAAGGGATTTTAATGAGATAAAAAGGAACATTTTTTCTCATCTCCTTTAAAGTGTGTGGGGGGGGGGGGATGGGGTCCCCTTTGTCAGGACTAAAAAAGCAATAGAAGAAGAAAAGACCAATTTTCACTCTTCACTGGTGCAAAATCTTTCTATATTCCCATGAAAATAATGTACAACCTATCATTAATTCCATATTTTGTTTTACTAGGTGTATTTAGTAACATACCAATGACACTATCACAAAAAAATCAACATGCATAAGATAATGAAAATTCCTAATGTAAAAACAATTTCATAATGTTAATTCAAAAAGAAAACTGATCTCATTTTCCAACAGGTTCAAATATGGTTTTTTAAAAAATGATTACCAAATGTAGTGCCCATATCTTTTACTATCTCAAATATTTGATCACCCATTAGTAGAGATGTTTTTGCAAATTATTCTGAACTCCCATCGAATAATGCCATCCAAGATCAGTACTTATATCATCAGGGTAGAAATATTTGATGTCCTAAAAACACTATCTTTGATGAAATTTTCAACCAATTTGAACTTGTACCTTGTAAAAAAATGGGACATGATTGAGTTCCTTTAATATTATATCTGAAAAAATTTCCATAAGAAGGAAATTCATTTATCATCTCATACAACATGGATCTCAACATGAAGTATTTATTTTCTATGCATCACACAATATGACTCCTGAATCAGACAATAATTTCAAGTCTTTGATCAATAGATCCAAATAAAAATCAATATAATTACCCGGTTGTTTTGGTCCTGATATAAGCACATATAATATAATATTTTTTATTTCATAAATAACCATAGTGGAATGTTTTAATTTACCAACATGATTAGATATGTAGTGTGAGTGATGATTTTAAAACCAAAAGGATCCACTCTAACTATAAATAGATCCAGACGGTGGTTTCTTGGATTATTTCAAAATTTATGATACTTGTGATCAATTCTCTTCTATTGAGGAGAGTCTACTGGGTGACGATGTTTCCCATCTTTATTTTTGGTATCTATGTGAATTTTAAATTTCTTTAAATCCCCCTCACTTCCATATAGGTGGATAAACATTAGAATGATTTTAATGTTTCATACAACTTTATTAGGAGATAATTCATATTTATTATATTGAGAAGTACCACACTTTGGGATTATTTAAGTTATTTTTGGTCATTGTAAAATAGTATCAAATAATTTGTACAAGAATGTATTCTATCAAAGATCACACCCATTGAACGTTGAATTTGTTTAGCATCAAATATTTAGTTAGGAGGCTCATTATCTTCATGGAGAATATCATCCAACAAATAATGTGTTTCAATAAAAGTCACATCACTCCATATGTTTCTATATTTTCAATTATACATCTTTAGTAAAACTAAAAATTCTATATATTTAGTAAAAATGACATACATTGGTGTCTTTTCAAAACTCTTTAACCACTCAAACAATTTTTTGAAATCATAATGTTCATCGTCAACTATAATTTTCATTTTTCTCATTATGATATTATCATCATTCATGCCTATAATTACAAACTTGATATGCTGTTATTTATTATCTTCACTTGCAACCATATCATATGATCCATAAGACACAGTGTCATCCCAGTCACTAGCTATATTCATTTTTCTCTGTGTTTAGTCCTTCATTTATAACATCGATCTATTATGTGATAGATCAAGTGGTCTTATAACTTTTATGGACAAATTTGTGTTTAATAAAAGAAGTGTAAATAGGGAAAAAAGATTTTTAATGAGTTATATTGATGGTATTTTGCAATGTTGATGAAATATTTCACCCCATTTTCATACTATTTTTCCATACAATTGACATCCATCCATGTTTTATTCATATCCACCCAATTCGATTTACTAATATTAATATTTGGAAAATAAACAAATTCACAAAAGGGGCCTTTTAAATAATTGGATCCCCATATTTTAATGTTTCAAATAATTTCATCATGCTTTTAAGGAAATCAACAATTCAATTTAAGAAAATGATTACTCCACTTGTGGTAGTTTGTGTACCCTGAATTCATCCGCAATGTTCACTAGTATCTAGTATGGGATGACTATTGTTTAGAGTAGTTCAGGAAACATATTAACATTTCCATAAGAGATGGGGGATTAGGCTTACGAAACAAAATTTAATAATGACTTTTCATATGATGAATTTGAAGAGTATGAGAGTTATTATCAAATTTTGTTGAATGAGACACATCCCCTTTGGATCTAACACCAAATCAGAGAGAAGATATAGTTGTGGAGGACTCACCTAATTTAAAATATTTAGGTTATTTTTGATAAATAGTAGGTTTAGGAGTGTCAATGGGGTTAAACATTAATCCACCTTTTGCTGGAGTGATGTCATGACAAATATCCTATGGGTTTGATAGAGTTAGTGTCATGTCCTTTACATGGTTTTATTATCAATCTATATTTTTTAGAAGATGAGATTATGTGTATTTTGGAGGTCTCTGAATGTTAATGTGGTCATATAAATATAGATAGAACCCTATTTCCATTCATATGTTTGCATTTATAAATATAGATACCACTCATCCCATTGATAGAGTGTACAACATTATAAAAAACAATGAATCTATTTACTCTGAATTCAACTCATAAAACTATATTTAAATTCAATGTAAAATTTAAAATATCATTTATTTAGATCATCATTGAAATCCAAAATATCTTCCCCATTCTACAACATCATAGAAATCCAATTTATTATGTTTTAAACCAATAATCTACACTTAAAATCACATTTTTATTATAAAAAATAGATAAAAATAATACTATTGAATGTAATAATTGAAATATATAAAAAATAAAATCTATATTTTTTTAAAACCATTTTCATAATATAAAATGTGACTATTGAATATATTAATGGTTTCAAAAAATAATAAAATAAATTATTATATTTTTTAAAATATTTTCAACTCTTTATTGAATTTTTTGTCCTTAGGTTAATATTCAGACTATGATAGAAAATAAAACTGATCAAATATCATATCTTTCACATCAAACCTTTTAGGTCTATGGACATTTTCTAGTTGCTGAATTTTCTCTCTCTTATGGTGTCATACCTAATAGTTGGTTTGAAATCTAACTCTAGTGATATGACAAATTAATTATTTATGAGTAAACAATGGTTTATCAATGAAATTATAAAAAATAATCATATAAGTCCCCCCTTAGATACAATATTGAACATTAAATCTAAAAAAATCAAATATAATTATGAATATAATTATACATTCAATTAAAAGAATACATCAGACTTCTATTCATTATGATTTAAAACCTAAAATATTGAATATAATAAAACAAATCTTAATTAACCAAATGAATTGGTTGAAAAATAATTTCTCATATTACAAAATTATAAAAATTTAAATGTATAATTTATAGAAATAAAATTTATGAAAGTATAAAATTCTTAAACTATTGACAAATTGAAAAAATTATATAAGTATAAAATTATAATTTACAAATGTATATATATTTATATTAGTATATATAATTATTAATGTATATAGATTTATAAAATTATATATAATTTTTAAATATATATATATATATATATATTTAAATATATATATATAATTTATAAATGTATATAAATTTAAAAACTATATAAAATTACATATATGATATAAAATTTTACATAATTTATAAAAGTATATAGTTTTAAAAATTTATAAAAGTATAAAATTATAATATAAAAAAGTAAAATATATGAAAGTATAAAATTATAATAAATTATAACGAATAAAACTATAATTTTATATTAATTTATAAATCTAGAAAACTAGAAAACTAGAAATAATTAATAATTTTTTATTTAAACTATATATGTAAATATGATATAATATAAAATTTATAAAATAGACAAATTTATAAATGATTGAAATTATCAAAGTATGTAACCACATTGGGATATGTAAGTGTGAATCTAGAGTTTACATAAAGGACATCAGGTGGTAAGTAAGAGTCATTTCCACTAATAAGGGATGATATATATGATTCATTTTATTGACTTAAGGGAGATGCATAAGGTTCATTTCCATTACTATTTCAGGTGATGAGTCGACTACACCTTGGATTGATGGCCATATTGTAAGGGGAAAATGTAAAGGTTTATAAACATTAAAATATGATTGATATTTTAGACAAATGATCATGGGGGATCTAATAGAATTTGAGTTTACTATATATTAATAAATATTGACCTGAATTTATTGATCAATAATAATGCTTTTTTTGAAAATTTATAAATAGATTCCTTTATCAATTATCTTTTTAAGTAAACGAAATTAACGTTTAATTGAATTTTATATTAATAATTTTTTTCCAATCATTTTACAAATAATTAAATAATAATATTCTTTATTTACAATATAGAAATATATGATTATATTTATTAATATATCAAAATATAGATTTGAACAAAATATATAATGTTATAAAAGATTTCAAAAATTTGTATAAGTATTATATTAAAAAACGCATTTTATAACACATATTTGTATTATATTTTTTTTGAAATTTCATGTATTTTATTTATATATTTAATATGATTAAAATATATTAAATTTATTAATATAAGAATCAAACAATAACATTCATTTTAAAAATTTAAAATGATTTTAAAAAATATATTTCAAGAATATATAATTGAATATTTAAACAAATCTCATTAAATTCTTAGTTAAAAATAAATATATATGTAGAAAATAACATATATTTTGATATATTGATAATTTTTCTCATTTCATTGTTTTATATCAAACATATTTTGTAGGATCAAACTAAATTTTCATTCACTAAAATTCAATTCTTTATTTAAAAAATTATGCAATCGTAAATTTAATTTATTACTTAAATGCTAAAACTTAACTATAATACATAATTTCACATAATTAAATAATATCAAAGATGTAATATAATTTTGGAAAACTTATATGTGCTAATGGATGATGTGAATCAAGAGCTATTAAATACCTACCTCATTTCCATGATCGCGTGATCTCATTCTTGCAACGTAATGGTAGGAAAAAACATTACTTTTGAGATTGCCCGACAGTATATGTGATATGCTAACATAGTCATATGATTTACTATCACTAATAATTAAAATATACACTCTATTTTTATTGTCTATTATGGTCCCTCCCATGAGTGCTCTAACCCACATGGAGAACACACCCTCCCTCGCGATACGGTTTTCATGCAGGAGGTATGCAAGAAGGGGTAAGATGTTTAATATGTATTAATTTGGTGTAGGGGTGGTGTGTTGTTTTGTCAAGGTGTGATGTGGTGAAAGGATTCATCACATACCTTAGATTTGGAGTGGAATGATTTTTTGGGAATGTTGTTGATGACTGAGAGCGGTGGCGATAGAAGGATTTGATGAGGGAAGAAAAACTAGTAGGGTTACATGAGAGATTGATGGTGCGAGAGAGAAGCCACTGATTATGGTTCTTTTATATGATCAGATAAGTATTTTATCATTAATTTCCAAAAAGAGATATTGAACAGTAGTTTTAATAGTGCTATAATTGAAAGCACTGATACAAATACTCTTTATTGGTGCTTTTGTAGAGTTGATAAACATAACCCTTTATTAGAAATAAAAATGTTATGATAAAATGTGTATTCATGAGTGTTAAATTATATCACTAATAAAGAGTGGTTTTATCAGCACTTTTTTCGCACAGATAAAGGGGTATCTTTACCAGTGCTACAAAAGCATTGATAAAGATCTAATCATCATAATTTATTTACATTATTAGATATATAATAAACACACACACAAACATACTTATAATTTTAAATCTTGTGGGGGAATGGTGGAGTTGCCCCGACTGTGGAACCCTAACCTCAATGTTTTGGGTTCGTGGCTTCAGAAAGTAATGCCTTAGATGCCTTTAATAATTACTCATGGACCCTCTACCCCATTGGGAACTAGCTTAATCCATTTTTTAGTCACCTCGGGCCTTGTTGGAGACATGTGGAATGATGGTGTTGAGTCCACATGTATAACTCATTTACCGAATACATGTTTTTTCTATAGGGGCATGGTAGAGTGGTTACGACTATGGCGGCATGGTCTCACGGTTCTGGGTTCGAGTCCTTGCTTGGAAATGCATGATATGAGTTTAATAATTACTCATCAACACACTACCATATTGGGAACTATCCTAATCCCAAGGTTGTCCACCATGGGCCTTAATGGGGATGTGTAGCACGTAAGTGGTGAGGCTGTACCTTTACCTCCTGACCGGAATATATGATTTTATTTGGCCCGTGGGGGCACAGTGAAGTGGTTAAAACTATGGAACCCTGATATCAAGGTTCTGGGTTTGAGTCTTCACAATAAAATTCTCTATATTCCATTAATAATTACTCTTAGACCCTCTACCCCATTGGGAACTCGCATAAGCCCAAGCTGGGCCACCTTGAGCATCGATGGGGACGTGTGGCGCACATGTGGTGAGGTCGCACCTATACCTCATTACATGAATTCACATTTTATTTGTTTTTGGGGGACTACCTGAGTTGTAATCGTTCCCCGGAATTTTGTATTATACCTGTGTTCAAATCTAGTTGGGAGAATGTACTATTACTGTAGTATGTAGGTATTGACATGGATGATGACGCGGGGAGGCGGTGTTGCATGCATGATGCGGGCAGGTATGATGCAGGTAGGATAATGGAGACATGACGCTGCACTGGGCCTTTGATTCATGTTATGGGATTTATTCTCACTGGGCCTACTGGCTCTGTACTAAATAAATAAGGCTTGATGGGTAGGCTATCCCCTTGTTGGGACTCTGACCTTCCTTTTCAGTATGTGTGTCTATTTGAATATAATTGTACTCCTTAGCACCTAATATATATATAATTATAATTATAAATAAATATATTTATAAATATTTTCATAAAATTATAAATTTATCTATTTAATTATATTTATTTATAAGAACCAATGGGGTTCAGGTCAGTTGGTGACCTCCACCCGTCAACAGCATCCAAATGGGTGTGGAGTCAAGTATGATCCCCACCCACTATAGGTTTCTTCCCCAGTTTTGGGCTGGTGGATTTGTGTGAGATGACTGTCCATGTTAGGAACATGTATACGTGGTCAGTATAGGCAATCACGGTGCATGTGGTGATGTCTCTGTTTGGTGGAGCTGCTGGCAGTGGGAGGTAAGAATATGGAGCAGTGGTGGCATCTCTAGTTGGTGCAATGTGAATGAGGATGGCTTCGGTGGAGCACTAGGTGGAAGATGATGGGAGCTTAGTGCTTTCAAGTGGTGATGTCTCTATTGGTGGATCAACATGTGATGTGACTGCTCAGTGTGGATCGAGATGGTAGACACTCAGTGTGGCGGTCACCTATGACCGGCGGAGCGGCGGAACAAAGATCGATCAGTGCGGCAGTGACCTTTGGTCGGTGGAGCGATGGTAAACTGATGCATGTCACAACAGGTAATGTGTCCCAGACCTAGTGTTGTTGTTGATTCATTGGGTAGTAAATAAATGGGTCTCATGTCGATAGGGCCTTCGAGCCATAGATACTAAATAAATAAGGCTTCATGGGTGAGGTATCCCTTGGGGGGTATGACCTTCCATTCCAGCCTGTGTGTGGGCTGTGTGTGTGTGTTTTTATTGTAATTGTAACCCAAAAGCACCTAATATATATATATATATATAATTAGAAATATAATTAATATTTTTTTTATAATTTTATAATTATATAAATATATATATAATTATAATTTGAAATAAATACATTTATAAAGATTTTTATGTAATTATAAATTTAGTTATATAGTTATATAATTATATATATACATATTTATTAATATATAAATATATATATTTATAAAATTTTAATAAATATATATATTGTAAATTTATAAATATATATATATATATAATTATAATTATAAATAAATATATGTAAAAAAATTTATATATAATTATATATGTATATATATAATTATAAATAAACATATTTAAAAAAATAGCTATATAATTTTAAATATATTTCTATAATTATATATATTTATATAATAATACCACATGATCCACATCGCTTTGGTATATTTATATAGTTATATATATTTATATCAATATATATAATATATATATAATTATTAATATAATAACTATATTTGTTATTTAAATATATTTATTTATTTGAATTTATTATTGTAAATAAATATATTTAAAAAATATTTAAATATAATTATATTTATATAATTTTATTTATAATAAATATACATACTATTTAAATATCTTTATTGTAATTATGTAATTATTTAAATATGTATTTATTTATTTATAATTATAATTATAAATTAATATATTTTAAAAATATTATTATATAATTACAAATAAATATATTTGTTAATATATAATTAAAAATAAAATAAATATATTATTATCTAAATATATTTATTATAATTTTATATTTATTTAAATATGTAATTATTTATTTATAATTTCATAAGTTCATATTTTTTAAAATTATAGATATATTTATAATTGTATAATAAAATATTAAAATTAAAAATTCATTTAAAAAATCATTTAAATAGGTTAATTATATAAATTTCAAACATATTTTAAATGTTAAAACTTAATAAATAAAAAAGAGTAAATATTATTCATATAAATTACAAACATATTGAAAATATTACATTTATATAGTAAATAAATATATGTATAAATAAATAGTACAAAATGATTAATTATATTTTTTCCATTATTAATTGATATATTATAAAAAATAGAAAAATTTAATTAAATAAATTTCAAAAATATTAAAAAGTGAATTTGTAACATTTACGTGAATTACATATATCTATCTGTACAAATACAAATATGCACTCACATATGTATATACACAGACATGTATATACAAACATACACCTACATACATGCATTTAAAAATATTTGATATAATATTATAATTATTTAAATATATATATTTACCAAGACAGTATGGACTATGGGTTGAAGCCCATGGTCCTAAAATTTATGGAAAATAAAAAGAAAAGTATAATGGGAAACAGAAAGTAGAAGCGAGGAAAAACAAAAAATCCAAACATAGAAATTGACAACCGACATGATAAATGTAAACATCATCTTTGGAATTAACCACCACCTCTACCTCACAGATGACGACCCCTCATCCATGTGTTAGGCTACTTCCATGACTCAGTATCCACTTGTTAACCAATATTTCAATCCAGTATGATTGTATCGACATGTGGCTAGGGAATCTGATCTCTAACCATGCTGGTCTTTGCTTTAGAAGCCTCAGTGCATGAGGATTGACCTTCAACTTTTATGGTCCCATGGGCATTTCCAAATTCATCACTGAAGGATTCCCTACTGTTGGACCCATTTAATATATCAAGAAGATGAGTTTACCAGATAACTCAACCTTTTTGGTACAAAACACCCCTTGACCAGCGATGTTTATATAAATATAATAATATTTATATTACTATATATATTTATATAATTATATATATTTATAGAATTATATACATACATATATATATTTTAATATATATAATTATAAATATAATGAAAATATTTATTATTAAAATAAATTTATATTAATTTTATAATTATTTAAATATATATTTATACATTAATAATTTTTTAAATACTTTTTAAAAAACTATATATATTTGAATTATTAAAAATATATATTAATATATAATATTGATATTAATTATAAACATGCATTTTTTTATAAATAAATATGAATAAACCTTATTTTTTGAATATCAATATAATAAATATATATTTTAAAACAATTTTTTAATAATTTTTTTATCAGTGCTAAGAATAGCGCTGATAAAGATCAACCTTTATTGATGCTAAAAAATACTGATAAAGGGTACACATTTGTCTATGTTTTTTTTCGCACTGATACAAGTTACCTTTATCAATTCTATTAACTACCACTGATAAAGGTTCCATTTTTATCAGTGCTTTCTAGTTAGTGTAGATAAAAGTAGGTAATACACAAATGCTGATTTGTGGAAGTGGGGCCATCTCTCCTCTTTAGACATTATGCAGTTGCATGTTGTCTTTCGGCCTACCGACGTGGATGTCACACTGTTCAATGCCTTGATATCATCACAACACCCTAGTGACATCACCCCTCATCCCTTTAGGTAATTCAAGAATAGTTCCATACCCATTTCCATGCTATTGCACGTAAATCATGCCTCCTCTAGCATCACATTTTCTCCCTGCATAACCATAACCATCGCCAACACCACCACCATTTAGCTCACCATTGATTCCTTTTCCCTTCCAGATTTTGTGTGGATGAGAAAAATTTTACCAGATAGATGTGGTGAAAAACATGAACTTATGAGTATTTTATAGGGATGAGGAGGTAAGGGTGGTTGTTGGCCCCATTTTTGATGTAGTTCAACACCATTTATTTCATGGGAGTGGTTGATGATGTGTTTATGTTTTACTCATAATTTCTATGTTAGGAGAGGTGTTTATTTGGGTATCCCTACAAACAACCAAGATCCACTAAGGCCTTTTATATAATTACACAGTGATTAGAGAAAATATATTTATTTAGAAATCATGAATTATATGAATAAGGTGAATACATGAGTTAGAATATAAAAGAAAACAAGAAATAACACCAAGATATAACGTGCATAAAGGGAACACCACAAATGAGATTTGTTATAGAGAACACAAATAAGAAATTATAGACTTGATGCAAGGGAAAAAAGGACAAAAGATGTTATCTGAGGGGGGAATTCTTACAGAACCCTATGGTGGTGATGAAACATGTCATGTGTAGTCAACTCCAACCACTCCTAGACAGACTCATGCATCCACCTAAAATAAAGGATAAAAATATGGATTGAAATGAAGAGTCAATTTATTATTGTGTAAGATTTCATTATTAGAAATTTGGTTATGATGAAGATGTATATCCCACAAAAACACCTTCATGTGAAAGGGTCTTCTATATTTGGTTTTCTGTCAAAGTTTCCATGAGGTATCCATCAGATGAGATGTTTAGTTTTAGAATATCAGTCCTACAAACTGTTGGGAATAATATTTAAGTCTAGGTCCTTATCATTCTCCATTTTCTAAACCTCTTTATAGAGAAATTGAGGGTTTCTCGTATCAATGGGGGAAAAACCACAAAGAAACAACACAAAAATGAGAATGATGTAGCCAACATCCCCTAAAATCACATAGGTGGCACCATAATGGCATTTTTGGAAAGTCAGGTGGTGAGTGATGAAACCAACATATGAAAGTATAATGGACAACCCGGATGAAACAGTCAATTCGAATAACTAAGAGAGAGCAGCTATCTTGGACACGTGGTAGCACTACATTGGAGTTGAGGGAGAGGGCACAGATTGATTGTGATCTTAAGAAACAAAAATGGCAGATTCAAGACCATTAGATCAATGATGATTGATCGTCTAGGATAGTCTACTAATAAGGGAATGAAGAAATTGAGAAATACAAAATACACTGCATGTATTATTTTAGATAAATGAATGTAAATAAATAATTTCCAAAATTGTATGTAACTTCCATACTATACATGCAGCATGAATATCTCACAAAATAAAATTTAATTGCAACATATTAAATCATGGCATACAAAAAATAATAAATCTCCACCTTGCAATTTAAATGGTTCAATTTTTGTGATAGTGTTCTCACAAAATCTATTAATGAACTGGGATAATATTCAAAATATCCAAACATTGGATAAATTTAGAAAGGGGAACAAAGTTAGTCAAAATATCGGCTAGATTATCCTAAGTTTGTATCTTAGTGACACACAATGTCTCATATTCAATTATATCCCTAAAAAAGTGAAGTCTAATGACTATATGATCATATATACCATGGAAAACCCTATTTATAGACAAATGTGATGTAGATCGACTATCATAGTCTACAACTACACTAGAAGCAGATAAACACAACTCGTGAACAATACCTTTCAAACAAATATAGTCTTTAATTATTTCAGTTATGGTTATATACACAGCCTCTATGGTGAACATAGAAACTACTAATTTCATGTTACATTTCCAGGAAATTAGACCACTATAAGAAAGGAAAGGATAACATGTAATTTTTTTTAGTGTCTACATTAGCAATATAGTCTGAATCTACAAGTCCTAAAATTTTATAATCATAATAATTATTTTTTCCAAAATGAATAAAAAAACCATAGGACACTAAAACAAACCTGATAATCCATTTCAGAGCATTCAATTTAACTTTCCCAGGGTTTCTTATAAACCATCTCAGAGTACACACTACAAATGTAGTATCTGATGTAGAACAAAACATTTTATACATAATACTCCCAACAACATTAGTATATAGGATCTTTCTCATGAAATCAATAATAGATTCACTAATAGGGTATTAGTTCATAGAAAACATAAAATCACTCCCCAATGGTATCTTTACAGGTTTCATGTGATCAAATAAATACCATTTTGATGCCTTTTTTACATAATCATGTTGAGATAGAAAGAAAATCATTTCTTTCCAATTCCTTATTATTTTTATTCCCATAATCTCATTTTATTTTACTAAGTCATTCATTTCGAAGGAATAACTCAATTGTGTTTTGATATGGAAAATTAATTTCATATTATTCTAAATAATTAACATTTCATCAACATATAAATGTAGTTATATCATGTTCAACTAATCACGTTTGTAATAAAAACAAGAATCAAATTTGATTATATAGAAACCATTTTCAATCACAAACGAATGGAAAGTTTTGTACCATTTTATTCAAGATTTTTTCAATACATACAAAGAATTTTGTAAAAGGAAAATTGGATTCAATTTAAAATTACTTGAGACACTTTCATGGGGTCGCATATAAATGGTTTTATGGAATTTTCCATGTAAAAGTAATTTTTATCATCCAACTATTCAATGTTGAAATCATTTTTAGCAGTATAATAATGTAAAAAATGAATAGTTTGATGCTTAAAAATAGTGGGAATAATCTCACGATCGTCCACTCCCTCACACATGAGGTATCCATTATCAACTAATTGGTATTAATATTTTATATTTAATTCTTTAGTGTTATCCTATTTCTTCTTAAATAATCATTTACTACCTATAAACTTTTAATTTCAGGGTTTGGTTACCATAGTCTAGGGCTTATTCTTATGAAGGGAATTCATCTCATCAATAATGAAAGCCAACCACTATCGACATTATTTATACATTAGGTCTTGTATAAAATTTTGTGGTTTATCATTATGCAAGTCTTGAGAAACACTAAAATCATACCCATCCATGTCATCATGACTAAAAGGAGGTAGTGGTCTGATTATCCTCCTAGGTCATTCTTGGCTCAATTGGTTTCCCCTAAAGTCACCCTTTTCTACAATGGTTTTGTAGTCAAAATCCGATTTTGATTAACCTTTAGGTCTTGAGGGGTGATAACAAGGGACACACTCAGGTTCTAAAGTGGTCTGATGATCATGACCAACTTCGACACCCAATGGATAGGGTGAACTGGTCTATTCAAACTCAATAGTCATTCCTTTGGGATGACTTGGCTCTCGTAATAAAACATTACGACTGATAATAGTGTTTTTATATCATTTGTTTTCTACACAAAATGTTTACCCATAAACACCCTTTGGATAACCAATGAAGATAACCTTATCAACCCTAGGTTCTAACTTATTATTCTTATAATGTGCATCATATGTGGATACAAAAACCCTAAGGTGATCAAGACAGGAGGTTTTCTTATCCGGAGATCATCTGGTGTTTTGAAAGTAGTGACAAAGGATGGGAATATATTAATTAGGTAAACTAATATAGTAAAAGCCTCATCACAAAACAACATAAGAACGGAGGAAGAGAAAAACATGCACCAAACCCTTTCTAAAATGGCCATGATCATTCTATCAGATAACCATTATTCTGTGGGGTTTCGACTAAAGTATTATACCTAGGAACACCCTCAGAGCTATAAAATTCAAAAAATTTAATGGATAGATATTCCAAACCATTATCAGTTCTAAGAGCATTATCATCTTACCAGATTTAATTTCTACACTATCCTTCTAGTTTTTCAAGGTTTGAAATGTATCAGATCTGTGTTCCAGTATGTAAATCGAAACTTTTTTGGAGTAATCCTTTATAAAATACACAAAGTAATAGACTCCACCATGAGAGGTAGTCCTAAAAGGGACCCAAAGATCAGAGTGAACAACCTCTAAATGGTTTATAGCTTTGGGTGATGACTTACTAAAACTAACATATTTTTACTTACCATACACATAGTCCTTATAGAATAGAATACTACTAGGATTAACATCAGTTAATGGACCTTAATTTCTAAGTTAATCTAATACTTAAGAACTAACATGACCATGTCTTCTATGCTGTAGAGTTGTACTATCAAACGCTAAAGATCTAATGAAACAAAACATATACCCACAATGTGAAAAATCTTACTATTCCTTATATAGACATTACCCAATTAAATATCACTTAATTTAGTGAAAGGATCCCTCTTTGACCACAAATGGAATGAAAATCAGGATTTCAGGATTAATTCCTCAAAGATAGTGTGATTACTAACATTAAACACATCTTTTGTGTCAAAGTATTGTTCAGTAAACAAATAATGATCACTATTATTCTCATTGTATACATTCTTTCTATTAGGAATTTTTTTTAATATTCCCAGGTTGTTTATAATAATTTTTTCTGAAATGTTTACACTTAGAATCTATATTCTTGTTTTTAGACCTATATTTTCTTGATTGAATCCTCTCTCACTACTTATCTCTATGTTAAAAGCTACCTCTAATGTTTTGAACCTCAAATTCATTATTAACAATGTCTTTATTTTGGATATCTTTGGATAACAAAGTAAACTTAACTTCATCAAGTGTTAAAGAGTCCCTACCATACGTCATAAAATCTTTTATAGAATTATATGATTCATACAATGGAATTAAAAATATTATTACATGATCCTCATCCCATATTTCGACATCTATGTTGGATAGGTCTAACAAAAATCTATTAAAATCATAATGATGTGACCAAACTGCAGTTCGAGAGTGCATTTTGAAAGTAAAAAGTCTCATTTTCTTATATAAATGACAAATTAATGACATATTCAAACAATGATATTATAATTTGGACTAGATACTAGTAGAAGAATACTCAAAGGCTACTTCCTAAAAAACCTTATCCCCAAATGACAACAAAATAACGCTACAGGATTTCCCAATAAAATCAACTACAATGTCAACATAAGAAGCAGTGGTATTTCCATCCAAGGACTAAGTGGTTAACCATTTCTTGGAACAAAAAAGAGTATCAATTAATTTTTTATGTTCCAACAAAGCATTCATCTTAGTTTTCAAAATATTAAGATCATTTTCACTATTAGATTTCTCTATTTCCAACTACATAGATTCCATTTTAAACACTTAAGAATGTTTCTGATAAAAATTTTCCGGATAATTGATGATATAGTTGTCCTTACCAATGACCAAGATCCACTAAGGTGTTTTATATGGTTACTTAGTGATTACTGAAAATCATTTTCATTAGAAATCATGATTTATTAGATTAAGGTGAATGTTCAAGTTAGAATGGAATAGAAAATAAGAAAGAACACCAAGATATAACTTTATTCAGATTGATGTGATCTTACATGCATGGAGAGAACACCACTAGGATAGATTTACTATAAGATAACACAAAAAAGAAATTATATACTAGATGTAGGGAAATAAAAGGACAAGAGAATATATCTTAGGATACCGGTGTTGCTGAACTAGATAGTGGTGAAGAAAGCCATCATGTGGACTCAATATTGTCCACACTTGGATAGAGTCACACCCCCCAATAAAAGGTACAATAGTGGATTGAACAGAAGAGTCAGTTAATTATAGTGCCATATTTCTTTACTGAAATATGGTTATAATGATGATATAGATACAACAACAACCATATCATGTGCATGGGTCATCAAGATTTAGTCCCAAGTTTAAGTTCCACCAAGTCTCCACAGAAGAGATGTCTAGTTATTGCAGATCAATCCTCTGAATTCTGGGGAATATGAAGTGAGGCTGGGTCATTATCTTACACTTTATTCTCAACCTATTTTCAGGGAAACCTAGGGGTTTCCTTCTCTTTGGGAGAAAAAACCAAAATGAAACAACACCAGTATGAGAATGAATCAGCTAGAATCCCCTCAAATAACACAGTAGGTGCCCTAATGGCATGTCAGGGAATGTCAGGTAGTGAGAAAAGAAAAAAACGAATGAAGGCTGCATGGATGACTGAGATGAAACAAATAGTTCGAATTACCGAGAAGGCCCAACTGGAAAGGATACACAGAAACACTACAATGGAGATGAGGGTGAGGGTATAGATTGACACCAAGTTAAAGAAACAGAACTAGATAATTAGTGACCACTGGATCAAGGATGATCAATGATATAGGTTGGACCGCTAATAAAGAAGACAAAATAACAATAAACACAATTTCACCTCAAGTATTATATGAGATTAATCAATGTAGTGAAATAATTAGGACAAAAGTACGTAACTCCTATGTAATACATGCAGTATGAATATATCACCAAATGAATCTTAATTGCAACAAATTAAATCATGGAATGGAAAAATAAAAAGTCAATGAATAGTTTCTAATAGAAAACTTAAAAAATAGACACGGAAGAAACACAAAAATCAATGAATCCACACTTCATTAAATGCGACACAAGATCCTATTGCCATTTTAGTGTAGGGAAGGACATCAAAACATGAAATTTATTTATTGAATTGGTTTTTATATTATGAATACTATAAATTTTATAATTTTATACATTCAAAATTTAAATTAGAGTAGAAAATATTATGTATAATTGAATAAATTGAATAACTATATCTAAAAATTATAAATTAAAAAATATAGATAATGTTATGAGGAATTGAAAAAAATGAAATACTAAATGTATGAGCGGTAATTTTGATAATTATGATTGTCATGTTGAATTTTTTTGAAATAAATTATACATTATAAAATAACTAACGTGTTAGTTTTATACAACTCCCATCACACTACCCTATTCCATGTCTCCAAATTAAATCCTTGTTAAAAACATTTTCATTGATGTAAAATAATTAAAATAAATAAAATTACAGAATTAATTGAAATGTATTTTTATTAATAATAAAATAATCCCACTTATTTTAAATTTCAATTTAAAATAAAGGTTCTAAAAAACCATATCATTTCCATTTGAAAATAATTTTCTTGAAATCATTTAATTATTTTCCATTTTTGTGTTTTTTATTTCTGATTTGTTGTGGGAATATTATATTTTGAATATGAATTCAATAAATTTTATATAGTAAATCATAATGGTTTTTGTTATTTTTTGATTTTATATCATGGAAAGGAATTTTTAATAAGTAATAGGGGAAAATTATTAAGTATACATGATGGTTATGCTTTTAATAGTTTTAAAAATACCAACCTATATCATCCAAGTATTAACAAAGTTACTTAACACACCCCGTTCCCACAAAGTTATTGATAGATGGTCAATATCTAGATTTTCTTAAATAACATATTCACATAATTTTTTTGTAATAGATATTAATATTATCACTCATATAATACTTGATATTTTAACATTATATTTTAACTAGATAAAATAGTATAAATTTATTAGATTATCAATAACGTTGATTAAATGTAAAATTTACTATTATGATGAAAAAATGAGTATCCAAAGAAGATTTATTATATTTTAATATCATTACAAAATAAGAGACTTTCAAAAACACTTGAAAAAATATTGTAAACAACAAAATTACTAACTACATAAGAAGTGTTAAACTCTATCATCCTTCATTAGTGATTTTTATAATGTTCATAAAATCCATACAGCTTCTGCAAGGCTCCAACTACAGTACAACACCCATGTAACACCAAAAATAATAACAATAAAAATAGACAGAAATACATGTAAACATAATAATAGGTAAAAATAAAAATATAACATTTCACCATCAATTAAATTCAAAATTTACATTCATAATATTTTCATTGATGTGATATTTACAATTAAACCCAAAAAATTAAAACCAATATACAAAATCTTAACTCTTATAATAGGATTTCTAAAAAGATCGACCATTATAAAAGATATTATCCCTACATTTAAACCAATGTTGATTTTATTAATAATAAATAAAAAAATAAATAAAAAATAAATAAAAAATATAATTTTAAAGTTATATAATCCACATATGATAAATTATATTATTAATTACTGTATATGTTTATTAATGATATTATCAGTTAATCATGTATTATATTAATGTGAAATCTATTCCTGCATATAAAAAATGTTTTATAGATTTTTACCCTAAAGTTTGAAAATAGTCTGAGATCATTATTTCAGTTTTTTGTCTGTGATACATGTTATAATCTAAAATGGAATTTTAATATTGAAAATAAACATTTGAGTCATATATGCCATATTGAGAATCTGATTGATGTGTGGTTGATTAAAATATGTCACAAATAAATTCTGGATCACTCTCCAAATGTTTGAAAAAAATTAGAGCTCTTTTACTCAATTTTGTCTATACTATATACTTTTTAAACTAAAATGAATGTTTTATATTGAAAATATGCATTTTGAGTCATAAGAACCACATTGTGTGTAACATTGAAGTGAATTCAATTCATACACGTCACAAATGAATTATTGATCACTGTCCTAAATTTTGAATATAATTTAATCTTATTTCTTAGTTTTGGATATCTGATGCATTTTTTAAACTAAAATGACACTTTTATATTGAAAACACACACTTTAAGACATATCAACCACAACATGTGTCAGATTGACATGTGGTGGATTCCTATACATCAGAAATTAATTAAGGATCATTTCCAAAATTTTGAAAACAATCCAAGATTATTTTATTATTTTTGGCATATGGTTATCATTTTAAACTAAAAGGACAACTTTATTTTGAAAACACACACATCAATTCATAACAGAAACAACATGTGTGAGATTGAAATAAGGTAGATTCCTACCCAACAAAAATGAAATATGGGTCATTTTTATAAAGTAAAAAAATAATTCGAGCACTTTTTTGTATTCATAAAAATGTGGAATGTTTTAATCTAAAATGAACCTTTTATATTGAAAATAAATACTTCGATTCATACTGACCACATTGTGTGTCAGATTGATGTGTGGTTAATTCCAACATGTTACAAATGAATTATGAGTTTTTTTGTCAAAATTTTCAATGTAATATGAACTTTTTTTCTCAGTTATGGCTATGTGACATACTTATAAAACATAAAGGAAAATTTTCTAAAAAAAACACACCTCATGTCATACTGGAAACATCATGAGTCAGATTGACGAGTGGTATACTCATACATGTCAAAAATTAATTATGGATTATTTTTTGAACGTATCAACAAAATATGAATATGTTTGACTAGTTTTGGTTATGTCACATGTGTTTTGAATAGAAATATCAATTTTAAACTAAAAACATACATCTCAAGTTATATTGAGCACATTGTGTCTCAGATTGAGGTGTATTTATTCTTACACCTCAGAAATGTGTTATAGATCATTGTGTTAATATATCAAAACAAAATTAATGAGTTTTATCAATTTTATTAACTATTATTTATTTTTAACTAAACTATAAATGTTTAACTAAAAACACACACTTCAAGTCAGACCTATAAGATCATCTTTCAGGTTAATAAATGGTCAATTCCTACACATCAAAAATGTAATATGGATAATTTTTATAATATATGAGAAAAATAGGATCTTTTTTATTTGTTTTTGATATGCGATGTGTGTTTTAAACTAAAATGAAACTTTTATGTTGAAAACACACACTTAAATTATACTAACAACATCATGTGTTGGATTGATTTTCATTCAATTCCTACTCATCACAATTGAAATATAGACTATTTTAATAATGTTTGAAAATAATATGATCTTGTTTTCTTAGTTTTGTATATGTGAAGTTCTTTTTAAGATAAAATTGAACTTATATATTGAATAATTTTACTTCAAGTCATACTTTCCACATCATCTATCAGATTGATGCATCTTCAATTCTTATACATCACAAATGAATTATGGATCATGCTCAAAATGATTGAAAATAATCCAATATTTTTTATAGGGGTTTTCTATGAAACATTTTTAAAATAAAAATGAAACTTTTATATTGAAAACACATACATGGAGTCATACCAACCACATTGTGTATTTGATTGACATGTGGTTGATTCCTAAAAATAAGAAATGAATTGTGACTTTTTTTCTAATGTTTAAAAAATTACAAGATTGTTTGCTCTGTTTTGGATATTTGATGTATGTTTCCAACGTAAATGGAACTTATATACTGAAAACATGCACTTGGAGTTATAATAGCCACATCATGTGTCAGATTAATGTTTGGTGGACTCTTATACGTCACAAATGACCCATGGATCATTTTCCTAAAGTATCAAAAAATATGAATGTGTTTTATCATTTTGAATATGTCACATGTGATTTGAACTAAAAGGTCAATTTTAAACTAAAAACATACTCTTTGAGTCATACGGGGAACATTGTGTATCCTATTGAGGGGCGGTTGATTCATAAACATTAAAAATGTGTTACGAATGATTTTTCTAATGTATCAAAACAATGTAAATGTTTTTTCTTTATTTTGGGTATGTGTCGCATGTTTTTATATAATCTATCAATTTTAAACTAAAAACACACACTTTGTGTTATAATAGAAACACCATGTATCAGATTTGGGTTATTTTTATTCCAACATGTCATAAATGAATTATGGATCATTTTTTCTGAGGTTTTAAATCAATATGAATTTGTTTTATTTGTATTGATTATGTCACATGTGTTTTGAACTAACATGTAAATTTTAAAACTGAAAAAAATTGAGTCATACCGGACACACTATGTATCAGATTGGGGTGTGGATATTTTATAAACATAAAAAATTAATTATGGTTTATATTCCTAAACTATCAAAAAAATATGAATGCATTTTTTTCTATTTTGAGAATGTACTATCCATTTTGAACTAAAATGAAAATTATAAAATAAAAACATACACTTCATGTCATACTGAGAATACTATGTATTATATATAGATTCAAATGATTAAGGTGTAGATGATTCCTACATTGTTTGAGATAATATTAAAAAAAGATCTTTTTGGAAGTCATACTTTTCCTTCAAATGTAGTAAAATCCCTTGGTAGATGAGAGTTTCTATTTGAAAATCAAAGTATTTTTCGAAAATGAATTAAAGAAAATTAGTGTGGTCATTGGTTTTGTAAATTCATCCTTATTATTCAAAATGTGAATTTCAAAATGGATAATTATATAACAATCTGATCAATTTTTAAACTGACGTGTAGTGTGATTGAAATTACTCAGTAAAAAAAATTCTAAACACTTTGATATGGAAGAATTTACTATATTTTAAATAAAATTTAGTGGAGGATCTCTCACAATTTTATGTAAATCTTGGGTTGCCTCTAATGGTGTTGACCATTACAAACATGTTTATTGTTTTGAAACACTAAAAATGTGTTTACATGCATCCTAAGAAAACCGCAACAATGATTGACGTGGAATCAATTCCTATATTTTGAAAATAAATCTATGATAATTTTCCTATGATTTCATGGTAATATATTGTCGTTTTATTGGTTTTCACCCCATGAAGCAATTTTTTTTAAACTTTGATATCTTTAATAACGACTTATTGAGTCATTATAAGAATGACACTCTTCGAATGGATGTGTCGTGTGATCATTCATGTAAAATATATTTCAACTCGATTTTACCATGATTTCACATCTCTATGAGATTTCATTCTAGTATTTTGACCTTTACCAAAATGTTTTAGTGTTTTAAAACACTAAATTTCATTTTTGAGAATCCCTAAAAGACAATAACACAAACTGACATGGTGTTAGTTCCTACATTTTAAAAAATAAATCTATGGTCATTTTAATTTGATTTCATGGCCATCCAATACCGTTTTTTTGATTTTGAACCCCTAATAGATGTTTTTAAAGGCTTTGATATCTCTTAAAACAGGTTATTGTTTCATTCTAAGGATAAAAAAGGTCCTATTGATGTGTGGTCTGCTCTTACAAGTTACAAATAATTAATCCATAGTTTTCTCATGATTTCACTACAATATAAGGCCGTATTCTATGTTTTTTGACTGTTATATGCACTTTTTAGAGTTGTAAAACAATAAAAATGTGTTCATGGAAATCCCTGACAAACGTTAACTTGAATTGATGTGGTTTCAATTCCTACATTTCAAAAATCAGCCTACGATCATTTACTATTATTTAAAATCCATATAATGTTGTTTTTTATGTTTTGAGCCCCAAGTGAATGTTTATAAAGACTTAAATATATTTTAAAACTGCATATTGTGTCATTCCGAGCACACTGAAAATCTTATGAACATTTGGTCTACTCATAGACATCTCAAATAATTCAACAGAAATTTTACCATGATTTTCCATCAATATGAGATCGTATTCTATTCTTTTGATCATCAGGCACATCATTTTGTGTTTTAAAAAACTAAAACCATGTTTACGGGCATCCCAAGAAAACAGAGACCTGGATTGACTTATAGTTGATTCCTACATTTCAAAAATCAATATATAGAAGTTTTAGTCTAATTTCATAGCCATTTTATGTCTTTTTATTGGTTTGACCCCCTAAGATGCATGTTTTAATGACATTGATATCTCTTAAAACTGCTTATTGAGTCATTCTAAGCATGACACACATTCATTAGATGTGATTTCTACTAATAAACATAAAAAATAATTCAACTACAATTTTCTCATGATTTCATATCAATATGAGGTATATTTTTATGGTCTTTATAATTACATGACTATTTTAGTGATTTAAAATACTAAAAAAATGTTTATGGGAATCCCATAAAAATCATAAATCACATTGATATGGAGATAGTTCTATAATTTCAAGAATAAATATATGATCATTATACTATTATTTCATAGCCATCTAATACTGATATCCTGGTTTTGACCCTTTGTTGTATTCTTTTAAAGATTTTTATATTTTGAAAAAACTGTTTATTGAGTCATTCTGAGAACACCGCATATTATATTGGTAAATTTTCTACTCGTACACATAAATAATAATTTATATATATATATATTTTCCTATGGCTTCACATCAATATGAGTTTTTATTCTACGGTTTTTATTGTTACATCAATGTTTTAGTTTTTTAAAAGACTAAAAATTAAAATACAAGCATCTCAGGAAAACCATAACACAAATTGATGTGGTTTCAGTTCCTACGTTTTATAAACAAAAATTATGGCATTTTACAATTTTTTCATGGACATTCAACATTGTTTTATTAGTTTTGGACCCTGATACTTGTTTTTAAAGAATTTAATATCTTTTAAAACATCTTATTATTCATTCTCAGCATACCAAATATTGTATGGATGTTTTTTATGCTCATTCACATAAAAAATATTCCAAATGTAGTTATTATAGTATTTATTGTCAATATGAGGTCATCTTATTTGGTTTTTACAATTACATGCATGTTTTAGTGTTTTAAAACATTAAAAATTCATTTACAGGAATCCTTGGAAAATTGTAACATGAAATGATGTGGTGTTGGATAATTAATTTCAGAATCCAATCTATGGTCATTTTCTTATGATTTCACATCCATAGAACACTTTTTTATTTGTTTTGACCCCTTGATGCATGTTTTTAAAGACATTGGTATTTTTTAAAATTTATAATTGAGCCATTTCGATCACACCACACATAATATGGATGTGTTTTTTGATTACATAATAAAATATAGTACAAAAATCATAATCAAATGATTTCATGTCAATATGAAGTAATTTTCTATGATTTTTACCATTATATTAAGGTTTAGGTGTTTTAAAAAACTAAAAAGGAGTTTCTAGGCATCATAAGAAACCACTAATCGGATTGATGTGGAGTTAGTTCCTATATTTTTAAAATAAATATGTGGTCATATTCCTATCATTTTACTTTCATTTTATTTCATTTTCATGTGTTTTACCCCTTGAGAGAAATTTGTAAAGACATTTATATCATTTAAAACCCATGCCACATAGCCAAAATTGATCAAAAGAGATCAGATTGTTATAAAACATTATTAAAACGATCCATAATTCATTTTTATGTGTATGAATCAGATTCAAATAAATATGAATCATGATGGTTGGTATGATTCAATGTTCATATTTTTAATATAAAAGTGTCATTTTAGTTTAAAACTTTAATCACATATTCAAAACAAAGAAAAAGATCTCTTATTGATTTCAAACATTAGGAAAATGATAAATAATTCATTTTGGATGTGTAGTAATTAAACACATATAAATTAAGGACACGAAGTGGGTAGTATGAATCAAGGTGCATGTTTTCAATATAAAATTGTCTTTTTGTACTTTTAAACACCTATCAAATATCCAAAAATAAGAAAACCATCTTGTATTTTTTTGAAACATTAGGAAAATTATCCATAATTAATTTTTGATTTATAGAAATTGACTGCACACCAATCAAACACAAGATGTAGATAGTATGATTAGACGTGCTTGTTTTCAATATAAAACTTTCATTTTAGTTTAAAATGACTATAAAATTATAAAAACTGAGAAAATGAGATTGAATTTTTTTTCAAGATTTAGTAAAATGTTCTATAATACATTTTGGATGTGTAGGAATTGACCAAACATTAACCTAATACAGGTAGTGAGTTTTATGACTGAAAAGACATAATTTCAATATAAAAGTCTCATTTTAATATAAAACAATTGGTTACATATCAAAATCCCAAAAAATGAGTTCATATTGTTAACAAAAAAATTGTAAAATGATCAATAATTAATTTTTGATGTTTAGTAATTGACAGCATGTCGATCTAACCCATGATGTGGTTGGTAGGACTCGAAGTGTGTAATTTCAATATAAAAGTGTCATTTTAGTTTAAAATGTATATCCCATTATCAAAACTAGGAAAAAAGATCAGTTTATTTTTAAGCATTAGTAAAAAGATCCTCAATTCAGATGTGGTTAGCAAAAATCTGACATACATTTATCAGACAAACAAAGTGAGTGGTATGACTCAAAGTGTGTATTTTCAATATAAAAGTGTCATTTTAGTTTAAAACGTATGTCACGTATCCAAAACTAAGAAAAAATCTTGGATTGTTTTAAAATATTAGTAAAATGATTCATAATTCATTTTTATGGATATTAATTTACCAAACATCAATGTGACACACGATTTAGTTGGTATGACTCATAGTGTGTTTTTTCAATATAAAAGTTTCATTTTTGTTTAAAACATCACTCACATTTACCAAACCTAGAAAATAAACTCAAATTATTTTCAGTCATTTGGAAAAAACCCATAATTCATTTTTTATTTATTGGAATCAACCTCACATCAATTAGACTCATAAAGTGGATGGTATGACTCAATGTGAGAGTTTTAAATATAAAAGTGTCATTTTATTTTAAAATTCCCACTATATACCAAAAAAAGCTCTGATTATTTGAAAAATTTAGGAAAATGGTGCATAAATAAAATTTAACAAGTAAGAATGGATTATATGTAAATTTAACACACGATGAGGGAAGTATGACTCGACATGTTTATTTTTAATATAAAAGTTAATTTTTAGCCTAAATAACCAGCCACATAGCCAAAAACCATGAAAACAAGCTCTTATGATTTTCATACATTAATAAAATTATCCAAAATTCATTTTTGATGTGTAAAAATTGACCACATTTCAATCCAGCATATGATTTGGTCAATATAACTCAAAGTTCATGCTTTCAATAAAAAATTTCCATTTTAGTTTAAAATATCTATCACATTTTCAAAACCAAGAAAATGGTATCATATTGTTTCCTAACATTAGTAAAACAGTCCATAATTCAATTTTTTGTGTTAAAATTGACTGCCCATCAAACAGACACATAAAGGGGGTGGTATGACATAAAATTCTCTCAATTTTACACTTTCCAGTTGATATTTCTTTTCATGTCGGTTCCCATTACATATTGTCTCAATCAGATTAAGATGATATTGACTTCCAAACTTCCAAACATCAGATAATTCTATAAAAACTCATATGGTTTCTATCTTGATGCTTCTAAATATTTTATTTTTGTTATGGAATCCTTCTATTTAAAAATATTCTTAACTGTATTACCCTTCCAAGATTATTTTTTGGGGATGATCATTGATATTATAACTAAAATAAATACGCTACATGGTTGTTGTGGGATACTATATGTTTTATTTTCAAATGTGTGAACGATAAATGGTGTTTATAATTTACCTCAATATGACAATATATAAGATTGGAAATTTCCTTGGGGATCATGCCCACCATCATCTAAAATACAGAAATTAAATAATTTTCCAGTGTTGACTACCATTGATCCAATTATTTCCTACAAGAGTCACATCCTTGCACTTTTTATTTCAAACTTCAAATTTATCTTTGGCTTCCCGATCAATAGCATTGCTTGAACCCCCACTTGGTAAAACATTAAATGATGATGGAATCCTAATAAAGATAATTGATGGATTAGAACATGAACCCATCCCCCATACATGTTCAAGATTTCCATACCTAAAATTATTGCAACTCTATTATTCTAATACACCGATGATGATTGTGAAGGCTTCACATCTCGTTATTCTTGAATATTAACCTTTTAATGTAGAAATATTTAAAATGATATTTAAAATCATATGAACTTCATAATATTATCTAATTCATAAATTTTCAATGCCTATTTAATGTTATTTATTACTACAAAAACATAATAATAAAATATAAATTATAACAACAAAAAAGATTTAAACCCAATTATTTATGACTGGATACATGGATCAAACAGTGCCTATAGAGCTAATTGGCACATTTTAGTCAATATAGTTTTTCCCATTTAATTAGGTTTAAGGATTTTTTGTTGTTAAAATTTATTTTTCATTATTATATTTTTATAGTAATGAAATAAAATTAAATATTAATGAAAATTACTTACCCCAATGTCTATGTTAGGTTAAATCACAAAACATCCATCGTGTTTCCTATGAACAATAAGCCAAATCTTTGTCTAGAGAACTGACTGGACTAATTCACTAGACTTTATAAAAAATAGAAATTTAAAAAACATTGTTTTATATTAAAATAATATAAATAAAAATTGATAAAATACAACAATGATTGTATTTTTTTTCTGGAAAAACTATGATACCCAACGATATGATGACGGATTTTTTCACATAATTCAGGGTGTTTTGTTAGATAATTCCAAAAAAACAACATTAATGAAAATTTTAATTTTATTGACTTTATGTTAATAAGATACTATAATATATTCAACAATATTATTAGATTCACCTATGATAATATTTTCAAACATTTTTCTTTTCTCATAAGAAATGCCTTCAAGTATATTCTCATACAATTGTTGAGAACATAAAGATGTTCCATTAAACCCATTCTATAATATCAATTTAAAATATATTTATTTATTTCCCAAATTATTTAAAATTCATGGAATAAAATGAATATAAGGACATAAAAAATAAAAAAAAATCTTGAAATAATAAATATTACACTTTATTATTGTATTAATAATTTTACTCATACATTTGGAATTAGTTATCAATGAATATTAATTTAATATTACCTTTACATGGTTATCAGACAACTCATGTTTTTAAGATGTTGGAATATCCCTCCAATCATCATAATTAGCAAGAAATATCACCATCTCGTACGCAAGATTCCTAAGAACCTGTCTTATATTCTTGAAGAATCGCCAATAGGCACCCTGAACACATCAAATGGAACAATAATGATGATGTCTTTTAGGTCCCATACATATATTGTGTTTATATTTACATCTAATCTTATGTTATAATTATCTTTTTGATAAATGAATTAATGAATTAATAAATTATATAGCTTTTTATATATTGACATACATATTAGTAATGGTAACTCACCAATATCCCATAGATGGAGGGGTGAAAAAATACTCCATCACTACAGGTGCATCAAATGGTGGGATACCTCAACATCTGGGGAAACAACTAGCTCTCTCGAAGTACTTGGTATAGTGGAATCACTCAGATCCACAGAAGTTGATGGTAGTGGAAGTGTGTTTCGAGATGTTGATTAGCTAGGATCTCAACTTTTTTTATTCTTAGAATTCATGAAATTTAAATGGTTAAAAATATATTCAATGTTTAAATAATAATAATAAAAATATTTTGATTGAAAATGAAAAAATAGAGTAGTGTATATATGTATGAAACACTTGTAAATGATAAATTTAAATATAGTTTAATTACTAGTTCATATATTCAATTATATTTATCTCCATTATCTTGATTATTATCAACTATCATTACAATGAGAAGTTCATTTTCACCATTCCTTGAAAGTTCTATTATTTCAATATTTTCAGACAAAAACTGTTGAATGTTTTTTGGTTGATTAGGATCACTATCACAATGTACCGGTTGACTTTCATCACCCATATTATAGAAGTTTCTTGATTTAAAGTTCACATAAACACTCCAACCTTCATGTATTTTACCATCCACATAATAAACCTTCATCAATTTTGAAGTCGATCAATCTCTATATTCTCACCAATATGGATCAAATGAGATAATTTGATAAAAATAAGTTTTAATGCATATTAAATTATACCCCAATCAATCCTAACCCACTTCCATACTAAAAAAACGGGCATTAACAACGCTAAATACGGTGTTTAACAGTGCTAAAAAAGTGTTGTAAAGCTCGGTGCTAATAAAGGGGGCTACCCTTTATCAGCACTAACTGAGCGCTGATAAAGGGGTACTTTATCAGAACTAAAAAAGAGCTGATAAAACAATCCTTTATCAGTGAAAAAGGAGCGCTGATAAATTCTCTGTCTATTGCTACGAAATAATATGCAGCAGCACACCCAAACACCTACAAAAAAATCAGCATCTCAATAAGATAATTAAATCAAGTATACCCATACAAAATTAACACATAAATCATAATCTAATTAGACCAATTATACCCATATAACAAGTATTCTCGTACACCATTAACACATAATTCATAAGTTAATTAAGTATATACAATTATCTGTTTAACCCTTTTTACTGTAGAATCTCTAAAAGGTCACCATCCCATACCAATAACTCATAATCTCCACCCATATTCTAAAGAATAAATAATGTAGTTTTGAGCATTAGAAAACATTATGAGAATAAAAAAGTACAACACATAAGATATCCATAGAATAAAGAAGATGATTCAACATCCAAGCCTTCCCCACATATTCCACCATCAAAGTTATCATGTTGTCTTCCCCTTTGTATAGTAGCCTTCCCCACATATTTTATATGTATTAATCTATTATATCCCCTTTCTCTTTTTAATTTATTTTATATCTATTATACATTCCCATTCTTCTATATATTTATTCATATCACAATTTAGATTCGTTAGAAGATTATCATTGGTTTTTGGAGTTCTCTCTCATTATTCTAGAAATACGAGGCCCTCATTCATAGGTTTTGATAATTTTCTCCAAGGAAATGGGATGTATATTTTAGAAATCACCTAGATATCGAGTATTTTGTATTATATTGAAACAGATTTTACAAAGTGGATAGAAACCAGGGGGAATACCCGTTATTGGTTTTTGGAGTTCTCCATCATTATTCTAGGAATATGAGGCCCTCATTCATAGGTTTCCATAATTTTCTCCAAGGTAATGGGATGTATATTTTAGAAATCACATGTATATTGAGTATTTTATATTATATTAAAACATATTTTACAAAATGGATAGAAACCAGGGGGAATACCCATTATGGAATATGATTACCATCATGAATTCCTCTTCCTGGAGTTGCTAAATCCATATCCCCCTTGATAATAACTCATTCATACAAAAAAACACTCAAATTCCATATTCAAAACCTCACTAGGGTGGCTAGTATCTACAATGTATATGAATTTATGTTATCATTCTTCATTTACCCCTGGCCCATCAGAAAGAACAATGTTGTGGACCCCTTATCCTTGAGAAACACAACACTACCACATTTGTAACCTCTATGGAATAATTTAAACAATATATCAGAGACTCTTATCATAAACTCTGGTTAAAATTATCCACAATGTTTTATGTAATTTATATAGTGTATCCACAACATTTGGTTCAAGCCCCATGATTGTGATGAAACAATGGTCAAGCCCGTGATGTAGTGGGTGTTAATTATCCAATGCCACATATTCTTCTCTAAAGCTTCCATACTGATACTATGAAACCACAAAACCAAAAATGGTGTCACCATGGATATGCCACTTTTATTTATTTATTTGGACATCATAATTGTCTAATTTATTTCATGTCATCATTCATGAATTTTTCACAATATATGAAATTCATGGGGGTCATCCCAGTCTCTAGATGTCATCCAAGACATCTCCTGACATTGAAAATATAATTTGGGCTAGATGATGAGCTATCTCATTAGAATCTATGTAAAACAAAACTGAGATACCCTGGTGGCATAGTGATTTTGAGGGTGGTAGGCTACGATAGTTGTATCAAGGGAATGTATGATTAAGGGAACATGAGAGGTGAGTGTTAAAAGGATTTTTTTTGTAATTTACAATCCCCTAATCTCACCTCATCAAACATGTGATAATTACATGGGATCCCACTTCCATATACTTGTTCCCCTGACTTTATATTTATAATCATGACATATAATAGTTAGTGGAATCATAAAACCTCACAATACGACCCACACAAGTGATGTCCCTCATCCATTAGTCCACATAATATCTTAATGTCCCAATATTCCCTTCTACTCATCCACCAACATCTACTTTCAAAATTAAATAGCTTTTCTTCCACAATCCATCCATGTTGGATACCCTTTATTGAATTTAATGCCCCATACCCCTAATGTATTTTCTATGTGGCTTGAACCCTTTTTGTTTTTGGATAACATGGGTTGGACAAATTATTTACCTAAAAATATATACAACACTTAATTAAGATTCTTACAGGTCACAAAGGACCATTGGATCATTCTCATAAAAAATCAAGGCAATCTGAAAGCGTTTTTTCGGATTTTCATAGGTCAGTTCTTGTTTTCAATTAAAATTTTGTCCATTTTAAACAAAAGAGAGACTCTTTGAGTGCTAGAGGCCACACCATGCCTCAGAATGAGACAGGGATGACTCGTACAAGTCACAAAGTACCCTTGGATCATTCTCCTAAAGGATCAACACAATCTGAATGCGTTTTGTCAGATTTTTGTTGGTCAGTTGTTGTTTTCAATTAAAATTGTGTCCATTTTAAACAAAAGAGAGACCCTTTGAGTGGTACCAGCCAAAATGTGCCTTGGATTGAGGAGGTAATGACTTTTAGATGTCAAAATGGACCCTTGGATCATTCTCCTAAAGGATCAAGGAAATCCGAATGTGTTTGTTCGGATTTCTGTAGGTCAGTTGTTGTTTTCAATTAAAATTGTGTCCATTTTAAACAAAAGAGAGACCCTTTGAGTGATAGAAGCCACAACGTGCCTTGGATTGAGGCAGGGATGACTCGTAAACATCACAAAGGACTAGTGGATCGTTATCATAAAGGATCAACACAATCTAAATGCATTTGGTCAGATTTCTATAGGTCGGTTGTTGTTTTCACTTAAAATCATGTCCATTTTAAACAATAGAGAGGTTCTTTGAGTGATAGCGGCAACACTGTGCCTCATATTGAGGAGGGGTTGACTCCTACACATCACATAGGACTCATGGATTGTTATCCTAAAGGATAAAGTCAATCCGAATGCATTTAGTCGTATTTTCGTCTGTCAGTTGTTGTTTTTACTTAAAATTGTGTCCATTTTAAACAAAATAGAGACCCTTTGAGTGGTACCGGCCACACCGTGCCTCGGATAGAGGCTAGGAATACTTTTACACATCACCAAGGACCCTTGGATCGTTCTCATAAAATATCAAGGCAATTCGAATGCGTTTCGTCATCTTTTCATAGGTCAGTTGTTGTTTTCAATAAAAATCATGTCCATTTAAAAAAAGAGACCCTTTGAGTGCTAGAGGCCACACCGTGCCTCATATTGAGTAGGGGATGACTATTACACGTTACCAAGGACCCTTGTATTGTTCTCATAAATGATAAAGGCAATCCGAATGCGTTTGGTCAGATTTTCATAGGTGAGTTTTTGTTTTCAATTAAAAATTTTGTCCATTTTAAACAAAAGATAGACCCTTTGAGTGCTAGAAGCCACAATGTGCCTTGGATTGAGGCAGGGTTGACTCATACAAGTCACAAAGGACTCATGGATTATTCTACTAAAGGATCAAGACAATACTAATGCGTTTGGTTTGATTTCCGTATGTCAGTTTTTGTTTTCAATTAAAATCGTGTCCATTTTAAACAAAATAGAGACCCTTTGAGTGATAGCGGCCACACCATGCCTCGGATTGATGAATGATTGACTAATACACGTCAAAAAGGTCCCTTGAATCGTTCTCATAAAGTATCAAGACAATCCGAATGCGTTTCGGTGGATTTTCGTATGTCAGTTGTTGTTTTCACTTAGAATCGTGTCCATTTTAAACAAAATAGAGACCCTTTGAGTGGTACCCACCACACCGTGCCTCGCATTGAGGCGGGGATGACTCCTACATGTCACCAAGGACCCTTGGATCGTTCTAACAAAATATCAATTAAATCCGAATGCATTTGGTTGGATTTTAATATGTCAGTTGTTGTTTTCAATTAAAATCGTGTCTATTTTAAACAAAAGAGAGACCCTTTGAGTGCTAGCAGCCACACTATGCCTCAGATTGAGGAGGGGATGACTTTTACACCTCAAAAAGTACCCTTGGATCTTTTTCATAAAATATCAATGCAATTAGAATGCGTTTTTTTGGATTTTCATAGGTTAGTTGTTGTTTTCAATTAAAAAATGTGTCCATTTTAAACAAAAGAGAGACCCTTTGAGTGCTAGCGGCCACACTGTGACTTAGATTCAGGAATGGTTGACTCTTACATGTCAAAAAAAACCCTTTTATCTTTCTCCTAAATTATCAAGACAATCTGAATGCATTTTGTCAGATTTTCATATGTCAGTTGTTGTTTTCACTTAAAATCGTGTACATTTTAAACAAAATAGAGACCCTTTGAGTAGTACCAACCACACCGTGACTTGGATTGATGTGGGGTTGACTATTACACATCACCAAGGACTCTTGGATCTTTCTACTAAAGGATCAAGACAATCCAAAATCGTTTGGTTGGATTTTCATTGGTTAGTTGTTGTTTTAAATTAAAATTGTGTCCATTTTAAACAAAAGAGAGACCATTTGAGTGTTACCAGCCACACCGTGCCTCAGATTATAATGGGGTTGACTCGTACACATCAAAAAGGAACCTTGGATCTTTCTCATAAAATATCAACATAATCCTAATGCATTTGTTCAGATTTTCGTACGTCAGTTGTTGTTTTCACCTAAAATCGTGTCCATTTTAAACAAAATAGAGACCCTTTGAGCGGTACCGGCCACACCGTGCCTCATATTGAAGCAGGGTTGACTCTTACACATCACCAAGGACCCCTGGATCGTTCTTATAAAATATCAAGGCAATCCTAATGCGTTTGGTCAAATTTTCATAGGTCAGTTGTTGTTTTCAATTAAAATTGTGTCCATTTAAAACAAAAGAAATACCCTTTGAGTGCCAGCGGCCACAATGTGCCTTGTATTGAGGTGGGGTTGACTTATACATATAAAAAAGTACATGTGGACCGTTCTCCTAAATTATCAAGACAATCTGAATTGGTTTGGTCGGATTTTCGTACGTCAGTTGTTGTTTTCACTTAAAATCGTGTCCATTTTAAACAAAATAGAGACCCTTTGAGTGCTAGAGGCCACACCGTGCCTCAGATTGTGGAGTGGATGACGTGTACACATCAAAAAGGACCCTTGGATCGTTTTACTAAAGGATAAACACAATCCAAATGTGTTTGGTCAGATTTCTATAGGTCAGTTGTTGTTTTCACCGAAAATCGTGTCCATTTTAAACAAAATAGATACCCTTTGAGTGGTATCGGCCACACCGTACCTCAGATTGAAGCGGGGTTTCCTCTTAAACATCAAAAAGGACGTTTGGATCAATTTCATAAAGGATGAAGACAATCCGAATGCATTTGTTCAGATTTCCGTACGTCAGTTGTTGTTTTCACTTAAAATCGTGTCCATTTTAAACAAAATAGAGACCCTTTGAGTGGTACCTACCACACCGTGCCTCTGATTGAGGTGAGGATGACTCGTACACATAACCAATGACCCTTGAATTGTTCTCATAAAATATCAAGGCAACCCGAATGCGTTTTGTTGGATTTTCGTAGGTCAGCTGTTGTTTTCAATTAAAATTGTGTCCATTTTAAACAAAAGAGAGACCCTTTGAGTGCTAGCAGCCACACCATGCCTCGGATTGAGGCAGGGATGACTCGTAAATTTCACCAAGGACCCTTGGATCATTCTCATAAAATATAATGTCAATAAAAATGCATTTGGTTAGATTTTCATAGGTTAGTTGTTGTTTTCCATTAATAATTGTGTCCGTTTAAAACAAAAGAGAGACCCTTTGAGTGCTAGTGGCCACACCGTGCCCCTTATTGAGGTGGGGTTGACTCGTACTCGTCGAAAAGTACCCGTGGATCTTTCTACTAAAGGATATAAACAATTATAATGCGTTTTGTCTGATTTTCATACGTCATTTGTTGTTTTCACTTAAAATTGTGTCCATTTTAAACAAAATAGAGACCCTTTGAGTGGTACCGGCCTCACTGTGCCTAGGATTGGGGTGGGGTTGACTCGTACAAGTCACCAAATACCCGAGTATTGTTCTCCTATAGGATCAAGACAATCCTAATGCGTTTGGTCAGATTTTTGTAGGTCAGTTGTTGTTTTCACATAAAATCATGTTTATTTTAAACAAAATAGAGACCATTTGAGTGGTTCAGCATTCTTGCATGTTGTTAGGGAATATCATCTGTTAAAATTAGAAAATGATTCATTGGAGAAAGGATGTTTTATTTAATAACAATTAGAATTTTCATATGAACATTTACATAAAATAATGTTTCGTCTTTTGATCCCCTTAACCCCTCTCAAAAATGACCACCTATTGTACATGTCCCCAAGTCAGATCTTCATTGTATTTGTGTGCAATCTGCCATCAGGTATGCAGCCCACTCATTTCTGAACACATCTATATCATCTTGTGAGTATGAGGAAATTAACAGATAGATTAGTACTGTAAAATATAAAAAATAAATAATTAATAAATAACTTAAATGAACTAGTAGTTGTTTATGAAAATACCTCTTTAGGGATGCTAGTTTTTTGATGAAAAATGACCTCTTTCATAAATTTACAAACATAATAACCGAAATCATTATCGTTGGTTTGTTTTGGACACTGTAAATAAATTGATCCTTAAGAGAATAAGTAACTTTTGTTGAGATGTGTCTGGATAGTAAAATTTTATTATATATACCCTCATATTTTTCCAGACGTAGTACTTGCTCGCCTCCTTATGCTTAGCCCCTCTCCTCATTCCTTTTTTAGAAGATAATGATACACCACCCTATCATAACAGAATTCTCAGTAACAGATAATATAAATTATATTACTTGATGTTTAGACCTAAAACGTAAGATGTAGTGTCTTATAAATCCACAAACTCAATCATGTGTGGTCGGTTTGATGAATATCCTTGCTTTGAATCCAGAAAATAAATATTTGGAGTATCCATGTTCACCGCAATTAGCAACCAATGTTTCCTAAAAACAGAAAAAGTAATATGTAATGAAATAAGTGAAAATATAATTGATATGCTTTAATCGTAGAGTATTACCCCTGCATGGTTGGTATTAGGAAAAGTCTGTCATCTGTAATCTTTCTTTCAAATGTTTTCAGAAATCCATTCACTATTGCATCCCTTTTTTATGGATCTATTTTTGTTAGGTGTGTTGATGTGATATAAGGAATAACGAGTCCAAATCATGGATCATGGGAAAATTCCTTCAATTATTTTTCATAAATTCTTCTATGAACAATATAAAATGCATTTAGTCATAATTTTCACATTAGATCATCTTTTAGAAAATCAATTCATGGAAACATACCTCATATATACATTTACCACTGTGACGCCTAGCCAACTGTTTCCAAGGATCTCATTTACATTTTCAACACCAACAAAATCTTGACTTTCCTCTCCATATATATTCTCTTCGAAAACCACTATATGACTATTACCATCTTTTATCTTCGTATCCACATGAGTCTTCAATGCTAGTAAATGTGGATAGAGAACATGTGGTGTTATTGTGCTTTCAGTAGATCCTTGGGATTGATTGGTCGATCCTTTAGATGGTTTTGAGCTGACGTTTGTCACCCCCTTCCCTTTCTCAATCTATAACAACAATCATTGGTTCAGACCCTTTTTCCATTAATTGTATGGGTTTATCTTGAAAAAAAGGAAATAAATACCTCTTTGTCCTCATGTACTCTTACAAGTTGTGATGGCCATGTAATGAATGTCCCAATAGCCTTTTCGACCGTATGAATATCATCGTCATCAAGTGGAATAGGTAGCTCTACATTTGGCTCATGAGCTATAGTAATCTTCACTTTCAGATGATCTTTCAGAAGTGGTCTATTATACAGTGTGGCATCTGGGATATTGAAAAATGTATCCCTCGCTACAAGGTGATAGGTGGGAGTTGACAGATATAAATCACAATCATTATCACCATGTAGAAGATCAGTACAAAAAATTATCATTGTTTTTCTGATTCACAATTCATGGGAACAATTATTAGAATATTTATTACCACGGCTATGGTAGTTTTTTGAGGAGAATGGCTCGCCTCAAAGATGGTGGGGGGTGGGGTGGGATGTTCATGTGTTGGTTGTTCCTGAGTTGTGTTTTTCCTTTTCTTCCCACCCATAAAAGTTGCTAGAAACTATACCTTCCATTGCAATCGTTCTTCAAGGGTTGCTATTTTCTCTCTCATTTGTTCCAATTTTTCATCTGTATCATCCGTTTTTTCTTCTTCTCAAAATATACTCGGGGTGTCACCCCAAACCCTACACCTCTGACACGACCATATTTTTCTTGCTGCTTCAAAGCCATCGACAATAGGTCTGTATCTGCTACACGAGTACCTGATTCCTGTGACTGTCAGATATATAAAATAACTAATTATTTTTATGTAATAGAAATTTAAAACAAATATTCTTATCATCATTTCATACATACACATATTTCCCACACTTTCTGTGTGTTCTCATATACTAACTTCCCTTCTTTGTTCACACGTTCCTCCTTCCATATCACATGACGTGGGATGGATGTGCCTTTGGTTTTAGACTCATCAATCTACATATAAACATAGAAAGATAATTATGATGTTTTTATTGGCACCTAACAATATTACTATAAATTTATAATACGTACCATTTTCTTTTATAATGAGGCGTACCCCATCCTTGCTTTACGATAGGGGTATGTTGGTTTTGATGCACGTTCCTTATTTTCAGTACAGAGTTTCTGTTTCATAAATTAAATATTGACAATCAAAGTGATGAATACAAGTTTCCTCAAACAACGTATTATCACCCAAAATGTACTTGAAACTTCTCATCCCCACGACGGCCAGTAGTTACATTCTCCTTTTCTCCGTGTTTATTCCAACATTTATAACTCCAATATATTCCATGACATATCAAATTTTCTTCCAACTCCACTAGAGTAAGCAGTCTAGAATAACAACAACATAAACACAGACAATGGATTTGAGAAGGATCCTTTGCCAGATCCTTTTCAAACTTGATAAACTCTTTCACTCTGTTCTCGTACTCTATTGTCAAACGATTAGCATCCATACAATATTTATTCATATTCATCCTATTTGAATCTCAAATTTTAATATTTATGGTTCAAGTACACAAAATAAGACTTCAAAATACAGTATAAGATAACCAATTCCTTATAAAAATAGAGATTAATAGAGCCTAACCATTAGTATTTATGCATCTTCATTAAATATAATTACTTTATATTCATTATAGTTTCCTCAAATCACCCCAGACCAAACACAAGAATAATCAAGAATGATATGTATACCACTCCTAGGTCTCTGCCCTGCATTCAATATCATCATGCCTAAATACTCATATATTCACACATATACATGTCACAAACACATAAAAAACCATATCCACATCAAAACCAAAGTACCAATATGGATTTCAATCAGGTTACTCGACTCAAGTGGTGGTGTGTAAGAAATGAGAAGAAAATATGATAAATATATAGTCACACTAAAATCTCAAACTAGTGTTAATAATCCAATAAAACAAAGGTATCATTCCATCTATCCAAATACTCTGAAGGAGCTCATATGCGACAGTACTCCTAGGTGGTGAAGGTTCCTGAGGAGGAAGGGGCGAACACGCACCTATCGGGGTTCAAGGTCAGGTAACTGAGGTTTAAGGTGGATCGATACTCCTACAAGGGTTCATTCCATATTTCACAAACCATGTCAGGGTACCCTAGGATGTTAACCAACTGCTGGTGGAAGTGAAACCGTTCATGATGATCATGAAAAGATGAAATGGAAACCAAGAGGGGGGAGTGAATCAAAATACCTCATGCAAGATGGAAAAACAAGGTATTTGAGAATAGTTTAGTGTCATTCATGTTGTCTAGACACCTATCCAACAGACTCCATAAGCGGCGATGGCCCCTGAAGTTGTTTCACCAGGTGAAACTATCACCTAAGACACTGAGATCAATGAGGCCCTTCCTAGCTATGATCTGAACAAACTCCATGATGGCCTTCCTCTGGAATGGGCTTATACCTTTCCTTTCCTTTGGTTTGGAAATTACATTAAATTCACCCCTAACAAACAATGGATAGTGGCTGGGATCGAAGGTATTTTGTTCAAAAGGACAATCAATCCCCCTCAATTTTTTAAAATACCAATACCATAAACCATTTAAAAACAAGACATTTTAATTTATTTTGCATATCATTCCAAAAACAATTCAATAAAAAAACACATGCCAAACCATTTGGAATTTTATTTAAAGAATAAACTTATCCTTATTTTAAACCATGACTTTCATTTATAATATCAAATCCACCAACGGTATAAGGAAACCTAATTTATTTCAATGAAAAATGTTAATTAACAATAAGATACCATCCATTCCATATATTATTTTAATTAATAGGGTTATTTTGTGCTTCAAAATGATCAAAACATGTCTACCCAACTTAAAATGGATAAAATATGAATTCATGAAACACATGAATCCAAAAAAGAAGATATAGTATAGAAACACCCACTTAGAATATTTGGGATCAAAACACAATGAATCTGAATGAGTCTACTCAAATGAAGAACATTGAATAAAATAAAAGGGATCTAAATAAAAGGTAAAAATAGATACTATAACCATAATTCCCCATAAAAATTATAGGTCTAGTAAATACCAAGGCTTATATAGCCCCCAGGAACAAATAATCAAGTGATGGAGAGAGATTGATGTTCACGAAAAGAAATAAATACCAAAAAAGGATCCCCATTTTGAATGAAACATCAATCCACAAAGTGATGAGGAAAGAAGAGCCAAACTATCCAAAGGGGATCTCAAGGCTTGAGTGGGTTGAGTTAAACTTGAGGGAGAAGATAAAATAAATAAATGGGGGTATTAGGGTGCAATTACCCTACTACCTCGATGCTTCCTCATATACAACGACACCACTGGCTAGATAGTGGCCCTCACCAGCTAGAAAATGGTTATAGTATAAATGTTATAACCATAGGTTATCCCACTAACTAGTCACTATAGACCCACTAGCTAGCTGATGGCTATATAATTTTTATGTATCCATTGTGAATCCCATTTCCTAGACAATTACCCTAACCGGCCATTCGGTGGACCACATGGAGCTTTTCAACCTACATGTTCATATCCACACCTTCTAGGGCAGTCTTGGACATCCTATGACCCCTCAAGAAATCCAAAAATACTCAAAGATAATTTCTTTGATGAAAGAGATACTAAGATGTTACAATTCTCCACATCATTCTGCTTTTTATCCGAATAAATATTCTAGTACGAAGGTTAAAAAATGACGAGACAAAAATAAATTCCACACAATAATTATTGTGTGAACAATTCACAAAATATAGGATGATTCACCAAATAGAGGACCACTACAAAAAAATTAAAATGAACAGATAACCAATATTTCCAAGAACCCATAATGTATATCCTCCAAGAACATCATACATCTCTAAATGACACGTCTACATCACTAACAAGAGAGAAAATCCCAATAATGTCTAGAGACCTAGCATAGGTCACCCAACCATTTAAATTTTCACTAAAATGGTGGGACATGAGATGGAAATATACTAAGAACAAATCCCTTCACCAAAATAAGAGACTACAACCACTAACCATGAAGAACCACTAAGAGAATAATTCGTAACCTAAGGAAATGTACACCCAAAACATACCAATGAATCCAAATGAAATAACACTGTCAATATCCATCAATGATTCAAAAAACAACAAGAAAGTAAAAAACTAAAAAGGATTTATTCCTCGATCAAGAACTTGATGGAAACCTTGAATTCCCACAATAGAGTGTCACCCATCGACTATCTCATTGAAGTAGACACCAACACCTCCCAGTGCCTGGTCCATCAAGAGACTTCATAATCCTAGTCATTTGAGTACACACCAAAATCTTATGTATGTCCAACCATAAATAGATCATATAAAATGGTTTTTGAACAATGATCTCAAAATAATATCTTAAAATATATACCACCCAACACTTCAAGATTGAGCTCTAACCAAGATGTTGTGAATTAGAGGACAATAAGGAATAATAACCACCTTAAAGGTCTCGAACACCCACCCAAAAAGACCACCATGGATGGAAACATAAGGGATTTTAAAGAGCAATAAACTAAAACATTCATAGGTTTCCAGAAAAGAATTAATCATGCAGCCCAAAACCATCACAATCTCAAATATTGATTAAATATATCATGCCAAATAAACATATGGTTATGTGTGATGGGAGAGGAGAACAATATTAAAAATGATTTGGAAAACATGCCTTAAAGGGAGGTCCGGAAAACTGAAGCTTGAGGGCATTGCGGGCGGTGGAGGTCTTACAAACCGATGCTCGAGGGTGGTGGAGGTCCGGAAACGCGAACTCAACGGGCAGTGGAGGTCCGGCAATGAGAAGCGAGGGAGGCGAAGGTCTGGCAACTTGATCTTAGCAGGTGGCATAGGGGAGTCGCAGGGTTCTAGTACCACGAGAGCTTTAGGTCGCGATAAAACGAGGGAACTGTGCGACCCACTTTATAAAAAAATGGACTAAGGTTTTATCAACACTAAAAAAGCGCTGATAAACGATACCTTTATCAACACTAACATTTTAGCACTGATAAAGTTATCCTATATCAGAGATTTTTTAGCACTGATACAGGGATTCTTTATCAAATATTTTCTAGCACTGATAAAGGGACGTTTTATCAGCGCTTTGTATAGCGCTGATAAAGGGAGTCTTTATCAGGGATTTCCTAGTGCTGATAGAGGGACTCTTTATCATCTATAGAAAAGCACTGATAATGAATCCCTATATCAGTGCTAAAATTTTAGCATTGATATAGGGTTTTTTTATCAGCGCTTTTCTAGCGCTGATAAAGAGGCCCTCTATGAGCGATAGAAAAGAGGTGATAAAGCATCACTTTATCAGTGTAAAATTTTTAGCGCTGATAAAGGGAAACCTTTATTAGTGGTTTTTCTTACCGCTGATATAATGGGGAGCTTCCCTTGCTCGTTTTTGTAGTAGTGATTGAATTTGAATAAGGCAACTAATAATTGAACATGACAGTTCAATTTGACTATATCAATAATATTTCCATGTTATCCAACCAATGTATGTGTAAATACACTACTATTTTTATTTATCAATTCATCTTCATGATAAATTGAAAGAAACTTGAAGCCATGAATGTTGTAGGAATCAAATATATTATCCTCTGTTAGAGGACCTCGAGTCAAAAAATTCTTATCATTTGATATTTCTTCTCAGTTCTCAGCCTTCATTATCTAAACAAGAAGATATAATGTGTTAATATTAACAAATAAAAAAACTAAAAAAACAATAATATGAGTATGAGTATATGTGTAAACAATGGAAAAACCATTCAGAAATCTCATTAATAAAAACATTTATTAATTCTAGCTCATCTTGAGCTTGAACCCTTAGTCGTCTCTTTGTTTGGAATATAAATTATTTAATAAATTTATCTATAATAAGACTATTGAGTATCACATATCTGCGTATTTTTAGTAAATCTAATTCAATTAGTTTAAAATTTGAACCCTTTCCAACTAGTCGTCCAATAGTTAAAAATACTGATTACTACTTTCAGAATGAGTATTAGTGGAGATGTCATAAATATGTCCAACATGATTGAATCTAGTCTCAATCCAATACAAATATCTATAATAGTATATCAATCACACTTTGGCTATGTAACCTTCAACAATAAATATTTTTTATTAAGCTTCATTCCTCAAATATGATTTCAAATGACTTAAGTATCTGATAAAAAAAATAAGAATCATATTTAAATTTTTTACACAATGTTTTATTTAAATTGAATTCATCAATGAAAATGAAAATAATATTAACTTACCTCTTAATTGGATAAATCCATTGACATTGTAGCATACCACCATGTTTAGCTTCCTCAACCAAATGAACTATCATATTGGTCATGATTATAAAAAATAACAGGGGGAATAACATCTCCAAATGAATTTTTTTTCAAACCAATTCATTCTTGATGTTTATTAAGATTAGTTATATTTAGAATTTTTTTGAAAAATATCGCCTAAGAAGGTAAAAATATAAACTAATATTGTATTTACGTTTTAGGTAAAGTATTACACAATACCAATAGAAATTACTAATCCATCAAAATATGTGTGTCACGACTTTTTAATGCATGTAACTTTTGATGTTTTAAGTCAAATCTACTTGAATTGTTACATTAGTAACCATCTAGAACATTTACATTCTTTAATGTTCAAAGGGATACATATTTCTCATTAATTTTCATTATAAAAATATCCAATTGTTACTTACCATTCTCTTTTTTCCAAAAACCATGATTTTATATTTAGTGATTCTAAATAAATATGATATTTATGGTGATCCTTTGATTTATCCTGCTCATTAAGCAATTTAAAAATTACATTGTCACAAATATTCATCTCAATATGCATTATGTTAGGATTTAGACATATCAAATTAATATCCCAATAAGTAATCGTGAAAAATATACTCATCTTATTTATCTTTTTTTCCCAGCTACTTCAAATATTTTACCTCATACCCTTTTCCCACTTCTATAAACAGATTACATTTTCTAAATTCTATAGTTACATTCATTAATTATGAAGATATATCTAAACTACATAACACTTATGGTGAATTTATCAATTGAATATATTCATTTAATTGTGTTATGTTAAACCTGAATTTATTAGAAGAATCAAGAAATCATCAATGACTTATAAAATACCATTTTTTACTATATGGATATCATTGAGGTTCAAAATAAAAATCCAAAATTGGAAAATTAATACTATTATGGGTGTTCTAATCAGATATTTTTCTTAGTCTAGTAAAGTCACTAATTGATCATATTAAATATGCATGAATTTTGAAATGTTTTCTCATTGGATCACCATATGTTTCCATGCAATCATCTTTCCATTCTCACAATTAATTATTTAAAGGTTGAAGTTATACATTATTTTTATTTCCAATAATTTGATTTCTAAGAATAATCAATGAAATTATGAGAGAATTATTCATCATACACATCTATGGAGTTAGATTATAGGGGATCAAAATAACTTTTCATATGCTATAATTAGTACTTAAAGTACCAAAAGGGTTGAAATCATCAGAAGAAAATCCCAAATGTATATTCGAAGGATCCAAATAAAAATATGGATATAAGAAATATAACACCATTCATGGTGTTGAATCTTTTGGATGTCTCATAAAGATGTCATTATTAATATTCTCATCATGCCACTTCATGTCATATATAGTCTTAGATGAGATGAATAATATTTAAAAGCATAGTTTTAGAAGAAATTAATGAAATACCATTGCAAGAGTATTCTTCTTATACTTCTTCCTAGTGTTGCATTGTTTTTTTACACTAATTGTTTTTCATTAACATCCATATACTTGTATAAAATATTATTCATTATTATTGATTGGAATCACCCCCTTCAATAAATAATGCAGTCATTAGGTCATGAAAGAAAGTTTTTATAATCAAGTCTATGTTTTTTGATGATTTTTTTCATCTCATAGAATGATACACTATTCTTAGATTCACTAAATGCGTCATTAACACACTCTAAAATAATGGAAACTGAGTTTTTTAGTAATTAAACAATGACACTTGATATAATACAACTTATGTAGAGAATAAAACATTGAATACTTGGAATAACCTTCATATAGTTCTTGTTTTCCTTCTTTAACTAATTTATAAAACTCTTTTTTGTCAATAAATTTTTGATACAGATTAACCTACTCAGAATCAACTAAAGGTTATATTGGTATTTTAAAATCTTGTACATTGTATCCTACCAATCCAAATACATCATTAATCAAGTTTCAAAATGAATTATCTACAAACGGTTCACTTTATATTTAATTGATAAGATAGTCAATGTTTTGACTTTCCAAAAAATTTGATTAACCATGTCAAATCCAAAATACATATTGAGTTGGAATCTATTTCAATATCAAGTTCTCATATATTTTTTTATAATATCCCAAAACCCATGCTCCAAAATTCAATGTTTAAATCATACAATTTACATTTCTGGGTTTGATATCGATGGAGATGACCCAATTTTCACCATCCAAAACATATAATATGAAATTTATGGGTCAATAAAATTCTCAAGAACCTTTTAGGATTATAGCTTTATAGAATTAGGATAAACACTTACAAAAATAGTAACGATGTATTTAAATGATAATTTCTCCCACTTAACCCAACATTCTCATTTCACATTATGTTATCATCACTATCCATATGAAACTATTCTATACATAATTCATTCAATATCATTCTTGATATCCAAGGTAAAATAAAACATAATAAGGGTGAGATAAAATTCTTAATAAGGGTAAGCATAAGAATTAATAATTAAATTCTATCATTGAGCATAAGAAGTGCATAAGGGTATGTTGACATATTCAGAGTGCATGATTTAATCATAGTAGAAATAATAGCCATCAATACATGTATCATCAATCATGAAACACGTCATAAGGCTTTAATAATGAAAAGAGTCATGTGAATCAATAATCATTAGCCATGTGATATCATTCTTGATTAAAGTAAATATTATAAACCCATGGAAAATATAGATACAACATATTGGTATATTAGAACATAATAATCATAAAACCCTTACATAAACAATATAGTTAGAATAACCACACAAACTAATTCCAATATAATTTTTTAGAGAACATAATCATTACCCAATGCATTGAGCGCAATATGGGTGCACACATCATATAATATAAAATGGGTTCACCTGAATCTATATGGGCGCACCCATCATATAATCTATAATGGTATCACCCGATGCTATCTAGGCACACTCATCGTATAAGTTATAACAAACTCACCTAGTGATATCTGGGCACATCCATCATATAATCTATAATGGTCTCACTCAGTGATATATGGGCTCACCCATCATATAATGTCCAAGAACCAAAAAAAGTACATGGAGCTTATAAATAATTGTACAATTCATAAAAAAGACCATTATTACTTTCATAACTTGATTGACCCATGGAATGGTAACAGGTTTCATAACAATCTTTATGAAACGTGATTATCACATGGAAAAAAAATCAGTTCCATAAAAATCTATTTAAAATATGATTTACCAGTACAAAATAAATTGGTTCCATAATAATCTCTTTTAAACGTGACTAACCTATTCCAAAAAATGGGTTCCATAAAAATATCATTGAAGAATTCTTAATCCATTACAAATAAATAATGAGGATGGTATCAATAGAAAAGATCCCCATTAAAGCATATGTAATGTAACGTCCTGACCAAGGATCCCCTTAACTGGTGCCCCGAGTTGGTGGGTCACATGGTCTCAAGCGTTCATCCTTATACGATAGAGGCAACCGACTAGCAGTGAGTGCCCATGTTGGTACGGTGGAGAGACTATACCCTCATATCAAAGTGAAACAATGTTAATAATAAATAAATAGAAATTGAAGAAGAATAATATTATAGATGGAATAGTGGAAACAAGTGTAATAATCAACTAAAAAGGTATAAAAAACATGAAACTAAAATTATAATCAAAAGTAATTGGATGAGTCATATAATTGATAATTTCATGACATCATTATATAAAAATGGATATAGGGCCTATAAGAAACATGTGTATAAAAATTCAATAAAAATACAAATAAATTACATCATACATCTCCACTAGAATCATGATCATATGCTCATCACTCTACTCCCATGATCCATTCCATAAGTAAAATGGATCAATCATCAGAGATAGAGTGATTTATCTTATCAACACCTTCATTCCAGATGTTTACTTAGGAAAAAAGGAAGGATGAGTAGGGTATCAGATAAAATTAGTAGTCCACCACAAATTGTGTCTATAATAATCCATCCAGTGTATATAGCACAACAGTGTGCAGTTATAACTAATAATAAACAATGCTATAAAATAAATACCAATCAGATCAGGTTCATATATAGCACATGGCTACCTCAACCTAATTCATTATATTACAGAATGAATCTGATCAGTAACCATGTGTATCCATATATATATAAATATATACTTATAAGTAATAACTTATAATATGTATACATGTCTGTGAACTATATATGTGAGGACATATATGTTCATATTCATGAATACTAGGTGCTAGCTAGACCTAGGGAGTAACTCAAGAGTCTATAACTAGTCTTACAATCCAATGGAACCAAGAAGGGTACAATCTCTAAATCTCATATAAATGCAAGACATGTTACACATCACTCAGGATGGTGGGTAGAGTCACACTTCCTATCCCCCGAAGCAAGGAATGTGGAACATCATATCAATCAACAAAATGAATGAATAATGGTGTGATGTCTCATGCCTATCACCCAATGTAAGGGAGTATGGAACTCTATGCTCAACATAACACTTAAATGTTGTACAATAACCAATAACCATGGAATACTGATAATAATATTCATGTTTTTTTGCCTCTAAAATAATTATAATTATTTATAAAATTCAAATAATTCATGTTTTTATTTATATAAAACATGGTGTGGCCTTACCACCCACTTACAATCAATTTAATTATGTTATTTTAATTGATGAAGGATGGAAATTCCATTTTAGGTCCAACAAAACACTTAGATGGTTTTTTGGTCAATTAAAAACTTTCTTAGAGGATGGAAATTCTTTCAACATACCCAAGGGGTTGTATCCAAGAGGCATCTAGCCTATAATAAATTAACATGGGTCTATATGGGTATCATAACATGGTACAATTAATTTATGAAAAAATATACAATTTACATCATTGTGTAAAAAAGACCAGAATGCAAGACATCATAAAAACCATTAAAACACCTATTTTTTTAGGGAAAATATCTAGATCACTTACCTTAGGTTTATAGATGACCACATGTCAGGTATCATTCATTGATTTGAATAAGAACGTAAGAAATTAGAAGAATATACCAATTCTCAAGAAATAGGCAATATGATATCACACTAAAATACTAGAAGATAATGGAATATAAACCCAATTAGGAAGAAATAAGATTACAAAGAATGACTTTTTGGATCCATCATCACTGATGATGATGAAATTAGAGTTTGAATGGTAGAGAAATGACAAAGCCTAGGTGGAGAGCTTGATGAGGATATCTCAACAAGATAGGAGGAGAACATATGTCCACTCAAGAATAATAAAAAAGAAAAGAGAATTTAAAACATTTTATGGGAGAAATCATAAATCCCCCTTTAAAAATTGGGTCTCATAGTTTGGCTGTGTGGTTTACCACACTATGCACCCACCATATTTCCTTCACTATCCATGAACCCCCTTGTATGTTCTAGGTGCACTGTTTGACTAACCATGTGCAAGACATGAAAAAAACTCTTTCTCATGTATGATACATTTTTTATAGTCATACATCTCATATCATAGTGTTGTAGACAACCCATGCGGTCTCTCCTATTCACTTTTTACCTCACATCATTGAGACACATAGTAAGAATTAACCATCATCTAACCATGTGGCCCACTCTGTTTCTCTAATTTCCAGAACTTTGGGCATTAAACAAGCCTGGGATGCTCATTAAACCTTCAATAGGCCATAAGAAACATTTACCATGATAAAAAAGAGGATTAAAATAGAAAAACAAACAAGCAGACATACATTAAAAGATGGGTCATTACAACTTCCCCTCATTAATGTAACTCATCCCCAAGTTGGCCGTCAGAGGGTAAAGAGGGATCATCAGAGAAAATATCCATCAAATGGGATCATATATCAGCTTTCTACACCAAATTATCATCTTGTACTCAATCATGCTTCCATAACACATGTATTAAAGGTAATTACCTACCATAGAGAGTATTCACGCTTTTATCCACAATAAATATCAGGTAATCCTCCAAGGAGGCATCTACATTTAACTCAACCTCATAAGGATGTAAACAAGTGAAGTGTTTGGATAATACCAGAGAATCTGAGACATCAAAAAAACATTGTGAACACACCAGAATCTCTAATGAAGTGTTATTCATTAATAAACTTGTATGATTTGATTCAAGAACTCATAGGTCCCAACAAATCGAGAAGAAATATTATCCTACCACTGAATTTGTCGATGGACCAACCTAGATGAAACTCATAAGAAAATCCGGTCCCCTACAAAGAACTCAAGTTGTTGTCAATGGTGGTTGGAATATTACTTCTTCTTGGAATGAGCTGTCAACATGTGTTTTATAAATAACTAGACTTGTTTTGATGTCTTCTAGACAAGCTTTTATAAGGCCCTAGCCTTAAAAATTACTTAATCTTGAGTTATTTAAAGAATACACATTGAGGATCTTTTCAGGTTTAGAGTTTTATAGAATTAGATCATAAATCATGCATTACAATCCACATTTAAACAAGGTGGTTACATAAAATAAAATATTCACTTTTCCCATCAAAGGAAACATATTTAAAATAAAACATGGATTCTTTCTTGACACTTCTTCAACACTATCATCACATCATGTAACTTTCCATTGACCTGTGAAAAACATTTCAAAAACATGGTATGGGCATAAAAATATCAGTAAGGGATGTAGAAATATAGAAAGAAAACCTTAGTCCATGTATACATAAGAATCAATGAAATAATACTTTATTCATATAATATAAGCACTTTAACATACCTCACAAAATCATAATGTTTATGAATAACTCATAGAAATCAATAGACATAAAGGTAAATTGAGGCATTCATAACATTCTTACGTAGGGAGTAACCCTCATGATTACGTTTGAAATACCCATCACAGTATATTCCCAAAGTCTCTTCAGATAAACCTTAGTGTTTAAATCCTTCGCATTACCCAATGCATTGGAGAGCTATATCAGGCTCACCCTCCCTTAGTTTATCACAGAACCACCCATCTTCTTAAACAATTCCCAAGAACCATAGCATAATCGTATCACATAAAACATGCATAACATTTCCACATTTGAATCACAAGATATCAAAAAAACATTTATATAATCAAAAAATTATCAAATCCATTTTCAATACCAAAAAAAAATTATAACATGGAAATTATTTTTAATTAAAAAAAAGTTATGGCTTGTAGAGGAAGCTGAAACTCAAATAATGGCCACGGTGGTGGAGAAGTAATTATCGCCACATATGTAAGAAAAAAATTCCATTTTGTCATTTAGTAAAACGATTCGTATAAAAAAATTTCTTTTGAATAAAAGTAAAAGTCAAAGGGGTTTATACACCGTATGAAAGAATGTTGTGTATAAAACAAAATTTGCCTCAATGAAAGGAGATTGAGACGAAGTCTCTTACCTCGTGTCTGACTTGACTCGATCATTCTTTAATCTCCTGAATAATAAACAAGAGTTAGTTTATACTTGATTAATAACCTTTTTCAAGTTAATTATTCCCTTTATATCACTTATTACCATGTTATGAACATTATGTAATTATTTAAGTTAATAACAGCCGTTTTGTCGATCTTTGGAACTTGAGTAAAAAATAAACATCTTATAGTTACAAGTTGTTCCTGTTGTAAAATATCGATTATATCCAGAATAATATTCATGATGTAGATATCATATATATCATATATATATATAGTATATACATTCATTTATAATATTACAAAACATTAAGAGGTAATAAATGAAATTCACTGTTCATGGAGACGGTAAGCCGTACGTACGCATGAACGCTACTTTCATTTCTATTTCGTATTTAATGGAATGAAATCATAAATATATAAAGGTATATTATAATTTCAGTATAATATCATATATAATATCATTAACTCCATCCCTTATACGTCCCACATATGGAATTAACGAATCAAATCACTTTGAGGGGGCGGTAGTCCGCACTTCCTAAAATGAAATTATCGCGTTTACCCATAATGGAAACCATAAAGGTATTCAATAAATGAAAAATACATAATAATAAGGAAAACATAAACATAATATATATAATAAATAAATATAGTGACATCTTAATGGACACCATGAAAGGTGTTAAAAATAGATTGAACAATCATCGTTTCGTGAGGCGGAAATTCTCCATTCACAAAAACAGTATGTTCTTTAACCATTAGATGGGAGTGTGTGTAAGGATAGCTATAATAATTCTCATAAAAACATCTTAGTATATTTATGATACTGGTGTTGTTACAAAATAAAGTAATAAAAAGAGTTTAGGGGGTTGGAGAGGCAAAATAAAACAAAAGGACATAAGAGAAGACATTACCCTTAAATCGGGTAACTCCCTTTGGTTTGAACCAAAAGGGTTTCTTGAAGAGATTTATACATAAGGTAAGGCTTCTATAATGAAGAGATGGATGTGGAGAGATAAAAAGAGCATAGTTTGGATGATCCAATGTCTTGAAAGATGTGGTTAAGGTGGTAGAGGTGGGGCCTTTTATAAGAGGGAGGAGGGGCACTCATGGAATGTCATGAAATGTTACTTTATTATAAAATGAGTTTCAGATTTTAAAGGTCCCAAAAAGATATATTTCGATGATAAGGTGATAAGGGTTATAAATACACCAATCCAATATGTTTTTGACAAGTTTAAGTCTTATATATTACATTATCTTCTCATATTATTTAAATCCTTCATTAATGAGGTAATCAATGCATCATCATGGTGTCATAAATAAATTAATTTATTTAATGTCTAAAAATTATAAAAAAATACTATGATGTAGGAAATAATTTTATATTTACAATGACTATTTATAGTCTAGGATATCATTTATGTAGACAAAATTAAAATTGTTTTTCTTGGGTGATACATACTTTGGTAATACTTTCCTTCTAAAAAACATAAAATGATAAAGTGTCACTATCACCCAAATGTGATTTAATGGGGTCCCAATGTTTGGCACAAGGAATCCCATAGTCTTCCATGACACATCCATAATAATTAGGACACATGTTGGGGTCATTTTATTATATTATGATATTATTTTATTAACCTTAACTACCAGATTACTAATTAATCACGATAATTAAAGATAATTACCATCGTTACTATTCATAATGTCCAAAAACAAAAGAGTCTTAATTACATAATTTGTAACTCATTATTATAAATATGTAATCCATTTTACCAAATTACAAACTCAGAAATTGTATTAATTAATTTAAAAATAATTCTCGTTGTCAAAACAAACAGTAGGTTTTTTAGAAACAATATCTATTAAATGTTTGACAATTGTTTATGTCCAATTTAAATGTGAAATTAATTCCAATGACCAAAATTGGATTAAATGGTAACAATATATTACATTTACACTTTAAAACCAATTAAAAATATAATCTATCCATATAATTAAATTAGATGAAAAAGCAGTTTTGAAGTAAAATGCAGTATTTTTCACTATTCATTAAAAAATGAACATTGTCTGAAAAATACCAAAAATTTATCCAAAGTAAATTTCAATGTCCCAATCCTAAAGTGTAAGTTAATTTTGAAAAATATATCTTATGAAATTTTTAAAGTTAGATTTAAAAAATGTTCTCCATCAAAAGGTGGAAAACAATCTTTTAAAAAATATTAGAGAATTTTATGCTTAAGATTGGATTTAATCTCATTTTAAGCCTCTAAAACAGTATATAATTCATAAATAGACATAGATATGAAAATACATAGTTCTTTACTTACTTGGGATGTTACATCATTCCCCCCTTTTGAAAATTCTGTCCTTGTAATTTATTTACTTATTGAATAAGTGGGGGTATTTATCCCTCATTGCATTTTCAGATTCCCATGTTGCCTCTTCCATCATGTGGGTTTTCCACAAAACCATTACTTGATGAATCACTTTATTCTGAAATAATTTCTATATGTGGCCAAGAATCTGGACCAGTTGTTCCCCATAAGATAGGTTCTCTTCCATCTGAACTACCTCTGGACTCAAAACATGAGATGAATTTGGCATGTACTTCCTTAACATTGAAACATGAAAAACATTGTGTACCGGAGATAAACTTGGAGGTAAAGCCACTTGATATGCAACTGATCCAAATCACTCTATAATTTCATATGGTCTAATGAACATTGGAATCATCTTTCCCTTCTTAACAAATCACATCACACTTTTCCATGGCGAAACATTGAGGAATACATGATCACCTACATCAAAAGAGAGATCCTTCTTCCTATTGTCCGCATAACATTTTTTCCTGCTCTGAGCTTTTCTCATGTGTTTCTGTATCAGTTGAACTTTTCCTGCCAACTATTCTACCAATTCTGGTCCCATCAACGTCCTTTCACCCACTTCATCCCAAAAAAGCTAGAGTTCGATACCACTTCCTATATAATGCCTCAAATGGTGTCATCGGTATACTGGAATGGAAACTATTATTATAAGAAAACTCAACCAATGAAATATGTTGGTCCCAACTTCCCTAATAATCCATCGAACAAGCACGTAGAATATACTCAAAAGTCTGAATTGTTAATTCTGACTGCCCATCTGATTGAAGATGAAAAGCTATACTAAAATTTAATTCAGTACCCAACGACTTCTGAAGGCCTTTCCAAAAGTTAGAAGTAAACCTGTGATCACGATCAGATACAATGGAGAGGGGAACTCCATATAACCTGACTATATCTTTAAAATACAAACAAGAAAGTTGGTCGAGAGAGAAAGTATCTCATATAGCAAGGAAATTAGCAGATTTAGTCAAGCGATCAACAATAACCCATATTGCATTATTACCTAGAGGTGTCTATGAAAACCCCACGACGAAGCCCATGGATATATTCTCCCATTTCCACACTGGCACTGGTAAAGGCTGAAACATCCCTTTTGGTAACTGCTGCTCTGTTTTTACCAGTTGACAAGTCAAACACTTCACAGTAAAATCAGAAATATCTCTTTTCATTCCATCCCACCTATAATACTCTCGAAGATCTCTATACATCTTAGTATTGCCATGATGAACTGAAAATGGAGAACTATGAGATTCACATAACAACACTCTCTTCAACTGTGAATCACAAGGCACACACAATCTCTTCCCAAATCTCAAAACTCAATCATTATCAATGTTTAATTCAGGCAACTTACCCTTCTAAACCAGCTCTAACTTTTTCTGCAACTCACTATCTTGCTTCTGTGCTTGCTTAATTCTGTCTGATAGAGAAGATTTCACTCATACCGGAAACAAAACAGAAGAACATTATACACCAACAACTGCCATTCCAGATTTCATCAAATCCTTAACCAAAGGATCACGTTCCAAATGTAACATGGTTAATGAAGCATTAATTTTTCGACTCAAAGCATCAACCAATTTATTTTATTTTTCCAGATGGTAATGAATTGTACAATCATAATCCTTGATTAATTCCAGTCATCTCCTTTGTCTCATGTTCAATTCTTCTGGAGTGAATATAAACTTTAAACTATTGTGATCAGTATATATTTCACACTTTACACCATACAAATGATGCCTCCAAATATTTAAAGCGAAAACAATAGAATCTAATTCCAAATCATGTGTAGGGTTATTTACCTCATGAGTTTTCAACTGACGCGAAACAAAAGAATTTACCTGATCATTTTGCATTAGGATGCAACCAAGTCCTTTTAATGAAGAATCACTATAGATAACAAACTCACCATTCCTAGAAGGTAGGGCCAAAACTGGAGCATTCACCAATCTTCTTTTCAATTCCTGAAAACAATCATCACATTTTTTTGTCCCGATAAACTTAACACCCTTCCACGTTATCTTAGTCATTAGACTAGATAACTGTGAAATTTTTTTAACAATCCTTTGGTAATAGCCTGCAAAACCAAGAAAACTACAAATCTCGATTACATTTGTGGGTCTTGGCCATTCTTCAACAACTTTTGTTTTTGTAGGATCAACAGTTATTCCATCATTAGAAACAATGTGACCAAGGAATGAAATTTGTTGCAACCAAAACACACAGTTGCTAAATTTCCTATACAATTTAGTTTATTTTAAGGTTTTCAAAATAACCCTTACATGACTTTAATACTCCACATTACTTTTATAAAACACCAAAATATCATCAATGAAAACAACCACAAACTTATCCAAGAACTCAAGGAAAATTATATTCATAAGGTCCATGAATACAGCAGGTGCATTGGTTAACCCAAAAGACATTACTATAAATTCATAATGGCCATATCTTGTATGAAACATGGTCTTCAGAATTTCTTCATCCTTTACCTTCAACTGATGGTACCCCGATCTCAGATCAATCTTTGAAAAATATTGAGCTCCCTGAAGCTGATCAAACAAATCATCAATATGAGGCAAAGGATATTTGTACATAACATTGATTTTATTCAAGGCTCTATAATGAATGCAAAGTCTCGTTGAGCCATATTTCTTTTTAACAAATAATACATGAGCACCCCATGGTGATGTTCTAGGTCGAATGAAACCCTTCTTTAATAAATCTTGAAATTGCTCCTTCAACTCTAGAAGTTCAATTTGAGCCATTGGATAAGGGGGTTTTGAAATTGGATTAGCATCAGGAACTAAGTCAATAGTAAATTCAACTTCTCGATCTAGTATTATTCCAGAAAACTCATCAGGAAAAACATCAGGATAGTCATTTACCACAGGCACATCATTAATCTGAATGGTTCCTTTATTTTCAACAATATGTGAAAGGTAACATTCATTTCCATCTTTTACAAGTTTATCAGCCTCTTGATATGTTATCAACAGTAAGGGATCATTCTTGTACACAAACTGAAAGTCTTTATGAAAAGAAACTTATTTAGCTCTATAATCAATATTAGCATGGTAAACAGAGATCCAATCCATACCCAGGATAACATCAAACTCTACTAGAGGTAAAACAATAAGGTTTTCAAGAAGGTTCTTTCCACGGATAAGGAAAGGAAGATTATTATAAAGTCTTTTTGCCTCAACATTTCTCCCAGGTCTTTTTGCCACAAGTTCTTGAGTCAATTCTTGATATAAAATTCCCAATTTACTAGAAAATTTTTCAGAGATGAAAGAATATGAAAACCTTGAATCAAAAAACACACTGGCATTATATGAAAAAACAAACAAAGTACCTAATACAACTTCATTTGATGGCCTAACATCTACTTAAGTAGTTGCAAATGATTTCACCAAACCTTTCTACTTATAGTCTGAATGCTTCTCATCATTCGAGCTCTTTTTCAAACACTCGTTTGCATAATGAACCATCTCATTGCACTTAAAACATTTCACTAACTATAAATCAAATTTGGTCTTACTATCACCCTGATCTTTTCCAGTGCAATCAAGAGCCTTATGTCCCATATTACCACATTGGAAGCACTTTCCAGAATTCAAAAGACATTCCCCAGCATGCTTTTTACCACATTTATCACAAACTCAAAATTTAGTTTTCTTACCATCAGACCTTTTTGAATAATTCTTCCCTTTCTCTTGCAACCTTGGTCTCTTCTTCTGTTGGTTGTGATAGAACACTTGATCGTCATCAAACTCCATTTCAACCTTCTTAGCACATCATACAAAATTTTCTTAACTTTTGAACTCACGAGAAGCTAATTCCATTCGATATTTTGGCTATAATCCTAAGTAAAAATGATTGATTTTAAAATCAAGGTCTCGGATAAAACTTGGATCATACCTTGCCAATCGAGTGAAATTTTCTTTATATGCAGCCACTAAGTCGTCCTCTTGCCTCAATTCAAATAATTTTTTCCAATCCTAAGTCAAACATCCTTTGGAAAATATTTCTCAAGAAAAATACCATTGAATCCATCCCATTCAAGAGAATCAATCTCATCAGCGTCCCTGATATTTTTAACCATCGACCACCACTGATCCGCTTCACCCTCCAAACTGTAAATAGTAAGACTAAACTTTTGATTGTATGAACACCCCATGACATCAAAAATATTCTCTAGTGCTTTAATCCACCCTTCAGCTTGCACAGGGTTAGATGATCCTCTAAATTATGGGGGATGTTTCCTCATGAAATGTTCCACCACTGACATGTTCCTTTGCGGTTGATCTGGCTGATCTCGTTCATGGATACCACCACCATTTATCTCTTGAGTCAACTGCTCCATTACTACAACAAATGATTCAGTTCCAATTCTGACCATCTCAAGATGCTGATTCATAAGGTCATTTCCTTCGGTATGCCTTCTTAGTTATGGTTCTATGTTTCCTCTACAGAAAACCATTTTCAACAAACATGTCTTAGATGAAGCAACATGGTAATCTTCAAATGCTATATCATTTTCAATTTGACCATAAAAAAATATTTTTGGATAATAATTTAATATAATTCTAACTACTAAAGTTATCTAAACCGAAATTTGATACCAACTATAATGCCCCAGCCTTAAATATTACTTAATCGTGAGTTATTTCAAGAATACACATTGAGGATCTTTTTAGGTATAGAGTTTTAGAGAATTAGATCATAAATCATGCATTACATTTCTCATTTAAACAAGGTGGTTACATAAAAGACAATATTCACTTTTCCCATCAAAGGAAACATATTTCAAATAAAACATGGATTCCTTCTTGACACTTCCTTGACACTATCATCACATCATGTACCTTTCCCTTGACATTTGAAAAACATTTCAAAAACATGGGATGAGAATAAAAAGCTCAGTAAGGGATATAAAAATATGGAAAGAAAACCTTAGTCCATGTATACATAAGAATCAATGAAATAATACTTTATTCATAGAATATATGTACTTTAACATACCTCACAAAATCATAATGTTTGTGAATAACTCATAGAAATCATAACACATAACGGTAACTTGAGGCATTCAAAACATTCTTACGTAGGGAGTAACCCTCATGGTTATATTTGGAATACCCATCATAGTATATTCCCTAAATATCATCGAAGAAACCATATCTTTTAACTCCTTCGTGTTACCCAATGCATTGGAGAGCTATATCGGGCTCACCCACCCTTATTGTATCACGGAACCACCAATCTTCTTAAACAATGCCCAAGAACCATAACATAATCTTATCACATAAAACATGCATAACATTTCCACATTTCAATCACTAGATATCAAAAACACATTGATATAATCAAAAAATTATCAAAACCATTTTCAATACCAAAATAAAATAAAATTAAAATATTGTATTTATTTTTCATTTAAAAAACATTATGGCATGTAGAGGAAGCCGAAACTCAAATAATGGTCACGGCGGCGGAGAAGTCATTGTCTCCACATACGTAAGAAAAAAAATTCCCTTTTTTCCTTTATTAAAACGATTCATATAAAAAGATTCCATTTGAATAAAAGTAAAAGTCAAAGGGTTTTATACACCCTATAAAAGAAAGTTGTGTATAAAACAAAATTTGCCTCAATGAAAGGAGATTGAGACGAAGTCCCTTACCTCATGTCTGGCATGACTCGATCGTTCTTTAATCTCATGAATAATAAACAATGGATGATTTATAATTGATTAAGAACCTTTTTCAAGTTCATTATTCCTTTTATATCACTTATTACCATGTTATGAAAATTATGTATTTATTTAAGTTAATAACAGTTGTTTTGTCGATCTTTCGAACTCGAGTCAAAAATAAACTTCTTATAGTTACAAGTTGTTCACGTGGTAAAATATCCATTATATCCTGAATTATATTCATGATGTAGATATCATATATATAATATATATCCAGTATAAACATGCATTTATAATATTACATAACATTAAGAGGTAAGAAATTGAATGCACCGTTCATGGAGTCGATAAGCCATACGTACGCATGAACGCTACTTTCATTTCTATTTCATATTTAATGGAATGAAATCATAAATATATAAAGGTATATTATAATTCCATTATAATATCATATATAATATCAATAACTCTATCTTTTATACATCTCACATATGTCATTAATGAATCAAATCACTTTGAGGGGGCAGTAGTCCGCACTTCCTAAAATGAAATTATCACGTTTAACCATAATGGAAACCAAAAAGGTATGCCATAAATGAAAAATAAAGAATCATAAGGAAAACATAAACATAATATTTATCATATATAAATATAGTGACATCCTAATGTCCACCATGAAAGGTGTTAAAAGATGATTGAACAATCATCGTTTTGTGAGGCAGAAATTTTCTATTCACAGAAACAGTATGTTCTTTAACCATTAGACGGGAGTATGTGTAAGTGTATATAGAATCCTTCTCATAAAAAAATCCGAGTATAATTAAGATACTGTTGTTTTACAAAAGAATGTAATAAAATGAGTTTAGGGTTTGGAGAAGCAAAAAAAAAAACAAAAGGACATAAGAGAGGAAATTACCTTCAAATCGGGTAACTCCCTTTGGTTTGAACCAAAAGGGGTTCTTGAAGAGATTTCTGCATAAGATAAGGCTTCTATGATGAATAGAGGGATGTAGAGAGATAAAATCAGCAGATTTTGGCGAAGCCAATTGCTTGAGAGGTGTGGTTAATGTGGTAGAGGTGGGGGCCTTTTATAAGAGGGAGGAGGGGCACTCTTGGAAAGTCATGAAATGTTACTTTATTATAAAATAAGTTTCTGATTTTAAAGGACCCACAAAGATATATTCTAAGGATAAGGTGATAAGGGTTCGAAATAAACCCATCCAATAGGTTTTTGACCAGTTTATGTCTTATATTTTACATTATCTTCTCATTTTATTTAAATCATTCTTTAATGAGGTAATCACTGCATCATCATGGTGTCATAAATAATTTAATTTATTTAATGTCTAAAAATTATTCAAAAAATACTATGATATATGAAATATCTTTATATTTAATATGACTATTTATAGTTTAAGAGATCATTTATTTAGATAAACATAAAATTGTTTTACTTCGGTGATACATACATTGTTTATACTTTCCTTTTAAAAAACATAAAATGATAAAGGATCGCTATCACCCAAAAGTGATTCCATGGGGTCCCAAAGTTTGGCACAAGGCATCCCATGGTCAACCATGACACATCCAGTAGCATTAGAACACATTTTGGGGTCATTTTATATTATTATGATATTATTTTATTACCCTTAACTTCCCTGATTTATACTTGATTAATAACCCATATTGCATTATTACATCGAGGTGTCTTCGGAAACCCCACAACGAAGTCCATGGATATATTCTCCCATTTCCACTTTGGCACTGGTAAAGCCTGAAGCGTCCCTTTCAGTAACTGCCTATCTGCTTTAACCTATTTACAAGTCAAACACTTCACAGTAAAATCAGAAATATCTCTTTTCATTCCATCCCACCAGTAATACTCCCAAATATCTATATACATCTTAGTACTGAAAGGATGAACTGAAAACGGAGAACTACGAGCTTCACATAACAACTCTATCTTCAACCGCGAATCATAATGCACACAAAATCTCTTCCCAAATCTCAAAACACAATCATTATCAATGTTGAATTCAGGAAACTTACCCTTCTGAACCAGCTCTACCTTTTTCTGCAACTCACTGTCTTGCTTCTGTGCTTGCTTAATTCTGTCTGATAGAGAAGATTTCACTGATACCTGAAAAAAACAGAAGAACATTATGCACCAACAACATCCATGCCAAAGTTCATCAAATCCTTAACTAAAGGATCATGTTCCAAATGTAACATGGTTAATGAAGCATTACTTTTTTGACTCAAAGCATCATCCACTTTATTTGCTTTTCTCGGATGGTAATGAATTGTACAATAATAATCCTTGATTAATTCCACCCATCTCCTCTATCTCATGTTCAATTCTTTCTGATTGAATATATACTTTAAAATTTTGTGATCAGTATATATTTTACACTTTACATCATACAAATGATGCCTCCAAATTTTTAATTCGAAAACAACAGCAGCTAATTCCAAATCATGTGTAGGGTAATTTACCTCATGAGTTTTCAACTAATGTGAAGCATAAGAAATTACCTGATCATTCTGCATTAGGACGCAACCATGTCCTTTTAATGATGAATCACTGTAGATAACAAACTCACCAATCTTGGAAGGTAGTGCCAAAACTGGATCATTCACTAATCTTGTTTTCAATTCCTGAAAACAATCATCACATTCTTTTTTTCAAATAAACTTAAAACCCTTCCGAGTTAGCATAGTAATTGGACTAGATAACAGTGAATTTTTTTTAACAAACCTTCGGTAACAGACTGAAAAACCAAGAAAACTACGAATCTCAATTACATTTGTGGGTTTGGGACATTCATTGACATCTTTTGTTTTTGCAGGATCTACAGTTATTCCATCTTTATAAACAATGTGACCAAGGAAAGAAATTTGTTGCAACCAAAACTCACACTTTCTAAATTTCCCATACAATTTCTTTTCTTTTAAGGTTTGCAAAATAACCCTTAAATGACTTTCATGCTCTTATTTACTTTTATAAATCACCAAAATATCATCAATGAAAGCAACCACAAGCTTATCCAAGAACTCAGGGAAAATTCTATTCATAAGGTCCATGAATACAGCAACTGTATTGGTTAACCCAAAAGACATTACTAAAAATTCATAATGGCCATATCTTGTAAGAAACATGGTCTTCAGAATATCATGATTCCTTTACCTTCAAATGATGGTACCCCGATATCTGGTCAATCTTTGAAAAATAATGAGCTCCTTGGAGCTGATCAAACAAATCATCGAGATGAGGCAAATGATATTTGTTTTTAACTGTGATGTTATTCAGGGCTCTATAATCAATGAAAAGTCTCATTGAACAATCTTTCTTTTTATCAAATAAGACAGGAGCACCCCATGGTGATGTTCTAGGTCAAATGAACCCTCTCTCTAATAAATCATGCAATTTCTCCTTCAACTCTAGAAGTTCAATTTGATCCGTTCGATAAGGGGGTTTTAAAATTGGCTTAGCATCAGGAACTAAGTCAACAGTAAAGTCAACATCTTGATCTGGTATTATTCCAGGCAACTCGTCATGAAAAACATCAGGATACTCATTTACCACTGGAACATCATTAATCTGAATGGCTCCTTTGTTTTCAACAATTTGTACAAGGTAACATTTATTTCCATATTTTACAAGTTTCTCAGACTCTTGATATGTTATCAACAGTAAGGGATCATTCTTGTACACAAACTAAAAGTCTTTCTGAAAAGAAACTTCTTTAGCTCTACAATCAATATTATCATGGTAAACAAAGATCCAATCCATACCCAGGATAACATCAAACTCTTCTAGAGGTAAAAAAAATAAGGCTTTCAAGTAGGTTCTTTCCATGGATAAGGTTAGGAGTATTCATATAAATTAGTTTTTCCTCAACATTTCCCCCAGGTGTTTTTACCACAAGTTCAGGAGTCAATTCTTGATATGGAATTCCAAATTTACAAGAAAATGTTTCAGATATGAAAGAATGTGTAGACCCTGAATCAAACAACACACTGGCATAATCATAAAAAACAAAGTACCTAATACCACTTCATTTGATGGCCCAACATCTGCTGAATTAGTTGCAAAGGATTTCACCACACCTTTCTTCTTGTAGTCTATCTTCTTCCCATCATTCGAGATCTTTGTCAAACACTCGTTTGCATAATGACCCATCTCATTGCACTTGAAACATTTCACAAATTGTAAATCAAATTTGGTCTTACCATCACCCTGATCTTTTCCAGTGCAATCACAAGCCTTATGTCCCATCTTACCACATCAGTAGAACTTTCCAGAATTCAAAATACATTCCCCAGCATGCTTTTTACCACATTTATCGCAAACTGAAAATTTAGTTTTCTTACCATTAGACCTTTTTGAATAATTCTTCCCTTTCTCCTACCACCTTAGTCACTTCTTCTGTTGGTTGTGATAGAACACTTGATCATCGGTAAACTCCATTTCAACCTTCTCAGCACATCGAATAAGATTTCCCTAGCTTTTTAACTCATGATAAGCTAATTACCTTCGATATTTTGGCATTAATCCTGAGTAAAAATGATTCATTTTACTATCAAGGTCTCGGATAAAATTTGGAGCATACCTTGCCAATCGAGTGAACTTTTCTTCATATGAATCCGCTGAGTCATCCTATTTCCTCAACTCTAAGAAATATTTTTCCATCCTATGTCGAACATCCTTAGAAAAATATTTCTGAATAAAAATACCTTTGTATTCATCCCAGTCAAGAGAATCAATCTCATCAGCGTCCCTGATATTTCTAACCATCGACCACCGCTGATCTACATCACCCTCCAAACGGTAAACATCAAGAGTAACCTTTTGATTGTCTGAACACCCAATGACATAAACAATCTTCTCCACTGATTTAATCCACCATTCAGCTAGCACAGGGTTTTATGATCCTCTAAATGATGGGGGATGTTGCCTCATGAAATTTTCCACCACTGACATGTTCCATTGCGGTTGATCTGGATGATCTCGTGCCGGGATACCACCACTATATATCGCTTGAGTCAATTGAGCCATTACTACAACAAACTGTTCAGTTCCAATTCTGACCATCTCAGGATGCTGATTCGGAAGGTCATTGTAAAGACCTGTAAAATTCAAGGAATTTTTTTTCTTAATTTTCTATAGAACTTTACAAGTACACGGTTTCAGACGGCACTTGATTCCGAGACCCAGAGTGCTCGGAATTTCTATCTGAAGTTTAGCTCGGGTACGTTCAGTGAACGAACGAGCGGGATTTTCTAACTTTTGAACCGGTGCCCGGAATCGAATTCCGAGGGCACCGATGGAACCGCAGCACTGGTAATTGCTTAGGAACTCTTGTTCCGGAGTTGCGTTATCACGAGTGTGGATGATAATAATTGTGGAAGTTAATTTATTATTATTCTACAATTTTTATTCTAAGTGTTCAGTTCTTGATGGAAGTTGGGTAACCACCCAACCTCCCTTGGGAGGTTATGAGGGTGGCAAGTCCCCCACGAACCCCACCCCTTTATATCCTCTAACCCCTCTCAACTCCCATTAAATGTTGATAACTTAAGTTTACTTAACTTATGGAATTAATGTGGTGAGATAAATGTATGTTTTTGAAATTCAAACCCTTGACTATTTATAAGGCTTGTTGTGTCAATAAAATGAGGAAGTAGCTTATTTTATTTGTGGTTAGAGTTTTGTCGTTGAGAGTCTTTTTTGGGAAGAACATCTTCTTCTTTGATGAAGAACTCGAAGAACATCAGTCTCCGTCTAAGAACGCCGAGTCCTCGAAGACCGACTCTGCGACATCGACCTATGACGCGACGTCTCATTCCGCAACGGTTCTTCCACGACAACGTTTCCGCGACACGACTTCCTCCTTCCAAGTTGCCTCTTTCCGTGACGGTTATACCGTGACGTTTTCTCTTCAACGAACCTTCGAAAAATCTCCGCTCTTAAAACCAAGGTAGGGGTTTTATTTATTTAATTTGTTCGTGTTTACATCCATGAATTTCTTCGTGAAATTTTAACCAACTGCTATCGATTAACGTGAGGGGGGCCGGACCGCACAAACATGACTGACCCACCTCATTATTATTCTTGTTGGATTCTTTTGGTTTGATATGGAAGTGGTGCGGTGCCGTCGCACTGCGCAGGTTTATGCGGCAAGAAATACGCGGCGCCGTCGCGTCACACCGCAAACTAATACAAGGACGCGACGCCATCGCGCCGCGTCAGAGACACCCGAAAATACCGCGAACGGTACCGAGTCCGCGGCGGAGGGGAGCAGCGTCGTCGCGCCGCACCGGACCACAAGGTCCGCAGCGGAGCAAGGTGACCGGCGGCCGGACTGGGCCGCCGGCGTCAGAGCTGGAAGGAGACCGACCATCGCCGGTCCCGTTGGGTAGGAACCGGCCGGCCAGGTCGGGCCTGCCGGACAGGGAGGAGCATGGGGAATTAATTCCCCCAGCCAGACATCAAAGCGTCCTGAATTAAGGGGCCACAGTTACAGAAAACCGGGGGGGACAACGACACCCCCCCCCCCCCCCCGCGCGAGCCAAAACGGCTCGGGCGTTTTGGCCGAGCAGCCGACCAGCGCGCGGGTCGCCGGGCTGGGCCGCGCCGGGTCGGGGGGGCCATGCCGGACCGGGCCGACCCGGGCCCGGGACGGGTCGACCCGGTTCGGGCCAACCGGGGGGTCTCGGGCCGGGTTGGTCCGGGCCCGAAACCCCCATTTTCGGACCGTTTGGGTTCAATTGCCCATAACTCAGGCTACGGACCTCCGATCGACGCGCCGTCAGCGGAGAAAAGATCCTTGGAACGAGTCGGTCGTTTCCGTATATCGCAATCAAGATTTAGGAGTACTTTGAGTTCGGCAGGGTTCGTTCGTACACGAAACCAACCGGGCTCTTGGAGCGGAAACGCTCATATCTTGAGCTTCGGACGTCCGTTTGACGTGTCGTCGACTATGTTGGTTTTATCTTAGTGAGACGAATCTTTTGGCTTACTCTGCCCGGGGATTGGACGTAGGTGGAGTATGGTCGGGTTGGTTTTTCCTTAAAAATCAACCGGGCCCCTGGGACGAAAAAGCCAATAACTCTCAGACCGGGCGTCCGATTGACGCACCGTCTACGACGTTGAGTTCTTTTTGACGATACGGAACTTTTGGATACATCAGCTCTGGACTATGTGTCAGTTGATGTATCAGCATCTCGGCTCGTGGAGCGGACCCTCCTGAACGAGCTTGCTGTGTGCGGGAACCCTAGTGCCGGCTGCTACTGCTACTGTGACGACGACGACTGTACAGAGATCCTCAGTGGATTCGACGGCGATGACTATAACACTCAGCGATCCTATGTGGATCAGTGCTACCGATCCTGTGTGGGTCCGATCCTGTGTGGGTCAGCGCTCAACGGTTCTGTGTGAGCCAGTGCCTACAGATCCTGTGTGGGTCCGATCCTGTGAGTGTCTTTTCGGGGGTTAGTACCTATCGATCCTTTGTGGGTCCGACGACTTAGATGGATCAGTGATCATATCTATCATCTTTCAAAGAAGTATACCTGTGTGAGCTGAATCCTGTTTGCTTTCCTATGTAGATTGTGTTGTGCTATCTTGTGTGGATTACGTTTTACTTTCCTGTGTGGAATACATATACTTTCTTGTGTGGACTGGGTTGTACTTGGGCTCGGAGGTTGGAACATATTGGAATTGATGACTTAGTTATATGTATGGGAATATATCTAAGCAGTGTCAGTTGTTACTTCGTGATTGTATCTTTCATTTGTGGTTTATCCTTTGTGGATTTTGGGAGAACTTCGGGGGTCTCGGAGTCAATACTGAGTATCTTATACTCACCCCTGTACGGGCTATGCCCGCATTACGTTGTGTTGGTTGCAGACGAAGGACAACGTTGATCGTGGTTGAGGCTTGTAGAGCAGGACGGTACCTGGAGGTGGACCACTGGGCGGGACATACTCGGAGCGGACGGCGGGACCCGAGGAGCAGTGGAGCTATCTGTACCCACCCTTCATGTGGAATTTCCAGTGGACAGCTCGGCGTAGCGGCTTTACTTTTCTGTTGTTGTTTTCCCTTTCCAGTTGTACTTTACTTTCAGTTTGGGTTTGTATACTAGCCCACTTACTTTTCCACACTTCACTCTTATACCAGATTTTACTTAGTGTTTACTTTTTCCACATGCTTACTCTGTGGTACTTGTTTACTTTAAAAAGGAAACGCCTTCCCTTTTACCAGTATTTATGCCTTGGTGCTAGTCGCCAGCCCCTGGCCTATGGAAAGCGGGCTTGGGGTAGTCACGGCACAAGCCCCGAGGATGGGTCGTGACAAATTGGTATTAGAGGAGTTCGGTTCTACTGTAGAACTTGGAACTATGATCTTTTCTATGTGAAGAAATAGTGTTTAGCGTATTGAGTGTGGTTATCAGTACAGGGAGTCCAGTGTTGGTGCGGCGGCCGACGTATCCGTACACCAGGACCCTGACTTCTGATTTCCGACTTAATGCACGAAAACGATGATTGCGTGTGTGTTTCAAGTTTTCGTTGTGTTTACTTTGTGTCAGCTCACCAGGTATACTGTTTTGACCGTGGTGCACATGTTTCCTTTTTAGGATGGCCCCACGACGGCAGCCATCTAGGGTTCCGAGAGTCGAGCATGATGACAGCCCACCGAGCGACAAGGCCTCGGTGTAGGGCCCTTTTTCAGCAGTGGCACCGGTGGTAGCCCTACCCGCCGAGCCACCGATGCTTCCAGCCCCAGCCGCGGATGATGCACGTCGCCTTAGTGCACTGCATGAGTTCCAGCGCCAGCGACTGCCCAGGTTCGGCTGGGAGACGGACCCCCAGGCAGCCGAGGACTGGCTGGAGGCAGTGGTACGAGTTTTCAGGTTAGTGAGGACACCAGCAGACCTTATGGTGATCCTCATAGCTAGCCTACTGGACACAGCAACAGGAAGATGGTGGAGCTTGATGCTCCAGGTGCACGATGAGGCATCTCTTCTCCAGACAGACTTTGAGAGCCTCTTCCGCTCAGAGTTTTTCCCAGCCACCCTTCGTGCGGTGCGTATTCAGGAGCTTCTTCAGCTGCGGCAGGGCAACATGATGGTCGCCCAGTACTCAGCGAGATTTACCGATCTCTCACGCTACTCGACAGACATGGTACGTGACCCATTCTTTCGGGCCCAAACCTTTGAGCAGGGTTTGAGACATGAGATCAGGGCATCACTGATCTCCCTCAGCATTCGGACTCAGATAGGAGTACTGGAGCGAGCCCTTTTGCTCGAGAGATTTCTTGCTGAGTCTACACCAGCGCCGAGACCCACCGCAGGGTGTCACGTAGCAGAGTCTTCTGCAGCAGGCAGTCGACGGATGACTCTTGGGTCTAGGCAGACCAGACCCTCAGGCAGATGACCTCAGGGCACTGGCTCAGTAGTGCAGGGCACACAGTGCGGAGCCAGTCTTTTGAGAGGCAGACAGTGCTACTCGTACGGTGGGCAGGGCCACATGGCTCGTGATTGCCCAACCCGCCGTGCCGAGGAGCAACAGACGGTTGGGGGACCACCGAGAAAGAGGCAGAGGGTCGACTGTGGCGGTCCGCAGGGAGAAGGTAGATGAGGCAGAGGAGCTGGACGACGCTTTGAGGCTCTACCACCACCACCACAAGGAGGTCCACCCTGACCACAGGGAGCTGGCGGGAAAAGACAGGCACAGCTCCAGGCAGCAGAAGCCTATGACCACGACGTGCCCGAGATGATTCGAGGTACTATCTATGTCTATTCCACCCTTGCTGTAGTACTTATAGAAACAGTATCGAGTCACTCTTTCATAGTCGCTGCCCTTGTTCGGAGCTCAGAGATTCCTACAGAGCCATTGGCTCGATCCTTACGGCTAGAGACTCTTACGGGAGCAGAATCGATGATTACACACTGGTGCCGGCAGTGTGAGCTTACTCTAGGAGGCAAGAGCTTCGGCTGGGATCTTCTTGTAGCAGAATTGAGGCCTTATGACATCATCTTGGGCATGGATTGGTTTTCTATGGTCCATGCACATATTGACTGTATTAGGCGCAAGGTGCGATGTGTACGCACTGACGGGAGCATGTTCACCTTCACTGGTGAGAAGGGAGCCTTCGCAGCACAGGATTGACTTCCGCATAGGAGAGGACATCCCATCACCTATCAGTTGGCTATCCTCATCCTAGGAGCAGTTGACGTGCGGGGTCCTGGTTTTCCTACAGTGGTGGATCAGTATGCAGACGTTTTCCCCGATGACATTCCAGGGCTACCTCCTCGCAGAGAGGTAGACCTTTATATTGACCTGTACCCCGAGACAAACCCGATATCAACTCCAGCATATCGGATGTCCCCCGCTGAGCTTAGAGAGCTGCAGGTACAGTTGGAGGACTTGCAGGGCAAGGGGTTCATCCGACCCAGTATTTCACCCTGGGCTTCCCCGATTTTGTTCGCCAAGAAGGCGGATGGGAGCTTGCGACTTTGTGTCGACTATCATCACCTGATCCAGGTGAAAGTGAGGAACAAGTATCCGCTACCGAGGATTGATGGCCTCTTTGATCAGCTCAATGGAGCACGGTGGTTCTCGAAGATAGACATCAGGTCAGGCTATCACCAGCTCAGAGTTCGAGATAAGGACGTGTAGAAGACGGCCTTCAAGTGTCGGTATGGCCACTATGAGTTCTTGGTTATGCCCTTTGGTGTAACCAATGCTCCAGCAGTGTTCATGGACCTCATGAATAGGATCTTTTAGCCATACCTCGATCTATTTGTTGTGGTCTTCATCGACGAAATTTTGATTTACTCGACGACTGAGGAGGAGCACGCCTACCACTTACGGGTTGTACTAGACACACTCCGAGAGCACCAGCTTTATGGTAAGCTCTTGAAGTGTCAGTTATGGATACATGAGGTCCACTTCTTGGGACATGTCATTTTTGAGGCGGGAGTTGTAGTGGATCCTGCGAAGATCGAGGCAGTATTAGCTTGGGAGCCACCTAGGAGCGTGACGGAGGTGAAGAGTTTATTGGGACTAGCTGGATACTACTGGAGATTCATACCAGACTTCTCCAGAGTTGCGGCACCACTCTTAGCTTTTACCAAGAAGGGAAAACCCTTCGTGTGGTCAGACAGATGTCAGTAGAGCATCTAAGAGCTGAGACAGAGATTGACCAGCGCACCTATCTTGAGGTTTCCTGAGGAGGGAGTAGGGTACGTAGTCTACTACGATGCATCAGGGACCTGACTCGGCTGTGACCTGATGCAGGAGTGGGCAGTGATCTCTTATGGATCATGTCAGTTGAGGCTGCATGAGCAGAACTATGCTACCCATGACCTGTAGTTAGCAGCAATGGTCTTCGCTCTGAAGACATGGAAACACTATCTGATGGGCGAACACTTTATAGTCTTTTCTGACCATTAGAGTCTCAGATACATCTTCTCTCAGAAGGATCTGAATCTGAGATAGCGGCGATGGATCGAGTTCCTCCAGGACTATGACTTTGAGATAGTCTATACTCCTCGGAAGGGAAACGTAGTAGCCGATGCCCTCAGCAGGAGGACGGACATTTAGCTACTTGAGGAGGCGACAGAGCAGCTAGCCTCTTTGCAGATATCCTTCGTGGATAGAGATGGAGCAGCCTTCTTCCAGTCTCTCATAGTCACTCTTCCATTACTACAGCAGGTCAGAGAGGCACAGCGTGGGGACGCTGACTGTGAGACGTGGCGTGCACAGATATCCTCGGGACATGCACCTGATGGTTTATTCTTTGGAGCAGAGCACGACATCCTTTTTAGAGGACGTACCTTGGTACCCGTTGCTTTACGGGATGAGGTGCTGAGAGAGTTTCACACTTCTCCCTTGGTGGTACATCCCAGAGTGGCGATGATGTACCAGGATATCAGACGACAACACTGGTGGCCAGGCATGAAGAAGGCTGTGGCAGAGTTCGTTTCTCGATGTCTCACCTGCCAGCATGTGAAGGCAGAGCACCAGGTACCAGCAGGCTTGGTACAACCCTTGGAGGTTCCGGAGTGGAAGTGGGACGACATATCTATGGACTTCTTGACTGGACTTCCACGCACTTCCAGAGGTCACGACTCCATTTGGGTGATTGTCGACCGAATCAGCAAGTCGGCTCACTTATTGCCCATCAGAGAGTAGGGCTCAGTGGAAATCTTGGGACATATTTATGTTTAGGAGATTGTGAGGCTTCATGGTGTGCCATATTCTATCGTCTCCGACAGAGATGCTCGCTTTACTTCCCCTCTTTGGAAGGGGTTACAGGAGGCGTTCGGGACACAGCTACGTCTAAGCACAGCCTTTCACCCACAGATGAATGGTCAGACGGAGAGGACCATTAAGACTCTCGAGGACATGCTCCGCGCATGCATCCTCGACTTTGGTCGCAGCTGGGAGGACCACCTACCCTTGGTTGAGTTCGCGTACAACAACAGCTACCACTCCACCATCGGGATGGCACCATACGAGGTGTTGTACAACCGACCTTGTAGATCTCCTTTGTGCTGGATAGACCCTGGGGAGTCAGTGCTTGTGGGACTAGAGATGGTCTGGGCCACGACAGAGAAGGTCCAGGTCATCCAGGAGTGGATGAGGACAGCACAGTGCCGACAAAAGTCTTTTTCTGACAGGAGGGGGAGGCCACTAGAGTTCGAGGATGGCGACCACGTCTTTTTGCGTGTCTCACCTCGACGTGGATTACAGAGATTTGGCCGAGGCGGCAAGTTGTCTCCACGCTTCATCAGACCATTCCAGGTCCTCAGCAGGATTGGCGAGGTGGCTTATCACCTGGCTCTACCACCTCAGTTGCACCGGGTGCACGATGTCTTCCACGTATCTCAGCTGAGGAGATACGTGCATGACCCGATGCACATCATTGACCATGGGGAGCTAGACGTTGATGATGGGGCGACTTTTGCGGAGGTCCCGGTGGAGATTGAGGATCGACAGGAGTGGGTCCTACATGGATGGTAGATTCCTCTAGTGCGCATCAGATGGCAGCACAGAAACCTCCAGGTGAGCACTTGGGAGCGGGAGGCTCAGATGCTTGATCAGTACCCTCATTTGTTTCCCTAGTTATAATGTATCTTTACGAGGACGTAAATCCCTGAGGTGGGAGTAATGTAAAGACCCGTAAAATTCAAGGAAATTTTTTTCTTAATTTTCTATGGAATATTACAAGTACGCGGTTTTAGATGGCACTTGATTACGAGGTCCGGAGTGCCCGGAATTTCTATCTGAAGTTTAGCTCGGGTACGTTCAGTGAACGAACGAGCAGGATTTTCTAACTTTTGAACCGGTGCCTGGAATCGAATTCCGAGGGCACCGATGGAACCCCATCGCCGGTAATTGCTTAGGAACTCCTGTTCCGGAGTTGCGTTATTACGAGTGTGGATGATAAAAATTGTGGAAGTTAATTTATTATTATTCTACAATTTTTATTCTAAGTGATTAGTTCTTGATGGAAGTTGGGTAACCACCCAACCTCCCTTGGGAGGTTATGAGGGTGGTGGGGACCCCACGAACCCCACCCCTTCATATCCTCTAACCCCTCTCAACTCCCATTAAATGTTGATAACTTATGTTTACTTAACTTATGGAATTAATATGGTGAGTTAAATGTATGTTTTTGAAATTCAAACCCTTGAATTTTCATAAGGCTTGTTGTATTAATAAAATAAGGAAGTAGCTTATTTTATTTGTGGTTAGAGTTTTGTCGTTGAGAGTTTTTTTTGGGAAGAACATCTTCTTCTTTGAAGAAGAACTCGAAGAACATCGGTCTCCGTCGAAGAATGCTGAGTCCTCGAAGACCGACTCTGTGACATCGACCCGCGACGCGACGTCTCTTTCTGCAACGGTTCTTCCACGACACCGTTTCCGCGACGCGACTTCCACCTTCCAAGTTGCCTCTTTCCGCGACGGTTATACCGCAACGTTTTCTCTTCGATGAACCTCCGAACAGGCTCCTCTCTTGAAACCAAGGTAGGGGTTTTATTTATTTAATTTGTTCGTGTTTATATCCCTGAATTTCTTCGTGAAATTTTAAGCAGTTGCTATCGATTAACGTGAGGGGGGCCGGAGCACACAAACACGGCCGACCCACCTCCTTATTATTATTGTTGGATTCTTTTGGTTCGATATGGAAGTGGTGTAGTGCCGTCACACCGTGCGGGTTTATGCGGCAAGAAATACGTGGTGTTGTCGGGTCGTGCCGCGAATTAATACAAGGACGCGACGCCATCGCGACGCGTCAGAGACAACCGAAAATACCGCGACCGGTACTGGGGCCGCGGTGGAAGGGCGCGGCGCCGTCGTGCCGCGCCGGACGAGTAGGGCCGCGGTGGAGCAAGGTGAACGGCGGCCGGACCGGGCCACCAGCGTCGGAGCTGGAAGGGGACCTGCCATCGCTGGCCCCGTTGGGCAGGAACCGGCCGGCCAGGACGGGCCGGCCAGACAGGGAGGAGCCGGGTGAATTAATTTGCCCGGGTGGACATCAAAGCGGCCCCAATTAAGGGGCCGCAGTTACAGAAAACCGGGGGAGGGGGGGGGGGGGTTCTCCCCCCCCCCCCCCGTGCGACCGAAAACCGCTCGGCAGTTTTGGCCGAGCAGCCGACTGGCGCGCCAAGCGCGCGGGTCGCCGAACCGGGCCACCGGGCCGTGCCCAGCCGGGCCGGGCCGTGTTAGACTGGGCCGACCCGGACATGGGATGGGTTGACCCGGTTCGGGCCAACCGGGGGGTCTCGGGCCGAGTCGATGCGGGCCCGAAACCCCCGTTTTGGGACCGTTTAAGTTCAATTGCCCATAACTCGGGCTACAGACATCCGATCGACGCGCCGTCAGCGGCGACACGATCCTTGGAACGAGATGGTCATTTCGGTGTATCGCACTCAAGGTTTTGAAATACTTTGAGTTTGGCCGGGTTGGTTCGTACACAAAACCAACCGGGCCCTTGGAGCGGAAACGCTCATATCTTGAGCTTCGGACATCCGTTTGACGTGCTGTAAAAAATGTTTGTTTTCTCTTAGTGAGACGGATCTTTTGGCTTACTCCGTCCGAGGTTTGGACGTAGGTGGAGTACGGTCGGGTTGGTTTTGCCTTAAAAACCAACCGAGCCCCTAGGACGAAAAAGCCAATAACTCTCAGACCGGGCGTCCGATCGACGCACCGTCTGCGACGTTGAGTCCCTATTGATGATACTGAACTTTTGGATACATCAACTCTAGACTATGTGTCAGTTGATGTATCAGCCTCTCAGCTCATGGAGCAGAACCTCCCAAATGAGCTTGCTGTGTGCAGGAACCCAAGTGCCGGCTGCGACTGCTACTATGACGATGAAGACTGTACAGAGATCCTCAGTGGATTCGACGACGATGACTACAACACTCTGCAATCCTATGTGGATCAGTGCTACCGATCCTGTGTGGGTCAGCGCTCAACGGTTCTGTGTGAGCTAGCACCTACAGATCCTGTGTGGGTCTGATCCTGTGTGGGTCTTTGCGGGGGTTTGTACCTATCGATCCTTTGTGGGTCCGACGACTTAGATGGATCAGTGATCATCTCTATCATCTTTAGAAGAAGTATACCTGTGTGAGATGAATCCTGTTTGCTTTCCTAAGTGAATTGTGTTGTGCTATCCTGTGTGGATTACGTTTTTCGTTCCTGTGTGGAATACGTATACATTCCTGTGTGGACTGGGTTGTACTTGGGCTCGGAGGTTGGAACGTATTGGAATTAATGACTTAGGTATATGTATGGGAATATACCTAAGCAGTGTCGGTTGTTACTTCGTGATTGTATCTTTCCTTTGTGGTTTATCCTTTGTGGATTTTGGGAGACCTTCGGGGGTCTCGGGGTCCCTACTGAGTAGCTTATACTCACCCCTGCACGGGCTATGCCCGCACTACGTTGTGTTGGTTGCAGACGATGGACATCGTTGATTGTGGTTGAGGCTTGTAGAGCAGGACTGTACCTGGAGGTGGACCACTGGGCGGGACATACTCGGAGCGGACGACGGGACCCGAGGAGTAGTGGAACTATCTGTACCCACCCTTCAGGTGGGATTTCCAGTTCACATCTCAGCGTAGTGACTTTACTTTTCTGTTTCTGTTTTCCCTTTCCAGTTGTACTTTACTTTCAGTTTGGGTTTGTATACTGGCCTACTTACTTTTCCGCACATCACTCTTGTACCGGCTTTTACCTAGTGTTTACTTTTTCTGCTTTCTTACTCTGTGGTACTTGTTTACTTTACAAAGGCAATGCCTTCCCTTTTACCGTTATTTACGCCTTGGTGCTAGTCACCAGCCCCTGGCCTATGGAAGGCGGGCTTGGGGTAGTCACGGCACGAGCCCTGAGGACGGGTCGTGACAGTCATTTCCTTTGGTATTCCTTCCTCGTACTGCTTCCATGGTTCCTCTGCGAAAAACCATTTTGAACAACCATGTCTTAGATGAAGCAACATGGTAATCTTCAAATGCTATATCATTTTCAATTTGACCATAAAAAAATATTTTTGGATAATCATTTAATATAACTCTAACTCCTAAATTTATCTAAACTGACGTTTGAAATCAACTATATGACCCTAGCCTTAGACATTACTTAATCATGATTTATTTCAAGAATAAACATTAAAGATCTTTTCAGGTTGAGAGTTTTAGAGAATTAGATAATAAATCATGCATTACATTCCACATTTAAACAAGGTGGTTACATAAAATACAATATTAACTTTTCCCATCAAAGAAAACATATTTAAAATAAAACATGGATTCTTTCTTGACACATCCTCGACACTATCATCACATTATGTACCTTTCCCTTGACATGTGAAAAACATTTCAAAAACATGGGATGAGTATAAAAAGCTCAGTAAGGGATATAAAAATAACGAAAGAAAACCTTAGTGTTTAACTCCTTCACGTTACCCAATGCATTGGAGAGCTATATCGAGCTCACCCTCCCTTAGTTTATCACAGAACCACCCATCTTCTTAAACAATTCCCAAAAACCATAACATAATCGTATCGCATAAAACATGCATAACATTTCCACGTTTCAATCACAAGATATCAAAAACACATTGATATAATCAAAAAATTATCAAAACCATTTTCAATACCAAAATAAAAGAAAATTAAATCATGGTATTTAGTTTTCATTAAAAAATGTTATGGCTTGTAGAGGAAGCCAAAACTCAAATAATGGTCACGGCGATAGAGAAGTCGTTGTCGCCGCATACGTAAGACAAAAACATTCCCTTTTGTTATTTAGTAAAACGATTTGTATAAAAATACTTCTTTTGAATAAAATTATGTGTCAAAGGGGTTTATAAACCGTATAAAAGAAAGTTGTGTATAAAACAAAATTTTCCTCAATGAAAGGAGATTAAGACGAAGTCCCTTACCTCCAGTGCGACTTGACTCGATCGTTCTTTAATATCCTGAATAATAAACAAGAGTTAATTTATAATTTCTTAAGAACCTTTTTCATGTTAATTATTACTTTTATATCACTTATTACCATGTTATGAACATTATGTAATTATTTAAGTTAATAACGTTCATTTTGTTGATTTTTCATACTTGAGTCAAAAATAAACTTTGTATAGTTACAAGTTGTTCATGTGGTAAAATATACATTATATCCATAATTATATTCATAATTTTGATATCATATATATCATATATATCTATTATATACATGCATTTATAATATTACCTAACATTTAGAGGTAAGAAATGAAATGCACCGTTCCTGGAGACGGTAAGCCGTACGTAAGCATGAACGCTAATTTCATTTCTATTTCGTATTTAATGGAATGAAATGATAATGATATAAAGGTATATTATAGTTCCATTATAATATAATATATAATATCATTAACTCCATCCCTTATATGTTCCACATATGGATTTAACGAATCAAATCACTTTGAGGGGGCGGTAGTCCGCACTTCCTAAAATGAAATTATTGTGTTTACCCATAATGGAAACCATAAAGGTATTCCATAAATGAAAAATAAATAATCATAAAGAAAAACATAAACATAATATATATCATATATAAATATATTTACATCTTAATGGCCACCATTAAAGGTGTAAAAATAATGTTGAAAAATCATCGTTTCGCGAGGCATAAATTCGCCACTCACAGATACAGTATGTTCTTTATCCATTAGACGAGAGTGTGTGTATGTGAAGATAGAATAATTCTCATAACAAAATCCCAGTACATTGAAGATACTGGTTTTGTTACAAAAAAAATTAATAAAAATATTTTTTGGGGTTGGAGAAGTAAAATAAAACAAAAGGACATAAGAGAAGGCATTACCTTTAAATCGGGTAACTCCCCTTGGTTTGAACCAAAAGGGTTTATTGAAGAGATTTATGCATAAGGTAAGGCTTCTATGATGAATAGAGGGATGTGGAGAGATAAAATGAGTAGATTTTGTTCGAGACAATGGCTTGAGAGGTGTGGGTAAGGTGGTAGAGGTGGGGGCCTTTTATAAGAGGGAGGAGGGGCACTCTTGGAAAGTCATGAAATGTTACTTTATTATAAAATGAGTTTCGGATTTTAAAGGTCCCACAAAGATATATTTCTAGGATAAGGTGATAAGGGTTCAAAATACAACCATAAAATAGGTTTTTGACTATTTTATGTCTTATATTTTACATTATCTTCTCATTTTATTTTATATTTTCATTAATGAGGTAATCGTTGCATTATCATGGTGTCATAAATAAATTAATTTATTTAATGTCTAAAAATTATAAAAAAATAATATGATGTAGGAAATATTTTTTATATTTTAAATGAATATATATTGTCTAATAGATCATTTATTTAGACAAAATTAAAATTGTTTTACTTGGGTGATACATACATTGGTTATACATTCCTTTTAAAATCATAAAATGATAAAGTGTCACTATCACCCAAAAGTGATTCCATGGGGTCCCAAAGTTTGGCACAACGCATCCCATGGTCGGCCATGACACATACAGTAGCCTTAGGACACATTTTGGGGTCATTTTATATTATTATGATATTATTTTATTACCCTTAACTACCCAATTGCTAATTAATCACGATAATTAAAGATAATCATCGTCGCTACTATTTATAACGTCCAAAAAACAAAAGAGTCTTAATTAAATAATTTGGTCCTTATGATTAAAAATATTAGATCCATTTTACCAAATTCTAAAAACAAAAATTTTATTAATTAATTTAAAAATAATTCCTGTTGTCAAAACAAATAGAAGGTTTTTTAGAAACAATATCTATCAAAACTTTGTCAATTGTTTATGTCCATTTTAAAAGTGAAATTACTTCCAGTTACCACCATTGGATTAAATGGTAAAAATATATTCTATTTAAACATTAAAACTAATTAAAAATATAATCTATCCATATAATTAAATTAGATGAAAAAGCAGTTTTGAAGTAGAATGCAGTATTTTTCACTATTCATTAAAAATGAACATTGTCGGAAAAATACCAAAAATTTATCCAAAGTAAATTTTAATGTACCAATCATAATGAATAAGTTTATTTTGACAAATAATGATTATAAAATTATCAAAATATAGATTTAAAAATAGTTCGTTATCAAAAGGCGGTAAAACAATCTTTTAAAAAATATTAGATAATTCTATGCTTAAGATAGGATGTATTCTCATTTTAAGCCTCTAAAACACTATCTAATTCATAAATAGACCGATATATGAAAATCTATAATTGTTTACTTACATGGGATGTTACAGATGTGGTCCAAGAAAAGATGTATCACTAGACTCTAGCTAGTGTAGAGGTGATTGGTATGACCTAACATATAGGTATTCATTATGATCCATCTGAATGGTAAATTGAATTTTTTTTGTATGATAACTTAAATAGGGGTATATGTTTCTTCCAAGAGCCCCCAAAGACATGGACACATTCAAAGAGGATGTCCCCAGACACCTAAATCATGTGATCTATCTATCTGTCGGTCTAAGGGTTATAGGTCATGACCAAATGCACTTCTGTACCCAATTCCTTCTATAACCCTTTCAAAAATAATATTTGAGGCATGAATATTTGTCAGATATGATAGATATTGGACCTATATGAAGAAGTATGAACTCCCTAACATATATCCTCCCAAGATCATCTTCTAAGAAGGTCTCTTGAATAAGTAATAAGTGTGTGATTTTTTAAAATGGCCAATGACTACCCAAACTGTATTAGTGTCACAATGTGATCTAAGAAAACCAGTCACAAAGTCTATAGATACATTGTCCCATTTACACCTAGTAATGGAAATTTTTTGTAGATTTTTTACTGGTCACTGATGATCCACCTTCACCTATTGACAAGTGGAACACTGAGTGATAAATCTAGTTATCTCCCATTTCATTGTAGGTCATAAGTATTTTCAATGTATGTATGGATAAATATTGGTGACATGAGGATTCAATTCCCAATCTGAGGCATGATATTCCCACATCAAATCCTCTCGAATGTATGTTCGGACTTCGACACACACATGTATGCATAAGGACCCATCCTTATCAATGGTTTAACTAGGTTATGTATCCATATTCGAGTTACTTTCCCTCAGGACTAGGCCCTCATGATCATAAACTTGCCTCATTCTCACTCACTCTAAGAGGGTATGGGTCAATAATATAAATAAGAGGATAATTTGGACATAACCCTTTTACACCTCAACATGCATATATGAAAACAAGGTCACAAGATGCCACTCACCACTGGACTCCTGAAACGCATATGTCTGAGTCTACCAGCTCAGAGCATCGGCCACTGCTTTTCCTATCCAAGGAATATAAGAAAGCTCATCATCAAAGTATTTCATGTACTCAACCCATCAGTGCTGCTTGGGATATAGATCATATTGTTCAAATATGTACTTAAGGCTTTTGTTATCAGGGAATACCATAAAATCACCCCCATGTTGGTAATGTCTCCAGAAATGCAAATCATGTACATAAAATGATAGATTGAGGTCATGTATCAGGTAATTTTTCTTGTGAGGCCTCTATAGATGAGACCAATAAGTTATAACTTTCTCATCCTATATCAGAACTACTCCTTGCCTGATACCTGATGCATCACAATAGACTTTACAACTCATGCATGGATTCTGCAGAATTCAGATTGGCACAGAAGCCAACCTACCCTTAAACTCCTTAAATGATCTTTCACAATATTCGAACCATTAAAATTTTACGCTCTAAATTTTGAAGCATATAATAGGTTCTTCTATGCATAAGAAATATTTGATGAAACATCTGAAGTACCCGAGTAGCCCAGAAAACTATGTTGATCAATGTAGTTCCTGGTATGATCCTCAAAAACTATAACTCTCGTCTTCTATGAGAGTATTGATACTCATTAATCTACGACAATATAAAGAAGGAAGTTGAATTTGTTGATCTAAAAGTGTCATTTGTTGATCTTTGCATAAAATTGGTTCTCCCTCACTGTAGTGAACATGATCTCTAGATGTTGGGTATGGTCATATCGAGTACGAGAATACACTAAATATCATCCAAAAAGACTATGATGAATAAATCTAGATACTAGTGGAAAAAATTATTAATCAAAACCATGAAAATTTTAGGCATTTTCGTGAGATCATATGACATTACCAAGTACTCATAAAGAATATACCTACTTTGAAAAGATGTTTGAGGTATGTATGATAGCCTAAATTTCACCTAATCGTAGCCTAATCTTATATCAATTTTTGAAAACACTATCTCACCCCAGATCTGGTCAAATAGTTCTTCTATACAATGATGTGTATACAAGTTCTTTACTATAAGCTAGTTTAAGTTTCAGTAATCCACACAGATCCAGAGGGAACCATTCACCTTCTTAGCAAAAGGGTCCAGTGAACCCCACAGTGAAGTACTAGGTCAAATAAATCCTTTATCTTCTACGTCTTCCAACTGCTTCTTGAGTAATAGAATCTCTGTAGGTTCCATCCTATAAGGACTAATAGACATTGTTTATACTAATGGATCTACATCAATGGTGAATTATACCTCTCACATTGGAGGCAGCCCAAAAAAATCATTAGGGAAGACATCTCTAAAATGATCCACCACCATAGGGAAAATAACTAGTCATATTCCCTGATCATCCAAGAAGAGAATGAAAATTTGGGCTATTACTATACCCATCCCCGGATGATCAAGTATTATTTGAGATGAATGGACATCCCATTCATCGTTATGGGTATTTATATCAGAGTCTTGTGATGTAAATGTCACCATCCAATTATAAAAAAACAATGTGGGATCGATACAGAACTAACCATTCCATCCCAAGAATTACATCAATCCCTTACTTGTTAAGGATGGAGAGATTTCACTTGAATATATATCCTCCTATATAAAGGGTATAACCCTTACATTAGTGAACAATCTCTAATCAAACACCCTATGTGGTTTTGAGTGTTTTCAGGGCATTGAAATGCCCTATCTCAAAGACCAGACTCTCATGAATTACCCCAAATATAAAAGAGTGTGATGAACCTATGTCAAATAAATTAGACACTAAAGTATAGGATACTAGAATAGACCCTTGAAAAATAGAAGGTTTTGTTCTCTACTCCTCCTGTATAGAATTCTCTATATGTATCTAGCCCATATAATGACCTTGAGTCCCAACCTGACATCCCTAAGTAGGCCCATTATATTATAATAGAATGTCCTAAGTCTTATTCCCTCTGCCTCAACCAAAACCTTATACTGAGCAACTGATGCAATTCCATCCACCTTCCTGGAGAGATACTACTAGCCCCACCCCTAAGTGTGATGTCGGTGTAAACCCTCTCTCATTGAGAATATGTGTAAAGGTCCTATAAAATCACTAGATATGACCCATCCTACCACATCCTCTACAATCTGCTTGATCTCACATACTATGGAGTTTTCTATGCCCCAACATCCCATAATGGTGACATATAAAGAAGTTATCATTATGAGTTTCTTAACTGCTACTACCCCCATGAGAAACCTCAAATCCGAACTTCCATTCACTAGAAGAAACACCTCTTGGTCTAAGTGCTGAACCACCACAGTTCCCACCATCAGATTCCCTCAAAATTCCACTCAATGATTAGGGCACGGTTGACTATCCCAGAAATAGTGGTCAACCCAAAAAAATAACCTATGATCGAATGAAGTACACCATACCATCCTCAAATCACCTCACTATCAAAAGATCTTGTATAGATAAGGTGAGAGTGAATCATTAAAGATCAATTTAAGAAGAAGAATATTCCATGACATACATGGATCCCTGCTGTATGTTCATAAAATATCAATCCTTGTCGACCCTTAATGTATTTTAGAATAATTAATTGTATAATATTATATGGAAGTACCACCAGACCATGTCTCGATGATGTTATGCCTAGGTAAATACATACCACCATTACTTGGAAGAACCACGTAGCATATAAGAAGTCATCTTGACCCTCCAATCTGGAGGAATCTTTGGATGATCCAATATATAAATCATAGCCTCTTGACATGACTCAATAACATGTGGTATGCCATCCCCTAGGTAGATGGTAGGATGCTGCTACTACATCTCCCGATTCAACACTTCCATAGTCAGCGCATATTGAGAAAAAACTTTATAAGACTGCATCATACAAATAAAATCCTCTAAAAACATGGAATCAGTGCTCATATAAGGACTATCACATGGTTCTATAGGTGGAACTATAGGGGTTATCAATATTGGCTCAGGGACTTCCACCTCTGATGAATATTCATCACCAAATTATTAGCATACTGCTAGAGGCCTTCATGGTGTCATGATTTTACTGTGCCAAACACACACCTCAGAAAAGAACTAATAGTTTAAAAGATTATAGATATAGGAAAAGATGGGTATATATACATACTTTGGAAAATTTCACACCTCTCTTCCTACTCCAAAAGATTGGTCTATTCAATAAAGAAAGAAAATAACATCGTATAATAACCTTAAGAAAGACTCCCATCAACCCACTACTAAGGGATGTTTTAAGTCTAGGTATTACATCACACATTAGATGGTCTTGTATATGGAGTTTAAATTTAAAGGTATAGGGGAAATTACCCATTACTTTGAAATTAGATTCGCATTTAGTAGTAAAAATTTTATTTAATGATTTAATTTCACTTGTGTTCATAGTCTTATATATATATATATATCACGGTCTAGAAATAGTATGTTATGGACCCACACCATGGTATAATTGGCTAATCAAGATGTCATCATCAATCTATGAGGTAATACTATTTAGATTGGTGTAGGAATATTAATTAATACAATTATCCATACTTGAAAGAAATGTTAGAACATTTCAATTTATATACAATCATGGAACTAAAAATATGCAGTAGGAGAATACATTGAATAAGTGAACATGGCATGGAAAAATGCATGGTATATTAGTCCAAAATTACATAAAATGATGCATGAGATGCTAAATAATTTCCTAAAAAATACAATAAAAATATAATCCATACTAAATGAATTAATATTAATATTAATAACATCACAAAACATGTGTGACGCCCTATAATTAAATCAAATCAACATAAATAGTAGTAATCCAATAATAGTAATAATGCAACCCATGTTATTTGGGTTTCCTCTGTACATGGGTCAGATACTCATAGGCACAGGATCATTACCAAATTCTAGTACAACATAGTCTCCTTTCTAATAACCAAACATCAAGCATATAGGGAGATACTTTTATGATACCATTTTATCACATGTTATCCTGATATCCTTATAACTGGTGCCCCAAGAGGGTGGGTAACATGGTCTCCACCGCACCTCCCTGTACACCAGAGGCTGTTGACTAGTAGAAAGGGTCAACGGTGGTATAGTTGGGATATTATACCATCATATCAGAGTGGAACAGAATTAATAATGAATGAATTTAATTAACCGAATTATAATATAACATATGGGAAAACAAAAAACAAGAAGAATAATCAACCACGGAAGAATAAACAACCATGAAACTGAAATAATAATTAAAATCCATACACTGATACATATACATGATGATGTTCTTGCTTGCTGGTATACAAAAAGGGTATACACTGGACTTAGGGAACATGTGTATACAACATTATATAGAAAATAAAAAAAGACCAAAACATATATCCCCTAGAATCTGGAGCATAAACTTAGTTCTTTTCTCCCAAGATCCATTCCATAAGTAAAGCGAATCAACCAACAATGATAGTTCACTTACCCTTGTCCACACCAGTAGTCATAAAGTCTACTCTAGTACCAAATATTATCCAAGTAGGGTTTGATATAATATTAGTTGGCTACCACCGAAAATTTCTAGAACAATCCATCCAGTGTACATAGCATAACATCATGCATTTATACCAAATAATAATCAATACTGGAAAAAAAATACCATTAGGCTTAGGACACATGGTTGGATATACCTGATTTGGCATAGACCAAAATAAGTCTGATCAATAACCATGCCAATCCATATATATATACATATGAACATATAAGTAATCTTATATAATATGTATACATGTATATTAACTATATACGTGAAGGAATATATCAACATACACATGGATACTAGGTCCTAGATACACCCGTGACATAAATCATGCATCCATAACTAGTTTAACGAGCCAATGGTTCAATTAAGGGTATAAGACATGAATCTCATATGAATGTGAGACATCTTTCCTATCACTCTATATGGTGGGGTGAGTCATCTTTCCCAACAACATAAGCATGGAATGCGGAACATCATTCTCAACACCCAAAAAAATTATAATGATGTGATACATCATGCCCATCATCCAATGTAAGAGAGTGTGTAATGCCATTCTCAATAGAACCCTTAAACAGTATTCAATATCTGATAACCATGGAATAATAATAAAAATATAAATGAGGGTTTACCTATAAATTTATTATAATCATTTAACACAATTCATATAATTCATATTTGTAATGATACAACGTATGGCATGGCCTTTCCACCCACATAAAATAAATTTAATTTAATACTTTTAATTTATGAAGTACGTAAATTCTATTTCAGGTTTAGTACAAACACTTATAAGGTGATTTGGTCAATTAAAATCTTTCCTAAAGGAATGAAATTCTTCCAACACACCCATGGGGGAAATATCTAAGTGGTAAGAAACCTCTAATAAATTAACACATGTCTAATAAGAAATATCAACATGGTGAAATCAATATAATAAATAAACGTACAATTTAAGGTATTGTGTGAAATATTATATCATGAGGAACATCATTAAATACTATGAAAACAACTAAACTTATTGGAAAAATTTATAGATCACCTCCTTTAGGTTCGTAGACTACCGCTCATCAGGCAACATCCTTTGATTTGGAGATGAATAGATTAAATCGAAAAAAGGAACAACGCCCTAGAAATATAGCATACGAGATCACACAAAAACACTACAAGATAAGGTAAGATAAACCCTGATAGTTAGAAAGAGGATTAGAAATCTAACTGTTGTGGATCCAACATGATTGATGATGATTAAATTAGAGTCTAGATGGTAGAGCAATGGAAAATATTAGGTAGAGAGCATGAGGAAAAGAACACAATGAGAGAGGAGAATAAATTTTTTCCATTATAGGAGAATAAATAAAGGAATATTCATTAACAAATTCTAGGGTTGAAATCATAAATTCACAGTTAAAAACCAGGTTTCCTGGTTTGGCCACACAGTTTTCTAAACTATAAACCAATCATCCTTCATCCACTTTCCATAACCCCCCATTAAATTGACCAAGGAATTGGTTTTACTAACCGTGAACTAGCCCTGAGAAAATCCAATGTCTCATGTTTGATAAATTTCACATGGTTGTGTGGCCCAGGTCATACAGTTGTAGATAAACCATGTGGCCTCTCTTATGCACTGGGTACCTCACGTTGTTGAGTTGCACAATTAGCCCTAACCATGTGTTAAACATGTAACACAATCTATTAATCCAATTCATAAAACTATAAGATCTAAAAATAACTAAAAGATTACAAAACCTTCTTTAGGCCATAGGGCACACCTACCAAGATAAAACAAACGATTCAAACAGAAAAATATACAATCCATACCATATTAAAAATAATTTTTGTTACATTTAACAATAATAGTTGTTAACATTGATGAATTCAAATACCATTGAAATACCATTAAAGTAATTTTGATGAAAATAACATTATTATTTTGAAAAATATTTTTTATATAATAACTTATGATTCAAAAGATATTGAAAAAATCATTTTCGTTAAATAAAACCTTTTCAACAAATAAAGGAATCTTTAAAAATAATTTAAAAAATTTATTAGGGAAAATAACGGTTCAGTTTTGATTTTCATAAAAACATTTAAAAAAGGCATCTAATATAACCATAAAAACTATAATGATATAATCAAATAAAATAATGTTCATGATGGAAGAAAATTTTATTCAGGACATACACATTAAAACAAATATTCATTTTACACTTTAAGTAAAATCCAAATGAGAATTGTTTGAAAAATTACATAAAGATTCATTTCAAAAAAATTCGTAAAAAATTTAAAAATGGGTAAATTTTCTTTAACAAATCAATTGAATAATTCTAAAAACATTTTTAGAAAACATGGGATTAGGAGAGGTTCTCGACCGAAGAGAGAAATAAAGTCAATTTTCTTAATAACATTTTATCAATTATTTTAAGTAAAAGATATTGTAAAAATGGTACCATTACACTAAAATTTCATGAATAAGTATACTATAAGTAAATTCATGATAATTATTGAGGGATAAATCAAAATATTTCAACATTATAAACATATTTATAAACAATCCTGATAAACGATGAGATTACAATATACAACCTTTACCACTTTGGAAACTCTTCAATATTAATCCCATGAAAAAATAACATTAAATGAAAAATAAAATATCTTTATAATGAATAAATTCATGATATTAAATGTCAAAGGGTTGATATATACACCTCATAAAAGAATTTAGGTACATAACATGACATATATCTCAAAGAAGGAAAATTGAGACACAAATCCCTCACCGCTTTAATAATACTTTGGATCATAATCACTAATAAATAATAAAATCAAATAAAATTTTAAATATCATGTAAATAATGGTATTGGTGATATAAAATTTCAAATTATCAGTATATACACCACACAAAATAAACTACTTGTGAATTTTCATATGCCTCACAGAAGTAAAAGAGAGACATGAAATCTCTTAACTCACACTTCCTTTTAGTTAAACGTTCTTTAACATAACGTGTAGTGTATTAAAAAAATTTAATAAGTTAAATATAACCATATTATTTTTTATAATATCATATATTATCATTTTATAACATCTTATCAACCTTCTGTTAATAATATTTCATTGTTTTTCTTGTTTTGGGTGTTAATTGCCTTGTTTTCTCATGCGTGATCCATCAGGAAATATCTGGTTATTGTGGATATTAGATAATTATATCATAACCAGAATAATAATAATGACATAGTTATAATATTTCTATATAATTTATAATTTTAAAAAAAAATCATTAAATATGGTTGTGAAAAATGGACTATGTTACAACCATAGAGACGGTAGGTACCACATATGCATGGGTAACATTTCCATTTTTCAATGATCACTATAGAAAGTAGGTATGTAATATTCTATAAATAAAAAATTATAATAATACCATAGATTCCATATTATTTATTTAAATATATTAAAACATATCATATATGTGGTGTGGTGATGAAAAGAGAGACACATCTCTTTGTGATGGTGGTAGTCCACACATGCATGAACGATGTTATAATTTTTCAGTTTTAAAAAAATAAAATGATATATTATAATTCCAAATTCATAAATATGTTATGAATTTAACAATTATTCCATGTATATAAAATATAATTATTCTATTTATCCTTATTACCTTTCATGTAATGCGTCCGTGAAAACAAATCATATTTCTTCACGAGGCAACTGTATGTCGTACACATGAACGACATTATCATATCACATATCGATTGGAAATTAAAAAGTTTTATATGATATAATTAATCATGAGGTATAATTATGTTATAAATATCATATATATTATTTATATAAATGGTCATACCCTAATATTATTTGTTGTAATGGAAAAATGAATTACATCAGTTTTTTAGGCGGTAGTCCACTATACACATGAATAATAATTTTGTAACCCATTTGATAGAAGAAGAGAAATATTTAGGTTCCTAAATTATCATAATAAAATATAAGTATATTTATTATACTTATTTTATTATAAAATAATGTTTTAAAAATAATTTAAGTGGTTGGTGGAAGAAATAAAAAAAATTCTCTTTGAAGAATGTTACATCTTCTTCAGGAAACTTCTTGTGGTTTGCACCAAAGGCCATAATTCATTGTAATTTTTCATAAAATAATCCTTATAGGATGATATTTGTATATTATATAAGTAATTAATTTTTTTATTGGTTGATCTAATTTGTTTCTAATGTTTAAAGAGAGGATGAGAGGGGTGTGGCCTTTTATAAGTGAGGTGAGTGGAACACTTGTAATTTTGGAAAAGAATAAATTCCCCCCATGCTTGTTTCATTTAAAAAGGCTATAATAATTGATAATTATATAGAATATAAGATATAAGGATTAAATTAAACCTGAAAATATATTTTTGGAAGAAAAGTTTTAGCTCATTTCAACCCTTATATTTTTAGTTAAACCCCTTGGTAAATCCATTTTTACCTTAACCAGAGTAATTAATTTTTAATATTTCACTATTCATTTTGGTAAAAAATTAGTAAAAAATATTATAAAATATGAATTATTATTAATAATAATATTTAATCCATTTTATAAAATTCATTTAATAGAAGTGGAAAATTTAATTTTAAAACAAAACCTATAGACATGAAAAAAATCTGGCCTTCAAGAAAAGTATTTTTTGAACAAATACAGGTTTTATATTAACTCTATGACTAATAATATTAATCATTGGAAAATAAATTAAAATTTATAGATATTTTAAATATAAATTTCATGTAAGATGTTCCTCATTATGTATTTCTTGAATTAATTAAAAATGAGAAACATTATGCACTTTAAAATAGTTTTTAGAAAAAAAACCCTTTTTAAACCTGATGAAAAACAAATACAAAAATAAAATATGAATTTGATTAAAAAGAAATTATGTGATATAAATAATAATTAGGTTACTTGAAATAATCATAATAAGTTAATGGGATAGTTAAATTTTTTATTTCATTGATAAAAAATGATATTTTTACAAAAAATCCATATTTTTCACTATTCACTAAAAAAATGATATCTTTCAAAAAATTCCAAAATTTCATAAAAAATAAATTTTGATATTGCAATTTATAAAATGACGTTAATTTTATCAAATAAATTTTCTATATTCTAAAAAAATTAATTATAGTTTTTCAAATGAAAATCAATAAAAATCATATTTCAGGAATACTTACTTTTTATGAATAAAATCACTTTACTAAAATATGATTAAATATTCACTTAAAATTTAGAAAAAATTATTATTTAGTAGGAAATATATATATATCATAAATTAGTTAAAATTATTCATACCCACCAATTTAATGACACTGTTATAATGACTATATATATTGTGGGCTATTTAAGCTCCATGTTACGTGTCGAATACACTATTGAATATAAAAATATATGGGCTGTGTGTACTACAAGCTACTGAAGAGATTAAATTTAATTAAGAATAAATTTTTTATAATGTATCGAGGTGTTACATTCTCTTCTAAGATCAGTGTTTTGTGTCAATTTCTACAAAAAATATCATGTTTTCCTTTAAAAATGAGTATTCAATATGAAATTGTCTTGTCTGAAGCATTAAAAATAACTCTTTAAAGGATCACATAACCCTAAAAGGTATAACAATATATTACACATTTATTTTGATATTAACATAAACCAAAATGGTGATCACATGGTATGTTAATTTACAAAAATGTGTAAACCTTAATATTATACATTAAAATTTAAAATTAAACAGTAATACCCAAAGTTAAAACTAAATCATTTATAAATAACCTCAAAATTAAGGGGTATTTTAACGTCAAATGTTATTTCATACCTTTCATCTTTCAATACCAAAAATACGATTTTTTTTGGAAATAACATTAATCACTTAGTCACGACATCACTTTTCAATCTCATGGTTATCTATACAATAAAACCTGTGATCACACAATTACCACAATATCTAAGATCATATAAACCTTAAATGGTATCAATGCCTTAAATCTCATTTCCACAAAATAAAAATTCATACTTCATGTTTAACCAAAGTTTTATATATTCTTTAACCTAATAAAACATATCCTAAAAAGTCATTAACCACTATAAGATCTCACATATTAATACATTAAATGGGTGTCTATGAATTTTAACATATGATAAACATTAATATTATAGTCCTATGATGGTATCTACAACTCTTAAGATAAACACACATGAAAATATCATAATCTCCAATGTTACCTAAACCATTCCTCTTATTCAAACTATAATAGCCTAGTACCTACACTCAAGGATTTTGTTTTTAAATCACAAAATTACATTTCTAGAATTGATACCAATATAGGTGAAATAATTTTTTCTATAAAAATATTACAATATCAAATAGAAATAGTTGATCACTTACATTATCAAGGACCTTTTAGGTTAAGAGTTTTTGATAATTAGGAAAAACTATTACATAAACAATACCCATGTCTTTAAATGATCATTTCTCCCACTTAAACCAGCATTTCTTATTTCACATTAAGTGATTATCATAATCCATATAAAACCCATCTATAGCTAATGCATTCAACGTCATTCATGATGTCCTGGGGAAAAGAAATCATAATAATGGTGATCTCAAATTCTCCATAAGGGTAAACATAATCATTAACAATTTAATGTTATCACTGAGAATAAGAAGTGAATAGTGGTATGTCGATATAATTAGAGTGCATGAAAGAATCATAATATACATAATACTCATGAATTCTAGAATCATCAATCATAGAACATGGAATAAGGATTTTAAAAAGTATAGATTCATAAGACTAAATAATCATGATCCATGTGATATCAATTTTTATCAAAAGAAACCTTATAAAATCGTGGAAGGAATAGACAAAACGTATTGGTATCTTTGAACATCATCATCATTGAACCCTTATAGAGCCCTTAAAATTTTAATAACCATATGGCTAAATGCCAATATAATTATCTATAGAACATAATATTTAGCCAATGTATTGTAGAATAATCTGGGTTTACACATCATATAAGCTATAATGGTCTCACCCGATGTTGTCTGGGCTCACCCATCATATAAGCTATAATGGGATCACCCGATGCTAAATTGGTGCACCCATCATAAACCATAATGGGATAACCTGATTATAAGGACCCGGCCTTAAACCTTACATAATATTGAATCAAATGAATAATTCACATTAAGGATATTTTCAGGTTTAGAGTTTTAGAGAATGAGGACATAACTATTACATCTCAAAAGATTACAGAGTAGACACTTCCACACAGTTTCCATTTTTTTATAAAATAAAAACTCTTGAAAAAAATATTCATGTCTAGTTCCATGTTTTAGATAGCATGACTTTTCCTTGATCCCATCTTTGACCCTATTCATCATTAGGTCCTGTGAAAACATTTCAAAACATTGGATGAGCATAAAAATCTTAGTAAGGGTTATAAAACAATGAAAGAAAACATTTGTTAACAAATACATACAAAACATGAACTCTTTTACTTACCTCATGAAATCATAAGATTTTATGAATAACACATATAAATCATAAATCATAAAGGTAACTTGTGGCATCCATATCATACATACATTGTAGCTATCACAGCTATAAAGGGAGTTAATTTGGAATACCCATCATAGTATATTCCCTAAATCTCTTATGAGAAACATTCATGTCTACCTCCATCATGTTACCCAATTTATTGGTGAGCTATCTCGGGATCACCCACCATAGGTTTATCACGGAACCACCCGTATATATAAATAATTCCCCAGTACCATAACATGATCATAACACATAACATAAGCATAACGGAAAGATAACCTTTCCACATTGAAATAACAAAATATCATTTCTTGATATTGAAATAATAAATCCATTCTAAAAATAAGTTCAGTAAAAAAATATGTAAAAAAAGTATATGATATTTATTTTTCCTTTTAAAAACATTATGACTTGTTAAGGAAGTGAAATATCATATAATACTCGCGGTGACAGAAAGGTCGTTGTCACTGCTTACATTAAAAAAACATACCTTTAAGTTGTTTAGTAAAATGATTCATTTAAAAATATTCTCTTTTAATGAAATTAAAATTCAAAGGGGTTTATACACCATATAAAATAATGTCGTGTATAAAACTAAATATGCCTCAATGAAAGGAGATTGAGACGAAGTCCCTTACCTCGTGTCCGAATTGACTTGATCATTCTTTAATCTCCGGAATAATAAACTAAAGTTAATTTCAACATGATTAAGAACCTTTTTCAAGTTTATAATTTTTTTATATCACTTATTACCATGTTTTAAACATTATGTAATCATTTATGTTAATAACGTTCATTTTGTCAATATTTGGTACTTGAGTCAAAAATGAACACCTTATATTTACAAGTTGTCCATGTGATCAATAGTCCATTATATCTAGAATGAAATTCATTATTTAGATATCATATATATCATATGTATCCAGTATATATATACATATAATTTTACATATCATTTGGGCGTAAGAAATGAAATGCACCGTTCATGGAGACGGTAAGCCGTACGTACGCATGACCACTACTTTCATTTCTATTTATTATTTTAATGGAGTTAAAACATAACAATATATAGGTATTATAATTCTAGTGTAATTTGATATATAATTTCATATATAATTTCATTAACTCCATCCTTTATACATCCCACATATTTCATTAACGAGTTATATCACTTTGAGGGGGCGGTAGTCCGCACTTCTTCTAATGAGATTATCGGGTTTACCCATAATGGAAACCATAAAGGTGTGATATAAATGGAAATTACAGAAGAATAAATAAAATTTAAACAGAATATATATCATATATAAATACCGTGTAATCATAATGTCCACCATGAGAGGTGGTAAGAGATAACCGAACGATCATCGTTTCGTGTGGCGTTAGTTTTCCATCCATAGAAACATTATGTTCTTATTCCATTAGATGGAGGTGTGTGTAAGTGTAGTTCAAATAATTCTCATAAAAACATCCTAGTATATTTAGGATACTGTTATTATTACAAAAGAAAGGAATAAAAATAGTTTAGGGGTTGGAGAAGTAAAATAAATGAAAACAATTTAAGATAAATTGTTACCATTAATTTGGGTAACTTCCTTTGGTTTCAACCGAAATGACTTCTTGAAGTTCCTTATTCCTTAGGTATGGCTTATAGGGTGAGAAGAGGGATGTAGGGAGATTAATTAGGTAGAGTTTGGACGAGCCAAATGGCTTGAGAGGTGTGAGTAATTGGTTAGTTGTGGTCTCCTTTTATAAGGGGGAGGAGGGGCTCTTTTGGAAAGTGTGAAAATATTATTTTATTATATAATTATATTTGGTTTCTAAAGGATTAAAAATAATTATAGTTGAATATAAGATGAATCATGGTCTAAATTGAATCATCCAATATGAATTGGACAGGTTTTGGATTATATTTTTTTCATTATAATCTTATTTATTTAAATCATTTATTAATGAGGTAAATACTGCATCATTATTGTGTCATAAATAATTTAATTTATTAGATGTCTAAAAATTATATAAAAAAATATCATGTAGGAAATATTTTTAGATTTATAGAGAATATTTATAGTCGAAAAACTAACTTATATAATACCATATAAAAATTAATTTACTAAACGATATTTGTTTATGTCATTTTTTTCATTCCTTTAAATTAATTAATCTAAAGTGTCATTATCATTCATAAGTAGATCCATGGGGTCCCAAAATCGACCCAAGTATGCCCATGGTAGGTCATTACTCATCCAATAAATATTGGACAAGTGTTAAGGTAATTTTGAATTATTATAATATTCTTTTTACCTTGAATTACACTATTTACCCTCAACCGTGGTAAATAAAAGTCAAAAGATACTATTCACCGAAAATTATTTTCATCTTATTGAACCACATTTTACATTCTAATAAAAACCATGTATGTCAGATTTTCGAAATTCAATTCATAGATTTGGTAACATTTCATTTAAATGAAAAATTCAGTTTTTTAACTCCTATTAAGTGGTTTTACTATTCATTAAAAATTGAAGTTTTTTAGAAAAATAAAAAAAATTCAGCCTAAGCTATATTTAATATTCCAAATTCAAAAATGATGTTTACTTTTCCAAATTCAAAACATAAAAGTGTCATTAATTAATTTTAAAATTAATTCCCGTTGTTAAAAAATAGCGTGTTTTTAAGAAACAATAACTACCAAAAGATTGACACTTGTTTATTTTCACTTTCAAAGTGAAATTAATTCAAATAACCAAAATTGGAATAAAAGGTAAAAATATATTCTAATTACACTTTAAAACAAATTAAAAAGATAATATAACCATATTAATAAATTAGATTAAAACATAGTTTTAAATTAAAATATAATAATTTCACTATTCATAAAAAATGAAATTTTTCAGAAAAATTCAAAAAAGTTACACAAAGTAAATTTTGATGTCCCCATTATAAAAAAGGATATTATTTGGTAATATATAATTTATTAAAGTTTCCAAAACTATATTTAAATAGGGTTCACCATTAAAAGGCGATAAATAAGCCTTTTAATGTAAATTATGCTTAAAATTAGATTCATTCACATTTTAAGCCTCTCACTTTTATTGAAAAAATGTAAATACATTTAAAAATATTGTATAATCATATTGTAGTTAGTTTTGTTTATTCCCACCAATACAACATCTACGAGTTAACTACCATTTAAAATAATTATATTATATTATTAGTGTGCAATGTAAGAAACACGTTGTGTATCAGGTATGCTATCGAACATATAAACCCCTTTAAAGTAAAATTAATATTTTATTCACAAATATTAATAAATATGAAAATATCTTATTCTTTATTTTCATGGGATGTTACACCGATGATATCTAGTTACACCCATCCTAAAATGTCTAATAACCACAATTAAAGTACACATATCTTATACATCATCATCAAAATCATAAAAATAACCATTATTCATTTCATAAATTTATTAAATCATTTAAAATAAATGGGTTCCATAAAAATCACTTTGAAACTTTATTAAACCATGGAAATGAAATGGATTTCATAAAAATATCTTTAACACTTTATTAACCTAGAGAAAAGAAAAAGTTTTCATAACAATTTCTTTGAATCCTAATTAACCAATGTAAAAGAAATTATTTCCATAACAATATCTTTGAAGCATTTGTAATTTGTCTATATAATGAATTAGGATTGTATAAAAACAAAATATTTCCATTAGAGGATAAGTAATAGAAAAGTTTGTTAACATTGATTAATGGAGATACCATTAAAAGACTATTAAATACTATTTTGGGAAAATAAGATTTTTATTTGAAAAAATATATTTTTGAAAATAATGATTCAGAAGATATTGAAAAAGTCCATTTCTTTGAAAACAACCTTGGAAACATATGAAGGATGATTTAAAAAATCATTTAAAACATTTATTGAGGAAAATATCATTTCCATTTTGAAAAATGTTTTTGATTTTTTTGAAAATAATTTTATTTAAAAATATCCTTGAAAACAAATAAATGATGTTTCAATTAAAATAATGTCAATTATGGTGGAAAATTATGTTCATATCGTACACCTTAAAACAAATTTTCCTTTTACATTTTTGATAAAATCCAAACATGCATTGTTTGGAAAATTACATGAAGATTAATTTTAATTTTAATTTTAAAAACATTAAAACATGACTAAAAATGTCTTTAATTAATCATTTTATGAATAATGAAAATATTTTTGAAAACATTATTATAAAACATGGTTTTGGGATGAAATGGGTTTTTGACTAAAGAGAGAAATAAAGACGATTTTGCTTAAAAGAATTTTCAATTATTTTAAGTAAAATATAGTGGGAACATTGTTATATTAAATGAAAATATCATGAAGAACCATAGTATAAAAAACCTCATGGTAATTATTCAGAGAGAGGTCAACATATTTCATCATTAGAAACATATTTACAAATAGTATCAACAAATGATAAGATTTTAACATAAATCATTTTCCAATTTTGAAAAAATATAATCATAATACCCATGAAATAATAAATTTAAATGATGATCTTACATGTAAAAGGGTATATATATACACTTAATAAAATTATATAGGTATATAGTATAACATAACTCTCAAAGAACGAAAATTTAGACCAAAATCCATTACCACTTTATTAATATTTTGGATTATAATACCAAAAATAATAAAAATATCAAATGAAATATTAAATATCATAAAAAATATGGTATTTTTTTATATAACATTTTAAATGGGAAGGATATATACCACAAAAAATAAATGAGTAGTGAATTTTTTTATGTGTCACAGAAATAAGAGAGAGACAAGAAATCACTTACATCATGCTTCCTTTTGGTTGAACACAATTTAATATACTGTATAGTGGTTTTAAAAATATTATTAACTTATAAAAACATATTAATTTTTATAATATAATATATTATTCTTATATTACATCTTACAACCCTTCCATTAATAATAATTCATTATTTTCATTGTTTCAAGTGTTAATTTCCTTATTTTCTCAAGCATGTTTCATCATGAATGATCTAGTTATTGAACATATTATGAAGTTATATCATCACTAGAATAATTATAATTAAATAATCATTATATATGAACATAAAATATACTTTTAAAACCGATAATGAAAGATAGTTATGAAAAATGAAATATGATATAATCATGGAGATGGTTGGTCCTATATACACCTGAGTGACGTTTCCATTTTACAATGATTATTATTAAAATGAGGTATGCTATATTTTATCTTTAAATAATTATAATAAAATATAATATACCATATTATTTCTTCATATATACTTATATAAATCATCCACGAATCTTGGTGATGATAAAGAGTCACATTGCTTCGTGAAGGTGGTAGTCCATGCGTACACGAACAATGCTATCAATTTTCAGGGTAAAGAATAAAAATGATATATTATATTTTTATAATGATATATATGTCATGAATATAATAATTATTCTATTTATATAACATTTATTCATTATCTCTTCCCTTATTACATTCCATGTAAAGCATTAGTGAAAATGAATCACATCGTTAAGAGAGGCGGTAGTTTTCCATACACATGAATGACGTTATCATACCCCCAAAATAATGGAAAGTAAAAGTGTATATATTAAATAAAGAATATATATGAATAATTATATTATAAATATAATATATATACTTTATATCCATCATCATACCCAAAAATGATATGTGGTAATGAAAAAATGAATGATATCGGTTCGTGGGGCTAGAGTCCGCTATACACACGAATAATGGTTTTATAACCCATTTTATAGAATATGAGAATTATTTATATTATTATATTATCATAATAACATGTAATTATATTTAAGATAATGAGGTTATTATATAATAATCTTTTAGTAATTATTGAAAGGATTGTGGAACAAATAAAATAAAAACACTCATTGAATAAATTTACCTCTTCTTTGGGTAACTTCTTTGGGTTTACAACAAAACACTTCCATGGTTCGATTTATAAACAAAATAAAGCTTATTGGATGATATTAGGGAATTGTAAAAGTTATTCCAGAAGGTCCGGGACAAAACAAGGTGTTTTAACGGTGTGAATAACGGAGGATAGGGGTGGCCTTTTATAAGTATGGTGAGTGGAACCATTGTAATTGTTGAAAGGAATGAATTCCACACTTGTTTTTTTATTTCACTATTTTATATGTAAAATAAGTTCACTCAATGTTTTATTACATGTATTTGTGTTTTTTTCAATCATCCTTGTTGGGTTCACAACTTCCGAACAGTTTCCAACAGGGTTATTTATGGAAATGGACACACCCAATGGTTTTATATCCACGAGGAACCTACTTTCCAATGGTAAGTGACCATTGGAGAGATCAGGAAACGATGCTTAAGAACTCTCATTTGTTGAGAGGATCAGAGTTAGGTATCATCACACCCTTTTAGGGTGATTTTTTACTCTGGGACTCTCTTATAGTTTTAAGATATGTTATTGAATCCTTCATTAATACATAAGTATGACATGGGTCACCATTGAATTTAAAATCAATTATTGGAATGTATTACAATTTATAATCACTTGTATATATCCTATGTTATTAATCAATTGATATAACTATATTTATATGTGGTTATCTTTCAATGGTACCCTATTAAGTACCGATTAGAGATTCTTTGGTCATTATTGTGGAGATTCTAGTTTTCAACGACACAATGGGGTGATATGAAGTGTATTTTTATCTATGGAGATGAGAGTTGTTTTGATGTCAGGACCAGACACATAATATGGGATTTTTTACTTATAATTTTGAAAGGAATTATAAGCCATGTAGTTCATTTCCACATAAGGGGGCCCATCATTCCTTTTAATGTCGTGTGATAAGGATTAAACTATGTATTTTAATGTCATGGAGTATGAACAACCAGGTGAAATGTACCTAGTGAATGTTGTGTGTGGGACATATGATAAGGTATCCTAGGGTACCTAAAAGGGATATGGATTCTTATGTTGAATAAGGATCTACTGGGAACATGGACCATCAAGAATACGGTGGATTTTTAGTGCTGGGTTTGGAACCTAAGGAGGCTTGCTAAAAATCCCATTTGGATGGGAATCAAAGCCCACATTGATCATTAACGAGGAACCATACCTATAGAGGAAAAATAAATGTTTTCTCATAAGGTAATATACCCCTTTGAGGGGATTAATTTGAGTTTTATTCCAAAAAAAGATGACTCGTGAAGGGGGTTATGAGGGAGTTGTTGACTAATGTTGATTTGGAAGCTTGATCGGGGCTTAAACCTATATAGTGGTTGATTTTTGATTTCAGGGATTATTCTAGAGGAGGATTCCATGTTAATATGTTGGGTATTATACCAAGTAGGAGTCCCATGTGGTTTGGTTGGGAGTTACACTTGGAATGATACCCATGGTGTTTAGGATCATGTGGATGTCATGATAACCACCAACCTATAATCCCACATGAGTTATGATCGGTGTGAGAAACAAGAGGACGCAGAAGATCTTAGAAACCACACAATTTGATTTTCCCTATAGTTGGATAAATTTCTTTGAGGACCCATTCCTATGGAGGCACTCTGTTGGAAGGTGATAGGAATTTTTGAAATAAGACTCTCGAATAAATCATGCATCAGAATGAGTGGATTTCCTGACTGTTGATATCCTATAATACATCCTGAGTAAGGATAAGTAATTATTGAATGTGAGAAATAAGAGGATGTGGAAGATCCAGAAAAACCACATGATCCATCTTCCACGGTTGGAAGAGGCTGGGTATATGATAGAATATGAAAGGGATTTGATGCACCAATTCCTTCTCCCATTTATTATCTAGGATAGTCACATCATACAATCCATCCAGGTACGAACTGAGAACCAAAGAGGGGAAACAGTGAAACCTCATTCCAGAAATGCTAGTTTCTTACTCTAGGGGGGGGGGACCTAAAATTCATTCTCATGGGAGGATCTCATTCCTTGTCGAATGAAAAGGATTGTGTGATCCTCACTATACCTGTCTGGAACTAGAGGTCCCTAGTCATAGAGATTACTAGGGAAGGACGTGGTCCTAACCCTAGTATCTTGGAGTAGTAGTTCCATAAAACCACCCCCAAGGTTGTGGTCCTTATGACCATGGGTACATTAACCTTGATTACCCTACCCATTATGTATGACAAGTACAGGAAGCTTCTGACTAAAGGAATGTAAACCCAAATGGAAGACATACTGGTGTGCCTCTTTCCAAGGTTTTGAAATTCAAGAGGCTCTGGTGGAGGTTCCAATTTGGTCCCTATCAGAAAAGGGAGCTAAAGGAAGCGAGGACCTACTATTGATGTCTTGTAAGAGGGACTGCGAAGTCGCTCATGCTGCATAGTGGTTTGGGCGAGCCAAGGGAGGATTGTACTGAGTATGCTTATGTTGATGTGGTTGTTTCACATAGGTAGTCTCGTGTGAGCTTAAGGTACCTTAGGTGACATACCACCTAGGAAACGACACTTGGGAAATGCTTTTCTCAATCCTTCATGTGTCTACATAGGTGTTCTTGTAAGTGTTTGGATATGGTCCCTAGTTATGTAGGGGGACCTAGGTCTAGTGATTTTAAACCATGGGGGAAAGGTTTTCTAATGTAGGTGTTATATATTTTAAACCATGGGAGGAATTTGGTTCCACCAAATCACTCATTAATTACCTCTTCTTCAGGTTTTTTAGCGCTACCTAGAAGGTTTCTAAGGGTATGGGTGAAGGACTAGGGTGAGAAAAGCATCATGAGTTATTAATGAATTTTCATCTATACAAATGAAGATCCATTCGGGTCCTATTTATAGGTGCATATAGGTCCCTAGGTGAATGGGCTGGCTCAGGTAGATCATTCAGGCATGTCTATCACGTAGGATGATGTGAAGGACCGACGTGTAGGTTGATATACAGGGTCGTCGCATAGGCCCATGCATAGGTAATTTGCATGCTGACACTATTTTGGTGGTACCTATATGAATTATTTGCTAAAACTCGCTACTCTATACCATAGGGGCTACTCCCCCAACACTTTTATATGGGATCAATGTCAGGATATGGTCACATCCTATTGGTATGGTCCCTTTTCAATATTTACTAACCCCCATGAAAAATGGAGATTCGCACCACAAATTCTTTGTCTCTAGATGATGATGTTTTGGGTTGTAACACATGAAAATCCAATCTTCTCCTTCTAAAATAAAGAATATTTTCTACTAAAACACAACATTCGATGTATAAGTGAGATTCACATGTTGATTTTTATGGTAATGTTCATGAAATTAATTTCAAGATGTTAATATTCAAAGGCCTCAAATAATAGAAAATTCTCAATCTAAAAAAGGACAAGGTAAAAATATAACCAATAATTTGATTATAGACATGTTTTTAGGACATTTTAACCCTTATCCTTTTAGTTTAAGACCTCGGTAAATCCATTTTTACGTTTTTCGTGGTAATTAACTTTTACAATTTTCACTATTAATTTTGGTTAAAAATTAATTGGAATGTATTGGGAAATATAAATTATGATGATTAAAAATATGGAATCCATTTCATCAAATTCAATTCACATAAGTAGAATAGTTTATTTTAAAATAAAACCTGTAGACACAATGAAAAAGTGGGTTTTCAAGTAGAGTATTTTTTGAGATAAAAAAGATATTAAATTAATTATATGACAAATAATAACTATTTTATGAATATAAAATAAAACTAACAAATATATAATCTATAAATTTCATTTAAAACATTCCTTATTAAGGATTGGGGGTCATCATGGTTTACATCGAAGGGAGTAGGGAGATCGAGCCACAGGGATTAAGGGGTTGGGTGGAAGGTGTTGATTAATGTATTTTTTAAAACAATTTCATAGCGGTTTTAAACTAAGCATCAAAAAAGCTAAAAAATTAAATAATATAGCGGTGTTTATATAAAACAACTTATATATTTTATATAATAATTAATATGGTTTTCTAGCGGTGGTTTCCAAAACCACCTCTTAGACATATTTTTTTGTAGTGTAACGTGGAACACATAACGTACAATCTTAGATAGTAGAAAATGGAACAAAAAAACAAAATAAAACTAGAAATGAGTATCAACTTTTTTTAATGAATGATGTTATATAAAAATGGCATTAATCCATTGGTGTACAAAGTATCACTTCAAACACTTGACCAATTATATATGTAGATTACAATTTATCAATGTGGTTAGGTATGAATACATGTACACTAAGTGGATGTTGCTTACTTATGACTGAAATATCCTAGAAATAATATTAATATTTATTTTCATTACTTACTGAATATATGATTTTGTTGTGGGGGACTTGTTTTATAGTGTATGATACTCACAATAAAGAATATTTTTTATTTAATGTCATGTTATTTGGTATGATAAATTTCTTCCCTGAATATGGAAATTTTTCATGGTATAACATTATAGGGATGTTAGGATGTACTATATGTGATTAAGGTGTGTGATCACATACATTGAAACATAGTATAAATATTATATACCTTGGGAATAATTTTTTTTACCCCAAGGACATAAATGTTGATCATGGAAGAGATTTTTTATGGGAATCCAAAAGAATGTTTATCAAGTTTACCATTAATAGAAAAATAATTAATTATCAAGGAAAAGGATTTAATTAATATGTATGGTAAATAATTCTCTAAAAACTATTCTGATGATTTGTTAGAAAAATAGATCAATTTTTTTTTCAAACTCCCTTTTTGGAAGAGTTTATATGCCAAATGTTTTCTAGATATCAGACATATAGAAAAATATGTATGTGATGGTTAATTAGCACACCACTAAATTAGGGTATTTTCTCATCTCCAAGGCCAACCATGATGTGGTTTACACTTTAATTTCTATCATGGGATCTTTCCCCATAAAAAAGTTGAATTTTTTTGTGGGGGCGCACTCGGTCTCCATTATTATAGTCCCCATTTTATCTCTTTATTATTTTTCATCGACCTTGGTAAATTTTATTAATAAATAAATAAATGATGATAATGATGATATATGATCTTCCCACCATCATAAATTGATATCATGGTTCATTTTACAGCTCATTTGATAAGGGAGATCTCATTTTAGGTCCCCATACATTTTAGATAGATGTATCCCATTAAATGCTGTATAATGATATTAAAGTTTTGTATCAAAAATCAAATCCATATACAGGTTTTATTATGGATATTTATATTATAAGATAATATTTGGAATATTTTTCTGAATACCTATTTGATAAGGATAATATGGTTATTCCAAAATCTTACTATGATAGGTGCATCAAAGGTGAAGTACTATAAAAATAGATATTGTAAATATATGGATCAAATATTAGAAAAAGTATAACCTCTATTTTTTTTATAATAGTGCATAGGTTGCAAAATATTTTTCAACTTATAAATAAATTCATAGAAATTTTAATCATATAAGGGTTTAATATTGGATATCAAATACACATAACCAAATATTTATTACTTGTTTTGGTAACCACATTTATAAATATTTATCTAAAAATAATAAATCCATTAAAAGAAAATTTTCGTGGTTATCCAAAGGACCAATCTTTCATGTATGTGAGGGTCATAATGTATCTGATGAATTCAGTCTGACTCTCATAAAGGACAAAAAGAGAATTTGTTTAATTGATGAATGATAAAATAATGAATAAAAAAGGGGGAAAACATGATGAAGATAGAATAGAAAATCAATTTTCTTAAAAATAAAGAACTCAACAAATTTATGTGATTCAGAACATTTTGGTCCTACTCTATGGTAAGAACACCATGAAAATAGATTATTATGTTTCAAACAAATGAAAAAATCATAAATAGAGAAGAATAAAAGAAGTGAGACATTTCACACATACTAAAAAAATATCTAATAACCGAGGCCCTGTCACTCTAGAAACTACATCTAACACCTAATATGATGATGGTAATATATTCCCATGATCAGTATGGACTCAAACATGCCAACACTCCACACATTAAACACTCCACACATATAGTAAAGAAAAATAAAATATAATACAGATCCTAAGAATAAAAGAAACATGCTCATCAGGATGGAACCAATGAAAAGATCCTGAATATGATGAAGGAAAAACCACACTGCCATAGTTGTACAATCCTAAAGTGGATGTGGTCTAGATAAAGCTTTAAATATTTTTTTACCCACCAAAGATGATGATCAGAATTGGGGGGCTGCGTAGGAATGAAAAAAGAACACCATAACTCTTCCCTCCCTCAATTGATATTCTTACTGAATGGATTCTGAGGGAATCAATCCATCTAATGTATGAAAATAATGATATAACCTTAAAAACATGAAGTTATAGAGCACAATATAGGTGATCATGTGGTGATGTGATTGATGTAAGGATTAAAATATGAGGCATACTTGTGTTTAAGCAGGAGATCATGGAAGAATCATGAAAATCTGGAAAATGCAATAGATCGTGGAATCTAGGGAAGCAAGGAATATGAGAAGTGGTGGAGGTGAAAAAACATGGATCACCACATAATATAGAGAGTATAGAAATAAAACCAATATGAAAAAATCCCTCAACTAGAGTCATTGGATCAGTGGTAATCAATGGACATTAGCACACCAAGGAAGAGCCCAAGAACTAAGCCAACAAACTAGGCCATTCCCTCAAGACTAAATCCAAACATAGATCAAAGGCCCAGTTAGCAAGCCAAATGGAAAATCCAAAAAAAAGTCCAAAGAAAAATATAAAACACAATTTTCATAATAAAAATAACAAGAAAATACATTTTTTATGGAAAACATATAACAATATTTTAATTTGAAAACATAATTTTACAATGTATTATCCTATAATGGATATATAATAGATAGTTATATTTCTACATAGAAGAACATGATTATTTTTCTATAGTTAAAAATGTTTGAGTCACTATTATGGATAAATAAATGAATATATCTGGTGTTAGAGATAGAAATCTTATTTTTTGTATCTATAGTACTTTGGAATCATTAATAAAATAATAGAGCTTCATTATATTGAATTTCATGTTCCAATATTAAAATATATATGGGTTTATAATAGGATGTTAGTACAAGTTTATGAATTGGGATTTGTAAAAGATAATCTCATTATAGAAGAAACATCTTATATATGACCAAATATACATTTTCACTATCGAATTCCTCAATTTCATACTTGACGGAAGAAAAATTCTACAAGTAAAGGGATCTAATACCAACCATTAAGGGGGAACCATCACTAGAATACCACAATAAATCAATTATCATGAATTGTATGGAATATTATAACTAGTAAACAAACAATAATTAATTAATAAACAATTTATAGTAGTGGGTAATAGAAAAGAAAAGAAAAAAAGGTGAATGATGAAGAACACAAAGATTTAAAGTGGTTCGAAACCATTTGGTCCTAATAAAATGAAATAACACCAACCTACTAACTATATTATAATAAATCATACACAACATATATAAAAACATGAAATAGTGAATAAGAAACAATGGATTAATAAAAATCAGATCAAAGAAATGTGAAAGAACAATGAAATAAGGTTATCACGTTGCACAATCCGATTGACCAACCGATCAAAATCCAAAATATATTTACATATCCTTTGTGTTTTTGATTATGAGTATCAATGAAAACCTTTTGAATAGGAGGAAAATCTCTACAGCAACACAACATCAGGAATGATCTGTTCTTCAATAGTGAAGGCAATGGAGTGTCTTGAAAGGTACGACATCTCAAGCTCCGTATTACTTCAAATAGATGAATCACACTCTCTCTAAAAAATTATAAGTAATATCTTAAAATAATTCACATCGAATGATATCTATCATATGTTTTATATTGAGATATGGCACTAATGAAACATCCTCAAAGATTGATATTGTTGTAATGGATCAACGGTACCTAAAAAACATAGGGATAGAAATGAATCAATCCTTGATAGTGTGATAATTAAATATAGAAAACCCCACACGGTTTCATCTACCTAATAGAATTTGAAGATGCATAAGTGAATCAGCTACGTGGACAGATCGGCTGCATGAGAAATCAGCTATGGGAGCCAAAATTTCTACTTGAGAAATCAGCTATGTGATCTAAGATGGCTTCATGAGAAATCAATTACATGAGCCAAACCAAAATAAAGGTAGGAAAACAAATATTATAGATTTATATTTAATATTAAACATGTCATAACGTAAACAATAAATTAATAAAATTATTATTCTCATTTGGAAATTAAGAATGATAAAAGAAACAATATGTTTGTTACTAGATGTTTATAGGATTATTTATTATGATGTGTGATTATATATATATAAATTAAACTATATATATGTACAAGGATGGATGAGTGATTTTTGATTATTGGAATATTTCTTATCATGTTGGTTCTTTTAGAGGATTATGTGCAATGTATGAATTCATTTTTTAGTTCATCTATGTTTGGATATTCTTGGTGAAAATTTGATATGCATGAAGCCCAAGTGTTTTTTATTCAATTTATTTAATTGACTTTGAAGCCAGTAGAGTGTGATGGATAAATTTTTTTCACTATTAAATTCCACTAAAATTAAATCTTATGTTGTAATTTGATCAATCTTAACTAGTTGAGTTGGTGCTACAAAAGTTTGGGTTTATATACTTCATGCTACAAGGGGGTTTATGATGGTGGTTTTGGATCATGTTGAAGTGTCCTCTTAAATATATGAGTAGATTTTATGGGTTTAGTGTATTTGGATTGAACAAGTATGATTGGACTTCCGAGTTTGACTATATTTCCCAACAGAATAAATCAGGTAACATTATATATCTTTATCCTCACTATGCAAGAAAAATATTCATTGATTGAACTTATATTAACAAAATTGTACTATTTTAGTTTTCATGTTTTGCGACATAAAAAGGTGTTGAAGAATTAGAATTTCTATATGACAAAAACAAACAAAAAATATAAACAAAAAATGGATGGACACAAAGGATTTAACTTGGTTCGGCGAGGGTTTCCTACATTCACATGAGAAAGGGATCCATTCTATTTATTTATATAGGGATGAATGTCAGAGGATCACTCGCCATTAAAATTACTATATTTGATCCATGAATTTTATAAAATGAAAAACTCAATGTTTATGTTTGGTTCTCCAACTCTATCTACACTAGTAATATTTTCCACTAGTTGCTTCCACCATGTTGGTTGCTTTGATGGTCTAAGGTTCCTTCTAGGATGGTTTCCACCTAACAAATGTTTCAACTACAACTATTGTTCATTAAAAAATTATTCTCTATTCCATGATTGTAAGTGTAACAAAAAATCTCCCCTGACAAACAATTTGGGGTAGAAACTAGACCGGTAGTCTTATTACATGCGTCTAACTTCACTTTTGAAAGAAAAATTTTCATCATGTCTACCATATCATCATTGGTGTGGATTTCCTCAAAATTCAACAATCTATCTTCAAACACATTATTGATATCAGGTACCCAGATAACGATTTCCTTATGCCGACATCTCCATCCATATATTCATATGTGTATCATTCTAAAATAGATTTATCACATCCAAAACATAAACAATGACTAGATGTACCTTGTGGATACCTCAATATTCATTTGATTTTTTTCCAATTTTCTTTTCTTGGATTTTATAATAGTATTCTCACAACACCAAAAACATTATAAATATGTAGAGAGTCAGATTTTTCCCTATCAGTTTTTGGAATATTCCTACGCATAATCCCAGAGCCAGGCGCTAAGAGGGAGTGTGATTTAGAGGCGCGATGTGCCCAAAATAAATTTTATAAAAAATATTTAAGTATTTTTATACAATTCACATGGGTTTATCTCTCAATAGATATCTCAAACCTAAAATCCAAGGGCACAGAATCATCTGAAGCATGTCGTTTACCCTAGGCGAGGTATAAGTTTAGTCGGTGCGGGCCTTCTGTAGAAAAAGTTATCGAGGGCAGTTTCGCAAATAACTGATTTTATTTATTTCTGCATGTTGAATTGAATAAATTCTGAATAGAGTATCAGATCAAAATTATGAGACCGTCGTTGAGTTTGGAACGTCGCATTTACTTGCGGTGTGGCATAAAATTTGTCAGCAGCCAGTGTCAGGTTGGTGGTGAGTTGGGACCCGGGAGTTAGTGGAGAGGATTTAATTAACATTTAATCTCTCCTCCCTAGTTCTCCTCCTTATGCATAATAGGATTCCTAATACCCCTATCCCCATTCCTCTTCTCATTGGAGGAAAATGACCCAAAGGCCGGATCATCGAAATGAGGTGTCGTCGGACTCAGATCTTGATGACGATATCCCTAGATCGTTCAGCGTGAGTTTCGGAGTGTGGAGATGATCTCAAAGCTTCAGTGTTTCTCCCTAAAGTTAGAAGGTTTTGTGTCTCAGTATTGATACCCATTTTTATTCATTTTTTAAAGGTTGTTGATCCCCTAGACAACTTCTAGGGACCCATGATGGGCCGATCTGTTTGGTTCGGGGTGAACAGGGGCGATCCGAGTAGTTTGTAGGGAAATCCTGTTAGATTTTCCCATACACAAGGCATGTAAACCATTCACAAATGTCATGTGTTATTCCCATTCTGGGAAGAAGTAATTTCTAATAGTACATGTTGTGTAGTGGGAGTACATGTCCTGTAGTGGTGCATGGGTACGTGTCCGAGTGAAGAAGAACATGGAATGGTGACTTTTGAACAGTACACACCGTGTACCAGAAGTACACTCCATGTAGTGGCACCTGGGCATGTGACTTAGTGAAAAAGAACATGGGGTGGGGGTTTTTAAATATTACACAGTGTGTAATGTAAATTACATGTTCTGTACTTTTACATGGGTAGACCCCATGTACTCCGGAATACATGTCATGTACTTTGTCCAGCTCTTTTTTGTCCGTGGGTTCTTTAAACCCCTATAACATGAAATCCAGGTGTCCGTTTCATGTTCAGTATATAGCCACATGACCCTTGATTCAAGGAGGACATTTCGAGGCCAATTTCCGGTAATAAAACCAAAATCAGGGTACAAAACCCCTAAGGCCGGGTTTGGGTGTTTGCGGTGAGATGTGCCTTTTTTGTCAGCTGTCCATTTTGGACGAATGACTCATCGATTCTGTGTGTTTTTCTCAGAATATCTCATTGGATTGATCTGTCTGATATGTTTTGGGATCAAGGCATGGTCCCCACACAGGCATGTTATGGTGAATAGTACATTTTTCACTGGTTATCCATTTCGGGTGAGTAATTATCCTATCCTGCATGTTTTTATGCATAGAATGTGATGGTGGCCTCAATTTGAGCATAAGATGTTCAAACTGTAGAGATGTTGTGGGTTACCTGGGTTGATGACGTATGGACCAGTAGTAATTGAGTGAACTCCCTTGGTTCGTTCCTATGAGGGTTTGTGCGAGGACCCATGCCCTAGGGCCCATGCCGTGACTGCCCCAAGCCCACCTTCTATAGACCAGGGTTTGGAGACTAGTACCAGAAAGAAATATCACTAAAATGGGAAGTAATTTCCTCAAAAACTAAACACACATAGATAGGTCATACTGAACACAATTAAAACACAATAGTAGAAGAAAGGTACAAACACCTCTAAAACCATCACTAAGTGTAACAGTATGTATTGAAAGTAAAGGGGCCAGAATACAAGACCAACTGAAATAGAAGTACATAAAAAAGGAAAAAACATCTCCCGAGGTTTCCCTCCATTGATACTACCTGAAGGGTAGGTACAAATCATAAATGTGGCTCTCTACATCAACTATTCACCTTCTTACACCATCAAGTTCTTGATTCCCGAGTGTCAGTCAAGTTGCATGTCGTCTGCACAAGACACAACAAGGTGAGGGTGAAGCCCATGTAGGGGTGAGTATAATAATACTTAGCAGGGACCCTGAGACCCCCAAAGGTATCTCAAATTTCCACAAAAGAATAACCAAAAAGAATGATCTCACTCAGAAAGAGCACGGAAAGACTCAACTCAAACCAAATACATAATCTAAGTATAGATGTACAGATGATTAGTTATAAAGCTAGATCATAATATTCTGTTGCGAGGCTCTGCTGCTGACTCACATAGAATCAATAGATGCTGACCCACACAAGATCTATAGGCACTGAACTACATAGGATAGATAGATGCTGACCCACAAAGGATCATTAGGTTTTGAACCACACAAGATCAAAATATGTTCACCCACACTGGATCGATAGATACTGACACATATAGTATCGCTAGGTGAGGACCCACATAGGGTCAATATTCACTCTTCATGTCACAACCAGCCTAAGATTCCCACACTAAGCATGCCTGATTCTGGAAGGATCTGCTCCTTAATCCATTAGTTGTCTCTCAACCACCAAGAAGTCCCATGAAGAATTAACCCGATGAATTTCCATGTCATAAGGGTTCCAATGCAACTAATGGTGTGTCAATAGGATGCCTGGTCAATTATTTATAGGCATTTTTGTTTCGAGGGCCTAATTGGATTTGGGTTCAATCCAACCCAGCTGTACTCCAGCATTCTCCAAAACTCAAGTGTATTATCTCAAAATTATTGCCTCATCCTAAGTATTCCATATCCATAGAAAGTTCGTCAAATGAACGTATAGTTTAGGAGATATGCACATTTAAGTCAAATTGGGTTGTAAGTGGGTTTGGGTCTGGTCCAACCCAGCCTGCGGGGGCTAACCCAAAGGTGTCAAGATCGACCCAGTTTGGCGGGGCCTTGTCCAGCTCACTGAGCCATGGGCTCAGCCTGCTAGGAGTGGGATAGGCCCGTTGGGCCGCGGGTTCGGCCCAACCCACCCAGTTGGGCGCAACTTGATGGGCCACAGAACCACCTAACCCACTGGATGATGCGGGAGTCCCCTCCCCTCTCGAACAAATTAGACATTCGGGTATTCAATGCAGTGGTGCCAGATGGTGCTACTCCATCTTGCCAGTCTGCTCAGACCAATCACTTGCAGAACCAGCGGGGTGCGGGTTTTCCCTCAGCTGTGGCTCGAAGCCGCAACCTTCCTCCATGGCATGCCACTGAATTTCAACACGACTGACAATGGACGGACACTCCCCTTTGTCTGCTGCAACTCAGAGCTGGGGCCATCCTTCGTGGAGTTCTATCACAGTGCTCCTCCATCTTCCATGCGGTCGGTGAGGGTCGGCCACCCCCTTCATCCATTGTGTCACCTTCTAGCACTGTCACCTTCTCACGACCGGTGAGATATGGCCGCTGCTACTAGTTTCTATGGTGTTGGTTGGTCTCCCACGAATAACGCAATCAAAGAAATGTTGGTGGAGGGTCCAGGCATTGTTCAGTTTGGCTCGGGCCCTCTGCCTTAGTGTTATAACATGGGATGGTTTTCAACATCATCAAGGTGAAATAATCATATAAACTGTTAAACAAATCCCCTACCATAAATTTTTCTGAATTCACTGTAGATGAGGAAGAAGGTGTTGTGTCCGAAGGTGTTCATCGACATTCATCGCCACCCATCGATTTCTCCAACGAATGTCACTCGATCTCCATTCATCATTGGGGAAAAAAGTCATCGGCGTTTCGTCAGAGCCTCCTTATATAGCTCTCTCAAAACCAATGCTGATGATTTGATTAAATAGAGAGAAATGAGAGTTTAACTTGTCTCAGAATTAATGTGCTTCATTAATGAGTTTAATTAATGAATCCATTAATCTCTCGACGATGCAGTTACACAAGAAACTGTAACCATCCATTAAATGGTCTGACAGCCCTATGGCCTCGTCACCATTGCTCATCAGTTACAAAGAAATAAATAAATTATCGCATTTAGTTATTTTATTATTATTTTTGTAAATTACAAATATTTAATTTTTGATCCAACATTTTCAGAACAATGATATGATTACCTTAAGTGAATTCTGGAACTATGAATTCGACGGTGCCCTCATATTTTTAATCCAAGCACTGGTTCCGAATATAGAAATTGTTGCTCTCACGTTTACATAACGTACCTTAAAAAAAGTTTAGAAATTCATTTTGGGATCTTTGTTCGTTGGAATCATGTGTCGTCAATTTTCTTAGACTAAGAATAATTCCATTTAATTAACAAAAATTACATGGAATTTGTGGGTCTTTACATTCTCCTCACCATAGGGATTTTTCGTCCCCAAAATCTACAACAAAATCTAGGGAAACAAATGGGGGTAATGAGCACATAATTGATCCTCCCGATCCCATGTGCTCTCCTAGAGGTTCATGTGCTACAACCAAACTCACACTAGATGGATAAATCATCCATGAAGGACCAGCTCCTATCAATACTCTATCTCCACTGGGAACTCCGCGAATGTCACCCCATCATCAATGTCCATATCGCCCCAGTTGATTATTTGTGATGTATCATGCACGTACCTCCTCAACTGTGATAAATGGAAAACATTATGCACCTAGTACATCTGTGGGGGAAGATCTAGACGGTACGCCACTTCACCTACTCTGCTAAGGATCTGGAATGGATCGATGAACCATGGAGATAGCTTGCCGCCCCAACCAAATCTCTACAATTATCATCGGGGTGAGACCTATAAGATAATATTATCTCCCTCATAGAACTCAAAGGGTCTCTATCTCCTATCGGCATAAGACTTATGTTGACTCTGTGCAGTCTTCATCCGCTCTTGGAAGATCTATGCTTACGTAGTGGTAGCCAGTACCAAATTTGGACCCATAAGTGCTAACTACCCTAGGTTTGTCTAGTATAGTGTTGTTTGGAATGATCACCCATACAAGGCCACAAACGGTGCCATGATAATGGTGGAGTGATAACAGTTTTTGTATGCGAACTCCACCAGTGACATGTGGTCTCCCAACTAAGGGAAAAATCAAGGACACAAGCACGAAGCATGTCCTAAAGTATCAATATGGTCTTCTCTATCTAATCATCTATCTGAGGTTGAAAGACGGTGCTCAACCGTTGCTAATTCCCGAATGCCTACTGCAATCCCATCCACAACTAAGATGTAAAACGAGTTTAATGATCTAAAAATACCATTGATGGTGCCATGTGAACTCGTACAATCTTCTGTATGTAGAGGCGTCCCAATCTCTCTATTGATCCTTGCACTTAGATGGGTAGGAAGATGGATGACTTGGTGAGTCGATCTACAATCAACCATATGGAATCATGGACCATGTACGCACATGGTTTCCCTATCATGAAGTCCATTGAGATTTCATCCCTCTTCCACTATGGCACCTCATGTGGCTGAGTCAAGCTTGCTTGAACCTGGTGTTTTCCTTCACTTGCTTATAGGCGAAGCATCTTGAAACAAACTCTACCAATGCTTTATCATCACTGGCCACCAGTACTAACGTTTTTGTACTTAGTACATCTTTTCCACAGCAGGATGTACCATCAAAGGGGATGTGTGGAACTCCCTCAACACCTTCTCCCATAGAATCACTTGTACAATGTTGTGTCCTTTGAAAAAGATGTCATTCTCCTCACCTTTGGAAAATATTTCAGGATCCCATCATGAGGATATCTGTGCACATCAAGCCTCACAATCAATGTTTCCAAGTTGTACCTCCATGACTCACGGAAGGAGTGGGGGAGTAACTGAAATAGACTGATGTTATGTTTCTCCGTCACTATCCATGAAGGATAACTGCAATGTGGCTAGCTTCTCTGTCGCATCACTTAGAAACTATAAACTAGACCTCTTGCTGAGTGTGTCTTCCACCACATTCCCCTTCCCATGAGTGTAGACTATCTGAAAGTCATAATCCTTGAGTAACTCCAGCCATATCCATTGTCTCGGGTTCAGGTCCTTCTGTGAGAAGATATACCTGAGACTCTTGTGATTGGAGTAGATGGTAAAATGTTCACCCATTAAGGTATGCCACCACATATTCAAGTAAAAGACCACTACTGCTAATTTCTAGTTAGGGGTAGTGTAGTTTTTCTCATCCTACCTCAGTTGTCATGATCCGTAGGAGATTACCACTCACTTCTGCATTAGGACACACCACAGTCTGGTTGTTGATGTGTCGTAGTAGACTAAATACCCAACACCCTCTTCTCATAGCTTCAAGATGCGGGTACTAGTAAATCTCCACCTCATCTCCTGCAAACTCTACTGACATCTCTCTGTCTATAATAAATGATGTCCCTTCGTTGTCATAGATTAAAAGAGAGATGATACTCTAGAAAAGTCACGTACGAATCTCTAGTAATACCCAACCAATCGTAGGAAACTCTGCACCTCAATCACACTCCCGGTTGGCTCCCAAGAAAGCACTTCCTCTATCTTTTCTGGATCCACTAAAACTCCAGCCTCTAAGATAACATTTCCTAGAAAGTGGAATTCTCATATCTAGAAATATAATTTCAAAATCTTTCCATAGATTTGGTGATCTTGGATTTTATCAAGAACTATCTGCAGATGCATAGCGTGCTCCTCCTCCAACGCTGAGTATATCAAAATGGTGTCAATAAAGACCATCATGGAGTGATCAAGGTAAGGCCGGAATATCCTGTTCATGATGTCCAGGAACACTGCTGGAGCATTGGTCTCGCAAAAAGGCATCACCAAGAACTCCTAGTGGCTATACTTTCATTTAAAGTCTGCCTTCAGTACATCCTCATCCCATACCTTAAGCTGATGATAGCCCGATCTATGATCTATCATTGGAAACCAACGTGCTCCCTTCACCTGGTTGAAGAGATCATCAATCCCTAATAGAGGATACATGTTCTTCATGGTCACCTGGTTTAGGATCTGATAGTCTATGTAAAGCCTCAAAATCCCATCATCCTTCTTGGTAAACAAAATCAGGGCTTCCTATGGAGAAACATTGGGCCTTATAAACCCCTTACCCTGTAAGCCCTCCAGCTATACCCTCAACTCACAATGTTCAACAGGAGCTATCTGATATGATTGTGTAGATATCGGTTTCATCATGGGAAAAAATAGATGTAAAAGTCTACCTCTTTACGTGGAGGTAGTCCCATAACATCGTCAAGAAATAAATAAGCATATTGGTCCTCCACAACAGGATAGATTAGACTCCTCTCATCCACTACACCAAGGGTGAGACTAGCCAAATTATGAGTGATCAGATACACCCTCATCTGAGAAATTCCATCATGTGATGTAATGGTTTTCTTCTCACCAGTGAAGGAAAACCTAATCTCATCCTCATGAACACACCACACATTTCGTGTAAAACAATCGATCAGATCATGGACTGTTGATAGGCAGTCCATAACCAAGATAACGTCATAAGGCCTCAACAAAGCTAATAGGAGATCCCAACTAATTCTCCTGCCTCCTAGAGTAATCTCAAACTCCTGGAACCAGTGTCTAATCGTTGAATCCTCTCCTATAGGAGTCTCTAATCGTAAGAATCGAGTTAACAACTACATTAGAATATCTGAACTCTGAACGAGTTTCATTGAAATTAATGAGTGACTGACACCTATGTGTATGAGAAATGCAACTAGGGTTAAATAGAAAATGATCGTATGTCAAATCATCTCTGGAGAACCGTGATCGTAGGCCTCACCTACCTGAAGCTGAGATCATCCCTGTCTACCTCCTCCCTGAGGTCAGGGTGAACATCCTAGATGTGGTGGCGGTAGAACCTCAAATCTCCACCCACCACCTACTACTCTGCCAACTCCTCTTCCACGTTTTCTACCCTGTTGACCTCTTTGCTCGAATCTCTATCTCTGCCTCAGCCGTCCCTTGAACGTCTGTTGATCATCGATGTGGCGGGTCAGGAAGTTGCAAGCCATGTGTCCATATCCACCGCACATGTAGCACAATATACTCCTCTACTGACCGCCTCTATCCTGTGAGCTCTGAAGCCCTGACCCTACCTCTTGGGGTCATCCACCGAATGGTCAGGCCCTCTTGGACCTTTGTGTCATCATCCTACTACCTTCTTTAGATGACTCGGTTTCCTGTCATCTGTTGTTGTCTCTCACTGTCGGTGCATGCTTAACTAGAAATCTCTTCACCAATAGTCTCTCTCAAGAACTCCATCCAGTGTTGAGATATTGAGAAATATCATTCACACTTTGATCTCTCGTTGGAGACCTTGCTCAAAGGTTCGGGCCTAGAAGAAAGGGTCTAGTACCATGTCAGTGGAGTAACGAGAGAGGTAAATGAATCTCACCAAGTACTGGGCCACTTTTAGGCTACCCTGCTATAAGTGAAGCGGCTCTTGAATATGCATAGAGCATAGAGTTGTTGGTAAGAAATCCACCTTAAAAAGGGTCTTGAAGACTAACATGGAGAATGTTGCCTCTTCATGTGTCTGGACAATCAGGATCCACTATCTCCCAATTGTTCCCTAGAAGAGGCTAGCAGGTAAGATCACCATATGTTCTTATGGTGTCTCAACTAGGAGAAATTTTTTTTCCACAACCACCAACTAGTCCTCATCCCCATGTGGGTTTATCTCATCTCAAAAACTCAAAGGCCTCTCTGTCTTTGGAACTCATGCAATGCACTTAGTTGGCGTGTATTGTTTTCTAGTGGGGATAGTGGAAACTACTACCCTACGAGTGGGGGTGCTACTGGTTCACCACCCAAAGGTTCTATCACCATAAGAGGTCGCTTCACAGATGAATCATCGCTGGGTGGGCCTTCATCATGATATCTCTCTAGAGTCATGGATGGCTATCTATGCAGTGGAATCCTCAACGAAACTGGTGCACCATGATCAATAGGTCATACCTGGTGAGAAGTCTCAAAGAGATCAAAATGAAAACAACATTTTCAAAACACACACAACATGTGTTTTCATGTACCGAGTCAGAAACTAGAATTCAGGGTCCTGGGTATGGATATGTTGACCTCTACACCAATACTAGACTCTCTGAACTAAAACCCAATCTCAAGATATTTAACACTATTGCTCCATTGAAAACATAGACTCTTAGTTCTTCTGGAAGAACTGACTCCTCTGATACCACTTTATCATGACCAATCTCTCAGGGCTTGTGTCATGACTACCCCTGGCCCACATTCTATAGGCCAGGGGTTGGCGACTAGCACCAAAAAGTAATATCCCTAAAACGGGAATACATTGCCTCAAAACCTAAATACACATAGATAGGGAACATTGTATACAAGTAAAACACAACATATGAAGAAAGGTACAACCATCTCTAAAAAACACCACTGAGTGTAAAAGTATCTATTGAACGTAAAAGGCTAGAATACAAGCCCAAATGAAAAGTAAGTACAGGAAAAAAGAAAAACAACTCTAGAGGTCACCCAATAGGGATCCTTCCAGAAGGGTAGGTATAACTCATCATTGTGTCTCTTCATATCAACTAGTCACCACTGTACACTGTCAAGTCATGGCTCCTCGAGTCTCATTCAATATTCATGTCTTCTGTACAAGACACAACAGGTGCGCGCGAACCCCATGCAGGGGTGAGTATAACAATACTTAGTAGGAACCCTAAGACCCCCAACGGTCACATAGAATTCCAAAATGGAATAACCATAAAGCATGATATCAATCACAAAGCACAAGGAAATACTCATCAAAAACTAGTTATATAACTTAATTACAAAAGTATAGATGATTATTTGTAAATCTAGATCATCTTATTCTGACTAGAGGCTCTACTACTGACCCACACAGGATCGGTAGATGTTGACCCACAATGGATCTCTAGGTGATGGCCCACATAAGATTAATATATGGTGACCCACACATGATATCTAGGTACTGACCCACACAAGATCGATATATGCTGACCCACACAGGATTTCTAGGCACTGAACCACACATGATCAATAGATTCTTACCCACAAAAGATCTCTAGGTGCTGACCCACACATGATCAATATTATTTTTCACGTCACAACTAGCCACTGGATTCCCACACTAAGCACACTTGATTTTTGGAGAATGCACTCCTCAAGCCATTGGCTGCACGTCAACTTCTACGAAGTCCCATGAAGAAGTAACTCGATGAACTATCCTGTCATAAGGGTTCCAATCCAACTGATGGTGTGTCAATCAGATGATGTAACTGTAAATTATAGGTATTTTAGTGTTGAGGGCCTGGTTGGAGTTGGGTTTGATCCAACCTGGTTGTACTCCAACTTTCCCCAAACCTGATGTGGAGTAACTCAAAATAAACCCCTCATCCAAAGGAGTTTAGTGCCGCATATGGTTCATCAAACAGATGACTGGTTTAGGGGATATTCCCATTTAAGCAAAACTAGGCTGTAATTGGGTATGTGACTGGTCTGACCTAGTTGAACCGGCCTGACCCGCTGGGCTCAGCCCAGTTCGGCTGGGCCCGGTATGACCTGTTGGGTTATGGGTACGATCTTAGGGGCAGTGGGCTCGGCCTGCTGGGCCATGGGTTCGGCTCGGCCTAGCCGGAGGGGCTAGTCCCACCGGGCCGTAGAACCGCCTGGACAACTGGCTGACATGGGGTTCACTCCCCTCCCGAATGGATCGGTCATTCGTGTCTTCAAAGAAGTGGCGCCACTCCACAACACACTTCTGTGGTGCGCCGCCTGATGTAAACACGACTGGAAATGGCCAGCCACTCCCCTTCGTTCACCACGGCTTGGAGCCATGGCCCTCCTCTGTCGCACACTTCCGTGGCACACCACCATCGTCAATGTGGCCGGTGATGGTCGACCGCCCCCTTCAACTACCATGGAACCTTTTAGCTCCGCAACCTTCTCATGGCTAGCGAGAGTCGGCCTCCGCTACCGGTTGCCGCCGTGTTGGTCATTCACCCATGAAGAATACAGTCAATGAAACATTGGTGTGGGATCTAAGCCTTGTTCGGTTCATCTTGTGCCTTCCTCGTTAGCATTATAACATGGTATGGTTTTCAACATCATCAAGGTAAAATAATCATAAAAACTATTAAACAAACCCCCCTACCTAGAATTCATTGGATGGAACTATAGATGAGGAATAAGGGTCAATGTCTGAAGGTGTTCGTCTGTGTTCACCAGTTCTCGTCTATTCCTCCAATGACCATCGCTTGATCTTCGTTATTCAATGGAGTTGAAAGTAGTCATAATTTCATCAGATCCTCCTTTCGTAGCTCTCCCAAAACCTATGCCCAAGATTTAAATAAATACAGAGAAAAGATATTTTAACTTGTCTCACAATTAATGTTGTCCATTAATGAGTTTAATTAATGAAACCATTAATCTATCGATGGTGTGGTTACACAAGCAAGTGTAACCAGAAATTGAATGGTCCGACAACCTAGTATCCCCTCCAACATAACTCACCAGTTACAAAGAAAGAAATAAAATAACTATTTGTGTTATTTTATTATTATTTTTGTAATGTCAAAAAATTATCTTTTTTCCCGACTTTTTCTGAATACTGTTAAGCTTCTCTTAAGTAAATTATGGTTCTGTAAATTCAATGGTGCCCTCATATTTTTAATCCAAGCACCAGTTCAAAATTTAGAAATCACTGCTCTCATTATTACTAAACATACCTTAAAAATTATTCAGAAATATGTTCCAGGCTCTCCGGGTATCGAAATCATGTTCCGTCAATTTTTGCAGACTAATAATAATTCCATTTAAATAAAAAAAATTCATGAAATTTCTGGGTCTTTACAGTTCATGTGGCATTACAACCCTACTAGAGGATTATGATCCCCTCGATAGGATGAGTTCAGATAAGGTTGTGGCATCCCTCTGTTGAGGCCGTGGAAGGATCCTCTAGTTTCGATTCTCTAGATCAGGTTCTTGGTATCGTTGTGACTACACATTCATGGGTGGAAATCCTCTATCTACCAGGACAACCCAATAGGATATGTGGCATCTTCGAGAATATGACCCTCTAAACATTGGGTGGTAATATTAGGGTTGATGTGTCGTCAATTATACGATCCCATACTCATCATGTGGTTTTGAAAGGGTTTATGGTATCGTTGATAAGATCCCCTACATCGTGAGTTATACCATATGGGGTTTTCTACATCATCAAGCCTAAATTTATACAGACGATTATCCTCTATATGAGTGATGTGATTAGTGGAATGTCATATCAGGTTTTAGTATCCCGCAGTGGACCCTGGGAGTGATCCCCTATCTCAGAGATCTTTGAGTTACTGACTTGGGTTCTTGTATCCCCTAGTGAACCCTAGGAGTGACCCCCCATCTGAGGAGTTTGGTGTTTCCATTGAGTTTTGGCATGAAATCCTTAATGAAAATATCTTGTGAATATGTTCTCTCGGGTGGGACAATTGGGAAGGTTGTGTGAGACCCAATGGTGTGTATCTATCAGACGAGTGTCATCTGGGATAATAGAGCTTGATGATCATGTTCTCTTGGTTTTGTGTTGGCATATTATCTCGAGTTGAATCTGATGCTAACGATGAGTTCAAACCCTCACGAGGCTTGCTTCCTGAGAAGAGTATATCTGGTATCTTTTCATAGTTTCCCTTGGGGTGTTGTCACATCTTCGACAACATACCTCGGGGTTCGAGCTGACTAGTTGAGTTCAGCTGAGGATGGTCACGTGATGGAGTTTCTCTCTCATTCGGGTTCCCTCTGGTTGGGATGATCATACTGATTCCTTTCAATTGCTCCCTTTTCTTTTCGGGGTTTTGGGGAGCCTACTGATTATCTTTATACTCACCCCTACATGGGATTTTCCCACACATGTCTTGTGTTTTTTCAGACCATAGAACTTTTGATGGAGTCCATGGAGGACCCAGAGCAGACATAGCTTAGCGAGATAGACTGACTGGGGTGTTTACCAGAGATGTGTCGTGGAGAATTCAGGCAGGTGCTTTTGACAGCAATCCCCTCTTTATAAGCAGGTTGGATGCTTTGGAAGATTTTTGTGTGGGCCCTATAATTTCCCATTAGTATTTTTTCTATACTATGGTTTTGTGATAGATGTATTCATGATTCTGTTTTTAATTTTTATACATCTATACACTATTTCATGGAGGAGTATGTGGGTGCGTTTGTGTTGGTGCCTTAGCCTAAGGCCTCCAATGTGTGTGATAGCCTACTCAGCGCTATTCTACAACCCCTAGCCAATTAGAGTCGGGCATGGGGAGTCATGTCCCGAGCCACATTAGGTCAGTTCATGACACAATATCTCATCTTGTGCACACCATGACTTACATAAGACTACCTACTACTGACTAACAATAAAGTTTCTCCATTTCTTCTATCTTCACTTTAGTTGAAGTAATCTGACTTGTTGTATTCCTTAAATAACTAACAAGTGATTTTATAATTGGTTTCACCTTGTTGATGTTGGTTCTTAAAAGAACCTTCTTTATGTATCTCTCTTTTGAAAGCTGAATATTTTGATTCCTCCCATCACGAGTATTATTCATGCAAAGAATATGAGTAGCATATCCCAAGGCCTTTATTTCAAATGACTAATTCAGATCCTTCTTCAACCTATAAATCCTTGTGATATATCATCCAATTATCAACAGATCATCATGATAAATATATAATATAACTAAATCACCATCAGAAAAATGTTTGATGAAAACATAGTGATTTTTAGTTTTCCTTCTATACTCATTTTCCCCTTCAATGAATTCAATTTCCTATACCGTTTCCTTGGTTCCTTCTTCAAACCGTATTAAAATTTTATAAGTTTACATACTATATTTTCTATTACTTTCTTCTAAAATCTTTCTAGTTTTTCGATGTAAATCTTATCATCATGATCACCATGTAATAACTCTGTATTTACATCCAGTTTTTGAACATCTAGGTTCAAACTAGACACTAATCCAAGATGAACTTTGATGAATGAAAATTTTTCCATAGGATAAAAAATTGATTGAATTGAATATCATTCAAATGACTAAATACCTTAACAACCATTCTATATTCCTAGTTAATAGTGATCTTCTATATTCTCCTTTAATTATATACACCCACTTGTTCTTTAGTGCCTTATTCCATATGGAAACTGCCCCAAATAAAATATGTAGTTCTTGTGTAAGGATCCATATCCTATTGAATGACCTTCTTCTATTTCATCTTCCCCTAACTCCTAATTGCACCATCATATCTATATATCTATCCACCCCGATCAGTGACCATCACATACTCACATGGTGAGTATCAATGACTTGGTTTTCATTATTTGGTGGATCACATAAACTATGATTCTAGGGGAATCTATTCTTAAATGTTATATGATGAATAAATATAAAGATATAGGGATATATTAAATGATATTGATGTATCATTAGTGTCACATATCTATCTTACACTAGCTAAAACTGATTGAGGCATCTTAAATAATGATTATCCAGTCTGATGCTAAAACACATATAATAATCCTCAATTAGACCATGATATTTTCCTCTAATGTCTTCTCATACACACTTTAAACACATTCATGTTTCTATTTACACCTTCACATGAATCTTCTTGAAAAAAACATGTAATTGATCATTAGTTTTCAAACAAAAAGTCCCATAAATTTCAAAAATGATCATCTATGAGGGTAACAATATAATTAAGACTTCTCAATAACTTAGTTCCCATTATAAAAACATTGGTTCGAATCAAATATAAATAATTCACTTTTATGAATGGTAAATTACAACGAAATGATACATTATGTTATTTTTACATGATTCAATCAACAGAGGTATCCAAATTTAATCCTTTAATTTCGGGTAATAAATCCTTCCTATAAAGCTTTCAAATTCATCTCCCACTCATGTAACCAAGTCTTTAGTTCCAAAATTCTATAGGAACATCTTTTCTGGATTCATTGACTTCTCCTCCACATGGTATGTCATCTGCGAGATAAAGAAAATATCTTTATTACAATTAAAAATTTCCATGTTACCATTGATCAGATTCCATTTCCCATCACTAAAGGAATTGACATATCCATTTTCATAAAGTATTCCATTTGATACAAGATTGAGGTGAATATCAATAGCATGCCTCACATCCTTCAATAGTAACTAGCATCTAATATTAGTCTCTAGAAAATTATAACCAAGGCCAGTGATTTTGGATTTACCATCATTTCCAATCATCCAATTTCTAAAACTCTCAATAGTGTATGATGAGAAGAAATATATTCTAGATGTGACATGGTAGGAGGTACTCAAATAAATCAACCATGTCATGTATTAACTATAAAGACTGACCTGGTTATCTTCTTCAACAATAATGATCTCTTTATTGACAATTGAAGCATCAATATTATGGATCTTACCTTCCCAATTTCTCTGCAATTGTGTCAGCCTTCTACACTACCTGATTATGTTTTTGGTACCTTAACAGTGGTAAACATTCATGTAATATCTCAATTGGGATTTCAATCGTTCATCCTTTTCATAGTTTGGTCATGGGGTTCTCTTATTCTGATTATTCTCTATCATTTCTTCTTCCCCGTACTTTCATTGATAAGTGATTCTGATTCAGGATAATATCTTTTGTACTTACTTCAGGTTACATTATTCAACATTCCATCTTTCACCATTTCCATGGTTATATTTCCATCTGTATTTTAATTAATAACTAACACAACTCATGTGTCCCATATATTAGGTAAAGAACATAACATCAACAATGAATTCACCTCATCATCGACCATCTTCTTCATGGAATTTAGATAATAAAAAATACCCTAGAACTCTCTCACGTGATTATAAATGTGGGTATATTGTTTTTAAATCATGTTGACAAGTTTCCATATTATGTTTTCATTGTTCTTCATAGTTAAAATTTCATACATCTTTTCTAATTTCAACATAAAACAAAATCATCTTGTTCATTGAAAAAATTCTAGAAGATACTACTGTCGATCCATTGTCAGATTTGGGCAATGCACATTCTTTTGGGAAATACTCACTCTATATCAAACGACGAGGTATTTTTAGACATCTTTTAACAAGATTTATCACTTGTTAATGATTCCTCTGCATTCACTATAACTGTACTAGTGATATCCACTAATGGTTTCCATTAATCTTTGATGTACAAAAGATCATAAATTTTTATTTCTCAAATGGAATAATTAAAATCAGTGAGTTTAATCATATTATTAATATTTGATCCCATTTATAAATTTAAAAAATTTAAAATCTAACCATACTGATGCGTCCAGAATGATTGAAATAGCAGGAAACGACTTCTAAATTTCTAAAAATGAACTTCCATTAGACATGTTTTTCCAAAACATATTCAATATTTTAGATCGATTGATGAGGTGGTGATGAAATGAATCATCAGAAAAGATACTAGAAAACCTACCAGGAATTATCTACTAGAATTAATAGTACCATCTTCTCCATCAAGGGGTACTGTATCACCCGAGGTTTGGTATAATCTCAGACCACCTCTACAAACTTTGTTTCAGCTATGTTTTTGATGTCGTTTGCACCATTGGAATTGTCTCATCAATATCTTCAGAAATATGGATTGAAATTTTTATTTTCTAAGAACCTTCAATTTCCAGGTCATAGGAAAACCTCTATACACCATCGTTGTTTCAACCCAACCAAGTTGGATACTTTGATGCTCCACGGTTCCACCTGCGTTCGTTTCCCCTGGATGAAGGTTTCCTCTATAACTTTTTGTTGGAACCGTGGTCATTCTATGAAAGAATTAGAGTATGGATTTTGTTTTTTTTTTCAATACTCTTTGGATGTTCAGAATGTTTCCCAGTAAAGTGATCATAGAGTTCAAGCATACAACATTATTGAAGGTAGCACTGTTTCCCAGTGTGTGTGAAATATTTGACTTATGCGTGAAAAACAGTGTGGTGCATGAAATAGTGGAGTGAGGTTTTTCACGCAAGTAGTGTTTCAGAATCAGAATGTAGAAAAATGGAAAAGGCATGGGTTGTGTGAAAAACATGGAGTTGAGCGCAAAAAATGGTTCCGGAGTGAAATATTACTTTCCAAATGAGAGGTTTTTTGCACCATAGGGGGTTTTGCACGCGAGGTTCTGAGATGCCTATAAATAAGAGGTGAACCCCTTTATTCCGTACGGATGAAGACTTAGAGAATATCCAAGTATTGTTGTGCGTAAAAGGATTTTGTAAAGGGGTTTCATGAAAAAAAGGACAAGTTGCACAAGAAAGATGTAGGTTGTGCGAAAAATGTGAGGTTTCTTGAAAAAAAAATGTTGCACAAAAAATTTGATGTTGTGTGAAAAATTTTATATTGGGCAAAAAATATGATGTTGTGCATAAAAATTTGATGTTGCACCATAAAGGAAAAGTTGTGTCAAAAATGTGGAGGCTGCGCGAACAAGTGAGAACTTGTGCGCAAAAGGTAGGTGCTGCATGAAATCATCAGTGCAACCTATTTGCACGTTCTGATTATCTGGTTCAGTGGTTCAGTGTGTTCAAGAGAATCATTTTAGGACTTCGATGCAAGCATAGTCTCATGTTTAGTAGAGACAAAGACTTCAATGCAAATCAATTGAAGAGACCTTCACATCTATAAACTGAGTTGGTCTCCTCCAAAGGCAGTGAGCCAGGGGGAGTCCACGGGTGTGACCTGAGGGACACAGTAGGGTAACCTTGTGCATTTGTAAAGGCAGTGAGCCTGGGACAGAGTGATTGTTCCAGAACCTTTGTAATCCACAACTTGTGAAGAATAGTGGAATTAGGTACGACTAACACAATGTCAGTGTATACTCCTTGGATGTAGCCCTTTGTGGTGATCCAAGTAAATGTGTTGTGTAATTTTATTGCTTTTAGTTTGTTGACAGATATAACAAGTTCCTACTAACGTGGGAACAAGATCCACAACTTTAAAAAGAAAAAGTTGACACCCTGATTCACTCATCCCCTCTCTGGGTGTTCTAGGGTCCTTCAAGTGGTATCAGAGCAAGGTTTCTCGTGTTTGATATGTCTTTTACCACCATGGAAAATTCAGCCAATGTTAGGTGAGTTCACCTCTTTGATGAAAGTATTTTTCGGATTTAGAAGAATAGAATGAGATCTCATCTAAGATCCCATGTAATGGAAGTTATTTTTTTTATACTATGCAAGGTATAAATGTTACTGGTCCAATAGGGCTGGCTATGACTGATGCAGATAAGAAAATTCTTGATTTAGATGCTAAAGCACAGAATGCTCTCACCGTAGCCCTTTCAGATCAGATCTATATAAAAGTGATGAGGTGCACCTCACCAAAGTCCATGTGGGATAAACTTGAAAATATTTATGATAGAGATGAAAAATTGAAGGATGTGAAACTACAAGTCCTGCAATATAGGTTCGATGATCTGAAGATACATCCTAATGAGAATTCAGACTCCTTCCTCAATCAAATTATTGATGTGGTTGGAGCAATTTAGGGTCTAGGAGAAGAAATCAAAGATGTTGACATTGTGAAGAAAATATTGAGAATACTTCCACCCCTATACAATGAAAAGGTGTCAGTCATTGGGGAAATAGATATTTCCAAACTTCATCAGGATGGTCTATTGAGTAGCTTGGTGGTATATGAAATGAGAGTCAAAGCAGAAGATGCTACGACTCAAGTGAGAAAGGAAAAGTTGTTCCAAGCCATTGAGAAACTACAAATCTTAAAAGATAGTAGTGGTGAAGATGATGAGGAAAAAGAAATTCTTTCTCTCATTTCAATGAAGTTCTAAAAAGAAAAGGGAAATTCAAAGGGAAGTTACCTCTAGCATGCTTTCATTGTGGAAAAGTTGGTCACATTTCCTCTAAGTGCTTAAGAAAGATCGATGATGATAATAATGATGTCGAAAACATTAAGAAGCCTTAGAAAAGGTTTTTCAAAAAGGGAGACTTCAAATAAATAAATAAAGTTCCAAAGAAGATTTTTTTCTGTGTAGAAGAAGATGATGATAACGAATTATTTTATGAAGAAGAACCACAATTTAAAACTAGAAACCATACTTCCATGATGGCCACTGTTGAAAAATCAAAAGATAATGGTGGAGAAAATTTGTTCACAACTAGTTCCAATACCGAGTTGCAACTTAAGGATATTTTTAGTAAGATTAAGATTAAATGTAAGAGTTTTAATAAGGGTAAATCAATTGTAGAATACTCAATTGAATATGTTGATCAACATGAAGTTGAAATTGAATGACTGGAAGAATTTTTGATAGTAAAGTCTAAAATACTTGAAAGCAATGATGATGTAGTGGATCTAAAGCTAAGAATTGAAGAACAGGGAAAGTTCATCAATGACCTCACCTCTAGAAAAAAATGAAAAGTCTAACACTACTGAGCATCTTGAGGAGAAATTTTTTACTCTATGGAATAAACTTGAGGTCGATTCAATTTCAAAAGAATAAAGAAAGAAAATAAAATTTGGAAGGTTCTCAGATGCCGAGCTGTTGGAGAGAGAAAAGCATGGCTCTAATGGAGTTGAAAATATTTTGAGTGATCAAAGACCTGCTTCTATGGGAAATAGTGGAATCTGTTGTGAGGCCGAATCATAAAATGCTGCAAACAAAGGGGACCAAAATAAAGGCAAGCTAAAAGTGGGTCATGGAGAAAAGTATTCTAAAGTGCTGAAAAAGAAACCTCTAATTCAATCTAATAGAAGAGTTGAAGATTTTCTCGAGTCTCCAAGAATAAGGGGTATTAAATCTATTATCCCACAAAAAAGGATTGAGGATAAACAAAAGTGAGAAGACATTTCCTCTCATGATGTGGTAGTTCACTGGATATCTGGTTCATACCATGTCTTATTGTGAAGAGGCAAGAAGCTATTTGAATGAAGAAAATATGGTATTTCATCAAAGGATAACAAATTCATATTCATATTCTTTTAGAAGAAACGATTTCTATGGATATTATTTTCCTTGTTCTAACTTTGGTCATAAGGCCATCGATTGCAGGTAGAGAAGGGACATGGACACCTCATACCGTAGTTTGAGACAAGTCAAAGCTCGTGAAAAAGACAGTGTTACTCTTACAAATATGTTTACTCCTCAAAAAGTAGACTTCAACTATGAAGAACCCATGTACTCAGATGAGAAAATTAAAAGGCCATCAGTATTCTACAATCAATCCAATTTCTCATGGATGTAAAAGAAGAAAATTGAAAAATACAACCTTGCATAGGTGGCCCTCAATGCAACAAAAAGAAACATCACCTGGATTCTGGATAGAGGTTTTTTATATCATATGACAGGTAATGCAGACTTATTAATGAATATCAATAAAAAGGTCGATGGAAAAGTGCGGTTTGGTAATGATGGTGCGTTGAAGATAAAAGGTTGTGGAAATACTAATATAGCTAATAGAGAACTAAAGAAACCCGAAGTTCTTTATGTGGATGGTCTACATCATAATCTTCTAACTGTGAGTCTACTCTGTGACTTAGGACATATAGTCACTTTCAATCATAAAAGATTCTCTATAAATTTAAAGGTGAGAAATTATCTTATGAAAGGACGTAGAATAGAAGGCAACCTGTATCAGGTTTATAGTAAAGAAGACATATGTTACATGGCTGTTGAAGAAGAAAACAACTTGTGAAATCAGAGACTAGGGAACATAAATCAAAAAGGCATGGAGAAAATATCAAAACGGAGGATTGTCATGGACATTCCCAACCTGAAGCGTGAATGTGAAAAATCTTCTGATGCGTGAATTCACGGGAAGTTGGTCTGCAGTTCATATCGGCCAAAGAATAAAAGGGCATATCATCTTCTTGATCTCATTCATACAGACGTATGTGGGATGATAAATGTTTCCAGAACATATGGAGAAAGGTACTTTTTCCTTTTCATAGATGATTAGAGTAGAATGGCATGTGTAATGGTTTTACATAGAAAATGACAAGTACTTGACTGCATGAAAACATATCGTCAAATTACTGAGAATGATACTAGATAGACAATCAAAGTAAGGCAATCTGAAAATGGAGGGGGATATACGTCCATTGAGTTGGAAAACATTCTAGAGAAACATGGGATACAACATGAGGTAGCAGCAGTGAGAACTCCACAACAAAATGGAGTTGTTGGACGCATGAATTGACAGGTGAACAACATGGCACGAACTATGCAGATCGAGAGTCATATTCCATGACATTACTAGAAAGTTGCTATTCAAGATGCTGTGTATATTCAAAATCAAACAAAACTTTATATGGGTGATACCAATACACCATATGAATTGTGGCATGGAAGGAAGACCTCTTTGAAATATTTTCTTTTTTTTTTGGAACTAAATGCTTCATCAAAAAAAAAAGGAAATCAAGGGAAGTATGATGACAATACAGATGAAGAAGTATTCCATGAATACTTAATGAACAACAAAGCCTACACGTGTTTCAACAAGAGATTAGGAAGTATTGTGGAAAGAAGCGATGTTAAAATCATTGAAGAGAAAACCAAAAATGCTTCAAGGATTTCATATGATGATGTGATTAAAAGTGAGGAATAATTTGAATGTGGAGAAAATACAAATACATAAATAGAGGAAGGTGTATAAAACACTCAGTAGTCACATCATGATGTTGACTCAGAAGAAGAATCTGAAGAAGAAACCTTGGATGGAGATAATGCAATGGAACCACATAGGAGAAATTGAAGAGATGAGATTATTTCATCTCACATAATTGGGGATAAGAGTGCACCCACACAAACAAGGAGGATGGGTAATAACACACAATTTTTATTTTTGTCAGTTGTGGAGACATCCTCATTTGAAGAAGCAGCAAATGATGAATCTTGGGTGAAATCCATGGATGAAGAGTTAAATCATATTGACAAGAAGCAAACATGGGATCTAGTCAAGAGACCCAAAGGTTACAATGTGATTGGTAAAAAATGGATCTTCAAGAAAAAGTTCGATGAGCATGGAAGTGTTATTAGGAACGAGGAATGACTGGTATGTAAAGGATATTCCCAGATTGAAGGTGTTGATGTTGAAGAATCCTTTGCACTAGTGGCTAGACTGGATTCAATCAGGATTTTCCTTTCCATGGCACTCCAAAGTGGATATAAAGTATATCAAAGGGATATCATGATAGCATTCTTGAATGGTGTACTCGATGAAGAAGTATACATAGAAAAACTAGTGGGTTTTCTTCTTGGTACTGATGAAACAAAGGTTTGGAAACTAAAGAAATCACTCAATGGATTGAAACAGGCACAACGAGCGTCATATTATTGGTTGGAGTCTTATCTCAAGAAAATAAAATTCACACGAGGAGGAGTAGATAACAATCTCTATGTGAATAATTCCCCGAAAGATCAGTTCATGGTTCTAGTTTACGTTGATGACATTATATTTGGTGGCAGCAAGCAGAAATCAGTGGATGACTTTTCCAATCACATGAAATCAGAATCGGAAATGTAAATGATTGGGGAGCTCACATATTTTTTGGGGTTTTAGGTGACTCAAAAGAAATATTACACGTTCATCTCTCGGGAAAAGTACGCCAGAGAGTTGCTGAGGAAATTTAATATGCATGACTCCAAACCAATGTCAACTCCGACTGCATTTGGAAGAAAACATGGAAACCATGAGGATGGGACCTCTGTAGATCCCACAATGTACATGAGGATCATTGAGAGCCTACTTTACCTGACAACGACATGGCCTGATATTGTCTTTGCAATATGTATAGCATCCCACTTTTAGATTAAACCAAACGAGGAACATATGGAGACAGTTAAAAGATTCATGTGTTACATTCAAGGTACTCATAACGTTGGGTTATACCTTACTGCAGGAAGGGATAGTGAATTATCAGCGTATTATGATGCTAACTGGGATGGTGATGTAGTGGAAATAAATTCCAGCAGTGGTGGAGCATTCTACAATGGGAATAAATGTGTTGTCTTGTTGAGCATGAAACAAGAAAGTGCTTCTCTTAGTACTATTGGAGTGGAGGATATCTCCACCACAAAGGCATGCACTCAACTACTGTGGATGAAGCAACACCTAATAGATATTGGTGAAGAGGTAAAGCAACCAATGGTGATTTACAGTCATAAAAAGAGAACAATTGATCTTACGAAGAATCTTGTTCATCATTCTCGAACAAAACATACTGAAATCAGGTATCACTTTATAAAAGAAAATTTTGAGCAAGGAATGATTAGAATGGATCATGTGGGAACTGATGAGCAAGTGGATGTTATCCTGACCAAGCCACTGTCAGCGGCTGTGTATGAGAAACATCAGTAGAACCTCGGTGTTCAACCACCTCCCAATTCATAAGGAGGTATCAATAGACCCCTCTCCCTAGTTATGTTAACTTCTTTTAATATGTTAATGGATATAATGTAGGTTTTTCGGGGATATACTATCCTGGGGGAGTGTGTTTTGAGCTGAACAATGAAAAATTATCGGTCATTGGGTTTACTATCAATTGGGGAGAAAATAATAAATGCAGGCATGTTCAGGCATGTCATAGACATGTAATGCTTCTGTGAAATGATGAAAATTCAGTGTCGGTGATAGGATGAATGGATTGGAAGGAATACATTGGACTTGTAATGCTTCTGTGAAATTGTAAGAGAATTAATTGGGCATTATTGAGAATTACAAAACATGAAAACATAATTCAAGCTTCCTCTCTTGTTTTCTACACTGAGCATTGCTCACGTAGACTTAGAGTGTTGGCTGAGTTGATTCTTATGTTTTTGGCTTGCATCTGGATGATGCACTATTGAATTTATTTGGTGATTTCCAACAAACCCAAAGGGAGATATTGTTGGAACCATGGATGTTCTATGAAAGCATTAGAGTATGGTTTGTATTTTTTGTCAATCCTCATTGTAAGATTAGAATGTTTCCCAGTAAAGTGATCATACAGTTCAAGCAGGCAAAAATATCGAAGGCGGCCCCAATTCCCAGTGTTTTCCAATTTTTTGGGCCTTAAAATTGGAAAATGAAGACATGTATTGTTGGTAAAAGGAGGCATGTAAAAATAGTAAGTGGTGTGTGAAAAATGTGGGTTACGTGCAAAATATTTGACTTGTGCGTGAAAAACAGCGTAGTGTGCGAAATAGTGGAGTGAGGTTTTTCGCGCAAGCAGTGTTTTAGAATCAGAACGTCGAAAAATGGAAAAGGCATGGGCTGCACGAAAATCCTGGAGATGACCGTGAAAAACGATTCATGTGAAAAATATTATGCGCCGAATGAGAGTTTTTTCGTGCCATAGGGGGTTTTGCGTGCGGGGTTCTAAGATGCCTATAAATAAGAGGTAACCCCCCTCATTCCGTATGGTTGAAGAGTTAGAGAATATCCGAGTGCTGTTGCATGTAAAAGGATCACGTAAAGGGGTTGCGTGAAAAAAGTCCATGTTGTGCGAGAAAGACTGAGGCTGTGTGAAAAATATGAGCTTGTGTGAAAAAGATAATGTTCTGCGAAAAATTTGATGTTGCGTGAAAAATTTGATGTTGCGTGAAAATTATGATGTTGCAATGACAAATTTGATAGTGCACAAAAAAGGCAAAGTCGCGCGAAAACATGGAGGCTACACAAAAAGTGAGAACTTCCACAGAAAGGGTAGGTGCTATGCGATATCATCATTGCAACTTATTTGCACGTTCTGATTATTTGGTTCTGTCGTTTGGTGTGTTCAACAGCATCATTTCAGGACTTCGATGCAAGCATAGTCTCATGATGAGTAGAGTCAAAGACTTTAATGAAAATATATTGAAGAGACCTTCACATCTATAAACCAAGTGGGTCTTCTCCAAAGGCAGTGATCCAGGGGGAGTCCACGGTTGTGACCTGAGGGACATTGTAGGGTATCCCTATGCATTTGTAAAGGCAGTGAGACTGGGACAGAGTGACTATTCCATAACCTTTGTAATCCACAACTTGTGAAGAATAGTGGAATTAGGTATGACCAACACACTGTCGGTGTATGCTCCTTGGATATAGCCCTTTGTGGTGAACCAAGTAAAAGTGTTGTGTCATTTTGTTGCTTTTAGTGGGTTGATAGATATAACAAGTTTCTACTAATGTGGGAACAAGATCCACAATTTTAAAAAGAAAAAGTTTACACACTGATTCACCCCTCCCCTCTCAGGGTGTTCTGGGGTCCTTCAAGTGGTATCCGAGCCAGTTTTCTTGTGTTTGATCTATCTTCTACCACCATGGAAAGTTCATCCAATGTTAGGGGAGTTCCCCTCTTTGATGGAAGTAATTTTCAGATTTGGAAGAACATAATGAGATCTCATATAAGATCCCTTGGAATGGAAGTTATTTTTTATACTATTCAAGGTATACATGTTACTGATCCAACAGCGATGGCTGTGACTGATGTAGATAGGAAAAATCTTGTTGCAGATGCTAAATCACAGAATGCTCTCACCACAGCCCTTTCAGATCAGATCTATCTAAAAGTGATGAGATACACCTCAGAAAAGTCCATGTGGGATAAACATGAAAATATTTATGAAGGAGATAGCAAAGTGAAGGAGGAAAATCTGCATGATGGGCATAATAGGTTCAATGATCTGAAGATGCATCCTGATGATAATGCATACTCCTTCTTCAATCGAATTGCTGAACTAGTTGGAGCAATATAGGGTCTAGGAGAAGAAATCAATGATTTTGACATTGTGAAGAAAACATCGAGAAGTCGTCCACCCCTATAAAATGCAAAGGTGTCAGCACTTGAGGAAACATATCTTTCCAATCATTTTCTGGATAATCTACTGAGCAGCCTCGTGGCATATGAAATAAGAGTCAACCCAGAAGAGGCTACCGCTCGAGTGAGCTTGGAAATGTCATTCAAAGCCATTGAGAAACTGAAAATCTCAAAAGATAGTAGTGGTAAAGATGATGAGGAAAAATAAATTCTTTCTCTCATTGAAAAGAAGATCCATAAGGTTAAAGGGAAATTTGAAGAGAAGTTACCTCTAGCATGCTTTCATTGTTGCAAAGTTGGTCACATTTCCTCTCAATGCTTAAGAAATATCAATGATGAGAATAGTGATGCTGAAAACGTTGAGAATCCTCAGATACGGTTTTTCCAAAAGTGAGACTTTAAAACAAGAATAAAAGTGCCAAAGAAGAGTTTTTTCTGTGAAGGGGAAGATGATGACAATGAATTCTGTGATGAAGAAGAACCAGAATTAAAAACTCGAAACCATGCATCCATGATGGCCACTATTGAAAAATCAGAAGATACTGGTGGTGAAAATCAGATGACAGCTAGTGCCAATCTTGATTTTCAACTTAAGGATTCTATTAGTAATCATAAGATTAAACTGTTAGAGTTTCAATAAGTGGAAATCAATTGTATAAGACTCAACTAAATATGTTGATCAACATGAAGCTAAAATTGAATGACTTAAAGAATTTGTGAAAGTACAGTCTAAAATACTTGAATGCAATGATGATGTAGTGGATCTTAAGCAGAGAATTGAAGAACATGAAAAGGTCATCAATGACCTCACCTCCAGACTAGAGGAAAAGTCCAAGACTGTTGAGCATCTTGAGGAGGAATTTGTTACTCTTAGGAGTAAACTTGAGAGAGATTAAATTTCAAAAGAATTAAGGAATAAAATATTGTTTGGATGGTTCTAAGATGCTGAGCTGTTGGGGAGATAAAAACGTGGCTCTAATGGAGTTGAAAATATTTTTAGTGATCAAAGACCTGCTGCCATAGGAAATAGTATAATCGGTTGTGTGGCCGAATCATCAAATGATGCAAACAAAGGGGACCAAAATAAAGTCAAGCTAAAAGTGGGTCATGGAGAAAAGTATCATGACGTGCTGAAAAGGAAACCTCTAATTCAATCTAATAGAAGAGGTCAAGACTATTATTGAGCCTCCAAGAATAAGGGGCATTCAAACAATTATAGCACAAAAGAAGAAATGAGGATAAACAAAAGTGAGAAGACATTTCCTCTCATGAATTGTTAGTTCTATGGATATCTGTTCCATAACATGTCTTATTGAAAGAGGCAAGAAGCTATTTGAATGAAGAAGATAAGGGATTTCAACAAAGTAGAACAAATTTATTTCCTAATTCTATTAGAAGAAACAATTTCTATGGATATTGTTTTTGTTGTTCTAGATTTTTTTCATAAGTCCATTGATTGTAGGAAGAGAAGGGACATGGACAACTCATACTAGAGTTTGAGACAAGTCAAAGCTTGTGAACAATACAGTGTTGCTCTTATAAACAGGTTGACTCATCTTGAAGTAGACTTCGACTATGAAGAACCCATGTACTCGGATGAGATAATTGAAAGGACATTAGTGTTCTACACTCAATCCAATGTCTCATGGAAGGAAAAGAAGAAAATTGAAAAATATAACCTTGTAGAGGTGGTCCTCAATGCTATAAAAAAACATCACATGGATTCTGGATAGCGGTTGTTTATCTCATATGACAGGTAATGCATACCTATTAATGAATATCATGAAAAAGTTCGTTGGAATAGTGCAGTTCGGTAAAGATGGTGCATTTAATATAAAAGACTATGGAAGTACTGAGCTAGGTAGTGGAGAACTAAAGAAAATCGATGTTCTTTATGTGGATGGTCTGCGTCATAATCATTTATGTGTGAGTCATCTTTGTGACTCTGGACTTATAGTCACTTTCAATCAGAAAGGATGCCCTATAAAAGGAATGAAGGGAAATTCACTTATGAAAGGATGTAGAACAGAAGGCAACCTGTATCTGGTTGATAGTAAAGAAGACATTTGTTACATGACTGTTGAAGATGAAAAAAATTTGTGGCATCGGAGACTAGGGCACATAAATCAACAAGACATGGAGAAAATATCAAAACTGAGGATTTTCATGGACATTCTCAACCTGAAGCATGAACGTGAAAAATCTTGTGATGCTTGCATTCGTGGGAAGTTAGTCTGCAGTTCATATCAGCCAAAGAAGAAAATGTAATCTCGTCTTCTTGATCTCATTCATACAGATGTATGTGGGATGATAAATGTTTCTGGAACTTATGGAGAAAGGTACTCTGTCCTTTTCATAGTTTATTACAGTAGAATTTCATGTGTAATGTTTATACATAAGAAAAGACAAGTACTTGACTGTAAGAAAACATATCATCGAATTTCTGAGAATGATACTGGACGAACAATCAATGTACTGTGATCTGACAATGGAGGGGAATAAACATCCATTGAATTTGAAAACAATCTAGAGAAACGTGGTATACAACATGAGGTAGAAGTAGTGAGAACTCCATAAAAAATAGAGTTGTTGAATGCCAGAATCGACAAGTGAACAACATGGCATGAACTATGCTGATTGAGAGTCGTATTCCACGACATTATTTTCAAGAGGCTATTCAAGCAGTAGTGTATATTCAAAATAGAACATGACTTTATATGGGTGATACCCAGACACCATATGAATTGTGGCATGGAAGGAAGGCCTCTTTGAAATATTTTCATATTTTTGGAAGTAAATTCTTCATCAGGAACAATGAAGGAAATCAATGGATGTATGGTGACAATGCAGATGAAGGAATTTTCCATGGATTGTCAATGAAAAACACAGCCTACATGTGTTTCAACAAGTGATTAGGATGTATTGTGGAATGCAGAGATGTTAATATCAATGATGAAAAAACCACAAATTCTTCAAGTATTTCATATGGTAATGTGATAGAAAGTGAGGAAGAAATTGAACGTGGAGAAAATAAAAACACAGAAATAGAGGAAGGTGTACAAAACACTCAGGAATCACATCATGATATGGACTCAAATGAAGAATCTGAAAAAGAATCCATGGCTGGAGAGAATGAAACTGAACCAGATAGGAGAAATTGAAGAGCTGAGATTGATCTATCTAACAAAATTGGGTATATTAGTGAACCCACACAAACAAGGAGGATATGGAATAACACAAAATCTGTATTTTTGTTAGTTGTAGAGCCATCCTCATTTGAAGAAACAACAAAGGATGAATCTTGGGTGAAATCCATGAATGAAGAGTTAGATCAGATTGACATGAATTAGACATGGGATCTAGTCAAAAGACCCAAAGGTCAAAATGCGATTGTTTCAAAATGGATCTTCCAGAACAAGTTTGATGAGCATGGAAGTGTTATTAGAAATAAAGAAGTACTTGAATGTAATGGATATTCCCAGATTGAAGGTGTTTATGTTGAAGAAACCTTTGCACCAGTGGCTAGACTAGAGTGAATCAGGCTTTTCCTTTCCATGGTACTCCAAATAGGATATAAAGTATATAAAATGTATGTTAAGACAACATTATTAAATGTTGTACTTGAAGAAGAAGTTTGCATATAACAACCTATGGGTTTTCTTCTCGGTACTGATGAAACCAAGGTTTGAAAACTAAAGAAAGCACTATATTGCTTGAAACATGCACCATGAGAAGGGTATTTTCGGCTGGACTCTTATCTCAAAAAAATATAATTCACACAAGGAGGATTAGATCACAATATCTATGTGAAGAATTTTCCGAAAGGTTAGTTGATGGTTCTATTTTATGTTGATGACATTATATTTGGTGGCAATAGGCAGAAATCTGTGGATGGATTTTCTAATCACATGAAATCAGAATTTGAAATGTCAATGATTGGGGGGATCACATATTTTTTTGGGTTTCAGGCTATTAAAAAGAAATATTACACGTTCATATCTTAGGAAAAGTATTCCAGAGAGTTGTTGAAGAAATTTAATATGCATGACTCCAAACCAATGTCAACTCCAATTGCAGTTGGAACCAATCTTGGAAAGCATGAGGATGGGACCTCTGTAGATCCCTCCATGTACATGAGGATCATTGGGATCCTACTATACCTGACAGCTACATGGCCAGATATTGTCTTTGCAACATTTCTAGCTGCCTGCTTTCAGAGTAATCCAAAGGAGGAACATGTGACGACAGTTGAAAGAATCATGAGGTACATTCAAGTTACTCTTAACTTTGAGTTATACCTTGCTACAGGAAGGGATAGTGAATTATCAGCATTTTCTAATGCTGACGGGGCTGGTGATGTAGTGGAAAAAAAGTCCACCAGTGGTGGAGCATTCTATATTAGGAAAAAATGCGTTGGTTGGTTGAGAAAAAAACAAGAAAGTACTTCTCTTAGTACTACTGAAGCCGAGTATATCTCCACCGCAAAGGCATGCACTCAACTGCTCCAGATGAAGCAACAACTAATAGATATTGGTGACGAGGTAATGAAACCAATGGTGATTTACTGTTATAACAAGATCGCAATTGATCTTATGAAGAATCCTATTCAGCATTCTCGAACAAAACATATTGAAATCAGGTATCAATTTATCAAATAAAAAGTTGAGCAAGGCATGATTAGAATGGATCATATGGGAATTGATGAGCAAGTGGCTGATAACCAGACCAAGCCACTACCAGCAATTTTGTTTGAGAAACATTGGTTGAACCTTAGTGTTCAACCACCTCCTAATGCATAAAGAGGTTACGAAATACCCCTCTCCCTAGTTATGTTAACTTCTTTTAATCTATTTATGGATGTGATGCAGGTTTGTGGGGGAGATATTATCCAGGGGGACTGTGTTTTGAGATGAACAATAAATAATTACCGGTATTTGGGTTTATTTTCAATGGTGGAGAAAATAATAAATTCAGGGATGTTCAGGAATGTTCAGGCATGTCATGGACATGTAATGCTTATTTGACACGATGAGAATCTAGTGTCGGTGATAGGATGAGAAGTATGAGAGGGAATACATTAAACATGTAATGCTTCTATGACATTGTAAGAGAATTTCATGGGTGTCATTGAGAATTCCAAAACACGGGAACCTAATTCGAGCTTCCCCTCTTGTTTTCTACACTGAGCATTACTCACATAGACTTAGAGTGTTGGCTTAGTTGATTCCTACATTTTTGGTTTACATGTGGATGATACTCTATGGAATTTATTTTGTGATTGCCATCAAACCCAAAGGTGGAGATTGTTGGAACCATGGCCGTTCTATGCAGGAATTGGAGTATGGTTTGTGTTTGTTTTCAATCCTCATTGGAAGTTCAGATTGTTTCCCATTAAATGGATTATACAGTTCAAGCAGATAACAGTATTGAAGTTGTGAGAAAAATATTTGAGTTGTGCATGAAAAATAGCGTGGTGCGTGAAATAGTGGAGAGAGGTTTTTCACGCATGTAGTGTTTTAGAATCATAACGTTGAAAAATGGAAATGGTATGGGTTGCGCAAAAAACATGGAGATGTGCACGAAAAACGGTTCATGTGTGAAATATTACACGCTGAATGAGAGGATTTTTTCATCACAAGGGGGTTTTGTGTGCGGGGGTCTGAGATGCCTATGAATAAGAGGTGACCCCCTCATTCCATACGGTTGAAGACTTATAGAATATCTGAGTAATATGTGTGTAAAAGGATCGCGTAAAGGGGTTGCGAGAAAAAGGCCAAGTTGCGCGAGAAAGATAGAGGCTGCGCGAAAAATCTGATGTTGTGTGAAAAAATAATAATGTTGCATGAAAAATGTGATATTGCGCTAAAAATCTAATGTTGCACGAAAAATCTGATGTTGCGTGTAAAATTTTGATGTTTCACGAAAAAGGCAAAGTTGCACGAAAAAGTGGAGGCTACGCGAAAAAGTGAGAACTTGCACGCAAAGGGTAGGTGCTGCATGAAATCATCACTGCAACCTATTTTCACATTCTGATTATCTGGTTCAGTGGTTTAGTGTGTTTAAGAACATCATTTCATTACATCGATGCAAGTATAGTCTCATGCTTAATAGAGACAAATATTGTAATGAAAATCTACTGAAGATACCTTCACATCTATAAACTGAGTGGGTCTTCTCAAAAGTCAGTGAGCCAGGGGGAGTCAACGGGTGTGACCCGAGGGACATAGTAGGCTATCCCTGTGCATTTGCAAAGGCAGTGATCCTGGGATAGAGTGACTATTCTCGAATCTTGGTAATCCACAACTTGTGAAGAATAGTGGAATTAGGTATGACCGACACACTGTCGGCATATGCTCCTTGGATGTAGCGCTTTTTAGTGAACCAAGTAAATTTGATGTGTCATTTCATTTCTTTTAGTTGGTTGATAGATATAACAAGTTCCTACTAACATGGGACCAAGATCCACAACTTTAAAAATCAAAAATTTGACACCCTGATTCCCCCTTCCCCTCTCAGGGTGTTCTGGGGTACTTCACTTTTTCCCCTAGAAAATTTCAACTTTCTTCTGTGATTGAGAGGTCCCCCCACAAAAGGTTTTGATATTTAGAGTAACTACACTAAACAAATAGTCATCACCTTTTTCCTCATGTTCATGAAACAAAGCATCATGAGTTGATTCTAGAGATCTCCTACAATAATGTATTCTATTATCATTATTGTTGCGGTGTAAAGTAATCATCATGGAAAAAAACATCAAAAAACCATACATAAACCAATGTGGGTGTTTATTTTCCTATTTCATGAAACATCTTCACCTCATCCTTCGCACTTATGTACCATGATGAGAGAATTGTCGAAGGTGTGATAATTTTAAGATATATTTCTCCCTGTATTCTAGGAAATAATCCAACATCACATAATAGATCCATTTAAAACTAATAGTACCACTCTGTCAAGCACGACTTTCACAACACCCACATCAAAATATTATTTACTCAAGATTTTTAGTGATCATTTTCCATGAATAAGCACTGGGAATCTCAACCTTGGACTCCACCATGTCCAAGTATTTTTGGTTTCTTCCATGGAAATTGCCTATCCAACAATATCACACATGGAATTTTGGTAATCATATTATTGACTATTTTATCCTTTCATTTAGTGTTTTCTCCATTATCAAGAATTAATGGAATATTTACCCTCCATAATGCATAACAGAAGAAGTGTCGACTATTTTTTAATGAAAAATGGTGGCCACACCCCATTTTTAAAAGGGGGATGGTGATGGAAGATGGGGTGGGGGGGACAATCCCATCTACAAGGATTTAGTGGGGGAGGATCCTGGGGTGAAGCTTTTCCATAAAAGGTAGTGGATTCCCTTTTTATTAGCACACACCAATCAACTCTAGCAATCAGTATCATCATATATCCATTGTTTTTGGTATTTTGTGACAATGTTTCCCCATTATTCAAGAGAGATTTTATGATGGTTTTCACCTTGTAATAGTGAGGGAGTGTGTATCCATGTTTACCCCTAGTGATCCTTCTATTTTCCTATGGTTTTTTACACGTATTATTTTTGTACTTTTTCCACATTACATGTGGTGTTATTTATTTCCACAATATTCACTTTATTTTGAATCATTATTATCATTGAACCATTGGTTAATCATTTCATAATTCCCAAACATGGTATTAGAGGTCATTTCTGGCCCAATGATTTCAGTATTTTTGGTATTAAAACCTTTATAAACTTGAGTACGATCTGTGATTGTGACTTCCAATGATCTTTCACATCAAAAAAATTATTGAGATTATTAAATTCACCATTGTAAAATAGTGGATGTTATATACTGACAAAATTTCTAGATGGAGGTGTAATTTGAGATCGAAAAATTCAATGGGGGTAACATTTCATTGTGGAAAATGAAGGTGCAAGTAGTGATGCAGAAGGATAATTTCCTAAGGGAAATTGGTGAAACACTGGAGGGTGTAATAGAGTAGAAATGGAATGAGATGGATGATAATGGTATTTCCAACATCCATATGGATTTGGAATATGGGGTCCAATCAAGAATTGTGGAGAAAAGGAGGATAAAAAAATATGGGATACTCTGACGAAGCTATTTGAGGCCAAGTCACTACACAAAATAATTATATTGAAGGAAAAATTATATACTATTCGAATGGAAGAATCATCATATTTTATCAACCAAATTAATAAACTCAATACCTAGTTCTCCCATATCACAACATTAGGATATAAAATTGTGGATATTGAACGTGTGTAGATTCTACTCCAAATTTTTCTAGATTTGTAAGAACAACTCATCATCAACTTCTCCAAAAATATATTAACAGATATGCTACCCTAAAGTGATGTTACAACTCTAGTTCTAAAATAATAAATTCAACAAAAGAACAAGTAGGACATATAGGCCACTTATCACACATAAGTGGCTTTGTTAATGGATTGATAAATGATGATGGAGTGTGGTACTGGTGGGAGAGAAAATCATGGAAGGTCCAAATCAAGGAGTAAGAAGTAGAATGTCACATGTTTCAATTATTACAAGAAGTGTAACATTAAGAATGATTTTTGGAATAATAATATTAGTGAAAATAGCTCCCAAGGGAATGTGGTGAGTACTTCTAGAAATGGAGACATTCATGTCAGTGAAGAAACGACAAATTATAGAAGTAGTAAGCATCTCAATGATGCATGGATAATAGACTTAAGAGAAACATGGAACATGGTGCCTTAAAGGGAATAATTTGAGAAATATGTAACTATGTCGAAAGTAATTATATAAATAGGTTATGATCACACAATAAATATCATTGGAGTTAGTACCATCAAACTGAGTATGCATGATGGTATTGTTCAAACTGTCTAAGGAGTACACCATGTGAAGGGCCTGAAGAAGAATATATGTTCTTTGGGACAATTTGATGATATCAGATGTAATAATCAAACCAACAATGGAGCGATGAAAATTTTTAGGGGGGCATGCTGGTGGTGATAAAGGTATAGAAGATCTCAAAGAACCTATACGTGCTTATGGGTGAAATGTAGAAGGAGGAAAATATAGTTGTCACATCAACTACCTTGATGGAAGTGTAAGTGATGTTATTGTATTAGAAAATTTTCCATATGTCATAATGTGGCCTGGAGATTCCTGTGCATAATTTTTTTCTTAGTCTTACAAATGTATCCTTACCATATTTTGTGAAATTTATTTTGAGAAATCATGGATGTCCACAACAATAAGTTAAGAGAACATAGATTTTTTCCATTCCAATGTTTGTAAATCATTGGTTATATCTCTTTGAAGATAAATGGATATTTTGTCCTTCATTGATGATTATTCATGAAAGTTTTGTGTATTCCCAATCAAGATAATGTCATATCTGCTTGATTCTTTAAAAAAAATTCAAATAATTAAAGGATCTTGAATGTAGAAAAATGATCAATTGTGTGAGGGCTGACAATGGTGGGGAATATACATGCGAGGAGTTTGATAATTTTTTTCAATAGGAAGGCATCACAGTATAGTTCATTGTGGTGTACACTCTTCAAAAGAATGGAGAGGTAGAGAGGATTAATAAAACATTACCCGATAGAACAAGGGTGATGTTAAAGACTACAAGAACTACCAAAAATTTTTGGGTATAAGCAGTGAATACCTCCTATTATGTGATCAATCGATCTCCTTCAATGAAGATTAATTTGAAGACATCAATGGAGACGTGGTCAAGTAAACCCACTGATTATTCTTGGTTAAATTATTTTGTATGTATCGTATATACATAGTTTAATGAAAATGAAAGATCAAATTTGGATTTTGGATCCATGAAATGTATCTTCTTAGGGTATGCTGATGGTATGGATGGGTTTCATTTGGGAGAACCCACTACCTGTAAACTTATAATCAGCAGAGATGTCATTTTTTGTAAAAGACAAGGTGATAATGACAACTAATAAAGACATGTAGAAAGATAATAGAGAAACTAAAATAGTCTAAGTAGATGAAAAATACAAGGAAGAACCAGTTTCCACTAATGTATTACCAGAGCATGAAGATCATGTACCAATTGAGTCTTAACCATGATAGTTGACCAAGGAGAAAAGAGCACTAGTATGACACACAAACTATGTCACTGAGTGCAATATTTGAAACTTATTATTGATGGAGTACAGATATCCATATTCCTTTTTTTAGTAAATCTAGGGTCCAGATGTATCCTCATGGATGGCGATGATGTAGGAGGAACTTGAAGCCATATAGAAGAAAAATACTTGAGATATTAGTCCATTACCTTATGAAAGGAAATCTATTAGAAACAAATGTTTCTTTTAGATCATGTGGGATGGAAATTACTAAGTGGAAAGATATTTTCAAGACTTTTCATCAAAGGAAATGATTATAAGGAATGTATTTATTTAAATGAAATATTTTATGCTTTTGTAATACTGAAGAATATTCAGATAGTTATGGTGATCTGTGATACATATGGTATACCATTAGAGTAGATGGATGTGAAGAATTATTTTCTACATGTTATTCTTGATGAATAGATTTTTGTGCTCCAACCTAATGGTTTTAATTAATATGTAAATGATAACATCGTTTCATGTTGAAAAAATAACTCTATGGTCTCAAGAAGGCATCAAGTTGTTTGTACAAAAGATTGATTCCTATATCATGAGACTTGGATATAATAGAATCCATTCATATAAATTTTCATATTTTAGTGGTTCATATGGTAATAATTTCATCATTTTTCTATTTTATGTGGTTTACATGTTTGTTGTAGGCCCCAACAAAGATCAGATCTAGGAGATGAAGGCCCAATTGTATAGGGAGTTTTATATGAAAGACATGGGCCCAAAAAAAGATTCTTGGGATGATGATTTAATGATATGGATATTATGGGTATATTTGTCTTTCATAGAAGAATTACTTATAGAGTGTCTTGAAACACTTCAACAAGTAATATTTTAATACAATATCCACCCCACATGCTTTTAATTTGTCCTCTACGATGAGTCCTAGCAGTGAAGTAGAGAGGATAAAGATGTCTTGAGTACCATATGCATTAGCAGTGGGGAGTCTGATGTTCTCTATGGTTTATACTATACTAGACATTGCACATGTAGTGGGAGTAGTTAGTTGGTAAATGAAAAATCCAGTATGGGAGCATTGGAGCATAGTGAAAAGGATCCTAAGATACATCAATGAGACTCATAATTATACATTATGTTATAGAGGTCTAGAATTCACTAGAAGAGGATATATTTATTCTTATTTTGTTGGTGATTCAGATGAGATTAAATCCACTACAAGTTATGTGTTTACTATTGTAGGAGGATATATGAGCTAGATTTCAAAGCTATGGTCAATTGTTCCTTTATCCATAGTGGAGGTGGATTACATGAAAGATGCATAGGCTTAGAAAGAGGAAATTTGGATGAGAAGGTTGTTTTAGGAGATTGGGCATAGAAAGGAGAAGATTATATTGTTTTGTGATAGTCATAGCACACTTCACATTACAAGGAATCCATATTTTTCATTCTAGTAAAAATCACATTGGGGTTTTGTGTCATTTTATCAAAGATATAGGGGAGGGAGGAAGTGTGGAAATGTAGAAAATTCACAGTAAAGAAAAACTAGTAGATTTCATAATGAAGGAAATTGATTATGATAATATTATACAGCAAAAATCCTTGAGATGCCTCAAAGATATCTGAGAATAATGTTTGGTAGATATAATGGATGTGTGGTGATGTGATTGGTTCTCAATCAAATATCCAAGTGGGAGGTGTGTCGATGATTTTTTTAATCAAAGGCGCTGGCTTCCCCCCAAATTTTCAATGGGGGATAGTGATGGTAAATGAGGTGGGTGGCCAACCCCACCCATTGGGACATGACCAAGGAGTATCATGTGTTGAATATTTCTTATAAAAGGTAGTGGCTTACCTTGGTTCCATTATTCACAAATAATCTCCAGCAATCAGTAACATCATTTCCCTTAGTTTGTGGTATTATTTGAGGCAATTTACCGATTATTCAATATATATATTATGAAGATTTTATCCTTTTAATAATAAGGTAGTGTGTATCCACTATTACCCATAGTGATCCTCATATTTTTTCAGGGTTTTTTTTCACTTTTAATTTGGGTATTTTTCCATGTTACATATGGTGTTATTTTATTCTACATTTTTCACTTTATTTTATATTGTGATTATCACCACACTAGTGGTCCAATAATTTTATGGTCCCAACATGAAGTTCCTAGCTACCTGAGTTCTCATGGTGGTTTTCGACATTCGTAATGACAATATCGATCTCCAGTGCGGCAACCATGGTGTATTTCTGTGATGTGTGGTTCATGGTAAAAGCAGTCAACAAGAAATTTCTTGAGTGAGGGAGATGTCGGTCGTTCCATTTGTGTAATTTTTACATAATGTGGTGGATGAATGCATCCCATATTGAATAAATTTGTTTTTTTACCACTCATATATAATCCCACATATTGATTTCATTAGTTAACCATAAGCTCAGTAGTCATATATATATATATATATATATATATATATATATATCTGTGTGTGTGTGTGTGTATGCATAAAATATGTCAAACATTCGACCCATGACCAATACGTCCATAACAACAACTCCACTACATCTAACTATCTCCATAAATAGAGTTATCATATTCTAAACAAATCATATAATGTCATCAACTGGAAAAATTACTATTAGAAAATTGAGCAATTATAGAATGAGGATTCATGAATTATCCATTTGGAAGTCACTATATTTTTCACACTTCGTTCCATAATTTCCTTCCAATTCCCACTTATTCACCCAAATTATCTCATGAACTAACACTCCCCACCCCGCCTGCATGAACCTCCATCCACTATCCCTGTACTTTCGAGCCCTCCCTCCCCTATTGTGCCCCGCTGTCAAGCCATCCTGCCCCTGTTGAGACCCTCCCCCATCGAGCCACTGTCATTGAGCACCCCGTCAAGTGTCATCACTATACCCTACCACCCCCATTGAGCCCCCATAATCTAACCCTCCCTTCTAGACCCAATCAAACCCCACATCATCGACCCTCTATCTCCACCTTGTTGAGCCCCCTATCACCCCATGTCGATACCCCTATCACACCCTATTGACCCCCTGTCATCGATCCCCCTATTAGTGAGTGGTTCTTTGCATTAGTATTTTACATTTTAAAACATCGAAAACATGTGTACACTTTAATTCATATATTGATTCTTTTGAGAATAATATTTTACCCTTAATAATTTATAATGTTGAACTTCTTAATACAATGAAGGAATATTTTTTTATAATGTAGTTTCTGACATGAATTTTCAATTATGATTCTATTAGTTAAATATAATTTTCCTCTAATTATTTTCATGATGATTATCATTCTACATTGAAATGAAAGTTTTAGTTCATAAAGTTATTGATTGAGAGAGTTATTTCTGATCTGATCTCATCAAATAAATCTCATCATTTGTAACTTCATTTGATTTTATCCCCCCCCCTTAATACCATAATTGGAAGGTGAGGAATGTATGATGGAAATGTATTATTAGGTGATAGAAAAATATTTTTAATTATTATGGATTCAAGACCCTAAAATAGGGGAACCAACTCTGTGATCATTCATTTTACTATTGGATTCTATGTGTCACCCCATGACAGTCATTAAATTTATATATCTTTTGATTTATTTAATATGCCAATGGGTTTTCATTTTTATTTTATTTTAAATTGATGTTAATGTTTTATACTTGAAATTTTTAGTTTTTGATGAAGATCCAACCCATGTATTTTTATGTGTAATGGAGTTGAGTCCCTACTAAATTATTTTAAAGATATCATGGAATGATGATTAAATCTTTAGTTTGGGTAAGGCTCTATATCTAATTATAGGAAAATATTTTTTTGTATATATGGTGGAAAAAGAAATTCTAGTGATTTAAATTTTAGAGAATTGGTTTTTATTTAATGTAAATAGTACCGAAAAAAAATCTCAAATTCTTGTTATTGGTATCAAATCCATTTTTTTCTAGGAGCATCAAATTTATTTTTTTATTTTACTCATATACAACCATATAATGTATTTATATTTATATTTTTTCCCCTTATTGTTGTTTGAATAGATTATTTATAGAATTTATGTGTGTATAGGTGCATGCAAACATTAACAGTTAATTCTTGTTATATATTTCATTATAATATAAATGTAAAAATTAATAATTAATATAATTTACAATCTTCTACATTATGATATGTAAATAGGTCCTCACAATGTTTGTCCTAATGTTCATTATTATTATTAATTATGTTTTCATATATTATTTATGAATGATTCCAAAACATCCCTAATTGGTTTGGAATCACTGTGTATTTTTTTCATCTCCTTCAAACCTTTCCTCAGATCGTGGCTTCATTGGTTCAAAAGTTTTAATGATATGCATTTGTTAATAATTTAAATAATATATTTCATTTATTTTTTCTGTTAAATACAGATATGGATAAGGTATGGATTGATCTACCAGATAGGTTTTCTGCAAAATATTATTTGGGTATTAAGAACTTTATAGATTTCACTAGTATATTTCAAAGATATTTGATTATTTTCCCATATAGAAAATATGAAAACAAGTCTCTCTTAAAACTAGACAATGTTATAGAATATCTATTTTTAAATGTGTGTTTGAAAAACTATAAGACATGGACATGTCATGAAGAAGATTTTGTTTCATGTCACTATTCAAAAAGTATTTATATGAATGTTGATTTGAGAATAGTTGATATAATGAACATAATTCTCAATAATATGATGTGTTAGTTTCAACCCGAATATAGTAATGTTTTAAATGATGATGTTGTAGGGAATAATTCACATTATTCTATATATGGAGAAGTGTTGAAATTATTTGAAAGTATTAGTGATGTGTATACTAAATTATATCCTGGATTCAATAAATTTAGTAAATTTTCATTCATAATTTAATTGATATAGTTGAAGTCCTTGAATTAGTGGAAAGACACCTCATTCAATTTTTTTTGGTATTGTTGAAGAAGGTACTCCCTGTTAGAGCAGAGATTATTGAGTCATTGTATCAAGCTCGCAAGTTGACCAATGACCTTGGTTCTACACATATACCATTGATTCATTCTGCAATAACTGTATGTTTTTCATAAAATTGAATGATAAATTCAATAAATGTTCTATTTTATATTCGTATTGGTGGAAGACCAATGAGATTAATCAAGATTGTCAAATTCTTCCCAGCAGGGTCTTGAATGAAGGGAAATAAGTTACCACTAAAAAGTTGCGTTGTTTACCACTAACTGAGAATGAAGTTATTATTCATGTCAGATAAAATTGGTAAACTGTTGACTTGTAATTTAGATAAAAACAAAGAGGTTAATAAATTAAATAACATGATATATTATTTGGAATGGAATGATTTGGGTAAAATACAACCATAGTTTTCCTTATATTTTATTAATGTTCGATTGGGTTTGAAAACTAATGGTTTTAACCCATTTAGTTCCACGGTAGGTGCGACACATATAACATGTCTAGTGGTGTTGGTTCCATAAAATACTACAAAACTGGCCTCTAACATCATTGATATCTATCAGTGAAAGAAAAAGACACTGATAAATGCAATATTTATCAGGGCTAAGGAAAACATTGATAACTTTAACCTTTGATCAGTTCTTTTTTTAGCACTGGAAAGGGAACTTTTATCAACGATTTATTTTTAGCATTGATAAAGGCTATCCTTTACTAGTGATATATTTTTAGTCCTAATAAAGTGTAATATTTAACAGAACTTTATTTTTAGCACTGATAAAGGGCACCCTTTATTAGCGCTTTATTTTTAGCACTGATTAGTATTTATGTCATCAACTCTTTTTTATCACCGATAAAGGTCAAAATGAATAAAATGAAATAATTAAATAAAATAATAATAAAAAGTGAGTTTATTATAAAAAATTAACAAATTTTATAAATTAAATAAAAAATGATAAAAATGAATAAATTTATTTTACATTATTAATTAATAAATTTTTTTTTAATTGGATAATTAAGAAAATTATTGTTATTAAATTATATATATTAAATATATATATATATATTAATTTATATATATATATTAATTATATATTAAAACATATTTATGTGCATAACATTACTCCACTCCAATGGCCCGAAGGCCTTCATTTTTTATTGATTTTTGATAATCCACCTTTAAAGGGGTGAGGTGGAACCTTTACAAGGCCCGTAGGCATAAGTATTACATGGCCCGTAGGTCATAGAGGGATTCATTTCCAATAGGATTCAAACAATACATACAACCCAACATAACTAATTGGAACTACTCTCCCCAGAATCTTCATCGTGATATCATCTCTCCACCTTCGCATGGCTATTTAACTAGGCTTTCCTATGCATGCACTGGCTTGTCCTGATGGAAAGTGCCATACCCTCTCATTCTTGCAATTCGTTTAGCTTTTGCTCTGGAGAAATTTCCTTGACCATCCTCCTTCTAGATCTTGTTGCCTAGAGGTTTTCTGGTTCACATCTGCACTTAAGGTGTCCTGAAGGCCTTGAGGTGGCCTGACGGCCTTAATGATCTGAAGGCCATGGTGGCCTGAAGGCCTTAAAGGACTCGAGGACCAAATCGGTGGCCCGAAGTCCCAAACGGGAGAATAGTCCCAGCTATTATAGTGCTGAAAAGTATATGCTATAGTTCCACTAAGTACCTACTATAGTAATGCTATAGTACCTACTACAGTACCCGAAAATTATTCCTCTTCCTAGATTTGATCCCAGGTCACCTGGATGTAGTTAAAAAGTCCTCACCAACTGGGTTGAGGCTCATGTTCCGTGCTTTATATTAAATAGTCATATATTTATTAAATAATGGGTTATAATTAAAAATTAATATGATTTAAAACTATTGACTAATATCATAGTACTCAACATATAATTGAATGTTGTTTGATTTTTCAATTTAACAACGATAAAATATGTGTTATATTGATTTCAAATATGCATAATTAATGAATTTTATATAAAATACACACACACACACAAAACTTATCCATTTTTTCAATATTTTTAAAGTGTTTTTAATCTTAATTTATTCAATTTCACTCATTTTTAGCATATATGCATGCACTTAAATTTACATATTCATCAATAATGTGAAAAATAAATTTGTAAAAAAAATTTATAAATATATATATTTATTAATATACATATACTCTATTTATAATTATAAATAAATAATTATATATATTTAAATAATTATTAAATATGTAAACAATTTTCATAAATAATTAATATATTTACTATATTTATATATATTTATAAATTAAATATATATATATATATATATGTAAATTTACATAAATATATACAATGATATAAATAATATTTTTTAATAATATTTCTATAATTATAATTAAAAAATTAAAAAATTATAATAAATATATTTTGAAAAGAATATATTTAAAATATTTATATTTATATATATTTAGTAAGTATATATAAATATTTACAATTTTTTTATTTATAATTATAACTATAAATCCTTTATAAGTGCTTAACTAATAAGAGTTAATAAAAGTATCATTATTAGTGTTTTTTTGCAATGATAATGATGAGGATTTATCAACACAAAATAAAGCGCTGATAAAATAATCATTTATCAGCGCTTTTCTAGAAGCACTGTTAAAAGTGTACCAATCATATTAAAAAACCCCAACCATTTGTGAAGTTGTTGTTATATCAGAATATTTACATGCAAGCCACCCACATATGGTGCCCCTCCTCAGTGAATTGAAGCTTGAATTACACCACTCAATAGCCTCCAGTTGCTTGAACATCTCATCTGACATCTGGCGTTCGATTGCAGTTACTGTTTCCGAGAAGGTTCTCGTATTTTCATCAACCTAGTGAGGTAGTCCTTATTATTTTCTTTGTGTATTTTTGTTTTTTGAGTTCTTCTTTGATGATGTTATTATTTGTGGTCTGGTGATTGTATACTAGCGAGTTAGGCCTTCTTATTTTCTCAGTTTCCAATTTTGATTCAACTCTTCATCACTCATTGAGAGTTTGTTGTTTCTGGACTTGATGGTAACACATAAAGTCACATGGAGTTTAGTTTCCTGTGTTATTTTATTTACATTTCCCAAATTGATCTCCCAATGTTATCATACTTATTTTTTATTCATTAGTTTATCATTGTATTCCATACAAGTGAAATTTTATAAATTGAAATTGGGGATTTTTTGTGTGAGGTATTTGAAGGTAGGTAAGGGATTTCTTTTATATTATACTTTTTCATATCTTCTTTTTTTCAGATTATAGAGGTTGGTGTGGTAATACAATGTATGGATTAATCATGATAGTTTTTATTTAAATTTTTTTTTTCTATTAGATTTATTTATATTTTGGTTCAAATCATTCCCACTATTTTTTTCATGCCCCGGTTCTTGTTGCCAGCCCAAGGGTGATCGAGAATGTCCCTTGTTAAATGTGTCTCATATTTTATCAATAATAATACTTTTTATGTATCTACAATTTTTAAAAAATATATTTTATTTTTCTCCATCTTTAGATTAATGAAATATTATATTTAAATCCTTTTAACAATAATGTATGAAATATTATACTCATTATCCTACTCCCCCTCTCTCAATAATTTAAAAAAATATCCTTTTGAGATTACCCCGTTTTAGTTATACCTCATTTTTTGAGACCTATATACCACTATAAGAGATTATGTTTTCTTTCTACAAAATATAGATTTTCACGAATTTTCCCCCTTTTGAGTATTTATTTAACAAGTAACAGGTGTATTTTCATGGAATCACTTTGATACCTATATATATGACATGTTGAAAAATAGCATATCAATCATTTTTATTATAAAAATTTGACATATAAGGAATCTACCACACTCCATGATATAGATTGACATTCCAACCACAAAATTTGAAAATTCTATTCAATTTTCAATGAGTTTCAACATGGGTTTTCAATCATCCTTTTTAAATCTATAAAACACTTCCTTCACATACATGGATTGGGAAATAAATATCCCATGAACTCCATGAGTCACCTATAAATGAATGAAATTGTAAACTCACTAATCATCAACATTTAAACAAGGGTCATTGTTAATGTAGCTAATTATTATCATTATTCATCTCTTCAACATCTAAATATTATGTCTTCTATGTTGGTAAAAACTTTTAATCTATCCATAATTTTTTTTGTAATGATTACGATCAATTTATCGTTTTTCAAATTATTGTTTCTTTAGAAATTCATCTAACAATCATTACCAAGAACTTAGTTCCTATTTCAATTCATACAAAACCTTTTTCAATGTACAAAAATTATTCTCATATTAAAGAATGATAAAACTATCTATATTTTTGATGTAATTCCAATTCATGTAATCCATTAGTAAATGATAATTTTACATATATTTGGAGTACCTTGAATATCTTTGGGATGGGTTAGTACGGTGATATGACATACCAAGAGTCATGATATGCCTTCAAATATTGATATACAATTAATTTTAAATGTAATAATTCCTAAGGTTTCAACATAACTTGTTCTAATAGATTTTTATATCTTCTAGTTGATTGAATGAGAGTTTATTATTCTTTTTTATCATATTTGATTTTCTTATTACTCCTTAATTGCCTATATTATATTTTCATTTTATTAGGGGATTTAAGAAATAATTTATATGGAGTAATTATTTTCATAAATTCAATTACCCATTTTCTTCAACATACTCAAATTCTTTGAAACAATCAAATGTTGAGTTTGCCGTATTCTAATTTTCTATAAAATTATCTTTTGATAAAGTATATCTTATGTGTATTTATTTATATACTCTATAAAATCATTATTTAATAAAACCAATAGGATGGATATGAAGTGAAAATGGATGCGTGCTAATTGTTTGGAAAGGGAATATGAAGATAGAGTTAAAGAGTTCATCAATTTTGCATGAAACCATGCAGATGACCATCCTAAAATCCTATTTCCATGTTTACATTTTTTTATTCAAGAAAATTTTGTCTAGAAGAGTTGGAAGAATATTGATTTATATTTGTATTCATTGATCAATTAATCCAAATCAAGGATTGGCTATGCATCACTCAAAAATATAATAACAAAACAAAGGATTATATGTGCACTTCACTACTATTGGTTAACTACCTCTTAGAATAGTATCTGACCGGAACATCCTGTTCAGCGTCCCCATGATGCTCTCATCCCACACATAGAGAGAAACAATCTAATTAGATTTTTGAACATAGAGGGAAAATTTTGTAAAATAATCTTTTTCATTGGGTAAAGGTTATGTGAAAGCACATATTATTGAAGAAGAAACATGAGAATCAGAAAATGATATAAAGAAAAATTATTCCCACTTGACTAAATAATGAATAATATTGTGGGGAAGATAAGGAAAAGATAATTATGAATGGTGATATGATTGAGATGGTGGCGAGAATGTGTGAGATTAGAGAATCATGGGGATGTCAGGAAAGAAGTTCTGGTCAGATGTTATGCTAATAGATAGTTAACCAATAGTACTAAAGTGCATTGACAATCCTTAGTTTTGTTATTAACTTTGTGAGTGATGCACAAACAATACTTTATTTGGATTTATTTATCAGTGGATCCAAAAAGAAATCAATATCATTAATTTTCCCATGGTTTCCTGACATCCATATAGTCCTCTAAACCACAATAAAGTGCATAGAGAATCCTTAGTTTTGTTATTAGCTTATATCTGGACTAAAGAAACCCTTTGGAAAGAGGTAGAGGTAATGATACGATATACTTACTCTATTTTTACTGAAAAATTATATAATGAAATGTTTAATTAATTTTCATTATTCCTTGGAGAGGTCATTTATTTTATAATATTTCTATCAATGTGTTATGTGTTTATAGGAAGAGAAATGACGTTGTATCTGCTCAATCACAGAGGTAATCATAATGTTTGCGTAATAAAATTAGTGTCCCTAGAATTAATGTGTTGTTTTATTTTTATGTTTAATTTAATTATTTTTAATATTAATCACATAATAAGTTTTTCTTATAAAGGTGGATTCTTTTTTTGATTTGGGGTACTCTGTCCATCTTTCTTGCCTTTCTGCACCAAAACATTCATAAACATGTTCTCCTTCAAATAAAATTCACCCTTGTAGTGCTTCATTTATCACATTCTTTAAAATTTCCTCTACTGCCTTTTCAAGAAGAGAAATATAGTTACCTCTGCTCAATTATAGAGATAATATTGAAGTTTTCACAGTAAAATCAATTTCTATATAATTAATGCATTGTTTTATATTTATGTTTGATTAATTTATTTTTAGTATTATAAATATAATAATTGTTTTCTTATATAGGTGGATTATTTTTTTTGATTTGGGATGCTCTTTATAGCAATCATATTTCTTCTCACTCAAAATATTTTCACCCCTGCATTTTTTCATTTATTATTTTCCTTCATGTTATCTACAATTCCTTTGCAAGAAAAGAAATGCCACTGCCTCCGATCAATTACGAAGGTAATCTTGATGTTTTCACTGTAAAATCATTGTCCATATAATTAATTTATTTTTTTCATATTTATGTTTAATTTATTTCTTTATATAATTACTCACATCATAATTGTTTTTTTTATATAGGAGGATTCCTTTATTTAATTTGGGGTTCTATATCCATCTGTCATATCTTTCTGCACCAAAACATCCACATACTTCATCTCCCTCAACAAATTTCACATCATTAATGTTGATATTTATCACATTCCTTAAAATTCCAACCACTACTCAATCATAGAGTTAATCTTGATATTTTCATAGTAAAATAATTTTTCATAGAATTAATTTATTATTTCATATTTATGTTTAATTAATTTGTTTTCAGTATTGATTCTAATAATTGTTTTTTTATACATGTGGATTTATTTTCAAGTAGATTTGGTTCGTTCGAAGCTGCTTTAGTGGTGTTGGTAGTTTGAAGAAAATCATATAGTGTTTTGTGACTTTGGGATGTGTAGGAATCAAACACACCTCAGTCTGACACACAATGTGACTGGTGTGACTCAAAATAATTGTTTATATTCTGAATTGACATTAATTTTAGTAACAAAGACAACAAACTCAATGTGTCCATTATCAGTTTAAAATAATCTTTTGAATTTTTAAAGTTTCATTCACAAAAAAAATGCACTAGAATATTCTTGATAATTTGGAGAATTGATTCTTAAATCATTTTTGAAATGTACGAATCGACATCACATCAAATAGATAAACACTATGATTTTTATGAGTCAAAGTGCATGTTTCAAATTTAAAATTACATTTTAGTAAAAAAAAGATAAGTGACTTACTCAAAACTGATAAAACACATTCATATTGTTTTGATACTTTTGGAAAACAATCTATAAGTGATTTGGAACATGTAATAATCAACCAAACCTCAATATGATGCACAGTGTGACTGTTATGACTCTAAGTGAATATTTATTTAAAATTGAAATCAATTTTAGTAAAAAACAATCTGACCTACTCAAAACCAAACAAACACATTCAGATTTTTTTGATATGTTAGGACAATGATATATATGTTATTTTAGACGTGCATGAATCAGCCTCACCTCAATTTGATGCATATTGTGACCGATATGAATCATAGTGTGTGTTTTTATTTAAAATTGACATCAATGCTAGTAAAAAGGCCAATTGACCTACTCAAAACTAAGATAACCCATTCAAATTGTTAAATAATTTTGGAAATTTATCAATAATTAATTTTTGATGTGTAGAAATATGTCAAAACACAAAATGATACACAATTTTATCTATATGAGTTAAAGTGCATGTTTTAATTTTAAAATGACATCATAGTAGAAAAGAAAAATGACATACTCAAAACCGAGAAAAAAATTCATATTGTTTTGATAAATTTGGAAAATAATCCATAAGACATTTGTGACATGTAAGAATTAGTTGCACCTCAATCCAACATATGGTGTGACTGATAAGACTCAAAGTGGGTCATATTATTTAAAATTATCATCAACATTAGTAAAATGGACAATTGTACTACTCAAAAACTGAGAATTAACATTTCAATTGTTTTTGTACTTTAAAAAAATGATCCATAAGTCGTTTTTGATGTTTAGGAATCTTTCACACCTCAATTCGATACATGATGTTCCTAGTATGATTCAAATTGTTCGTTATTAGTTTAATATTTTTATTTTATTTCAAAAAGTGTCACTCACTAAAAACTGATCAAACATGCGAAGACTTTCTTGATAATTTTGGATAGTGATTCATATGTCATTTTTGACTTGTAGAAATCCGTTTCACCTCAAATTAATACATGATGTGATCAGAATGAATCAAAAGTTTGTTTTTTTATTTTAAAATAAATTTTTTGAAAAAAAATACAACTAATATACTCAAAACTGAGAAAAAACATTCAAATTGTTTTGATACTTTAGGAAAACAATCCAAAATCCATTTGAGATGTCTTGGAATCATCCAAAAATCAATCTAATGCTTTGTGTGACTAGTATTACACCAAGTGTGTCTTTTATTTAAAATTGATTATATTTTAGATAAATTAACACTTTCTGTTAATTTATTTTTTATATTATTATTGACATAAAAATTGTTTTCTTATATAGTTTCAATATTTTTCTTGATAAGGTGCGGGTTTTTTTAGAAAAATCATGAGTCGTGTTGGGATTAAGATAAAGGAAGATTGATGTTTTTGAATGTATGTAATAATTTGTATTTATTTAATTGTATGAACTGATGTTTGAAATGAATATAATATATTGTTTTTTTACTTGTGTTTGGGTTTTAAACTTATTCTCATTTAAATCCGATATTGATACTTTTTTTGGGTATCTAGTGTGTTTCTGGTGTTGTATTGTATTGGAACAACACACTGAAGTGGTGCTGTAGTGTGCTGTTACAAAACAATTCAGTGTGGAACTTTATCAGTGCTTTTAAATGCACTAAAATTGGCCATATTTTTCTATTTTTTTAAAATAAATGATACAAGCATAATTTATCAATGCTCATAGAAGCACTGATAAAGGTCCATTTTATTAGTGCTCAAAAGCGCTGATAACTAGTTCCTTTAGTAGGGATTTTAAAAGGGCAGATAGAGGTAACATTTATCAGTGCATTTTAGTGTCGATAAATAACCCCTTTATCAGTGTTTTTTTAGTCCTGATAAAAGACTAGGTATTTTGACCTCTCTCATGCAGTCAGTGGTTTTCTAGTGCTGATAAAGGCTTTTTCTAGTGCTATTAAAGGCCATTTTTTGGAGCAGTGATACATAATTCTCCAATGTGTATGTATGAAGCAGCTATTTTTTTAATTTTGACTCTAATTAATAGATATAGAGGACTTGGTGATAAAATATATTTTTATATGAATCCTTTGATTGATGAGATGCATGAATGATGGGTATATAGTGTAATTTATTTTTACTCACTAGTTAATGAAATGTTTAGACTATGGAAAACTTTGTTATGGTTAATTAATGACTTCCCAACATATTCTAACTTATCAGGTTGGAGTAAAAAAGATAATTCTTCTACCCTTATTATAATAAAACTAATAAATTTACATGTCTTAATCACTATATGTAGTGGGAATATCTTGGTCACATTTTCTTTCTTACTCTATGTCATAGGTTTAGAAAATACATTATTTCCTTTGTTGGGAATAGTGACAAACAAGAATCGCAAAAAATAATGTCCTGGGATCAAATTCTTGCAAGATATGATCATGAAAACATCCACACAATGTATGATTTTCTAGATTTATTGGATCCTTCATTGCTTTCTATTCCTTCTTCAAATAGACAACACAATCATAGTTGGTAGAAGTTGAGTATTTTATTCGAATTTCTTTATTGGAAAGATAATATTTTAAGGCAGAATTTGGATGTGATTCACATTTAAAAAAATGTGTATGTAAATATATTGTTCACCATTTTAGGAATAAAGGGAAAAAATGATCTTCCCAATGCTCTACATGATTTAAAAGAAATGGTATATAGAAAATCATTTCATTTACAACTGAGTGATGATAATCAGGCATACATGCTTATTCTATAGTACAAAATGAGTAAAAAAGGGAAAGAAACATTTCTATCAATTTTTAATACCATCATGGTTCTTGATGGTTATTTTTTTAATATTTCCAATCATGTCAATATGATGAGCATGGAAATTCTACGGTTGAAAAGTCATGCAAATCATATTCTTCCGCAACATTTAATCCTAATTAAATTTTTTGATTTCTTACCTACCCAGGGTTTTGACCCATTAATTGATGTTGCTAATTTTTTTCAAATATATATATATAATGAATAATTACACACATGATTTGATAATGTAGTAGGATAATATTTTACTTTCACTATATCACCGAGATAAACTAATTTCACTATATTTGTTTTAACGTCATGGTCCACTTGACAGTGCATTTAACTTGTGAAGTTATTTCTGGTAGTCTCATGCAATTAAGGTGGATATATCCAAAATATTGATACTTAAATTCATTTAAATAGTATGTATACAAAAAATCATGTCTAGAAGATTCTATTTTCAATGGATATTTGAAGGATGAGTGCACTATTTTTTGTCTGTCATATATTGATGAGTTTGAAACAAAGGTATATAAACCCTACTAAATTGATGATGAACCATTTGGAGAGGGTTAAATTTTGAATACACAATGGTGAGTGGGTTTAATCTCATCGATATGTGTTGTTCAAAACTCCATTTGGTATATCATTGATAGAGTAAGTTGCATAGTTTATCTATTTTCGTTATATTTATATATTTAATTTATTACTTATCTTCTATTGTGTTGGAATTCCGGATGCATATCACTGATTTGAAATAGGAAAGACCCTGTGAAACAGATCATAAAATCCAAAAAATATCATTTCAACAATGTTCATGAGTGGTTTATGAATCACATATGTAAAAATAATTTATTTAATATATTTATAACGAAATTGAGTTGAATTTTCTCAACCCATTATCCATTAAATTATGTGAAATCTATAGATTTACAAGTTGTGTGATTCAGGTACACATACTATGATAAAATAACTCAACCAACTAGAATATGTCCCATTTATTATAGGTCATCGCTACAAGTTTTTGGATGCTAATGGATTCTGATTCCTTAATAGTGATGTTGACGTGAACTGATAAATGCAGAACAATGGTGTTGGTCATTCATCTATTGATGCAGGTTATTATTATGGATTACTGAGGGATATTATTGGGTTTATTTATGGTGGTGTATTAAAGAATATATTTCTATGTTGTGATTGAGATGATCTGGTTCATGGAAATAAAGTTGAACATTTCCAATTTATGTCAATAAAATATTACAATATGTTATATGAAGGTGACCAAGTAAGCATTGGTCCCTTCATAATGACATCATAGGAAAAGAATGATTACATTGTTGGAATTGATTCTAACTTGAAATTTGTGGAGAAAATATATAGTGGATGGGATTTTGTTATTGACCAAGAGGAACAAATTTTTTTTACCTTTCCTAATCAATCATTTGACCAAAAAACTATAGCAATATGAGAAGAAGATATACAATTGTCCAGAGAGACAATTGAAGGAGATATTATATACTCGCATGATCAGTGAAAGAATGAAATTTTTTTCCAATTAATGTTTATAAAAATATTTTTGAATTATATGTAAAAAGTTTTCTTGATTTAACTTTGTTTTTTTAATGTAAGTATGTCATAGGGTGGTAAGAGTTGTTTACATGATGTTTTTAGTTTTTATGTTTTAATTTTTTATAATTAATTTACTATAGTTTACAATAAATATATTCCACTTATTTTTAATAAATTATAATTAAAAATTTAGCCATTCCTAATTAAATTATGAATTTATTTTTATCAGGATATTTTGTTTCTTCTAGTATACGTAATGGTCATAGTAGAGATGTTTGATGCTAGAACTATGGAGCCCGATTTGATGTGTTATTTGATAACACCATTCATCCAGTTGGAAAAGGTGTGATTGTATTGATTCACCAGTTGGGGAATATGACACAAGACCCTTATAGATTCCCTCTGAAGACTCATGATTCTAATTCATTTACCCATGATAGGATTCACAGATTATAGAGGGAGGTTCAGGTAAATTCAATTGTTAATGTTTCACGATATTATTTTTATTATTATCATAAACTCTAGATTTTTTTAACAAGATAATTTAACATCCTTTCTAGATGAGCATAAAATTTTATAGATCATCAAATGATAAAAATTATAGAAGGATTTCAAGGTAAGGGTGAAGATATATCATTGGATTTTATTTGTAGGTGTGCTGGACATTCTACAGTGAGTCCCTGTAGGTGTTCTTCCTATATAGTGGTAGGATTTGGTTTCATTTTGGTTGAGTGAGGTGACGATGGTAAAATTTATTACTTTTAACATATAAATGCCTATAATTTTTAAAATTTCTATTAAATTAATAAATTAAATGTAGAATAATGCCACTCATCATTCAAATAATTAGACGCTGCAGGGAACACCCTTTGGACATGGTACTCGATACGTGTTATAGCTCATACATGATGTAATTTTAGAAGTCACTTTTCTTTAATATATTAAAAATATTATAGTATAACATGAATATAAATATGTATTTGGTGGAAACGTTTATTATAGTTACACTATTGAGGTTAGATGACCGATCAGATGTTGATATGGTTAAAGACTCATCGTGGGGGGTGTGATCTTGATGTTTCCAAAGTTGTAGTAAAGTAGTTATTTAATAACAAATGTATTTTATTTTATAGAAATTACTCACATTTATTCATTAATTAATTATCTATATTATATAGGAATAGTTTAACATCGAGTTAGTTGAGCTTCCAAAGGATCAACGTTATAGTACTGTGTGGAAAGGTGAGATATTTCAGCCTAACGTGGGGCGTGATGGTCATCGTTTTTCTTTGACTTGTGGCACTGGTGTCCCACGATGTTCAGTTATTATAGAAGAGATGATTGGTTCATGTAGTGATGTAGGTATTAACACATAGAATAATATAGATGATTCCATTTAGGCTACGTAACGTAGTGTATATGAGCTATTTCTGTAGTTACCTAAAAAGTATGGGGAGATATTATCAAAGATGTCATCACATTTCGATGACTTGATGAGACGTCATCTTTTTTATGGTACACAAGTGGTTCCACAAGTAAAAAAGAAAATAAATGGTACTCTTATTTACATTTATTGATATGATTAAGATACATAATTTTTATATATGTTATAGGATTCGGATTTAGATGGTGTAGTTCCTTATGAGTTCATTGGTGATCCATATGGAGATGAAAATCATGCATGAGGTAATTTACATTAGTATTAAAATATTTAACATTTCATTTCAGACAAATAATTTAAATGTTTTTTTTATTTCATAGAATACCCTACATAAAACCTTTCAATTTTCATTTATTGAGCATGTGGTTTGATGACTTTGTATCGAAATTAATACTACATGAACATATAAAAAACATATTGATTCCTATTTGTTAAATCATATCATTATTAGAAATGGCCTAGTGCTTGATTCTCCATAATAAAAAATTAATCTTGGAAGGAAAAACATTGTTCTATATGGATTTAGAATTAGGATATGTGACATGATAATTAAGAAATATTAGTGCTTGAATTAAAATCCATTAACATGGATTTCTTGCCTGGATTAAAAAAGGGTATAATGACCAAAAGTTTTATCAATGGAATTCCATTTTTATAATTATGAATTATAGTATAATCACCTTAGGAATCACAATTAAATGTCATTATACTAAATACTATGTGCCCATTAAACATAATTTTTCCACTTCTATGTTTTGAAATTTGAAAATCTGACAAACCGAATTGTGTTCAGGGTGATTTTTGGAGTCTAATGAAACAAACTTAATTTTTAGTGAATAATACCCTAACCTTATGAATAGTAACATACCAACATGAATAGTAATAGGATCATTATGACTAATAAATCATCCAAAATAATATTAACCTCACCCATGAATGATTAAATAAAATTAACCTATCTTATAAGTGATAATATGACCATATAGAAAGTATTGGTATTTTTGTAAGTCATAAATAATTATTCATAACTAATTAAATAATTTAAAATATTTTTTTTCAGATAATTTTTTCCTAAATTAACAATTATATGAATTCTTGTTTTAAGGTGATATTATAAGAACTTATGTAATTTTTTAAAGCATTTTAAAATCATTTTTAATTTTAAAATCTGTATTTATCAAGTAAATTATGAATTTAATTAAAAAAGTAATCATATGTAGATTTTTTATTGAAAAATAGAGTAAATTTTTGGATTCTAGAAATCGAAAAATTTCTAGGGTGAATTTTTGAGATTTTTCTGAAATACTTCAATTTTTGGTGTATAGTAAAATAAATTAATTTACCGTATAAATACATTATAATTTAAATACAGTATTACTGACATCATTAGTGATTTAAGAACCGAAATATTCAACTAACATGCCCTATTTAGTCTTTTTTGTCCTGGAATCATCACTATTGATTATCTTGATGAAAATTAATAAACTAATGATTAAAATATTAAGAAACCCCTCTCACCTCCACTACAAATACCACCCCTCAAACCCTCATTAGTTCCCACCTATCAATATTCAAGACATGTATAGACTATAAAAAAAATTCTTTCCTATCCCCTCACCCACTTCCAATATCTTTTTGTCTCATCAAAATACAAAGTCTATGTTCCTTATGGAGGATCTCAAGAGGATGATACAAGGGGTAATTCCTCTCTCTTTTTCATCCAATTTCCTTTCAAATTTCATTTCTTTTCTACCCTTATCCTCAAATTATCTTATATAAATTTAATGATAACTATATTATGATTTATATAATGGTATTTTATCATGTTAATGTAAAATTATTAATTACACTCCTCCCTCTCACTCTTTTTTAATAAAAAAAAGAAATTGTTGTCCGTGATGTGTTAATCCACCTACATCATGGGCGATGCACGTCCATTTTCCTTAAACACACTCAAGGATGTAAATAAAACCATAAAATGGTTGAAAATAGATTTTAAATTTTATTTTTTGGAACCAACTTATTTACTTGACACTGGGTGATAAAATAAAACAAGTTCGTTGTGATCGAAAAACCATCCAAGTTAACCAAAAATGATCATTATTAAAAAATTTATTATGATTCTTCCCCATGGTACATAAAAATAGTTAATTATAAGATCATTTATGTCTATCTAATTACACTAATATTATATACAAACAAATATGGATGTGTAACCACATTTAAATGAACTTCCATTCATGAATACAAGTGAACCATTCAAGAATATTATAAAAACGAACATTCCTGAACAAAACATTTAAACTCTATAACTCATCGAAAGGAACATAAAATAACTTAATGAAACAATTATGATACATGTTCATGTAAAATGGTTTTTAATTGTTAATTAATTAATATAATGTTGTTATATATGATATTAAAGTGAAGAAAGCATTCAAATACAAGGTAAGAGGGAAATTCTCGAACCCAAATCTCTTTCTTTGGGTTTTCCCTCTTCATCCCATTTTCAGTATGGATATGCATTAAAAATAATTAACTCATCATTATATTACCTTTTATGGGGTAAAAATTCTCTATAATTGATTTTATGAAAATCCAAATGTTTTCCCAAATAACTGTTCTTTCAAATAAACACACCCTCTTTACTTCATGAAGATTGTTTCAGTCTTCACTCAAGGTTAATGGTTCTATGACTAGAATGATATTCCATTTTTCTATTTTGAACAAAAATTTTAGGAATGTATGATGTAGAACCCATTTATTTACTTTTGTAATTTTAGGTTTAATTTTGAAATATTTCCAATGTGGCATGCATGATAATGTAAATCTTATGATGAGACTGTTGCACCTAGAATTATATAGTACAATTAGAATGTTTGAATGTGATGGGTTCACCTTGAATTATTCAGTTCTTCAATGCATTAGGTAAAGTGATGAATCTCATGAGTTAATGTGAAATGTTGTGTGAACATGATTCTATATTTTTTCACTACTATGTTTGGTAGTTGATCGATAAGACATGATGTTTCATTTTTATTCATTACCAAATTTCAAGTTTTTTATTAATGATTCCTCTCATGTTTATGATCCTCTCTCTATTTAATTATTTTCTCACCCATTGTTATATTGTTCATGTATATCCTCTTACTATGGTTTAAGCTGAACCCTTTTTTATGTATATCCTCAGGTGACTACTTGTACTAAAGAGAGGTCAAGAGTTAATATGAATCTAGAGAAGAATGAATTAAATAAATGTTTATTCTTGATGTAGTAAATGTTATGTTTGGTCCAAGTTTTCCAAAGACTCTAAACCTCTAGATCCTTGTGGTGTAATACTATTATGTTGTTTATCTTTATAAAAATGTAATAGTAATGTAGGAAAAGGTTGGGTCACTATAAAGCGGATTAATGAGATTTAATTTATCTTTTGAAATTATTATACTAGATATTTTATAGATTCATCTATTTTTCCTATTGAACTTGAACTCTTCATTTGTTATCCCCTTGATCAAAACAGATTGATTTTTTGTTATTTTCCATTGATTGTTAAACTCCTTCACTTAGATGCATGTTTTTTGCACAATTCTCTCATTTTACACCCAGCTAATTATCCCATGGGTCAATTCCATATATCTTCAACCTCCATTAATTCATCTATAATATTATAGGTTCTAAAGGAGGTACGAATAACCCATCCCTTAGGGTTTACGTTATTAAGGTATTGGGGGAAAGGGTTCATATAACTTATGAATCTCATTTACTAACTATATCCTCAAGCATGGTGATGTGAAGATATGGTATGGGGGAGGGATTCTTATATATATGTTACAATATGCATTTATTTATAACTGTTAGGTTCAATAATATGGGATTAAATCTAGGATAAGGAGATGTGTATTCTTTCTCTATATATTGTATGTAATAAACCATGATTTCTTTATTATGTTTCCCATATTTTTTATTTTAGATTATTCTATACCTTTTTCTATATATATTCAGGTATATAGGTGTCTTGAAAGGTGACTTGAGGAGAAATTAGTTGGTCTATTGATCAAACATGGAATGTAATTAGTTTAGTTAAACCCATTAATTTTCATGAAATTTTATTGATTATTTTTATTATTAAATATTCTTGTATTAGCATTGATAGTTGTATTGGAAAATAAATATACGAGAAATTTAGAGAAAGAGGTGATAATATAAACATGGTAATTATCTTATGAATTTAAATGTTAATATAAAATGAAAATATGAACAAAGGAGAAAATGGTAATGAATGATGGGAAATCTAAAATTTATAAATAAAAATATTAAATGGATTATGATTGGAATTAAAAATAAAATGAGGCCTCATGTATTTTATATAATTCTAAGAATATTACTCAACACTTTTGAAGTCAGGTATTGTTAAGAAATTTTCCCTTTGTAGGTTCTAGGACAATTTAGGGAAAGGGGACTGTTCTTTTATCCCCTATTTGTATGGGGTTTCTAGGGCTGGTATTTTCTAAAATTTAGATAAATAAGCTTGCTTCTAATTTACCTTTGGGGTTTTTCTACTATATAATTTATCTATTCTTGTATGATATTCCCTTGAAAATTGAATTGTAAGGTGAGTATTTAAAATACATTTAGAATAAGTGGTTGGGTGATTTCTTTCGAGGAGCAAGTTTTATGTTTAAATTGTTGAGTGGGTGAGCTGCATGGTTAGAGGAAGGATGATATGGGGGCAGTTATTTTGTGTTTATTGGGTATGATTTAGTTTCATAATTTAATGTTATAAGACAGTATGTTTTGAATTGTAATTGTTTAAGGTACGAACTTGTATATCACTTCTTTAAAATATTAGTATAAAAATTTATGTTACTCTATGCTTAAGTTCCATGAGTAACTTTATATCGTAGGGTATATGTTACGGTTCATAAGATATAGTTTATATTTAAATTAACATAATAAATGAGATAAATAAGTTGTTATAACTTAATATAACTATATTAATCCTTACTTGTAATACAGTTTTGAATATTGGTATGTATTTATGTTGGGCTGTAGGAAGCTAATTAAATTAATGAATCAACATCATAACTTTTTGAAGAGTTGTATTAGTAAAATAATGAGTACAAATATGTATGGATTTTTTATATAATTTAAGGAATTGAGATGAAATTGTTGTATCAAAATTATTTAAAAATAACATGTAATTAAAAGATAAGTGTTTGGAATATAGAAATTCAAATCTAAACCTGGCTGAAAATTTGGAGATGCGATTAAAACAATAAGGTTCATTAAGGAATGAAATTAATATAAATGGTTATAATTAATTCATATATTAATGGTAATAGATAAATCAAAGATGAGTAATAAAGGGGTGTGAGAAAAACATTTCCTATTGGTAACAGTATATCTCCAATAATGATATTTATAAATTTTTATCGGATGCTTGGATATATTTACTAATGAATGATGAATACAACTTATGTATGACAATATTAATTGTATTTTGTTTGTGGATATGTAAATATTATGTGTTTTCTCTAAATTTTTTATATTAGGGAAAATGATATAATGGGTCAAATTTGTGGTAGTGATGGAAATTCCATTGGATGGGTCCGAAAACACACTTTTAGTGTCATAATACACCAAAATATATGTTTAGTGGTCAGATAAATTGAATAAAACCTCTAAATAAATTGTAATAATAGGAAAACTATCTTATTATTATTATTTTGATGTGTATGAATTGACGGCATGTTAATCAGACATTCAGTATGCACCATATGACTAAATATGTTGTTTTAAATGATATAATTCCCTTTAAAAGGTAAAACCGTGGGTAAAAACTTGACTAATGAACTCTAAATTTCATGATATTATATTATATCAACTGTAGAGTGGTTTTTGAAATGATCAAGTAGACGATACATTAATCATAGATTCCATTTAACCTAGCTTTAGTGTGATAAAACACTAAAACAAGCGTTTAACTATCAGATCCAAAGAAAACGACCTTTAAATGACCTAAAATCACATTACCACAATATTGTTATTATTTTTGACATGTATGAGTAGACGAAAAATCAATCAGATGTGTGGTTCGTTAAGAATGAATGAATATGTTTTTTTAAATATTTGACACCCATAAAAATGTATTTTGGGGGGTTAAAGCCAACAAAATGGAATTAAAATTCTGAGAAATAAGAATAAAACAACCATAACATGATTTGTGAAATGTTTGATCATACATAACATCAATCCAAGATGGCATTTTCTCGAGAGTACCGAAAACACACTTTTAGTGTGGTAAAACACCAAAAGGCACATTTAACGACTAGATTCATATAAAATGAATAAGGAATGACTTTAAATCATAGGTAAAATATATTTTATTATTCATGTTATATTCATGTAGATAAAACATCAATCAAACTTGTGTCCTATGTGGAAAAAATGAATATGTTGCTTTTAATGAATTGACACCCTTTAAGAAGTTTCATTTGGGCGAGGGGGGGGGGGGGGGTCAAAAATAGATGAATGATCTCAAAATTCCTTGAAATATGATGAAAACAACATTGATGTTAATTTTTAAATGTTAAAGTAGACAATACGTTAATCGGTGTTTTCGTTTTACAGGGGTGATGGAAACCACAATTTTAGTGTCATAAAACACCAAAACATCCATTTAATGGTTAAATCCAAAAAAATGAAATCAAAATGAAATGAAATAATAAGAGAACCATATTATTATTAATCCTATTGTGTATGTGTAGTTGACATATCAATCAGACGTACAATCATCTCAGAATGATTGAATATGTGGTTTTTAAAGATTTTTCCCTTTTAAAATGGCGTGTTCGGTGGTCAAAAAGTAACTGAATGACATCTGAATGTTGTGAAATCATAAGAAAACAACCGTAGTGTGAATTTTGAATTGGTAAAGTAGGAGTTTCAATCACACCTCATGTTTTCCTGGAATGATTGAAAATTAACTTTTAGTTTCACAAAACACCCAATCACATGTTTAACGGTTAGATCTATAAAAACGACCTCATAATTACTTGAAATCACTAGAAACCCATATTATTGTTATTATTTATGTGTACGAGAAGGCATCATGTCAATCATAAATGAAGTGTAAAAAATAGCCGAAAACCCTCTGAATGCCATGAAATTAGACGACAATAAATGTGGAGTGAATTGTGAAATGTTCAAACATATTATATATCAATTGGAGGTTTTGTTTGATTGAGATGATGGAAAACATAGTTTTAGTGTTATAAGAAATTAAAATGTGTGTTTAATGGTAATATCAAAGGAAAATGTCCTCATAATGACATGAAATCAAAATAAAAAAATTATTATTATTCATGAAATCTAATAGTGGATGACAAATCAATCAAATTTGCAGTCTGCTCGGAATGAATTAATATGTGTTTTTTAAAGATTTAACACCATTTAAAAAGGTGAATTTGAGGTCAAAACCAACCAAACCAAACATGAATGCTGTTAAATTAGATAACAACAAATGATGCATAAATTGTAAAATGGTTAAGTATAAGGAACATCAATATGAGTAAGTGTTTTCTTAGGAGGACTGAAAACACACTTTCAATATCATAAAACATAAAAACATGAGTTTAATGGTCAGATCTATAGAAAATGACCACGGAATGACTATAAGTCACCATAAACCCATTTTATTACTATTCCACACATGTAATAGTTGAAAACACATAGATCAAACGTGTGGCCTATATAGAATGACTGAATAAGGGATTTTTAAAGATTTGACACCCTTTAAAAAGGTACATTCGTGGGTTAAAACCACCTGAACGTCCTTCGAATTCTATGAAATATGCTGAGAAAAACTATGAAGTTAATATTGAAATAGTCAAAAAGATGGTACATCTATCGGAGGTTTCATTTGACCGAGATGACAAAAAATACACTTTCAATGTCATAAAACACCAAAATAATCATTTAACATTGAGATCTAAATAAAAAAACCGGATAATGACTTGAAATAATAGTAAAATGTATTACTATTATTCATGATGTGTAAGATCATAAAAAACATCAATAGGACGTCTGGTCTACTTGAAATGACTAGATATGTGGTTTCAAAAGATTTGACGCCATTTTAAAAGGTGTGTTTAGGTGTAAAAACTAGCTGAATGGCCTCAAAATTCCATGAAATCATAAGAAAACAACATTAGTGTGAATTGTGAAATGGCCGAGAAGACAATACATCAATCAGAGGTGTTGTTTGGTCGGGATGACATAGAACATTCATTTAGTGTCACAAAACACCAAAATGTGGTTTCAACAATTGTATATATAGAAAACTAACTCAAAATTAATTTAAATCATAAGAAAACCATATTATTGAAATTATTAATGTGTATGAGTAGATAAAATGTCTATCAAACATCTGGTATTCCCAAAAGGACCAAATATGCCATTTTTAAAGATTTTAACCAGTTATAAAGGTGCATAAGGGGGTCAAAACCAACTAAACAACATTAAAATGTCATGAAATCTGACGAAAACAAATAATATGTGAATTTTGAAATGGTTGAGTAGATAGAACATCAATCTGGGCTCACATATTCTTAAGGGGACCCAAAAGGCACTTTTAGTGCCATAAAACACCAAATTGCATGTTTAATAGTTATATCCACAACAAATTACATTTTAATGGATTGAAATCAATGAAAACCCATATTATTATTTGGGATTTGTGTGAGGTGATGTAATAAAAATTAGAAGTGTGGATTACCTAAAATGATCAAATATGTGGTTTTAATCTATTTTATGTGCCTAAAAACATGCAGGAGGGTCAAAACCAGTTTAATGACCTCTGAATGCCCTGAAAGAAGACTAAAACAACCATGGAATTAATTTTGATATTCTCAATTTTATCTCACATTAATTGGAGGTTCTGTTATAGTGGTATGACAAAAAAGATACTTTTAGTGCCATATAACACCAAAATGTGAATTTTACAGTCATATATAGAAAATAACCTCAAATGGAATTGAAATTATAGGAAAATGATGTTATTATTATTTGTGATATGTATGAGTATAAATAAATATCAATCGTATGTGCTTTCTAATCAAGAAAACATAATAATCAATTTTAGATTTTAATAAAATGATTATAAATTATTAATACATATTTAAAATCAAATAATTTTGTTCTATTGTACTAAGAATTAATTGAAATATTTTATTTCCATTCAATTATTGGTTGGGATATCTTTTACTGTACTAATTATTTTATTAATTTTTTTCAAGAATTTATATTCAATGATGGGTGTAGATATTGGAAGATGATGAAGAAAATAGATTTATGTATCTTTGGTTTTAGATATTTTGGAATGATTTTTTCTATTTTTTAAATATAGTGGTTTTTTGAAATACTAAAGGAAATTTTATTAAATAAAATTAAAAAAATTATACCATCTTCTATGTGGGTTATACGTTATTGGGTTATAGCGATGACCATTTAGAAATTACTTTAGATGAAATAGAAGATGATATATGCCACAAAAATGGGCCTATGTCATCCATTATTTTTCAGATTCTAGGCATACACTATAGGGATTTAGTGATGACATTTATAAATTAATAAAATCCTTTTTTTACTAGTGAATAAAGACAGAAAATAGAATTGAACAAAATAAATAAGAATTCCAATATAATCATTGATAATACTTATCCCTACGAAAAAACTATGATCCATCATGAAATCATTATGAAGGGTGTCGTGGATCAAAACATTCAACCTTCTACATACATTTAGAATCTCTAACCTACTATCCAAAAAAGAAAATTTTAAAAAAGAAACACGATACATAAAATGCATAGAATGTATTCTTAATTTTTCACATAAAATTTTTCATTTTGTTAATCAAAGAGACAAATTTTTTTAAAAAAAATAATATACCATATAGAATACTTTGAAAACATAAACATAACTATTAAAGATATCACTAGTATGAAAAAGGCCTTTAGCAACTATCGAAAGATGTCATAGGTTGTGCAGTTGGTTTGGAATAACAAATATGAAATTTTAAATGGAGTTAAACCTTTAAAAACTGTATATTTGATTATTCCAAAAATATATCATGTCCAAATGATGTTTTGTCTACACATACATGTCATAAATAGAAAAAACATGATTTTCAATGATTTTATGTGATTTCAATGTCATTTTCTATGGATTTGAGCCTTAAATGTACATTTTAGAGTTTTAAAAAAAAATATATGTTTTTCAAGTCATCTTGACAAACCAAAATGTTATAATGGTGTTCTGTCTACTTGAGAATTTCACATTTCACTATATGGTTTTCCCCCTAATTTCATGGCATTCAGAGGTTGGTTAGTTGGTTTTGGCCCATGTGTGCACATTTTTAGAGGGCGTCAATCCTTTAAAAACTACATATTTGATCCTTACTAGTAGAAATAATTTCTAATTTATGTATCATATCCTCATACTTTTCAAAAATAATAATAACATGATTTTACTATGATTTCACATCATTCAAAGACCGTTTTCTATGAATATGACCCTTAAACACACATTTTGGTGTTTTAAAGCAACAATAGTGTGTTTTGGGTCTTCTTGGACAAATGATACCTCATATTGGCATTCCATATACTTAATCATTTAAAATTTTATTTTATGGTTATTCTCAACTAATTTCAGGGATGTTGGAGGTCATTCATATTGTTTTGACCCCTAGACACACCTTTTTAAAGGGCATCAAACCTTTAGAAATCTTATATTCGGTTGTTTCAAGTAGACTGAACATCCTATTGACCTGTATAATACTCATACACATCAAAAATAATAGTAACCCTATTTTTATATGATTTTACATTATTTTGAGCTCATTTTCTATGGATCTGACCATTAAATAAACATTTTTCTATCTTAAAACAATAAAATTGTGTTTTGGGTCATCCCAATTTAACAAAACCCTATATTGAAGTTATATTTACTTGAACAGTTCACATTTCACATTATAGATGTTTTCGTCTGCTTTTATGGTATTCGAAGGCCATTCGGTTGGTTTTGACCCCCTAGATGCACATTTTTAAAGGGTATTAGACCTTAAAAAACAACATATTGGTTGTTCTGGGTAGACTTCACAACCAATTGTCATATCATTAGCTCATACCTGACACAATAAATAATAAAATATTTTAACTATTATTTCATTTCATTTCATGTTTTTATAGTATGGATTTGACCCTTAAAAGTGTGTTTTGTTGTTTTAAAACAACAAATGTGCATTTTGGGTCATTCAGGTCAAATAGAAACTCATATTGATGTTATGTACACTTAATCATTTTACATTTTAATGTATGGTTTTTTTGATTTCAAGGAATTCAGAGGACGTTCAGTTGGTTTTGAACCCCAGAAGCATTTTTTTGAAGTGCATCAAGACTTTAAAAATACATATTTAGTTGTTCCAAGAAAACCACATGTATGATTGATGTTTAATCTACTCATATATGTCAATAACAATAATAAAATGTTTCTTCAATGATTTCACATCATTTTGAGCTCGTTTTCTATGGATATGAACCGTAAACACACTTGTCAGTGTCTTTAAACAACAAAAATGTTTTAGGGTCATCCCTGTGAAAGGAAACCTCAAATTATTATTCTCTCTTCTCTTCCATTTCACATTTCACTATATGGTTTTTGATGTCTAATTTTCACGACATTCATAGGTCGTAAAGTTGGTTTTGACCCCCAGAAGCATGTTTTTAAAGGGTGTCAAACCTTAAAAAATAGCATATTCAGTCATTTGTGGTAGACATCACATCTGATTGACATGTTGTATGATTATACATGTCACAAATATAAGTAATAGTGATGAACATGGATTGCATTTCTTTTAGAGATTGTTTTCTTTGGATATGACCCTTAAATGTATGTTTTAGTATTATAAAACACTAAATGTGTGTTTCGAGTCATCCCAACCAAAATAATACTCAAATAAATTTTCCATCTAGTCATCCATTCCACATTTCACAATATGGTTTTTAGTTAGTATTTCCAGACATTCATAGGTTGTTTTGTTGGTTTTGACCCTCAGATGCACTTTTATAAAAGGAATCAAACCGTTAAAAATTAATATTCATTCATTCTGGTTATAATGTGTAACACCCTGACCCCAGTTACCCAGAGTCAGTGCATTATTACATAGCATTGGCATGATCATAATAAAGACCAAATCTCAAAAGATCTATTAGTTTAGTATCCTTGGAAACAGTAGATATATTCATAAAGTTTTACATTACATCATAAAATGAAAACTACAACAACATAGTCTCCATAGTCCACACTCATGTCCCCACAAACTATCCCTACAGGTCATTAATAAATTACTTCTTCACATCTTGGGAAAAATAAATCATTGAAAGGGGTGAGCTCAGATGCTGAGTAAGTATAACAATACTGTAACAGCCCAAGATTTTATGAAAAATATTCTTTTTTATTTTACTAATGTCTTGTGTTATACGCTACACCAAAAGGAGCTTTCACAACACGCATCCTTGAATTGCCTTGCATTACACGCAATCGCAACCTTCCTCGATAGCGTGTGTGGTACGTAATCCTGAGTTTCACGAAACAATGATATGCTATTAAAATATTATTAAAACTAGCCGTTATGAATAGTAATAACCACTTTTTAAAATTTAGAAATTTTAACTCTCAAAATGGACTTCATTTTTGGATTCGGAGTATCGAATTTAGCCTAAGGTGAAATTTTGGTACTTTTCGGATAACTTTCATATTCTGATGAATAGTGAAAATTACTAAATTATAATTAAAAAAAAAACTTTTTTAATCGAAATAATTAATAGTGATAAATCATTAATTTGAGTGGTTTTAAAGTATATTTAGAATATATTTTTACAATTTAATACAATGTTGGTCATTGGATGTAATTTCACATTTAAACTAGACATAAACAAGTGTCAATCTTTTGATAGATATTGTTTCTTAAAAACACGCTATTTGTTTTAACAGCGGGATTTAATTATAAAATTAATTAATGCAACTTTTATGTTATGAATTTGGTAAAATAGACTTCATTTTTGAATTCGGAATAAGAAATATAGCTTGGGATGAAATTTTGTCATTGTTCTGAAAAACATCAAATTTTGATGAATAGTGAAACTACTAAGTGGTAGGTTAAAAACTGAATTTTGCATAAAACATAATTTTACCGCTTCTGTGAATGGAATTTCGAAAATCCGAGAGACACGGTTAATATCAAGGACTAAAATGTGGTTCAATGAGATGAAAATAAATTTTTGGTGAATAGTAACTTTTTACTTTTTTTACCACGGTTAATAGTAAATAGGGTAACTAAGGGTAAGTATGTTATTAATATTACCCTAACACATGTCCTAATTCTATTGGACAAGTGTAATTCGACCAAAAACAAACTTAGGAATAAAATATGACCATTTAGGCCCACTTGGATTAGATTAGGACATTTATTATTAATTTATTTAAAGAAGGGTTAAAATAGTTAAATTCAAAGTTTAATAAGTAAATCATTTTTAATATGGGGTTATACATAAGATAAATTCGATTGTAAATATTCATTAGAAAGCTAAAACGATTTCCTACATGATGGTATTTTATTTGTAATTTTTAGACATCAAATAATTTAATTTATTTATGACACAACGATGATGCAGTAATTATCTTATTAATGAAATATTGACATAATTGATGTTATAAACACCAAAATAAATGTAATATGAGATTTTTTATGAATTCCACTAATTTTCTAGGTTACTATGATATATTAGTGTTGATTTAAGCAACTTGGTTCGAACATTTAATTCTGTTATGACTTTCACAAAAATCATATATCAAATAGTGTCAAAATTGACACAAAATAGTTTTTAAATCAAATATTATATTATTAATTGTTATTGTATTCCTAAAAATCTAAGGTTCGGCCAAATGATTTAGATAAGGATATATATATTAAGAATAAACAATTTGGGGTTCGTTTGGCATGTTATAGTATGTTTATTAACCATATAGTGAAAGAAAACAAAAAGACATGGTAAAAGTTAAATTATTTAACTTAGAGTTAAATCTAATTGATAAGGTTAAAATAATATCCTAAACTTGTCTAAATTCTATTGGTTGATATGATTTCGACCCATCCCCACTTTAGCTTCGAAATAAGACCCTTTGGAACCATTATAAACCGATTTTGACTTTAATATAAAATAATATTTTGAGATATTCCTAAGGTGCCCCTCTCCTCCCCTATAAAAGGACACCTCCTCCCCCTCCTCCTCACACCAATTTGAGCACTCAAGCTCGGCCAACCCCTGCTAAAATCTCTTCTCCACTTCCCTAGCAACATCCTAGAGGTTCTGGTCTTCCTCAAAGACCAATTATAGTGCCCTAAGAAGAGGTCTCAAAGAGGCACTTCAAAGAAGAGGTAATTACCGTTACCAATTCTTTCATCTTTATTTCTTCTTCCACTTCTTCTTCTTAGGTTGTTTCATTATGAAGTAATAACATAAGTATCACTCATATACTGATATGTTATTATAAGTATGAAACAACCCTATTTCACCATCTATCCATCCTACGGAAAAAGAAATCACCGCGCGTGCGTACGTACGGAATACCGTCTCCACGCCGTGGTGTAATCTATTTTCCACCACCACCTTACATGGATGGGTATAATGGTGTAAAGAATAACTATACATAGTTATTACAACATCATATTGATTCTGATATATTGTATAATCCAATCCAATTCAGTTCAATATTTATGGAAATGATATCATCGCTCGTGCGTACGTACGGACTACCGTCTCCACGACGCGATGAGATTCATTCTCCATGTTAACCATTTAAGAATGATTATAAAGTATATATAAGAAATAATAATGAAATATATGACATTATAAAGCTACTGGATTTATGTATATATATACATATGTATGTCATCTACTTACTTCCATTTCAAGACAATAAGGAAAGGAAAACAGTGTTCATGCGTACGTACGGACTACCGTCTCCATGAATGGTGTTTTTCATTTTATTTATCTACCTATTATATATATATATATACTGAATATATATGATATATAAATCATATTTTATATTCTGGAAGTAAGTAAATCATGATATAAGTAATAATGAAGTCAAGAACAACAAGTCAAAACACCTACGATAAATGAAACGATTTTACCCAAAACGCTTCTTTAACATGGAATTTACAAAAGAACGGGTAATATAATGTCATAAGTGAACCATATATGATATCATAACAATGAATATGATTCTTTAATAAGTCAATAACATGATTTAAATCATTATACAGGAGGTTCGGACACTTACAAAGCAAGTCGGACCTAAGGTAAGGGAAATATCACAATCTCATTTTTATCCGAGATTGTTTATTCGTAAGTATTTACTGGGGTGTATCTTATCATCCACATCCATGTTTCCTCAATATGTAATATTATTTCCATCCACCTACAATGTTTTAATTCCATTTTACCCTTTGGTGAGTTTTTAGTAAAAGATATGAAAGGAATCTTTTGTCGTTTTTCGTACGAGGTACATTTTGACTTTTTCGACAAAAGTAAAAAAGAATGTTTTTTTAACTTATACGGCACGAACGTATTTTTACGGTTTTATAAAGCCTTATTTTCATGAACCTTCCTCCAAAATATTTCATGACTATTTTCAATAAAATCTTTTTCTTTTAAAATTGCATGATGTTTTGTGAAAAGAAATTGATTTTGAAGAAAAAAGGATATTTTCCTCAAGAATTCAATTCAAGTGTTTTATCAAAATTATTTTTCATATAAGATAATAAAGGGTTCTGTTTCTATCCATATTTTTACAATGATTTGACTATGTTGTGATGGAATTATGTTTATGAATTCCTTTATCTTATATGAATGGTTTTATGATGTCATGTTGTTTAAGAATCCCATTTTTATTACATGGGTTATTCAATGATGTATGGTATAAGATTTTGTGGCACACATAAGAATGGTATCATTATAAGATGGGTGGGACCTATATCTCCCTCCAATGCATTGGGTAAAGATTTTATATCTCATGAGATAGACATGGCTGGAATGGTAGGTTATACCGGTTCAGTGAAACAGGACTGAAACGAGGATTACTCGATTCAGAAAGGGACTTTGTCCACTAAGATAGTCTTGGCAATGAGTCTTGACTAACAAGAAATGATTCTCTATGATTATGTGTGTATGCCACAATGAGTAATGTTTTAAGTTATGATTTCATTTTCACTTCTATGATTTATCCCATGTTATGATATTATGAGCTCTTTTGCAGGTTAAGATTTCCAAAAAGCTATGTTCTTTTGTATATGATGTGATTGATATTTCTTTTGTTTACCCTTACTGAGCATTTGAGCTCACCCTTTTATGTTTTCTTTTCCCCATGATATAAAGAAAGGTTTATAAGTAAAAAAAAAGGGAAGATCTTTATGGGAGATATTGAAGATCTTTCACCACGATTAGAAGATTACGTTCCGAGTTTCCAAAGACACTAAACTATTACGATCCTTGTGTGTGTGTTTTTGTTATGTACTAAGTATTCCGCAAAAGTAATGTAATGTCCATGTACGTCAGGCTTCGGGTCTCTACAGTTGGTATCAGAGGAAAGGTTTAGTCAACCTTTGGAAACTAGGATGCGAAAAAGTTAGTGAGATCCCTAGAGATATTTCTAAGGTATGTCTAGGGATGTCCCTAAGGTTAAGTATACGTATAGGTTATATTACTAGAACTACGCTAACGATCTTAGAATTAAACCTAAGAAGTTAGGTATTGAGGATACTTTCCCTTTATTATGTTGTTTTCCCTAGCATGATTTTTGCCTCTCATACTATTCTTTTGGGGTTTTAGACGATGGCTGGAACCCGAAGGAACCGTGTTAATGCGGAATGTGATGGGCAATGCAATGATTGTCCCCCTGAGCAACCAAACAATATGGGAGCCGGAATGCAAAATCTTGTAGCCATGCTCACACAACTTTCTCAAGCTATGAATCATGCAGGACTTCCAAACGAGCAAAGGAAGGAGCAACATTCTGTTGAATCCTTCATGAGGCAGCGTCCACCTTCTTTCAGTGGGTCTACTGATCCATTAGTTGCTGAACAATGGATTAGTACTAATGAAAAGATATTTTCAGTTCTTCAATGTTCTGAACATGATAAAGTCATCCTAGCAGTGTATCGTTTGGAAGGAGATGCTGATCAATGGTGGAATCTTATTAAGAATACGAGGCAAAGGGATGAAATTGAGTCTATGGAATGGGACGAGTTCAAGAACTTATTTTTCAATAAGTACTTCCCTCGTATTCTCCGAACAAAGATGGAGAAAGAGTTTCTTGAACTGAAGCAAAGGGATGATGAATCTTTTGGTACCTATGAAGCGAATTTTACAAGACTTGCAAGGTACGCTTCTGGTATTATCATCCAACCTGAAAGTAAAGTTGATCGATTTTTCAGTGGCTTAAAACCAAGTCTTCGAAGGGCATTAGCTATAAGAGACTTCAGTAGCTATGAAGAAATTGTGCGTTGTGCTATCAAGGTAGAAATGGAAGTTGGTGTTACATATCCATCTCATGGGTTTGACAAGAAACGAAAGATGGAGTTCAAGGAGAAATCTCAAAATAATGGTGAAAAGAAGATGAATGTTTCCTTATGCACAAAGTGTGGAAAGAAGCATGGTGGAGATTGTCTAAAAGGGACGAGAAAATGTTTTAAGTGTGGAAAAGAAGGTCATCGAGCAGCTGAGTGTCAAAGTAATGGAAAAAGGGTTTCTAATGATGTGAATAAAGCAAACACTGTAGAGAACGCACCACCAACACTTCAATGCTTCAAGTGCAAGGAAATGGGGCATTATGCTAATAATTGCCCTAATCCAAGGGTTAGTGATGATCAACATGAGCAACCACTGAAGGCAAAGGACAAAGGGAAATCACATGCGATCACTATTGGCAATGTTGAATATGACAACGATGTGGTGGAATGATTAAGTGTTTATGTAATAGGATTCCAAAATAATGTTGTATCATTGAGTATTGCAATATTTATTGATGTGGTATTCAAAGTGATTGAGATATTTTTTGGAAATAAGATGATATGCGCATAATGAAGACGAGAAAATGAAATGATTAACAGTATTCATGAGCTCATGATTGATATAAGGACTAAGTGATATCATGGTTTGAGTATATAGAATTTTGAGGATTTTGGTAACTTTTAACTACATTCATGTTTTCACTAAGGTATTCAAGAGAATACACGATTAAGGACTTTGAATGTTTGGAATGTGACCAACAAGACATATCTTATGATATGTGGGGATCAACGACAGTATTAAATCTCTGGTAATCGTTGTCACTATATTATGAGAGTGGATTGCAGTATTATGTATAAGCCTAAAGATTAGACTGGATTATGTTGGACATAAGTTAGTATTGTTTAAGGATAGAAGATTTTAGATATTATTGATAGTAATGTAGTTTTAGAAAAAGGACAACCTGCAGGACGGGCGACAGCCCATCGCTTCGGACGAGGCTGTAGGAATCGAACCCACAACCGAAGTGCGACTGGCCTTTATCGCCTACCACTGACCTACAGGAAGTCCCTGTTTAGTAGAAACTAGTTTTATTATATTAAGCAGTATGATATATGAAGTATAAGTCCATTTAGGAACTATATATGATTAATCTTACTATAGAATGACTTATGTATATTTACTAACTTTTGATTACCTTTTGTTTGAGACAGATGGAATGACCCGTCATTCTATCACATGATCTGCTAACACTTCACGAATAACAATTTCAACTTCATTTATTTAAGAGATGAAGTGGAAATTGTTCAAGGCACGAACAACAGTGATATTGTATCAAAATAAAGTAAGTATTTATTCTAATTCAAATTCTTTAACTTTAGGGAAATGATCTTGAAAACCAAAAATGTTGTCCTAGTTCTCTTATACCTGATGAATCAGATGGTACCTTAGATCGTCACATATTTATGGATTTGTGATTACTGGATTTTCCATAGCCATGTTCTCTACCACTCTCCATCAGAACATGATGGTTAGATTTCTCTTCCATATCCATATTTTCACCTATGTGGAAACCCAGTGATTAGTTTATTTGGGTAATCGTTACATTTCATACTTTAGTTTTTAAAGCCAAGTTTTGGTATTCCCTTTTACAATGTGGGTTTCTATTAAAGAAACTTTCAAATAGTAAATCATTTATAACCCCGACGAATTTCGAGGGCGAAATTCATTTTAAGGGGGGTAGAATGTAACAACCCAAGATTTTATGAAAAATATTCTTTTTTATTTTACTAATGTCTTGTGTTATACGCTACACCAAAAGGAGCTTTCACAACACGCATCCTTGAATTTCCTTTCATTACACGCAATCGCAACCTTCCTCGATAGCGTGTGTGGTACGTAATCCTGAGTTTCACGAAACAATGCTATGCTATTAAAATATTATTAAAACTAGCCGTTATGAATAGTAATAACCACTTTTTAAAATTTAGAAATTTTAACTCTCAAAATGGACTTCATTTTTGGATTCGGAGTATCGAATTTAGCCTAAGGTGAAATTTTGGTACTTTTCGGATAACTTTCATATTCTGATGAATAGTGAAAATTACTAAATTATAATTAAAAACAACTTTTTTAATCGAAATAATTAATAGTGATAAATCATTAATTTGAGTGGTTTTAAAGTATATTTAGAATATATTTTTACAATTTAATACAATGTTGGTCATTGGAGGTAATTTCACATTTAAACTAGACATAAACAAGTGTCAATCTTTTGATAGATATTGTTTCTTAAAAACACGCTATTTGTTTTAACAGCGGGATTTAATTATAAAATTAATTAATGCAACTTTTATGTTATGAATTTGGTAAAATAGACTTCATTTTTGAATTCGGAATATGAAATATAGCTTGGGATGAAATTTTGGCATTGTTCTGAAAAACATCAAATTTTGATGAATAGTGAAACTACTAAGTGGTAGGTTAAAAACTGAATTTTGCATAAAACATAATTTTACCGCTTCTGTGAATGGAATTTCGAAAATCCGAGAGACACGGTTAATATCAAGGACTAAAATATGGTTCAATGAGATGAAAATAAATTTTTGGTGAATAGTAACTTTTTACTTTTTTTACCACGGTTAATAGTAAATAGGGTAACTAAGGGTAAGTATGTTATTAATATTACCCTAACACATGTCCTAATTCTATTGGACAAGTGTAATTCGACCAAAAACAAACTTAGGAATAAAATATGACCATTTAGGCCCACTTGGATTAGATTAGGACATTTATTATTAATTTATTTAAAGAAGGGTTAAAATAGTTAAAATCAAAGTTTAATAAGTAAATCATTTTTAATATGGGGTTATACATAAGATAAATTCGATTATAAATATTCATTAGAAAGCTAAAACGATTTCCTACATGATGGTATTTTATTTGTAATTTTTAGACATCAAATAATGTAATTTATTTATGACACAACGATGATGCAGTAATTATCTTATTAATGAAATATTGACATAATTGATGTTATAAACACCAAAATAAATGTAATATGAGATTTTTTATGAATTCCACTAATTTTCTAGGTTACTATGATATATTAGTGTTGATTTAATCAACTTGTTTTGAACATTTAATTCTGTTATGACTTTCAAAAAAATAATATATCAAATAGTGTCAAAATTGACACAAAATAGTTTTTAAATCAAATATTATATTATTAATTGTTATTGTATTCCTAAAAATCTAAGGTTCGGCCAAATGACTTAGATAAGGATATATATATTAATAATAAACAATTTGGGGTTCGTTTGGCATGTTATAGTAAGTTTATTAACCATATAGTGAAAGAAAACAAAAAGACATGGTAAAAGTTAAATTATTTAACTTAGAGTTAAATCTAATTGATAAGGTTAAAATAATATCCTAAACTTGTCTAAATTATATTGGTTGATAGGATTTAGACCCATCCCCACTTTAGCTTCGAAATAAGACCCATTGGAACCATTATAAACCGATTTTGACTTTAATATAAAATAATATTTTGAGATATTCCTAAGGTGCCCCTCTCCTCCCCTATAAAAGGACACCTCCTCCCCCTCCTCCTCACACCAATTGGAGCACTCAAGCTCGGCCAAACCATGCCAAAATCTCTTCTCCACTTCCCTAGCAACATCCTAGAGGTTATGGTCTTCCTCAAAGACCAATTCTAGTGCCCTAAGAAGAGGTCTCAAAGAGGCACATCAAAGAAGAGGTAATTACCATTACCAATTCTTTCATCTTTATTTCTTCTTCCACTTCTTCTTATTAGGTTGTTTCATTATGAAGTAATAACATCAGTATCACTCATATACTGATATGTTATTATAAGTATGAAACAACCCTATTTCACCATCTATCCATCCTACGGAAAAAGAAATCACCGCGCGTGCGTACGTACGGAATACCGTCTCCACGCCGTGGTGTAATCTATTTTCCACCACCACCTTACATGGATGGGTATAATGGTGTAAAGAATAACTATACATAGTTATTACAACATCATATTGATACTGATATATTGTATAATCCACTCCAATTCAGTTCAATATTTATGGAAATGATATCATCGCTCGTGCGTACGTACGGACTACCGTCTCCACGACGCGATGAGATTCATTCTCCATGTTAACCATTTAAGAATGATTATAAAGTATATATAAGAAATAATAATGAAATATATGACATTATAAAGCTACTGGATTTATTTATATATATACATATGTATGTCATCTACTTACTTCCATTTCAAGACAATAAGGAAAGGAAAACAGCGTTCATGCGTACGTACGGACTACCGTCTCCATGAACGGTGTTTTTCATTTTATTTATCTACCTATTATATATATATATACTGAATATATATGATATATAAATCATATTTTATATTCTGGAAGTAAGTAAATCATGATATAAGTAATAATGATGTCAAGAACAACAAGTCAAAACACCTACGATAAATGAAACGATTTTACCCAAAACGCTTCTTTAACATGGAATTTACAAAAGAACGGGTAATATAATGTCATAAGTGAACCATATATGATATCATAACAATGAATATGATTCTTTAATAATTCAATAACATGATTTAAATCATTATACAGGAGTTTCGGATACTTACAAAGCAAGTCGGACCTAAGGTAAGGGAAATATCACAATCTCATTTTTATCCGAGATTGTTTATTCGTAAGTATTTACTGGGGTGTATCTTATCATCCACATCCATGTTTCCTCAATATGTAATATTATTTCCATCCACCTACAATGTTTTAATTCCATTTTTACCCTTTGGTGAGTTTTTAGTAAAAGATATGAAAGGAATCTTTTGTCGTTTTTCGTACGAGGTACATTTTGACTTTTTCGACAAAAGTAAAAAAGAATGTTTTTTTTAACTTATACGGCACGAACGGATTTTTACGGTTTTATAAAGCCTTATTTTCATGAACCTTCCTCCAAAATATTTCATGACTATTTTCAATAAAATCTTTTTCTTTTAAAATTGCATGATGTTTTGTGAAAAGAAATTGATTTTGAAGAAAAAAGGATATTTTCCTCAAGAATTCAATTCAAGTGTTTTATCAAAATTATTTTTCATCTAAGATAATAAAGGGTTCTGTTTCTATCCATATTTTTACAATGATTTGACTATGTTGTTATGGAATTATGTTTATGAATTCCTTTATCTTATATGAATGGTTTTATGATGTCATGTTGTTTAAGAATCCCATTTTTATTACATGGGTTATTCAATAATGTATGGTATAAGATTTTGTGGCACACATAAGAATGGTATCATTATAAGATGGGTGGGACCTATATCTCCCTCCAATGCATTGGGTAAAGATTTTATATCTCATGAGATAGACATGGCTGGAATGGTAGGTTATACCGGTTCAGTGAAACAGGACTGAAACGAGGATTACTCGATCCAGAAAGGGACTTTGTCCACTAAGATAGTCTTGGCAATGAGTCTTGACTAACAAGAAATGATTCTCTATGATTATGTGTGTATGGCACAATGAGTAATGTTTTAAGTTATGATTTCATTTTCACTTCTATGATTTATCCCATGTTATGATATTATGAGCTCTTTTGCAGGTTAAGATTTCCAAAAAGCTATGTTCTTTTGTATATGATGTGATTGATGTTTCTTTTGTTTACCCTTACTGAGCATTTGAGCTCACCCTTTTATGTTTTCTTTTCCCCAGGATATAAAGAAAGGTTTATAAGTAAAAAAAAGGGAAGATCTTTATGGGAGATATTGAAGATCTTTCACCACGATTAGAAGATTACGTTCCGAGTTTCCAAAGACACTAAACTATTACGATCCTTGTGTGTGTGTTTTTGTTATGTACTAAGTATTCCGCAAAAGTAATGTAATGTCCATGTACGATAAGCTTCGGGTCTCTACAAATACAGCGGAAACATTCATAAATAAGCATAAACATTTAAGAGAATATATAAATAAAACAAAAGCATTTTAAAGTTGAACTTAATTTTAATATGGAAAAAATATAATAAAGTAATTCCATTTAATTATTTATATGGATATTCTACTAGTCGAATAATCACATGCAATATCAATAACCACTTTCATAATGATGGAATGCATAATGCCAGACCATCATAACCACATAGCCAAGGCCTCATGTCAAGAATAAAAATAAGATTTTGTCAAGGCCTTGTGCCAAGACACTAGTTTGTCTCATGAGACCTACCGATGCATCGAGGAGCTATACCGGGCTCCACCCGTCACTTTTTATGTCCAATGCATTCCTCATATGAACAGATTTAAACATAACATAAACATTCGTATTAAAACTAGCATACGAAATGTCAATACTTTCACCATAAACCATGAATGGTATAAAAATAACACATCCACAGTCAAACATATCAAAAAACCTTCAATAATATATGGATGTTTTGTATCATAATAAATAAACTTCAAATAAGCTTAAAATCCATCAAAGGATGTTGACATAGATGAAATCAAAACTATTTGAGAAAAATATGACTTTTTTTAAAACATTTAAAAGTCACATAATTATAAAAAAACATTTACTTTGAAAATATTTTTATAATCTCATAAGGGAAGCTTCGACGATTTTATAACGGCTGAAAATAGCCGCACCCACCGTATAAGTTAAAAAAAACATTCTTACCTTAATTCTGTCGAAAATGTTAAAAAGGACCTTGTTTGGAAAACGACAAAAAGATTCCTTTATAAACATATAATAAAAAGTCAACAAGGGTATAAATGACTTTATCCCATAGTCTTTAAAATATTAAGAGTAATTTTAAATACATTTTAAGAAACATGGATGTGGATGATAAAGAGGTCCTAGTAAATAATTACGTATAAACAACCTCGTATAATGAAGAGATTGTGAAATAAACCCTTAACTTGTACTTTTACTTAGTCGATGGCATGTTAGACTCCTGTATAATAGTTAAACATTGTTATTAAACTATACAATAACCATATACATAATTATCAAATCACGTATGATCTTCTATTAATGCTTTGTTAATAATATTTTAGTATTATCGTTGTTTCGGGTGTTAACTTAATCGTATTATTTTATATGTTTTGTTATATCAGACATGTCTGTTATGAATAGGTTGTATATTCTTCATATAAATAATGATATCAAGTCCTTAAGCATTATTTTTAATCGTAAAATGAGAATTACACATGAATGGATACGATGGGGAATGCATCTCATCGCGTTCATGGAGACGGTAGTCCGTACGTACGCACGAGCAACAATATCATTCTTTTGATATTAAAATAATATATAATTGAATGGTATATAATATAAACATAATCCTTATCATGTTGTATTTATTATTTACATGAATTTTAAATCATTATTAAACCCATCTAAATAATAATATATTGAATAACAATTACACCACGACATGGAGACGGTAGGCCGTACGTACGCATGTATGGTGACATGTCATTCAAGGTATGGATTGAATAATGAATTTGGTTGTTCCATATTTATAATAACATAAATGTATATATAATATAAAGTATTTATTATTTTATAATGGAAATAACAAGGAAAGAAGAAGTTGGAGAAGAAATGAACTTGAAAAAGGGTGGTGAAAACATAACCTCTTCTTTGAGTTCTTCTTTTTGATTTGATCAAAAGGGCTCCTTGGGTTGGCTTTATAATCAAAATAAGGCCTATAGGGTTAAGTGAGGGATGTTGGGAGGATATTTGGTCAGAGGTTTAGCAATCAAAAAGGCTTTGAAGGTGTGAAATTGAGAGAAGGGGGAGTGCTCTTTTATAAGAGGGGTGAGGGGCACCTTTGGAAAAGATAGAAATATTATTTTATAATAAATTCATATTCGGTTTCTAATGGCTAAAGAGTAGATTATTAAAATTATAAGGTGGGTATGGGTTGAAATAATTTCAACCAATAGAATTTAGACAGGTTTGGGTTATTATATTAACCTTATCTTTTAGTTTTAACTCTTAGTTAATTAGTTTGACATTTACCATGTCACTTTGTATTTTTATATTATATAGATAATAAACTTTCTATATACATCTAACCGACCCCCAAGTGGTCCATTAATGATACACCTATCATTATATAAGTCTCTTGGCCGAAACTTATATTTTTAGGAATTGAATATCAGTTAATAATATAACATTTGTTTTAAAAACTCTTTTATGTCAATTTTGACACTATTTTGTATTTGATTTTTCTGACAATCATAACAGCATTATTACTTCGAAAAAACATAATTAAATCAATACTAACATGTCATATTAACTTATAAAATTATTTTAATTCATAAAAATTCTAAAATTACATTTATTTGGATATTTATAATATCAATTATTTTAATGTTTCATTAATTAGGTAACTACTGCATCGCCATTGTGTCATAAATAAATTAAATTATTTAATGTCTAAAAATTATAAATAAAATACCATTATGTAGGAAATATTTTTATATTTATAATGAATATTTAATATTGAATTTATCTTATGTATAACCCTATATTAAAAATGTTTTAGTAATTAAAATTTGATTTTAACTCTTTTAACTCTTCTTTAAATTAAATAATAATAAATGTCCTAATCTAATCCAAGTGGACCTAAATAATAATATTTTATTCCTAAGGTTGTTTTTGGTCGAGATACACTTGTCCAATAGAATTAGTACATGTGTTATGGTAATATTTATATCATTTTTACCCTTAATTATCCTATTTACTTTTAACCGTGGTAAATAAAAGTAAAAAATTACTATTCACCAAAAATTATTTTTATCTTATTGAACCACATTTTAGTACGTGATATTAACCACGTCTCTTGGATTTTCAATATTCCACTTACAGAAGTGGTATAATTATGTTTTATGTGAATTTTCAAATTCTCCTAGGAGGTGGGTAAAAGACGGTGAAAAGTTCAATAAAATTTTTATATATCTAAAATTATTCTAAACTAACTCCAATGAATTAAATTGAACTTATGTAAGTATTATATATCTATTTTTTCCTTACTTAAATTTTAATAAAATAAACAATTATTTAAATAAAAAGTCGGTTTTAACCAATAACTCAGTGTTTTTCACTATTCATCAAAAAATGAATGTTTTCAGAAAAATACCAAAAATTCACCCTAGGCTAATTTTCGATATTCCGAATCCAAAAATGAAGTCCTTTTTGAAAGATAAAATTTATAAAATTTCAAAAAGTGGGTATTACTATTCATAACGACTAGTTTGATTGGTTGTGGTGTGTGTTAGAACTCGAGGTTGCATACAACACATGCTACTGTATTATTCAAAGACAAGCATACCGTGGAAGCTTAGGGTGTTACATTCTCCCCTCATTCAAATAATTTTGTCCTCGAAATTTCTAAAATATTACTTTATAAAAAGACTCAGGTGATTCTTCATCATAAGTTCCTCGGGTTTCCACGTTGCCTCTTCCATCTTATGGTTTCTCCATAGAACTTTTACCAGACGATTCGTCCGGTTTCTCAGTACATGTTCTCTGGTATCAAGAATCCTGATGGCCTCCTCACAATAAGGCAGATCGGGTTCCAGTTCAAATTCATCATAAGTGAGTACATGCGTTGGGTTAGGTATGTATTTCCTCAACAGTGATACGTGGAACACATTGTAAACTTTGGAAAGACTTGGAGGCATTGCCAAATGGTAAGCTACAGCCCCAATTCGTTCTATAATTTCAAAAGGTCCGATGTACCTGGGACTCAATTTACCTTTCTTACCGAAACGTATAACTCCCATCCATGGAGATACCTTCAAGAAAACATGATCTCCTACCTGAAATTACAAATCCTTCCTTCGATTATCAGCATAGCTCTTCTGCCTACTTTGAGCTGCATTGATGTGGTTTTGGATTACCTTCACCTTTTCCATTGTTTCGTCCAATAGTTCTGGACCTATGAGTTTTCTTTCACCAACGTCATCCCAACAGGTTGGCATGTGACATCTATTTCTGTACAATGCTTCATATGGTGCCATCTGAATACTTGAATGGAAGCTATTGTTATAGGAAAATTCTACCAAAGGTAAATATTGATCCCACATACCCTGAAAGTCAAGTGAGAATGATCTCAACTTGTCTTCTAAGGTTTGAATAGTCCGTTCTGATTGTCCATCTATTTCAGGGTGGTAGGCAGTGCTCAAATGATGTTCAGTATCCAAGGCCTTCTGAATACATTTCCAGAATCTCGAAGTAAAATCGGGATCTCGATCTGAAACAATTGATTGGGGTACTCCCTGAAGTATCACAACTTCATTAATATATAGTCTTTCTAGACGTTCAAGTGGTAAATCTTCCCTTATAGCGAGAAAATGTGCTGACTTGGTAAGATAATCGACAATGACCCATATTGCATCGTTCCTTCTAGGAGTCTTTGGTAGTCCCATGACAAAGTCCATCATGATATTATCCCATTTCCACTCAGGTATGGGAAGAGGTTGAAATACTCCACCAGGATGTTGTCTTCCAGCTTTCACTTGTTGAAAAACCATACATCTTGACAGAAAATCAGCAATCTCCCTCTTCATGTTGTCCCACCAAAAATGTTCCTTCAAATATCTATACATTTTGGTGCTCCCAGGGTGTATAGAGAAATTGGAACTATGAGAATCATCCAAAAATTCCCTTTTTAGATCAGGTATATTGGGAACACAAAGTCTCTTACCAAATTTTAAATTTCCTTCATCATACACAAAGTCTCTCAATCTCCCATCATTCACAGCTTTAATCTTCTTCTAAAACTCTTCATTATTGGTAAGAGAACTATTTATCCTTTCTAGTAAATATGGTTTGGCAACCATTTAAAAAATCATTGATGTTTCACCTTCCATGGTGATTACCATATCCAACTTTACTAGATCTATAAAAATAGGATCCCTTTCAATTCTCATCATGTTCAAAACTCCATGATCGTTTCTGCTCAAAGCATATGCCACCTTATTTTCCTTCCCTGGTTGGTATTGTATCGTGCAATCATATCTTTGAGTATCTCAAGCCATCTACTTTGCATCATGTTGTGTTATTTTCTGAGAAAATATACTTCAAACTCTTGTGATCAGTATAAATCTCACATTTTTCAACATAGAGATAATGTATCCATATCTTCAAAGCAAAGATTACAACAGCTAACTCGAGATCATGAGTAGTATAGTTTTGTTCATGAATTTTCTACTGTGGTGATGCATAGGCAATAACCCTATCATTATACATAAGGACACAACCAAGTCCTTTCTTTGATGAATCACTATAAATAACGAACCCATCATTCCTCGATGGTAGAGTCAATATAGGAGCATTGACTAGTCATCTCTTTAGTTCTTCAAAACATTCTTCAAACTCTTTTGTCCAAAAAAATTTAACCCCTTTACCTGTGAGCTTTGTTAATGGGTTAGCCAACCGGGAAACATTCTGGACGAAACATCAATAATAACCTACTAAACCAATAAAAGTGTGCACCTCAGTTATACTCGTCGGTGCAGGCCATTCATGGATTCGCTTGGTCTTAGAAGGATCAATAGAGATTCCATCTTTAGAGACAATATGTCCAAGAAAAGAAATCTTCTGAAGCCAGAATTCACACTTTCTAAACATACCATATAATTCATGTCTTCTCAGAGTCTTCAGGATAATGCGCAAGTGATTTTCAGGATCTTCATAGCTTTTGGAGTATACCAAGATATCAACAATAAATACCACCAAAAATATATCTAGATATTCCTTGAATACTCTATTCATTAGATCCATGAATACAGAGGGTGCATTAGTCAATCCAAAAGGCTTTACTGTAAACTCGTGATGTCCGTACCTGGTTCAAAATGCTGTCTTTGGAATGTCTTCCTTCTTCACACATAACTGATGGTATCCAGATTGAAGGTCAATCTTTGAAAAGTATTAAGCTCCATGCATTTGGTCAAATAAATCATCAATGCGAGGTAGGGGATACTTGTTATTTATTGTTATAGCATTGATTTCCATGTAGTCGATACATAACTTCATAGATCCATCTTTCTTCTTAACAAAAAGGATAGGGGCTCCCCATGGAGAAACACTGGGGGGAATAAATACCTTATTACTCAATTCCTCTAGTTGTTTCTTTAGTTCAACTAATTCTACAGTGGCCATTCTATTAGGGGTCTTCGATATAGGCCTTGATCTAGGAATTAAATCAATGGAAAACTCAACTTCTCATTCTGGAGGATGTCTAGGTAAATATTCCGAAAACACATCTACATATTCATTCACAATAGGTAAATCCTCTATTTGAACATTCCTTTCCTCACCCACAGTCATTTTATTCTCTTCCTCCCCAATAATTGAATTTAGTTGAGCTACTGGGGGTGGATCCAGATAATAATTAGGTGGTGGTGATTCTGCTCTAAAGATAAGGTGTTCCTTATCATCATCATCATCAAAAATAGTAACCTCCTTCTTCTTACAATAAATTTTTTCATCGTGCTCCGAAAGCCAATTCATACCGAGGATTATATCAAACTCAACCATAGGTATGACGATGAGATCAGCGGATATAGGACATTTTTGTTCTCTAATGGGGACTGATTCACAACACTTTATAGTAATGATACGTTCCTTAGGAGTTTTAACTAACAACTCCCTTGTTAAATCAAATTGGAAATATATAATTTTCTTAGCAAACTGGGAATATATGAAACAATGCGATGATCCAGAATCATATAATGCATTTGATAATCTTGAGGAAACCATTAAATTACCTGCCACCACATCTTTCGGAGCTTCTACCTCAGTAGTAGTGATAGCATAATCTTGGCCTTGATCCCTTGGCCTTTTATGAGGCAAGTTCCCCTGACACTTAGAGCATTCATTGGCATAATGTCCCATCTCTCTATAGTTGCAGCATTTAACATCAATAGCTTCGTTCTTCCCCTTGCAATCACAAGCTTGGTGGCCTTTTTGACCACACTTGTAACAGACTCCCATTCCTTTCAAGCAAGTACCAGGCTGTTTCTTCCCACATTTACAGCATGATGGATATTCAACTTTTCCCTTATTCCCCTTATTTCCATTCCCAGATTGATCGACAGATCTCTTCTTCTCTTGCTTTTCTTTAATGTCGTAAGACATAGATAATTCTTTTTCTGTCTTGATAGCACATGAGACAATATATTCGTACGACGAGAAGGATTGTGACACTAATGCTCGATGAAGAAATGGTTTTAACCCATCAAAGAAATGATCAATCTTACTTATTGTGTTACGTATATAATCTCCAGCATACCTTGCTAAATTTGTAAAGTTCGCCTCACACATTGCGACATTCTCATCATCCTTTTGTCTCAGACACATAAATTGCCTTTCCATATCTGCTCGATGGTCACGGGGAAAGTATTTTTCTAAAAATAGATCTTTGAACTCCCTCCATTCCATATTTGTTACTTCATCATCTTCCTTCATGTTTTGAATCAATGACCACCATTGCTTAGCTACCAATGGATTTGTACTCCCATTTAATGTTGGTGGTTGTTTCCTCATGAAGCGATATAACATTGATCCTCCACGTTGTGGATCAAGGTGCTCTATATGGGTAAGGTTATTATTTATAACCTGAGTGAGTTGTCCCATTATGGTGATAAGCTGATCAGCACCAGTTTTATCACCAGCTACACTATAATTATCTTGAGCAGGCGGTCAATCCCAACATGGAGTGCGTTCATTGATACAGTTTCCATTTCTTCCACTAGGTTCCATTTCTAAACAATGACATAAACTAGTTCAGTTTGTGAATCAAAATACATAATTCCATACTTATAAAACACTTAACATAAATTGAACTATTTATGGATATAATCCATAATCATAAAAATGTTTTCTTTAAGGATGTATATACTCATAAACACTTCATAATGGTTTGTAATGAAAATGAGAGTTATCCTAAGAATATCCCTTGGGAGTGTCATAACTAAGAGTGCAGCAAGGCCCATTGTCGTGCACCAGTTCCCGTTCAATTCTAGCTCAAAGCGGTGTTTTTAGGTTTTACCCCTAGGTAAATCTGTGCCAGAGCCACATCTACCTGCCCGTATCCAGCCATGGATGTATTTCTTAGAATACTCACAAAATCTCTACAATACCAAAATTCTAGGAAGTTCTTCTATACCAACCCTCAAAGTACATCTTAGGTCTATGTGCTCTAATCAGAGTTTATCTAAATCTAGCTTACAAGGTTTGTACTAAACTTCCTATGATACCAACTGTAATGCCCCGACCCCAGTTACACAGAGTCAGTGCATTATTACATAACATTGGCATGATCACAAGAAATATCAAATCTCGAAAGATCGATTAGTTTAGTATCCTTGGAAACAATAGATATATTCATAATGTTTTACATTACATCATAAAATGAAAACTACAAAAATATAGTCTCCATAGTCCACACTCATGTCCCCACATACTATCCCTGCAGGTCATTCATAAATTACTTCTTCACATCCTGAGAAAAATAAAACATTGAAAGGGGTGAGATCAGATGCTCAGTAAGGATAACAATATAGTAGAAACTTTCATAAATAAACACAAACATTTAAGGCAATGTATAACTAAAACAAATGCCTTTTAAACATTAACTGCATCATAATATGGAAAAGATTAAATGAAATAATTCCATTTACTTATTCCCATGGATATTCTACTAGTCGAATAATCAAATGAAATATCAATAACCACTTTCATAATGATGGAATGCATAATTCCAGATTATCATAACCACATAGCCAAGGCCTCATGCCAAGACTAAAAATAAGATTTTGTCAAGGCCTTGTTTTAATACACTAGTTTTTCTCATGAGAACTACTGATGCATCGAGGAGTTATAGCGGGCTCCACCCGTCACTTATTAAGTCCAATGCATTCCTCATATGAACATGTTTAAAAATAACATAAACATTCGTATTAAAACTAGCATACGAAATGTCAATACTTTCACCATAAACCATGAATGGTATAAAAATAACACATCCACAGTCAAATATATCACAAAGCCTTTAATAATATATGGAAGTTTTTTATCATATTAAATAAACTTCAAATAAGCTTAAAATCCATCAAAGGATGTTGACATAGATGAAATCAAAACTATTTGAGAGACATGTATTTTTTTAATCATTTAAAATTCACATAATTATAAAATAAAAATTTTACTTTGAAAATATTCTTATAATATTTTAAGGGAATCTTTGATGATTTTATAATGAAGGAAAATAGCTGCACCCGCCATATATGTTAAAAAAACATTCTTACCTTAATACTGTCGAAAAGGTTAAAAAGGACCTCGTTTAGAAAATGACAGAAAGATTCCTTTATAAAAATATTATAAAAAGTCAACAAGGTTATAAATGAATTTATCCCATAGTCTTTAAAATAGTATGAGTGATTTAAAATACATTTTTATGAAACATGGATGTGGATGATAAAGAGGTCCCAGTAGATAATTACGTATAAACAACCTCAGATAATGAAGAGATTGTGAAATAAACCCTTACCTTGTACTTTTACTTAGTCTATGGTATGTTAACCTCCTGTATAATAGTTAAAAATTGTTATTAAATTATACAAGAACCATATAAATATTTATTATATCATATATGATCTTATATTAATGCTTTGTTAATAATATTTTAGTATTATCGTCGTTTCGGGTGTTAACTTAATCATTTTATTTTATATATTTTCTTACATAAGACATGTTTTTTAGGAATAGGTTGTATATTATTCACATACATAATGATATAAAGTCCTTAAAAATTATTTTTAATAATCAAATGATAATTATACTTGAATGGATATGATGGGGAATGAATCTCATCGCGTTAATGGAGACGGTAGTTCGTACGTACGCACGAGCAACAATATCATTCTTTTGATATTAATATAATATATAGTTGGGTGGTATATAATATAAAAAATAATCCTTATCATGTTATATTTATTATTTACATGCATTATACATCATTATTAAACCCATCTAAATAATAATATATTGAATAACAATTACACCACGACGTGCAGACGGTAGGCCGTACGTACGCACGTATAGTGACATTTCAATCAAGGGATGGAAAGAATAATGAATTTGGTTGTTCCATATTTATAATAACATCACATAATATAGAATATGAAGTAGTTATTGTTTTATAATGGAACTAAAAAGTAAATAATAAGTTGAAAAAGAAATGAACATGAAAAAGGCTGGTGAAAACATTACATCTTCTTCGGGTTCTTCCTTTTTGATTTGATCAAAAGGGTTCCTTAGGTTGGCTTTATAATCAAACTAAGGAATCTAGGTTTAAGTGAGGGAATTAGGGAGGATATATGGTCAGATTTTGGCCAAACCAAAACACTTTGAAGGTGTGAAATTGAGAGAAGGGGGAGTTCTCTTTTATAAGAGGGGTGAGGGGAACCTTTGGAAAAGCTAGAAATATTATTTTATAATAAATTCATATTCGGTTTTTAATGACTCATAAGTAGATTATTCAAAGCCTAAGGTGTGTATGGGTCCAAATAATTTCAACCAATAAAATTTAGATAGGTTTGGGGTATAATATTAACCTTATCTTTTAGATTTAACTCTTAGTTAATTAGTTTGACATTTACCATGTCACTTTGTATTTTTATATTATATAGTTCAAAAACATACTATATACATCTAAGATACCCCCAAATGGTCCATTAATTATACACATATAATTATATAAGTCTCTTGGCCGAAAAGTAAATTTTTAGTCATTGAATATCAATTAATAATATAACATTTGTTTTAAAAACTCTTTTATGTCAATTTTGACACTATTTGGTATTTGATTTTTGTGACAATCATAACAACATTATTACTTCTAACAAACATAATTGAATCATTAATAACATGTCATATTAACCTATAAAATTAGTGTAATTCATAAAAAGTCTCAAATTACATTTATTTGGATATTTATAATATCAATTATTTTAATATTTCATTAATTAAGTAATTTCTGCATCACTATTGTTTCATATATAAATTAAATTATTTAAGGTCTAAAAATTATAAATAAAATACAATTATGTATGAGATCTTTTTATCGTTCTAATTAATATTCTCAATCGAATTTAGCTTATGTATACCCCTATATTAAAAATGTTTTAGTAATTAAACTTTGATTTAAACTCTTTTTACTCTTCTTTGAATTAAATAATAATAAATGTCCTAATCTAATCCAGGTGGACCTAAATTATAATATTTTATTCCTAAGGTTGTTTTTGGTCGAGATACAACTGTCCAATAGAATTAGGACATGTGTTAGGGTAATATTAATATCATTTTTACCCTTATTTATCCTATTTACTTTTAACCGTGTTAAATAAAAGTAAAAAGTTACTATTCACCAAAAATTATTTTTATCTTATTGAACCACATTTTACTCCTTGATATTAACCGTTTCTCTCGGATTTTATAAATTCCACTCACAGAAGCGGTAAAATTATGTTTTATGTGAATTTGCAAATTCTCCTAGGAGGTGAGTAAAAGACGGTGAAAAGGTCAATAAAATTTTTATATATCTAAAATTATTCTAAACTAACTCCAATGTGTTAAATTGAACTTATATAGGTATAATGTATCTATTTTGACTTTACTTAAATTAAAATAAAATAAAAAATTATTTAAATAAAAAGTTGGTTTTAACTAATAACTCAGTGTTTTTCACTATTCATCAAAAATTGAATGTTTTCAGAAAAATACCAAAAAATTACCCTAGGCTAATTTCGATATACTGAATCCAAAAATGAAGTCCCTTTTGAAAGATAAAATTTATAAAATTTCAAAAAGTGGGTATTACTATTCATAACGGCTAGTTTGATTGGTTGTGGTGTGTGTTAGAACTCGAGGTTGCGTACAACACACACTACTGTATTATTCAAAGAGAAGCGTACCGTGGAAGCTTGGGGTGTTACAGAATACATTTCATATTGACGTTTTGTCTACTCATGTACATCATAAACAATAATAACATAGTTTTAATATTATTTCATGTCATTCTGAGCTCATTTTCTTTGGACATGACCCTTAAATGTATGTTTTAGTGCCTTAAAACACAAAAACAATGTGGTTTGGGTCATCCCAGTCAAGTGGTATCACATATTGATGTTCCATATACTCGACCATTTTAAATTATTTTTTATGTTTACTTATTTTTGATTTCACGATACTTTGTGGCGTTTTGTGTAAAGACCCGTAAATTTCAAGGAAATTTTTTTCTTAATTTTCTTTGGAATTTTACAAGAACGCAGTTTCTGACGGCACCTGATTCCGAGGCCCGGTGTGCCCGGAATCATTTTCTGAATTTTGGATCGGGTACGTTCAGTGAACGGACGAGCGGGTTTTTCTAACTTTTGAACCGACGCTCGGAATCGAATTCTGAGGGCACCGATGGAATCACAACGCCGGTAATTGCTTAGAAACGCATCTTCTGGAGTTGCGTTTGCTCGGGTGTGGTTTTTAATTTTTGGGCTTAAAGTTAAGAAATAAAATACCTTGTACGACAAACTTTATTTTTATTTCACTTAAGCCGCTTGGAAGCCACTTAAAAAAGCTTAAGCTGAGTTGATGCGGATAGGGTGTTATCCAGAAATATCCTACCCTCTTGGTAGGATATTTGTGAGGTGGGGCCCACACGAGCCCCACCGTTTCTTTCCGCTTATAACGCACCCGCGAAAACCCGTCATTATGAAAGTCAACTGAGGCGTTTTCTTAATTTCTTAACGCACCAATTAATTTGGCGGTTATATTCGTTGAATTAATTGGGCGGTTTTATTCGTTGAATAAATTGGGCGGTTTTATTCATTGAATTAATTCGATGAATTAATTTAATCATTTCTTAACCTGTTTTCAATCCGTTGGCGTAATAATAAAATAAGACCAATGCACAACTTCTGAAAAAATGTTCGTTGAGAGGATTTGACAGAAACCAAGAGTTCTTCATCCTCCTTCGCGAAGAACGCGAAGAACTCGAAGAATGCCGGCCTCCGACGAAGAACGCCGAACCCACGGAAATCGACAACGCGAAGCCGTGTGCCGCGACGCCGACATTTACTCTCCCGCGACGTTCTTCTGCGATGTTCCTTCCTCCGCGACAAAAACCTTCGATCATCCGTTGAGGTGAGAGTTTGAGATTCATTAAATTCCTTTGTGGATTTTAACTCAAGATGGATTTAATTATTAAAATTAAATATGTTGTTTCTTGGACCTTGGAGTTCGTCGACGCAAAGCCGGATACCGCGACGACGTGATGATCCCCACCTTCCGAGATGATCAATTCCGCGAAGAACGTGCGTGCAAAGACTTGACGAGGTAGGGATTGTTGTGAAAGAATTTATATTCCCGTGAACGTTTATTTTAAATTAAAGAATCGGTTTCATAAGAAAAATTTTAATTTATTAAAATTGTTGTTTGATGTGTTGTTTAATCCTCCCAATTGTTATCGCCTAACACGGAGGGTGCGGGCCAAATGAACACGGCCCGACAACCCTCCGCAATTCTTCATTGTTGTGTGGATTTGGCGGGCGACGACAAAACATGATGAAAGGGCGATTTGATGATCCCACAGTGATGAACGGAACCCGGGAGGAACAGCGGCGCAGACGGGAAGGAAAATGGACCACCGAAGCAACTCTGGTGGCCCGCGGAAGCCACCGGCGGCGGCGCCCCGGCGCGCCGCCGGACAAGGCCGCACGGGTCTGGCGCACACACGGGACGCGCTCTTTGTCGCGTCCGTTGACCAGGGTGGCCCCCCGCGGGGGCCGCAGTGCTGTCACGCGGGGGCAGCGAGCCCCCCGTGCTGCTCGGCCGCTCTGCCGAGCCGAGCCGGACCGGCCGGCCGAGCTGGGCCGCGCCCTGGCTGAACCGGGTCGAGTCGACCCGGTTCTGGTCGACCCGGTTTGGCCGACCCAGGGGGGTCGGGCCGGGTCGGCCCGGGCCCAGACCCCCCTTTCTCCGGATGTTCTCGGTCTTTCGCTCGTAACATAAGATACGGGTCTCCGAACGACGCATCGTCAGCGGAAACACGATCCTTGGATCGAGACGGTCGTTTCGGTGTATCGCACTCAAGGTTTCAGAATACTTTGAGTTCGGCCGAGTTGGTTCGTACACGAAACCAACCGGGCCTCGGAGCGGAAACACTCATATCATGAACTTCGGACGTCCGATCGATGTGTCGTCGACTTTGTTGTTTTTCTCTAAGTGAGATGGATCTTTTGGCACACCCCGCCCGAGGTTTGGACGCAGGTGGAGTACGGTCGGGTTGGTTTTGCCATAAAAAACCAACCGGGCCCATGGGACGAAAAAGCCAATAACTCTCAGACCGGGCGTCTGATTGACGCGCCGCCTGCGACGTTGAGTTCCTGTTGACGATACAGAATTTTTGGATACATCAACTTCGGACTTTGTGTCAGTTGATGTATCATCCTCTCGACTCATGGAGCGAACCCTCCCGAACGAGCTTGTTGTGTGTGGGAACCCTAGTGCTAGCTGCGACTTCGACGACGACGACTGTACAGAGATCTTCGGTAGATTCGACTGCGACGATGATGAGAACAGTACGAGAATCCTCCGTGTTTTCGGCAATGACCACTACGGTACATCTTGGGATACATCAACTCCGGACTGCATGTTAGTTGATGCATCGACCACTTAACTCATGGAGTGGACCCACCCGGAACGAGCATGCTGTGTGCGGAAACCCTAGAGCCGGTTGAGACTTTCTGACTGCTGATCGAACGACTCGGTGTGTTACGGATAGCCCAGTGGGGAGCGCTTGGTTGCAGCGGTAGACCCACGGCGGAGGAGCGCTTGGTTGTAGCGGCAGACCCGAGGTACTCAACAGAAGTAGTACCTCTGGAGGCTATGAGGGGGGAGTGCTTGGTTGTAGCGGCAGACCCAGGACAGAGGTGCGCTTGGTTGTAGCGGCAGAGGGGAGCGCATGGTTGTAGAGGCAGACCCACGATAGAGGTGCGCTTGACTGTAGCGGCACAGGGGAGCGCTTGGTTGTAGCGGCAGACCCACGACGGATGAGCGCTTGGTTGTAGCGTCACGGGAGAGCGCTTGGTTGTAGCGGCATGGGAGAGCTCTTGGTTGTAGCAGCAGGCTTGCAGTACTCGATAGGTGGAGTACTACAACAGTCCAATGATGGAGGGAAGCGCATGGTTGTAGCGACATAACCACTGTGATTGATGGAGAAGAAGTTTCCCAATAGCTATGGTTTCAACTTAATGATCGATCCTATGTGGGTCATTGCGGGGGTTAGTACCTACCGATCATTTGTGGGTCTGACGGCTTAGATGAATCAGTGGCTACATCTAATCATCTCTATCATCTTACGAAGAAGAATATCCCATGTGAGCTGAAACTCGGTTTTACTTTCCTTTATGGATTGTGTTGAGCTATCCTGTGTGTATTTATGTTTTAATTTCCTTTGTGGATTGTGTTGAGCTATCCTGTGTGAGCTGAAACTCAGTTTTACATTCCTTTGTGGATTGTGTTGAGCTATCCTGTGTGGATTTACGTTTTACTTTCCTTTGTGGATTGTGTTGAGCTATCCTGTGTGGATTTACATTTTACTTTCCTTTGTGGATTGTGTTGATCTATCCTATGTGGATTTCACGTTTTGATTTCCTGTGTGGACTGGGTTGTACTTGAGCTCGGATGTTGGAGCCGAGCGAGAATTGATGACTTAGGTATATGTATGGGCATATACCTAAGCCGTGTCGGATGTCACTTCGTGATTGTATCTTTCCCTTGTGGTTTATCCTTTGTGGATTCTGGGAGACCTTCGGGGGTCTCGGGGTCCCTACTGAGTAGCTTATACTCACCCCTGCACGGGCTATGGCCGCACCACGTTGTGTTTGTTGCAGACGACGGACAGCGCTGATCGTGGTGGAGGCTTGCGGAGCAGGACAGTACCTGGAGGTAGACCACTGGGTGAGGTGTACTCAGAGCGGTAGGCTGGACCCGAGGAGCAGTGGAGGCTTTCTGTACCCACCCTTCAGGTGGGACATTCAGAGGACGGCTCGACCTTGCGGCTTTACTTTTTCAGTTTTTGTTTTTCCCCTTTCAGTTGTACTTTACAGTTGGGCTTTTATTTCCGACCCCTTTAATTTTCCGCACTTACTGTTGTACCAGCTTTTACTTAGTGTTTACTTTTTCCGATTGCTTACTCTGTTGTGCTTGTTTACTTTACAAAGGCAATGCATTCCCTTTTTATCGGGATTTACGCCTTGGTGCTAGTCGCCAGCCCCTGGCCTATGGAAGGCGGGTTTGGGGTAGTCACGACACGGGCCCCGAGGACGGGTCGTGACAAATTGGTATCAGAGCTGGTCGGTTCTACCACAGACTCTGATCATTCTTCAATGTGAAGCAATAATGTTTATCATATTGGGTGTGGTTATCAGTCCAGGGAGTCGAGTGTTGGTGCAGTGGCCAACGTATCCGTACACCAGGACCCTGACTTCTGATTTCCGACTTAATGCATGAAAACATTGATTGCATGTGTGTTTCATGTTTTCCTTGTGATTATTTCATATCAGATCACCAGGTATACTGTTCTGACCGTGGAGAACCTGTTTCCTTTTTAGGATGGCCCCATGACGGCAGCCAGCTAGGGTTCTGAGAGTGGTATGTGATGACAGCCCGCTGAGCAACGAGGCCTCGGTACAGGGCCCTTTGACCGCAGAGGCACCGTCGGTACCTCTACCTGCTGAGCCACCGATGCTTCTAGCCCTAGCCGCTGACGATGCACGTCGCCTTAGTGCTCTGCACGAGTTTCAGCGCCAGTGACCTCCTAGGATCCGTGGGGAGACGGACCCCCAGGCAGCCGAGGACTGGCTGGAGGCAGTGGTGCGAGTTTTGTGACTAGTGAGGACACCATCAGACCTTATGGTGGTCCTTGCAGCGAGCCTCCTACATGCGGCAGCAGGCAGATGGTGGAGCTTGATGCTCCAGGTGCACGACGAGGAATCACACCTTTGGACGGACTTTGAGAGACTTTTTCACTCAATGTTCGTCCCAGCCACCCTCCGAGCGGTGCGCATTCAAAAGCTACTACAGCTGCGGCAGGGCGTCATTACAGTAGCCCAGTACGTTGCGAGGTTTACCAATCTACCATGCTATTCCACAAACATGGTACGGGACCCATTCTTCAGGGCCCGAACCTTTGAGCAGGGGCTCAGGAGAGAGATCAAAGCTTTAGTTGTTTCTCACAGCATTCCGACACAGACAGGAGTGTTGGAGCGAGCCCTCGTAGTGGAGAGTTTCCTTGCTGAGCAGTTTCCAGCAGCAGGACCCACCACTAGCCGGCATGCAACAGAGTCTTCTGTAGCGGGCAGTAGACAGATGACGCAGAGGTCCAAGAGGACTAAACCTACCAGTGGTCGACCGCGTGACACATGGTCAATTGTGCGAGGCACCCGGGGTGGATAATGACTTACTATGAGCAGACAGTGTTACTCGGACGACGGGGTTGCTCACATGGCTCGTGATTGTCCGACCCACCATACGAATGACCAGTAGATGAACTAACGTCCTCCTAGGCAAAGGCAGAGGTTCGATCGAGGCAGATCGCATGGAGCAGGAGACCGTGGCAGAGGAGCTGGCCGAGCAGCAGGTAGTGGACGACACTTCGAGGTGTTGCCACCACCACCACCAGGAGGTCCACCCCGACCGCAGGGAGTTGGTGGACATGGGAGAGCTCAGCTTCAGGCAGCTGAGACCTTTGATCATGGAGCTCTGGGAGCAGATGGAAGGGAGCGTAACTAGTGGATACGTCTTTTGTACTTCTAGTTCCTTGTTATTGTGTAGCGTCGTTGTATTATGAGCTACAATAATAAAATTTGCATGCCTTTGTGATGTTTTCATTCCTATCCTCTTTTGTATTGTTACTAAGAGGTTCCAGTTTAGACTGTTGACTTGACCCTCACTTGTGAGACATCTACTAGAGGAGACCCAGTTACCACACACTGATGCCGACAGTGTGACTCAACCCTTGGAGGCGAGAGTAACAGTTGGATCTCTTGGTAGTAGCGTTGAGGCCTTACGACGTCATCCTTGGTATGGATTAGTATCATCCATGTCAGGATTGAATGTATTAGGTGAAGAACATGGTTCATCCAGGGGATGAGACCAGATTTATCTTATCGGCAAGGAAGAAATCTCATCAGGTCTTGTAGGACCAGAAAGGTCCAAGTCATCCCTGAGCGGATAAGTACAGCTCAGAACCAGAAAAGTTCTTGTGCTGACTAGAGGCGGAGGCCACTAGAGTTTGAGGATGGCGAAAATGTCTTCTTGCGTGTCTCACCTCGACGTGGATTATGGAGATTTGGCCGATGCGGAAAGTTATCTCCATGCTTCATCGGACCTTTCCAGGTCCTCAGCAGGATTGGTGAGGTGGCATATCGCCTGGCTCTACCACCTCAGTTGCACCGGGTGCACGACGTCTTCCACGAATCTCAACTGAGGAGATACGTGCACGACCCTTCACACTTCATTGACCATGGGGAGATGGACATTGATGATGGGGCGACCTTTGCGGAGGTCCCGGTGGAGATCGAGGATCAACAGGAGCGAGTCCTACGTGGATGATAGATTCCTCTTGTGCACATCAGATAGCAGCATTGGAACCTCCAGGAGAGCACTTTGGAGCGGGAGGCTCAGATGTGTGCTCAGTACCGCCTTTGTATCCCTATGTTTGTGGTGAAGCTTTACGGGGACGTAAAGCCCTATGGTGGGAGTAATGTAAAGACCCGTAAATTTCAATGAAATTTTTTTCTTAATTTTATTTGGAATTTTAGAAGAACGTAGTTTCTGACGGCACCTGATTCCGAGGCCCGGTGTGCCCGGAATCATTTTCCGAAGTTTGGCTCGGGTACGTTCAGTGAACGGATGAGCGGGGTTTTCTAACTTTTGAACCGTTGCTCAGAATCGAATTCTGAGGGCACCGATGGAATCGCAGCGCCGGTAATTTCTTAGAAACGCCTCTTCTGGAGTTGCGTTTGCTCTGGTGTGGTTTTTAATTTTTGGTCATAAAGTTAAGAAATAAAATAAATTGTACGATGAACTTTATTTTTATTTCACTTAAGCCGCTTGGAAGCCACTTGAAGCCACTTAAAGAAGCTTAAGCTGAGTTGATGTGGATAGGGTGCTTTCCAGAAATATCCTACCCTCTTGGTAGGATATTTGTGAGGTGGGGCCCGCACGAGCCCCACCGTTTCTTTCCGCTTGTAACGCACCCGCGAAAACCCGTCATTTTGAAAGTCAACTGGCGCGTTTTCTTAATTTCTTAATGCACCAATTAATTGGGCGGTTTTATTCATTGAATTAATTGGGCGGTTTTATTCGTTGAATTAATTGGGCAGTTTTATTCGTTAAATTAATTCGATGAATTAATTTAATCGTTTCTTAACCAGTTTTCAATCCGTTGGTGTAATAATAAAATAAGACCAACGCAAGACTTCTGGAAAAATGATCGTTGAGAGGATTTGACAGAAACCAAGAGTTCTTCATCCTCCTTCGCGATGAACCCGAAGAACGCCGGCCTCCAACGAAGAACGCCGAACCCGCGGAAATCGACAACGCGACGCCGTGTGCCGCGACGCCGACGTTTCCTCTCCCGCGACGTTCTTCTGTGACGTTCCTTCCTTCGCGACAAAATCCTTCGATCATCCGTTGAGGTGAGAGTTTGCGATTCATTAAATTACATTGTGGATTTTAACTCAATATGGATTTAATTATTAAAATTAAATCTGTTGTTTCTTGGACCTCGGAGTTCGTCGACGCAACACTGGATACCACGACGACATGACGATCCCCACCTTCCGCGATGATCAATTCCGCGAAGAACGTGTGTGCGACGACTTGACGAGGTAGGGGTTGTTGTGAAAGAATTTATATTCCTGTGAACGTTTATTATAAATTAAAGAATCGGTTTCATAAGAACAATTTTAATTAATTAAAATTGTTGTTTGATGTGTTGTTTAATCCTCCCAATTGTTATTGCCTAACGCGGAGGGTGCGGGCCAAACGAACACGGCCCAACAACCCTCCGCAATTCTTCATTGTTGTGTGGATTTGGCGGGCGACGACAAAACGTGATGCAAGGGCGATTTGATGATCCCGCAGTGATAAACGGAACCCGGGAGGAACAGCGGCGCAGACGAGAAAGAAAACGGACCACCAGAGAAACTCTGGTGGCCGCAGAAGGCACCGGCGGCGCGGGTCACTGGCACGGCGGCCGGCGGCGGCGTTAGCGGACCCGCAGCCGCATGGGTCCGACACACAAGCGGGACGCGGCCTTTGCCGTGTCCGTTGACCAGGGCGGCCCCCCGCGGGGGCCGCGGTGCTGTCACGCGGGGGAAGCGAGCCCCCCGCGCTGCTCGGCCGACCCGAGCCGGACCGGCCACCGGGCCGCGCCCTGGCCTGACCAGACCGGGTCCATCCGGGTCGGACCGGGTCGGGCCGACCCGGTTCGGCCGACCCAGGGGGGTCAGGCCGGGTCGGCCCGGGTCCAGACCCCCCTGTCTCCGGATGTTCTCGGTCTTTCGCTCGTAACTTGAGACAAGAGCCTCCGAACGACGCGCCGTCAGCGGCAACACAATCGTCGGATTGAGACGGTCGTTTCGGTATATCTCACTCAAGGTTTCAGAATACTTTGAGTTCGGCCGGGTTGGTTTGTACACGAAACCAACCGGGCCCTCGGAGTGGAAATGCTCATATCTTGAGCTTCGGAGGTCCGATCGACATGTCGTCGACTTTGTTGTTTTCCTAAAAGTGAGACGGATCTTTTGTCATACCCTGCCCGAGGTTTGGACGTAGGTGGACTACGGTTGGGTTGGTTTTGCCTTAAAAAACCAACTAGGCCCCTTGGATGAAAATGCCAATAACTCTCAGACCGGGCGTCCGATTGACGCGCCGTCTACGACGTTGAGTTCCTGTTGACGATACGGAAATTTTGGATACATCAACTTCGGACTTTGTGTCAGTTGATGTATCAGAATCTCGGCTCATGGAGCGGACCCTCCTGAACGAGTTTGCTGTGTGCAGGAACCCTAGTGCTGGCTGCGACTTCGACGACGACGACTATAGAGAGATATTCGGTAGATTCGACTACGACGATGATGAGAACAGTACGGGAATCCTCTGTGTTTTCGGCAGTGACCACTACGGTACATCTTGGGATACATCAACTCCGGACTGCATGTCATTTGATGCATCGACCACTTAACTCGTGGAGTGGACCCTCCTGGAATGAGAATGCTGTGTGCAGAAACCCTATAGCTGGTTGATACTTGATGACTACTGATCGAACGAATCAGTGTGTTACAGATAGCCCAGTGGGGAGTGCTTGGTTGCAGCGGCAGACCCACGGCGGAGGAGCGCTTGGTTGTAGCGGTAGACCCGCAGTACTCAACAGAAGGAGTACCTCTGGAGGCTATGAGGGGGGAGCACTTGGTTGTAGCGGTAGACCCACGACAATGGTGCGCTTGGTTGTAGCGGCATAGGGGAATTCTTGGTTGTAGCGTCAGACCCACGACAGAGGTGCACTTGGCTGTAGCGGCACAGGGGAGTGCTTGGTTGTAGCGGCAGACCTACGACATAGGAGTGCTTGGTTAAAGCGGCATGGGAGAGCGCTTGGTTGTAGCGGCAAAGGAGAGCGCTTGGTTGTAGCAGCAGGCCTGCAATACTCGATAGGTGGAGTACTACAGCAGTCCAAGGTTGGAGGGAAGCGCTTGGTTGTAGCGGCATAACCACTGTGCTTGATGGAGAAGAAGTTTCCCAATATCTATGGTTTCAACATCATGATCGATCCTATGTGGGTCATTGCGGGGGTTAGTACCTACCGATCCTTTGTGGGTCCAACGGCTTAGATGAATCAGGGGCTACATCTGATCATCTCTATCGTCTTACGAAGAAGTATATCCTGTGTGAGCTGAACCTCAGTTTTACTTTCCTTTGTGGATTGTGTTGAGCAATCCTGTGTGGATTAACGTTTTACTTTCCTTTGTGGATTGTGTTGAGCTATCCTGTGTGAGCTGAAACTCGGTTTTACTTTCCTTTGTGGATTGTGTTGAGCTATCCTGTGTGGATTTACATTTTACTTTTCTTTGTGGATTGTGTTGAGCTATCCTGTGTGGATTTATGTTTTACTTTCCTTTTTGAATTATGTTGAGCTATCCTGTGTGGATTTACGTTTTACTTTCCTTTGTGGATTGTGTTGAGCTATCCTGTGTGGATTTCACGTTTTGCTTTCCTGTGTGGACTGGGTTGTACTTGAGCTCGGATGTTGGAGCCAAGCGAGAATTGATGACTTAGGTATATGTATGGGCATATACCTAAGCCGTGTCGGATGTTACTTCGTGATTGTATCTTTCCCTTGTGGTTTATCCTTTGTAGATTTTGGGAGACCTTCGGGGGTCTCGGGGTCCCTACTGAGTAGCTTATACTCACCCCTGCATGGGCTATGCCCGCACTACGTTGTGTTGGTTGCAGACGACGGACAACGCTGATCGTGGTGGAGGCTTGCGGAGCAGGACGGTACCTGGAGGTGGACCACTGGGCGAGGTGTACTCGGAGTGGTAGGCTGGACCCGAGGAGCAGTGGAGGCTTTCTGTACCCACCCTTCATGTGGGACTTCCAGAGGACGGCTCAACGTTGCTGCTTTACTTTTTCAGTTGTTGTTTTCCCCTTTCAGTTGTACTTTACAGTTGGGCTTGTATTTCCGACCCCTTTACTTTTCCGCACTTGCTGTTGTACCAGCTTTTACTTAGTGTTTACTTTTTCCGCTTGCTTACTCTGTAGTGCTTGTTTACTTTACAAAGGAAATGCCTTCCCTTTTTACCGGGATTTAATCCTTGGTGCTAGTCGCTAACCCCTCACCTATGGAAGGCGGGCTTGGGGTAGTCACGACATGGGCCCCGAGGATGGGTCGTGACATTTTGATTGGTTTTGACCCATAAATGCACATTTTTAAAGGGCGTCAAACCATTAAAAACCTCATATTATATCGTTCTAGGAAGAACACATGTCTGACTAATGTTTTTTCTACTCGTTCATATGAAAAATTATAATAACATGGTTTTCCTATTATTTCACATCATTATGTGCTCTTTTGTTAGGAATCTGACTATTAAATGCATGTTTTGGTGTTTTAAAACAACAAAAGTTCATTTCGGGTCATCCCGACCAACAAACACCTCAAATTTATGTTCCATATACATGAACTTTCACCCATTTCATTTTTTAGATATTTTCCTATGATTTCATTTCATTCAAAGGTCGTTCAGTTGGGTTTGACCCCCCAATTCATGTTTTTAGAGAGTTCCAAACCTTCAAAAATTACATATTAGTTCGTTCTAAGAATTTTAATTGTCCAATTGATGTTTTATCTACTCATACACATAAAAATTTATAATAAAATAGTTTTCCTGGGATTTAACATCATTTCAAACTTGTTTTTTATGGGTATAATACTCAAACACATGTTTTGGTGTTTAAAAACATTAAAATGAATTTTGGGTCATCTTGGCCAAACACCTCATATTTACTTTATGTATACTCGACCATTTCAAATTTCACTGTATAGTTGTTCTCCTTAGATTTCATGGAATTTTGACGCATTTCTATTTGTTTTGACCCCCGCACACATGATTGTAAAAGGTTTCAAACCATTAAAACATGTTTATATGGTTTCTTTAGGTGGACCGCACATCCAATTAATGTGACTTCTATTCTTAAAAATCATAAATAATAATATATTGTGTTTCCTATGATTTCACATCCTTACGAGATCATCTGTTATGGATCTGACCCTTAACTTCATGTTTTGGTGTCGTAAAAAAGTGTGTTTTGGGTCATCTCATCAAAATGAAAAATTTGATTGATGTTCCATCTACTTGACCATTTTAAATTTCACTATATGTTTTTTTAATCTAATTTTATAGCATTCAATGGTTTTTAAGTTGGGTTTGACCACAAGACACATGTTTTTAGAGTGCATCAAACCTTTTAAAACTGCATATTCTGTTGTTTCAAGAAGATAAAATTTCAAATTGATGTTTTGTATACTGATAAACATAAAAAATATTATTAACACATTTTTTCTAAGATTTCACATCATTCTGATATTTTTTCTATCGATCTGACCCTTAAATGCCCATTTTGGTGTTTAAAAAATGTGTTTTGGGTAATCCCAGCCAAATGAAACCTAAAATTTACATTCTACTACTAAAACACTTCAAATTTGACATAATAGTTTTTTGTTTCTGATTTCTTGACATTTAGAGATTTTTGGGTTTGTTTTGAACCCCATACACACTATTACAAAAGGCATAAAAATTTTAAAAATGACATATTTGGTCATTTTTGTAGACAACATGTCTATTTGATGTTCCTTCTACTTGTACACATAATAAATAATAATAACTCAGGTTTCTTATGGTTTCATGATATTTAGAGATCATTTTTTATGGACAGGACCTTTAAATGAATGCTTTTGTGTTGTAAAACAACAAAAGTGAATTTCCCACCATCTTGGCTAAACAACAACACAAATTGATTTTATCTCTACTCAACCATTTCACATTTCACAATACGGTTATTTTTGTCAAATTTCATGGAATTCAAAGGACAATCAGTTAGTTTTGAACCAAAGACACATGTTTTAAATGTCATCAAACCATTAAAAACTGAATATTCAATCATTTCAGGTAAATCACAAGTCCAATTGATGATTTCTATACTCATACACATCAAAAATAACAATAACAAAATTTTAATATGATTTAACATCATTAAAATAATTTTTTCGATGGATCTGGCCTTTAAACGCACATTTTGTTGATGTAAAACAAAAAAGTGTGTTTCAGGTCATCTTGAAAAAAAAATGCCTCTAATTGATGTTCCATATACTCTAAAAATTCACATTTAACTGTGTAGTTGTTTTCATTATATTTTACATCATTTGGATGTCATTTGATTGTATTCGACCCCTGAACGCATGTTTTTAAAGGGTGTCAGAACATTAAAAACCCCATTTTGGTCGGTTCTGGAGTACCAGATGTTTGATTGTTGTGTCCTCTTCTCATACATGTCAAAAATATTTATAACTCAGTTTTCCTATGGTTTCACATCATTACATTCATTTTTTGTTGTGAATCTGAATCATAAACTCATGTTTTTGTTTTTTAAAATAATAAAAGTTCATTTCATGTTATCCCTCTCAACAAACAAATTATATTGATTTTCCATCTACTTGAATATTTAACATTTCATTGTATGTTTGTCATCATCTGATTTTATGACATTCAGAGGTCGTGCATATGGTTTTGACCCTCTAATGCACATTTTTAAAGGGTGTCAATGCTTTAAAATCTATTTATTTTGTCATTTAGGTCATACAACAAATCTCATTGATCTTTTTTTGACTCTTATACGTCAAAAATAATAATAACACAATTTTCCTATGATTTATACTCATTCAGAGGTAATTTTGTACAAATATGACCCTTAAAAGATCATTTTAGTGTTTTAAAATAATAAAAGAGTGTTTTGAGTCATCCACAAAAAATAAAAACTCAGATTGATACTTTGTATACTCAACTAGTTAAAATTTCATTATATGGTTGTTTTCCTATGACTTCACAAAAGTTGGAGGTTCAATTGGCTTTGACCTCATAATGCATGATTTTAATGGGTTTTAATCCATTACAGACTACATAATCAGTCATTCTTGGAAGACTAGATGTGTGATTGATGTGTTGTTTTCACATACATGTCAAAAATACTAAAATTTTGCGTTTTCTATGATTTAATGTCATTATAAATTCTTTTTCTCATATTTTTACCACTACACGCATGTTTTAGTGAATTTATAACACTAAAAGTGTGTTTTTGGTCATCCTGGGAAAACAAAACATTTGATGGATGTGTCTATTACTACAACATTTAAAAAATGAATCAAAATTTGTTCTTGATTGATTTCACTACTATTTAAGATCATCTATTGAGCTTTTACTACGACACTATAATGCAAGACACATTTTTATCACCATTATAACAATTTAGAAATATAAAACACATTTTCATTATTCATCTAAAATGAAATGTTAAATATTAAAATGGTAAAATAAAATACCTTATGCATCAAGTGCATCCTCATACATATCACCCGCGAACTCACAATGATGTCATCGAAGTCACTTCTACGAAATGAAATATGTTAAACCTAACTTAAAAAATAGATCTCAATATCTATATCTGATGTGAAAAAGAACTTGGGATCGACCCAAAAAATAAATTTCATACAGTTTAAGAACTATGATAGTGGAATTAATGTTCCTTAAAATTGAAAAAAATTTGAAAATATTTTCAAAAAAGAAAATATAGAAAAATAATCAATAAATTCGCATAGTAACTTAATAACAGATGGTTGAAATGTCTATAATTTATTTTAGTAATGGTATCCTCTTATAACAGCTTACATTTGATTCAAATCTCTATTACATGAAATCATAATATAGTCATTGTTAATTTTAAATTTTTGAATAAATTACAAGATTAGGTTTACCATATTTAAGAGATAATAATTGAAAAAAGATGGGTCTTTCAACTCAACATCAAAAAAAAATTATGCAAGGAGATTTTTACCTAAATACTTTAAGAACAATTCATTTAATAGAGAATCAAAATATGTCTTTAATAATACTAATCTATATCCTTCATCATTTTTAGTAACCCAAACATCAATATTTTCAATTAGATCATAAGGATAAATCTTTAGACCATTTATCATGGAATTTAATGAATATTAAAAAAAGGTTCAATGATTTTTAATTGAATAATAAATAATTAATATCTACTCAAAAACATATAATAAATACATTAATGATTTAATTTATTCATGGAACTCTACCTTTATAAAACACCCTACTAAAATATCTCCATTCTTTGACTTGTGACTAAAACTATTTTATATGATGTAAGAATATGTTTTTGAATTATAGAAAAGTAAAATGTTATGTAAATAACATAAATAAGAAATTATTATTTAAATAAAATAAATTACCAAGCTCGTGATTATCTGTAAACATATTGGCATAGTAATCAGTGAAACATTTCTTTCTGAATGATATAAATAGTTAAAATTCATATTCAATAAAAAATGCATAATTAGATTAAAACAGCTCTTCTAAAAAATTGAAATAATAATTAATGCAATTCTAGTTGAAAAAAATTAGACCAGGTACCTAAATATAAATTGAAGTTCATAATTCCTATAATTAATTTAAGTAATAAATGCAGAATCAGTTATGTCTTGTTGGGAATCCAACATTGTCCCTAGAAAGTCTAGCCATTGACAGTGAAAATTAGCAAGCTAAGAAAGAATGTGTTATTTCTGAATCAATTAAAATATTGTAAGTAGAACAACATGTTAATAATAAAATTTATCTAGAGAAATCACATCTACATCACATGAAATATCAAATCTGATCATCCAATAATTAAATCCCTTGATCAAATTAAAATCATCAATGGACATTTGAAAACACGACATCAATGTTGTAGTGAATTTCTAAAATTCATGAAGCATCTTAACATGCACAAGTGAGTATCACTAAAAAGAAACATTAATCATATGATCTATATAATTCAATCTTCTATCTTCATTTGAATGATCTTTTAACAACAAAATAAGTGAAGATAGGGCCCATCGAGCATCTAATGAAACTTGGACGAGTTTGACCCAACCCATCACTTTCACAAAAAAACTAGTACAAACCCACCAGAAATCCATCACACACTAAAAGATACAGTGATGGGACCAATTCAGTGAATGAATTTCACATTTTTGAGGAAAAAATATGGGAATAAGAGACACCCTCATTATCCAGGAAAACAAAAGGCTCACAAAAGTTCAAATCAGAAAAACCCACATTGAACATTGATCACCCACTGCATTATTTGATAAAGCATCAACAAAATGATTTTATTCCTTATAGATATAGATGGAATGTATTTTAATATCATTAAAAGATTTCAAATTGTCCATACTTTACAAAAGTATCATCTAAGGTACCATTTTAGACTTCTTCATGATAATATCAACCACAAACATGGAATCATTTTCAATCCATATATAGTTCTAACCAAACTACTCAAAATATATCATTGAATATATTACTTCCCATTAACTGTACCTCAAGTAAAGTGAATATACCATGAAATTAGTAAAATCATCCCTTTAATAATTCCCAATGGGATTTAAAAATATCCCAAAATCTTAAATTTATAGGAGAACCTCTCACTACGCCATCCAAATTCAATTTGATTAATAATTGGTTTGGTGGAATCAACAATAAAAATTTCATGATGATTTCGTTACTTATTCATTCTGTAACACCATGAGCCCCCAGAATAAAAAAATACAGATATATAGTTATGCATGGTGCATTTTTTAATCCTATTTGTAGTTTGGATGTCCACATGTAGGTTGATAATGCCGGATCTAAATGGGGTATTTTTTAAAAAAAATCACTCCATTTATGGTGCTCCAAAAAATGATAAAATCTCATACATATTAACCATAAGTAGGGTGGGAAGTTGATCACTCATACTGTGCATTAGTGAAGATTTAAAAAAGGACTCAAGTTATTTCATAAAGTCAAAAACACATTAAATATATCCAGGATATATCCCCAAATCCTTTGAATAATGTTAATATATAGAAATATACCTTTCATTGCTTCAAAATGACACCTACAATATAAAAAAATGAAATAAACAAAAAGTGGGGATCGATGATGTAGGATTGAGGATTGGAAGGTCTAGGGGTGATGATAAAGTGGGTGTGGGGGGCTCGGCTGGGAACTGGGTGAAGGTGGGGGAGGGGATGGGTGGGGGGTCGACAGTGGGGGATATGGGTTTGGAAGCATAAGGGTAGATAATGGGGGTGGGGGTTTGATAGGTAAGGGAGGTGTAGGATGGGGGTTTGATGACATAGGAGGTCCAATTGGTGCCAAAGGGTTCTTGGTGTTATGTGGAAGGGTGGAGGCACTCGACGATAGTGGGGAAGTGTGTGTGGGGGTGGGGGAACTCAATGATAGTGGGGGAGGGTGTGCGAAATTGATGGTGGGGAGGTGGCGGTACTTGATAGTGGGAAATGGTGGTGCGGGTGTGGGGGGAATGTTAGAGATTCCTGATTGATAAACATGAAAACAAAAGTAAAAATATTGGAATGATGAGAGAAAAATACTAGAACATGGGAGATGTTTTTTCCACCACCATGTTGGATTATTTTATGGAAAGGTTTCTATTGATTTATATACACACATAAACACAGGACGTATTTACAATGAAATAAAATCCACCGAACAACTTTAATGAGGTCAAACGGAATTGAACCATAAAGAAGTGACAAGAATAACGGGGAGGAAAATAATGGTAAATTAAATTTCCATTATTGAAATTATTCAACAATAACCCCCATAATTTCGTTTTCATTCATTAGATCTCAACGATCCCAATATTCATGTGTAGCTCTTGAAACTTGGTGTGACCATGTGACTTTGTGAGAATTTCCTCAAGCTACTCCTTGGTTCGAGTGTGCTCGAGAAGGATTTTTCCTCCATCAATGCACTTCAAAATGAAATGGAATCGGGTGTCTATGTTCTTTCTATAGTAATGGATTATTATGTTCTTGCTTATGGAAATAGTTGACTTGTTTTCCACATGGAGCATCGATGCACTGAGGTCTGAGTAGAGAAATTATCCAAATAGTTTAGCCACCCTAATGCTCTAGCATGCCATGGTAATTCTGGAAATGATATCCACTTCACATTATGACTGAACCACCGCATGTTAATTCTTTGATTTCCAAGTGCTGTGATTTTCTCTAAGGGATCTGAAAACCCCAGTGGTTATATTGTAGTAGTCAACATCACATTCCATGTTAGTATCGTTAAATCCATCTAGGATAGAATAACTATTTACCTTCCATGTGTAAAGAAAAGTGTAGCTGCATTCCCTAATGATGTATCATAATAGGTTCTTTACTATAGATAATTGAACTTCAAGTTGTTCCTCCATGAACAGAAATAGATAACCTACAATGTGGGTAATTTCTTGATGTGTATGCAATAGATACCTGAGGGAACCGATGATGCTATCTTACTGAGTGACATCAACCAATTGGATGGTTCTATACTTGATCATCTTCATACAGAACTCCATCAACACTTGATAGGGGTTTCACTTTCCAATTACTCTCTTCCCAAACAACTTAGTCGCATAACCAGATTGAAACAAGGAAATTCTACTTGAGCCTTGGTTCAATTAAATCATTAGGTAGTAGGAGAGAAATACAAAGTCAATCATATAAAATTGATACTTCATATCATCTTTAAACATGATAATATTGGTGATGTCAGTGTCGGTGATGATCAAGTCGCCTACATACACCCTGATGATTAGATAAGATATTCTGTTTCCACGAGAGTACATAGTGTGCTCATAGATTCTCCTCTGGAACCCAAGCATCAAAAGGTTAGCGTCGAGCTCGGTGTTCCATGCTCTTGGAGGTTAGTGGAGGACATATAGTTCTTTCTAAAGCCACATCACCTTATTCTCATTGTTTTCAATGACAAATTTGGGTGGTTTCTCAACATATACCACCTCTTAGAGGTTTCCTTTCAATAATGCCGATTTGAAATACATGTGATAGACCTCCCAACTTACTTTATCTACCACCGTGATGGGGAGTCACAATGATACCATAAGTGAAATAGGTTGAATGAAATCTCAAAGTCAATCCCCTACTACTGGACTAATCCCATTATAACGATCCTCTCCTTGTTCATTGCTACCACACCATGCTCATCATGCTTCACCTTAATGACCCACTTGAGCCCAATTGGATGATAGCCAATAGGGGGATCTAGATCTCTCATATTTCATTGTACTCAATAAAATTATTCTCTTAAATAATTGCCTTTCACAAACATTGGTGTTGTTATACTATTCTTAATGTGGATGGATCTTCCGCCATAGTGAAATGTAGCTCACCAGGATCAAACTCACTTAGTGAAAATCCAATAAGCATTGTTGCCCTGATGATGTTGTCGATGGTGCAGAACTGAAGAGATGTTTCATCATGATCGATGACTAGTTATTTCACCATTTTGGATGGTAGAGAGATGAAATCTAATGTAGCTGATGTCATGGGCATCACCTTGACCACGTATAGTGTTGTATCATCTTCCGAACATGCGATAGTGGGTGTGGGTGATGATCTATAGTCTTCCATAGTGTTGTTGGCCTCCATCATGCTAGGTATACATGTTTTTGTATGTGTTATGATGAATGGATCCTCAATACTCAACACACATTTTTCATCATAAGCACACCAATCCCACTTCTCTACCTCATTAAAGATGACATCACATGTTATGTACACATGCTTGATGATGGGATCGTACACATGGTATGGATTCGATCTGAACTCATACCTGATGAATATCATTGGTGTAATCTGACCATCCATCTTATTTGGGTGATCCTTCATGATATTTACATGTGAAATGCATCCAAAAGCATGGATAAAGTTCACTATCAGTAATTTTCCATGACAGGAATCGTATGGAGTCATCTTTTCAAGGCTTCGTGTCAGTGATTCATTGAGGATGAAGACAAAATTGGAGATGGCCTCACCCCAAAACATCCTGGGAAGAATATTTTGCTTTATAATTCTTCAATACATGGAAACTATTATTTGGTTTCATCATTCAATGACCCCATTCCACCATAGTGAATAGGGGGTCGTGAGTTGCTGTTGTATGCCATGATCGACACATTATTCACTAAATTCTAATAAAGCAAACTCACCATCATGGTTAATGCAGAGGAACATCATCTATCACCCTATCTCCACCTCCACAGTGGCCTGAAAACATTTTAATTTCATCATATCCTAGTCCTTTCTTATGTGTTTATTGAGCCACATGTAGTGACTCATGTTATCCATGAGTATTATAAATTATTAATTCTCATGTAGCATCATCAACTTGATCGGATGATAGAATTCATTATGGACATGTACGAGGACTTTATTTTCACATTTCTTTTCTTATTTAGGGAAAGACACTCATTGATGTTTCTTAATAAGGAAACTATCATAATATTTATCCACTTGATAAATCTATGGAACCCCTCACACCATATCGCATTGAGAGAGATTACGTAGAGCCTAGAAATTATGTTGGCCGTATCTCACATGACAACACTATGTGTTCTCCAATACCCTCATATACTAGAATATTGGTTGTGAAATGTTGAGTTTTATCTTGTACTTTCATCCAGGGAATCACTTTACCTTGGCCAGTAGGTGCCTTTTCTAGTCACGGATCCTTAGGATCCCCTCTTCGATCAGTATCTGGAAGCGATATTCATCAATATTTATAATTATAATGATGTTTTTATTGAGTCTTGGTATGATGTACTCCCCCATGAACATGTTGTGATCACTGGTTTTTTAGGTGAGCATGATGGTCTTGTGCCCCTCGATGTTGATGATATATACATATCCAAACTTCACGATGCCATAGATCCCAGAGTCAAACTCATAGAAGATAGTGTGGGACCCAATCATGTGTTTTGTGGTACTGGTTTTGAGTTACCATAATCCATGATCATGTGCCTCCTATTAATCCATTTGTGCAAAGACATTCCCCTCTACCGTCGGTAGAGGGATACATTGTGGTTGTAGCATATTGGTGGTGGAAGATTATGGTGGTGTGGAATCAGGTACCATAGTGCACGACCTTTCTATAAGGTGTGAGGGATCATCATCTTTACCTTGGGTTAGAAGGGCCACAACCCTTTTCGAACTAATATGAGAATCATTGGCCTAATGGAAAATTTTTCCACACATATGGCATTTTTTCCCTAATACTTCACGACCACCGTTGTATCCTGAGAAATCCTTTCCATTTGTACTATTTACACCATCAGTATTTTGTCATAATCCTTAGTGACAACAATTTCCGAACATGTAGTTATTAATGTATTCATCCTTCATCTTCATCTCCTTCATCTGTGCGACCCCCTAATGCGTATTTTTAAAGGCTTTAGTATCTTTTAAACCCACTTCTTGAGTCATTTAGAGAATACCATAGGTCAGATGGAAATTTTTTATATACCAACATATAAGAAATAATTGAAATATAGTTTTTCTATGAATTGAAATCAATATTATATCTTCTTCTATGGTTCGGACCGTTACATTCATGTTTTATTGTTGTAAAACACTAAAAAAAGTTTTTGAGCATCCCGAGAAAACCGTAATGTGAATTGACATGGAATCAGTTCCTACATTTCACAAACCAATTTGTGGTTTTTTTCTATTATTTAATTTACATATGACATTTTTTCTGGGTTTTAAAGCCCTAATGCATGTTTTTTATAGACTTTGTTATCTGTTAAAACCACATTGAGTCATTTCGAGCACACCACACAACAGATGGATGTTTTTTTCATACACATACAAAATAATTAAAATAATGTTTTAACATGATTTTACATTAATATAATCTCGTATTCTATGGTTTTTACTGTTACACTCACGTTTTTGTGTTTTAAAACACTAAAAACATGATTAGAAACATCTCGGTTAAACCGTAACCCATATTGAAGTTGTGTCAGTTCCTACATTTTGCAAATCAATATACAGTCATTTTAATGTGATTTTTAGACCATATGATGTATATTTATTTCTTTTGACCCCATGTCACACATTTTAAATGACATTTATATCTTTTAAAACAACTTATTGAGTCATTTTGAGCACACCTCTTGGTGGATGGGCATGTTGTCTACTCTTACACATAAAAATAATAAAATCATAGTTTTACACTTATTTCATGTCAATATTTGGTTTCTTTAAATGACTAAAAGTGTGTGTGTTTAACATAAAAGTGTAATTTTATTTTGAAATTCCTATCACAAATCTAAAACTAAGAAAAAGAGCTCAAATTGTTTTCAAAATTTAGTAAAATGATGTACAATTCAATTTGGGATTGTAGGAATTGACCACATGTTAATCTGACACCTGATGTGTAAGAACCTAGTTTTTTCACTCAGTATGGATTCTTTAAATTTAATTATAATTTATTATTTGGGACCGAATATAGATTCTTAGTGAGATAGAGAACGTCCTAAGGGTGTTTTGGTCTTGTTCGGAGCCCAAAACCCATATTTTGAGGAAAATTGGGTTTGTCTCATGGTTAGAGTAAATAATACTAGTATGTCACGTAGTTAGATCTAATAATAATAATGGTTTCATTTTCACTAAGTATGGATTCATTAAATTTCATTATAATTCATTATTTGGGACCGAATATAGATTCTTAGTGAGTTAGAGAAGGTCCTAAGGGTGTTTCGGGCTTGTTCGGAGCCCAAAACCCATATGTTGAGGAAAATTGGTTTTTTCGCATGGTTAGAGTAAATAGTACTAGTAGGTCACACAGTTATATCTAATAATAAGATTGGCTTCATTTTTAGGTAGAACCATTTCACATGGTTGGCGCACAGTTTACCTAATCGTGTCACCTAATCGCACAGTACACACCTTCAATAATTTCCAGTGTATGGTTGGCACACAATTTGTCAAACAGTGTGAAAAAACCGTGCAAATGCTAAATTATGGGTAATTTTAATTTTAAGGATCTAATGTATCCTCCTCCTTCCTTCTATACAATTTTACAATGATATGAACTCTATTTTCTCCCGTTTTGGTATGTTTTGAAGGCCTAATCTAGGGAAAAAGTGATATTCTTCATCTGGGATCTGATTCATCTTTCGTTCATCACATTAGATGAACAATGGTAAGTAACCAAGTCTGTTTAAGCCATTATTTTTCTCTCTTTCTCTCAACCTAGTTATTTAGGTGTGAAATGTTTTACCTTCTTATCATATATACTCTGTTCTAAGCCAAATTAGAGAGTAATACTAGAGTAGGAGAGGCATACAAGCCTAGGGTGTGTGTTCTATAACTCATCCCTCATGTTCGTTGATTTTCGAATTGTTGTGTGGGGCTCGCTGATTTCCTCGGGTGTCGTTTATTGAATTTACATTCCATGAATATCGTCATTAGAATTGAATGTTTATTATATTTATAAATATGTGGTTATTTATTGGTAGTTATGTCCAAAACTCCTTACACCCCATGTTGGATATTATGCCATTATTGGGTGAACCATATTAATTGAACGTGAATTATATGGTATTAATTAAAGGGTTTCATGCTACTTGGCATTGACAAACAAAGGAAAGGTAAGGCTTAAACCGTGTAATTTTTTTAATGAAATATTTATATTATTGATATATTATATTTGATGCATGATAAGTATGGTGAATCTTTATAAACATAGACCTTGACATTTTTATAGGAAGGCTTTGCTCATGTTAGCTCTTATATTCTAGGGGGAATGCCTTGGGTACTTGAGAACATCATTCTAATTCAAGGATGTTGGATTCCTTGGGTGAGACCTGGCCAATAACCCAATCATTATATACCTATTGATACCATATATGACACCAAAGGATACCATAATTATTATTATAGGATTCCTTGGATACACTCCTTCTATCCATCAATTACATGTAGGTGCCATGGTTACAACCCATCTGGCCCATTCATTTATTAGCCCTGTTTTCTATTGGAAGAACTCCTTGGAATCAGTAGGAATCTTAATGTGGTAATGAATTGGATGATGCTTCTTGGATTAAACTATTACACCTTAGATAGACTCAGTTAATAATGAGTTATCAGTCCATGAAGTCTAGGTTTCCTTGGTGATTACCATGGAACCACATCATATTATTTATCAATTATGGTTGTTCTATTACATCTTGTAACCTTCACTATTATACTATCATGTGGTGATTTATGTGGTGGATATTCTTCACATGAATTGATTATATAAACTAGTAATCATGTAATTTATGAACTGGTTACATGCTCAGACAACAACCGAGGGATAAAGCAGGTACTTGGGTATTTAGTTACATTGTACTTCTTTAATTAATATATATATATATGCATATTTTCACACTGTTACATTTACATTAAATGATCCATATGATATAGACACCATTTTTGGTTGCCCACATATATTTATCTCACACCCTCTTCAGGTGTCATTTATTACCCATAGCAGATTACATAGATGCAAGTGTTGATAAAGGGAAGTATATGACTTCAAACACTTGATTGTGTGTTGTGTTAGTATGGAGTTTGTAATAGATGATCGCTCTAGAGCTCAGGATTCTTAGGATAGTTTATGTATTTCCTATTTTAGGAATATTATTTTTAATGTATTTCTTTTTATTTTTTATTCTTTTTTTCTATATTTCTAGTGACCTGAGAAATATCATCATCATTTGTTGTACACTATTCTAGTTATTTCAGATATTTTTATCCATGTGTTGTTATGTTATGCCATCAATTTATTTATACTACTTTTTCTACTTACTTTTGTACATTAATATCAATTATTATACACTCTTTTAATAAATGTATAGTCTCCCCACAGACTCACCCTAGTCCATCGCTGCTAGTTGGCAGCCTCTGGCATTTACGGAGATGCGCTTGACGCCATGTGGCCAACCGGGCATGGGACACCTATTAGGTGGGATCCAGGTCTAGTACGTCACAACGTTGTATCAATGGGGTGGGGGATTACATTATTTCATTACTATTTGGATACAATATATTGGACATTTGGAATGCTTGGAACTTGGTCATAAGCCACACTTGGGCGTCGTGAAACCATGTTCGCGGTAAAATATGAGTTGCCTGAAATATAATTGTGGTACTATTTTTGAATATTACACTTGTTGTTATTTTACCATTGGGTGATGCACATGATGTGTTGAGATTAACATTATTACTCTATTTCAGAATTTCTTTCATCCTTATACCAATGATATGAGGGCAATTATCATTGTTACATTCATCATTATAGGCACCTAGAATTCACATGTCATGCATATTCCCCGAACATATAGGTGAATTTCACAATTTTTCATTTATTGATTTTACTGTGATTATGTAGTGATGATGTGATATTTATCTTATTCTTGTATTGCTCTTGGTTGAGATTGACTGATTTCCTGTCTGAATTCATGAGGTGTATGTTCCCTCTTGTGATGGGATGGGTAATTTACTAAGTCCAGCCATTATGATATAAATAAATGGGCATCGTTTTCAGCAATAAGGTGTATGGGAACAGATTTAGTGGGTAGGGATATCTATTATAAAGTGAAACATGACATCTAAAATTAATTGGTTACACATCCTTATCCCAACTTGTCGTGTTTATGAATGTTAAAGGAGTGATCTTGGTAATTAAAGGTAAATGAAATGAAACTTATACTTGAGAACATACTAGTAAAAAGACATCTAAGTGGGTAGTTAGCATAGTATATACCATGGGTAGTGATATTTTTCTTTGTTAGTTCTCTATGTGTTGATATATAATTGTTTAATGCTTGTTCTGAGGTGTTTTCAAAGCATTGGTAGACCAATTCCACCATGATTTCCTCCTATCGTACGTCTAGAATGTGGTGATGAACACACTCTAGATGTGGTGGGCCCAAAGCTACCAGTCTTACAAACAAGAGTTTCACTTGAGTCACCAAATACTATAATTGATCTGGGCCCTAATACCCATTTTTTTGATTGTATTCTATATTTGATGCAGTCCATGAAAGGTGCTCAACTATTTTCACATATAATGGATGATCTGACTTGTGATTTCAAACAGTAACATCCTCCCACTTTATTAGGGGACTGAGGTCCATAGGATACTAATTCATTTCTAGATTCAACTATTTATATCTTTTATTATGTGATGTTTCCTCTAGAGAGGAGGGTCAAACATTCCATATACATGTTTTGGGATACGACCAATTATTGGGGGGATGTGATTACTCAGGCTGGCAATCCTCAGGGCATGTTATGAGTTGATTTCCAGTTTTCCTTCAATGATAAGTTCATTCCTCAAATGATGATAGCTAACAAAGATAGAGTGTTCATGCATCTCAAGAAGGATTACATATTATTTATGGAATATTCAGCCCATTCCACTGAGTTATTACATTTTTCCCTACATCAAGATGGGTATGAGATTTTGTGTGCTAGACATTTTGAGGGTGGCATTATGTATTCCATTTATACACATGTGAATGAATTTCACCAAACTACTTTTTATAAAATATTCAACTAGGCTCTTATCACTGAGCATAACCTAAGAGATGAAAATAACACCATGATTAGAGGATCAATGCCGCATCATGCCAGAAGTTCTCCTGGTGGAAGGAAGTGTTATCTTGATATTTCTCATCAGGGAAGTGGCAGTCAAAGTACCCTTATAGGTAGATATATAGTTTTTCACAAGTGCAGATGTATGAGGAATCTGAAGCCTCAGCATGTTAGAGACCCAATGGAGTGCTGGGATTGCGTCCATATGGGGAATCTTCAGTGGTTCTGTAAGACCTTTACACTAGCTTTAAATGGAAAAGGATACACTCTAGCTCCACCTCCAGGAGAAGGTTCTTTTATGTCACGTTAGGCTGGGAGTTGGAATAACACCATAAGAGATGGTCAAGGAGGAGGATGTGGCTATGGTAGACAAACCCGTGATCACCAACAGCGCCAATAGAGTAGTTTTGATTTTGGTTGTCCAGCTCTTGCACAAGGTTGTGGATCTGTACAGATACATGCTTTTTAGTCGATACTAAAGGATAATGTTTCTTGACCATCTATAGTATGAGTTACATTTGTAGTAGCCTTTACCATAGTATTTACATTATTTGATATTGTTGCTTCAAAATATTTTTGCTCTCTATCTATCATGAAGAGTCTCAGACTTGAGATACAGTATTATTAAAGTTTACTAACACTAGACACACCGTTATGAGTGAGGTCAGAGGGCATATCCCAATGTAGGGATTTCTCCCTTGAGGTAGGAAGTTACCCTTTCTTATGGAACCTATTCATTCTCAAGATTATAGGATTCAATATCATTCCTTGTATGAATTGGTTGGTTTTGTATAATGATTTTGTAGACTTCTATCACCATAGGGTATCTTTTACATCACTATAGGGAAGCATTTTTCTACATTAGGTTTAGTAGGATGCACAATATTTTATATTAAGACTAGATAATCCTAGGGTAGGTGGAGTGACCACCCAAATTGAAAACATCTTCATAGAGGATCAGGGTTTATGTTAAGCTTATTTACCTTTAGTAGTTGATCATTTCTAGGATATCTTTCCAAACTATTTTTTCTGTAATACTTCCTAATAGAGAGGTAGATTTTGCAGTCAAGCATATTCTAGGATTATCACATGTTTACCTTCTTCCATATAGGATGTCACCTATATAGCTTCAGAAGTATAAGCGGCAGTTAGAAGATTTAGAGGTCAACGGTTTTATATGGCCCAATACACCCTTTTGGGGTTCACACATGATTTTCTCCATGATGGAGGATGGAAACTTATTTCTACGTGTGGATAAAAGAAGGTTGAACCAGCATATAGTAAAGAATTGGTATCCAATACCTCGAGTATAAGATCTTTTTGACCAGTTTCGAGAAGCTAATATCTTCTCTATGATTGACTTCAGATCAGGTTATCATCAGGTGTGATTCAAGCCATCAAACATACCGCATTCAACTTTCCATAGTAGGTATGATCTTTATGTGTACCTTGTCATGTCATTTTGTCTTAAAAATATGCCATCCATTTTCATGGATCTAATGAATATGGTTTTCAATCCCGATATCTATTCTATAGTCATGTTATTTTTGGATGACATCTTGGTGTATTCTCATACTCTTAGAGACTATTCCCATCATAATGAGATCATTTTGAGTACACTAAGAGAGAATCATATTTATCCCAAGCTTGTGAAGTCCCACTTATGAACTGACAAAGTTTACTTCCTAGGTGATATCCTTTTAGAATCAAAAGCATCTATTAACCTAGAAAAGGTTAGTGTTATAGTTCCCTAGGGGAATCCCAAGAATGTGTTTGATATATGGAATTTATGGGGGCTCGACTAATACTAAAAGATTTCATATAAGACTTCTTACACGTTTCATAACCTATTACTAGCATTCAAAATAAGCGTGTCATGTTGTTGTGGTTATAATCATGCGAGAAATCCTTTCAGGGGATAAAAAAGAGGCTTGTCACAGCACTAATACTGATTCTTCTAGATCCTGGAAGATTTACTCCATCTTATGGGATTCATTATACTTCGACCTAGGATAAATATTGTTGCAGGAGGAAAGAGTCATTGTGTATGGATCCTAGAAGTCAAGGCCTCATGAGAGAAACTACATGATGCCAAGCCTTGACATACAAGCAGTATTCCATGCATTATGTTGTCGGAGACACTATCTATTAGGTGACCACCTTGTGGTGCACACAGAACACAAGAGCCTGAAATATATATTTAATCAGCATGAATTGAACCTTAGACAATAGATATGGGTCAAATAACTATAATCCTTTGATTTTGATCTTGCATATAGACCCTGAAAGGGAAATGTAATTATAGTTGTGATAAGTTGGAAAACTCAATAACATTCCATATGGGAAGCCAATGATAAATGGAAGTTAATGGATCTCTTTTCTAATCGGAATATGGTGTTTTTTGATAGTCATGAGTAGTATTACCTCTCAGCTTTAACAATTATTTGTTCTCCCCTTGAGAAGGAGAAGGGTAGATAGTTTTATGATCCTGATGACTTTCTTATCTGTGAGAGTATATATGGAGACAACCCTCCTCCGAATTGGTCCATGGATACAGACAACATCCTATATATTCATGGATGTGGATGGGTTCTTACAGATATGATAGATAAGTTGATACACGAGTCCCATGTTTCTCAGACTTTCTCAGTGGGCAGTTCATCCCGCTATATCCAAGATGTATCGAGATATGTGACACCAGTATTGGTGGATTAGGATGAAACATCAAATAGTAGGATTTATTACTAGGTGTTTCTCCTGTTATTAGTTGAAGGCAGAGCCTAGAGACCTATAGGCTTGTTATAGCCACATGCATTCCCAAAATGGAAATGTTAAGATATTTCCATGGAATTTTTATTTATGTTACCTAGGTCGCCAAGAGGTAGATGTGATGTATGTGTTTTCTTTTATGGACTAAAAAAGTGGCCCACTTCAGTCCTATTTGGTTTAATTTCTCAGTTAATGAGTAGGGAAGAATGTATGTCCATGATATAATACAACTACACTGGGTTCCTCATACTATCATTTCAGATAGGAATGCTCATTCAATATAAATGTTATGAATAGGATTATAGAAGGCTAGGAGACAACAAGTGATTCTATGTATATATTTTGACCCTCATACCAATCTAAATTTGGAGTGGATAATATAGGTTCTAGATTATATGATCTGATCATGTGTCATTGACTTCAGTGGTTCATGGGATAAGTATATGTCTCTCATTGATTTTGCCTATAATAATAGCTTTCAATTGATAATTCAGATGGATCCTTTTGATGCCTTATTTGATTGGACGCACCATTCACCCTTATGGTGGCTAGAGGAAGTTGAGGTAGCCATACTAGGTCCTTGTCTTATTTAATAGAATTAGGAGCAGGTTCAACAGATCAAAAATCATATGACTACTACTCAGTCTAGTGATTAATCATATGTTGATTTCCATCAATGAACACTAGATTTCATGGATGGGGATCATTTTTTTCATTTAGGTATTTCCTAGGCTAGGGAATGGATAGTTACAAAAACAAGGGAAGTTATCTCTCCATTATGTAGGGAATTTTGAGATTCTAGAGAGAGTCAGGACGGTATCTTATCAGTTGCTACTACCTCATAGGAACCATTCCAGGAATGACATCTTTCATGTTTCACAACTTCACCAATATCTTACCTATCCATCTCTTCCTTTTGATCCCGAGGAAGTTGAGTTAGATGCAAATTCTACCATTGAAAATTATCTAGTATGAATCATTTACTAGACCATGAAGGTTCTTTAAGGATGGTATGTTCCTTTGGTATGAGTGGTATGTGGAATGGCCACTTGTATGAGGAGACTTGGGAGCAGGATACTGACATACATGCCTTCTGGCCAGAGTTTTTCTCAGATATTGTTTTTCCATTCATGGAAGGTGATCTCGGGGATGAGTAATTTTAAGGGGGAAGACATCAAGAACATGTTTTTCACTTAGCTATGGATCCATTAAATTTTGGTCTAATTCAGTATTTTGGACCTAATATTGATGCCTTGTGAGTTAGCGAAGGTCCCAAAGGTGTCTAAGGCTTGTTCGGAGACCAAAAACTGTATTTTGAGAAATATTGGCCATGTCACATGTTTAGAGTAAACCATGTTGGTAAGACACATAGTTAAATATAAACTTGCAGATAGATTCTTTTTCGAGGAGAGCCATATTAAACAATTTGAAAATATTTTACCTAACAATGTGGTACACCCCTTCCAATAGGTTCCCATGCATGGTTGGTTCACAATTTCTCATACTATGTGAAAAAACTATGAACAAACTAATTTTTGTGTAATTTTACCATTTTACACTTAATGATCTAATTTAACCTCCTCTTTCCTCCTACAAGATTTTCTAGTGGGATGAACTCTATTTTCTCCCATTTTGGAGATTTTTGAAGTCCTAAGCTATGAATCAAGAGATATAAATCGTCTAGGATATAATCGAGCACTCACTTGTATTGTTGGATGTGTAAGTTAGGTACTTTAGTCTATTTGAGATGTTCTTCTTCTCCCTTACACTCGACCTAGTTATCATGGTGTGAGTGCTTTTACCATTATCATAGATATACTTTATTCCATGCCAAATTAAGGGATATTACATGAGGTGGATATTAATAAAATACTAAGGTGGTTTTTCTATAACTCATCCCTCAAGTTTGTTGCCTTTGGAATTGTTGTGTGGGGCCCGCTGATTTAATCTGGAGTCCTTTATTGAATTTATATTACATGAATATAGTCATTAGAACCATATGGTATTTCTCTTTCAAAATATCTTATTAGTTTTTGGTATTTATGTCCACAACTCCCCACACCCCATATAGCGAGTTATTATATAAATGGGTTTATTGTTTTGATAATTTTGAGCCATCGTTCCAGTGTGTTCGATCTTGAACACACTAACGGTAAGCCTCATTATATTAATTGATTTTAAAATCATGATATTGTGAATATATTGTGCCTTTTCACTTCTACTTAACCCTCCAAAGGTAAGTTCCTAAAAGTAAGTAATCCATTCAAATGATATTATCGAATCAATACTTGAGTATATGACTTGGCCTTACTAAACAAAAATGAATGTTTGGATTCACATCTATTGAAAACCTTTCCAAGTACATGGAAGGAAATGAAATGAACCATATTAATTGAACTTGACTTACATGGTTTTAATTATGGATTTGAATGATACTTGGCATTTCCAAACTAATGAAAGGTAAGGATTAGAACAACAAAATCTGTTAGTGGAAAATTTATATTATGGCATAATTATATTAAATGAATTAAATGTAAGGTGACTATTTATGCACATGGGCCTTGAAATATTTATAGGAAGGATTGAATTGTGTAAGATCTTGTATTCCCAAGGGAATTCGTTGGGTCCTTGGGGATGTCATTCAAAATAAAGGATGTAAGTTTCCTTGGGTGAGCCATACCTGGGAACCTGATCCTTCTCTACTACTGGATGCCTGATATGACATTGTAGGGTCCATTTATTTTAATTATGGTATTCCTCAAATACAATCCTTGTATATAGCATTGAAAAGTAGGTTCCATGGTTATAACCTATTGGGCCCATTAATTTTTAACCATGTTTTACCTTGGAAGAACTCCATGGACACGATAGGTGTATTTTTGTGGAAATGACATGGACAATACTCTGTGGATTTCACTCATACCCCTTAGCTAGACCTTGATACTACTGAGTTAGTAGAACCTATGTTCTAGGTTTCCTTAGTGATTACCATGTAACTAATTCAGATTATTTATCAATTATGGTTTCCTTACTACATCTGGGAACCTTCACTAATATTATATCAGGAGGTGATGATAGTGCTGGCAATACCTCATGTGACTTGTTTATATAAAATTGTAATCAAGTAATTTATGAACTGTATACATGATCAGACATCAACATAGGGCTAAATGGGGTAATTGGGAATTTAGTTACATTGTACTACTTTACATAATATATATATATATATGAATTCCCACAAACTATTACATTTTCATTACATGGGCTGGATGTAATAGGCACTATTGGTGGTGGCCTACTAAGATTTATCTCACACCCTCTTTGGGAACAGTTTGGTACCCGAGGTAGATTACCTAGATGAAAGTGTTGACAAATGGAAGTATAATACTTCAAACACTTGATTGCTTACTGTGTTAGTGTGGAGATCATAGTGAATAACCAAACTGGAGCTTGGGATTCTTTGTATTTTTTTTGTATTTCATATTTTTTACAGTAGATTTTTCATGTATTGCCTACTATTTTTTATTCATTTTTATAGATTTTTAGTGACAATACATATATCATCATTAGTTTTTGTATGCTATTCTAGATATTTAATTTATTTTTTCCTTGTCTCTTTTTTTCTTCCATCTATTTATTTATACTTCTTCTATTACTTACCTCTGTTCATAATTATCTATTGCGCTACAATATGGTTATGGGGGAATATTCTTCCAATGCACACTCCCTAGGTACTCATTGCTAGTTATTAGCCACCAGTGATTGGGGAGATGAACCTGTGGCCATGTGGCCAATTGGGTTCGGGGCACCTATTAAGTTGTATTAATGTTAGGGAAGTCAGATGATGTGGTCATTATGTCTCCAAGTGTGTGTTTTCAATATAAAAGTTCCATTTTAGTTTAAAACATTTGTCACATTGTAAATACTAAGAAAATGAGCTCATATTGTTTTTATACATTATGAAAATGATTCATAATTATTTAGTGATGTGTAGGAATTGACCACATATCAATCAGAACCAAAACATGGGAGGTTTGAATCTGAGTGTGTGTTTCCAATATAAAAGTGTCATTTTACATTCAAATGCTGATCACATAGTCAAAATCAATCAAACAAGATTTTATTATTATAAAACTTTATAAATATTATCTATAATTCATTTTTGATGTGTAGTAATTGGAAACACTTCAATCTGACCCATGATGTGGTCGGTATGACTCAAAGTGCTTGTTTTTAATATAGAAGTGTCATTTTAATTTTATATGTATTCCCTGTATATGGTAAATTTTCTATGTATAACATTATAGGGAATATAGGATGTATTATATGTGATAAAGGTTCATAGTCACATATTTCAAAACATAGTTTGAAGATTATATTCCTTGGATGTCAATGGTTTTTACCTCAATTACATCGATATCGATCATGGAAGAAAACATTAGATGGGAAATCAAGAGAATGTTACTTATCTTTCCCATTAATTGGAAAATAAATACTTATAAAGCTAAAGTATGTCATCAATATATTTGGTAAAAAATTCCCTAAAAATATTTTGATGATGGGTTTGAAAGATAGATCATTTTTTTTCAAACCGCCTTATTGGAAGAGTTTACACTAATAGAAAACTCATGATAAAATGAGCTCGCCTTTACTATTCATAACTAAAAAGATTTGATAAAGATTCAATTTATCAATTTTATAAAACATTGATAAATGTATAATGTATCAGCGCATTTGTTAGTGCTGATAAATACATGCCTTTATGAGCATTTTCTAAGTGGTGGTAAAGGCACCCCTTTATTAGTGCTAAAAAAGGTATTTTTTATAAAAAATATAACTAATTAAATAATAATAAATAAATATATAAAAATAATTATTTTGATAAAAATATGATATATTTTCATAAACATTATTTATATATGACTAATTATACATTTAAAAATGATATATAATATATTTAATTAAAAAATCTTATAAAATAAAATATTATATATTATTAAAAAATTATTCCATTTAGAAATATATATTGATATATATATATATATAATTTTCATAAATATAATTTATATACTACTAATTAATGTATTATAAATCATATTGATATGTCATATATTTAGTGAACATCATTTTATAATCTAATTAAAAATTAATATTAATAAAAAATATTAACAAATTAATATTAAAATATATTTAATATAATCCAATATTAAAAATAAAATTACTACTTTATATTAAAAACACACACTTTGGATTTTAAAGTGTCTTTTTTTTTAAATTCCTATCTCACATCAAAAACTAAGAAAAAGAGCTCCAAACTGTTTTCAAAATTTACTAAAATGATGTATAATTCATTTTTTGCATTGTAGTAATTGATCAAATTTCAATCCGACACACGATGTGTAAGAACCTGGTTTTTCACTCAGTATGGATTCTTTAAATTAAATTATAATTCATTATTTTGGACCAAATATAGATTTCTAGTGAGTTATAGAAGCTCCCAAGGGTGTTTGGAGATTTTTCAGATCCCAAAACCCATATTATGTGGAAATTGGGTCTGTCGCGCAGTTAGAGTAAACCGTACTAGTAGGTCACATAGTTAGATGTTATCATGATAATGGTTGCATTTTCATATAGAACTGTCTCACATGGTTTTTGCAGAGTTTACCTAATTGTGTTGCCTAACCATGTAGTATGCCCTTTTCCTATAACTTCCCATGCATGGTTGGCACACAGTTTGTCAAACAGTGTGAACAAACCGTGCAAATGCTAAATTCTTGTAAATTTTACAATTTTACCCTTAATTATCTAATTTATCCTCCTCCTTAATTCTATATGATTTTCCTATGATATTAACTCCATTTTATCCCATTTTTAAACTTTTTAAAGGCCTAAGCAAGGGATAATGTGATCCCCTTCATCTGAGATCTGATTGAGCTTCCATTCATCCCGATGGATGTGCAACGGTAAGTATGGAAGTCTCTTTGGTCCATTCTTCTTCTATCTTTCTCTCAACCTATTTATTCAGGTGTGAATGTTTTACCTTTTTATCAGATCCACTCAATTCCATGCCAAATTAAAGGCTAATACTAGAGTAGTAAAGTCATACAAGCTTAGTGTTGGGGGTCTATAACTCATCCATCAAGTTTGTTGAGTTAAGAATTGTCGTGCGGGGCTCACCGATTTCATCGGGTGTCGTTTATTGAATTTATATTCCATGATTATAGTCATTAGAATTTTATGGTTATTATATTTCCAAATATGTTATTATTTCTTGGTAGTTATTTCCACAAAATCATACACCCCATGTAGGGTGTTTTTCCATAATAGGTTTTTTAGTGTTTTGAAAAGTTTGAGACATTATTGAGGTGTGTTCAATCATAACCACACTAATGGTCAGCCTCCTTATTTTAATCTCTTATAAAATAATAAAATTGTGATTGGCTTGTGCCTTTTAACTTCCACTTGACCTGCCTAAGGTATGTGTCTAAATGTATGTAATTCAATAAACATATATTATGGAAATCATACTTTGGTATATGACTTGGCATTACTAAATTTAAATGAATGTTTGGTTGAAAATCCATAGCACACATTTCCATGTCCATGGAAGGCATCAGAGGTAACCATATTAATAAAACTTGAATTATATGGTATTAATTAAAGTGTTTCATGGTACTTGGCATTGTCAAACTATTGAAAGGTAAGTCTTGAACTATGATATTTTTTTAATGGAATTTTTATATTACGGACTTATTATATTAGATACATTATATGTAAGGTTATTATTTATGAACATGGAACTTGAAATTTTTATAAGAAGGATTGCCTTGTGTTAGCTCTTGGATTCTAGGGGGAATGTCTTGGGTACATGAGGATGTCATTCCAATTCAAGGATGCTGGTTTCCTTGGGTGAGACCTAGCCAGGAACCCAATCATTGTCTACCTATGGATGCCTTGTATGACACCATTGGATACCAAAATTATTATTATTGGATGAATTCGATACACTACATGGATCTAGCATTGATAAGTAGGTGCCATGGTTACATCCCATCTTTCTTAGCCATTTATTATCCCTGTTTTACCTTGGACGAACTCCTTGGACTCGGTAGGCATGTTATTTTGGAAATTTCATGGATGATGCTTCTTAGATTACACTCTTACCCCTTATCCAGACTCAGTTAATACTGAGTTAGCATCCTCTAAGGTCTAGTTTTCCTTAGTGATTACCATATAAAAACTTTATATTATTTTTCAATTATGGTTGTCCTATTAGATTTTGGAAAAATCATTATTATGATATCACAAGGTGATATCCGTGCTGCCTATGCCTCTTGTGACTTGTTTATAAAAACTATTAATCAAGTAATTTATGAAATGGTTACATGCTCAGACACTAGCTGAGGGTTGAAATAAGAACATGGGTATTTAGTTACATTGGACTTCTTTACATAAAATATATATGCATTCCTACACACTATTACATTTCCATTACATGTTCCATATGTTATAGAGGCTATTGGTGGTGGCACACTTATATTTATCTCACACCCTCTATGGGTTCCATTTATCACCATGGTAGATTATATAGATGTAGGTGTTGATAAAGGGAATCATATGACTTCAAACACTTGATTTTGTGTTTTGTTAGTATGGAGGTGGTAGCGGATGATCAAGTTATATATTGGGTTTTATAGGATAGTTTGTGTATTTCCTATTTTCTCTATTTTTGTTTTAATGAGTTTCGTTCTATTTTTTATTCATGTTTTCTATCATTCTAGTGACATGAAATATATCATCATCAGTTATTGTATGCTATTCCAGTTATTTTAGTTATTGTTATCCTTTTCTCTTTCTTTTGTGCCATTAATTTATTTATATTGATTCCACTACTTACCTCTGTTCATAATTATCCTTTATGCTACACTCTGGTGATGTGGTAATAGTCTCCCTATAGACACACCCTAGTCCATCATTTCTAGTCGGGAGCCTCCAGCATTTAGGGAGATGCACTTGATGCCATGTGGCCAACTCGGATTTGGACACCTATTAAGTTGAATACAGGTCTAGTACATAATTAAGTGGTATTAGGGTGGGTCCTTTATTTCTTTACTATTTGGAGACAATATATTTAACATTATTAATGCTTGGAACTTGGTCGTAAGACACGCTTGGGTGTTGCAAACCCATGTTCGTGGTAAAATCCGAGTATCCTAAAATAAAATTTTAGAATTGTTTTTAAAATTATAATTGTCATTATTTCACTATTGGGTGATGCACATGATGTGTTGAGGATAACATTAGTAATTTTCTTGAGAATTTCTTTCATCCTTAGCCTGATGATATGAGGTCAAGGATCTTTGCTACATGAATCATTATTGGAACCTAGAATTCGCATGTCAGGCATATTTCAATGCAATATAGGTGAATTTCACTATTTTTCATCGCTTGATATTAATGTGATTATTGAGTGATGATGGAATAGTTATCTTATTACTGTATTAATCTTGGTTGAGATTGAGTGTTTTCATGTCTCAATTCATGAGGTGTATGGGGCCTTGTGGGTTCAGATGAGTAATTTACTGATTCCATCCATTATGATATAAATAAATGGGTTTCGTTTTCAGTAATAAGGTGTATGGGAACTCGTTCATTGGAGAAGAATATCTATTATAAAGTAAAATATGACATATAAATTTAAATGGTTGCACATCCCTATCCCACCTTGTCATGTTTATGAAAGCTAAGGTGGTGAACCTGGTAACTAAAGGTAAATTAAATAAAACTTATACTTGAGAACATACTAGTACCTAGACGTATAAGCACGTAGTTGGGGAACTATATTCCATGGGTAGTGATATTTTACATGGATATATTATGAAATGTTTCAATATAAATTATTAATGTTTTTTCTAAGGTGGGTTCTTGGAATTTGTGGACCAATGTCACCAAGATTTCCTCCTATCATACATCAAGAATGTGGTGATGACAATGCTATAGACATGGTGGGCCCTGAGCCACTAGTCTTACCTCCAAGAGATCGACTTGAGGAACCACCTACTATACCTAATCTAAGCCCTAATTCCCAGTTTTGTGATTGTTTTCTACATCTGATGCAGTCCATGCGTGGTGCTCCATGATTTGAACCTATTATGGATGATCTGACTTGCGATTTTCATAAGCAAAATCCTCCCACATTATTAGGGGATGGAGGTCCACAAGATGATGATTACCATATAGAGTCCACTCTTTCTATGTGTTATCATCAGGAGATGCCTCTATATTGGAGGGTCCAACATTCCACATAAATGATTCGGGATTCGAACAAGCATTGGTGGGATGTGATTACCTAGGCTGGTCATCATTAGGGCATGTTATGAGTTTATTTTCATACTACCTTATATGATATGTTATTTACATATATGTTTATTTCCAACATAGCTATAGGGTTCATGCATCTCAAGAAGGGATATGTGTTAGTTATGGAATATTCATCCAATTTCACTTAGTTACATCGCTTTTCACCTATTCTAGATGGTGATGAGTTTTTTCATTCTAGAAATTTCTAGTATGGGAATTTGTATAACATTTGTACACATGTGAATGTCATTCACCCACCTATGTTTTCTAAAATTATCAATTAGGATCTTATAACTGATCACAACCTAAGAGGCGAAAATAACTCTAGGTTTAGGGGATCAGTGATGCGTCATGCCAGTAATTATCATGGTGGAAGGAATTGTTCTATCAACATTTCTCATCAGGGAAGTGGAAGCCAGAGTACCCTTGTTGGTAGCTCTATAGTGTGTCAAAAATACAGAATTACGGGGTCTCTGAAGCCTCAACATGATAGAGTCCCAATGATGTTTCCGGCTTACGACCTTATGGGGCATATTTAGAGGTTCTGCAGGACCTTTCTACCAGCTTCGAGTTAAAAAGTATCCACTCTATCTCCACCTCTAGGAGCGGGTTATTTTATGTCATGTTTGGTAGGGAGTTGGAATAATACTGGAAGGCAGGGCTGAGGAGGAGGTTGTGGCTACAGTAAACTTACCCATGGTCACCAACAGTGCCAGCAGAGCAATTCTGATCATGGTTGTCCAACTATTGTACAAGGTTGGGGATCTGGCCAAATGCATGTTTTACAGTCGATACATAAGGATATGGTTACTAGACCATCAACAGTATGAGTTACTTTTCTACTATCCTTTCCCTTAGTATCTACTTTATTTGATATTTGTGCTTCAAAATATGTTATCTTTGTATCTATGATGGAGAGTCTCATACTAGAGATACAGTGTTACTATAGTCTAATGAACCTAGACACACCGTTAAGAGTGTGGTCAGAGGGAATACACCAATGTAGGTATAGTCATATTGAGGTAGGGAATTACCCTTTCTTATAGAACCTATTCATTCTCAAGATGACATGATTTAATATCATTCCTATGATAGATTTATTGGTTTAGTATCATGATTTTGTAGACTTCTATCAACATAGGGTATCTTTTACATCACTAGAGGGAAGAATTTATCAACATAAGTGTGAGTGGTATGTACATGATAGTAGAGTAAGACCAGAGCATCATAGGATAGGTGGAGTGACCACCCAAATTGAAAATATCTTCATGGAGGTTTAGGGTTGATGTTAAGATTATTTCCCTATATAAGTTGATCAATTTAGGGACTTCTTTCTTAGAAATTTTTTCTAGATTACCTCCTAAGGGAGAGATAGATTTTATAATCAAGCTTGTTCCAGGATTATCACTAGTGTCCATTCTTCCATATTTTATGGCACCAACATATCTTCAAGAGCATAAGTGGTAGTTATAATATTTAGAGATCAATGGTTTTATACTGCCCAATATATCCTATTGGGGTTCACCTATTCTTTTATCTAATAAGGCGGAGGGAAACTTATGTCTATGTGTGGATTACGAAAGGTAGAACTAGAATAAATTCTAGAATCGGTATCCAATACCTCGAATAGATGATTTCATTGACTATATCTGAGGATATATAATCTTCTCTAAGATTGACTTGAGATCAGGTTATCATCAGGTGCGAGTCCAGACATCAAACATACCTTGTTGAACTTTCCATAGCAGGTAGGATCATTATGAGTTCCTTGTAATGCATTTCGGTCTTAAAAACATTCCCTCTATTTTCATGGATTTAATGAATAGGGTTTTCCATCCCTATATCTATTCTATTTTCAGGGTCTTTTTGGATGAAATCATGGTGTATTCTCATACACGTAGAGACTATTCCAATCATCTTGAGATAATTTTGAGCGCACTGATAGAGAATTAGTTTTCCGGAATGATTGCAAAGTGCCACTTATGGATCGATAAAGTTCACTTCCTGGGTTATATCATTTTAGAATTAGGATTATATATTAACCCAAAAAATGTCAGTGATGTAGTTTTTGGGGAGCATCCCGAGAAGGTGTTTGATATATGACGCTTTTTGGGGATGGATGGATATTACAGGCATTTTATACAGGAATTATAACTTATTGCTTCACCTTTTACAAGATTTAAAAAGAAGTGTGTCAAGTTCTTATGGTCAGAATCATGTGACCAACCTTTCAGGAGCTAAAAGGGAGGATTGTCTCAGCACCTATACTGATTGTTCTAGAGCCGGGAAGAGGTACACCATCTTCTATAATGCATTAGGCATCAACCTAGGAAAAATACTATTGGAGGAGGAAAGAGTCATTGTGTACAGATCGTAGAATATGTGGCCTCATGAAAGAAACTACTCAATGCACAACCTTGAGCTAAAATTAGTTTTCCATGTCTTATGTTGCCAGAGACACTATCTATTAGGTGACCACCTTGTGGTGTACACAGAACACAAGAGCCTCAAATATATCTTTACTCAGCATGAAGTTAACCATAGACAACATATATGTCTCATATATCTATAATCCTTTGATTCTGAGCTTGCCTATATGCCCAAAAAGGGAAATGTAATTATGGTTCTGCAAAGTTAGAAAACTCAATCACATGCCATATGGGAATCTAAGGATGAGTAGAAGTTAATGGACCTATTTTTTGAGCTGTATTTGGAGTTTCTTGATATTCATGAGTATTAATAACTCTCATGTTTAACAATTACCTTTCTCTCCTTTAAAAGATGAAGGGTAGATAGTTTTATGATCCCGCGGACTTGGTTCTCTATGATAGTATATATAGAGAGAACTTGCATCTAGATTGATTTGTGGATAGATATGACATCCTCTCTATTCATGGATGTGTCTGGGTTCCTATAGATATAAGAGAGAAGTTGATGTGTGAGTCGCATGATTCTCCATGGGCAGTTCATCATAGCATATCAAAGATGTATATAGATATGAGACACTACTTTTGGTGGCCTAGGATGAAATGTCATATAGTAGGATTTAACATTAGGTGTTCCACCTATCAGCAAGAGAAGCCAGAGCCCAGACACCTACAGTCTTGTTTCAGCCGCATCCAATCCAAGAATTTAAATGGGGAAACATTTCGATGGAATTTTTAGTTAGGTTACCTAGGTTTCCTAAAGGTAGATATATTGTATGTGTTGACATTGATGGACTGAAAAAGTGGCAAACTTCAATCATATTTGGGAGACTTTCATAGTTGATTAGCTGGGAAGACTATATGTCCATGAGATAATACAACTAGATAGGGTACCTTATACTATCAACTCTAATAGGTATGCTCATTTAATATCATGGTTCTGGACAAGATTCAAGTAGTCTATGAGAAGACAAGTGCTTCTAGACATAGATTTCCACCCTCATACCGATAGAAAATTAGAGTGTGTAATATAGGTTCTAGATGATATGCTCCGAGCATGTGTCCTTGACTTCAAGGGTTTGTGGGATAAGCATATACCTATGATTGTGTTCGCCTATAATAATAGATTTCAATCAATAATTAATATGGATCCTTTTGAGGCCTTATATGGTTGGATGTTCCATTCACCCCTATGCGGGCTAGAGGTATGTGAGGTAGCCATACTTTGTTCTCGTCTCATTAAGGAGAATTAGGAGCAGGTCCAACTGATCAGAAAGTAAGTGACTACTTATCAGTCTAGAAATAAATCTTATGTTGATCACCATCAATGAAATCTTGAGATCAAGGATGGGGATCCTATTTTCCTATAGGTATTTCCTTGGCTAGAGAATGGATTGTTATATAAATAAGGGAATTTATTTCCTCATTGCGTAAGGTAGATTGAGATTCTAGAGAGAGTCGGGTTGTTAGACAGTCAGTTGCAACTACCTCTAAGGTACCATTCTATGAATGATATCTTTAATGTTTCACAGCTTCTCCAATATCATGCCAACCCATCTCATAACTTTGATCCCAAGGAAGTTGAGTTAGATACCGACTCTACCTTTGAAATGTATCAAGTATGAATCATTGACTAGATAATGAAGGCTCTATGAGGTAGGTATTTTCCTCAGGTATGAGTGATATGGAAGAATGACTATGTGCAGGACAAGACATGGGAGCGGGACACTGACATACATGCATAGTGGCCATAGTTTTTCTCAGACAATTTTTTTTCCATTATTAAAGGTGAACTCAGGGAAGAGTTATTTTAAGAGGGGAAGACTGTAAGAACTCATTTTTACATAGGTATGGATCCATTAAATTTGGTTCAAATTTATTATTTTGGACCAAATATGGATGCCTAGTGACTTAGAAAAGGTCCCAAGGGTGTTCGAGGTTTTTTCGAGACCCAAAACCCATATTTTGGGGAAAGTTGGGCCTGTCACATGTTTAGAGTAAACTGTGTTGGCTGGACACATAGTTAAATATAACCATGAATATAGATGCATTTTTGGGTAGAGCCATCTTTCACGATTGGTGAACGGTTTTCCTATCCATGTGGTACACCCCTTCCAATAGGTTCCCATGCATGGTTGGCACATAATTTCTCAAACCGTGTGAACAAACCGTGTATAGACTAATTTTTGTGTAATTTCACCATTTTACCCTTAATGATATAATTTAATCTCCTCATTCATCCTATACAATTTTCAAGTGCGGTGAACTCTATTTACTCACATTTTGGAGCTTTTTTAATTCCTAAGATAGGGATCATGAGATACTCTTCCTCAGAGATCTAATAGAGCTTTCATTTCTCATGTTGGATGCATAATGTAATGCACTTGAGTCTGTTTGAGACATTCTTCTTCTCCCTTACTCGTGATATAGTTATCGTGGTGTGAGTACTTTTACCTTTTTCTCAGATATACTTCTGCCCAATAAAAATTATGGGCTACTACTGAAGGAGGAGAGTCATAAAATCAAAACGTGGGTGGTCTATAACTCATCCTTCATGTTCATTGATTTTGGAATTTTCATGTGGGGCCTTCTAATTTCATCGAGTGTCGTTTATTGAATTCATATTCAATAAATATAGTCATTAAAACCATATGGTCATTCCCTTTCCAAATATCTGATTAGTTTTTGTTAGTTATGTCCATAACTCCCCACACCCTGTGCAGGAAGTTATGCCATAATTGGGTTTTTTTTTTGTTTTTTGACACTTTTGAGCCACCATTTAGGTGTGTTAAAGCCTAAACAAACTAATGGTAAGCCTCATTATATAAATTGATTATTTAATCATGAAATTGTGAATATATTGTGCCTTTTAACTTCCACTTAACCCACCTATGGTAAGTGCCTAAATGTAAGTAACTCATTCATTTGATATTATAGAAAACATACTTAAGTATATGACTTTTCCTTTCTAAATGTAAATTAATGTTTCGTTTCGCATACATAGAACACCTTTCCATGTCCATGGAAATAAATGGAGCGAACCATATTAATTTATCGTTATATACATGTTTTTAATTATGGGGTTGAATGGTACTTGGCCTTGTCAAACTGAGGAAAGGTAAGGATTGAACCAAGTAAATTTTTAATGGAATTTTTATATTATGGTCTGATTATATAATATTAATTAAATGTAATGTGAAACTTTATGCACATGGACAATGACATATTTATAGGAAGGATTGATTTTTTTTATCTCTTGGATTTACAGGGAATTCATTGGGTACTCGAGGATGTCATTCCAATTCAAGGATGTAAGTTGACATGGGTGAGACCTATGTGGGAATTGGATCCTTCTCTTCAACTGGATGCTCAGTATGAGAGAATAGGATCCTTCATTATTATTATAGGATTCTTTGGATACACTCCTTGGATCCAACATTGACAAGTAGGTTCCATGGTTATAATACATCGGGCCCAGTCATTGCTTAACCACATTTTACCAAGGAAGAACTCTTTGGACACAGTAGGTGTATTATTGTAGAAATTCCTTGGATGATGCTCCTTGGATTACACTCATACCCCTTAGGAATACTTAGTTACTACTGAGTTATCGGCCCCTAAGTTCTAGGTTTCCATAGTGATTTCCATGGAACAACATCATATTATTTATAAATTATGGTTGCCTTACTACTTCTTAGAACCTTAACTATTATACTATCATGAGGTGATGTTAGTGCTAGCTATGCATCACATGACTTGTTTATATAAAATTGTAATCATGTAATTTACGAACTATTTACTTGATCAGACACCAGTTGAGGGCTGAAGGCGGTACTTGGGTATTTAGTTGCATTTTACTACTTTACTATATATATATATATACATAAATTCCTTCACACTATTAAATTTACATTACATGGTCTGGATGTTATAGACACGGTTGGTGGTGGCCCATTAAGATTTATATCCCACCCTCCTAGGGAACCGTTTGGTACCTGAGGAAGATTACATGTATGAAAGTGTTTATAAATGGAAGTATATTACTTCAAACACTTTATTTCTTGTTGTGTTAGTATGGAGATGGTAGTGAATGACCGATCTGGAGCTCATGATGCTTGGGATAGATTATGTATTTCTTATTTGCAACATTAATTTTTTCATGAATTGACTGCTATTTTGTATTCATTTTTTATAGATTTTTAGTGACAAGAAATATATGATCATCATCTGTTGTAAGATATTCTAGTAATTTCATTTATTGTTGTACATTTCTCTTTCAATTGTGCCATTTATTTATTTATACTGCTTATGTTAATTACCTCTGTTCATATATATCTATTTTTATACACTATAGTGGTGAGGACATACTCTCCCTATGGACACACCCTAGGTCTTCACTTCTTGTCGGTAGCCACTGGTTTTTGGGGAGATGCACTTAAGGCCATGTGGCTAATCAGGCTCGGGGCACCCATTATGTGGAATCCGAGTCTAAGAAGCCACATGGTGCAGTTCGTATGTCTCAAATTGTGTGATTTCAGTATAAAAGTTTCATTTTAGTTTAAAACATATGTCACATTGTAAAAACTAAGAAAATGAGCTCATATTGTTTTCAAACATTTGTAAAATGACCTATAATTCTTTGGTGATTTGTAGGAATTGACCACATATCAATCAGACCCAAAAAGTTGGGGGTTTGACTCAGAATGTGTGTTTTCAATATGAAAGTGTCATTTTACTTTCAAATGCCCATCACATAGCCAAACAAATCAAACAAGATTTGATTATTTTGAAACATTAGTGGAATTATCCAAAATACATTTTTGATGTGTAGGAATTGACTACACTTCAATCTAACACATGATGTGGTTGGTATGACTCAAAGTGAATGTTTTCAATATAGAAGTGTCATTTTAGTTTAAATTAATTCCCTACATATGATAAATTTTCAATGTATAACATTATGGGGAATTTAGGATGTATTATATGAGATAAAGGTGCACAATCACATATGTTGAGACATAGAATAATGATTATATACCTTGGCTATCAAAGGATTTTACCTTGATGACATCGATATCGATTATGGAAGAAAAAATTTGATGGGAAATCCGGAGAATGTTTCTTAGATTTTACATTAATATAAAAATAAATACTTATAAAGTTAAAGGATGTCATCAATATATTTGGTAAATAATTCCTTAAATATTCTCCGATGATGGGTTGGAAAGATAGATATTTTTTTTAAAACTGCCTTATTGCAAGAGTTTACACTAATACAAAACTCATTATAAACTGAGATACACTTTACTAGTGCTAACTAATAAGATTTAATAATGATTCCCTTTATCAGTGTTAAAAAACACGAAAAAATGTATCTTTCATCGGTGCTTTTATTAGCATTGATAAAAATAGGCCTTTATCAGCACTTTTTGAGTGTTGGTAAAGGCACCCCTTTATCAACTCTAACAAAAGGTATATTTATTAAAAATATACAAATAATTAAAATCATATATTAATATATAAATTTTTTTATTTTGATAAAAATAAAATATATTTTCTTAAAAATGATTTATATATGAGTAAATATACATTTAAACTTGGTATATAAGTTATTTAATTAAAAATGGATTATAAAATAATATATATATATATATATATATTATTAAAAAGTTTATTTTTTTAGAAATATAATATATATATATATATATATATATATAATTTTCATAAATGTAATTTATATACTACTAATTTATATATTATAAAGCATATTTATATGTCATATATTTAGAGAACAATGGATTATAATCTAATTAAAAATTAATATTAATTAAAAAAATTTACTAATTAATATTAATAGACATTTAATAACATTTTTCTTATTAATGAATTGTTTTTTTATTTTGATATATATATATATGAAATAATAAATATTTAATTATTAATTGAAAAAATATCTAAATATGTTTCACTTAATATGTTAAACAATAATTTTACACGTACATATACAAAATTAATTCAATTTGATATAGATAAACATATACACAAATAATACATTGTTAATATTATCATTACACATTATTCTTTATTGAAAATTAATATTTAATATATTGTGTCTTTAATTATTAAATTTTATTCTTTTTTTATATTTATATATAATATATACTATTTATTAATTTTTAATATATATATATATATATTAATTCAGTTATTTTTAATTTTAGTTTCTAATTTTTTTTTGGAAATTTATTCAATTTTAATATTAATATATATTTATTGATATAAATTTAATATTATTTTAATATAGTGTTAATATAAATAATTAATATGTGTATTCAATTCAATTTTAACATATATTTGTTTTTAGTTTTGTAAAATTTATATAAATAATAACACTAAATCATTTTTTAATATTTTTCAATCTATTACCATTTTAATTAAATTTCACACATTTTAAGATTCATTAATTTTATATTATTTATTCTTTAATAATGCTAAGGGTATTTTCACTTTTTTATAATATATTCATTTAATATTTATATAATTTATTCATTTTTAGTGATTTTTATACATAATTATTAATTAATATTTTTTTATTATATTTATTATTTTTAATATAGAAATATATTCATATATACATATATCAATGTATAAAATATTACATTAAACATGATTTATATAATAAAAAATATGTAGTTACATTAAGTAAGTCACATATTTATTGAAAATGTTTATAATTAAAATGTCATCTATTTATTTGATTTAATGTATATAAAAAATGTGTTACATAAATTTCACACACACACATATGTAATTAATTACATTTTATATTGAAGCACACACACATAATTTTTCTTTAATTTATTCAATTTTTAATATTCATTGTAGAATGTTATTTATTAACATAATATATTTTTTATATATTAAGTTTTTAACCATATGTTCTTATTAATTTTTTATATTTATATACAATATGTACTATTTATTAATTTTTAATATTTTTCTATTTTTTCATTGTTAATATTATTTATTCATAGATAATATTAATTATTTTTATTATTTATGAAATTTATTCATTTTCAATTGTTCTTTCTAAATATTTTTGTAATTTTAACCATTTTTAATATTTATTTATATATGTTAATTCATTAACATTAAATTTTTTAAAATGGTAGTAATTTAAATAATTAATATTTATTCATTTTTATTTTAACATATATTCATTTTTTATTTTTAAAATATTCTATATAATTAATAAAACTAATTTTTTTTAATATTTTCACAATCTATTGAATTTTTAATTGATAAATTTTACTCTTTTTTTAAATTTCATTCATTTAATTTTAATTATTAATATATATTTACGAATAATGTTAATTATTTTTTACTTTTTTTAAATTTATTCATTTTTAATATTTATTCATCTAATATTTGTTAAAATTTATTCATTCTAAATAATTTTATACATATTTATTTATTATCTTTTAATGCCTTTAATATATTTTTATTATAAATGTTTAATATGAAATCATCTTCTTTTTTAATTTTTTAATTATTGATATAATTAATAAAACAAAATACATTTTTTTAATATTTTGGAAGTCAATTCATTTTTAGTTGTTAAATTCTACTCTTTTATAGAATTCATATATTTAAGATTATTTATTATATAAACAATTATGGAAAGGGAACTACATAGCTATAAGAAAGACACAAACACACACATGCATAAATTTGGGGAGACATGAATCGGAGATCTCCCTAACACACCATAGGGCCCTTTTCCACTACACTAGGCCTTAGGGGCATATAAAAGATTATTTATTCATTAAAAATGCTATTTTTTATAATTTATTAATTTTTACTATATTTTCATTTTATATTTCTTAATTTATTTTATATAGTTTTAATCCGTGATTTTTAAAAAGCATTGATAAAGATAGATTTTATCAATGCTAATATTGAATGTGTTGATACAACATATCTTTTTCGGTGCTATCTCTGAGTGATGATAAAGATATGTTTTATTAGTTCTAATAGTTATCACATATATTGACCAGTTTAATCTATATGTTTTGTTTTAGCACTGATAAAACCTATCTTTATGAGTGCTTTTTCAAAATCATTAATAAAACCCTTCCATTTAACTAAATTAATCCCTAATAGAGAACCCCATCTCTCATTTCATTCAAGCTATCACGGAACTGAACCTTCTCTATCACTCCCCCTAAACATCCAAAATGAATCGACACTCTCAAAACCCACGATCTATGATTCATTCTTGTCATTTTTTACTCAATCTTGCATTGTTTTTCTGTTTTTAATTTTCCTAATGGGTTTCTATTTTTTGTGTGATCTTCCGAACATAAGGAGGCTTGAGACCCATTGATTCACATTACCTCATACTCCCACCCTCACAATAAGAAACCCGTATCTTATTAAATGACAACAATAATAACTTGGAATTATTTTTTCTTATTACACATGGCACCCAAAAAATAACATGAAAATGACATAAATAAGAACACTGAATTCTATTACCTATTTTATTAAATTATAATATAATACTTGTTTCCTTTATTTTTTTTATCTTCTGTGATATATATATATATTCTGATTTATATATTTATTATATATATTCATAAAATCAATTTCTGATGAAATGAATTATATTGGACATAGAGTAGAGATTTTTTTTCTATAATTTTATTTAGACATTCTCAAAAAAAATCATAGTGTTGTTTTATGATATTTAGATGGTTAAATATCATAATTTTGATACCTCCATTTGAAATCATAGGCTATGAATTATATTTCAAAATTATTCATTTTTTACTATTCATATTATACTATTTAGTTATATCTCATAAGTCAAAAGTTTTTATGTTTTTGTTCATAAAACAAAATCTTATGAATTTTATATTTCAGTGATCATTTTCTTAAATTCAATTACAAACACATAGGCATAGTAATAGTTGAAATTAATACTATTACATTTTTATAGTATTTGTTTGATAATGTTTCAAAATGGATTCATTGTAAAAAAGAAATCTATGATCTGATCCAACCCCAGTGATTTCCTAAATTCATATCTTATAATTTGAAGAATTAATATTCCAAAGATAGATTAAATTTATTTTGATAATGAATGGATGTATGTTTTGGGTAACTAGTTTTAATAAGTATTAAACAATTTATGTAAAAGAATAAATCAATTATTGCCTTTTAAGGTTTTATTTTTAATAAATCCTAAATATCATTGATTTTGTTCCCTCAACAGAAAAACTTGAGGACTATCAGATCATGAATTTAAAAATGATTTTTTTTGAATTTATTCTTGAGAAAACTCAATATCTTCAAATAATGGTTGATCTTTCTTTATAGTTTCTAATATAATCTACTTGAATTATCACTACAACCACGACTAAAGATAATTTTTCTTCACTCCATTAAATTTCAAAGTAATCAAATTGAAATATTCTTTACCAAATACTTTAAAATGTTTTCAAAATTGTCTTATATCTTGATCCAAACATGTTCATGCGTGTAAACTTTCCAAAAAAATCACGCATACACTCAAATTATGATACTTTGTTTATATATCAATGTATCTATACATTATATGCATATATTGTGTATATTTATTTTTTTCGTACACAATTTACATTATTAAACCTTATAGGATTAATTTTAATTAAAAATGTATGGATTCTAATCATGTGAAAAAATGTTTATTAGGATGGAGTTAAAGAGTTATTCAAGTTTGAATTAAAACCTACATATGACCCTTGTCAAACCCTTTATCTATTTTACATTGTTTCTATTAATGAAAACAACTTATCGAAGAGTTATAAAACCATTTGATTTTTTCAAATGTTTTTGGAGCTATAAAATTTGGACTAAACAGAGAGAAGAACTAAATGAACATACTATTGTGGATCGTTTTATATGTTTACTGGTATAAATTATGACGGAGATCATATGTTAGAAAAGAAAAATGAAATTTAATATGACCATCAAGATTTTCCAAAGTTGTTTGAGAAGATGAATAGTCATGATAAGATACCATTGTATTCTGGTTGTAATACATATATAATGTTTTTAACTATATTGAAGTGATATAATTTGAAATCTAGTAGCGGATGGAGAGACACCAGCTTTTAAGATAAACTCGGTCTCCTGAACAATGTTATATTGAAATAAAATGAGATTCATTTTTGAACATATGACACTAAAAAAATTCTCTATTCAATGGGCATGATCTAAGAAAAAATAATTGTTTTTCCAAATGATTGGATTTTTTTTCAAATACAATTAATGACACAAAAAATTTCATAAGTTTTCTTTGAATAAAAATAATAACAATGAATCAAGTGCCTAAAAATTTTTAAGGTAATTTCTTATCATTTTATGGTTTAGATGACTACATGGATGTAAAAAAACTAGAAGACAGTTGACATGGAACATAGATACAAGAATTAATGATGAGAAACTACATCACCCACCAGACTCTCCTGAGTGGAAGAAAATTGATTATGAGTATCCTAAATTTGTAATTGAGCAGAGAAACCTATTCATTTCATTATATATATATAATAAAACCTTTACGTTTTTAGATTAGTACTTATAGTATATGTCTAGTTATTTTTCAAAATTATAAAATTCTATCATGGTTATACTTGAAGCACAAATACAATATATTGTCTCCATTTATATCTAGACAAAAAAACCTCGTAAGGATATTGATGTCAATTTGGATCCATTGATTGATGATCTGAAATGGTTCTGTGATATAGCTGATATATTGTGTGATGCTAATTAAAGTGAAGAATTCACATTGGGAGCCATGTTGTACAGGATGATAAATTAATATCCTACTTATAGAATGTTTTTGGGTTATAGCATTAATATAATTTTGGTTGTCCCATCTATGAAGAATTCACACACACTGTAAGGTTGAAACATTCCTTTAAGACTGTGTTTTTAGAAAATCACAAATTTTTACCCCGAATACATAATTACTGATCCCAAATTAAAAAATTCTATGGGAATATAGAACAAGCTATAACATAATCTTTATTAAAAAGTGATCAAATGTATGAGAAAGTAAAATATATAAATATTGTTTTTGGTAATCTTTTCCTGAAACATCTTATGAAATCAGGTTGGAAAATCAGATCAATTTTCTTTGAATGACCACACATGAATGTTTTATACCTCAAAAATTTTCTTGATGTCATGCATATAGAAAAAATTTATTTTATAGTGTTTTTTCCACATTACTAAATTTTCCGAACAAAAAAATGGAATTAATGCTTGGTTGGAAAATACTGAAAAGGAGATCAGGGGAGAGTTGGCACTAGTGAATGGTGAATGATGGACCTTTCTTCTTCCAGGATATTAAACGCTATCAAGACAAGAAAAATTTAAATACATCCATTATCTAAGTGTTATAAAAGTTCCAAATGGGTATTCATCACATATCAATAATGTGTTTTCAATGATTTATTTCAATTTATAGAGTCAAAAATCACACAACTTTCATGTTTTAATACAAGATTTGATGAATGCCTCTTTATGTTACATTATTATTAAAAAATTATGACATACATTAACCAACATTTTTATCTTTTTCAATGAAATATGTAGTATTTTTATAGAACTAGTGATTCTTCCAATCACGAATAAAGATATTGAACTCATATTATGTGAATTAGATATGTTCTTCCCCGATAATTATTTGATATAATAGTCACCCTGGTGGTTTTCATGGTTAGATACATTCAACTATGTGGTCCTATTTATTACATATGGATGTACTTGATTGAACTATATATGATTATTTTTGAAATGGTATGCTATGAATCAATGTTGTCCAGAATTTTTTATTGCATAATAATATATTGTTGATGAAGTTTTGGAATTATACACCAATTACCAATCCAATGACCATAGAATTGGTCTCCCAAAATCTCTCCACAGTAGATGCCTTATGGGAGATGGAATTTTAGTAATATATTTTGTTATAATTACCAATATATAGTGGTGCAAGGTCTCCATTACATTTAACATAATAGTGTAGAGGTTGATTCATATGTTGAATCCCACAATGTAATTCTCGGACATTTTAATACATCAAGGTTGAAGGATGGATATTAAATATACATAACCAACAGTTTATAGGATGGTTATAACACTATATTTATAAGTATTTATCTGAACATCTAAATTTAATTATTGAAAATTTTCAATGGATAGCTTGGGTAAAAAATGTAAATTCTATATAATACACTATTTTTGTAATTAATGGTTATATGTTCAATTTTTTTTGAAAAGAATGAGGGTCAAACCCCCTTTATTAAAAAAGAATAATGAGAAATAACCTTTTAAAAATTGGGAAAAGGTAAACACCATTACATGAAACAGATGAAAAACATCCTAAAAAACATGACAGAAGGCCCTTACATAATCCCAAATACCAAATAAGAAATATATATCATAACAAGAACCATCCATAAGTCTCATCGCCACCTATCAGAAAATGAAATAGAAATTCATGTTAAGATTATGTGTCAACCATGGTCAAAAAATTACATTGTGATAGTGGAAAAACATGGAATTGAACTCCTCTATCCCTCACTAGAATGTGGGAGGAGTAAATAAGGGTAGGTGACAAAACAACTATCTCTATCTCAACCTTCCCACCCAACAGTAATTGTGAGGTAATCACTACACATTCAACCCGATGCATCGCAAAATCAGACATAAAAAACATTATATAATACAAGATAGAGTGCCCATAAATCCATCAAAATGATTATATATGGCCGAATTATGGATCTCTGCACATCTATCCCTCTTTTTGTGTCACCCACCTGATGACACCAGCAAGAAAAAGAACCGCTTTCGAAATGCAACAATAAAAAATCTGGATCTCGCATTGACAATTCGACCCATCATAAAGTTAGTCTCAAAACTAGAAACTCTCCCAAATAAAATTGAAAACCATGAATGATTCTCCATACACTTATTATAACATATATTTCATAATAATGGATGATGGTACATTGACCGCTACCAATCAAAAGACCACCGACATCAACGCCCTCAACTATCTCCACATATTACCGATGAATGAAAAGAACATAGTCCATGAACCCCCTAAATAGAAGATCAACGGTACCCCATATTGAAACCAAATACACCCGAAATCCATAGTATTCTAACATGATCTCCATGAAAAACCCTACAATGACCGTCACCTATAAGCCGAATGTTTCTTAACCTACAACATATTCAAGAAGGTAGATGATCAACCACTTGATTCAAACCCCACCACCCAAGAAATGTTATGCAATGAAATTTGAGAAATAACTGCATTATGAATCCAAGGACCATTGTGTGAATTCCAATCAAGAGGAGGAGGTCCAAATCGGAACCAGATTTTGATATAATTGAAGAAAACGGCGGTGAATGGTGAAGGAAAACCCGACGACTCTCGCAAGAATATTAGATAATAGGTGAAAAGGGAAAAGCAACAAAAACTATATCTAAAAAAATTTATGGGTTGAAAATATGATTTCAATGAATTTTTTTGAATTATGATTCATGAAGTTGAAATTTAGTTTGGATGGACACAGAGAATAAAAATTTTAAATGGAATTATAAGTAGTGAAGGCATTTTATATCTCAAATCCAGAAAACGAGAATTGGTCAATACTTATGTTGGTGAATAAAAAACATTCGGGTTAGATGAAAATTAAATTGTGTGTGATCCTTTAATGGGGAGATCAAAATCATTTTATGGAGATCACAATGTAGAAATACCATTTTATGTAATGTAGTACCACAAAGAGGGGATTTGGATACTCAATACAAGAGGAAAATCCCTTTAAACATTAAATAAAAAAACAAGTTCAATGAAAACGTTAACATTTTTTAATATAATTCAATTTTCCGAAAAATATTATGTGTGAAACTCTACATTTACATAATCTAAATTAATGATTTATCAACTAATATAGAAAATAAATTCTTCATGTGATGATGTTACCAATCATGAATAAGAAATAACTGTTAATGGTGAACACTAGCATTATTAGGGGAACAACATATGTTTATGAAAAAAAACAAAATAGAATCATATATTCAACAATAATTATATATGAAAGAAGAAAACGAATAATTTTTGAGTTTGGATAGAATCAATACAAAATAACTTTTGAATAAAACAATTAAAAATTCCTTAGATACATTAGGCTCACAATATGAATGCATGTTCTAATTGATATAGATACATGGAACAATGTTGTGTCTCAATTGATGAAAAATGTATTGAAAAATATGAAGGTAATCTTATGATATACATTCTCAATTGAATCAAAAAAATATATAAAATAATTTATATAATTTTATTAATTCCCTATATATTTCATTTATTTTATATGATTTTCATAATAAATGTTTCTTAATGATCTCTGGAAAATCTTACAGAGGCCTCCAAAAAAATACAAAGTATTATCTTAGTGATTTTGAGCATGAATTAAACCCCCACCCATAGGTTACATATCCACACATCATAAAATAGAAAACATTGAAATAATTCATTAGTTTGCATGATGGAGAATAATTTTATGTTTATTGTAATATATAAAATTTTATTTAAAAATATTAAATTTATCCACTATGATTCAAAAAAATTAATTTATGAAATAGTGGAGTAATAAAAATAAGCAACGTGCATAAAAACACATATACCGATACTATAAAAAGAAGATGGGGTGTGCTTCACTTAAGAAAAAAAATGGTATGTATGTTAAATATACTTTAAATGTTTTCTGTGACATGAAACAATATATGTTCCTTTTTTTATATTCAAACTGATGAATTAAATTTAAATCCACTTATATCCCACATCTTGTGCTCTAGAAGGAGGCCCAATTAAATAAATATGGTACACTAATTAATGAAAACACAGAAGAATTTTGAAAATCATGTATAAGTATGATATAATTTTAATTTATTTTTATATATAATTTCATTACATAAAAATTATTTTTTTGTATGTTTTAATTTGGTTTATACATAAGAATTGGTATCGAAGTTTCCTAAAAAACAACATTCTGTAGCTTTGAATTGCCCCAAAAAAATGGTTGTGTTAGAGTTGTAGGTTTTAGAGTGTCATGTAGGATATATTATGATAAGATAAAGATGCAAGTTAATATATATGAGATGATGAAAATAATGAAATTTCATATAGATGATTAGAATTAAATTATTTTTTGGTCAATTTTGGTAGACGAATATATGCGAATGGATCAAAGTAAATTGGTATTGGAATAATAATAAGTATATGAGTAGCCAAATGAACCCACTAGTTTTGAGGCTATCCATCACCCTCAACCACCAGCCTTACCTAAGGTAATCAATTTTATCATTACTCTTTCCCTTAATGGTGATTGAAACAACTTATGATAACTTTATATAATTAAAATAAAATAGGGGGATGTTTCATGTGATTTATGTCTATCAACACCCACAAATCACCTTCTTGTGAGGGGTATAATGTAAAATATCATGAGAAAAGTGATATATAACAAAAATATCCCAAATAATGACCTGAGAGTGGGTATTGATGTAGCTCACAATCCAAGTGCTGACATACATATTAATTTTGAGGATATGGATGTTAACACTATCCATAATTCTATTATAAATTTCATATCATGAACTTATAATATTATAAAGATACATTCGGTGTGTCCTTAAAAGTTCTTTCAAATTAAAAAAAAATAACAGTTGATGAAAAAATGTCCTTAATTATTTTTTTCTTCCTATAAAATATTGGATTTGGCATACTATTGTGGGGATGCTCCAGGGGTTGCTCCAGTTCTATAGTTGCAGTATGGACTTTATTACCACAAAAACTAAATCCCTAATAAATTCCCCCTTTATCAACATTTTAGATTTATAATTGATATATGACCCCTTTATCAGTGCTAAAAAACATTGATAAAGGGGGACTTTACCATAACTTTTGTTGTATTGTGTAAAAATATCCCCTTTATCAGTGATCTTTCTATAAATGATAAAGGAATAATTTTTTTAAAACACTCCAATTTTTAATTATTTTTTCACTAAAAAATCCTAATTTGGGCACAATTATAGGCTGGTTTTGTAGTAGTGTTATATGTTAGATATTTTCTAGAAATCATGTATATAGAGATAGATATATGTGATAATATAATTGGTTCATTATTAAATAAACTAATGGATACAAATGATAGTTTTAAGGATATATTAAAAATTATGGAAATGGGAATTAGGGGAGAGTTAGCACAAGTTTATGAGGGGAAACACACATTTCTTCCATGGAAGCTCACACACTTTCATTGAGTGAGAGATTCTAGTTCAATAAAATTCTAAATATATTACTGGCTCTATAGAAGTATTCAAAAAATATCTTGAATTATTTTTCAATGAATATAATGAAGTCAAAAAAATTAAAATTGCATGACTATAATGTTTTTAATTAATTTTTTATACCATTGGAAATACAATGCATAATGTCAAAAAAAAATTCAGGAGAAAAAAAAGTGATTACTTTTTTAAGTCAATATCCCATAGTGTTTTTGATCCAAAGAGGTTGTTGACATTAGGAAAATATATTTTTATAACTTTATGCAAATTATATATGTTCTTTCTAATATCATTCTTTGATATCATGGTTCATTTGATAGTTCATTTAATAAGGGAGATATAATGTTATGGCCCCATATTATTTTGATAGATGTATCACATTAAAGGCTACATAATGCTATTTAATTGTATTATCAACATTAAATTAAACATTGAGGTTTTATTATGGAGATTTATTTAAAAGAGAATCTATTTAATTTTTTACTAAATACTTATTTCATAAGGATAACATGGTTCTTCCAAAATCATTCCATGATAGGTGCATCAATGGTGAAGGGATATCAAAAATATATGTTGTGATAATATACATCACATATTAGAAACATGCTCACCTATGTGTTTTTCATAATAGTTCAGAGGTTGGGAAATATTTTTAAACTTATGAATTCATTCATAGAAATTCGAATCCCACAAGGGATGAAGGTTTAATATCAATTAAACATAACCACAAAAATATTACTAGTTTTAGTAACCACATTTATAAAGAGTTATCTAAATATTATAAATCCAATTGTATTAAATTATGATGGGTATAAAAAGGGAAATTTTTTCCAATATTATCCTATAATGGATACAAAATAAATAGTTATATATTTTTCAAACAAGAACACGATTAATTTACTAAAAATTCTAAATAATGAGTTCACTATTATGGTTGAATAGGTACACAAATCGTGTTTGAAATAATGAAATATTATTTATGTGAATCTATTATACATTGGAATCATTGATAAAATATTGTATCTTGACTATATGAAATTTAATATGCCAATTTTACAATGTATATGTGTTGTTAACATGATAGTTGATGAATTGGAATTTGTAAAAGTGATTTTCATTCTAGATGGAAATAAATATTATCCCTTCAAATTGGAATCAAAAGAAGTAAACATTTTTTTATACCCATGATCAGGAAAATGTAAATTGTTCTATTTCTATTTTCTAAATGAACAAAAATAGTGAATCAAGTGTCAATTAATTAAAGGAATATCCTTTCCTTTGAACATCATAGGATTTTTATCTTGGACCTAGTGGGGATAAGTACATGATTGTTAGAGGTGACCATAAAAAGTGAATTTGAATAATTGGAAAAGTATTAAAGAGACTTAAAAAATTAAATAAAAAATGGAAATTGTAAAAAGTACTTATATCATTATTTTAATTTTTTATATATAACTTTTTCTCTATTTTTATTATTTTTATTCAATAAGAATATTATGTATAATGAATTTTTTTCTAACTATGGATACATAAAATCCATTATTTTCCACAACATCCCTAGTGTGATGTGAGGTCGAGAAATAGGCTTTGGCTTATAGGTTCGGTTGGGGTTGTTTTGTGTCATCAGTGGAGCCACTAGAGGAGTAGAGATAAAGACCTGGGAGTTAGGCAAGAAGTGCGGAGAAGGGAAGAAATTGAAATTTTAAACTCTGGTCAATGGTACCACTAGATGAGCATAAAAGAAGACAAAGGTGAAGGACATGTAGCATAGAGAGGGGAAGAAATGGAAATTTGAAATCCTCAGCAAAGGCGCATTGTGCGTCATGTTGTATTAATTAATCCCTAATTTTTTTAGAAAAACATATATTGTTTCACTCATTGGATTCAAAGAGTCTGTTAACATCAATGATTTTATCCTGATTTTGTGTTGTTGTAGATGATTTTTTCCAAAAATGAATCATCAGGAGAGTTGAGATGAAGATGATGATAGAATCCATAAACATGTACGATTCATAAAGCCGCATCATGATTTTTACTACCTTAGTGGAGCATACCATGATGTGATGGGTATTTTATATGGACGAGGAGATATGGGTGGTTGTTGGTTTAATTTTTAAGATAGTTTAATTCCATTTATTTCCCATGAGTGGTTGGTGATGGGTTCATCCTTTACACAAAATGTTAACGAATTGTTTCTAATATAAAATATAAAAAATGGACATGGTGATAACACACAACTTAATGAATTCAATCTTTTTTGATAGTAAATCAATATAGTATTTCCATTATTGTGTGAGGAAGGACATAAAAACATGAAATTTGTTTATTGGTTAATAGGTTATTATATTATTAATTATTTAAATTGAATAATTGTATTCATAAAAAAATTTAAATAGAATAGAAAATATTATGTATAATTGAATAAATTGAATAATTATACATAAATATTATAAATTTAAAAAATTGCTAATTTGGAGTGGAATTGAAATAAAAAGTAAATAATAAATTAATCTGAGATAATTTTGATAATTATGATTACTATGTTGAGAAATATTTACAATATAGAGTTATTGACCACTCTAAAATGACTAAAATGTGTTTTTTATGCAACTTCTATCTCAAAACTGTCTTCGAAGTCACCTCATTAAACCCTTTCCCAAACCATTATCATTGATGAAAAACCAATAACATAAATAAAATCAATGACTGGATAAAAATTATTGTTTATTAATAAAAAAGTAATTCCACAAACTTAAAATTTCAATTTAAAAAATAAAGGTTCTATAAGACCTGATCATTACCAAATGGAAATAATTACCTTGGTAACATTTAATTCTCTACCTATTTCCAAGATGTTCCTTTATAATTTGTTGTCAGAATATTAAATTTTGAATGTGTATTCAATTAAATTACTATAGTAAATCAGTATAGTTTTTTTATTCTTTTTTATATATCATGGAACGATCTTTTTAGTAATTAATAGGGAAAAACAATTCTGTATACATGATTTATGGGCCTCAACAGTATTAAAAATACCAAATTGTATTAGCTAAGAACTAACAATGTTATTTAACACGCCATATTCCCAAAATTTATACATAGATGGTTGAAATCTATATATATTATTTAAATAACATATATGTATAATATATTTAAATGTAATATTATATTTTAATTGGACAAAATACAATAAATATATTAGATTGTCTATAATGTTGATTACATGTAAAATTTATTATTGAGATAAAACACTAAATGAGTATACAATAAAGATTTATTACATGATAATATACACTATTTTAATTAGTGGATAAACCAAACAGAGAAGAACTAACCAAATTGAATCAAAATAAACTGATTAAAATCCATTTAAGTTAGTGAATAATTTAAAACTTGTTGGTGAATAATTAATAATTTCTTTTTTCTATTCAGATGAGTTTTGGTATTCCTAAATGTTTTAAATAATTATTAACCCAAATTGAATGATTAAATAAAGTATATAAATATCTTTTCAAATTGATAGTTATAATTATTTTCCATTTTTATAGTTATATATAATATGAATTATTTTTTTAATTTTTATTTTAATGGAACATGATCGGAATACATGATTGACAATTCCATATTTTTTTTATAATAACTCTTTAATTAGAATAATAGGGAACTCTTGTTAGGATCATAAATAATTCTCCTCCAGTATAATGATAATTGTGAGATAAAATTAATGTGAAAAAATGTGAAAAAAATATAGGATGTAACATGGAACCCCACCAAATGGAAGGGGTAAAAACCCATGGGAAAATGTTGGATATCATTATGGTAAAATTCAGGTACAAAATCATAAAATTATAGGGATAAAACACTCAAAATTTTCTCTCTTGAATATATGGAGAAAAACCTCACAAAATACTGCACACAAAGCTAATGATATGTTTCTTAAGAAGCCTATGATAACAATTACTAGAAGAGATCCATTTTTATAGCCTATCCTCACCCTCATTTGTCCTCCCCACAATTAAATGTCTATAACCAAATTAAACGAGGGAATAATGGTAGGGTGTCACCCTATTTAAATGAATTGAATGTGGTGAACATTATTATTATTTTCTCTCTCCAAAATTCTTCTAATGTATCTCCCACATAGAGATTTTATTAAGTACCAATCACATCTCTTCACATCCTTTCTATCTTTTAAACATGTTGTTCATGTATCTGTAAGGCAGCTTGAGGTTCTACACCAACTAAACTTATCAAAGCCAATCACCTTCATAAATAAATCTTATATACCTTCTTTAGTGTGCTTTTATCCATATCCACACTTCCTCTTCCACATCCCAAAAAAATGATATTGTATGAAAATGTGATTCTTCCTAGAATGAAAATTTAGATTTCATGAAATTTACATGGTGCACTAGCCATCATAAAACCATAAAATCTTCTCTTATTTTTTCTTGAGCTCCTCTAATGAAATTTTCTTCAAAATCGCTTATATGAAAGCCTATTTATCATCCATATACTCCACCTCGATCATGGATAATGCTCCAACAGTCTATAATTTTGAAATACAACTCACAAATCCCCCTTTAAGAGTAAAGGCATAACCCGTAGTGGATTTGGTCCAATTAGAATCACTTTCGAAATCAAAATCAACATAGCATTTAATAGTAATATATGATCCTCCATAAAATAATTAAGTATATGAGGTCTCCTTGATCTATCTTAGGGTCCACTTCACTACTTTCCAATTCACTTGTTGTAGATTTTCCATGTTCCAACTAACTTCTCCTACTACATGTACATTGTTTGGTCTATTACAAAATGAAAATACATCAAACTCCCCACTACTGATGAATATGACACTCAACGCATTTCCATCATCTATACTTCACTGATATGACACATCATGGAGGATATTTGGAAATTAATGGTTAGAGGGGTTTAAATTGGCTTATAGTATTTCATGTTGAATCATTTCAATACTTTCCTCAAGTAATTATTATATGATATCCAAATATTCCCATTATTCCTTTCTGAGTGGATTCACATCAAATGAATATTGTTTGTGAGTCACAAGTTATTCATATCAAACTCCATAGCCAACTGTAACTTCGTCTACAAAATTTGATCATTGTTGGGGCCTGCAACAAACATTTCATCCATATATTATAGTAGAATGATAAACTCATTATGTTCTAGAACTTTAAAATATGCACAAGAATCTCAATTTAGTCTGTTGTATCAAAGGATCATGATATAGGAATCAAATCTATTATATAAAATTCTTGGAACCTATTTGATACCATACAAATATATTTTCAACCTACAAACCATGTTCTCTTTACCTTATTTAGGAAAACCTTATGGTGGGATAATTTTTATTTACTTATCAATATCATCGTGGAGATAACCTATTTTCACATCTGGCTACTCTAGATATAGAGTACAAATAGAACACATCGCTAGACCTACCAGAATTTTCGTATGTCTAACAACAAGAGAAAATATTTCATTGAAATCAAGACCATTCTTATGAACATATCATTTGGCCACTAGCCTTGAATGATATCTTTCCACCTAGTATGTTTCATCCCGCTTTATCATACAGAACAATTTGTTCCCAATTTCCTTCTTTCTATGAGGTAATGGAACAAGATCCCAAGTCTTGTTCTTATATAGGGATTCAGGTTCCCCCACATCACTATCATCTAGGAAGATACATCCATACTCTAGGTTACGTCCTTAAAAGGTGATGGATCGTCACCCTTTATTAATAAGAAATACATAACATTTCTCTCAGTGACATAATCTGTGTTCCATATTATTCACTTTTCTCACAATTTGACCGTTATAGAATAGGATAATCCAACATATGAACATAATGATATGGTAATGCCTCATAGGAAACTGGTTCTTCCATTATTTCATCCCCCACCTTGACTATTGTATTTTATGTTCTCTCTATCATTGTACCTTTATCTGTAATCATTTTCAACATATATTCTACAAAAATGAAATCTCTTCTGATGATAAGTTTGTGGTTAGTGAGATCCCACAAATGATATGACTTCACACCATCAACATATCCCTAATATATACATTTTATATATCCTGAATCCAACGTAAATTTTTCTTGGTCATTAAACAATACATCTATAGGATTTACAAAAGTATGAAATTAAAAATTGTCAAGGGGTTTACCAGTCTGAATCTTCATCAGTGTCTTTATATAAATTTCCACAAGAAGGATTCAATTGATTAAATAGTATTTGGTATTCACTGCTTCTACCCAGAATGTCTTGGTAACTCCTTCGGTGTTCATCATATCCTTTATGTTGTTCAATAGGGTTATATTCATCAACTCTTCCTTTAAATTTTACTAACGATTGTATGCCACTATTTAAATTCACTTGATACCTTCTTGTTGACAAAAAGCATCAAAATCCTCACTTTTATACTCTCCCAAATTTTTAGTCCCTAAACACTTGATCTTATTTTCAGATTCATGCTCCTTCCATGCTTTTAATATTTTGAATAATTCAAATAAATATACTTTCTTCTTGATTTGAAACACCCATAATATCCTATAATAGTCATAAATGAAATATAAAAAGTACATTGATTCTCCAAGGGATACAACCAGTGATTTCCAAACATTGGAATTTATCAAATATATGATATCCTTGATAATTTTTGTTGACATTATGAAACTCAACATGTGTTACTTAATCAAAAAAAATTCATAAAAGATCATAAGTATACCATCATAATCATAGATAAGAGCATCTAATTAGAAATAATATTTAGGTCTCATTCATATATATGTCTATGATTCTGATGGCATAACATTATCAAAGCTTCCATTGAGATAATTGATGTGAAAACTATATTTGATTCCTTTTAAATTATACCAATAATCATGTGCAATTTATTTGATTTCTTCTCTACCTCTATCACCACAAGTGCACCCTTCAAAATAATCATCATATATTACTCGGTGTGTGTCGTGCATCTGATATCATCAAATTTTCCCAAAGAAAAAAAATTATTTTTGAGGACCCTCACATGGCATACACCGTGAATGGTTCGAACTATGTTATCGATTATATTCAGTTTGATGGTTCCAACTCCAATGATCATCACGGTATAGTCATTACCCATGTACAAATTTCCTTATAGAATAGTTTCATGTTGATAAGACTATTCATGCTGATAAATTTTGATCCATGTTTCTACTGATTCAAAAATGCAAGAATCACTGAGATGTTTTCTACCATCAGTAGTTTTCACTACTTCATTGACATGTATGCCTTTATTTCTATATGTACACTCCATAATTACTTGAGAGTTATTCTTACCACCCTTATTATTCTAATAGTATTTGATAATATTCCCCTTATTACGAAAATTGTAACATATGATGATTTTATTCTTATTCCTTGATTTTGAACTTCTAGGATTCTGGATCCCACTCGAACCACGCTTTACCATTATTTCTCTTTCTATTGATAGAGCTTCCACATAGTGTGATGTTTTTTATCTGCCTTCATTATTATTGCACCAACTTTATTCTTCAAGAAACACATCTATAACATCATTAATGAGAAACATGTATTTTGTGATATTAGTCACGAGGTTTATGATAAGTTTATCATAAAAAGATAGTAAAATCTGTAGTAGAATCTCTATGAATTCTATATCTGAATTTTTTTATTCCATTACCATAAGATTAAAAATAGGGTGTTGAGGGTATTGATATGGACAATCACTGATGATAACTCCACCATCTGAAGAGTTTATAATTTTCTCTTCAGGAAAAATTTGTTTCTGGGTGAGTTTTCCTCATATATCTTTATTTTTTGTATCCCAAATTTCTTTTCCCATATTTTTCTACACAATGCTTGACATGAACTAATCTACTAAAGATAAATGGATGTTAGAAATAAAATTATTTTCCATGTAATTCCATATCTCCTATTTCAAACATGTTGGGTTTTTATTAATCTATTTTATGAAATTATCTTTCTATGACACTGCTTGCATCTTCATTTTCCACAATAAAAAATTATTTCCATTGAATTTTTTCATCTCAAATTTCATTTCCATTTAGACAAATCGACAGTCCGTAATATCATCTGTATAGAACCATACCTATGATACAACTTTTTATAATTTTATATAATGGTTCCTTTGATACAATGATAATTATGAGATAAAAATAAAGTAAAAAAATTATAAACAAAATTACTACTGGATATAATGTTGAAATACTCCCAAATGAAAGGGGTAAAAACCATGGAGAAAAAGAATGATCTCACATTGATAAAATTTGGTTACAAAATCTCTATAAATTACAGGGACAAGACACTAAATATATTCTCACCTGAATATATAAATAAACTCCCCACAAAATTTTTCTCTAAAAGCTAATGATTTTTTCCTAAGAAGCCAGTGATGAAAACAATTGGGGAGGGGATTCATTTTTTATAGTCTTCACTCACCCTCATTTGGCCTCCCATCAATTAATTTTATTTTACAAAATTAAATTACTGAATAATGTTATGGTGTCGACCAATTTTATTGGATTGAATGTGATGTACATTAATATTATTTTCTCTCTCCAGAAGTCACCCAATAACTATAGCATGACGTGGATTTCTAAAGGCACAAATACCTGTATTAAATGGATCAGAGGCCCAGAGGCATATGTATTTTATATATTTATATAACCCTACTAAACTAGATACTAAAATTAAAATATTTTATTTATTTTAAAAAATAAAAACACATGTTTAATCTCATTATATCTATTAAAGAATTATATTTTAATTTTATTGTCTTATATTGAAAAATAAGAAATTGAAAAAAATATATTTTTTGAGGATTTTGTTATTTAGTGGACATATATATTAATTTTTGTTTGTGGTCATTTATTTTTCTAAGACCATATTTATTTTTTTTGGTTATTAATAATTTTTTTATTTGGAGATCATTGATATGAATTAGATATTTTTTACTCAATATGATCGAATTTTTTTGACGTATTTGTTCAGTTAATGAATTAATTAAACATTAGTCTTTAGTCAACAAATATTTTATTGAATGATCAATACCAAAAACATTAGATATAAATAAATTATTTTTTTCAATATGGTTTTTTATCCTCGGTAATTTTTTTTTTCTAATCTTAATATAATCAGTTTAAAATGATTCGATACAAATTGATATACTTAAAATATTAAAAACTTTTGTACACATCGTTATAAATACTTATAATTTAGAAAATATTTTACTACATAATAAAAAAAATGATACTAAAATATTCAATTAAAATTATCTTCAAATACATGATTTATACTTGGTCATATAAAGAAATAATTTGGTGATACTAAATGATATTTTGATTTTCATTTTACGTTTTAAAAAATTATAATATTGGTATAATGGAAATGAAAAAAATAAAACTTCTAAATATTAATTATAAAAAAATTTAAAACACTTATAAAAAAATGGTATTAGGGTTTGATAAATTGGGAAACCTCTATTTTGTGGTCACTAATCGTATCAAAAGTGACTTCCAAGTGGAAATTTCTAAGATAATTAATTAAAAAACATAAAATCCCCACCCCTTTATCACTATATTTCACTAATGTCATAATGATCCTCCTCATTAGTCTCCCTTCTTGTCCATATAATCCAGAACCCCCTATACTGGTTCTCCTTCCCCATTATGACACCCCTCCAAACTAGTGCCACCACTACCTTATTCCATTCCTTCTTAGTTAAAATATTCATATAACAAAAACTTTTTTAATAATTATGTAAATAAACCATTTTAATATAAATTTTAATAATAATGGAATAAATTTAAATTCCTTCTACACCTTTGGGAGATATATTTTCATTATTAAGGGGATTTAAGGGGTTTATAAAGGGTTTTTTCAAAAAAAAATCCAGGGTTCACCATTTAGAAGTGGGATTTTAGAGAGGATTATATAGAACACCCTCTAATTTATTTTTCCTATTAATTTCATGGTTTTTTATAAAATTTCACCTAATATATGTAATTATAAACTCTTTATAACACTTAAAATTATTTAAAAAAACTATGTTATATATTTATTTGTGGTTTTATCAAAACCACCAATAAATTAATTTTTAGTAGTCATTTGAATAAAAATACTACAAAACATTTGAAATGATTTCTTATAGAAATATAAAAAGGATCTCAGGGTTCTAAAAAACCACTAATTGTGACAACCATAGGATTTATCATGTATCAAATTCTTATAAATTAAATGTTTTTAGTAATAAATCATATAAATTAGAACAATAATACTATTATAAGAAAAAATAAATGAAAATTATTACCTAAAATGGAAGAATGCACTCTATATGATTAGTATAAGAACAATGAGACAGTAGAAAAAAATATAAAAAAATGCTGCAATATTAATGTATGTATTATCATGGTCACCCATGAAGATGAATCAATGAAAGATAAAAATATAAACGAAAAAAATAAGTATAAATTTTGAAGGAATTTTTATGTTTAAATGAAATAATAAAAGGTGTTTTTATTTCTAGAGAATAAATATGACCATTTCATATAGTCTGTATATGTCAAATAAAGTATCTTTTGAGGGTAGTTGTTATGATATATTTGAAAATAATAAGAAGGGATATAATTATTTTATATTTAATAAATAATTATTTATAAAATAATAATATTTTACAGAAAAAATTTTATTTAATCATTACATGATATTTAATTCTATTAAAGTGTTTTTTATTTTTAACTTTATATATCTGATTTATCATATTTTATGTAGATGTAGTATTGGAAAATGACTTAACCCTTAAATTTATAGTGGAAGTTGAAAAAAAATTAATAATTGAATATTTGGAAATTTGAATAAAAAATTATCAATAGGTAAATTTTATCACTTAAACAAATATAAACACATAAATTCTTCTACTATATGAAAATTTAATTACGAATTTTTTACTTGAAACGCCAGGCAAGTGATTTCAGGCCTCTATCTTCTTTCTAACTTGTGATTCATTATCTTATAACTCTTTTAAAACACTAATTATTTTTCTATCCTGATTCCATTTTAATTTTATTTGTATCCTTTTTATCCATAAATTATGATAAGTCATCTATTACCTTTCATCATTACTATTTTTAGAATTTGTTACTATGTTAAAAATGAGTTTTTCAAAAACCATGTAATTTCATTTCAATTATTATTTTTACCATGTCAATAAAACAATTAATATTTAAAACTAACCCTCAAACTTCATTTCCTGTATAAGATAATAATTTTATAAGTGTAAAATATTTATTTGGTTTCCCCTTTATAAGCTCTTTTGAAAAACAACGCTCATCATGGTGGTATTACGTTACCTAACTGAATGATGATGTTTTCATAAACATATGTATTTAATTGATATTTTAAAATAAATATTTCATTATTGAGTATAAAATTAATAATCGATTAATTTTCATATTATGATTCTTTAATGGTAAAACATTCATCATAAAATGGAATTAGGAGTAAACAATCATAGTCATTTTATGTGTTTAAAAAACTTTAACAAGGAAGATTAAATGAATGGTAATTATCTAATAATATAATGAACTTCATCACTTATATAATGATATTAACCATATTTCATTACACTTATAGTTATTTTTGAACCATTGGAAAATAACCCTCAATAGTTACCTCTACATCATAGTTGTTTTGGAACCATGAACCGAACATTATTGGTATATTTGACACAAATAATATTAATTTAATAAATAAATAAAACATGATAAAATTGGATTATAAGAAATAAAATATTTTCATAAAATTAATGAATGTATTTTGATCTACTTTTTTGGATTTAGAAATGGATCTCAGGTAAATCAAAACACCGTGTAAGGATTCCCTTCCCACTCCCTCATTTTTTGAGATATGTTCTCTAACACTCTCTAGATCTATATTACTCTTTATACCTTTATAATATGGCCATAATATGTAATTTTTAATTAATAATTATTTAATTTTATATACATTCAATAATTTTTCCCTCTTTATTGGTCCTTGAAGTCAAACAATTCGATTTTTATTGGACAATCTTTTCTAGATTCTCTATCTTTTTAATAAATTTTCCTTATGTAGCTCCACTCCTATAAGGTTTATTTTCTCTATATGATTTCCAAATAATAATATAATTATTTTAACATAAAATATTCTAGTTTATTTCTATTTTTAATTAAATTATATTTTCTTATCAGTTTTAAAAATAATTTTTCTCTTTTTATAAAATTTAAAAAAAAATTGTTTGATTTTATGAATATATTTCATATTTTCTTATGATATTTCCTTAAAATTTAGATTTATTTTCATAAAAAATGATCCTATTATAATAAAAAAAGTAAAATATGATTTAATCCCTTAATTTAATGGGATCCTATATGATACCTTGATGTTTAATGATTTATGGACTTATTATATTTTCCATTTCATTATTATGAATTTATTTCATTTGTGTTCTTTACATATGTTTCTTTATATATGAAAAACAAAATAATGATATGTTATGATGAAGGGTGGGAAAAAAATTATCAACCACAAAATATATTGGGTATTGGATAAGATATAATTAGATCTTAATGAACTATCCAATTGTTGATATTCTTATTCATAATGAAATCTATGAACATAATACTAGTTTTTTACAATCATTAAAATGATATTTTTAAACATCTGAAATGTGTGAGGGATGATAGATTTTATAAAATTACATGTGTGGAATTTGAATTTAGTTTTTTTATTTTGTGGTAGAGGGACATTACTTTTGATTAAATTACTTATGTTTTGGCCACATTTTATGCTTTCTCGTGTTTACTGTGCTCATATGATATTTTACTTCAATGCCATTTTTATGTGATGAATTATGAACATTACCTTATTTATTATATTCTAATATTAATAATACCATGATATCTATCCCCGTTTTACCTTTTTAAACCCTCACTGGGTGTTATGGACCACCCTTTTATTTATGTATGTCCCTAATATGTGACATGTAGTTATAAGAGTATAATTAACTCTACAAGAAATTATGGAGATGGTAATAGAATTATATGTTATATTTTTATTATGTGCCTAATTTTTTATAGACCATGGTCATATAGATATATTTTAACACCCTAATATTTTTTGATTTATTTCATTTTAACTAAATTCAATATCTTTGGTAGCTTGTGATTCATCCAACATCGTGTTTAAACGAAAATACTATATTAAAATATTTTTTAAACAAAACTACTATAACCTGGCTACAAAGTTAGAGGGTATGAATATGAAAAAATAAATTAATAAAAACATATAGTTTCCTCACATTAATTTTTTATTTAATAATTAAAAATAATAAAATTCATTTGGTTGTGAAGGTAATGTTTTTTGAAAAAAATATATCTTTTTCATAGAAAATGGATTCATCGTTTCTAGAGCAGTTATGATAAAATTATTTTTTGAAAATTTTTGTGAATTAATTTTGTAAAATAAAATTAATTTTTGAAATCGTCATATAAAAATTATCTTAGTGTAAAATTTTAGGCTTTTTAAGAAAAGTCTCATTTTTCGATGAATAGTGGAAATACTATTTTTTATTAAAAATTTCCTTTTCATTTAAATTATTTACAAAATTAAATTATATTTAAAAAAAATAAAGTAAAAATATATTATAATATATACAATTTATGTGAATTCAATCAATTTCTTATCAAATTTTGATATTAAAACATCCTTTACATAAAAGATTTTATGTTTGGAAACCCGCTTTTTCGTCACGTCTTCTAGTATAATTTTAAATTTTTTTTCTAACACTTCGGTTAATTTAATTTTAAAAAATCTGTTCCTTATTTTAAAGTATAATAATTTATATTATCTAATATGTTCAACATAATTTTTCACCATTATGAATATTAAAAGCAGTAAAAAATAATTTTCATGGTTAAGGTATAAACTAATTTATCAGGTGTTAAACTATAATGATAAGGGTTAAAATGACCTAAAAACTTGTAAAACCCCTTTTTATATCCATATTTAAACCTAAAAACATATTAGTTTCAATAATAACCCATTTTAGGGCTTTTGATGATAAAAACACGGGCATAATTGATTCTTTTCAATATATTCATTGTGTGTCCTCTCCCCCACTTATAAAAGTCCATCCTTCTCTACTCCTCACACTTCCAAAGACATTTGGTTCAAAAAATAAATTATCAAATAAATTCCATAATCCATTTAAAACCACTTAGATAAATTGTTATCATAAATCCACCCTAGAATGAATTTTGGTGCAAACCAAAAGGTGTTTCCCGAAGAAGAGGTAATGTTCTCAAATGTGCATTTTAATTTTATTTATTCTTCCACCTCCCTAAAATATTATTTAATCATTATAATGTAAGAAAACAGTATATAATGTATAATTGGATGTAATTATGTTAATATAATAACATATATTCATCTCCTCTTCCATTAAATGGGAAATGAAACTGTCAGTCATGTGTATGGTGGACTACCGCCTCGCAAACTGGTTTAATTTGATTCCCCTTACAACCTTTAAAAGATAGATATAATGATGCATAAAAAACCATTATATTATATTTATTATATTATTATACTTATGTAATTATAATATCACATATAAATTCTTACTTTCCATTCTATTTAAAACATGATTATGTCACTTGTGTGTGTCACATATTACCACCTCACGAAACAATGTGATTAGTCTTTCAAATATAGTTTACATTAAAGGTAGTAAGGGTAAATTTAATAAATATATGTGATAAATATTACATTATAAAAATTTTAGAAAATAAAAATACTATACAATCCTTTACCCTGTCGCTCGTTAAGGAAATGATATCATCGCTCGGGCGTACGTACGACCTACTGTCTCTACAAAGCGATGCAACTCATTCTCCTTTACAAACAATAAATAATGTTTATAATAATTTATATATTTAGTAAATAATATATTTATAACACTAATATAATTATAAATATGATGTAACTATATAATATGTGTAGGAACCATGACTTTTATGAAAAAAATTCAAGAGAAAAAAGGGAATAAACACCCAAACTAATAAAATATTTTTTTCAAACAGGGGGTAAAATGTTATAAGTTGATCACATATGATATTATTAATATGAATACAGTTTTGGTATAAATTAATAACATTATTAAAATCATTATATAGGAGGTTAAATAATGTTTTAAAAAAATAAAGTGTGATGTAAGGGACTTCATCTTAATTTTGATTTCATTGAGCTATATTTGTTAATATGCACCTATTAACATTTATGTGGTTTATATAATTTTATTTTGAGGAATTTAAAATGAATACATATTTATTCATAATTATTAATTTTTTGTTTCAGGTTTATTCTTCAAGGTCTCACAATATAAAATTCACCAAAGTGGTAATGACTTTATTGTAAAATCTTACTTTCTATTATGATTGGTTAATCTTTCTTGAATCAATCAATTTATTATAATATCTTTCATTATAAATTACATTTATATTAAATTTACATATTATTTTATGATGATATGATTATTTCCTATACCATATAAATTTTTTATGTATAGTCTCTTCTTTAATTTTTTTTATTAACTAGGGAAATTTTTATAATTTTGTATAATTTACTCAATATGGATATTTGATGATAAAGAATATTGATTCATGAATTAAAAAATTTATTAGATATATATGGAATGATTTGGACCTAATGTTTCATGTTTTTCCCAATTAATTATAACCCCTCAATGCATTGGTATGTCTCATAAACCAAATTAGTTGGCCAAATTAGATAGGTTTTTACCTATTATTTTTAAACTATATTGAGAAATATATTGACAATAGAGGTATCCTGATGCCTAACATCATGATATACAATAATTAATAATTTCCTTCATTTAGAATTAAATTATTATTAAAATCTATGATATTTTCAGAGTGATATTATCTCTGGATGCATTTCATTCTCAGTTTATTGATTAAATGGAATGTGTGTTAAGTTATTTAACTTACCATATTTATTATGTCTTATAAAAATATGATAGTAAAGTTATTTATTAAATTTAAGGTGTATTAAGTGTTTTTTATCTTTCCATATTTATTTTTTTTATTTATTCATGATATATTCCATTGTATATAACCCTTACTAATTATTAGATCTCACCGTTATTTTTTCCCTTTACTTGGGATATGAAGAATAATTTTTGGAATGATTTTGAGGATACTAAATGTTTCATATTACTATAATTCATATTATATTCCATTAGAAAATGGCAATCATGTGTTTATATAGTTTCCCAAAACATCTAAACTAATCAATCCTTCGATATTTGACCCCTTATATATACGACCTTGTAATAAAGTAGGAATCGACTCGGGGTTATTAGATTTAGGGTCATTATAGTGGGTATTTGAGATATTTTAGTTTAAATAATTAGAACTATATTACTATGATAGAGTTTCAGGATAAGTATAGAATAACATTATAATGTTTTTATGATTATTATATTATGTGATTTTCCTTGGAAATGAATCTCTATCTGGATACTATAAGTAGATTTGGTTCTATTACAGATGTACCTTGGTGTAATTTCTCTGAAAATGGGGCATTTGGATTGACTATAGAATTACCTAGAACATGAAAATTAGCCTTAGTGCACACCTAGTTTGACAATCCAAGAAGATATTCTTAGGTTAATTAACATTTTCATTAAAAACCATTTTGATGTATTTGAAAATTAAAAATATCCCCAAAGAAACCATGTTTATGATTATTAGTTTAAAAATGAAAAAAAATTAATTTACGTTGATTATTACACCATATTTTGAATTTTGAATTATGATTTAAAATTCATAACTTATGAGAAAATCCAGTATAATCCATTTTTTAGAAATGGATCCTAGAAATAAGAAGGCTATCAAAACTCATAGAAAATATATAGATTTCCCTACTGAGAAATCCAATATAGCTGGTATTGCCATTGAGTTGATCATAGCTATATTAGGGAATCATAATAAATTTATGAAAAATTGATTTTTTCGGATATATAAACATATTCCAAAATGTGATTATCTTATGTTGTAATGCTTCATTAGACAGAACCCCTCGCCATTTGGTGGTACAACTAATCCATTAGTACATGAGAAATTGATTAAGTCTCTGGAGAAGATATTTATGGCCTTGGGATGTGATATAAAGGAAAAAGGTTACACTATAGTGTATTATCTAAAATGTGATGATGATCCATGGTGGTTGATTATTATTCATACTATAAAGGAATATTAAGTATATCTCTTGGAATGGAATGCTTGTAATGAGACATTCTTCAATAAATATTTCCCTCACGAGAAGCAAACTGAAATAAAGATAAATAAACTCATCTTAAATAAAAAGGATGAAGGAAGTTTTGATGAGTATGATGATAAATTTACAAGGTTATCTTGGCATTATATAGATTACATAGACAACATGGAGTTAAAGATTCACCAATTATTTGAAAGATTTAATCCATGCTTCTAAAGGGCATTAGTCTCTCAAAAATTTCATCATATGATGAAATAGTTTTATGTTCCCTCAAAATGGATAAGGAAATATATATATCTTATATTTTTAATTGAAATAAAAAAAGTACGATATATAATGAGCACTAAGAAAAAGGGAATTCATCAAATAAAAAGAAGATAATGAAATAAATTCTATATTGTGGGAACTGGGGAAAGAATCATACACAAAAATACACTTTATTATAAGTGTGGATAAAACTGACATTAGAATAAAGAATTAAAGGGGAAGAAATAAAACAGAACTATTGAATGTTTAAACTATAGAGATATGGGTATCTAGTAAAATAAATTTCCAAACCTCATGTGAATGTACCATAGAATATTACAAGGGCATAAGTCCAAGAAGATGTAATCACTACAGATAAGGTGGAAGTAATCAATGATATAGTGGAAGGTACTTTAGTCATATAATCAAATTTAGATAATGACTTATTTTATTCTATATCCATACACTCTTTTATATATTAACTTTTTTCCAAGAAAATATATATTTACCTAGAAATTTATGAAGGCAGTTTTCCTTCAAATCCATTAGTGTTAGTCTCACTAAAAAATGATACATCAATAATTCCTTATTATGTCACATAACCAATCTTAATTTTAGGAAATTATTATCATATATATGGTTGAGTTTTATATAATCCTTGGTATGAACCGCCTTTCAAAGTATGATTAAAATTTTATTCCATGAATAAGGAAATTACCATTCATAATGAAGATATATAATTATTTATCTTTAGACCAGGTACATCATCATGTGAGCCATGTATATATCCACCCCCAATAGCTCTCTTGGATGATATTCTTGTGGAAGAAATGAAGACACACTCTAGGGATGTACAAGGTTATATTCAAATTGAAGATGTACCTATTGTATACAAATATATTGATGTATTTCATGGGGAATTACCTGATCATCCACCAGAGTATGAAGTTGAGTTTTCCAATGATTTAATATCCGACATAAGACCATTATCAAATACTCCATATATAATGAACACTATGTAATTCGTATATTATAATAAAAAACTTGAGTAGTTGTGTAATAAAGGATTTATTTTCCCTAGTGTTTCACCATGGGGAGCTCCTATTCTCTTCGTTATGAAGAAAGATGGATCCATATGGATTTGCATTGATTATATCGAAATTAATGCTATTATGAAAAAAAATATCCTCTGCCTAACATTGATGAATTCATAGATCTCTGTATTTTTCAAATATTTACCTTTGTTCTAGGTATCAATAATTCTGAGAAAATAAGGAATACATTCTAAAGGATGATTTTCCAATGTGGTATAGAAATTATGAGTTTATAGTAATTCCATTTGGTTTGACTAATGTAACCTCTTTTTTTAGGGATGTAATGAATACATTACTCAAGGAATATCTTGATGATTTTTTGTGGTATTAACTGATGGAATTTTGGATCATTCTAAAAGCTATAAGGACCATGAGAATCAATCACATAATATTCTTGAGAGTCATAATAGTAAAGAGTTATATAGGAAATTTAGTATATTTGATTCCTAGCTTCAAAAAGATTTTTATCTAGGACATATTGTCTCTAAGGATGGAATATATATAGAATGTATAAAGAAAAAAGAATTCAGATAATTTCTAACACCAATGAACAAATATGAGGTATGAAATTTCATTTTTTTATCATGTTACTTTCTATGATTCATTCCTAATTTTTTCCAAATTGATAATCCATTGCCAAGCTTACTTGTAAAGGGGTTAAGTTAATTTGGAAAAAGGAATTTGAAGGATTTTTGATGAATATAATATGAGCTTTTTAATGATTCATTTCTGAGTCTACCATCTAGAAATGAAAGGTTTTTGATATATAGTGATGCATAAAATAAGATACATCATTGTTTCCTATTGAAAAATGATAATGTTATGAATCAAGAAATTAAAGAATCATGAACAGAACTATTTAACCCATGATCATGAGTAGGAAGATGTAATATTTTATTTAATGATATGGATATATTATATTTATGGTGAAATATGTGAGATATATGAAAATCATAAAATACTAAAATATTTATTTTCGCAGAAAGAGATCAATTTGATACAAATTTGATGGCTCTGGCTACTCAAAAATTAGGATTTCTCAATACACCACCACCTTGGGAAATAAAATAACGTATTGGATGTATTTGTTATAAAATATCATTGATTTATGACTCAAATGAGGATTTATAAGGATACTATGTTTATGGATATTATAAATATAGACATGGGAATTATAAAGGAAGGGGATTCATAACTCCTTTTACAAATCATGGTGAAATAAAATTTATTTAAAAAGAAAAAATCTTATGAATATGATGATGAGAAATTTCAATGGAAAATAAAATCTATAAATGATGGGAAATTAGTAGAATTTTTTTGTGAAGTTGTGGCTCTAAAATTGGTATAGAGATTATTTCTTCCATCTATAAATGAGATAAAAATAGAATTTTTGGATGATCTTCATAGATCAAACTACTATATATACCTTGGTTTCACAAATTTAAATATGGATTCGATGGACCGTTTTTTGGGATAAAATGAAGAGGGAAATTATGGATTCTGTGTCCAAATATTTTGTTTTTCAAGAATTTAAATTTGTGAGACAACATCATTGAAGTGTCATGTAACATCTTCCTATTACTTTATTTAAATGGGATGAAATTACTATGGAATTTATCAAACAACTAATGATGTATCCTATAAATACTAATGCAATATGGGTTATTGTTGATCAACTAAACAAATATAAATATTTCCTTGCTATAATAGAAGATATAATTCTTGATAACCTCATAATTATCTATATTAGTGAAGTTGTAATACTTCATGGTAAACCTTTTTTGATTCTATCTGATCATGATCCCCATTTTACATCAAAATTAGAGGAGAGTCTTCAAAAGTCTCTTGATACTAAGATTATTTTGAGAACTATCTACCATCCTCAAACGAATGGAATGTTTGAAAGGACTATTCAAACAATGGAAGACATATTGAGGTTATGCTCACATGACAATTAAGGTATGTGGGATCAGTATTTTACTTTGGTAAATTTATCCTATAATGATAATTTCCATTCAAGTATTTAAATGGAACCATATGAATCATTATATAGAAAGATATTTTGTACTCAAACATGTTGGGATGAAGTTAGTGAATTGAAAACTGTAGTCCCATATCATGTTTAAGAGAAAAAAAAGGTAAACATTGTTCAGGATCACATTAAAGCAGATCTATGTAGGAAAAAGAGTTATGCTAGTAATCAGTGGAATAATTTAAAATTATAAGTGGGAGATCATGATTTCCTAAAAATATCTCCATGGAAAGGTTTTGTAAGTTCTGGAACGAATTAAAAACTTAACACCATGTATATTGGACCCTTTTAAATCCATGAAATAATTTTATTAGTTTCTTACTGCTTTTCAATACCACATATTCTCTCAAAAGTACAAGATGTGTTCCATATATCGTTATTAAGAAAGTACATGACAGACCCAATGAAAGTTCTTACCTCTGATGAAATAGAATTGAAACTATATCTATCTTACATTAAATAAAAAATATTTATTTTAGAAACTAGAGAGCATGTATTATGGAATCAGACTACTTGTATGGTAAAGTTACATTAGAGAAATCACAAAATGGTGGATGCAACGTGGGAACTAGAGTATGATATGAATTAGAACTACCCTAATATTTTTTAAAGGTAATATTCATGATATTTCATGGTATTTTTTAGTAGGTAATAATGTAACCCATATATACATTATGATTTATTTCCTTTTAACTAAATTCAATATCTTTGCTATCTTACAATGCACGCAACACTGAGTTTAAACGAAAATAAACTAATAAAATATTATTTAAACATGGTCTTTATAACCAAGATGTTAATTTTTTGGATATTAATAAGAATAACTAAATTATAAAAAATATATAGTTTACACAAATTTATTGGTCTTATATTGATTTGAAATAAAAATAAGAATCATTCGAAACTAAAAGTATTTTTTTTGGGAAAAACTATTTTTTTCAAATAAAATGGTTTCATCTCCTCTAGCACGCTTCAGATAAAAATTTTTTAAAAAAAATTAGAAAATATATTTGATAAAATAGATTTTTTTTTCAAATAATCATACAAAAATTATCTTATTTTTAATTTTTGGTAATTTTATGAAAAGTTTCATTTTTTGATGAATTATGAAAAATACTGATTTTTATTGAAAACTATCATTTTGTTTAAATTATTAACAAAGTTAAATTATATTTAATTTTTAATTAAAGTAAAATAATTGAAATTATATTATAATATATAATATTTAGGTTAGTTAAATCAATTTCATATTGAATTTTTATTTTAAAACTTCTTATACTTATGAAATTTTCTCTTTGGAAACCCTCTTTTTCATCGAGCTTTTGGGTATAATTTTAAATTGGATTCTTCCACTTTAATGAAAAGAATTGGAAAAATTTATTACTTATTTCTATGTAGAATAATTTATATAATATGATATTTTCAACTTAATTTTCTACTATTATGAATAGTGAATGAAGTAAAAAATAAGTATTGCGGTTAAAGTAAAAATTGAATTACCTGTAATTAAACTATAAGATATAAGAGTCAAAATGACCTAAAAATATGTGAAGAAAAATTTTTAACCATATTTATACCTTAAAACCTCTATGGGTAGATAATGATCCATTTTAGAGGGGTTTTACATGCTATATACCTGGGTATAATTGATTCTTTCAAAAAAATCCTTGTGTGTCCTCACCCTGACTTATAAAATCACACAACCTCTCCTACCCACTTGAAAATCCGATGCAAATTGGATCAAAAACCCCTAAAAAATTACTAGTTTACTCCGTTATCCACTTCATGGATCCATTTTCTTGATCATAAATCCATCCTAGAACGGATTTGGTGCAAACTAGAAGAAGTTCTCTAAAGAAAAGGCAATGTTCTTAAAGGATAATTTTTATTAAATTTCTTCTTACACCACTATAAAATATAATTTAATAATGATAATATAAAAAATTTATATAAAAAATAATTTTTTTAATAACATATATAATCCATCTATTCTATGAAATGGGATACGAAACTATTCATCATGTAGACAGAAGACTACCGCCTCATGAACTGATATAATTTGTTTTCCATCACCATAATTAATGGATGGATATAATTGTGGATTAAAAAAAATTATATGATATTTTGATGTTATTATAAATATTTAATTATAATATCACACGTACCTTCTTACATTCCATTCGTTTAAAAATTTTATAATGTCTCTCTTGTGTACGGTAGACTATCGTGTCACGAGGCGCTATGATTCATTTTTCACTTACGATTTATATGAAAGGTAGTAAGGAAAAAGTTAATGAATATGTGCGATATATATGACATTATATTAATTATTTAAAATTAATATATCATACAATCCCTTATTGTCTCACCTATTAATGGAATGATATCGTCGCTCGTGTGTATGTACAACATACCATTTCAATGAAGCAATGTGACTCATTTTCCATAACCAACATTCAATAATGGTTATAATAAACTATATAACGAGTAAATATTATTTTCATAACATTATTATCATTATTTATATACTAGAACAAAAAATTTGTACAAGAAATATATCTTTCATGATAAATCTTCTGTGAGAAAACAAGGAAATTAACACCCGAAATAATGATAATAGTGAAATATTATTAACAAATTGGAGGTAAAATTCAATAAGGGGGTCATATATTCTATTATAAAAATTAATATGGTTATTTTTTAATTTAACAACATGCTTAAAACCATTATACATTATATTAAATCTTGTTTAACCGAAAGGAAGTATGAGGTATGAGACTTTCTCTCTATTTCAATTCCATTGAGACATATTTGTTAATATGAACCTATTCAATTTTATGTGGTGTATATACTAACTCTTTGGTGTATTTAAAATTAATACCTATTTATTCATGATTATTTTTTAATTTTTATTCTTCAAGGGGTTATAATTTAAAATTTACCAAAAAGGTAAAAAAATATGGTGTGCAATCTCACTTTTTTTAATTGTTTTCTTTCTCTTGAAACTATAACATTATTATAGTCATCTTTCATTATAAATTACATTTATATTAAATATAAATATTATTTTATGATGGGTATAACTATTTCCTAAACCATATACCATCTTTATATACATTTTTTACTTTGAATGTTATTTGATTAGATGGAGAAATATTGATAAATCCATATCCTTTACTCAGAATGGATATCTGATGATAGGTCATATTGAATCATGAATTAAATAGATTATTAAACATATGATGAATGACTTGGACATGAATTTAATGGTGTGGAATGGTTATATATAGCCCCTTGATGCATCGAATGATCTCATGAGAAAAATTTCTTGGCCATAAAAGATGGGTTTTACATAGTATTTTTAACCTGTCCTGAGAGAGGTCTTAATGGTAGAGGTATCTGGATTCCTTATATCATGATGTCCAATAATTAAGAATTACCTTCATTTAAAGTCATTTTTTATTATTATACATGATATGTTCTCAATAATATTATCTACGGATGTATTTTATTATAATTTTATTGATTAAATGAAAAGTGTGTTAACTTATTTACCTTGTCATATTGATTTTTATTTATAAAATTATTATTCAAGTTATATATTAAATTAATTGTGTGTTTAGTTATTTTACATTAATTATTGATTATTATTTATCGATCCATGATATTTTCTATTGTATGCAAACCTAACTGATCATTTAATCTCACCCTTATTTTGTTTCCTTTTCCAAGGATATGAATAATAATTCATAGAATGTGTTCAAGGATTCCAAGTGTTTTCCATTACTATGGTTTTTATTTTTTTTCATTTTAAAATGGTAATCAAGTACATATCTATTTTCAGAAAATCCTAAAATTATTGGCCCTTATGGATTTGACCCCTTTTATTTATGACAATGTAATGAGGTGGGTAAAAAATCTTGGTTACTAGAGTCATGTTTGTTACATTTATTGGCGTATTATATGGATATCTATTCTAAAAATTATGTAATATTATTTCTATGTGATTTGGGATGTTACATTTTGTTTGTAAAAAGGTTTTATAAAAATTTATTGGATTGGATTTTACATATTTAGGATAAGTTAACAGTTTCTTTTATTATTATAAGTTAATAGGTTTGAGGTGGTCATTAATTAAATTTTATAGATACTATTTTGAGGTATTATGTGATTGGATTTTAAGCCAATTAATGATATTTTGGGATAATTTTATAAAATTTCAAGAATAATACATGATTAAGGTATAAATAACCATTAGGGTTGGTATATAATTTGATGTTGAGATAATTATGTATATTTTGGACAAAGGGTAATAAGATTTTAGGAAAATAATTTGAGTAGTATAGATAACATTAAAGTTGAATGTTTTATTGATGAAAATGTTATTTATGTTATTTTTAAATATTTTAAATATATTTTTCGGATTATGGTATATATTTTCTAGTGTATGATCTAATTTAAATGTTTATAATATTATTTTATTGATAAATATTTAGTTACTTTTTGGGAGTAAATATGTTTATGGTGAACATGACTTTTGTTTTTAGATAATAGTATAGAAGTTTTTGATGATTATTGGGTTTTAATAATTTTTGGGATGAAGGTTTTGTTGATTTTTGAAAAAATATAAAATGGTTTTCCTAATTCTTGGGTTTAACTATTTTTGGTGATTTTAAAAATGTATGAATTTTCTTCTTATAGATCAGTTTAAAATATTAAAACTATTATTGGTTCATAAATGGGGGAATATTATTCTAAATTGTTGGATAAATACGACATTGATGTCTAGATTAAGAATAATTTATATTTTTCAATATTCTGTATAAAGGTTTAATGAGTTAAGAAATAATGACCTTTTTTATTTTATTATAAGTTAAAATAGTCAGGATTTAATTTTTCTAATTAGGGGAAGAATGCGACAAACCAGGTTTTATCATGTATCAAATTTTTTGAAATTAAATTTTTTTGATATAATATTAGTCTTCATTCTAAGAATGAGTGTTCCAAGAATTTTCTCAATGATCTATAAAGGGAATTATTGATCTTTTCCTATTTTTATTTATATGGTTAAGGTTATGTATGTTCAATTTTCTTGGATTTCATTATCAAACCCCATCCACCAATAAGACTTCATTTTTTTCTTTATTTGTTAATAATGGGATTGGCCCCAACTTGTTTTGATAATAAATTCTATAAATTAGGTTACAATTTTTTTTAAATTAAGTAAATGAATACTATAAGCTATGAAGGGGGAAATACGCATTTTAAGAACTATAAAAGTACAATGGGACACTAAGAACAAATATTGAAAACAACTGAAACAAATTAATCCTTCAGGATAATAATTATGAGATCTCTAAAAATAAAAATACAAGATACAATTAGTTTATGGTTACTTATTATTTATTTTTAAAATGAATCTATACCATAAAAATTGTTTTATTTGATTTTTAAATGATTTTTAAATCTATTAAAGGGATTTTTATTTTGATGTTATTATCTTGAGTTTTCCATATTTCATGTTGATATATAGAATAAACACACCATTTAGTGGTGGTTTGTGGGATTTACATAGTAGTTTAAACTATCAATAAATGAAACATGGTGATTTGATGAAACCATCATGGATACCTATGTTAAGGATTATGTCGCGACTTATTATTTCTTATTTATCATTTACCATTCCTTTATTACTTGTTTATTTTTTAATTTTTTATGTTTTTATGTTTTATTTATTATTATATATTGATTATCTACTTAGTATATTTATGAATAATTATTTATTAATTATTTATATATTAATTATTTACATATTAATTGTTAGTTAATTAATATTTATTATTTAAATATATTATAAATTAATTTTTTGTTAATTATTTTCTACTTATTATTTATTATTGATTATTGATTATTGATTATTGATTATTGATTATTGATTATTGATTATTGATTACTAACTATTCACTATTTATTATTCATTATTCATTATTCATTATCCATTATTTACAAATTATCAATTATAATTTAACATTTATTATTGTTTATTTATTTAGTAATTATTCATTATTATTTATTCATTATTCACTATTCATTATTCATTATTCATTATTCATTGTTCATTATTCATTTTTCATTGTTCTTCATTCATTTTTCATTACTCATTACTCATTACTCATTACTCATTATTCATTATTCATTATTAACTATTCAATATTCGTTATTCATTCTGCATAATTCATTATTCACTACTAGAAATTTAGGCAATAGCCACGGATTCAAACCGTGGCTATAAATCCCGAAACTGTTGCTATAGGTTATAGCCACGGTTCAACAAACCATGGCTAGAAATGGCATGTCTATAGGGAAAGACCTATAGCCACGGTTTAAAACTGTGGCTATAGGGTATTGCCATAGTTTGAAACTATGGAAGAACATTAAACCGCACAAAGCCTATAGCCACGGTTCAAAACCCTGGCTATATGGCTTTAGATACGGTTTAAAATCATGGATTTAGGTCTACAACCACGGTTAAAAACCGTGGGTTTAGGGCTTGCCATTTCTCTAAAAAAAAACCCACCCCCAAACAGCCCCCCCTTGACAGCCCTTGCACACCCTGGACAGCCCCTTGCACCCCCACCCCCGGGATAGCCCCCTTGCACCCCCCAGACAGCCCCTTGCACCCCCCTAGATAGGCCGAATGCCCCCTAGACAGCCCCCTTACACTCCCCCTGGACAACACTTGCACCCCCTGGACTGCCCTTGCACCCCCCCTGGACAGCCCTTTCACCCCCCTGGACAGCCTTTACACCCCCTGGACAGCCCTTTCACCCCTCTAGACTGCCCTTGCACCCCCTAGACTGCCCCCCCTACACCCCCATGCCCCCCTGGACAACCCCCTTGCACCCCCCTGGAAAACCCCCTTGCCCCCCCCCCACTCCTGCAGTAGCCCCCCCCCACCCTGCAGCCCCCCCTCCAATGCAGACCCCCAGACCACCCCCACCCCACCATGTACACCCTCCGTGGACAGACCCCTTGTACCCCCCTGGACAGCCCTTGCACCCCCCTGGACAGCCCCCCTTGGACAGCCCCTTGCACCCCCCTAGACAGCCCTTGCACCCCCCTAGACAACCCCCCCCCCCACACCCCCATGCCCCCTAGACTGCCCCCTTGCACCCCCCCAACTCCAGCAGTAGCCCACAACCCCACCTCCTCCATGTAGCCCACCCCCTGGGAGATGAGTGGAGAATACCCTTGAGAAGCTTCCAGACTTATTTATTCCATGCAAATTTAGAATTTCTGGAAATTTCTTTAAAAAATCATTGATGAGATATGCATTTCTCTCATCCTTGATAATGACCAAATAAAGTCTAATATTAAGGGTGAGAAATTGAATTAATCAATGACAAGAAGTTGAGGAAATTTGAGATCTCAAGGTTGATTTCTAAAACCTGCTACATGTACTTGAATGTTTTCGACATGTGTATTGAGATGAGTGCAAGATATCAGGTTTTAAATGAGGAAGACAAGTTGTTTCATGCGAATATGCAGATGATAAATGGCAAACAAGTTAGTTGGAGTACCCAATCATATTGATGAGACAATTAGAAGATGGACAACTTAGAAGGTAGTAGGAAGTTCTCAAGATTTTTGAGAAGGAATATGAATATCTCAAGAAAATCTGTTAATATGAGAATATTAAATCACCCCATGCACCCCTCCCCATGCAGCCCCTCTTCCCACCTTGGACTGACCCCACTCACCCCCATGGAAAGACCCCCCCCCCCTCCTGGACACCACCCTCCCTCCTGGAAACCCCCTGGACAGACCCCCCCTAGGACAACCCCACCTAGACAATAGCCCCCCCCCCTTCTGGACACCCCTTGCACCACCCCTGCTGGACACCCCCTGGACAGACCCCCCCCCCTCCTGGAAACCCCCTCCCTCCTGGACATGCCCCCCTAGACAACCCCACCTGGACAGCCCCCCCTAGACAGTAGCCCCCGCTGGCCCCCCCTCTCGTGGACACCCCCTCCCTCCTAGACAAACCCCCTAGACAACCCCACCCGAACATCATCCCCCTCGGATGGCACCCCCCCTCGGATAGCAGCCCCTCCTCCACCCCCCTGAATAGACCCCCCCCCCCTCTTGAAAACCCACCTGGACAGACCCCCTGGACAACCCCACCCGGACAACAGCCCCCCCTTCTATACAACCCTTGCACCACCCCTGCTAGACACCCCCCTCTTGGACACACCCCTCCTCAAACCCCCCCTCCTGAAAACCCCCTTGGACCACCCTACCCAGACAACAGCCCCCCCCCCCCACCCCCCTCTTGGAAACCCTATACTGTTGTGCTGGCTTTGGGTCCATTGTGGGTTTTTGGTTCTGGATTTATCTGTTGGAAATAGATAGGAATGTAGAGTGTATTTTTTGGCTGGATCTTAGCTTGTGTGGGTCATGAAGGTGATTTTCTTGTGGGGGTTCTTGTTGTTATTATTGTGTTGGTGGGTGTGGGATGTTTATAGTGCAAGGATCATGTGCAAGGGATGCCTAATTTTAGTGTGTTGGGATGATTCTATAGGGGCTTCTAGTGTGGTGCAGATAGATTCACATGTTATTATTCTAGGTGAAGTTATAGAGGATATGGTTCATGGTGTGGGTGATTCAAGCAGGGATTTCTAGTTTTTGGTTGATTGGTTTCTTTTTGGTATGTGGTTTTCCTGCTACTTGGCTACATGTAGGGGATTTTTTTGATGGATGCGGTTGAGTTTGTGGTCAACTTTTTGGGAGTTCCTTTGGTGGATGGTCTTTTTCATATGGTGATGGTAGGATATTATTTTCTTGAGTATTTGAGTTGTCTAATCTTGTGGTCCGATGTGATGATATTGCAGAATGTTTCTTTGGCTTCAAGGTTCATAAAGTAGTAGGTGGTTCGAGTTGCGTATGGACTAGTGTTGTTGTTCCTAGAAGAAGGTTTTCTTTATTGGATGGATTCTTTCCAACATCCTTTTGGGTTGCAGTAGCTATTCTGGTGTGAGTGCCTAGGAGGGTTTGGTTTTGTTTGGTGTCTGGTGGGATGATTGAAATTATTGGTGTTTAGGGGAGCAGTGTTGTGGTTGGGTGGTTGGTGGATGGTTTGTGGTTTTGTAAGGGTACAAGAAGGTGGGTTTGATTGATGGTGTTTATTTTAGGTGAGTTGAGTGGTCTATTGTAGGGATTATGTGATTCTGGAGATGACTGGCTAATGCTCACCTTGGATGGATTCTGGTGGGGATTTGGAGGTGTTTCGCATGGGATGTTCAATTTTATCATATCACTTGACATACCCCCTGGAGAACCCCACCCGGATAGCAGTCCCCCCTGGGACAGTAGCCCCCCTAACCCACCACTCCTGGACCCCCCTCCCTCTTGGACAACCCCCTCGGACAACCCCACTGGGACAGCAGCCTCCCCCCACCCCCTCGACAGACCGCCCCCTCCTGGAAACCCACCTGGATAGACCCCCCAGGATAACCCCACTCGGACAGCAGCCCCCCCCTGTTGGACAACCCTTGCACCACCCCTACTGGACACCCCCCCTCTTGGGCACCCCCTCCCTCCTAGAGACCACCCCGTACCACCCCACCCGGACAGCTTCCCCCCCGGACAGTAGCCCCCCTGGTTGATTTTGACAAGTTGGTTGGGTTAACGACTACCCAACCAAAGTTGATAAAGAATCTCCAATAATTCCCTCCTATTCAAAAAGTTGTTTCTGAAGTAAATTTCAAAGATCTTAAGGATGTGAATGGTCTAGTTAGATATTTGAAGTATGTTTATACTACCAAGTCTGAGTTCAATGATCTTGGTGTTATGGTTGTATCGCAAAGGTACATGTTCCAACCAGATCGGGATGGGATGTAGGAGTCCGGGGGCTAACGAGGGATGGAATTGGTGGATGGGGTTGTTTTGTAGGTGACAGAGGGTTGGAATGAGTGTTTTATAGGAGGTTGGGGGATGGTGGTTGGTGTGGTGGTTGGTTCGGGCTGGATTGTAGGTGGGTGGGGGCTGGTGTGGGCTCGAATGCAGGTGGAAGGGGGCTGGAATGCTGGTGGAAGGCGGCTGGTTGCAGGTGCTGGGGTGATGGTGTGGGCTGATTCAAAGGTGTAAGGGGGGGCTATTGCGGGCTGGAATGTTGGTGGAAGCAGGCTTAAATGTAGGTGGAATGGGGATGGTGTGGGCGGGATGTGGCTTTAGCAGGGCCAAATCACAGCATTACTACGGTGTGATTGCGACGTGACTCCGGCGTGACCGCGGCGTGTTGGCCCAGTCCAGCGACATCCATGGGGCAGCATCTTCCGACCAGGAGCGAAGGGAACAAGAGGAGGTGGGGTAACATTTTGGCCATCGCCCCGCTGGAAGAAATTGTGATTAGTCAGTCCCAACATTGATCACAATACTCATGGAAAACTATCACTGCAAAACGCCACTGTGTGTCGTCCTGGAGCAGGGCCAAATTACGGCATTACCACGGCAAGACCGCGGCGTGTTGGATCGGTTCAACGACTTCGCAGGGCAGAATCTCCTGGCCAGAAGTGAAGGGAGCAGGAGGAGGAGGGGCAAGATTCCGGGCATCGCCCCGCAGGCAGAAATTGTGATTAGTTATTCTCAACATTGATCACAATATTCATGGAATACTATCATTGCAAACCGCCCCATGGTGTCGTCCTGGAGCAGGGCCAAATCACGGCATTACCGCGGAGTGAGCACAGTGTGACCACGACATGGCCGCAGTGTGACCGCGGCGTGACCGCGGTGTGTTGGACTGGTCCAGTGACATCCACAGGGCATCATCTTCTGGCCATGAGCGAAGTGATCAAGAGGAGGGACAATATTCCGGTCGTCGCCCCGCCGGTAGAAATTGTGATCATTCAATCTCAACATTGATCACAAGACTCATGGAATACTATCACTGCGAACCGCCACGGTGTGTCGTCCTGATGCAAGGCCAAATCACGACATTACCACAGCGTGACCGTGGTGTAAACTATGGCATGTTGGCCTGGTCCAGCGACATATCTGGGGCAGCATCTTCCGTCCAGGAGCGAATGGAGTTGGAGGAGGCGGGGAAACATTCCGATCGTCACCCCGCCGGTAGAAATTGTGATTAGTCAGTCTCAACATTGATCACAAGACTCCTGGAATACTATCACTGCGAACTGTCATAGGTTGTCATTCTAGAGCAGGGCGAAATCATGGCGTGACTGCGGCGTGACCGTGGTGTGATCGCGGCGTGACCACAGCGTTACTAAGACGTGACCGCAGCATGACTGCGGCGTGACCGCAACGTGACCGCAGTGTGACTACGACGTGATCACGGCATGTTGGCCCGGTCCAGTGACATCCGCGGTGTTGCATCATTCTTCTAGGAGTGAATGGAGCAGGAGGAGGTGGGGAAAGATTTTGGTCGTCGCCCCGCCGACAGAAATTGTGATTATTCAGTCTCAACATTGATCACAAGACACTTGGAATACTATCATTGCAAACCACTGCGGGGTGTCGTCCTGGAGTAGGGCCAAATCACGGAATTATCGCGGCGTGACCGTGGTTTGACCATGGTGCGATCGCGGCATGACAGCGGCGTGACTGCAGCGTGTCGGTCTGGTCTAGAGACATCCACAGGGCAGTATCTTCCGGCTAGGAGCGAAGGGAGTGGGAGGAGGCGGGGCAACATTCCAGTCATCACCCCGCCTGCAGAAATTGTGATTAGTCAGTCTCAACATTGATCACAATACTCATGGAGTACTATCCCTGCGAACTGTCGCAGCTTGTCATCCTGAAGTAGGGCCAAATCATGGCGTGACCACGGTGTGACCACGGTGTGATCGTAGCATGACCGAGGCATGACCGCAGCGTGACCGCGGCGTGTTGGCCTGGTCCAGTGACATCCGCAGGGCATCATCATCCATCCTGGAGCGAAGGGAGTGGTAAGAGGAATATGAAAGAATCAAATCAAATCTAAACATGATACAAATAACTATTACTACTCTTTGTATTAGAAGACAGTGCACCTTTGTTGGAGGGGTTTTTTTATAAAATCATTGCATTGCTTTATCACAAAATTTATTTAATTATATTTAACATTTTTTCTATAACTATTTTAGAGAAAATAAAATTAAATAATTTATGCAACTAGATCAACATAACTATCACTATGAGTTTTCACAGATAGCGCACCTCCGTTGGAGGGGTTTTATTATAAAAACACGACTTTATCAAATGAAATAATTATATTAAAGAAGACTTATTCAAGATATGAAATTCAATATTATTAAGAAGAATTAAGAAAGAATCTAAATTCCATTTAAAGCATTCATGAATTAAAGAGGCTAGAAGAGGGATCCTACCTCAAGGTGGAACCAAGCCGTCCACTTCGTCTTTTGGAGCTTTCTAACTAAAAGTCGTTGCTCCCCTCTGGGTATACGCACCTTCACAAATTAAATGTATTTTACATAAATATTCAAATTAAATGGGAAATGTCTCACATAAAATTTAAAGAGGAAGGTGGAAAACATAAAAAACATTGAAAACAAAGTAGAAACACGAACCTGGATGTTTGTTTATGCTTCCAACAACAGTATGATTTGATCTTTCAACAGGTACTTGAGGTGCTGTCCAGATTTTTTTGGGCCTAGAAAATACAAGAAAATGTTATTAAATAGTAAAATTACTAAAGTAAATAAAATAAAAGAAAAGGGAAAAGAATTTTTAGGTTTCAAACCTCGAATAGGGGCTGTTGTTAACCTTTCCACAGCTGGACAGTTCTAGCAGGTCAACCCCAGTCCTCTTGCGGGTGTGGTCATTAGAGTAGGAACCACCTCATCTTGTTTCTATTGATTGTTGATTGTATTTCCCCTTGAAATTCAACTTGAGTGAAGTAAATAAGATGTCCATTAAGACCTCTCAATAGCCCTTCTTAGTATGCACCCCGTTAGCATCAACCAGACTACTTAAGTGATAGTTCTTACACAATATTCAACCTGAACCCAAATGTTTAATGAGATATAACACAGAAGCAGGGTCATGTATGTAAGAGTTCATAAAGAAAAAATGTTAAAGCCATGAATTATTGGTCTAATACAAGCCAAATAAGCATAATGAATGAACTATTTAGTCGCAAACCACAAACAAATAGTAAAAATGAAATATGGCATATCAATGTTTTTAATCCAGATAATGGTATTTACATATTTATCAGGAATTTCAATATGGACAGCCATAGGAATGAATAATGAGAAAATACAACTCTCAATATTATAGTTGTAGTATGGTAATAAGAAATAAATGGACATGCCAGAATGTTACCTTCAAGTAGTAGGGCGCATTAAGTGTACATTTCCTTAAGAGTACATTGTCAAATAGATTATTCTTATGGATGGTAAAATTGACGTTGTTAACCTGTCAACTACCTTTTGGAATAGTAAGTAGTGGCCATATTTTACCTGTGTTAGCCGGTAGGATTGAAGGCTTCTTGTATTTATATAGCCCATATATTACACTAATATGCTATGCATCATTCCTTATTAATAACTGAACAAATATCAGTTTATCTAAAATACAAAATGAATGTAAATAAATAAAATTAAGAATAAAAATAAAATGATTTAATGGAAAAGTATAAATAATTTTTCTATGTTATAAAATGTTTTCATTTTGTATATACCGAGTTTTTGTATAACAAAAACATTTAAGAAATTATAAATTCATTTATATGAAATATCAAGATCCATATAGAAGTAAAACTGCATTATCTTAGTAATCCATAGTTTCAAAAATGAAAATTATCAATTCATATTGAACACTTTCCATAAAGATATTAAATTAAAGGAACACTATAACTAATTATAAAAATACATACCTTCATGTCCAAAAATTTATGTCCCCTACCCCCTACCCCCTGCCCCCTGCCCCCTGCCCCCCTCCACCTTGCCCCTCGGTACCCCTCCACCCTGCACTCTGCCCCCTACCCCCTAACCCTTTCCCCCTCCACCCTGTCCCCTAGCCTGTACAACCCCACTTGCACCCCCCTGCCCCTGCCCCCTCCACCCTACCCCCATGCACCCCTCTACCCTGCCCCTACCCCCTGCCCCCTGCCCCCCTCCACCCAGCCCCTAGCCTGCATAACCCCCCATGAACCACCCCCACCCCCCTCCATCCATTCCCAGTTGTTAAATAATGTTGTTGTATTATGTACAAGTGTTTTATGAACCTAATTTTCATATTATACTAAACATTTATATCCATGAATGTATTATTATGTTATTTATCTTACGAATTATGTAATAGACATGTACAAATAGGTTGGTTTTCTATATAATGACATCCTAATGTCCCTTTACATGGTTTTCCATGAATATGATAACAAATACCACTATAAGAATAATACATTATTGAGCACATATCATTGTATACATTAAAATTACATCACCTGAGGAATATGGAACTTTCTCCATGTATTGTCACTCTTCTTCCATTGTGAGTTCTTATGCCTTTGTCAAGTTGAAGTGAAAGATGGGTAGTCACTGTTTCTCATCTATTCATACCCAAACATTTGATGATACTATTGTTATGTTCCTTCTGGGTTATTACTAAATCTACATTCTTATTATCCATTTCTGTACTTATCCACAATATCTTCTCGAATTTCTTGGTATTTTTCATCTCAAAACTTCCAAAAAATTAATCCCTAGATATCAAAATAATTTAATCATCTAGTCTAAGTAGAATCATGTAATTAAAATACAATATGAAATTTATGAAGGTACAATTATACTATTTATTTCAGTAGAAGTAATTATCTCTATTGCATCTATCAAAGCCTTCATCAGTGATAAATGATTCAAATTTATGATTCCACTATCACGGTACTTTCTTTATTCTATACAAGATTTTATACAATATAAAAACCAAGTTAGGGATCCCAATTGTTGGTACTCATATTGGTTGTTTCATGTTTATTTATTACTTTAACTCACCATGAAGCAAAGTTGTCTTGATATCCACCAAATCTAGAAGCACATTTTCCAATTCCACCATACTTAGAATTGTTTAGATGATATAATGCTTATAATTGGTGAGAATATTTCTGAAAAATAAAATTTTTCATTCTACTAATAACACATTATTACCATCCATAATTTTTATCATTTATAAATATCATTCTATTAATTAATTTAGTAAACCCAATTATTTTTAAAATCCTTTTTAGCCACTTAAAGTTCAACCATATCTGATTTTTTTAACTTCAAAGAAGCCATCTCTATATTTATGGAATATTCCACTAATTTGAATAAAAAAATAATAGTTTAATTTGGATTTTCATGTTTCTATTCATTCAATAGAAGTATATAATTCATTTAAACCCCATACCTTTGAACCAATCTCCTAATTTTGGTTGATCTCATCAACTGAATCATATTTTCTAATCTAGCCGACTTAGTTCTTTCTACATGTATACACCACAACATCTAACAAACACTAACATCATTATATAGTATAATTAAATGTATAAACCTAGAATAAAATTTACATCTAAAATGTACCTCAATATCAGTATCATCAAAAACATCACGTCCCTCACCATCTCCTTCAGAATCACCAACATAATCATCTCCTCCTCTCAGAACACCATCATCATCAACATCTGTATTGGCATATGCACCTAAATCAATGGCAGGAGCATAAGAATCCTCATAAACCGAACACAAATAAATGAGAACACATTTAATTAATGAAAACATAAAAAGGTTATCAGTAAAATCAACAAATAAATCCAGATTTATTTTACTCATAGAAAATCATACAAAATGTGAAAATATAGTAATGCAAAGGATTTTAATGTAATTTTAGGGAATAATACAATGAATTAAATATAATTTTTTTTTGAAATTTCTAATTCGATCACTCCCCCGCACATAGTTTATTGAACTCCAAGGCAATGCATTATCTATTGGACTTCCTAGAAATGAGAAACACCTAATGAATATGAATATCATACCCCTATCAGCTCATCCAAAAAACAAATTTTAGATAGTTTAAACTGTATAAACCTATGTTGTCATTTGGCTATATCAATTCCTATTAATATAGGTTCAGAATGCTTAGATCTCTGTAAGAACTCCTTAATTTCCCGGATCACTTTATCTAAAGGTACAAAACATTGGTAATTTATAATTTAGTTTCTCATCATGCTACTATTTGGGGATTTCATGACTTCAAATGCATTTCGTTAGGAAGGGGTTTTTTTCACTTTTGGTTTCCCTCTACTGAATTGAAGGGTAAAGCATGGAGCTTTGGTTCCATAAATTTGAATCCAGGAACCCTTAGGATCCATGAATGGAATCTAAATTTTAGTCTCTATGATTTTAAAGACACTTTTTCTCATGTTTGGATAATGATTTATGGTTTAAATTGGGTTTTGTGCCATTTTGAAATTCATTATGACATCGCCTCTGTGATAGGCATTCCAATCCTGATGGATTTGGCTACTGAAAATGTTTTCTATGGACATTTTTCCAGAATTTAAGTTGAGGTAGATTTAAGTTCTACCAAGGTTGATAAGGTAGTTCTATCCACACCATAAGATGAAATTAATCTTCGTATTGTGTATGAAATGTTTCCTTTGTATTGTGATGTCTGCTGTATGATTAGACACTCAAGGTCCAACTATCGTTCCAATATTTTTTTACTAGATGCATGTTGAAGGGGCATGATGAGGCTCATTGCAGAAGAACAAAATGTAATAAATTCCCCCAAGGGACTGATGCCCAATCTTCAGAACAAGGTGCAAATGAGATTTCTCACAGCTCTCCCAACAGACTCATAATCTCTGAATATGTTTAGACAATGTCTCAGACTAAACATCTGATCAAGGGTCATAGTAAAATCCCCAAGTTGGAATCCACCTATTTCAACCTAAAAGATGCAGAGCCTCCTGATTTTCAGTTGATTGATAGACCCAATTTCACTTGGGCTGATTTAGTATAAGAAAGCGACTCACCTGAAGTGGGCCTCTCTTTTAAATATGTGTTGATTAAATACATGAACCAAGATCACAATGAGACAGAATATGGTGATATTAAAATAGAGATAAAGCATCTATCACAAACTGAGGAAGATGAAAGAATTAGGCATGGGAAAACTGCTTTTTCTAAAAAATACAGAAAAGTCAAGCACATGTTTGAGACAACGACCTCAAGTATGGTTATGAATAAAAACACAAACAAGGAATCCAAGGAAGTGAATACTGACTATGGAAATGAAAAGGTCCCCTAACCTACCAAGTCCAAGGAATCTGTGAAAAAGGGTGATGTTGCTAGCCCTCTAATGGACTTACAACAAACACAAGGTGCGACTTCAAAAAAATCTTATCTCCTAAAACCTGCTCCTACAGTGGGATGAGGAGTTAAGAAATTTCTCGAAACTGATAGGGTGCTGCATGTTCTTATAAATCTGCAAGTTTTGAGTTTGAGCATTAACCCTCCTATGGTGGGAAGTGAAGCTAATCACTCTACTGCTGAATTTGGACCCAAACTGGTGCCCAACGCTTACCCTGGAAGTACCCTTGCTAGAACTTCCATAGGAGTTCATGGCATGGATGTGCAACCCACTTATGTGGAATCTATGTTTCCCATCCATGAGCAGTTACTAGAGAAGTTTAAGGTACCCATCACAATGGAAGGGGTGATTCACGCCCAAAGTCATCATTCTTAGAGTGGAAAGAATATGAGGCTGATAATCCAGCCTAATTCTGATATGATGAAAGAGTTAACTACTATTCAAGAGGAGGAAATTCTACTCTAAAAAAGGGTTCCCTTCCAGACACCATCTCTATTTTGGGTGTTTCCAAGCCAATTGGACCAACACACAATGTGACAGAGTCAACTACAATGCGTCCTCCAGCAAGAGAGGCACATACACCTATGAAGATTTATAAACTATTGATATCAAAGATTCTACCTCTATTATAAGAAGCTCCCCGCCTCAAGCATCGAGGACCCGGATAAATAGAAATGTTGGTACTCAGAACACTTTTGAAATCCTTTCCTCACTTAGAAGTGATGATGATGGGAATAATAGTGACAGAGTGAACAAAGATGAAACCAAAAAGACTGATGCTATTGTGGAGCACCTTGATGATGCTGATGGTGAAGGTCCATGGATTCAAGCCAGGATAGGGAGGAGAGGTGAGAACTCCTACGGAAGGGGTGCAAGACTTCGTTTTCATAGTATGAATACCTATTCTAAAATGGGTTGATGTCTTTTTAAGTGTTGTGTTCCTGTATTTACTCCAAACTTTTTTTTATAATTTAAATAAATAGGCCTTTGTTCCCTTAAAAAAATTACTATTAATATAGATATTATGGTCAACTACTCTCATAAACCTCAAAAAAATTGATCATTTTCAAGCCTTGAGTTCCATGCTACGTGTACTAGTTTTAAGCCACAAAAATCATTCTAAAAAATGCACAATTTATTATCATCATCATTTATTTGAAATATAAATATTTGATCAATTTAAACTTCCTTAAAAAAACTCCACTGAGAAAATAATACTTTTTATTATATACATTAGATATTACTTGATATTCTATATTTAACTAGGGTAAGAAACAATTTGATAACCTCAATAAAATCAATTGGTGGAAATATATTATCAACAACCACCCTACCAATCAATGAATATCCCTTTCACAAAATTCTGAATATGAATTTTATAACTTCTCTATTTTCATTAAGCATATTTATGAATACTGGTTTTGTGAATATGATATTATCATCTATTGTTTTTGGAAAAAATTTCTATGTGTCATTATTTTCTGTCTAATTTAACTCTTCATTCATATCATTAATCCAATTATAATCATTGGATTCTTAATCAAATATTTTTTACTCAAATAAATATAAGAGGGAATTTCTTTTAATTATATACATCCTCCTAGTTTATACTACAACATATTTGTCTCCCAAAATGTTCTCTTCATCAATATGTTTAGTTCTAGTAAATATTTTAGGTGTAATTGGAATCTTTATGTATTTTTCTTTCTCATATTCATAAAAAAATTCTATTATGGAGTCCTCACTAGCCCTAAGATACTCTCTAGGCTCTTGTAAAGATTCAATTTTCTCTACATTATCTTCAATTCTCCTGTCATAGATTCCTTTTTCTTTCATATCCATTATTACATATTTTATTTCCCAAATTTTAATGAGAACCTTATTAACAAAATCTATAAACCTTGATTCTTAAGGAATATAAATGAAACATAACTTCATCGTGTTATTTCTATACTTTTCATGATTCCCTTCCATGTTAAGAATATAGATCTTACTACCAAAGACTCATAAATATTTCAATGTTGGTTTCCTTTTATACCTTAGTTCAGAAGGAAACTTTTTTTATACCTTGTAATACCACTAGAGATCACCATAGTTTGTGTTATATTATTGACGATTCTACTTTACCTCTCAACCACCCCATTCTATTAGGGTGTCTGCATTAGAGTATCTTATTGAGCATTATCAAAATTCTCTAGATACTTCTTAACTAAATAATAAGTGAATTCAATTCCATTATTATAACTTGGAACTTTGATATTCATTCCAAATCATGGTGTGAATCTAAGGATAAATTTTGAACCATATAAAACTATCATTGTACTCTATTGAAAGAACTGACATTTCTTAACCCAATCATATTGTTTCATCACAAGCCATCCTAATCATGATGATGATGTATAGACTCCAAACGCCACCACATTTTCATAACATTAAATTCCCAATCCCCCTATTTCATGAGGCACATCATGTTTATTATAGACCAATGAATTAAACCCTTGAAACATGGTTAAATTATTAGGTCTGGGCCTCCACCAACTATACTACCGTCAATCCTTGTCTCCTTCTTTGACATAACCATGATTTAACACATTTGGATCATCAAAAACACCCCAAGCTCGAAAGCTAGTGTGATTCCCTCATTTGGGTCATTAGTTGATCAATCCTATGTCATGATTTCTATAAGAACCAATTAATTTTCATATCTAAATAAACCTTCGATCTTTACTACTTCCACTCAACCCAAATTCCCATGTTCGGACTCTGATATCCAAGAAAAACAAACTCAATTTAGGTACTCATTGGGTCGTTGGAACCTAACTTCCATTTGAAATACCTACCTATTGGTCTCCCAAAACTAGGATTCTACCCTCATGGGTTTATATTTCCCATGACTGATGTCACACTCTCCTGTAATGCCCCGACCCCAGTTACCTAGAGTCGGTGCATTATAAAATTTGGCATGATCACAAAAGATCATGTCTCGAAAGAACGATTAGTTTAGTAGCCTTGGAATCACTAGATACATTCATAAATGTTACATTACATCATAAATTGAAAAACTAAATTAATATAGTCTCCATGGTCCGCACTCATATCTCCTTCAGACAATACCTACAGGTCATTCATAAAATACTTCTTCACATCCTGGGAAAATAAAACATATAAAGGGGAGAGCTCAGATGCTCAATAAGGACAAAAATACAGTGGAAACTTTCCTAAACAATCATAAACATTTAAGGCAATGTATAACTAAAACAAAAGCATTTTAATCTTGAACTACAGTATAATAGGGAAAAAATAAAATGATGTAATTCCATTTACTTATTCACATGGATATTCTACAAGTCGAATAATCACATGCAATATCACTAACCACTTTCATAATGATGGAATGCATAATTCCAGACTATCATAACCACGTAGCGAAGGCCTCATGCCAAGAATAAAAGTAAGATTTTGTCAAGGTCTCATGCCAATACACTAGTTTTTCTCATGAGACGTACAGATGCATCAAGGAGTTATAGCGGGATCCACCCATCACTTATTATTTCCAATGCATTCCTCATATGAACAGGTTTAAACATAACATAAACATACGTATTAATACTAGCATAAAAAATGTTAATACTTTCTCCATAAACCATGAATGGTATAAAAATAACACATCCACAGTCAAACATATCACAAAACTTTCAATAAAATATGGAAGCTTTGTATCAAAATAAATCAACTACAAATAATCATAAAATCCAACAAATGATGTTTACATAGATGAAATGAAAACTATTTGAGAGAAATTTGTCTTATTTTGAAAAAATTGAAAAGTCATAAATTTATAAAGGAATTAATTTAAAAGATATTTTTTTATCAATGTTTCCAACACCACTTTGAAACTTTTCAAAAGAATTATCATTTCAAAACATTCATGTCCATATAAATAAATCGTTAAAATCATTTTGAAAACATGGACATTAATTAAAAATATTTAGACAGATAAATATTTAAAAAATATAAAAGTCACATAATTGTAAAAGAAAAAAATTACAATGAAAATATTATTATCAGATTCTAAGGGTAGCTTCGATGATTTTATAATGGAAGAAAATAGCCGCACCCTCCATATAAGTTAAAAACGATATTCTTACCTTAATTTTGTCGAAAAGGTTAAAAAGGACCTTGTTTGGAAAATGACAGAAAGATTACTTTCAAACCATTTTATAAAAAAGTAAAACAATGGTATAAATGACTTTAACCCATAGTCTAGTAAATAGTCAAAATGTTTTGGAATACATTTTTAAGAAACATGGATGTAGATGATAAAGAGGTCCCAGTAGATAATTATGTATAAACAAACTCGGATAATGAAGAGATTGTGAAATAAACCCTTACCACGTACTTTTCCTTGGTTAGGGTAGGTTAACCTCCTGTATGATGGTGAAATAATTGTTATTAAATTATAAAAGAATTGTTTAAATTATTATGATATCATATATGATCTTTTATCATTGCTTTGTTAATAATATCTTAGTATTATCATTGTTTCGGGTGTTAACTTACTCATTTTCTTTTATGTGTTTTGTTACATAAGCTGTGTTTATTATGGATAGGTTGTACCTTATTAAAATCAAGAATTATTTCAAGTCCTTAAACATTATTTTTAATCATCAAATGAGAATTATACTTTAATGGATAAGATGGGGAATGAATATCATCGTGTTCGTGGAGACGGTAGTCCGTACGCACGCACGAGTGACAATATCATTATTTTTATATTAAAATAATAAATAATTGGATTGTATATCATATATTCAAAATCATTATCATGTTATATTTATTATTTACATGAATTACACATCATTATTATACCCATCCAAATAATAATGTATTGAATAACAATTACACCACGACGTGGAGACGGTAGGCCGTACGTACGCACGTATGGTGACATGACATTCAAAGGATGGATAGAATACTGAATATGGTTATACCATATTTATAATAACATCACAGTATATAGATGATACTAGAGTTATTAATTTAGAATGGAAATAACAAAGAAAGTAGAAGTGGAAGAAGAAAGGAACTTGAAAGAGGGTGGTGAAAACATTACCTCTTCTTCAGGTTCGTCCATTTGATTTAATCAAAATGGATTCTTAGGATGGATTTCTGATTAAACTAAGGCCTATAGGATTATGTGAGGGAAGCTGAGAGAATAATTGGGTAGGGGTTGGCCGAACCAAAAGGCTGTGAATGTGTGAATAATTGGTTAGAAGTAGTGTCCCTTTATAAGGGGGAGGAGGAGCTCTTTAGAAAAAACATAAAGTATTATTTAATAATAAATTCATATTCGGTTTATAATGGCTCCAAACTGGATTATTTAAAGTCTAAGGTGGGTATGGGTCAAATATAACTCAACCAATAGGTTTTAGACAAGTTTGGGTCACTATTTTACCCTTATCTTATAGATTTAACTCTTAGTTAAATAGTTTGACATTTACCATGTCTCTTTGTATTTTTATATTATATGGTTAATAAACTTACTATATACATCCAAGATACCCCCAAGTGGTCCATTAATGATACACCTATCATGATATAAGTCCTTTGGCCGAACCTTAGATTTTTAAGAAAATAATATCAATTAATAATATAATATTTGTTTTAAAAAGTCTTTTGTGTCAATTTTAATACTATTGGGTATTTTGTTTTTGATAATTTCCCAATAGCATTATTACTTCAAAAACAATTATATAACCAATCATAATATTAAATATTAACCTAGAAAAATTAGTGTAATTTATAAAAAGTCTCAAATTACATTCATTTTGATATTTATAATATAAATTATTTTATTATTTCATCAATTTGGTAATTACTGCATCACCATTGGGTCATAAATAAATTAAATTCATTAATGTATAAAAATTATATATATAATATCATTATGAAGTAAATCTTTTTATCTTTCTAATGAATATTTATAATCAAATTTATCTTATGTGTAACCCTATATTATTAATGTTTTAGTTATTAATCATTGATTTTAACTCTTTTAACTCTTATATGAATTAAATAATAATAAATGTCATAATCTAAATAAAGTGGAACTAAATGATAATATTTTATCCATAAGGTTGTTTTTGGTAGAGATACACTTGTTCAATATAATTAGGACATGTGTTAGGGTAATATTAATATCATTTTTACCCTTAATTATCCTATTTACTTTTAACCGTGGTAAATAAAAGTAAAAAGTTACTGTTCACAAAAAAAAATATTTTTTTTCTTATTGAACCACATTATACTCTTTGATATTAATCGTGTCTCTCCGATTTTTGAAATTCCACTCATAGAAGCGGTAAAATTATGTTTTATGTGAATTTGCAAATTTTCCTTGGAGGTGGGTAAAAGACGGTGAAACGTTCAATAAAACTTTTATATATCTAAAATTCTTCTAAACTAACTCTAATTAATTAAATTGAACTTATATAAGTATTATTTATCTATTTTGACCTCAATTAAATTTAAATAAAATAAATAATTATTTAAATAAAAATTCAGTTTTAAACTATAACTCAGTGTTTTTCACTATTCAACAAAAATTGAATGTTTTCATAAAAATACCAAAAATTCGTCCTAAGATAATTTCAATATTCTTAATACAAAAATGAAGTCTATTTTAACCAATTAAAAACATATAAGTTGCATTTATTAATTTAAAATTAATTCTTGTTGTTAAAACAAAAAACAAGTTTCTAATAGATAATAACTATCAAAAGATTGACAGTTGTTTATGTCCGGTTTAAATCTGAAATTACGTCCAATGACCAAAATTGTATTAAATGGTAAAACTATATTCCAAATATACTTTAAAACCACTCAAATTCATAATTTATCACTATTGATTATTTCTATAAAAAAGTTTTTTTAATTAAAATTTAGTAATTTTCACTATTCATCAAAATATGGAAGTTATCTGAAAAGTACCAAAAATTTATCGAAACTAAATTATTCTATCCCGATTCTAAAGAATAAGTTTATTTTGTCAAATTTAATATATAAAAGTTTCAAATATTTGATTTAAAAAGGATTCACCATTAAAAGGCGGTAAAATTGCATTTTTTTGAAAAATACTTCTTTTATATGAAAAAATGTATTTGTTCTTACATTATGTCTAAGAAACTCAAAATATGGATTATAAAATTATAAGGATTATATAATGTTCAAAATTTAGTTAATACTATTCATAAATGCTTTTGAACGGCTAGTTTGGTATTCTTGTGGTGCGCTTGAACTCGGTGTTGCATGTAGTGCAAGTTATTGAATTAATTTGAAGAAATAATGTACTATGAAATCTTGGTGTGTTACACTCTTCCCTCCTTCAATAAATTGTGTCCTCTAAATTTGAAATTGTTCTTCTAAAATAAATGGTTCAAAATAGAAAATACCTTTGTGGGGAAACCCACATCTGAAATTGGGTTAATAAAATTTATTCTTAATAAGAGGAAATGGGGAATGAAAAAGTCACCACCAAATTATGATCTCGATTAGGATAACATTGGTGGAAATTAGAGACACATAATTGGAGGAAAAACATAAATATTTATAGGGATTGATTGAGGTCATCAATCAAAAACAATTGTAGAATTGTGGGCCTCAAAGCCACCAATCTATGATGATTTAAAATACCATCGGTTCAACAAAACATACGGTATTAGGATAACATAAGGTATTAGGATAACATACATTTTGTTTTAGGATGCCTTACCTAATGTTTAAGAATTTATTTTTTCATAGAATTAGATAAGAAAAAAAAGGTATACATGTCAAGTTGAGTTCCATCCTTTAACTAATTTCTACCACAAACTCATCTTTCACTCTAAAAGATAATAGAACTTAAAAAATATTCTATTTATCCTATTCATATAGGGTTCCAAAAAATGAATTTATAATTCATCTACCAGACCCTTTAAAAAACTACATTATTCATTCTAAGAAATCACATGGGTCTGTGGAAGGTGATACACCCTTGTCGCCCTTCGGTTGCGGGTTCAAGTCTCGCGGCCTTACCAGACGCCACAAGTTGTCGCCTAACCTCTAGGTTTTCCTTTTATGGAAATCCAAAAATAATCTCAAACTAGAATTGTCCAAAATACTGTTTTCCAAACTCACAGTCCAAAATTTATAAGGAAAGTAAACACAATAAAGATCCTTTTTACCCCGTAATATCATGTGAATACCTTCATCGTGTATTATTTTTAAAACACTAAAACATCCTGAATTACCATAAATCCATATTGATTACATTCATGATCCCTCATTCCTTATAGAATACTGGATATACTTCATCCATAAAAAAATGTTGTAAACTCCAACAATGATAGAATATACAATTCTTTAATCATTTTCAAGGCAGTCAAGAATATCCAAAATAATTTACCAAATCAACCATATCTTATTCCAAAATCAATACCTCAATATTAAGACCGTATTAAGGTTTATCATTCCTTCAACCATGTAATTTCCAAAAAGATTAACTTTTTGTAGAGTCGCCTTTCTTAGTAACATAAAATCTCAAATCCTTAATGAAATAGTATTGCAGTACAATCCTTATTTATTTCCAGTACATTATTGATACAACACTTCAGTGAAATTATTCCAAAATAACAACATAAGAAAACTATTCATTCCTCTTCATCTGTGGTAGTATCATAACTTGATTATTATTCAATAGCATCATTTGTGGCATAGTATGATGACATGGACATTGGTTCGCGTAGTGTCCAAACTCCTTTCAAATGAAGCATTGTACATTTGAAACCTTTTTCATACCCTTGCAATCACGTACTTGGTGTCCTTTTTCTCCCCACATATAACACACTCCCATTCCCTTCAAGAATTTTCCAAGGTGATTCCTTCCACAGTTATCACATATGGGAAAATCCTTCTTTACCTTCTTCCCTTTATCTATCCTTCTCTCTACCAACCTTTTCTTCACTGGATTCCCTTCAAAGCCATAGGACACCGAGAATTCTTTACTTATCCAATCAACATATGATACTATTTCTTCATATAATGATAATACGTGGGAGAATATTTCCCTTCTAAATCCTAGCTTAAGATAATGAAAGATATTATCCTTATCACTATTTGGATCATGTGTATTGATAGAGTTCTCATTACTTCTACTGGGTGCCGTTTCTAAACAATGGAATACACTAGATTAGTTTATGAATAACAATACCTAATCCCAAACTTGTAAAACAATTAACATAAATTAAACAGTTTATGGATATAATCCACAATCATAAAAATGTTTTCTTTGAGGATGTATATACTCATAAACCCTCCATAATGGTTCTTAAAGAAAATTAGATTTATCCAAAGCATATCCCTCGGGAGTGTCATAACCAAGAGTGTAGCAAGGCCCGTTTTCATGCACCAGTTCCCGTTCGAGTCTAGCTCAAAGTAGTGTTTTTGGGTTTTACCTATAGGTACATCTGTGCCAGAGCTTCCTCTACCTGCACGTATCCAGATAGGGATTTATTTCTCGGAAAACTCACAAAATCTCTACGATACCAAAATTCTAGGAAATTATTATATACTAATCCTCAATGTCTGTCTTAGGGCTATGTGACCTAATCAGAGTTTATCTAAATCTAGATTTCAAGATTTTTACTAAACTTCCTCTGATACCATCTGTAACGGACCAACCCTAGTTACCCAGAGTCGGTGCATTATAACATTGGCATGATCACAAAAGATCAAGCCTCGAAAGACCGTTTAGTTTAGTAGCCTTGGAATCACTAGATACATTCATAAATGTTACATTACATAATAAAATTGAAAAACTAAAATAATATAGTCTCCATGGTACACACTCATATCCCCTTCAGACTATCCCTACAGGTCATTCATAAAATACTTATTCACATCATGGGAAAAGAAAACATATAAGGGGGTGAGCTTAGATGCTCAGTAAGGATAACAATACAACGAAAACTTTCATAAATAAGAATAAACATTTAAGGAAATGTATAACTAAAACAAAAGCCTATTAAACATGAACGTCATTATAATATGGAAAAAATAAAATGGAGTAATTCCATTTACTTATTCACATGTATATTCTACTAGTCAAATAATCAAATGCAATATCACTAACCACTTTCATAATGATGGAATTCATAATTCCAGACTATTATAACCACGTCGCCAAGGCCTCAAGCCAAGACTACAAATAAGATTTTGTCAAGGCCTCGTGTCAAGACACTAGTCTATCTCATGAGACCAACCGATGTATTGAGGAGCTATAGCGGGCTCCACCCGTCACTTATTAAGTCCAATGCAATCCTCATATGAACAGGTTTAAACATAACATAAGCATTCATATTAAAACTAGCATACGAAATGTCAATACTTTCTCCATAAACCATGAATGGTATACAATTGACACATCCAAAATCAAACATATCTCAAAACCTTCAATACAATATGGATGTTTTGTATCATAATAAATGAACTTCAAATAAACTTCAAATCCATCAAAGGATGTTGACATAGATGAAATCAAAACAATTTGAGAGAAATTTCTCTTTTTTTGAAATCATTGAAAAGTCACACATTTATAAAGGATGAGATTTAAAAAGGATTTTTGAATTAAAGTGTCCCATACCACTTTGAAACTTTTGAAAAGAATTATCATTTCAAAACATTCATGTCCATATAAATAAATCCTTTAAATCATTTTGAAAACATGGACATTAATTAAAAATATTTAGAAAGACAAATCTTTAAAAAATTTAAAAGTCACATAATTGTAAAAGAAACAATTTACTATGAAAATATTCTTATAACATTGTAAGGGATGCTTCGGCGATTTTATAACAGCGGAAAATTGCCGCACCCTCCGTATATGTTAAAAAAAGACATTCTTACCTTAATTTTGTCAAAAAGGTTAAAAAGGACCTTATTTGGAAAACGACAGAAAGATTACATACAAAACATTTTATAAAAAGTCAAACAAGGGTATAAATGACTTTAAACCAGAGTCTAGTAAACAATAAGAATTTTTTGGAATACATTTTTAAGAAACATGGATGTGGATGATAAAGAGGTCCCAGTAGATAATTACGTATAAACAACCTCGGATAATGAAGAGATTGTGAAATAAACCTTTACCTTGTACTTTTCCTTGGTTGAGGGTAGGTAAACCTCCTGTATCATGGTGAAATAATTGTTATTAAATTATACAATAATCATTTAAATTAATATGATATCATATATGATATTTTATCCTTGCTTTGTTAATAATATCCTAGTATTATCGTTGTTTCGAGTCTTAACTTACTCGTTTTATTTTATGTGTTTTATTACATAAGCCGTGTTTGTTATGAATATGTTGTAGATTATTAATATCCAGAATTATATCATGTCCTTAAACATTATTTTTAATCATAAAATGATAATTAGACTTGAATGGATACGATGGGGAATGAATCTCATCGCGTTCATGGAGACGGTAGTCCGTACGTACGCACGAGCGACAATATCATTATTTTGATATTGAAATAAAATTTAAATGGATGGTATATCATATATAAAGAATCATTATCATGTTATATTTGTTATTTACATGAATTGCATATCATTATTATACCCATCCAAATAATAATGTATTGAAAAACAATTACACCACGCCGTGGAGACGATAGGCTATACGTACGCAAGTATGGTGACATGTCATTCAAAGGATGGATAGAATTCTGAATATGGTTATACCATATTTATAATAAAATCACAGTATATAAGAGATACTAGATTTATTAATTTAGAATGGAAATAACAAATAAAGAAGAAGTGGAAGAAGAAATGAACTTGAAAGAGGGTGGTGAAAACATTATCTCTTCTTCGGGTTCTTCCTTTTGATTTGATCAAAAGGGCTCCTTAGGTTGGCTTTCTGATCAAAATAATGCCTCTAGGTTGAATTGAGGGATATTTAGAGAATAATTGGGCAGGTTTTGGCCAATCCAAAAGGCTTTTATGGTGTGAGGAATTGGTTAGAAGTGGTGTCCTTTTATAAGGGGGAGGAGGGGGTCTTTTTTAAAAACATAAAGTATTATTTTATAATAAATTCATATTCTTTTTATAATGGCTCCAAACTAGATTATTTAAAGTAAAAGGTGGTTATGGTTCTAAAACCACTAAACCAATAGGTTTTAGACAATTTTTCGTCACTATTTTACCCTTATCTTTTTTATTTAACTCTTAGTTAAATAGTTCGACATTTACCATGTTTCTTCGTATTATTATAATATATGGTTATTAAACTTACTATATACATACAAGTAACCCCCATGTGGTCAATTAATGATACACCTATAATGATATAAGTCCTTTGGCCGAACCTTAGATTTTCAGGAATATAATATCAATTAATAATATATTATTTGTTTTCAAAACTCTTTTGTGTCAATTTTGACACTTTTGGTTATTTTGTTTTTGATAATTTCTAACAGCGTTATTTCTTCAAAAAAAAATTATATAAAAAATCCTAATATGTAATATTAACCTAGAAAAATTATTGGAATTCATAAAGAGTCTCAAATTAAATTCATTTTGATATTTATAATATCAATTATTTTAATATTTCATTTCTTATGTAATTATTGCATCACCATTGTGTCATAAATAAATTAATTTATTTAATGTCTAAAAATTAAAAATAAAATACCATTATTTAGGAAATATTTTTATCTTTATAATGAATATTTATAATCGAATTTATCTTATGTATAACCCTATATTATCAATGTTTTAGTTATTAAACATTAATTTTAACTCTTTTAACTCTTGTTTGAATTAAATAATAATAAATGTCCTAATCTAATCCAAGTGGACCTAAATGATAGTATTTTATTCCTAAGGTTGTATTTGGTCGAGATACACTTGTCTAATAGAATTAGGACATGTGTTAGGGTAATATTAATATCATTTTTACCCTTAATTACACTATTTACTTTTAACCGTGGTAAATAAAAGTAAAAAGTTACTATTCACCAAAAATTATTTTTATCTTATTGAACCACATTTTAATCCTTGATATTAACTTTGCCTCTCGGATTTTCGAAATTCCACTCACAGAAATGGTAAAATTAAGTTTTATGTGAATTTGCAAATTCTATTAGGAGGTGGGTAAAATGCGATGAAAAGTTAAATAAAATTTTTATATATCTAAAATTATTCTAAACTAAATCGAATGAATTACATTGATCTTATATAGGTATTATGTATCTATTTTGACCTTAATTAAATTTAAATAAAATAAATAATTTTTTAAATAAAAATTCGGTTTTAAACTACAACTCAGTGTTTTTTCACTATTCATCAAAAATTGAATGTTTTCAGAAAAATACCAAACATTTACCCTAAGATACTTTTGATATTATAATTCAAAAAATGAAGTATATTTTACCAAATTAAAGACATATAATTTTAATTTATTAATTTAAAATCAATTCCCGTTGTTAAAACAAAAAGAGTGTTTTTAAGAGATAATAACTATCAAAAGATTGACACTTGTTTATGTCCTGTTTAAATGTGAAATTATGTCAAATGACCAAAATTGTATTAAATGGTAAAAATATATTCAAAATATACTTTAAAACCACTCAAATTCATAATTTATCAATATTAATTATTTCTATAAAAAAAATTATTTTAATTAAAATTTAGTAATTTTCAATATTCATCAAAATATGAAAGTTATCTGAAAAGAACCAAAACATTATCGAAACTAAATTCTTATGTCCCGATTATAAATAAGAAGTTTATATTGTCAAATTTAGTATATAAAAGTTTCAAATATTGTATTTAAAAAGGATTTTCCATTAAAAGGCGGTAAAATTGCATTTTTTTTAAAAAAACTTCTTTTATCTGAAAAAAATGTATTTGTTCTTATATTATGTCTAAGAAACTCATAATATGGATTCTAAAATTTTAAGGATTATATAATTTTCAAAATTCAGTTAATACTACTCATAACCACTTTTTAATGGCTAGTTTGGTAATCTTGTGGTGCGCTTGAACTTAGTGTTGCGTGTAGTGCAAGTTATTGAATTACAATGAAGAAATAACGTACTATGAAATATTGGGGTGTTACATATTAATTATAGGATAACCCTTTTAACAACAGCACTTGATCAAAATCCAAGAACCCCAACCCACATCCTATCAATTCCCAAACATGATGACTGGATTCATCCAAAATCCATGCATTCCTAAGAGATAACCAAAAAACTACTCAATACCCATTCTCGGTGCATGATAATTCCATTATTGGCATGTGATGAGTTTTCTAGAAAAAAAATATTATCACCTACCACCCATCCATTCGTTCACTCACCACCACATGTATTTAATTAAAATTTCTCCACAAGAAACACCTCGAAGATCCAAATCTAAATCTATATACCACTTCTCCCAAGACATTATCAAATCACCCTAGGAAACACTTTTCCTTAACCAAGATCTGGTATAACCATACCAAATATATTTCAAAATAGCCCTTTTTCATAGGGCACTTCCTCCATTTCATTGGAAGTTATGTGATACCTCACCTATGAGAATCTCCCTAAAATTTCCATCGATCCTCTACCCTATGTCATCTAACTCTAATTAAAAAAATACACAACTTCCATGAAAGAATTTTTTGTGCTTACTCAACTTATGTCAAAGTCAATAGGTGTATGCTCTCGTACCATCCAGTTACAACCCATCTCATAGCTCCGGAAGTCATGTCACAACTGAACTAGAATCACATGCCTAATTAAAAATATTACCATTCCACTTGGATGTTAGTTTTATGAAAACAAAGATTAGAATAAATTGAACCACCGATATAGAGAAGGGAAAACATGAGACCTAAATAACACGTTGGAGCTGAAAATTAGAAAATACTTGGTGAGGAAAGGAATACAGTAGGCAGGGATTTCGCATGAAAATTGAATAAGGGTGGATTTCGCTAGGGTCCCCTGAGTGGGGTTAGTGATAAATCATGGGAGGAGGATTCCAAGGTAGCACTTGGTTCGACTGAGAAATCAGAAAGGTGGGGTCGCTGCATCGGAGGAGAAGAATCGGGGGTGGCCGCGTGGAAGGAGGATCCCGAGAGGTGTATTGGCCGTGTCTGAGCCGGTCGGGGCAGCATCGAAGTCGTTTCGGGGTAGCGTCCAAGAAGGAGAATCATGGTGATGTGGGGTGGCCGCATCGGAGACACGTCGTCAGAGGAGGTGGGGAGTGTGCGTCGGAGCAGCGACGGTGGGGAAGTGGAGTGGCTGCGCAGGAGGAGGACGATCGTGGGGAGGTTGGGTGGCCCGTTGGAGGAGTAGGATCACGGAACGTCAGGGAGAATAGACATGAGGAGGAGGGGCGTTAGGAGGAGGGGCGCGAGAGGGAAACAATAAATTGGGGAGTGGGGCTGGGTTAATTGCCACGGACAGCGAAATTGTTGTGGCTGTAAAATGGATATAGCCACATTTTCTACTGTCCGTGGGTATAACTCTGTAGTTGTAGCTCCAAATTCTAGTAGTGATTTATCATTTTTCATTTATAATTCAACATGTACTATTATTTATTTATTATTTATTTATTTGGTATTTTTAATATTTCAATTAGATCACTATATTCGATCACCCAGTAGATGTGGGGAAAGTATCTAGAATTGAAATATCTATCATCTACTCAACTCAAGAATCCAAATTCTTGGATGTCCAAGGGGTGTGTTCTGGTTGTTATCCCTAACCAAAATCTTAGTCTTGTCAATGTAAACGGCTAGTCCAAGAACATTTCTGACAATACCTTGATTGAGATTAGGGAATCTTGTTGTATGATAGGTCAATAGTATGAGATAGTTGTTATTTTGGAAGATTCCCCATTAGTTAGATCTATTTCAAAACCCAATGTTTAAATGGAGAAAACTATCATTGATTCGTCTTTATAGGATCCAAAATAGTTGTGGTTTATGAGGATCTTGAGTGACAAGTCAATGGAAAACCAATGAAATTAGTTATTCATTATACTCTTACTATTGGTAATCTAATGGGAGATAATTAGACCTCTAATGCAGTGGGGAAGAATGGTGCTTCAGATTTAGCTTCTAGAAAGGCTCTTGGTTTAGTTATTCAGAAGATCCATTGAGAAATTTTGGACACTTCAACCTCTAATAGGAATCAACTAGGGTCCCCATAATCTCTAGTTTAACTCAATGTTATGATTAAGCTCTTTCCACTAAAACATAGTGATAAAATTCATATGAATGTTTCCACATTCCCTATTGTGTTTTTTGATGTTTCATCTAAGGGGATGGTGGAAAACCATGTTCATACTACTCCTCAAAGATAGGGTTTGTTTATCTTGGACCCAGATGTCATTGTAGAGAACTTGTTTTCCTTAGTTAATTTGATGTGAAACTAAGTAGCTCTAGACAATGAACATCAATTGATAACCCATTTAATCCAGTCTAAACTGACGTTTATAGAAAATACTAAGTGGTTCAAATAATTAAATAGTGAAAGTGTGAAATAAGAACATCAATACCACCCCTTAAAATATAGACTTCTTACATACAAGGGTTTTCCATTCCTCACAATGAGTTCCATATTAGTTTTTAAAAATATCCTATCTCCTGTCAATCTAACATAACAAGTTAGAAAAAAATAAAAATGGTGTGATTCCACATTGAAACATCCCACTACCCTAGAATATTTATTAGTTATTAGATTAGTGATTTTGATTGTACCTTAGGTGTGACTCCCTATATTCCAGAGGTTGATGACAAGTAGCATTTCTCTATAATGGTATAAAGTGGAGAATATTTCTATTTATTAGAGTGAAATGATAAGAAAAATAGATAAATTTAAATGGAAATCCATAAATAAGTAGTAAACTAACATCAGAACAAATTCTGTATAAATAACCAAAACCCGTCTAATTTCAAAATGAACAGTATACATGCCAAACTGACACACAATAGTAGAATATATAGACAAATATCCCATGAAGTATAAAGTAATAAAAATTAAAGGACTCCTAAAAATTTTCCTGAGTTCTAGCCAGGTCTAAATCTATCATTCTCTGACCTAGAAATCCAAATCATGCATCAATAATAAGGCCTTTCTCTTATCCAATATTGGACACATGGATTGTACTCAGGTACTACCTAGTGGCCTATGAAAGGTGTGAGTATAACTTTGTAGGAAACCACCAACGATATATATAAATATATTAATTTTTACTAAGTTCATACTATATATATATATAAATGTGAATAATTAGAAAAAAATGTAAAAAAATATACATCATTGATCATAGGGTTCTGTAATAAGACCCATGACAAAGTATACCTTCCTTGTCAAGTGAAAGATGAATCTTAATAATGGGTATTTATGTAAGGACCTAGCCATAAACATTACATATTCTTGAATTAAATGAATAATTCACATTGATTATCTTTTTAGGTTTAGAGTTTTAGATAATTAGGCCATAACTATTACATAACAACTAGAATATTGCATGTAGACACTACTACTTAGTTTCAATTTTTTTCATAAAAAAAAAACTCTTAAAAATAAACATGTCTAGTTCCATGTTTTAGACAAAAATTCTTTTCCTTGATCCCATCCTTAACCCTATTCATCTTTGTTCCCTATGGAAAACAATTCAAAAACTTGGGATATGCATAAAAATCTCAGTAAGGGTTATAAAATAAGGAAGGAAAACATTAGCCCATCAATAAATACAAATCAATAAAACCATACTTCTCAATCATAACATACCTTACAAAATCATAAGATTTATGAATAAAACACACAAATCATAAATCATAAAGGTTTCTTATGGAATCCATATCAAACTTACATTATAGCTATCATAGATACTAAGGGAGTTACACTTGTAATACCCATCACATTATATTCCCTAAATATCTTAGGAAAAATATCCCGTTTACCTCCGTCACGTTACCCAAGTCATTAGAGAGTTATCTCGGGCTCACCCGCCCTAGGTTTATCACGGAACTACCCATATACATAAACAATTCCAAATAACCATAAAATAATAATAACACATAACACAGGTATAAATGAAAGATAGCATTTCCACATTCCAATATATCAAATCAAGATATTGAAATAAACAATGTTTATCCAATCATTTTCAAAACCATTTAAAAAGAGATTTTTGAATCGAAGTGTACCATACCAATTTGAATATTTTAAATGAATTATCATTTGAAAACATTAATTTCCATATAAATAAATCCTAAAACACATTTTTAAAAAATGGAAATTAATGAGAAATATTTATATGAATAAATCTTTAAAACATTTAAAATGATATTTTAGTTAAAGATTTTTTTTAACAAAAAGGGAGATGCTTGAATACAAATAATTAAGGAATAACATTTAATCATATCATTATAATATCATGAGAAAAAAGGTATTCAAGATATAATATGTTAAAGGATAGTATATACACCATATAAGAGTGAATTGGTGAATAACAACAATAAAGTCTCACTGGAAATGTAAAATGAGATGAAATCCCTTATAAAGATGGTACCCTTAAATTAAGGATAAATCAATCACATAATTTTGTTTGAAAAGTATAAATACACCCAATATAATTTTATATTAAGTGTAAAACAATCAGAGGTCATGGACACATATTCAAAAGACCACATATTCAATAAGTACAAGTTGAACCCAAGGAGTTGAAATTGGGTTATGAAGTTCCCCTGTAAAAATTCGAAAGTCTAACGACGTCACTTTAAAATTAAAAACAATGAGTTGATGAGATAAAAATTGTATCTAATAACTTGGAAATAAATTTTACATCAAAAATTATATATAATAACATATCTCAACATAATAATATGAAAATTAAAATACATAACAAAAAGAAGTCTTTAAAAAAGAGGAGGGTGAAAGGTTCCCTTACCGATTTGGTAACTTACAAAACATAAGCCACATGAAATAAGGATCATAAAATTAAGATTTAAATACTCATATATGAAATTATATTACACAAATAGTATAGTAATGGGCAGTATATACACCACACAAAAGGAAATAATGGCAAATATAGCATGAACATCACGGGAATAAAAAGTGAGATGAAACCATTTACCACGTTGTAATCAACTGAGTCATATGACCAAAAGTTAATAACAACAAAATTAATCACATAATACCATTAATATAATGAGAATAAAGATAATATATATCAAATGGAAGTACACAATAGGCCACATGCAATGAATAAGTGGTGAACAATGGAAATCTCACGGAATTTAAAGTGAGATAAGAAAATCCTTTACCTCGTGTCCAACATGACTTGTTTGTTCCTTATTATTCCTGAATAATAAACTTAAGTTAATTTATACTTGTTTAATAACACTTTTTAAAGTTTATCATTCCTTTTATGTCCCTTATTACCATGTTATAAACAATATGTAATCATTTAAGTTAATAATGGTCGTTTTGTCGATATTTGGTACGTGAGTAAAAAATGAACACCTTATAATTACAAGTTGTCCTCTGGTCAAGAGTCCATTATCTCCAGAATGATATTAATGATTAAGATATCATATATATCATATATATCCAGTATATATATGTATTTATAATAGTACATAACTTTTGGAGATAAGAAATCAAATGCACCGTTCATGGAGACGATAAGTCATACGTACACATGAACGCTACTTTCATTTCAATTTTGAATATTAATTGAATGAAAACATAATTATACATAGTTATATTATAATTAAAGTATAATACCATTTATAATTTCAATAAATCCATCTTTTATATGTCCCACATATCGTATGAACAAGTCATGTCACTTTGAGGGGGCAGTAGTCCACACTTCCTCAAATGAAATTATCGTGTTTACTCATAATGGAAACCATAAAGGTATGATATAAATTAAAAATACAGAAGCATAAAGAAATAATAAACATAATATATATAATATATAAATACAGTTTCATCATAATGGCCACAATGATAGTCGGTAGGAGGTAATCAAACAATCATCGTCTCGTGAGCCGTTAGTTTGTCATCCACAGAAATAGTATGTTTTTCACCCATTAGATAGAGGTGTGTGTAAGTGTAGTTCGAGTAATTCTCATAAAAACATCATAGTATATTTATGATACTATTGTTTTATAAAATAAAGGAATAAATAGAGTTTAGGGGTTTGATAATTAACATAAAAGAAAATAAGTTAAGAGGAATTGTTACCTTTAATTTGGGTACCTTCCTTTGGTTTGAACCAAAAGGACTTCTTAAAGTGCCTTATGCCTAAGGAAACGCTTCTAAAAGGGGGATAGAGATATAGGGAGATTTATTTGGTAGATTTTGGATGATCCAAAATGCTTGAGAGGTGTGAGGAATTGGATAGAAGTGGTGTACTTTTATATTGGGAAGGAGGGGCTCTTTAGGAAAGTGTAAAAATATTATTTTATTATATAATAATATTCGGTTTCTAAAGGTCCAAAACTAATTAAAGTTGAATAAAAGATGACTCGTGGTCAAAATAAAATCATAAAATAATAATTGGATTGGTTTTGGATGTTATTTTAATATTTATAATCTTATTTATTTAAATCATTTATTATTGAGGTATATACTACGTCATTATTGTGTCATATATAATTTAATTTATTTGTTGTCTAAAAATTATAAAACAAAATAACATGAAGTAGGAAATATTTCCATCATTCCAATGAATATTTATAGTCGAAAAAATAACTTATATAACCTTATGTAAAAGTTAATTTACAAAAAGATATTTGTTTGTGTCATTTTTGCCTTTATATTAAATTAATTAATCTAAAGTTTCATTATCACTCTTAAGTGGCTCCATGGGGTCACAAAATAGACCCAAAAGATGACCATGGTCGTCCCTGACTCATCCAATAATGTTAGGAAATGTGTTAAGGTAATTTTGTATTATTATGATATTCGTTTTACCTTGAATTGCCCTATTTACCTATAACCGTGATAAATAAAAGTCAAAAGCTATTATTCACCAAAAAAATCATTTTATTGAATCCAATTTTACTTTATAATAACAACCATGTATTCTGTATTTTCGAAATTCAATTCACAGAAATTGTAAAATTTCATTTAAATGAAAAAGTCAGTTTTTTAACTAATACTAAGTGGTTTCACTATTCATAAAAAATTGAAGTTTTTTAGAAAAATACAAAAAAATCACCTAAGCTATATTTGATGTTCTGAATTCAAAAATTAATTCTATTTTACAAAATTCAAAACATAGAAGTTACATTAATTAATTTAAAATTTATTCCTGTTGTCAAAACAAATAGCGTGTTTTAAAAAAATAACAACTATCAAAAGATTGACACTTGTTTATGTCCAATTCCAAAATGAAATTATTTATAATTACCAAAACTAGATTAAATGGTAAAAATATATTCTAATTACACTTTAAAATCAATTAAAAATATAATCTAACAATATAAATAAATTATATTAAATGGCACTTTTGAATTCAAATACTGTATTTTTCACTATTCATTAAAAATGAACTTTATCAGAAAATTATCAAAAATTTACCCACAGTAAATTTTGATGTCCCGAATCTAAATAAGAATTTTATTTTGTCAAATATAACATATAAAATTGACCAAAACTATAATTAAAGAGGGTTCTCCATTAAAAGCCGGAAAATCGACCTTTTACTGAATATTAAAGTATTCATGCTTAAAATTAGATTCATTCATATTTTAAGCCCCTAACATTTATTGGATGATTGTAAAAACATTTAACAAACATATCTAATCATATTTTAGTTAGTTCTATTCATTCCCACCAATACAATTTCTAGTCATTAGCTACCATTTAAAATAATAATATTATATTATAGTGTGCAACATAAGATTTCAAAGAAACTCGTTGTTGCGTATCGGGTACACCATTAAACATAGCGTCCATTTTAATGTAAAACTTATATTTAATTCATAGATATTAATAAATATGAAAATTTTCTTATTTTTTATTTATCTTTGATGTTACATCCTTCCCCCCATTTGAGAATTACATCCTCACAATTTTAAAAATGGGCTTCGAAACTTCATTAAAAGTCCCAACTCAAAAAAAGAGTGAGTAAAAACATTCACATTAAAAGAAAAAAAGAGAAGTGTGAAGGTCACCCGAGATAACCCATACTAGGATTCCATATAAGAAAACATGGATATGGAAGTGAGAAAAAACGGTTAAGTTCTGATGGAGAGTGATATAAAACATGATTAAGAAAATCTTGACCACTAGAAAATCACAAACATACGATGTGTTAAACAATAATTGATTACTTAGGAGGAAACGTAAACCAACAGTGTTTTTATTTTACATTCCTTTTAATAATTTTGAAGAACTCATTTACTAAATAGAATAATAACATAGGGGAATATATTTACCTTCAAGTAGAGTTACATCATTTAATAAGTTTCTACTAAAAACTAATCATCTCTCAAGGCAACGAGCATTTAAAAAGACTTGGTCACATCAAAAGCACAAGAATCATCTTCTAGAGAATCACATAATCCACAAAAGAAGTAATATATATTTACCTTTTCTTTAGACTTAAACTAAAACCAAAATGGTTGGGGAAAGATCATATAATACCAAAAAAGGACGATCTTTTACAAGAAGAAAAACTACTCTTAATCTCCAAAATTTGTCAAATAAAACCCAAAGATCAACAAAGACCATTCAATAAACAATTATCACTAAAATTATTCAAAACTAATTCAAATTGATATTGTAACCCAAATCTCATAAGTATTTAATTACAAAGACTTCCAAGATACATCTTAACATTTATCTCAAAAAAATACCAGTTACTCATAAAGTCTCATATTCAAAAGTACTTAACCTAATCGCATATTCTTCATGATAGGTTAATCATTTTCATAAATAAATAAAATCTTCATATTCCCACAATAAAAACATATACTCTTCCAAAATATTATTTCAACCATTACTCCACAATTTAAATCCCAATGTATTCTATTTTCCTTAAGTATATAGTATTCCTAAAAGAGAGAGAGTCTTCAGAAATGACATTTATCACATAATCACCAAATAATTTTCCTATACTAAGGATTTACATTTGATAAAACATATAATCCAAAATAAACTTATTATTGATAAATAAAATCTTTTAACTAAAACTAATTAGTCATACTAACCAGGGTCTTTATGTAGTCTAGTGGTAGGCGATAAATACCAATTGCACTTTTGTTGTGGATTCGATTCTTGCAGCTTTGTCCAATGTGATGGGTTGTCATAGGGTATGCATGTAGTAATTTTTCAGAAACTATAAAATTTCATAATATTCCAGAAAAAGAGCCAAATTCCTCAAAAATAACCATAGCATAATTTATCCTCAAAGGTTATCTAATACCTTTCATTTTTCACCCCAAAATGTAAAAATCATTTATCACTTATAAAATAACTATGACTCTTTATATTATGTTAACCATTATGTTTATTTCACATATGCTTAAATTACACCCTAACCTCTAAAGTTTTCTAAAGGGACCTCTAATACCAACTGTAAGGACCCGACCATAAACATTACATATTCTTGAATTAAATGAATAATTCACATTGAGGATCTCTTCAGGTTTAGAGTTTTAGAGAATTAGGCCATAACTATTACATAAAAACATGAATATTACATGTAGACACTACTACTCAGTATCCATTTTTTCATCAAATAATAACTCTTAAAAAGAAACATGTCTAGTTCCAAGTTTTAGACATCATGACTTTCCTAAATCCCATCCTTGATCCTATTCATATTTAAGTCTTGTGGAAAACATTTCAAAAGAATGGGATTAGCATAAAAAGATCAGTAAGTGTTATAAATTAAGGAAGGAAAATATTAGCCCATCTAAAAATACAAATCAATGAAACAATACTTTTCAATCATAACATACCTTATGAAATCGTAAGATTTTTGAATAACACACACAAATCAGAAATCAGAAATCATAAAGATACTTATGGAATCCATATCAAAATTACATTTTAGCTATCACATCTACATAGGGAGTTACACTTGGAATACCCATCACTGTATATTCCCTAAATCTCTTAGGAGAAATATCAAGTTTACCTGTATCATGTTGCCCAATGTATTGGAGAGCTATCTCGGGCTCACCCGCCCTATGTTTATCAAGAAACCACCTGTATACGTAAACAATTCCCAATAACCATAACATAATCATAACACATAACACAATTATAAAATAATTATAACATTTACACATTCCAATATATCAACTCAAGATATTGAAATAAACAATGCTTTATCAAATCATTTTCAAAACCATTTAAAAAGTGATTTTTGAATCAAAGTGTCCCATACCACTTTGATGCTTTTAAATGAATTATCATTTGAAAACATTAATTTCCATATAAATAAATACTAAAACCCATTTTGAAGGCATGGAAATTAATGAGAAATATTTAGAAGAATAAATCTTTAAAACATTCAAAACGATATTTTAGTTAAAGAGATTTTTTAACAAAAAGGGAGATGCTTGAATACAAATAATTGACGAATAACATTTAATCAGAAAATTATAATATCATGAGAATAATGGGATTCATGATATAATATGTCAAAGGATAGTATATACACCATATAAGATTGAATTGGTGCAGAACAACAATGATGTCTCAGTGGAAATGCAAATTGAGATGAAATCTCTTATAAAGATGGTATCCTTAAATTAAGGATAAATAAATCACATAATTATGTGTGACAACTATAAATACACCCAATATAAGTGTATATTATGTTTAAAATAAAAATATGTCATTCACACATATTCATAGGACAACATATTCAAGAAGTACAAGTTGAACCCAATGAATTGAAATTAGGTTAAGAAGTTCACTTTTAAAAATTCAACAGCCTAAGAATATCACTATAAAATTCAGAAAATGATTTGATGAGATAAAAAGGGTATCTCATCACTTTTACAAAAAGTTTACATCAATAAGGATATATAATAACATATCCCAATATAAAAAGATGCATATTAAAAGACATAACAAAAATAATTCTTTTAAAAAGAGGAGGGTGAAAGGTTCCCTTACCGATTTGGTAACTTACAAAACATATGCCACATGAAAGAAGGATAATATAATAAAGATTTAAATACTCATAAGTGAAATTATATTACATCGGTCCATTTAATACCTATGCCTATGGGCCTTGTAAGGGTTCCACCTCACCCCTTGGGCCACCTCAAGGCCTTTGGGCCACCTTAGTGTAGATGCAAACCAGACAACCTACAAGCAAAAAGCTCTACAAGGAGGATGAGAAAGGGGATTTCACCATAGCAGAAGCTAAAAGGATTCCTAGAATGAGAGGGTATGGAACCTGCCATTGGGACAATCTTGTGCATGAACATGAATGCCTAGCTGAACAGCCATGCGAAGGTGGAGAGCTGATTTCATGATGAAGATGACGGGGAGAAGCAGTTCCAAGTAGTTAGTCTGGGTTGTATGTAATGTTTGAATCCCACGAGCAATGAATTCCTCTAAAGCCTATTATCCATGTAATACCTATGCCTACAGGCCTTGTAAGGGTTCCACCTCACCCCTTGAAAGGTGTATTATCAAAAATCAATAAAAATGAAGGCCTTCGGGCCATTGGAAGAGATAAGAAAATCCCTTACCATGTGTCCAACATGACATGTTTGTTCCTTGTTATTCCTAAATAATAAACACAAGTTAATTTATACTTGAATAAGAACCATTTCTCAAGTTTATTATTCCTTTTATATCACTTATTACAATGTTATAAACAATATGTAATCATTTAAGTTAATAATGGTCGTTTTGTCGATACTCGGTACTGGAGTAAAAAAATGAACACCTTATAATTACAAGTTGTCCATGTGGTAAAGAGTTCATTATCTCCATAATTATATTCATGATTTAGATATCATATATATCATATATATCTAGTGTATATATGTATTTATAACAGTACATAACATTTGGGGATAAGAAATGAAATGAACCATTTAAGGAGACGGTAAGTCGTACGTACGCATGAATGCTACTTTATTTTCTATTTTGTATTTTAATTGAATGAAAACTTAATGATAAATAGTTATATTATAATTAAAATATAATATCATTTATAATTTCACTAAAACCATCCTTTATATGTCCCACATATGGTATGAACGATTCATATCACTTTGAGGGGGCGGTAGTCCGCACTTCCTCAAATGAGATTATCACGTTTGCTCATAATGTAAACGATCAAGGTATGATATAAATTATGAATACAGAAGAATAAATAAAACATAACCAAAGTATATATCATATATAAATAAATTATCATCATAATGGCCACAATGATAGACGGTAGGAGATAATCGAACAATCATCGTCTCGTGAGGTGTTGGTTTTCCATCCATAGAAACTGTGTGTTATTCACCAATTAGATGGAGGTGTGTGTAAGTCTAGTTAGAATAAATCTCATAAAAACCTCTTATTATATTGAGGATAGTGGTTTTTTAAAAATAAATAATGAAATAAAACGATTTTAGGGGTTGTAGAAGTAAAATAAATGAAATGAATTTAAGAGGAATCATTACCTTTAATTTGGGTAACTTACATTTGTTTGAACCAAAAAGAATTCTTTAAGTGCCTTATGCTTATAGTAAGGATTCTAGGAGAAGTATAGGGTTGTAGGGAGATTAATTGGGCAATGTTGGGATGATCCAAAAGGCTTGAGAGGTGTGACTAATTTGTTAGAAGTGGTGTCCTTTTATAAATGGGAGGAGGGGATCTTTCGGAAAGTTTGAAAATATTATTTTATTATAAAATGATATTCGGTATCTAAAGGTCCAAAACTAATTGAAGTCGAAGATACGATGACTCATGGTCGAAATAAAAACATCCAATAATAATTGGGCAGGTTTTGGATGTTATATTAATATTTATAATCTTATTTATTTAAATAATTTAGTAATGAGGTATATACTGCATCATTATTGTGTCATATATAATTTAATTTATTTATTGTCTAAAAATTATAAAAAAAATACAATGATTTAAGAAATATTTTTATATTTCCATGTAATATTTATAGTCAAATTGATAAATTATATAAGCCTGTGTAAAAATTTATTTACTAAAAGATATTTGTTTGTGTCATTTTTGTCTTTACATTAAATTAATTAATCTAAAGTGTCATTATCACATTTAAGTGGCTCCATGGGGTCTCTAAATCAACCCAAAAGATTTCCATGGTCGTTCATGACTCATCCAATAAGTTTAGGACAAGTGTTAAGGTGATTTTTTTATTATGATATTATTTTTACCTTAAATTACCCTATTTACCTCTAACCGCGGCAAATAAAAGTCAACTATTACTATTCACAAAAAATTATTTTCATCTTAATGAACCACATTTTACTTGCTAATAACAACCATGTATGTCTTATTTTTAAAATTCAATTAATAGAAGCTATAAAATTTCATTTAAATGAAAAAGACAGTTTTTTATACTACTTCTATGTGGTTTCACAATTCATCAAAAATTGATGTTTTTCAGAAAAATACCAAAAATTAAGCCGAAGCTATATTTGATATTCCGAATTCAAAAATAATGTCTATTTTACAAAATTCAAAACATAGATGTTGCATTAATTAATTTAAAATTAATTCCCATTGTCAAAACACAAACGGTGTTTTCAAGAAATAATAACTATCAAAAGATTGATACTTCTTTATGTCCAATTTCAAAATGAAATTATTCACAATGACCAAAATTAGATTAAATGGTAAAAATATATTATAATTAAACTTTAAAACAAATTTAAAATATAATCTAACCATATAAATAAATTATATTAAAAGGCACTTTTGAATTAAAATACAGTATTTTTCATTATTCAATAAAAAGTGACCTTTATTAGAAAAATATCAAAAATTTACCCAAAGTAAATTTTGATGTTCTGAATCTAAAGAAGAATTTTATTTTGTCAAGTAGAACATATAAAAATGACCAAAACTAGATTTAAATAGGTTTCCCCATCAAAAGCCGGTAAATCGACATTTTACTGAATATTAGAGTATTAATGCTTAAAATTAGATTAATTCATATTTTAAGCCCCTAAATTTTAATTGGATAATTTTAAAAACATTTAACAAACATATATAATCATATTTTAGTTAGTTCTATTATTTCCCTCGAATACAACCTCTAGGAATTTACTACAACTTAAAATAATATTATTATGTTATTAGTGTGCAATGTAAGATTTCAAAGAAACCCGTTGTTGCATATCGGGTACGCAATCGAACATAGCATCCCATTTAATGTAAAATAAATATATAATTCAAAAATATTAATAAATATGAAAACTGTCTTATTCTTTATTTATCTGGGATGTTACAATTTATCTAGGGGAAATCTATCTATCCACATGATCAGATAACCACCAGTGAAATATACTCGTTTTAAAAATAAGATTTCTTACCTATAGAAATATGTATGCCCCAGATCAAAATTCACATTTGGAAGAATATACCCCTCTTGGAAACAAAGTCACACCCAGGTAAATATACCCATCCTAGAAGGAAAAATCACACCTAATTGGAAAGAAAACATTAAAACTAGAAAATAAATACCCAATGGAAACACCAATACTTGAATAATTCTCTAAGGCCACATACATTAAATAAATTTTCATTTCCCATGCTCTTATAATTACATTAAAATACCCCTTTTCCATAAAAAATATCTAACATAAACAATAACCCCCTTTTCTATTTAAATTGAAACTCCATTAATCAATAATCTGACATCATCCTTTACCCTTTTTATAAATCACCATTATCTATTTATAAATAAATATATTTTTATTGTAATTCATCCTAATTTTTTTTTGTTTCATAACATTATCAAATAAATCATGTTATAAGAAATATAATTCATGGAATCCAGATAAGGTTCCTTCTAATTAGGGTTTATAGATGACTAAATGGGTCATCACTTATCATAGTTTCTATGCTTTTAACTACGTAATTTAATTTTAAGTCTAAAAAATAGTAATCTAGTGTGACTGAATGATGAATGTGTAAATAAACATTCAAATACTTGTATTAATTCTTGTAGTCCTACTAACTCAAGAATAATATAGCACAATCATCATGAATCACTAACTGAATCAAACCCAATGAACCTTGATCCCTAAATCAGATTCTATGGAAACTATATTAGGGTTTTTAAGAAGAAGAATAATAGATAAATAAAAAGTTGTATATCTAGGGAATTAAGAGTCTTAGACTTATCGAGAGGAATCAATCACAATGAACAGAACATTTAACCACTAAAAATGATGGCGAGTCGCCATTAGAAGCTAAAATTAATCAAAAAAATTGAGGGAGGTTGAGAAAATAAAATTAGGGGATTCCCATGGGATCCCCCTATTTAAAAAATACCCAAAACACTACCAATATGAAAATCATAGTGTGAAACACCCTTTCACACTATGAATGTTTGTCCCATCACTTATCTAATCATGTCCATGATTTTTCACAATGTAATACACTTTGTCTTGATGTGAAATTCCACCTACAGACATAAAACAACTATAGGCCCATCTTGTTCCTCTCAAAAACACTTACGAACATACCTGACAATGTTATTTAGAGATGCTATAAGTATATGTTTTTTTAAATTACATATATGTATAATTATTTTTGTACTAAATTTTCATATAATCACACATATAATACATGAAACGGGATTAAGACATTTTAACTAGATAAAATTATATGAATTCATTAGAATATATATAATTTTTTTAAATGTAAAAGTTATAATTGTGTTCAAAAAATGAGCATTCAATACGGATTTATTACATGATAATATCATCACTACATAAGAGGATTTTAATAGCGCTATAAAAGAGCCTTTTCCATCAAAAAAACATTATAAAACATAAGCTGTGTCAAAATATATTAATCTTTATCAGTGATTTTGGTAGCATTGATAATGAACATGCAGCTATTGCAAGGCTATAGTAACCCTGAAACACCCCTATAATAGAAAACTCAATTTAAATAAAAATTTAAATAAATATATATAAACATAAAATCAGATTAAAATAAAATATAACATTTCACTATCATTTAAATTAAAAATTTACATGAAAAATATTTACATTGATTTTAAACCCAAAAAATTACAACCAATATACAAAATTATAACTCTTATAGTGGACTTTCTCCAAGTACCAACCTCCATACAAATTGTTTTCCCCTCAATAAAACAAATATTGATTTTAGTAATAGTAAATAAAAAATAAAACAATATTTTTTTTATTTTTATATAATCCACATATGATAAATCATAATATTAATTACCCATGTTTTCAGGGAGGGTAATGTTATGACTGATAGTCTGGCTAATAAAGGAGCTGAAGGGGGAATATTTCTTGGTCTGATCAAATTGTAGAGGATTTTATCCCTGTTTTTTAAAGGGGTAAATGTTTTTTTCTTGATTTTAGACTTGTTTGAATTGTTCCCCTATTTTTTTTAATAATGTTCATCCTTTATTTTGGTTGTTGTTGGTTTTTAGTTTTATTGTGTTTTTTTATGTCATATACTTCTTGTTGAAACTAGTCTGCATGTTCCTATTTTAGATATTTATAAAATTAATGTGACTCCAATATTTGTTCCTGGATTCTTATTCCCATGGATCTATGTATTTTTATTTTTCATGATTCGACTGATTATCTATGATATTGCAGGATCTTTGTGTGCCAATGCTGGATTTTTAGCAACATTTCTGTTTCAAAGGATTCTTTTTCATCCGAAATGTTGTCAAAGTTGTTGATGAGTCTAAACAGGAGGGATCCAGTTTATCTCTGTTCGTGTTTCCTATCCCTGAAGAATATTTGATCAGGTGCAGGGGTAAAGTGATCTCCCTTAGGTGTTAGTTCAGCTATGCACTGCTTCTCTAATGAGCATGTGTGCTTTTGATGTCTGAGGTGTTGTGGGGGAGTACAAGCTTTGGTAACAATCTTCCAGCGCCGTGATTTCTACCCCTAGGTTTCTTATAGTGGTGGTGCAACCAGCCTCGACCTCCCATGGTGTCAAGTCTCTGATAGTGGCCTATGGTGGCTCTCTCCTCCCTTGGAAAGATCTGGCAGACTTTGTGGTGGCTTCTAGTTCCCCTTGTCCTGATCAGAAAAACCCTGATTCGTGTCCTCATGGAAAAATGGGATGACTTCTAGCATCAGTATATTCACTCTTCTATGTTGATGATCTACCTCATCTACTCCACTTAGTGGAGACACATTTCAGATCTATATTTTTAATTTGGATTGATCTGTAATCGATTGTTTTTTATAAAATGAATAATGAATTTTTTTAAAAAAATAAATTATTTGAAAATCATGCATCAGATAGATGTGTTGTCAACTATTACACTTCACAAATGATTTGTGGACCATTTTCCAAAATTTTGAGAACAATGTGAGCTTCTTTTCTTGGTTTTGGATATGTAATACACATTTTAAACTTATTAGGTTCTTTTATATTGAAAACAGATACTTTTAATCGTATTATCTATAATGTTCATTGAATTGACACATGGTCAATTCCTACATGTGATAAATGAATTCTCAATCATTTTCCTAATGTTTGAAAATAATATGAGCTTTTTTTTATGGTTTCAGATATATGATATACATTTTAAACTAAAATGCCATTGTTATACTAAAAACATGAACTACAAGTCCTGACAACAACATTGTGGGTAATATTGATGTGTGGATGTTTGATGCATATAAAAATGAATTATGGATCGTCTTCCTATAGTCTGAAAATAATTTGAGATTTTTTTTCTTGGGTATGGCTATGTGATGCATGTTTGATACTTAAACAATAATATTATATTGAAAAAACACACTTTAAGTCATACTGAACAATCATGTGTTGCATTTATGTATGGTTGATTCCTATACATCAAAAATAATTATGTATAATCTTACAACATTTTGAAAATAATCCGAGATCATTTTCTCAATTTTGACATTGTGACATGAAATTTAAACATAAATTTAACTTTTAAAATGAAAACATGCACTTTGAGTCATGTCATCCACATCATCTATCTAATTGATATATGATTGATTCCTATAATTTTAAAATGAAATAAGGATCATTTTCCAAATATTTGAAAACAATTTGAGCTATTGTTCTTAGTTTTGGATATGTAACATGCTTTAAAATAAAATTATACTTTAATATTTAAAACATGCATTTCAAGTCATATCAACCATATATTGTGTCAGATTGTTGTGTGGTCAACTACTAAATGTCACAAATAAATTAGGAATTATTTTTATAATGTTTGAAAATAATATTATCTTATTTTATGAGTTTTGGTTACATGACATGCATTTTAAAAATAAATGGAACATCTTTAATGAAGACACACACTTTGAGTCATACTAGCCACATCATTTTTTAGATTAACATGCGGTCAATTTCTACATGTAAAAAATGACATATTGATCATTGTACTAAATTATCAAAATAATATGAATGTTTTCGATTGTTTTTGAGTATTTAAATTTTTTATTGAGAAAAAAAGTCAATTTTAAATTGGGAATATTGTGTCTTAGATTGAGGTTTGGTTGATTCCTTCACCTCAAAAATGGGTTATAGATCGTTTTTCAAAAGAAACAAAATAATATTAATGATTTTTTTTTGTTTTTGAGTTTGTGGAATATGTTTTGAACTAAACTATCAATTAGAAACTAAAAACACGTGTTTCATGTAAAACCTATCACAACATATATCATATTTATGTATGGTCAACTCCTACACAGAAAAAATGAATTACGGACCATTTTCCTAATGTTTGAAAACAATCAATGTTTTTTGATGTTTTTGGCTATGTGACGTGAATTTTCAACTAAAATGACACATTATTTTTGAAAAAACATACTTAAAGTCACAATTACAACGTTTTGTATTAGATTTATGTGTGATCAATTACTATATTTTGAAAATGTTTTATGGATGATTTTACTGATGTTTGAAAAAAATATGAGATCATTTTCTTGGTTTTGTATATATGATGCACGTTTTAAACAATAATGGAACTTCTATATTTAAAACACATACTTTGATTCATTCCTGATACATAATCTATCATATTGAATTATGTTCGATTCCTATAAATGAAAAATTATTTATGGATTTTTTTGAATTGATTAAAAACAATCTAAACTTTTTTTTGGTTTTTTATATGTGATGTGTTTTTTACTAAAATGACACTTTTATATTGAAAACAAATACGTCGAATTATATCAAACACATCAACTATCAAATTGACATGTAGTTGATTCATATATATCAAAAATTAATTATGAATTGTTATATTGATAATTGAAAACAATTTACGATTTTTTTCTTATTTTTGTCTACGTGACACATGTTTTAAACTTAAATGGAAATTCTATATTGAAAACCTGCATTTTGGGTCATACTGACAACATTATGTGTTGGATTGATATCCGTTAAACTCCTACACATCAAAAATGACTAATGGATAAGTGTCTTAAGTATCAAAACAATCTTAACGTTTCTCTATGATTTTCAATATCTCACTAGTTTTTTGAACTAAAATGTCAATTTTAAATGAAAAAATACAATTTGAGTCTTATCGGGTACACTATGTATCATTTTAAGGTCTGGTTGACTTATACACATTAAAAACGTGCTTTGGATCACTATGATAAAGTATCAAAACAATATAAATGTGTTTCATAAATTTTCGGTATGTGGAATGTGTTTTGAAATAAACTATAAATTTTAAACTAATAACATACACTCCAAGACATACCTAATAAACCATGTATTGTATTGATGTGTGGTTGAATCTTAAATTCCATAAATAACGTATGGCTAATTTTTCTAAATTATCATAACAATATGAATGGGTTTTATAAGTTTTAAGTATGACATGTGTTTTTTAACTAAAATGCCAATTTAAAAGTAAAAACATAAAATTTGAGTCATACCAGACACATCATGTATCGGATTGAGGTGCACTTTGTTCATAAAAATCACAAATGACTTCTGGATTAATTTTATGAAAGTGTTAAAATAATCATAATTTGTTTTATCAGTTTTGAGTATGTGATGTGTGTTTTAAAATAAAATTTAATATATAAACTAACAACTTAAACTTTAAGCCATACTAAGAACATTGTGCATTATATTGAGGGGTGGATGATTAATTTGTGGCTGATTCCTACACTGTTTAGGAAAATGTAAATGACATATATTTTGGGAAGTCATACTTCACCTTCAATTGTAGCAAAATGAATTGGCAGATGAGATCTTATATTTAAACTATAGAACCTCTTTCAAATATTAATTGAAGAAAATTAGTGTGATCATAGATTTTTTAGATTAATCCTTATTAATTATCACTTGGAACTCAAAAGGGATATGTATATAGCATAGTTATCATTTTTTTAAACTAAGATGCGATGTTCATGGAATTAATCAACAAAAAAACTCTAAATAATTTTATATGACAATATTTATAATATATCAAATATAAAATAATGGTGCATTTCTCATGATTTCACATTAATATGATGTCATATATCATGGTTTTGACCATTAAACACACGTTTTGGTGTTTTAAAACACTAAAAATGTGTTCATTGGAATTCAAAGAAAACTGTAACCTAGATTGATGTGGAATCAGTTCCAACATTTTAAAAAAAATCTAAAATAATTTTCCTATGATTTCATGGAAATATAAAACTATTTTCTAGGTATTGACCATCATATGCATGTGTTTTAAGACATTGATATCTTCTAAAAATACTGATTGAGTCATTCAGAGTTCACCTTATATCAAATAAACATGTTTTCTTTTATTACACATCAAAAATAATTCAACCAACTCTTCCTAAAAATTCATGACTATAACAAGTCAATTTCAATGGTTTTTAACATTACACAATTGTTTTAGTGTTTCAAAACACTTAAAACATGTTAATGGGAATCCCAGGAATACTGTAACACATATTCATGTGGCCTCAGTTCCCGCATTTATCAAATAAAACTAAAATCATTTTTCTATGATTTCACAACCATACAATGCTATTTTATTTATTCTAACCCCCTGATACATGTTATTAAAGGATTTGATATATTTTAAAACTTTGTATTTATTTATTCTGAGCACAACACATGACAGATAGATGCATTATCTTCTCATACACATCAAAAATAATTCAACTATTTTTTCCCATGATTTCACATAAACTTGAGATCTCATTCTATGTTTTTTACCATGACATGCAAATTTTACTATTTTAAAACACAAAAAAGGAGTTTCGGATCATCCTAGAAAAAGTTTAACTCCTATTTATATGGAGTTGGTTCCTACATGTCACAAACCATTATTTGGTTGTTATCTTAGGATTTGACATCCCTAAAAAACTATTTTCTTAGTTTTTCCCCTCAATGAATGTATCTGAATGCTTTAATATATATTAAAATTTATTGTTGAGTATTTATAAGAACATCACACATTCGATATATGTTTTGTATGCTCATACCCATTATAAATAATCCAACAACTATTTTCTCAGGATTTCACATCAATTAGAGCTCATATTCTACCGTTTTGACAGTTACATGTATGTTTTAGTTTTTTAAAACATTAAAAACATTTACTAACATGTTAGGAAAAACAAAACCCATATTGACATGGAATTAGGTAATATATTTCACAAATATATCTCTAATATTTTTCCTATGATTTTAAGACCATATGATTCCATTTTATTAGTTTTGACCCCCTAATTCATGTTTTTTATTTCATTGATATCTTTTAAAACTATTTATTGAGTCACTATGAGCACACCACATGTCATATGGACGTGTTGTTTTCTCTTACACATAAAAAATAATGAGACCACAATTTTCCCTTGATTTCACATCAATGTGATGCATCTTTATATGTTTTTAATGATTATAGGATTATTTTAGTGTTTTAAAACACAAAAAATGAATTTGTGGGAATACTGAGAAAATTGGAGATCATATAGAAATGGATTCAGTTCCTACATTTCACAACTAAATATATGGTCATTTTACTATGACTTCATAACCATATTATGCCAATTTCTTGGTTTTGATCCCCTAATGTAAGTTTTTAAATACATAATATTTTTTAAAACAGATTATTGAGTCATTCTGATCACACTACATGTCATATAGAAAACTTGTCTACACATACACATAAAAAATAATTCAACAATATTTTTACCATTATTTCTTGAAAATATGAGGTTGTATTCTTATTTTGAACATTACACACACATTTTAGTGTTTTAAACACCAAAAAAACTTTATCAATATCTTAGGAAAACCATAAATTTTATTGAGGTGGATATAGTTCATAAATTTAAAAAACCAATACAAAAATATTTTTCAATGATTGAATGGTCATCCAATGCTATTTTCTTCATTTTGACTCCCTAATGCACATTTTTAAAGACATTAAAATAATTTAAAACTATTAATTAAGTCATTAAAAGAACAATGAATGTTTAATGGATGTTTATTATACTCATACAAATTATAAAAAATTAGAATGATATTTTCTCATAATTTCAGATTAAGTTGAGGTCATATCCTATGGTTTTTACCATCATGTGCCTGTTTTAGGGTTTTAAAATAATAAAAACACATGTAGAGACATCTCAAGAAAAACCAAAATAAAATTGATATGGAGTTGATTCTTACATCTCAAAAACCAATATAATTTTATTTTACAATGATTTCATGGTCATCCTACACCATTTTTTTGTTTTGACCCCCTGATTCAGGTGTTTAAAGACATTGATATTTTTTAAAACTGGTTGTTGATTCATTCTGAAAACACTAGAAATCAAATGGAGGGTCTTTCTACCCTAACACATCCAAAATAATTCAACTTCTGTTATTACATAATTTCATGACAATATATGGTCTTATGCTTTGGTTTTGTCCATTACATGCATATTTTGACATTTTAAAACACTAAAAATTCATTTATAGGTATCCTCGGTAAACTGTAACTCATATTTACTTGGTGAAAGTTACTAAATTTTACAAATTAATCTATAGCCATTTTTCTATGATTTCATAACCATATGATTCTGTTTTCTTTGTTTTTACCCACTGACACAAATTTTCAAAGATGTTGATATCTTTTAAAAAACCTGTCACATGGCCAAAATTCATTATATGAGATAAAAATGTTTTACAAAATTATGAAAATGATCAATTAATCATTTATTATGTCTATTAATTAGCCTCAAAATAATCCCACACACAATGTGGTTGGTATGATTTTAAGTACATGATTTTAATGTAAATGTAATTTTAGTTTAAAATATTTTTCACATAGTTAAAACTAAGAAAATGAGATTTTATTGATCTAAAATTTTAGTAAAATGATCCATAATTAATTATATATTCAAATTAATTGAACTCATGTCAATCAGACACACGATTTGGGTAGTATGACTCAAAGTGTTAGTTTTTAATATAAAACTGTCATTGTATTTTAAAACATTTTTCACATTGTCAAAAATGGGGAAATGTGATAATATTTATTTCAACCATTAACAAAATTATCCATATAACATTTTTTGGGTGTTAGATTTTACTAGATGTCAATCACACACAAGAAGTGGGCGGTATGACTCTAAGTGTTTGTTTTAAATATAAAAATTTCATTTTACTCTAAAACATATATCACATATCCAAAAATAATAAAATGATATCATATTATTTTTATTCTTTTGGAAGACGATCCATAATTCATTTTTAACATGTAGTAATTGACCGAATGTCAATCTAACAAAAGATGTGGTCAGTATGTCTTGAAGTTCATGTTTTTAATATAAAGTTTCATTTTGGTTTAAAATATCAATCACATTTTTAAACTAAAGAAAATGAGATTGGGGTGTTTTTAAACATTTTGAAAATTATCCATAAGTAAATGATGATGTGTATCAATTGAACTCACATCAATTGGACTCATGAAGTGGGTGGTATGACTAGAAGTGTTTGTTTTCAATATAAAATTATAACATTACTTTAAAACACTTATCAAATATCTAAGGATAAGAAACAACTATTATTTGTTTTAAATATGAGTAAAATGACCCATAATTAATATTTGATGTGTATGAATTGATCACACATCAATCTAACACATGATGTTGTGGATATGGTACAAAGTACGTGTTTTAATTCATATAGAACATTTTTTTGGAAAAAAATGGCGGAATTCACATAAACACTATTAAAATATTTACTAGTGGTTTCCTTTTATGGTGGGAAAAATAATGAAAAACTGGATAAATACCATTTAAAAAGTTAATGGTGATTATAATAAACCATCATAAAATTTATTTTAAGTTTTTTTCAATTTTTTTAATAGAAATTAATATTCATATCTTAAAATAAACTAAATAATAAATTAAAAATAAACTCATCATACATCCATGTCCATAGTTATACATTCACATCCATTCACATAGAACCCTCGGTTAGCCATAAGCATAGTAATCATATATATTTAGATAAAATATTTCTAGCATCCACCATCAACCCCTGGACAATACATCAATACCACCACCTCCAATGTCTCTAACTACCTTCATAGGTAGAGTCATCGTATACAAAACTGACCACATCATGTCATAAAATGGAACAAAAAAATAGAAATCAACATTGAACATAATAATTAATATTTATAGTAGAATAATTGATAATATTTGACAATACCCAAAAAAATATGACCCATAATGTTTGAATTCTGACGAATGTTGTGGATCAGAACTATCAACCTCTTACCTTATTCTAGATTAAATAATTTTTAAAAGAAGAAATACCAAATATAATATGAATAGAATATATTCATATTCCCATTTTTCATTTTTTTTAATCAATGAAATAAAATTTTAACATAAGAACAATAATATATCATACAGAACACTTTGAAATCATAAACATAACTATTTAAGAAATTACTAGTTAAAAAAAATTCATTTAGAAACCTCTAGAATCCATCGCTAAAACCCCATTATGACCACCCATTGAGTACCAAATGGAAACTGATTTTGTCCTGTCACTATAGCTTATAACAACTTCCAAATGGTGGACACTATATGCCGGACTCAGGTACCCAATAGCGACCAACATTTGGCAATCTTTATAGAGGACTACAATAGAAACCACCATAGCATGATTGTTATAGGGTGTCCTTACCTACCCTTTAACAACTTCCATTTGGGAATTGTAATAGCGCGCTCAAAGGTCTACAAGAAAATTCCATATGGCGGCCTCTAAATCATTAAAAAAAATTATTAACAAATTTCATCAAAATATAAAATACCAAAAAAACTATTATATTATAAAAATTCAATAAATATCATCATAATATGTAATGTCCCAATTTTATAAATATATTTTTTCAATCATCCATGATACGTTCCCATCATCTAATAAAAATAAATATAAATTAATTAATAAAATAATTATTATATTAAAAAAATCCCAAAATACTAAGTATTAAAATGAATCATAACATTTCAATTAAATCTTAATATAATAGTTTGAGACCATTTAATTTTGAATATATTAATATATTATATTCATTTTTATTTAAAATTTCTTATTCAGTCATTTTGGGTAGACCGTATGTATGATTGACATACCATCTACTCATATACATCACAAATTATAATAGAAAAAAAATCTATGATTTAATGTCATTCAGAGCTCAATTTATATGGATCTAATCCTTAAATGCATGCTTTGGTTCTTGTATATAACAAAACCTCTTTTTGGGTTATCCCAGAAAAATGACACCATGGATTGATGTTCAGTATACTTGACAATTTCAAATTTCATTGTACAGTTTTTTGTCTAATCTCATGTCATTCAGAGGTCATTCAATTGGTTTTGACTTCCATACACATGTTTTTAAAAGGTAACCTTTAAAAACCACAAATTAGGTCATTCTAGGAATACCGCACATCCAATTTTCATGTTGTATTCTCACACACAAAATAATTAATAATTTTATATATTTCTTATGATTTTACATTATTTTGAGGTTATTTTTTATTTATATATCTCATAGACACACATTTTTCTATTTTAAAACAACAAAAGTGTGTTTCGGGTCAACATGTCCAAACAACACCTCATGTTGACATTATATCTACTCTAACATTTCACATTTCATGGTATAAGTGTTTTTTATCTAGGTTTACATCATTAAGAAGTCATTCAACAAGTTTTAACCACTAGAATAGCATTTTTTAATGGAATCAAACCTTTAAAACCCAAATATCTAGTCGTTATGAGTTTAATGAACATCGAATGATCTTTTTTCTAATCATACACATAAAAAATAATAAAAAATAGGGTTCCTATTATTTGACATTATTATGAGGTAATTTGATATAGATGAGACCCTTAAACGCACTTTTTTGTGTTTTAAAACAACAAAAATGTGTTTCAGTTCATCCTGGCCAAATGACATGTCGAATTAACGTTATGTATACTAAACCATTTTAAATTTTATTGTATGATTTCTTTCATCTGATTTAACTAAATTTGGATATTGTTTAGTTGCTTTTGGCACCCAGATAGACATTTTCATATGGTATTAAACCTCTAAAATCTAAAAATTTGGTCGTTTCGGGTAGAAAAAACATCCAATTGATATTTTTTCTACTCTTACGCATCAAAAAAATACAGTTTTACTATGATTTCACATAATTCTAAGCTCATTTTCTATATATATGACCCTTAAACACATGTTTTGGTGTATTAAAACCACAAAAGTATTCTTCAGGTTGTCCTAGAAAAAATAACACCTAGAATTTACATTCCATCTAGTTGAACATTTCAAACATCACTATATGGTGTTTTTCCTCTGATTTTATAGAATTTGGAGGTTGTTCAATTTGTATTTACCCTTGAATGCATGTTTTGATAGGGTGAATACCCTTTAAAAACCTCATATTCAGTCATTTCAGGAAGACCACAAATATTATTAACGTTTTGTCTACTTGTACACATCCAATACAATAATAAATTTTTTTCTAATGTTTTCACAACATTCTAATCTCATTTGTTGTGAGTTTGGCCCTTAAAATCACGTTTTGATGTTTGAAAACAAAAAAAGTTCATTTTGAATCAACTTGGCCAAATAACACATTAGATTTAAGTTTAATCTACTGAACAATTTATAATTTCATTATAAAATTGTTTACTTCTAATATCATTACATTCAGAGGTCGTTTGGTTGGTTTTGAGCATATGACACATGTTTTTAATGGGTTTCAAAGCTTTAGAACCCATATTTTCGATCATTTTAGGAATACACCATGTCTAACTGAAATTTATTCTACCAATACACATAAATAATAACAATAATATTATTATTCTAAGATTTCAACTCATTATATGTCATTTGGTATATATCTTACCCTTAAATTCATGTTTTAGAGTTTTAAAATAATAAAAGTGTGTTTCAGGTCATCTGAAGAAAACAATAACTCGGATTGATTCTATATCTTTTTTACCATTTCAAAATTCATTGTTTGGTTTTTATCTTAGGATTTCATGGAATTTTGAGGTATAATTGGTTTTTGACATCATGACACACATTTTTAAAGGACATTAAACCTTAAAAAACTATGTATTCATTAGTTCTGAGGGGAACACATATTTGATTGATGTTTCCTCTACTTGTACATGTCAAAAATAATACAAATATGGTTTTACTATGATTTCACATCATTATAAGTTCATTTACTCATATTTTTACCTTTACATGAATGTCTTAATGATTTTAAAACACCAAAAGTTTGTTTTTAGTCATGCGGAGAAAACCTAAACTTTGATTAATGTGTCACCAACTACAACATTTCATAAATGAATCTATTTTTTATTTATTTCATAGTATTTTAGGATCATATATTGAGTTTTGAATATAACACTATAATATAAGACATGTTTTTTTCATCATTATAAGAATTTATAAATATAAAACACATATAAATTATTTATCTAAAATGAAATGTAAAATATTAAAATGGAAACATAAAATACCTTATGGACTAGGTGAATCCGCATTTGTATCACCCATGAACTCACAATTATGTCATCAAATTCACTGATAGGGAAAAAATATGTTAATCCTAGCTTAAAAAATAGATCTCAATCTTTATATTTTATGTAAAAAATAACTTGGGATCTATCCAAAAGGATGTTTTAGGAAGTTTAAAAACAATGAGAGTTAAATTAATGTTCCTTGAAATTTAAACCATGTCACAAATATTTTAAAAAAAATAAGGAAAATTATTCAACAAATGCATATAACAACATAATAATATAAGGGTAATGAATCTATAAAAAATAACAAGTAATAGAATCCACTTACAACTTCTTACATTTCATTGAAATCTATATTACAATAAATCATAATATAAATATTGTTATTTTAAATTATTAATAAAATTACATGATTAGGTTTACCATATTTATAAGATAAAAATTTCAAAAAGGTGGGACTTTCAGCTCAGCATCAAAAAAAATATCCAAGGAGATTTTTTCTTGAAAACATTTAGAATAATTCATTAAAGAGATCATAAAACTATGTCTTGGATACTACTGATATCCATCCTTTATCATTTTTGAGTAACCCAAACATTAATATTGTCTATTATTTAGAAAAGATAAATCATGATATCATATGTCATGACTACTAAAGAATATTAAAAAATAAAAGGTTTAAAAATTACTAATTTAATAATCAAGAAAAAATATTAATTCCTCAGCATCTAATAAATTCACTAATGACTAAATATATTCATGGCACTATTCTTTTATAAAAAACCCTACTATGTTATCTCCAATCTTATACTAGTATCTAAAACTAGTTTCAATGAGGTAAGAATATATTTTTTAAATATAGAAAAAGGAAAAGTCATGTAAATCACATATTGAATCCATTATTAATTATATAAAAGAAATGACCAAGCTCATGATTATCAGTAACCATATTGGTATAGTAGTCAATGAAAAAAATATTTTGTGAATTATATAAATAGATAAAAGACATATTCAATAAAAAATGATAAATTAGTTTAAAATAATGATTCTAAAAAATAAAGTAACCATTAATACACTTCTAACTATAAAACTAAAGACCTGGTACCTGAATAAAATTTGATTTTGATAATTCCTAGAATGAATTTAAATAAAAAATGTAGAATTAGTTGTATCTTTTAATTAAACCAACATTTTCCCAAAAATATCCATCCCTGGATAGTGAATACTATCCATTAAAGAATGTTTTTATTTTTATGAATGCATTGAAAAACTACAAGTAGAAAAACTTGTCAAAAATAATAGTTAGTTATAGTTATCAAAATGACATCATATGAAATATCAAAACTGAGCATCCAATATTTAAAATCCCGTAACAAATTAAAATTCTTAATGGAAATTTGAAAATAGGTCTTCAAGGTTGTAGTCAATTTCTGAAATTTAAGTTGCATCCTAAGAAGCAAATGTGAGTATCACTAAAAATCGACATAATGTATCTGGTCTATAATATCCACTCTTAGAAATTTATTAAAACCATTATCTTACATAAAAAGGAGAATATTATACCCCTAGAGTATCTAGTTAAACTTGGATGAGTTTGACCTAACCCATCACATGGTACAGGTGCATCAAACTTCCATCACAGACTAAAAAGATACCACATAGTTCCCAATTCAAAGAATGAATTTTACATGATTGAGGTATAAAATACTGGTATAAGATACACCCATTTTATCCATGAAAACAAACCTCTCACAAAATTTGAAAGCACAAAACGTCCATATTGAACCTTGATCGATCACTGCATTCTTTAATAGAGAATCAATTATAACAACCCTACTTTTTATTACAAACATAGTCATGATTTATTACATAAACTCTTAAATTGATAAAAAATGTAAGATCCAGAGTTCTGGTGTCTTTAGGAATTAGGAACATTATAGAATGACTCAAAACATGAAACACAACATCTTTTTTGAAAACTTCCATTACATGACCACTACATTCCCTCATACTTAGCATTGCATGGGATATCTTGAGGACATGCATAGGATGAGGGTGAGATATAATGCTCAGTAAGGGATTAAAAAGACATAACATGAATAACACCATACATGTTAGTAAATAGTTATATCAATGGAGAAAAAAAGAAACATGAACATAAATTCACGATATAACATCGTTATCATAACATGGAAATGTGGAAACAACACTTGAAATGGTATTAGCATGATCCAAGTCTCATTGCACATGGATCATAAGTAAACCTTCATTTATATTGAATTAGATTGAGTAAACCCTCACTGCACTTGATGTATCATGATACTAATCTTTTCCCAATGAATTGGAGCGCTATCAGGGCACACCATTCTTAAACATTTCATTTCATGCATAAGTGTTTCACACATATAATTCAACATGGAATCATTAAAGATCATCATTTATTCCATGATAAAAAATATGGAATTCATAAATGAAATTATAAAATTAATAAGTAATTGTGCATGAAGTTAAATACCCTTGATAGAGAAATGGCCATGATATTCCCGACACAGTGACTTTGGTTTGGAAAATCGTGGTGTAATTCTGGGAGCATAATAGCGTGACATAAGGATTCATAAAAATGGTTGATCAAAGAGGAAGGGGTGTTTCATTATATTTACATGAAATAGGAATTAAGGGGGTCATATATATATATTTCCCAATAAATTTAATGTAATTTATATTCATAATACAAAATAATTGCTTGAATGTAAATGAGAAGAGAGAAATTCCTTAAGGAAATTTGGCATGGTAACAGGTGTACATGGGAGGCATTAATGAGAGATAAAGAGGTCTATAATAATTAAAACATAAATAGGGAAGTATGTACGGAGGTTAGAAATCATACCCCAACATTTACAATTGAAAATAAAAGGACATAACAATATTATGAAACTTGGATAAAATGAGAAAGGAAGTAATTCCTTACAAGGAAGTGTGATCCCAAAGGATTGGGAGAGGCTTGAGAGAGGAATCTTGGGAGCATGGGGCACCTTGGTAGAATTCCATAGAGAGGTTTGAATAGGTTGGATTAACTCCAAAAGAGTTCAGTGAATAGGAATTTGGAGCTTGGGTGGGTTTATATACGAAAGGAGAGGGAGTTCCATATTATTTAGGTTTGGGTCACCACAAATTAAACTTATCCAAAACACAAACCAACCCACAATTTTTGCCAATGTTTTTTTTCCAAAGGGGAGTGGGAAAAATATTTTTTATGTCCAATGCCCGGAATTCTTAAAATATTTGGTTTTAATAGGTGGGTGTGAGTCACACTCTCAAGGAAGTAAATATAAAAAGTTAAAATGTTTTATAAGTCTTGAAGGGTCCACTAAATCATTGTAAAATAAAAAAAAACCTTAAATCAAATTAAATTAATGGTAAAACATATATTGGACGGACATAATGTTCATATTATTTTAATACATAACTATTGGGTCATTATGATGTCATAAAACACATTATATATTTAAACGGTATTTAATTTTTACCCAAAAATTCGACTGTCTCGGAATATAAAGAAAAATTCACCGTTATATAATTTCGACATCCTTATTCCAAAAATAATATTTATATTATCTAAATAAATTTTTAAATATGTGAATTTTAAATTTTAAAATAAAAATTTATTTTTCTAGAAAATTCATGGGTTTTGATACAAATGACTTTCAAACCTTAAGAAAAATTCCAGATGTATTCCTTAAAATTATATGATCATTTATACTTAATAAAAAATAATTTATTAAATATATTTAAATAAAATATTATTTAATTAAAAAATCTATTAATTCATCAAAATATATTTCATAAATGAATATTAACTAAAAATACTATTCTTTCTTTAAAAACTATTTATAACATATAAATAATAAAATGAATGTATATTCTCTATAAAAAATAATGTACATAATCATTGTACTAGGGTATCATTACATAACCCCTTATAAAACCAACATAAGACCGAAGGGTAATGTGTGTGATGGTGATAGACTCTTTGGGTGGCTTTGATAACATCGCTCGGGTGGTTATCTCTATCAACTTCCACTTCTCCCGTAGGCGGTTCTATTCGAGTTTAACGTGTTGAAGCTCGGCTTGGGCTTGGTGAAGAGTGAATCCCAATGATTCCACCTCCTTTAAGATCTCTGAAGAATGGGATTTATATAGGGAAAGTCTACTGGATTAGGCCATTACATACTTTGTCTGAGTAAATTGGATTTGTTAAAGCCCTATATTTATACTAATAGTTTGATCACTCCTCAACGACTATATTAGAAATAGTCACAATTCACAAAAGTTGTTTAAAATCCAAAATCATAAAACAAAATATGTGCATACACTATATAAACATTTTATATAATAAGAAATTTAATTATATCAATGGGAATTTTCATTAATAAAATTTTGGTTCATTAAAATATTCCCTACTTAAGAAATTTCTCTATAGAAATTTACTTTTCCCACACTAAAACAGAGGTGGGTAGCTCTCCTTCATTAATTCCTCAAATTCCCACATTGCTTCTTCAAAATTGTGGTTTCGCCACAACACCTTAACAAGGGGCATTGTCTTATTTCGTAGAAGTTTTCCCCTGTGATCTAAGATCTTCACCAGATTCTCTTTATAGGGGAGCTCATTCTCAAATGGAACCACTTATTGATTGAGAACATGCGATGGGTCATGTATGCACTTCTTCAAGAGTGATACATGGAATACATCATGTACTTGAGATATATTCGGTGGGAGTGCTAGTCGATAGGCCACTGCTCCAATACGATCAAGGATCTAAAATGGGATGATGTACCTTGGAATAAGCTTTCCCTTCTTCAAAAATATCATAACTCTCTTCCAAGGTGATCTGTGATGAAATAAAATGCCTCCTAAATCAAAATCTATGTCTTGTCGATGATTATCATCATAGCTCTTTTTTCGACTATGAGTGGCTTTAATGTGTTGTTGGATGGTATTAACCTTGTCCACCATTTCTTCTACCATTTCTATACCTAGGGGATTTCTATACCTAGATTTATCCCAAAATGTCAGTTTTCTAAACCTCTTCCCATATAAGGCTTCATATGGAGCCATTTGGATGCTTGAGTGGAGACTGTTATAGTATGAGAACTCAACAAGAGGAATATTTCAATACCATCCTCCTTTGAAGTCCATTGGGAATTCTCTCAACATTTCCTCGAGTGTTTGGATATTTCGATTATATTTTCTATTATTTTGAGGACGATAGGAAATACTGAAGTTTATATTAGTATTCATAGCATGTTAAAGAATCTTCAGAAACATATAGGCTAATATTTGATCTCAATTAGATACAATATATTGTGGTACTCCATTCAACCTTACCAAGTCTATAGTGTACATCACTTCCAGTTGATCCAATGAGAAATCATCCTGAATTTCAATGAAGTGTGCAGTTTTTGTAAGACGATACACAATAACCCATATAGAATTTTTTTCCTTGGATGTCTTCAGAAGTCTAGTGACAAATTCCATGGTGATGTTCTCCCATTTCCATGCTGGTATGGGTAATGTTTACATCATCCCCTTACACTTCTGCCTCACAACCTTCAATTACTGACATACCAGGCACTTTGATGTATACTCAGAGATCTTCTTATTCATGTTATCCCACTAATAATTCCCTCAGAGATCTCGATACATATTTGGGTTTCCTGGGTGAATTGATAAATTTAAACTATGTGCATAATCCAAACATTCATTCCTTAACTCTGAATTCGATGGAACACATAGTCCTGACCCAAATCTCAAAATTCCTTCTTCATTAACATTGAACTTTGAGGATTTCCCTTTTCTAATAGTTTCCACTTTCTTCTGAATTACCACATAATTCTTTTGCTCATCCTTTAACCTTCCCAAAATAGACAGTTGAGAAATCATTTGTGAAAGGATTGATTATGTTCCCTTTTTTATGATTTCCATGTCCATCTTCATCAAATCTATGAAGATTGGATCTGTTTATATTCTTATCAATGGTATAATCTATGGGTCCTTTCTACTTAGATAATCTTACTCCTTGTTTGCTTTCCCAAGGTGTTAATGGATTGAGTAGTAGTATTTGATCATCTCTAACCATCTTCATTGGAGAATGTTCTACTCCTTCTGTGCCAATATATATTTTAGGCTTTTGTGGTCTATATATTTTTCACACTTTTCCCCAAAGAGGTAATGCCACAAAATTTTCAAAATGAATATTACTACAGCCAACCCCAGATGATGTTTTGGATATTTTTTCTCATGAACATTCAATTTCCTTGAAGCATAGGCAATGAATTTTTCATTTTTATCAACACACATACCATGACCTTATTCAAAGAATCACTTAATACCACAATGAGTTCTCCACTATTGGGTAAAGTGAGCTTGATCATAGTGATAAGCCTCATTTTCGACTCCTTGAATATCTCTTCACATTCATCACCCCATGAAAACTTCACTCCCTTCCAAGTTATCTTTGTAAGAGGGTTTGACAATCATAATAAATTTATCAGAAATCGGCGATAATATCCTGCTAACCACATGAATCTATGAATATCCATTATTGATGTTGGCCTTAGTCATCCTTCAATTGCAGTTGTCTTGGTGGGATCCATAGATATCCCATTTCTTGTGATGATGTGGCCCATGAATGAGACCTCCTTTAACTAGAACTCACACTTTATGTACTTTTCATAGAGATTCTCATTTCTCTAGGTCTCTAGAATACTTCTAAGATTGTCCTCATGCTCCTCTTTGGTTTTGGAGTATTTCAGAATCTCTTCTATAACGACTACCACAAATTTTTCTATGTAATCTATAAAGACACTATTCATTAATTCGATGAAGATTTCTGGAGAATTAGTGAGTCTAAAAGGCATTACTATGAATTCATAGTGCCTGTGACTTGGATGAAATGTAGACTTGGGGATATCTTACTTCTTCACCCTTACCTTGTAATATCCCAATCGAAAATCAACCTTGGAGAAGTATTGTACTCCACATAGCTAATCAATAATGTCATCAATTTGAGGTAGAGGATAATTGTTCATTATTGTGATTTTGTTAAGCTCACGATAATCAATGAAAAGGCAAATTGACCCATCATTCTTCTTTACAAAGAGGACTGGTGCACCCCATGTTGAAGCACTTGGGAGTATAAACCCTTTATCCAGATTGTCTTATAGTTGTTTCTTCAGCTCCTCAAGCTCCAAAAAATCCATTCAATATGGAGTCCTGGATATTGGCAATGCCCTAGGTATACGGTCAATTGAGAATTCAACATCTCTTTAAGGAGGAAGACCATACAATTCCTTGGAAAACACATTAGTGAATTCCTTCGCAACAAGCATGTCTTCAAGGATGGTTGCTTACTTTGACTCAATCATCTGAGCCAAATACACGTGCTCATAGGACAATAATATCCATGCTTGAGATAATGGTTCTAAATAAGACTCTTCTTCCTCCATTCACTTGTACATAAGCGGGGGTTGATTCCCCATATGGAGATTGATTTCCCTCTCATGGAAATTTATGTTGTCTCTATAAAAGGAAAGCCAATACATGCCAATAATTTCATTAAATTCCAACAATGGGAGTATTAAAAAGTTTTCTAGGAAGTTAAATCCACCAATTATGATAGGGTGGGAGTTATATTCATGGGATGTAATGATTTCCCAATTTTCCGTACTCACTAACATCTTTACATCCACGATTTTTTGTGGTGTTGGGTTTTTTCTACTAAAATTTCATGAAACAGAAGAATGTTTAGAACCAAAATCACAAATTATGTTCACTATTCTTGAATTAATAACTAGCGTACCTGCCACCACTTCATTATTGGGGTTCACTTCGGCGATAGTGATGGAAAAACGCTCCCTTACTACCTTGGAGGTTGTTGGTTGCCTCCAAAAACCCTAGGCTTAGGGAACTGATTTGCATGGTTCCCTGGTTCTTTGTAGTTAAAGAAATGAACAACGTGATGAGGGTCAAACAGAGTGTTCCTCTCATATGTCGTAGCCACTGGTTTTTCTTGTCGGTAGTTAATGGCTAGCTACCCTTCTATTTTATACCTAAATCATTTCCTTGTCCCCTTGAGAAAATTTCTAGTCTGCCTCTTTCCACATCAATGGAAAGTGGTGTGCTTGGTTTTCATAGCACCATAGGATTTATCTATCAGACCACTAGAATTTAAGTCTACCTTATGCTTATTATCCCCATGACACCACTAAGATTCCCTAATCTCAATTTCTACCATAGGGGAACATTGGAAAATTTCCTCATAGCTATCGAAGTCACGGATCTCTCATTATTTTCGTATGCTAGGTTTCATCCCACCAAAGAAGCTGTCAACCTTTCATTCAGGGGTAACGACAAAGTCGGAGGCATATCATGCAATACTTGTGAATTTTTTCTCATACGGTCCGATGGTTTTTTATGTGTTTTCTTGGGGGGAAATGAAGTCCCTTTCCATTTTAATTTGTATGGTGTGAGGAAAATATTTATCGAAAAACATTTTCTAGAAATCCTTCTATTCCAACACCTTTATCTCCTCCTCAGGATTCGTACTTTTTATCAATGTTCACCATTTATCAGATTCACCCTCCATATGTTAATCAGCTAGAAAACCTTATCTTGTTTGGAACATTGAAGGATGCAGACGATCTTTTCAATGGAGTTGATGCATTTTTCAGCAATTGAGGGATCAAATGATCTATTAAAATTACGAGGCATTTGTCTCATGACTCTCTTGATTGTGACTTTTTCTTTCTTAGGGGGGGTTGATAATTCTTCTTGACCCATGTTTATATTCAAAGCTTTAGTTAACTGAGGGAGTTTCGTGATAATGTTCACAATCCCTACTCCCATCGGATTGGGAATCTCATTAGAATAGTGATCACATTGATCTTCACATCGGGTTTTAGCCTGAGTCCCCTTATTATTGGCCATTGGATGGAATAAAAGGAAGTTTAGGGGTTACACATAAAGGTTAATCCAATGACAAAAATGGATGACTTACACATAACATTTATTTGCCTAACTTATGAATCTATAGGATTCAATCTATGTTATCCATGATCTAATTTCTAACACATATTTTTAGGGTCATTTTTTAATTCCCTTAATAATGGTTCATACTAAGCTTGTAAATTTACCAAAACATATCACCTGGGAGTGTCATAACCAAGAGTGTAGCAAGGTCTGTTGTTGTGTACCAGGATACCCCGGGTCATTCTCGAAACCCCTTGTCAGAGTTTTTACTCCTAGGTACATTTGTAGAAGAGCATCCTCTCCCTGTTCGTATCAAGGCAGGGTTGTATTTTCTTGATAAACAACTTACTCAATACTCACCAAGACATAAGGATGGTTTTATTATACATAGTCTTATCCCTAAGACTTTCACTAGGTTTTTCTAATATTAATCACAAAAATTACTAAAACTATCCTTTGATACCAACTATAACAACTCTTATTTTTATTACACACTTAATCATGATTTATTACATAAACTCTTCACATGATACAACATGTAAGATCAATATTTATATTGTATTTGGGGTATAGGAAGGTTACATAATGACTTAAAACATGATACACAACATCTTTATTTAAAACTTCATTTACAGGACCACTACATTCATTCGTACTTAGCATTGCATGGGATAACTTGTGGACAAGAAAAAGAAGGCATAACATGAATAATACAATACATATTAGGCAATAGGCATATCAACATTGCCTAAATGAAACATGAAAACAAAGGCATGATTTATCATGATTATCATAACATGGAAATGTGGAAACAACACATAACATGGTATTAGCATGTGCCAAGGATCATTTCTCATGGAGCATGAGTAAACCCTCATTAAACATGAATTTCCATGATTAAAACCTCATTTCAATTGATGTATCCAGATGCTAATCTTAACCCAATGCATTGGGGCGCTATTAGGGTGAACCCTTCTTAAACATTTCATTTCATGGATAAGTGTGCCACATGGATCATTCAACATGGAATCATTAATGATCATAATTTATTCCATGATAAAGGAATGTATATTTCATACATGAAACTATATAATCAATAAGTAAATGTGCATAATTTTGGATACCCTTGATAGAGAAATGTACATGGTATTCACTACACAATGACTTTGGCATGGAAAATTGTGGTGTAATTTCGGCATCATAACGGTGTGACATAAGGATTCCAAAAAATGGTTGATGAGAGAGAAAGTGGTGTCTCATAATATGTAAATAAAATGGACAGTAAGGGGGTTGTATATATACATATCCCAACAAATTTAATGGAATTTAGATTCATAATACAAAATAATTTCTTGATTGTAAATGAGAAGAGAGAAATTCCTTATAGAATTTCAGCATGGTAACGGGTTTACATGGGAGGAATTAATGAGATAGAAATTGGTATCTAATCATTAAAATATAAATAGGGAAGTATGGTAGATGTGAAAAATTATACCCCAACATTTATAATTGAAAATAAATGGGCATAACAATATTAAGAAACATGGATAAAATGAGAAAAGAAGGAATACCTTACTTGGAAGTGTGATCCAAAAGGCTTGGGAGAGGGTTTAGAGAGGATTCATAGGAGATTGGGGTGCCTTTTTAGGATAATAGAGAGAGGAAGGCAGATTTTGGACTAACTACAAAGTCTTTGAGTGAAGAAGAAGTGGGAGCTTCGGTGGGTTTATATATGAAAAGAGAGGGAATTCCTTATTATTTAGGTTTGGGTCACCACACATTAAACTAATCCAAACCACAAACCAGACCATGGTTTTTTACCATGGTTTTTGAATAAGGGTATTGGAAAAAAATATTTTATAAGTTCAATGTCATAAATTCTTAAAATATTAGGTTTTATATGTGGAGGTGAGTCACACTCTAAAGGAAATCAATATAAAAATGTAAAATGTTTTATAAGTCCTAAAGGGTCCACTAAAGCTTTGTAAAATAAATCAAACAAACCTAAAATCACATCATTTTAATGGTGAAACATATATTGGCCTAACATTATGTTTATATTATGTTATTATATCAGTATTGGGTCATTATGTTGTCATAAATCACATCATATATTTAAACGGTATTTAATTTTTACCCAAAAATTCTACTTTCTCCAAAAATAATGAAAAATTCACCATTGGATAATTTAAAAATACATATTCCAAAACTAATATTAATTTTATCCAAATAATTTTCTAAATATGTGAATTTTCACTTTTAAAATAAAAACCTGTATTTATCGAAAATTCCCAGGTTTTGAAAAAAATGGTTTTCAAACCTTAATAAAAAATAAAAATGTATTCCTAAATATTATATGATCATATATATTTAATAAAAAGTAAATTAGTAATAATATTTTATTAAAATATTATTTAATTCAAAAATCCATTATTTTATCAAAATAGATTTCATAATTGAATATTAACTAAAAATACTATTTGTTATTTAAAAACTATTTACAACGTAACAATAATAAAATGAATATATATTCTCTATACAAAAATAATGTACATAATCATAGTACTAGGATTTCATTACATAACCCCTTATAACACCCACGTAAGATAGAAGGGTAAGGTGTGCGATGGTGACAGAGTCTTGGGGTGGCTTGGATAACATCGCTCAGGGGGTAATCTCTATCAACCTCCATTTCTCCCGTAGGCAGTTCTGTTCAAGTTTAACGTGTTGAAGATTAACTTGGGCTTGGTCAAGAGCAAATCCCAATGATTCCACCTATATTTTGAGCTCTGAAAAATGGGTTCCGTAGGGAAAAGCCTATTGTATGAGGCTATCACTTACTTTGTCTATGTAAATTGGATATGTTAAAGACCAATATTTTTAATAATCATGTGATCATTATTCAATGACTATATTAACAATAGTAAAAATTCTTAATGGTGGTTTAAAATCCAATATCATAAAACCAAAGAATTTCATACCTTATATGACCATTTTACATAAATATACATTTAATTAGATCAAGAGTATTTCCATTAATAAAATATTGTGCCATTACATCAATAACATGATTTTATTCCCAATAGATATAGGGGACATGTGTTAGAATATCATAGACTATCCATCTTTTACAAAAGTATCCTCTAAGGTACAATTTGAGACTTATTCTTGATAATATCAACCACCAACATGGAATCATATTCAATCCATATGTAGTTCCATCCAAACTACTTGGAATATATCATAGAATATATTATTTCCCATAACTTTTACCTTAAGTGTAGTAAACATGACATGAAATTAGTAAAATCAACCAATTAATAATTACCTATTGCTTTGAAAAATACCTCAATGACCTAAAATTATAGTAGTGCATCCTACTGTAGCATCAACATTATATTTGTTCCATGGTTGGTTGGGTGGAATCTATAATGAAATTTTCAAGATGATATCCTACCATGTTCTTCGTAGAACACAATGTTCTCTTATAATAGAAATGTAAGATATATAGTTATGCATGGAACATATTTTAATCCTAGTTTGATTAATTATGTCCATATTTTTTTGATAATACCATCTCTAAATGAGGTATTTTTCTTCAAAAATCACTCAATTTCGATTAATCCACACAAATGATAAAATCTCATCCATAAGAACCATAAGTAGGTTGGAAAGTTTAGAATTCATCTTGTGTATTAGTATAGATTATTTAAAATATTCAAGTTCATTAGAAAAGTCATGAACTCAATTAAATATGTGTCAGATATATCCCCAAATACTTTTCATAAAAGTAATATAAAAAATTGACATTCCATAGCTTCAAAATGACACTTAGAAGAGTGAAAATTGAAAAAAAATTGTTGGGGTGATGGTGTAGGATCATGGATTGGTGGAGATGGTGGGTGAAAAAAGAGTGGTGGCAGTGGGCCAATGTAAAAGGTAGGGGAGGGTTTGGGGTGGATCAATGGTGGGGGATAGGGGCTTGACAATACATGGGGTAACAATGGGGGAGGTGGGCTCAATAAGAAATGGTGGCGAAGAGGGGGGCTTAGTGACATGGGAGGGGTGGATTTTGTGAGAGGGGGTATTGATGACATGGGGGGGGGGGTGGGGGAACATGATGACATTGGGGGAGGGTTTGGGTGTTCGATGGTAGTGGGGGATGGTAGGTGGCAATCAACAGGGGGAAGGGTGTGGGGGTGGGGTGATGGGGGGAAAGATTAGTGCAAAGAGGGGGGGGGGCTCATTGATGCAGGTTTCTCAACATGGTAGTGGAAAGAGTGGTGATGAGGAGAAAAAAAGTTTACGATGTGATAGGTGAGAATAGGGTAAATGAAAAAAATTAAGCAACTGCATTTAACAGTCAACGATACCATTAATAATGACCTTCAGATGGTGGCCACCCAAATCACTCTCCATAAATACTCATATTTCTACTATTGTATAAATCAATAAATAGAATTAATAAGAGATATGTATATAATAATATAATCTATTTTTAATAAGACACAAGGTCTGGTTAAAATTACTCAGTAATTTGATTTAAAATATTTGATTTGGCATCTTTTTATATATTTCAAACTTAGTTCAATGGTAGATTTCTCATAATTTCACATCAATATAAGGTAATCTACTATGGTTTTGAATGTCACAAGTTCATTTTAGTGTTCTAAAACTCTAAAAATATTTTCATGGGTATTTGATGAAATTTATTACTCTAATTTATGTTTCATCGGATCCTATATTTCAGAAATCATTCAACAGTTTTCTCCTATGAGTTCATGAACATGTGATGTTATTTTCTTAGTTTTGACCCTTAAACTCACATTGATGAAGACTTCGATATATTTTGAATATACATACTAATTCAATCTATGCACACCACACCTCATATGAATGTGTTCTCATCTCTTAATGGTCAAAAATAATTCAACCATTGTTGTCTGATGATTTCACATCTACTTAACATCTCTTTCTTATGTTTTGAACATTACATATTTTTTTGTGTTGTAAAACACTAAAAATCAAAACATGGATTGATGTGTAATTGTTTCATGAATTTCAAAAATAAATATATGGTCATTTTCCAATGATTTCACAAAAATCCAATCCCTAATGCACATTTTAAAGGCTTTGATATCTTTTAAAACGACATATTGAGTCATTTCGAGTACACCTCATGTCAAATAGATGTTGTTTATGTACTTACACATAAAAAATAATTTATATGAAATTTTTATATGAATTAACATCAATATGAGGTCATATTATATGGTTTTGACCGTTACATGCACATTTTAGTGATCTAAAACACAAAAAAAACAACATTATAAACATATTAGGAAACCCATAACTCATATTTAGATGGTTTTAGTTCCATAATTTTAAAAGAAATGATAAATTGTTGTTTTCGGATTATTTGACATCCATAAAAAATATATTAATGGGTTTTACCACATAGTGAATGTTTTTAAAGACCTTGAAATCATTAAAATCTACTTATTGATTCATTTAATAAAAACAAACATCAGATGGATGTTTTGTCTACTCAAACATACCAAAATAATTCAACCGAAGTTTTATTAGGATTTCACATTAATATTAGATCTTGTACTATGGTTTGGACCATTACACACATGTTTCAGTGTTTTAAAACACTAAAATCATGTTTATAGGAATACCGGGAAAACCATAACCTGGATTTTTTTTGTGTGAGTTCTTACATTTGACAAATCCATATATGGAAATTTTCCTATGATTTTGTGGAAATTTTTTGTCATTTTATTGGTTTTTACACCTAGAAACACAGTTTTTATGAATTTTATATATTTTAAAACATCTCATAGATTCATTATGAGAACAACATACATTGTATGGAGTTTTTTTCTGCTAGTAAACATAAAATATTATTCAAAGAAAGAGTTAACTTGATTTAAAGTCAATATCAGGATTCTTTATTTTGTATTGAACCTTACATGATTTTTTAGTGTTTTAAAACACTAAAAAAATGTTTACGACGATAACAGAAAAATAATAAGTTGTATTGATATGGATTTGATTCCTACATTTCAAAAATTAAACTATTGTCATTTTCCTATCATTTAATGGCCATCTAATTCCATTTTATTGGTTTTGACCCCCTGATGAATGTTTTTAATTACATTCAAAGCTTATAAAACTTATCATTGAGTCATTCCAAGAAAAATGCATGTCGGATGGACATGTAATCTACGCATAAACATCACTAATAATTAAACCAAAATTTTCCCATGATTTTATGTCAGTATGAGGTCAAAATATATGGTTTTGACCGTTAAATGCTTGTTTTAGTGGTTTAAAATAAAAAAACATATTTATGAGAATCCCGGGAAAACTGTAACCCATATTGATGTGGTGTTAGTTACTAAATATTATAAACTAATATTATACAATTTACTATGATTCCACACCCATATGATGAATTTTTCATGGTTTTGAACCCCTAAGAATGTTTTTGAAGAGATTGATATCTTTTAAATCTGCTTATTATGTAATTCCTAGCACACCAAACAGCTGATGAATGTTTTATTTTTTCTTAAACATAAGAAATAATTCAAAAATAATTTTCCCATGACTTTACATAAATATGTGGTTTTATTCTAGGGTTTTGATCATTACATTCAGGTTTTAGTGTTTTAAATCACTAAAAACACCTCTACATGCATCGTGTTAAAACCATAACTCATATTGATGTTCCTTCAGTTCCAAAATTTAAAAAACTAATCTATATCAATTTTCCTATGAGTTAATGGACATATGATTCCATTTTCTTGGTTTTGACTCCCACTGTACATTTTTAAAGAAATTGATATTTTTGAAAATTGCTTGTGGACCCATTTGAGCACAGTACACATCATATGGATTTGATGTATGCTCATACACAAAAAGAATAATTCAAACATATTTTACCATTATTTCACATCGAGATGAGGTTATATTCTATGGTTTTCACCATTACATGCACATTTAAGTATTTTAAATCATTTAAAACATGTTTATACGAATCCTATGTAACCCATAACATGGATTGAAATGGAGTCAGATCTTATATTTTAAAAATTAATCTATTGTAATTTTACTTAAATTCATATCCATAAGATGATGATTTATTTTTTTTGGACCCCTGAAACACGTTTCTAAAAACATTTATATCAATTTAACTGTATATCACATACCAAAATTGGGAAAACGAGATTAGATTACTTGCAGAAATTATGAGAATGTTCCATATTTAATTTATGACATATAGGAATCAACATCACATAAATATTACACATGATATTGTTTTTGTGACTTGAAGTGCATGTATTTACTATAAAAGTGTCAATTTTATTTAAAATTTAAATCAAATTTTTAAATCTAATAAAACCGGATAAAATTCATTTCAAACTTCACAAAAATGATATATAATTATTTCTTGATGTATAAGAATCATTCTCACACAAATCAAACACCCAAAGTTGGAAGTATGACACAAATTTCATATTTTCAATATAATGTTTACATTTCAATTTAAAACACTAGTCACATAGATAATAGTAAGAAAAAGATATAATATTGTTTACAAACATTAAGAAAAAAATCCATAATTCATTTTTTATGTGTAGTAATTGACCATACATCAGTCCAACTCATTATGTGGGTGATATAACATGATTTTCATGATTTCAATATAATTGTGTTACTTTAAATTTAAATGTCAATAACATTATAAAAAATGTGAACATGAGATTAACTTATTGTCAAAAATTTTAAAAATGATCCATAATACATTTTTTATGTTTAATAATTGACTGAATGTGAATTAGAAACACAAAGTGGGTGGTGTGACTCGATGTGCATGTTTTGAAAAATTATCATTTTAATTTAAAATGACTTTCACATATCCAAAATAAAAAAAGAGGCCAATTTTTTTTTTGAAATTTTAAAAATGATATATAAATCATTTTTGATGTATAGAAATTTACCATAATTAATCTGACACATGATGTAGTTGGTATGACTTAAGTTCTATGTTTTCAATATAAAAGTTTTATTTTTGTTTAAAAAGTCTGTCATATTGTCAAAATTGATGAAACGAGATCATTTTTTTAAAATTTAGGAAAATGATCCATAATTCTGTTGTGATGTGTTGGAATTGACCATATTTCAATCACACGCAAAATGTTGGTAGTATGACATAAAGTGTGTAATATAAAAGTGTCATTTTACTTTCAAACATTTTGTCACATAGAAAAAATTGATAAAACCAGATTGGATTTTTTTTCAAACATTAGTACAATGATAGATAATTAATTTTTGATGTATAGGAATTGACAACATATCAATCCAAAACAAAGTGTATTTGGTATGAATTGAACTGTGAGTTTTAAATATAAAAGTGTTTTTTAGTTAAATGTATTCCATGATTATGGTAATTTGTCATTTTATAACATTTTAGTGTAATTATAATGTAAAGTATGTAGTAAAAGAGTGTGCTCACATAGGTTTAAATATATAATGAAGATTATATACCTTGGGAACATAGTTTTTTAGCACGATGACATTGATATCATCATGGAAGAAATCATTTGATGGGAAATCAAAAGATGGTTTCTTAACTTTCCCATCAATAGAAAAACAACTAATTATAAAGGTAAATGTTTCCATAAATATATTTTGTAAAACATTCCATAAAAATATTCCAATGATGGGTTGGAAAAAGTGATTATTTTTTCAGTCTACATTATTGGAGGAGATTACAGAAACAAAAGACTCATGATAAATAGATCCAGCCTATATATGTTCAAATTAATAAGCATAGATAAGAATACCCTTTATCAGTATTACAAAAACTATTATAAGTATAACCTTTATCAGTGTTGATAAATACATGGATTTATTATCACTTTTTTTAGTATTGATTAAGGAAACCCTTTATCGGTGCATATAAAAAGAATACTTAAAAAATATAATTGAAAATCATATATATATTAGGTTTTGTGGGGTACCGTTACATTAAAAAATAAACATACACCATATAAACATGCCGGAAAGTTATGCCATATCCCTCAAGGATAACCAACACATTGTGCATTATTTATTTAGTACTTGGCACATAGGACCAGGGGACATGATTCTCATAACATGGCCAGAAATCCAAGTGCAGCATCATTCCACCATCATCCTGCATACATCACTAGGATTGCATCATCGCCTTCCTGCAACACTGCCTTCCTGCGTCAGCACCTATGTCACCCCTACATAGTACTGTAATAGTACCTACACCCAATAGTGCTTGATGCTAAGATCTATTGGATGGAATGTAGGAACCTTTAACACACAAGTACTAGCTTGTTGTAAAAAATATTATATTTACATATAAATATATTTATATAGATAAAAATAAAATATATCTTATTAAATATTATTTATATATGACAAAATATACATTTACAATTGATATGTAAGATATTTAATTAAAAATGGCATTTAAAATAAAATTTATATATTATTAAATATATTATTTAATATTGAAATATATATTTATATTTATATATATATAATTTTCAAAAATATAATTTATATACTTCTAATTAATGTATTATAAGTCATATTAATATATCATATATTTAGTGAAAATGATCTATAATATAATTAAATATTAATATTAATTAAAAATATTATATCATTAATATTAATATACATTTAATATCATTTTGTTTTATCAGTGTCTTTCTTTAAGAAGGGGAGCCACACAAACCCCTTTATTGAATAAAAACCCAAGTATAGAGGAGGAACATACATAACAAAAACACACTAAAGAAAACGAAATTAAGTAGCTCGATATTGAGTACTAATGCAATGGTGTGAGGCACATCTACCCCAACCATGAGGTTATCGACCTCTTCCCTATGTTGGGACCTAAAACCATGGCCCACCTCAATCATTTGAAAGTCTAACATCAACAAAACCCATTGTTTCTTCTATTCAATGACCTCTTGTATCTTTCACCCCAAAAATAAGATAATTTCTTTGACTTTTCTCATCACCACATCATTATGAAAGAAACTGAAAAGTGTTATGAGTACAAACCTTTTATGATGATTTAATATTCACTGGTTGAAAAAAATCATAACTCACAATTTATTTTGATTTAAACTGATGGGAATGATCCAAATTAGATGCTACATGATTATCATTTTTAGTACCAAAATCAACAGCAACATGTGACCTGAATAAATGGGTCACACTTGTTGTCACATATCCTTTAGTCAACGGTGATATGACATATGCTCTGAACATCCATCCCACGGTAGGTAGTGAAGCCAGGTTAGGTCCCTATGGAGATTTTGAAACACTAAAAACTTGATCAATTGTGGTTTATAAGACATCAATATGGGTCCATACCTATCTGACCCCTGTAGCACCTTCCAATGTAGAGGTAGATGAAGCGCCAAAATGGTGTTTGGTTTTTTTCTCCCACAAGGAGGCTCAGATGTCCTCATAGGTTTTAGATGAGACATAGAGTTACAGCTGATCGGAATAATAGGAAGTTGGTCATTGTCCATAGGGGTCGGACCTTCCAAAATTTCTAAATGTGGTTATCCCTCTTCTATCTTATTCATTGGTTTTATAGAGTCCAATAGAGAAGCAATAGAATTTGTTGACTCGGTAGGATAACTAGAAATTCTATGAGGAAAAAAGAAGCTTCACTTTAAGAAACACAGGGGCAATCTTATCATGTTTTATCAAGGACTTTTTTTCAATTTGAGATATATATATATAATTATTATTATTTAATTTTTAAATAAAAAATAACTAATTAAGTTACAATTATTATGTGATACAATAATTTCATGTGTACATATACAAAATTAATACAATTTTATAGTGATAAACATATTCATAAATAATAAATTATTAATGTTATTGTTTTAGATTTTTATTTCTTAATATTTAATACTTAATATATTATTTTTTTAATTATTAAATTTTATGTATTTTTTATATTTATATTTAATGTATAATATTTATTAATTTTTAATATATATATATATATATATATAATTTATCCTTTTTAATTCTTTATTTGGTTTTTTTAAAATTTTATTCATTTTAATTATTTATTTATACTTATTGACTGAAATTTAATGTTTTTATAATAGAGTGGTAACTTAAACAATTAATATGTATATTTATTTTAATTTTAACAGATATTCATTTTTATTTTTATTTTTATTTTATATAGATAATAACTCTAAATCAATTTTTAATATTTTTTCAATTTAATCATCTTTAATTAAATTTCACTAATTTTTAATAGTCATTCATGTTATATTATATATTGGTTAATAAATGATATTTTTTTTATAATAAATTCATTTTAGAAATGTATTAGTTTATTATTTTTATATTTTATTCATTTTAGTGTTTCTAATAAATAATTATTCCTTAATATTTTTTATATTTAAAATATTTTTAATATAGAAATATATTCATATATATATATATATAACAATATATATAATATTTTATTAATATGATTTATATAATACAAAATATGTATTAAAATCAAATAAGTCATATATTTAGTAAAAATAGTTTTATAATTAAAATGTCATTTGTTAATTTGATTTTACATATATCAAACTTATGTTCCATTAATTTCACACACACATACGTGTAATTAATTCAATTTTTAATAGAAACACACACACATAATATTTCTAAATTTTTTTAAATTTTTAATCTTCACTGTAGAATTTATTTATTAACATAATATATTTAATATATATTATGTTATTAATTAGATAATTTTTTTACATTTATTATATTTTTATCCAATATATACTGTTAAGAAACCTTTTATATTTTTCAATTTTTTAGTTTTTAATATTACTTATTCATTGAAAACCTTTTTTAAGGTGGGGTAAATCCCCTTTTATTGAAAATAATAAGAAACAATGATAGAATAAAATAGGGACTTACAAGGTGAGACTAGCCTCATTAATGAATAATTAATGTCCCGGTTTGTCTCTAATCCTGATTCATATCTTGCATTTTTCATCTTGTAAGGAATTCCAATCAACTCATCTTCATCCACACCCATGTCAGCGACTTCTTGAGTGACGTCATATCCTCCAGGTTATCGTTTGTTTCCAGAGGCCTTCAATTTTAGTACTGTCTAAACGAGTACCAGTATCAAATTGGGCATCCCCATTCTCAAATGAGGCATCTTCAGCGCCACCCATTGGGGGTATTCATGTCCTCTGTCTCTGGTGATAAATATTGAAGGTGTTCATTCAGATTATGAAATAAACCCTCATTGTGTTATTCAATCACTCCAAATAGGTTTGCAGTTGAAACCTATCCAATGTCAGTGGGATGTGTACCTGAGTCATCTGATAGTGATCCTTCAACTAGCTTGGGCTCAAAAAGGGCTATGAACGTTCAAAAAAGTACCATATTAATGATTTATTCATATACTAAAATATTGGATGAAGGCTTTTTCATGAAAAATTGATCATAATTTTTATGAACCACCATTCTACTAATGGAAGAAGCAGGAAGATCATTGTAATTTTGGTGGGATAAAATGATATTTGACTCATAATCCTCAAGTGATACTTGGGCATTGGGTGAAAAAACATCCATACCAATAGAGGGTGATCTCTTATCACTCTCATCTTCCTTATTAGACTACAATTCACCATTATTATAAGCACCATATTGAAACATGTTCTCCACCTTCATTTTTTTAAACATCACAAGAAAGTCATCATCCAATTTCTTTTTACCTTTTCAATTTCTCAATGCAATCATATGTTCCTGCATAATCTACTGGTCAACCACATTGTTGGTCGGAGTGGTTTACTCAATAGGGGGGTGAATTGAGTACCAATTAAAATTTCTATATTTAAAAGCAGTGTCTTAAAGACCCCCAAATAAAATAATAAATTAAACTGTAGTGAATTTATATTAATGTAGAGATTCTGTTAGGTTCTCAAGGGATTGATTAATTCCCAGTTAATCAACACAGGAGTGCGTGATTATCTTTTGAAACTAACTTACTAATCTACACTTAACATAAACACTTGCTAATTTAATTATCAAAGTAATCTTTAAAAACAGTATTGGTTTTAAAGTGATTAGCAGTGGAATAAAACTTTGAAATAGATGGCACAACAATCTAACCAAGAGGTTCAGTCTCAAGCCGAGACTTAGTCCTCTCAAAAGTTTATATAAAAATGATCCACACCCTGGATCGGGGTTCAACAGTTTACAACTGTCCAGGTCCAAGACCTCTACCACTGTTCTTCGTGGGAAATAGTACAACAGCAACCAGCTGTCCAGGTCACACACGACCTCTACCACAGTTCTTCGTGGGAAAGAAAGAATGAAAGAGTTTTGTAAGGATTTACAGATCCTTCAGTTTGAGTACAGGAGACAGTGTATGTGTTAGATATAGCAGATAACACACACTGCTCGAAATGAATGGTAATAAATCACAGAACAAGATATGTAGAGTTTAGAGATGGTTCTGGTGATTTCAGTATTGCTCTGGACTCCTTTGGATTCGATTAGAAGTGAGTCTGAGTCCTCTTCTTGTTTCTGTTGAGAAACAGAGTGTCGTATGCTCCAGGTTCACAGGTGGTGAGAATGTAGTCGATGAAGTTCTTCTTGTATGCACAGAACACTCCTCGAGTATGCTTGATTGTCTATGAGCTTCTCTATGTTCCTCTTGTGCTTGTGTCGTTTTTGGTATAATGGATGCACCACACTTTTCTAGTTCGCTTCTTGTTGTTTGTTTTCTTCACATGTTCGCATTATTCTGGTATGTAGTCTTCTCGTATTTATCTCCCATCCGGGGACAGAAAAGATTTCATTTCAGCAGGTACGAGGTACGGGTTCCTGACATCCGAAAACCTTTATCAGATATTTGACAAATCATTAAAATGTATGATATGACCGTTAGATAGATTAAATATAGGAAATAAAGAAATTCAAACAGTGAGTTGAGTGATCGGTAGGTAATCAGCATCGGTAGCTTGAACATCGGTAGCTTGAACATCGGTAGCTTGAACATCGGTAGCTTGAACATCGGTAGCTCAATGTCATTAGTTTCTCTGACTCTATAGGTTGCTCTATGTGTCGGTTGGTATATGTATCAGTAGCTCCATGCGTCGGTAGGTACATGCATCAGTAGCTCCATGCGTCGGTAGGTACATGCATCGGTAGCTCCATGCGTCGTTAGGTACATGCATCGGTAGCTCCATGCGTCGGTAGGTACATGCATCGGTAGCTCCATGCATCGGTAGCTTCGTCCATCGGTGACTCTTATTCCATCGGTAGCTATTTATACTTACACCGGTAGCTCTACGTTTGTATCGGTAGCTGTAATTATAAGTACATCGGTAACTCTGTGTTAAGTCTATCGGTAGCTGTCTGTCGGTAGACTAAGTCTATCGGTAGACTGGTTACCGGTAGCTCTTTATCAGTAGCTATAGGAAGATTACTTATCTGTTTTATGCAGAACACATCTGATTGTGTTAGAAGCAATTTATAACTTGTAGGAACATGGATAAATGATGAGTAACATATTCCAAAGACCATTTTAAAGATTATTATTGGTTTGATCATAGATTTAAAAGAATTAAAGTATAGATCAACAATACTTAACAATATCATAGAGAATGAAGACATAATTGGGATTTTCAACATATATGAGTACATGATTGAGATTATCAAAACAGGTGAGGTCAACAATCTCCCCCTTTTTGATAATCACAATTTATGATATGGTAATATGGGCATTTAACATAGTGAAAATATAATAGTAAAGAGTATAATATTAAATTCAATTTTCTCAGAGAAAACAGCATCATAGATAATAGAAATAGTATGATATAGACATAAGTTATCAGAGGTAAAAATAATAAGGTACTATATAGACATAAGGTATCAGAGATAAAAATGGAAACAAAACAAAGGATAATGCGTTTCCCCTTATGCCTTATTTTTCTCCATTGAAAATATTTCTCATTTTATTCTCCTCCTTATTCTCGCATAAAAAGTTTCTCCCCCTCTCTTATTGTTCTCCCCCTTTGTGATAATCAAAAAGTGGGAAAGAATATATATATATATATATATAGGACAGAAATAAAACAAAGAGAAGTAAAAAGTGTTCTGTATTATAGTAGTCAAAAAGTACAACAAAAACAGATTACAAAGGAATTCCTATCAAAAAGCTTGGCCACTGGTTCACTCCGCATCTGCAACGTGAGATTTTCCTTTGGGATCAGAAGGATGCTCGGGTGGTGAGGATTCAGGTGAAGGTTTGGGAATGCCAGAAAAGATTAAAGGAGGCTGGGCCACTGACACAGAGTCAGGCTTGTAGGTTGAAGATTTTTGGGTGATCATTGGTTTGAGGCTTTGAATGGCTTGAACAGGAGTCAGCTGGACTGAGGAAGCAGTTGAGGCAGAAGCAGGCAAAGCAGGAGGGATGATGACTGGTCTAGCATCAACATGAAAGAAGGGCAGCAGCAGATTTCTAAAATCCATAATAATTCCTCCTCCTCTTTCCATAGCAGAGATGAAATCATCTTTGTTCTCCATGAATTTCTCTAAGGCAGGAGTCAGTTCTCTCAGCTTGCTCACTTGTTCTCTGAAAGCTTGAGTGACTGGAGGGAGCTTCATGTGTTCCAACATTAGCTTGAAGTGGTGTTCGAGTTGATGCTTGGTGAAAATTTTGGAGAAGTAGTAGTCCACTTTGCTTTTTATGGCTTCTTGAGAGGTAGATGCTTCTCTCATAAAATCTTGAACTATCTTCATGATTTCTCTGGAAGAATCCCTTGTAGAAAGCACCACTCGGCTTAACTCTGATGAGTCCCCAGAACCACTGGTAGGAATAGAACCAATCTCCTCCTTCAATATTGCTCGAACTGAGTTCATATCAACTGATGGTTTGGATGTGAGAGGGCCAATAGAGAAGGAAACAGTTTCTTTAAAACTCTTTGACAAACCACTGATTAGGCTTTGAACTTGAGAGTCTTGTAATTGAACATGATCCTTCACTGAGGTTTTGAAACTTTCAAACACTGAGACAAACTGGCTGACTACACTCTTCACATAGGCTAGGTCCTTGTCAGCTTGAGACTTGGAGCTCATATAAGAATCCAAAGCAACCACTGATGTCTTGAGAGCTTCCAGATCAGCTTCGATTCTTGAAGACTGAGTCTGGAATTCTTTCACTTCTTCCAAAATCTCAGACATAAAGGAAGATAAATTACAAGCCAGTGATAGCTCGAAGGATCTCTCTAGCACTTTCATTTCTTCATAAAAGCTTTCCTTCATCTCAGCAACTGAAGCACTAAATGATTCTTTTATCTCATCCTTCATGGATTCAAGATCTGATTTGGAGACAAAATCACTTGAGACAACTGCAGCAGATCCCCTTGCTGAGGCCAAATTAACTACAGAAGTAGTCATTATTGAATTGATTGAGGATGCAAGAGAGGTTTCCATTAGCTTCACTTCTTCAACAAAACTGGATTTGAGGTCCTCTTTCAGCTTATTCAAATCATGAAATCTGACCACATCGTCTGGCAACAACTCAGCAGCAAGATCATAATTGGTCTTTAGTCTATCCACAGACATCTCATTGTCAGAATCTGGATAATCTAATCCACAGACTATAAACCCTGGGTCTTCTACCCAGTCTCTAATCTCAACAGCTATTGTAACATTTCCAAGCACAGACTGATGCTCCCCCTCAATGGGTGCATTCTCATGTATCACAACAGCCTTTTCTGCTGGCCGTTCTTCATCAGAATCTTCTACCACAAGTTCTACAGGTGCAGCATCTAGAAGATCTTCTGATACAGGTACAGCTTCTTCTTTATCTCTTTCTTCTTCAGCAGCAGGTATAGCTGAGCTTCCAATTAAGGGACTCATACTTAACCTACCAGAAGCAGGCGATTCAAATGCATTCTCCTTTTCCTCTTCTTCTTGGTGAGGTACAGACTGGTCTTCCTCATAAGTAGGCAAAACTTCCTCTACTTTTCCTTTCCTAGAATAAACCAGTTCTGCAACAGGACTTGGGGGCAAGTATGGATCTCCTCCAACATCCATAGGAGTTTCTTCTTCTTCTTCTTCTGTCTCATCACTATAAGCAGGTTCCTCTTCATCAGGTCTTAGACTCGGATCTCTCATATCCTTTGGTCTTGAGGGATAATCCACAGGATTAAACCTATCATAGATTTTATGATCATCACTGACCCATTCTCCCTTCCATGGGTTCCAGTTAATTTTCATATATTTGCATACAGTCGAGGTGATGCAGAAATTGTTCTTGACTACAACTGTCTCATCCTGAGACTCAGCTATTTCTTTCACTTTTATCATCACTGAAATCATCTTGGCAAAGAACAAAGCATTGGTCTTTGACTTTGGTCTAATCATGTCTTCCATTTGAAGCATCAACAATCTGCACAGATTGACTTTTACACCATGTATTAGCAAATGAAGAAGATAGATATCTTGATATCTCAGATTTGCAAAATCTCCTCTCCTCGGTATCAACACATGCTGAACAAATTTGAAAAGCAGTCGATTCTCTCCATCCATTTCAGCAGCTACCACTTGCCTTTGATTTCCATTCCCAGTCAGTTCTTGTAAGGCGGTCTCATAATCAAAAATGTCACTACTAGGTGGCATTGCTCTTGATACATACCCAGAGACACCTTCATGTGGTACTTTTAAACTCTCAGCCCACTCTACTGAAGAAAAAGACATCTCTTTTCCATTTACAAAAGAGCTTACCCGATTCTCCTTCTCAGACTTCTCAAAGGTTACAAACTCATAGAACTGCTTTACCAATTTCGGGTAGTATGGGCCATTGTTATTCGAGAAACAGTCCACCCATTTTTGGTCTTCCAGAATCTCGAGCACTAAGGATTTGCTAGGCAGTAGCCATTCCACGCACAGTTCCTTCTCGATTACTATATCTCTATTCTGCAAGTGAGGATTCACTGGTCGCCTTCCCGATCTAGTTTTGACTTCACTAGCACTGGCTTTATGCTGTGTCTTCTGCTTCTTAGCATTTGGTTCTGCACTTTCATCTCTGACGATAGGAAGCTTGGTTTTTGCCATCGCGGGTTTAGGGTTCTTGGTCGATTTGGGTGCTAAGGTTCGAAGGTGAGAGATTTTGAGCTCGGTGAGATAAGAAGTGGCTTAGACTTAGTTTTATCATTTAGGAATTCCAAATAAACGATTAAAATAGAGTAATAAAATAAAATAAAACGATTCGTATTCTTGGCGGCAGACAGAAGTTTTAAACATTGCATCGGTGTGAGTTAATCATCGGTGAGAAAAACAAATCGGTGAGAGTTGTACATCGGTGAGAATTTCTACGTCGGTGAGAAACTTACATCGGTGAGCATTTTCACGTCGGTAAGAATTTCGCATCGGTGAGAATTTCACATCGGTGAGAATTTTACATCAGTGAGTATTTTACATCGGTGAGAATTTCACATCAGTGAGAATTTTCACGTCGGTGAGGAGTTTACATCACTGAGAATTTTCACATCGGTTGTGATTAAACATTCCCAGTTCATGTCTTATGAAACTTAGCCTATCCGAACTTAAAGGTTTAGTGAAAATATCAGCCAATTGATGTTCAGTGCCAATAAATTCAAGAGAAATATCACCTTTTTGATAGTGATCTCTTAGGAAATAGTGTCTTACATCTATGTTTTTGGTTCTAGAGTGAGATACAGGATTCTTAGAGATGTTTATTGCACTGGTGTTATCACAGTTGATTGAAACATGTTTAAAAACATATCCATAGTCTAAAAGAGTGTGTTTCATCCACAGAATTTGTGCACAGCAACTACCAGCAGCTATATATTCTGCTTCAGCAGTAGATAATGCAACCGAGTTCTGTTTCTTACTACACCAAGAAACTAAGGATTTTCCAAGCAAATGACATGTTCCTGATGTGCTTTTTCTATCTAACTTACAACCAGCAAAGTCAGCATCTGAATAACTCATTAACTCAAAGGATTGTCCTTTTGGGTAAAACAAACCTAAGTTAACCGTGTGTTTGAGATATTTAAAAATTCTTTTAACAGCAAGCAAATGAGATTCTTTTGGGTTAGCTTGAAATCTAGCACACATACACACACTAAACATAATTTCAGGTCGACTAGCAGTAAGATAAAGTAAACTACCAATCATACCTCTGTAATTTGTTTGATCAACTGGTTTCCCAGCTTCATCTGCATCCAATTTACAGGTAGTACTCATAGGAGTTTCACTTTCCTTGATACTATCCAGACCAAAACGTTTTAAAAGATCCTTTGTATATTTACTTTGATTCAAAATAATACCATTTTCATTTTGAAATACTTGAAATCCAAGAAAGTACTTAATCTCTCCCATTAAGATCATTTCAAATTCATTTTGCATACTTTTTGAAAAATCAGTACATAAAGAGTGTTTAGAAGATCCAAAAATAATATCATCAACATATATTTGTACAACTAAAACATCTTTAGAAATTCTTTTAATAAAAAGAGTTGGATCAGCAATCCCTTTGGTAAAACCTTTTGAAATAAGGAAATTGCTAAGTCTGTCATACCAAGCTCTTGGAGCTTGTTTTAAACCATACAAAGCTTTAGAAAGTTTAAAAACATGATTTGGAAAATGGGGGTTAGCAAATCCAGGTGGTTGTTCTACAAAAACATCTTCAATTATAAAACCATTTAGAAATGCACTTTTTACATCCATTTGATACAACTTGAAATCCAGATCTGCAGCATATGCAAGTAAGATCCTAATGGCTTCTAGTCTAGCTACAGGTGCAAAAGTTTCCTCATAGTCTATGCCTTCTTCTTCTTGACTATATCCTTGTGCAACTAGTCTAGCTTTGTTTCTAACTATATTTCCAGATTCATCTACTTTATTTCTAAAAACCCATTTTGTGCCTATTGTCAAAGTGTTCTTGGGTCTGTCAACTAATTCCCAGACTTTGTTTCTTTCAAACTGATTTAATTCTTCCTGCATAGCTATTACCCAGAATTCATCATTGATAGCATCATTGATATTTTTGGGTTCCAGCTGTGAAAGAAAGGCTTGATGTTCAACCTGGTTTCTTAGAGAAGCTCTAGTTTGTGTTCCTCTATCCAGATTACCAACAACAGCTTCTAAAGGATGATTCTTTAGAATCCTTGTTGATCTAGTAAAGGTTGGACTAGAAATTTCAGGTTCATCTATAGGTTCGGGTTCAACAGAAGCAGATTCTGGAGAAAGTCCAGAACTGGATACTTTTATAACAGGTTCTTCAGATTTATCATTAAGGTCCAGAATAGACAAATCTTCTTCAAGATTTTCAAGAGAGGTTTTAGGCTCATGTGGATCAGTTTCATCAAACTTGATGTGAACAGATTCTTCCACACATTTGGTTTTCTTATTGAATACTCTATAGGCTTTATTTGAAATAGAGTAACCCAGAAAAATTCCTTCATCACTTTTGGAAGCAAACTTATCCAAATTATCTTTAGTATTAAGAATAAATACTTTGCAACCAAAAACTTTAAAGTAATTAAACTTAGGCTTTCTATTGTTCCACAATTCATAAGGGGTTTTCTTAAGAACTGGTCTAATCAAGACACTATTAATAACATAACAAGCTGTATTTACAGCTTCAGCCCCAAAATAAATAGGCAGGTCATATTCATTGAGCATGGTTCTAGCAATTTCTTGAAGAGTTCGGTTTCTTCTTTCTACTACACCATTCTGTTGGGGTGTTCTAGGGGCAGAGAAGTTATGAGTATAGCCATTGTGTGAGCAATAAGATTCAAAATCTTGATTTTCAAACTCACGACCATGATCACTTCTCAGGGTCTTAATCTTGAGTCCACAAAGATTTTCTACAGACTTGGAGTATTTAACAAAGTAAGAACAAGCTTCACTTTTGTGAGCTAGAAAATATACCCAAGTATATCTAGAAAAGTCATCTACAAGAACATAAACATAGTGCTTCCCATTTAAACTAGAAACTCTTGATGGTCCAAACAAATCCATGTGAACCAATTCAAGTGGTTGAGAAGTTGAAACTTATTTCTTTGATTTAAAAGAAACTTTGTGTTGTTTTCCCTTTTGATAGGGGTTACACACTCTATCATTTGGGAATTATAACTTAGGTAGATCTCTAACTAGGTTTTTCCTAGAAATTTTTCTAAGTGAGTGAATGTTGCAATGTCCTAATCTTCTGTGCCATAGCCAAGATTCTTTATGAAAAGCATTCAAACAATTAATATTCTGCTTAGCTAAAGAATTCAGATTAACAGCATAAACATTTTCATTTCTTAAGGCAGAAAATACCAAAACATTCTTAGAATCAAAAACTTTGCAAGAATCATTTTCAAATTTAACATGAAAACCATCACCACATGACTGAGAAATACTTAATAAATTGTATTTAAGGCCATCAACAAATAAAACTTTAGAAATCAAAATTGAATCAGTGTTACCAATCTGGCCTAGGCCGATGATTTTCCCTTTTGAGTTATCACCAAAGGTGACAAAGCCTCCATCAACTTTTATTAAACTCTTGAAACAAGAGATGTCTCCTGACATATGTCTTGAACATCCACTGTCCAAGTACCATGTCTCTTTACAGGAGCTCTTTAAGCAAGTTCCCTACAAAACAGATTTAGATGGGAGATGATTTTGGTACCCAGATTTTCATGGGTCCAGACAGGTTAGCCAATAACACTTTAGGTACCCATATTTGTCTAATGGGTCTCATATAATTTGTAGAATTGACATGCTTTGAAAGATAAACTTTATTAGATCCATATCTATGTATATAACTGGTTGAAGCATATGAAGTTCCAGAATTACCTTCATTCTGTCCAGATTTAGAAATGAATCTAGTTTTAGCAATTTTCCTTTTTCCAGGTTGGTATCCTATACCAGTAGTATATTTAGGTGCTACTTGCTTTCCTAGCATCTGTGTTAGAGTATTCTTGCCATTGGTGAACTTCTCTAAGTCTTTTCTAAGTTGCTCATTTGACAGTTTCAGTTCTGTATTTTCTTTTAACAGTTGAGCATTTTTCTCTTTTTCAATAGTGAGTTCGGTTTTAACTGTAGTGGTGAGAGCATGCTGTTTCTTTAATGACTTGTATTTATCCTTAAGTTCATTACATGTCTCTTCCAGCATATCACAGTATTCAAACAGTTCAGATTTAGACATGTTATCACCTTCAGAATCATCTCCAGAATAATATGAATTTGAAGCAGGAGTTTCAGCAGTTACCTCAGAAGTGTTTTCCATAAAGCACATGTTGGCTCGATTCCTTTCAGAGTCTGAAGATTCAGCTTCACTTGTGCTGTCTTCTGAAGCACTCCAAGTAGCCTTCATAGCTTTCTTAAACTTATTGTCCTTATATTCATATTTCTTTTTATATTTCAGCTTTGGACAGTCGGCTTTAATGTGTCCTTTTCTCTTGCACTCATAGCAGACAACATCATCTGATTTGTCATTCTTCTTCCAGTCCTTTTTCCATTTGCCTTGGTGATCATACTTACCCTTATAATTTGTTTTTCTGAAGAAATTCTTTTTCCTATAAAATTTCTTAAATCTTCTAGCAATGTGAGCCATCTCAGCATCACTGTCAGAATCACTTCCACTGTCTTCACAACTTGAACTTTCAACTACAGCTTGAAGCTTTTCCTTGTCCTTATTCTTTGAAGTTGAGGATTTGAAAGCAACAGACTTTCTTGCAGGTTCATTGTCTTCCTCTTTGTTCACTTTAAGCTCTTCTTCATACATCATCAGCTTGCCAATTAGTTCCTTGACAGGTAGAGCAGCTATGTCACATGATTCTCTGATTGAGACAGATGTGCCTCTCCATCTATCAGGTAGACATCTCAAAATTCTCATAATTTGTTCCTTCGATGAGACATCCTTTCCCAGCGAGATCATTGTATTGACAATTTCATTGAACCTGAGATACATGTCAGAAATGGGTTCGTCAGGCTTCATTTTAAAATTATCATACTTGATAGTATACGTGTTCAATCTCATTTCTTTCACATTAGTTGTTCCTTCATGAGAAACAACTAAGGTATCCCAAATTTCAAAAGCAGTTTTACATGCAGAAATTCTATTAAACTCTTCATCTCCTAGAGCACAGTACAAGGCATTCATAGCTTTACAGTTGTTATTGTAAGCAGTCTTTGTAGGTTCATCCCAAGTAGATCTAGCAGTAGTAGGCATTTTGTATTCTGATTCAATAGCAGTCCAAATATCAAAACCTATGCTTTCTAGATGGATTTTCATTTTCAGCTTCCACTGAGCATAATTAGTTCCATTGAAGAAAGGTGGCCGGTTAGTAGCAGCACCCTCAAGTCTATTGTCCATGATGAGAAAATTTTAAAGAGATAAAAATTTAGAAATAACAGAAATTTTAAGAACTTTAAAATACAACTAAAATCACAGTTCAAAAGCAGAGTACTTTTAGAAAGTATTTTCAACCTCTGATACCAAGTGTTGGTCGGAGTGGTTTACTCAAGAGGGGGGTGAATTGAGTACCAATTAAAATTTCTATATTTAAAAGCAGTGTCTTAAAGACCCCCAAATAAAATAATAAATTAAACTGTAGTGAATTTATATTAATGTAGAGATTCTGTTAGGTTCTCAAGGGATTGATTAATTCCCAGTTAATCAACACAAGAGTGTGTGATTATCTTTTGAAACTAACTTACTAATCTACACTTAACATAAACACTTGCTAATTTAATTATCAAAGTAATCTTTAAAAACAGTATTGGTTTTAAAGTGATTAGGAGCGGAATAAAACTTTGAAATAGATGGCACAACAATGTAACCAAGAGGTTCAGTCTCAAGCCGAGACTTAGTCCTCTCAAAAGTTTATATAAAAATGATCCACACCCTGGATCGGGGTTCAACAGTTTACAACTGTCCAGGTCCAAGACCTCTACCACTGTTCTTCGTGGGAAACAGTACAACAACAACCAGCTGTCCAGGTCACACACGACCTCTACCACAGTTCTTCGTGGGAAAGAAAGAATGAAAGAGTTTTGTAAGGATTTACAGATCCTTCAGTTTGAGTACAGGAGACAGTGTATGTGTTAGATATAGCAGATAACACACACTGCTCGAAATGAATGGTAATAAATCACAGAACAAGAGATGTAGAGTTTAGAGATGGTTCTGGTGATTTCAGTATAGCTCTGGACTCCTTTGGATTCGATTAGAAGTGAGTCTGAGTCCTCTTCTTATTTCTGTTGAGAAACAGAGTGTCGTATGCTCCAGGTTCACAGGTGGTGAGAATGTAGTCGATGAAGTTCTTCTTGTATGCACAGAACACTCCTCGAGTATGCTTGATTGTCTATGAGCTTCTCTATGTTCCTCTTGTGCTTGTGTCGTTTTTGGTATAATGGATGCACCGCACTTTTCTGGTTCGCTTCTTGTTGTTTGTTTTCTTCACACATTCGCATTATTCTGGTATGTAGTCTTCTCGTATTTATCTCCCATCAGGGGACAGAAAATATTTCTTTTCAGCAGGTACGAGGTACGGGTTCCTGACATCCGACAACCTTTATCAGATATTTGACAAATCATTAAAATGTATGATATGACCGTTAGATAGATTAAATATAGGAAATAAAGAAATTCAAACAGTGAGTTGAGTGATCGGTAGGTAATCAGCATCGGTAGCTTGAACATCGGTAGCTTGAACATCGGTAGCTTGAACATCGGTAGCTCAATGTCATTAGTTTCTCTGACTCTATAGGTTGGTCTATGCGTCGGTTGGTATATGCATCGGTAGCTCCATGCGTCGGTAGGTACATGCATCGGTAGCTCCATGCGTCGGTAGGTACATGCATCGGTAGCTCCATGCGTCGGTAGGTACATGCATCGGTAGCTCCATGCGTCGGTAGGTACATGCATCGGTAGCTCCATGCGTCGGTAGCTTCGTCCATCGGTGACTCTTATTCCATCGGTAGCTATTTATACTTACACCGGTAGCTCTACGTTTGTATCGGTAGCTGTATTTATAAGTACATCGGTAACTCTGTGTTAAGTCTATCGGTAGCTGTCTGTCGGTAGACTAAGTCTATCGGTAGACTGGTTACCGGTAGCTCTTTATCAGTAGCTATAGGCAGATTACTTATCTGTTTTATGCAGAACACATCTGATTGTGTTAGAAGCAATTTATAACTTGTATGAACATGGATAAATGATGAGTAACATATTCCAAAGACTATTTTAAAGATTATTATTGGTTTGATCATAGATTTAAAAGAATTAAAGTATAGATCAACAATACTTAACAATATCATAGAGAATGAAGACATAATTGGGATTTTCAACATATATGAGTACATGATTGAGATTATCAAAACAGGTGAGGTCAACACACATCTTATATACCAACTTCATTGATTTTAGTCTCATACATGCTATTCATATAATAACATCCCTACACTAATTTATATTTAATACCCACCCTTGGTAAGGGATGTGTGGTTTTTATTATCCTAATTACCTACTAGACTAGGGAATTCATTACCTCCTATAAAGTTGAAATCGAGTGTAATATTTTTCTCAGCAAATTTTTCAGCCCACATTTTCCATTTTACAGTCATAATTTTGGATATCACAAGAAACCTATAGATAATTAACCGCAACATGATGATGAAATTCTTCATAAGTACTACTAGTAGAGTTCTCCAGTTCCATAGTATCATGAAGACTATAGGAAGAAGGGTTTAGTGTAAATATACCATTAGGAAGATAAGAAGTAAAAACATGATGACTAACCACTTCAATGTTGTTCTGAGAAACAAAGTTGAATACCATACCACCCTCCAAGTTATGTTCCTGACCAACAACCATTCCACTTTGGTCCATGGATTTCATCTGCTTCAATATTTTGAAAAATTATATTTCCTCATATACACAAATTGAGAAACATTTTCATACAATGGACCTATTTCATCCTAATGACTCGTGTCCAATGGTCTTAAAATTAAAAAATTTTGTGGAATGGTTTCATATTAAATTATAATATCGAAATCATCCTCATCTATTGTATGAATGAATATATCAGATAAAGAAGAATAGAGAGCTCCTTCAACCAAAAAATCGAACACAAATTCCAAATTAGGCTAGTTTGGTCTCCAAATCCAATTTGTTAGGAATTATGGTTGATAAAGAAATATTGTAAATAATTTTTTGATGGTAAAGAATCAAATTAAATCTGAATTCCTTAACCCAAAACTGAACCTAAGTGTTTCCCACCTTCAAAGGATTAAATATATTATCCAATTCTTAGATGTGATGTAGAACCAGCTTTAGGGAGACCAAACTGAATCCCTAGGCCCTCAACTTCATTTCTTCATAAGAGAAAACGATTTAATAAAAACTCTAGCCTAGTGAGATACCTTTCCAATTGGAGAAGACTTAAACATTAGAGAGGCAATCTTTAAGATCCCCAATATACCACGATTTCAAGATGCATGGAAAAATGATGCATGCAATGATCAAATGCATACCTGATTCTAGTTATTCCAATATAACCATCAGATATTACATTATATGGGAAATGTTTCTCCTTCGAAAGATGCCTCCAGAAGCAGATCACTTATAGGGAGATAATGAATGGATCCATACACTTTAATTAAGTGAAGATGAAGTAGGATTCCTTCCATGAAAGGATCTCCAATCTTCTCAAATCACATCGACATACATGTGTGAATCAAAATGACCGTGAGCAAGTAAATAAGCTGCGACATCTTCATAGGATACAACTTCCATTGAAGGAAGCCCTAATATTCATCATGATTTAGAGAAAGAATGTCTTTAAATTCCCTCATCCCCCCCCATTGATTAGGTGATTCATAAAAAATAATAATTATCTAATTTTTGTTATAATTTATTCAATTTCCTTTTTTCTTTTTTAATATTTTTCTTTAGATTTTATCCATTTTTAATATATATTTGTACATTTTTATTCCTTAACATTTATTGTTTTTAATATTATTGAGATTTATATAATTAATATATATTCATTTTAATTTTAACATGTATTGATTATTTAATTTTTGAATAATCTATATAATTAATAACAATTATCCATTTTTAATATTTTGTCAATATATTGATTTTTTAATTATTAAATTTCACTCCTTTTTTAAAATTAATTAATTTAATATTATTTAGTAATATTCATTCCCATGTAATGTTAATTATTTTTTAATTTTCTTTTTAATCTATTCCTTTATAATATTTAATCATCTAATATTTTTTTAACTTATTCTTTTTTAATATTTTTTACACATATTAATTTTTTAACATTTAAAGTTGCTAAAATATTTGTAATATACATATTTAATATGAAATTTACTTCTTTTTTTTATTTTTTAATTATTTATATAATTAATAAAACTTATTCAATTTTTTAAATATTTTTGAAGCCCATTCAGTTTTAGTTATTAAATTCCACTTATTTATAACCTTAATATATTTAAGATTATTTATTCATCAATAATATAATTTTTACATTTTTATAATTTACTAATTTTTTATATATGTGGACTTAATATTTTTAATTTATTATATATCATTTTAATCACTGTTAAAATTGAAATCACATATAAAGCTTATCTTTGTTGATGCTATCTTAGAATGATGATAAAGATAGGTTTTATCAGTGGAGATAGTTAGCACATAAAGAGATTAGTTTAATCTATGCATCTTATTTTAGAGTAAAAAAATCTATCTTTATTGGTGATTTTTAAAAAGCGTTGATAAAACCATTCCTTTCATTTAAATAGAACCCTAGCAAAGAACCCCATCGCTCATGCCATTCATGATCTCATAGAACCAAACCATCATCACTAATCCCCCCCTCAAACATACCATATAAATTGACACTCTCAAAACCCATCATTTGTGATTATTTCTTATCCTTTTTAGTCTATCTTCATTGTTTGCGAGTTTTAAATTTTCCAAAAGGGTTTTGGTTTGTCATGTGATTCGTGGAACTAGAAAAATTAAAAGACCTATTGATCTACAATGCCTCATGCTCCCCACCCTCTAGTCAAGCATATAATATCCAATATAATTGTTACAATACAAATTTGGAATTATTTTCTCCAACTATGTGTGCCACACACACAATACCATGATAATGAAAAGAATAATAACTTTTAATTCTAGTTCTTATTTTCTGAAATTTGAATATACTGCATGTTTTAGTTCTTATTTAATTAATTTTTCATGACATATATATATATTCTTATTTATATATTGAATATATATTTGTATATATATATATTCATAACGTCGATTCTTGAGGAAATGGATTATATTGGTTAGAGAGTTGTATATCTATTATTTTATTTAGACATTATCAACAAAAATCCATGATGTTGTGTGAATTTTGATGGTTAAATATCACAATTTTAATGCCAATATTTGAAATAATGTTTTATGAATTATATTTCGAAATTATTTTTTTAACTATGTATATTATATTATATAGATATATCACAGAAGTCAATAATTTTATTGTTTTTATTCATAAAAATAAAATCTTTTTCATTTTCGTATTTCATTGAACATTTTCCTAAATTAAAATTCTAACATGTTGGTATAATCATAGTTAAAATTAATACTATGATATTTGTATAGTATTTATGTGATAATGTTTCAATATGGATTTATAAGAACAAAAAGTAAAGATAGGAATAGATCCAAGACAAGATATTTTCGGAAACAAGTGTTCTATAATTTTTGGTTTCAATATTCATATAATAGATTAAATTTATTATGATAATGATTGGGTTTATGGGATGGATAAATATTTTAATAGGGTTTGAATCATTGATGGAATATAATGAATTAATTATTACCTTTTTAGGGTTTTGTTTTTAATAATTTCATAATTTTTTTTTGATTCTTTTCCCTTAATAGAAATAGTTTAGATCTTTCAAAAAATGAAATTCCAATTGAAAATTTTAAAATATATTCTAGAGAAAACTTCATATCTTCTAAGAATGATTGCACTTATATTATATATTATAATATAATCTTCTTGAATTGTCCCTACAACCACGAATGTTGTTAATTTTTCCTACCTCAATTAACTTTTTAAGTGATCATAATGAAATTTTATTTACTAACTACTTTATATTTTATTCAAAACACTATTATATCTTGATCAAAAATATGTTCAAGAAATGTAAAAATTCGTGAAATAGAGCATGAATACACTAAAATTAAAATATATTGTCTATATATCAATGTATATATGAATTATATGAATAACTTTTGTTTATTTATTTATTTTTGGAACAAAATTAACATTATTAAACCTTGTAGGATGAATTTTAACCGATAATGGATGGATAGTAATCCTATGATAAAATATTATGAAGTTGGAGTTAAAGAGTTCTACAAGGTCACAATAAAGCATGCATATGACCCTTATGAAGTCATTTTTTCATGATTACATTGTTGTTATTCAAGGAAAATTTCTTTGGATGAGTTATAATAACATTTTATTTGTCACAGAATTGATCAAAGCTATAAATATAGGATCAAACAAGGAAAAAAAGTAATATACACACTGATTGGGATAATAGTGTGAATTTTGGATCATTTGATATGAATTCTAGTATAAATGATGATATATATCATATGGAGAAATGAAAATGGAAATTTAAGATGAACTTCATGATTTTACAATGTTTTTTGAGATGATAAATAGTGTTTTTAAGAGACCGTTATATACCAGTTGTACTACATATAAAACATTTTCAAGTATATTGAAGTTATTAAATTTGAAATCCAATAGTGGATGGAGTGATAACAACTTTAGATAATGTATTAGTGTCATTAATGATATTCTACTGTATGAATATAAGGTTCCTTTTCAAACATATGACACTAAATTAATTCTACATTCAATGGGAATGATCTTTAAAAAATGCATTCTAGTCTAAATGATTGCATATTATTTTTCAAGGACTAGGAATAAAAAAAATCACTATGGGCGTGTAAAATAGATACAGGAATGATGAATCACGTATTTATAAAGTTTTATGGTACATTTATATCATTTCATGGTATATAAGACTATATAGATGTATACAAACTACTATAAAATTGGCATGGTGCATAGATACAGGAATTACAAATAGAAAACTACATCATCCACTAGACTCTCCTTAGTGGAATAAAATTGATTATGAGTATCAAAAATTTTGTATTTAGATAAGAAACATCTCCCTTGAATTATATATATATATAGAATATACCTTTTTGTGTATAGAGTTTAGCGAGTTATATTGGTAAAATAGAAAATTTCAGCGTAGTTATGCATGAAGTGAAAGTATATTATGTTATCTCTGTATATATCTAGACCAAGAAACCCTATAACGATATTTATTTCTATTTGTATTCATTAATAAAATACCTAAATTATTTTGGTATATAGGTGTCACATTTTATTATGATCATAGAAGTGAATAATTCACATTGAGAGACATATTCTATGGGGTGGTAAATGAATTTTCTTCTTATAGTAATATGATGGGTTATAGAATTAAATGAATATCGGGGTATCCCATTTGTGAGTAACTGATACTCACAATTAGGATGAAACATTCCTCAAAGACTATGTTTTTAGGAAATGGAATTTTTTTAATTTGATAATATAGTTACCGATCTTAGATGACATCATTCGATCAGAATACAAAATAAGGTACAACACCATCACCACTAATTATTGATAAAAATATTTATGACAGTAAAAGAAATTGACACGATTTTTGGTAATACTTTTTCAAAAAACCTTAAAAATAATATTAGAAGATGATATCAATTTTCATTGAATTACCATACAAGAATATTTTGTGTGTCAAACATTTTCCTAATGTCATGCATGTAGAAAAAAAATTGTATTTTATAGTTTTTTTCCACATTAATAAATGATTCTGAAAAAAATATTAAATTAAGGCTAGGTTGGACATGATTGAAATGGAGATATTAGAAGAGTTGGCACCGGTTAAGGTTGAATAATTAACATTTATTCTTCTATCATCTTACATGATATCCACACAAGAAAATTTTCTATTTTTTGATTACCTTAATTTTATAAAAGTTCCAAAGAGGTATTCATCAAATACCCAGAATGTTGTGTAAATAAATTAATTGAATTTATGGGCATATAAAATAACAAGTATTTCATGTTTTGATATAATATTTTATGTATTTATCTTTATGTTTAATTTTTCTAAAAAATTTATGACATACATTAACCCGACTTTGCATCTTTTTCAAATCCATATTAAGTAAAGTTATAGTCCTAGTGATGTTTCCAAGCATGAATAGGGATCCTATGATCATTTTATTTAAATTAAAGATAATTTTCCCACTATCATTCATTGATATAATGGTCCACCTGATGGTTTTCTTAGTTTGAGAGTTTCGACTATGTGGGCTTGTCTATTATAGAAGGATGTTCCCCATTAAACTGCGAATAAATATTTTAAAATTCTACATCAAGAATAAAATTCTACCAAAAGGGTTTATTTCATAAAAATATACTATTGAATAGGTTTTCGAATTCTATACCTATTACCTATTATATTTTGATAACATTTGTCTCCCAAAATCTCTTCATAGGTATTACCTTAGGAGAAAATAGATTTTTAGAAGGGATGTAGTTACAATTACCATCATAGAACATGTTCAATCTCAAAATTACATTTTACAGAATAGTGCAGCGGTTTCTCCATATTTTGAATCCCAAAAAATAATTCTTAGACATTTTAATCCATCAAGGGTTAAATTATGGATATAAAATTCACATAATCATCAATTTATATAATTATTCTGAGATCATATTTACAAGTATTTATCTAAATGTTTTAGTTAAATTATCGAACGACTTGGTTGGACAGCTAGGGGACCAAATGTGAATGTAATATCTTTCACTTTTTTGTAATTAATAATTATATTTTCAATACAAAAAATAGATATGAACATAGTATTATAAAAAAAAGTGGAGTTATGCTGGGGGTGGAAGCGATGTGTGTATCTGATTTGAATGATTGAAATCTAATTTATGAAAATATGTCATATTTTGTAATCATCTAATAGATATACTTATTGGATTATAAAGCCTTTAAAGTTTCTATTTTCTAATGCAAATGTTTTTACAATAGGAGTGCAATTAAATTTAATTAATTGGGCTTTATGATAGTGAATTTTTGTGTGGAAGGTTATAAGGAAGTTTTGTTCAAAATGGAATCCAATGAAGTCAATGTATTTTATGTCTTAGATCCAACAAAAAGAAATCGGTCAATTTTCATATTGGTGAATAAAAAAAATTATAGGGTCAGATGAAAATTCATTTGAGAATGACACTTTCATTGGGGGATCATAATAAATTTACAGTGTTCCCAATTTAAACAATTTTTTGTATGTTAGATGGGACCAAAAATATGAGATTTGGATTCTAGAAAGAGGAACCACATCCCTTCAATATTCAATGAAAAAATGTGGTTTTAATGAATAGGTTTATTTTTTTAATATAATATTATTTTCCTCAAAATATTATGTTTTACCAATTTCAGTTACAAAATATAAATTAAAATTTTAACTACTAATGAATATAATGAACTCTAACACAAATATGATACCAATCCTGAGGAAGAACAATATGTCGATTCTGAAATTGTGGAATTATTAGAGGTCATACATATGTTGATGAAAAAAATAATGACATAGAATCATTTTGGTAACTAAAATTATCAAGGTAAGAAGCTGAGGTATAGAATTTGAGGTTTGATGTAATCAATGTGGGAAACATGTTGACATGAACATACAAATGTTCATTAGCTACGTTGGGTTTACAATAAGAATGAATATGCGAATTGATACAAATACATGGCACAATGTTGTTCCTACAATTAGGAAAACTATATGGGATGATATTATGGTAATGTTATGATATACATTCTATATTATATCGAGGAAAAAATATTTTCAAACATTTATTTAATTTTCATTTTATCTTGTAGAGTTTGTTTATTTCAAATGATTTCTATAATAAATGTGTCTTAATGATCATTGTAAAATATTATAGAGTCATCAAAACACTTCTTAAAAATTATATTCATAGATATGATAAGGGTAAAGTAAACCTCGACCCACCAATTACATATATACACATTATAAACTAGAAAACAGGGAAATCATTCATTAGTCACTATACTGAAGAATCATTTTTGGTGAATTGTAATTGATAATATTTTATCTGAAAATATTTATTTTATCCATTTTGATTTCAGAAAATAATTTATGAAATAGGAGTGCTAAAAATAATCAACATGAATCAGAGCCCATATACCCATACTGTAAAGAAACAATGGGGTACACTTCACTTGATATGATAATGGTATGTATTTTAGATATATAACCAAAGTTTTATGTGATATGAAACAACATGTGTTAATTTGATTATATGAAGATTGATGAATCATAATTTGAAGCCACTTCCATCCCACATCATGTTATACGAATGAAAGAAAGCTTAAATTAATCGCATAAATATGTTGATGTAATCACACAAGAAGTTTGAGAATCATGTTTATGTATGACATAATAGTAATTTGGTTTTATTTATAACAATACTAAATAAAAAAATTAATTTATTTTTGTATTTTTTATATGGTTTGGAGACAATATTTGGCATCAACTATACTAAAAGTAATAAAACTTTTAGTATCTTTGAAGTGTCTATAACAATATGGCCACGTTAGAGGTGTAGGTTTTAGAGTGTCACCTTGAACATATTTTGAGAATAAAAATCTATGAGGAGATGCATATGAGATAATGAAAAAAATTCCAGAAAAAATAGATTCTTTGAAATATATTATTTTTTGGTCTAGTTTGTTTGACCGATATATGTAAAAGGATAAAATTGAGACTGTATTGGAATAATGATTAGTACGAGGATAACTAAATGAACCCACTAGTTTTGAGGCTATCCATTACCCTCAACCATCTTCATTAAATGAGGTATTTAATTTTTTCTTTATACTTCTTAATATATTTAAATCAAACAACTTCCAATATATTTATATAACTAACACTACCAATGGATCTATGCATATGCAACATCTGTTTTTATCAATGCTAAACAGAAAGAAATAATAAAAGATATAACTTTATCAGTGCTAGATAAAAGCACTGATAATGGTAACTCTTATCAGTGATAAAAAAGCACTGATAGTGGTATACTGTTTATTAAGATTTTTTAGCACTGATAAAGGTGGATATTTATCAACACTATTCTTAGAACTGATAAAACCTTTTAAAGGTTTTCCAATAAAAACATGTTACTGAATCCTATATTTTAATAATTCAAATATATATATATATATATATTATTAAAAATAGTATTTATAATTATATTAGGCAATTTGGGGTAAAATTAAACTGGAACATACACACACCCACACCCATAGGACCAGAGAGGTAGGTCATATCCCCCTAGGGATAATCTACCCATCAAGTCCAATTTCATTAATTATTAATAAGCTAGTAAGACCCTGCACAACACCCATTAGTTTATTAGATTTTAAACCAGCCCATTTAGAGATATGTCGCTACCAAACTTGTGCCATCTGATGACCCTTTCTTTTTTTCAGGCACCACCAAGCATCCCAATGTCACCTTTTCACCATTGGATCATCACCTCCAAGCCCCAATCCATACCACATCCACACCACTATAATCCATGACATCGACATGCCTCCCAACATCACAAGTCATCACAACGGGTTCAACGACACTTCCAACACATGTACAAAAGACTAGATTTGCATTCCCCAGTCATCCTACTTCAACACCATCAAACGGTGCTCCTGTACCATTCATGTGAAGCACAAGCCCATGAAACACTCCAGTAGTCATCCCAAAGTGCCCATTAACACCCAAAACCAAAAGGGTTTTGACAACCATAGTCCATCATTGACACCCACCAAACCCTAAGAAAACCATATTCATCACTAATCAACTAATCGTCATCCTATTTGAACAACAGAGAGATGCCACCACATTCCTAGAACCACATTCACATAGAACCAGTCAGATGTGAGCCCTAGAATCCATCTGAGCTGACCTGAGAGTCATTGCCAATGCGGCACGGACTATGAGGTATAATTATATATATATATATAATTATACAAAATATATATAATTATATATAAATATATTTATTTATATTTATTTATAATTATAATTATTAAAGAAATAATTTAAATTTGAATGATAATTAAATTATAATAAATATACTTATTAAAATTTTATAAATAGATATATTTATATATATATAATTACGTAAATATATATATTTGGTGATTAGGGGTATAATTACATTCAAACACACACACACCACACACACACAGTACTGATAAAAATGCATCTTTATCAGCTTAAAAAATCAACATTGAAGAGTGATTTTGTCAGTTATTTTTTAAAAGCACTAATAAAACCCTTACATGTTCTTATAAAAAACCCTAAAATAGTTCTCCCACTGCTCACACCTTCAAACACTCATTGAACCAGAGTGTCGTCACTACTCTCAGCAAACACTATTTTTGTCACTACTTGAATTTCTCAACTAATCACTCTCTCTAAATCTAAGGTATGTGACAATTTATATTTTTAGCACATCTAACCACACTAATTTATTTTGTTTCACATCATCAAACCCTAATATTTCACTTATTCACATCTTCTCGATGAATCGAACAAATAGACCCAAAAACAACCATCCCTATTATGTATGATCACTATTCCTATCACCACTGTCCTTTTCCATGGATTTATCTCCTTTAGAACAACATAACACTCTCCCACACACAACTAATAGATAAAATACCATACCTATAGAAACTATCCACGTCTCTATTTTCTCCAAGTATGATAATTGGGGTCTTCATGTTCCCTTTCATAGTCTGTTGTTTTTGTGTGCAATGATTTGATGGAGTTATGGGTAACATTCCTTGCATGATATTTTTAGTTTTCTAGCTAATTGTGGATTGTTCATGAGTGTCAATTATGGATGTGATGTTTTTTATTTGGTGATTCACAAAGTGATGTTTCACATTGTACAATCCTCAATAGTGACTTGCAATGATGTCTACATTGACAAGATCCTGGGGACAACTATTTATAAACTTATGTCTCACTTAATATTTTGAAATTATATGTTTTAATTCATTATAATAATATTTATTCCATAATATATTACATTTATATTTAATATTGTAATATTTTTTTTATAAAGTCCTTATGATTTGACACTCTATACCATTTATTTTTTATAAAAGTTGTTTTGAAAAAAATTGATATTGTTTTTGTATTTTTAAATTATATTTATAATTAATTCTAATTTTAAAAATCATCCAAAGTATAAATTATATATATATATATATATAACTTTTATTCTAAAATGAAATAAATTATAGAGTTTTTGTTAAAAATCATTTTCTGTCATTTAGAACATATTTTAGTTATTTAAAGATTCTCACAACCATTTTGTTTATTATTTTCCATCAATAAAACATACGTTTATTGAAAAAATTACTTATTTAAAATTATTTTTTTTTTCAAAGAAAAAATTCTTCTTAGAAAAAACATTTTTCTACAATTAAATATTTTTTCTTGATTAAATTTTTTTACTGAAAAAATATTTTTTTATTTTTTTTAAAACTATCTCTTCAATTAAAATTTTAGTTTATTTTATACTTTAAAAAGAAAATATGTTTTCCATTTTTTTGATCATTTTATAAACTTTCTGAATGTTAGTTATGTTTTTAAAATTGAAACAAGTGAGTTTCATGAATAAAATTATTTTAATAGTAGGAAATGATTTCATTTTGTTTTGAATAATTAAATAACACTTATTCATTTAAAAACTACACAAATGATGAAAAACATAGTTGCGATGATCAAGAATCTATGATCCTTTTGATTTAATCCAATTAACTCAATAATGTTCCACATAAGATAAATATTTTCCAATAATCTATAACTAAACACTCACATCCAACATTAATTATATTTTAAAATATTCATCCATGAAACCATTAAACTTAAATAATTTTAAAAATCTATTTATATAGATGAATATTGAGATACAAAACTCAAGATAAATATGAAATAAAAAATTTAAACTAAATATAAAATATATATGATAGAACTATTCTGATCGATCAATATTATATAGATACATACCCTTATTATTTATTTATTCTAAAAATATATTTCAAATTGGATTATACTCTATCTCATTTCACTAATTTAAAAAAATTGAACTTTAGATGATAAACTATCTTCAAAGGTGATGTTACAAACACATAAAAATCACATATGAAGATGATTCTAAAATATTTGTAGAAGATGTTCTTATTTTAGTTAAATGGATGTCATAGTATTACCAAACATGAATAAATATGTCATAATAGGTTTAAAAACGGTCATTTTGAAAATTATTTATTGAGAAGATCATATGGAAAAGGATGGATGTACAATATTGTTAGGATGAGGAATCAATAAAAATTTCATCTAAAATAAAACAAAATATATTCAAATATTGTGTAAGATAATTTTGCGGAAAATAGGTATGGAAAGAATTTGAGAAAAAGGGGCATCTGATAGCAATGACGCTGTGTGGAGGGACCGAGGGAGATATCTAATGATTCTAGGATTTGATGTGATCTACAAAGAATATACCAAAAATATTTCTTATTTAGTAAATTGAAAACATAATTTATAAAATTAGATACTAATATAAAAGGATCAAGATAGAAATAAAATTAATAATTGAAACTAATAGGAAACTAATAAGATGTACCTATTAAAAATGGTCATAGATAGATCTATATTTAAAATATTTTATCACCCTAATAGATCAATAACCCCAGATCCCTATGAAATTCAACATAAACAATTCAATTTAATGTAACCAATAATAACACCACTATGTTGTAAAATTTATTGGTGGAATATTTAAACTTCCCACCATCACATTTAAACATAAACCTTCAACCAATCTAACCATTGAGTCTTCACCAACAAGAATATACCACTATCAAAAGGTGAATTAATGTTTAACCTCATTGAAAATCCTAAACCTAATTTTCATCCAACATCATGTGCATGGTTTAAATTTGGGTTTTCTTCCACAAATACATCTTCTCTAAAATTCGGTGTTAGCTTATAGGGGTTGATATCAACTAAAATGTGAGGAAATTTTGGATGAGAAATTATTTTAGTTCTTCATTCAGGTAACAGGTATAAACCAATGTAATTAGAAATAAGATTTATTATTGGATTAATTTCTAATGGTATAGGTAAACCTTGAAGATATTTTCCTTAATTTTATGGCTATGGAATTAAAATTTGATGGGTATTTTTACTATTTAAAATATTTTAAAAATTATAATAATTTACCTTTTTATTTTTGGAACCATTATTTGGAAAAGATTCATCCGTTTTTTATATTGTAAATGTGATTTTAAGGGTAAATGATTGGTATTCAAGTTACTAAATTTGATTTAAATGAAGTTTCAGAAAGATGATGATATTATATGATTTCAAAGATGATCTAAATAAATGATATTTTAATTTTCACATTGACTATAAAATTCTGTTTTGTGATTTGAAATTAGAGTGAATAGATTCATTGGTTTTTTTATAATGTAGTGTGCTCTATCAAGAGGATGAGTGATATATATATTTATTAATTCAAACATTTGTAAGGAAAAATGGAGGTATCAATATTTATTTTATCATATTTACTTTGAGAGACCATATAAAAACACAGAATCTCACATTCTACATAATATAAATTGGTAACAATGCCATGGAAAGGGAATGTCCCTAAATCCATTCAACCCATATGATATCCATCATAACACCACTCCTGAAACCTTGTCCTCATGGGAAGCTAAGAACTATTGAAATTTAGTCATGAGACCACAATACTTTTCCTTTTCATGGAGTAATTGATATCTTTCTTTGAATGTTGAAACTGCAATGGTTGTCTCAATATGAGTGCATGTAAGACTATCTAGATGAGCCTTTTCATGGTATCACCAATCATGGATCCCCTTATAGAGATCAAACTACTACTAATTAATCTTTCAATTTTAAATTTGAAACTAAGAAATTTTGTTTAGTGATTCACCAACTTCCCATCATAAGAATATATAGATTTGACGAGACAACTGTCATCCTCATCGACTTCATCTAACAAAAATTTATTATTGAATTTTTATTCCTAATACTCATCCCCTATCTCTTATGGACATGCCCAAATGTTTTTGGGACTACCCGGAGTAGTATTCATCCACTACAAAGTACTGATGATTATTGTGGATTAATTTATAGGATAACACCTACCAATATTGATGTAATTATTTTTTAAAATTCAATTACCCATTTCCTTAAAAGAATGATGAAATTATTTGAAACTTTCAAACTTTATGTTCCACTTATTTGAAATTCCCCTTTTTTATATTTATTTATTTTATTAAATATTTACATTCCAAAATAAAATTCAATGAATATGAATAAAAATGGATGGATATAAATATTATGAAAAAACAGTATGAAGATAGGGTGATAGAGCCCATCATGTTTTCAAAAGATCTTGCATGTGACCCTTATAAAATAATTTTTCCTTTATTACACAGTTGTAATTAAATACTAATTATTATAGAGGAGTTGGAAGAACGATTGATATTTTATGGTATATATTGATGTTATAAATGTTTGACTAAATATAGGGAGAAGTTAATTTAGCTAGTGACTGGGGTAACACTAAATTTTATGGATCATCATATATAATTACATGTGTGGAAAATTAAGAAGATTGTATTAAAAATGTGATTATAGGTGTGAATTATGATGAAGATTTTATTTAGGAAATGCATTGAAATTTCAAGATAAACTTCATGATTGTATAATTTTTTTTATAATATATTGTGTTGTGAAAAGATTACATTGTATGATAATTGTACCAAATGTACATCATTTTTTCCATATTGAAGTTGCGTAATGTATATTCGAATGAAGGATAAGGAAACACAAGTTTTGTTGAACTAATATCACCCTTGAATGAAATGCTCCAAGAATATGATGAGCTTCTAATAAAAAAATATGATGTTAAATGAATGCCACATTCAATGGGTATGATCTTTGAAAGAATACAAGCCTATCCAAATGACTATATACTATTTCATAAGGACCAAATATAACATAAATAATGCCAAAAGTATGGTTCTTCTAAATACATAATAGATGAATTGGGTCCAATAAATTTTGTATGGTACATTCCAACCATACCTATGTTTATTCACCTATATGGAAGTGGGAATCCTATATTGAAATTTACATGGAACACAGATACAAGAAATTAATATGGGAATCTTTTTCACATGGATGACTTTCCTTAGTGGAATAGAATTGATCATGAATATCCTAAATTTTGAAATGATCCAAGAAAACATTATCCTGTTCTATCTATATATGGAGAGAATCATTTTTGATTTTAATGTTTCACACATAGTACATGTTAGATTATGTTGGTAAATTATAACTTGTCCCCATTGGTTTCAAGGAAATGAAAATACATTATGTTTTGTATACTTATTTCAGAACCAAAACAACTGAGTAGTTATATTGATGTTAATTTATCTCAATTGGTCCATGATTTGAAATTATTGTGGTATTAAAGTGGTATGTTCTATGATTCTTTGAGAGATGAATATTTTAAATTAAGATCCACATTATAAAAAAATATAAATGACTTCCCTTATTATAGAAATTTGTTAGGATATATCATTAAAGGAACTCATGGGTGTCATATTTGTGAACAATTTACAGAATCAATTAGGTTGGGACATTCATTAAAGACTATGTTATTAGGAAATTGCATATTTCTACCCTGAAAATATAAGCACCGATATTGGATGATTCCATTTTATAGGAGTTCAAAATAATTTACAACACTCCCTCCACTAACATGTGATCAACTATCTGAGAATGTAAAATATTTGGGCACTAATTTTGGTAAACTGTTTCAAAAACCTTGTATAAACTAATTTGAAAAATGGATCAATTTTTTTGAATTACCATACAGGAATTGTTTGTACATCAAGATTTTTCTTGAAGTTGTAAATGTTAAAAAAAATGTGATAGTGTCATTAGCCCGTTACTAAATGCACCTGAAAGAACAAAGGATTAAACTAGGCTAGATTAGACATGATGAACATTGTAATACAATAATATTTCGAACCAGTGAAGGGTGAAAATAAAATTTTCTTCATCCAAATGCTTACACTCTTTCTAAGAGGGTTAGATATGAGTTTATAGACTTCTTGAATCATGTAAATGTTCGATGGGGGTATTAATAAAATATTAAGATAATTTCATTTTAGTGACTAATTCAAAGTTACAAGGGTCTAGATTAACAATTTTATCATTTTTTTATGTAATAGCTAATGCATGTATCTTTACGTTTCATTTTTCCAATGAATGTTCATCATAAATTACCCATTATCTCTTTCTTTTTCAAAGCTATATGCAGTAATGTTATAGGCTTGGTGAAATTTTATATGTATGGAAAAAATAGTGTTCATTCATATTTTTTGTATTGGAAAAGTTCTTCCCTCCAACATTCTTTGATGTGATGGTGCACTTGATGATTCACTTGATAATGAGATTTTACTATGTGGTCATTTACATTAAATATGGATGTAACCCAATGAATGGTATATAAATATTTTGAAAGGATGTGTCTAAAGATTAATTTTTCAAGAGGGTTGTATTGCATAGAGATATAATGTTGATGAAGCCATTGAATTCTATACTGACTACCTGTCCATTGTGGAAAGAATAGGTATACTAAAATCTCATCACACTGGGCAGCCGGTGGGTGAATTAATTTCTAGAATAGATGTTTTCTCAATCACTATTACAAATCAGGATCTTGACCACCAATAAATCTTTTATAATAGTTTAGAGGTGTCCCAATATTTTGAAACCCAAAAATATTTTATTAGGAATTTTAATCCATCATGGGATGGAATATCGATATCAAATACTCAAAATAAATAGTTTATATGATAGGTTTGAGACAATATTTTTAAGGATTCAGATGGAAATCTGGATTCAATTTTTGAATGACTTCGATAGCTAGCTATAAGACTATGTGTGAATGTATTAACATATAATGGTTATGTAATCAATGGTTATACCTTATATAAAAATATAGATGATGAAGAATACACCATGAGAAATAGTGTAATTACACTTGTGGCTGAACCAATGCGTGTATCTGGTACCAAGGATAACAATATAATTAATGTTAATATTTCATACATTAACATCATCAAAAAAATATGGGAGTTGGATTATACAATATTCCAAGTTCCTATATTTCAATTCATGTTGTTTTATTACATGATTGTTATTAATATAGATGAATTGGGATTTTTGAAGGTGGATTTTAGTGAAGAATAGTACAATGAAAACCTGTTTAGAATGACATCACATGTAGTACAAGTATTTTAAGATCAGGATCCCCCAAACTGAAAGTGGTCAATTGTTCAGTTATAAACCTAAAAAAACTGAAGGTTTAGATGAAATTTCAACTAAGGATGACCGTTTCACTATAAAATCACAATAATTTTGTTTTTTGTACAAATTTGAAGTGTTCTTTTATGTTAGAGGAGACCACAATTAAGGGATTTGGATACTCCATAGAAGGGTCAAATCTATTCTCCCATTTAATAAAAGAGAGTTCAATAATTCGGTTATATATTTTTTGTAATATACAATATGTTACCTCACATTATTATATGTTCACTATAGTATTTATGTAATTAAAATTAAAATATTAACCACTTTTGTAGATAATGTCTTCTACCCATGTTGATGCTCCCAATCCATAGGAACAATAGGTTTCTGAATCTAATTTTGATCCCAGTGAAGAGGAACAATTACCTTTTGCACATTGTGAATCTAAAAATATAAATAAACAACATATTGATAGTGTTAAACCTGTGGAAATGGTAGATAGTGAAGAAACGACATCCAAAAAAATAAGAGTTTCATTGCATGATGGTGTTTAAAAAAATTATTAAGTTGAGAAAAAAACTCTTAAAATTCAAGGTCATGTGGAATGTGCATGACCAGCCTATTATCCCTAACAAGAACAAATTAATTAGTTTCATTGGGATCATCACTCAGGATAGTGTGCTGATTGATGTTTATTTGTGGAACCATGTTGTTCCCATTCTTAAGGCACTGATTTGGGAAGAGTCTATGGTTAAATTATGACATCCTTTCTTTATTTAACATAAAAATAAAATAATGAAACATTGACTTACTCTTCATTATCCCTTGGAGGGTTCATTTATAAAAGATGACTCCCATAAGAAATTTGTATTAATGCTTTATGGAAAATATCACAAAGTCTATCATACAATTCTAACAAAATTTTAACTCAAAGATACAGAAGTGAAAATAAACCCACACCCAATCTATATTTATGCACACCTAATAAGCTAAGGAACATGTGATGAATCTATTAGCCATCGTGAAGAGATATATTTTCAGGTTCATTGTGGTTGGTAACACATTGTTTGAAAATATTTGTATTCATAACTTTGATTGAGAAATTTTAATTTATGATATTGAAACTGGGGGTTGAAAATAATCATAGGGAAAAAAACATACCCCTACCATAAAACAAGGATAGGTTACACTTCACTTGAAAAAATTAGTCGTTATTTTAAATATACCATAATTATTTTATGTGTTACGAAAGAATAACATTATTTTATTCCTTTTTATTTATATGATGATTGATGAATCAAAATCCACTTCCATCCCACTTCATGTTCAATCAAAGGAGACATGTGTAAATAAATAGGGAATACTAAAAGATAAAACACACAAAAAGTGGTAATCATGTGTAAGTATAATATATTAAATATTTTTTTGATTTAAAATGATATTACATAACAATGATTACTTATTTTATAATATTTTTTATACGACATGGATTCAAGAATCATCAATAGTTGTACCAAATGAACTCCAACATTCAGTGGTCTTGAGTCAGCTATTACAGTATTACCACTTCAGAGGTGTTGGTTTGGGGGTGACACCCCAGAGATATTTTGAGAAAAGAAAAGAACAGGGGAATAAAGATAATAAAAATGGATGATATGCAGTCATAACTAGATACCCTTAATAAAAATTTCATTAGTAGTGTGAGTTCTTAGAAAATGTTACGGGGGTAAGAAAATAGAAGAAATAACAAAAGAACAATAATGATGTGAAGATCCCCCACCCCCATTAACATTGAGGTGAGTGATTCCCCTCAAAGATCTATCTTAGTTGAGGTCATCAATGTTATCATAATTGTTTATAGGAAATTTGAATCAGGAAGACACAAATTACTTCACTATACTTATATTATATGTGGTTAAAATGATTGTAATCTATATCTATCAACACCCACCCAACACCTTATTATGAGGACTACTATTTTCAATATCCAAGAAGATTCTATACACAACAGAAAACTTCCAACGTGTCATGTGAGAGTGTGGATTAGCATAGATCCTTATCTATGTGTTGAGATAACTACCCCATTTGATGATACCGATTTTCATATAGTCGATCATTCTATTAGAACATTCATTGCATGGATGGTAGATCTCGTAAAAAACATTTTGGCAAGGAGTTATTCATTTTCAATTTATTTTTCATGCTAAACCTATAAAAATACATAAAAAACATTTGAACTGATGAATTTTATTATTGACGTAAAAAGGGATGGGGTAAAATGAAAGGTTGAATAAAAAGGATCTAAAAGATCAATAAGAAAATTGAAAATATCTTCACAAAGAACATTTTCCCCAGCCATTCCAAATCCTTACTAACTATCATTAAAGGTTCATGTGGTTATAATGTTATAAAGTGGTATTAATCACGTAGTTCATTTTAAAGGACAAATATATAGATACACCATTATGGACTTCATTATTCTTGTGTTTTTAAATAAAATCCTCAATTATGAATGGCTATAAGTTACATTTGTAAATTTATACATGAGGTGGGTTTTCATTATTAGTTTTTATAACAATTGATCAACTATGTTAATTATGATTAAATTAAATTCATGTTTTTTTGCAAGAATATATATGATGAAAAATTAAATTATTACCCTATGAACATAAATATGGAATCATTATTCTTCACATCATTTCTACATATCAAAATAAAATAGAATCAACTAAAATTGATGAAATAATGGAAAAACTGACCACATCGTTTGAAATAAAACTTACGGATGATAGAATCTTCTCAATACCAATGATGTAGGGGTAAACAATAAATTTAATCATATAAAATATATTTTCATTCCATTCATTACATATTACTCTTTTAGGAAACATTTGGTACTCATTGAGGTCAATTTGGATACAAAAAAGATTTATTTTCTGGATTCACTGCTTAGATACCCAACAAACCGACCAAACATGATGTCATTTTTCAATTTTTAATACACTAAATCCTATTTTTTTAGACCTAAAAACCAAGTTACATATATTAAATTATCTTTTAATGATAATTCTATTATGATGGGGTAGTGTATAAATATCAAAAAAATCATGAAATGAGTACAATATCTGTTCACAAGGAGCCTACTAACTTCTATAAGTAGATAAATACTAGGGTATATATAATAAAATATCAGTATCAAAACACATATAAATAATAAATTCTTTTTATAAATTTTTCAATAGTGGCCGGAACTAAAATATTTAAATTATTGTGGTTATTATATTTTCAAATTTATGAGAGGTATCACATACCATCAATAAACCATCATCCCATAATAGGTATTTTCAAATATAATTACTATTTCGAAAGTATTTATTAATTCTTTGTGTATTTAAATTTTTTTCCTTTATACAATGAATTTCGAAAGTATTTTTATTCACAAAACGAAATAAATTTTTTTAGAAGTGAATGGGAAATATACCTTTTGTTAGAATGTACACATATATCATAATGATGTGACTTCAGACTACCTATATAGTTTATTTTCTCATCATTTTATCTAATTTTTCTACTAACTTTCTCATCATTTCCATCTAATACTTATTATTTTATATATAAATTATGATAAAATTACATCATCCACAAAGATGAAACACTCCTACACTATGATCATGTAGTCAACAAGGATTATACACTCATGATGATTGAATTTAATTTTTATTTTCCAATGCATTCAACATTATGTGTTATCAAACTGAAATACTATTAGATGAACAAAAATATTGAATGACTTTTAGGGTAAAAAGACATGTTGTAATCAATCATACCTCAAACTGATACACGGTGTACCAGGTATGACTCAAATTATGTGGTTTTTGTTTAAAACTGGAATTTTAATAATGTATTATTTCATATTTATATTTAATTTATTTCCCTATAATATTAATAACACAATAATTTGTTTTCTTATACAGGTGGATTCTTTTTCTTGAGTTGGGTGATTTGTTCAAAGTTGCTCATGATCGTGAGTGATTCGAGGATAGCGCTACAACATAAGAAATGACAACAAGGGAAGGGGTCAATTCTCCACACCTTAATTTGATAGATTGTGTGCTTGGTATTAATTTAACTCTATGTTTTTAGTTTATAATTTATATTTTAATTAAAAATACACATCACATACTCAAAACTAAGAAAAAAATTCATATTTTATGGTACATTAGGAAAATTATCCATAATTCTTTTGTGACATATAGGAATCAATTGAACCTCCATTAGACACATGGTTTGACTGATATGACTCAAACTGTGTCTTTTTATTTGAACATGAAATTAATTTTCGTAAAAAAACATGTGACATACTCAAAACTGAGAAAACACCTTCATATTGTTTTAATACTTTATGAAAAATTACCCACAAGTCTTTTTTGACTTATTGGAATTAGATTCACCTCAATCTGATGCACGATAAGACCGGTATGACTCAAACTGTCCATTATTAGTTTCAAATTGAAATTTTAGTTCAAAAAGAGTGTCACTCACTAAAAACCAAGATAATACACTATAATTATCTTTATAATTTTTGATAATGATTCATATGTCATTTTTGATATGTTGGAATCATTCTCATGTCAAACATACACCCAACATGACCGGTATGACTCAAAGTGTGTATTTATAGTTTGAATTAGAATTTTCGTAAAAAAATAAGTGACATACTCAAAAATAAGAAAATTCATTTGTATTATTTTTATACGTTAGAAAAAATTTTCCATAAATGCTATGTTATGTGTAAAAATTGGCCGACCTCAATCTAAAGCACAATGTGATCGGTATGACTTAGGGTATGAATTTTTTATTTAAAATTAACATTAATTTCAGAAAAAAGAATAAGTGACACACTCCATACAAATAAAATTCATTAATATTTATGTATACTTCATAAAATTGATTAATAAGTCATTTTTTATGTTTAGGAGTCAAGAACACATCAATCTGAATCATGGTGTGACCGGTTTGACTCAAAGTTTCTATTATCAGTTTTAAATTAACATTTTAGTTAGAAAAGTGTGTCACTCATTGAAAATCAGGAAAAAATTATATTATTATCTTTATAATTTTTTAAAACTAGTCATAAGTCATTTTTGATGTGTAAAAACTAGTCTCACATTAAACCGACACATGATGTGATCAGTATGACTCAAAGTCTGTGTTTCCAGTTTGAAATGAAATTTTATTAAAACAAAAGTGACATACTCAAAACTGATAAAATACATTTAGATTATTTTTTATACTTTTGTAAAATGATCCATATTTCATTTTGGACAAGTATGAATTTATCTCACCTCAATTTGACACACGGTGTTACTAATATGACTCTAAAAGAGTTATTTATTTAACGTTGAGATTACTTTTAGTAAATAGAACAATTGAAAAACTATAAATAGATAAAACACATTCAAATTGTTTTGATGCTTAAGTAAAATTATCTATAATTAATTTTTCATATTTAGGAATCAACCACACCACAATCCAATGCATGGTTTGACTAGTATGATTCAAAGTTTTCATTATTAATTTAAAACTAACAATTTATTTCAAAAAGTGTGTCACTCCCTAAAAATAGAAAACACGCACCAAATGTCTTGATAATTTATTAAAATTATTTGTAATTAATTTTTGATGTGTATGAATTAGTCTCATGTCAATCCAAAAAACTATTTGACTATTATGACTCAATGTGTGTGTTTACGGTTTGAAATGAAATTTTAGTAAAGAAAAGAAAGTGACGTACTCAAAAATGATCAAAAAAATTTGGATTTTTTTTAATACATTATTAAACTGGTCCATAAGTTAGATAAGAAATTTTAGAATCAACCAAACCTCAATTTGATTCATGGTGTGATGAGTATGACTCCATGTTTGTATTATTATTTAAAAATGACATCAATTTTAGTAAATAGAACAAGTGACGTAATCAAAAATCGAGAAAGCATTTTTTTTGTTTTGATTCCATAATAGGACAATCCATAAGTCATATTTGATATTTAGGAATCATCTTCACCTTAATTTTTTTCATGGTGTGACTCCTATGACTCAAATTGTTTGTTATCAATTTAATATTTTTATTTTTGTTAAAAAAAGTGTTTCACTCATTAAAAATAAAGAAATTCATCTATTCTTGTCTTGGTAATTTATAAAACAATTTATAATTCATTTGTGACATGTAGGAATCAGCTTCATTTCAATCCAACACATGATGTGACTGGTATTATTGAATGTGTGTCTTTCTAGTTTGAGATGGAATTTTAGTAAAAAAAAGTGACATACTCAAAACCAGGAAAACACATTCATATAATTTTTATAATTTATGAAAATGATAAATAAGTCATTTTTATGTGTTCGAATCAAAAAATCCTCAATTCGATGAACAGAGTTGCTGGTATGACTCTATATGTGTCTTTTTTACATAATATTGACATTAATTTTAGTATAAAAAAAATTGACATACTCAAAATCGAGCAAACACTTTTGGATTATTTTTATACCTTAAGAAATGTTACATTAGTCATTTATGATGTGTAGGAATCAAAAGTACATCAATCCAGTGCATAGTGTGACTGTTATAACTCCAAATGTGTCTTTTTATTTAAAATTGACATTAATTTTAGTAAAAATGAAAAGTGACATATTGAATAATAAAAAAAATAATTCACATTGTTTTAATAATTTTATAGAACAATACATATGTAATTTTTTTAAATTTTGGAATTAGCTTCACCACAATCTGATCCACTTTGATCCTGATATGACTCAATGTGTTTTTTATCATTTCAAAATTTATATTTTAGTTCATAATGTGTGTCACTCATTGAAAACCAAGTAAATGAGATCAAATTATATTGATAATTTATGGAAAAAATTTATAAGTCATTTTAGTTGTATAGGAATTAGTCTCACATTAATCTGACAGACTATGTGATTGTTATAACCCATGGTGTGTGTTTTCAATTTAAAATTAATTTTTAGTAAAAACACATGTGGCATAATCAATATCGAGAAAACACAAGTAGAAAGTTTTTATATATTAATAAATTGATCCATGATTAATTTTTGACATGTATGAATCATCCTCACCTCAATCTGATACCGGATGTGCCTGATATGACTCAATGTGTTCACTATCAGTCTAAAATTTACATTTGTGTTCAAAACATGTGTCACTAACTAAAAAAATTAGAAAATTTTCTTTGATTGTATTGATACTTCGGGAAAATAATACATTAGTCATTTGTAATGTGTAATAATCAGTCTCCCATCAACCTTACAAACTATGTGATCGATATGATTCAAAGTTTGTGTTTACAATTTAAAATGATATTTTAGTAAAATATAAAATTGACGTACTCAAAACCAAAAAAATCATATTGTTTTTATACATTATAAAAATGATCCACAACTCATTTGTGACGGGTAGGAATTAGCCATGCCTCAATCTGACACATGGTGTGATTGGTATGACTTTATATTGGTCCTATCTTTTAAAATTGAAATTTTATTAATATATTGTTTCATATTTATGTTTAATTTATTTATTTATAGTATTAATTACAATATATTTGTTTTCATATATAGGTGGATTCTTTTTCTGGGGTTGGTGTGGTTTGTTTGGAAACTGATACCACGGTCTAACTTTTTTTGAGAGGGGGTCGCAGGTGCCAAATACAATGAAACATTGATGATTTCAAATTCTTGGGGGTTGTAATTTCAAATGTAATTATAAAAATTATTTTTTGAAATGTATATAATAGTGTTTTTTTGTTTTTGTGATGAAAAAATTATTTTAATTAAATAATATATTTTCATATAGGTGTATTTCCATACAGTTTAATACCAGTGTATTTGATACAGTGTGTTATTGAATTAGGGCCTTTATAAGTTCTATTTATAGTGATGATAAAATCCCCCATTAACAGTGCTAAAAATGCTAATAAATCCCCCCCCCACTTTATCATCTATTTTTTAGTGATGATAAAGGGTCCCCCTTTAACAATACTAAGGATAAAAATTATTTTTTAGCATTGTTAAATCCTTTTATGTGCGCTGTAAAAGGGTTGAACTTTTTTAGTGTAAAATTATATTGGCTGAATTTGTATATGGATTATATCTATCAACACCCACGCATCACCTTGTTGCATGGGGTAAAATTTAATATATCCTAGGAGGCATGGTATATAAAAAAAACTCCCAAAATATCACATGAGTGTGGGGATTAAAGTTACTGACAAGTTGATCGCTAAGTTTCATATTTTACTTGATGATATATATGATACCACTATTCATAATGGTATTTTAAAATTCATATCATGTTCATCGAAATCATTAATGATGCATGAGGCGTTTTATTAACTTTTTTTTCAAATGAAAAACCATCAATAGTTTATCAAAAAAGGTCCTTAACAATTATTGTATTCTTATACCATTTTTGATTTGGTTTACTTTTATAGTGTTATTATAGGGGATGCTCCAGTTCTGTAGCTACTGCATGTCCATTATCAACACTAAAACTAAAGCACTGATAAAGTCCCCTTCTATCATAATTTTAGTTTTAGCATTTATATAGGACCCCTTCATCAGTGCTAAACAAAAAAACATTTAAAAGGGGGCCTTTATAAGAACTTTAATTTTATCACGGATAAGGATCCCCTTTATAAGTTATTTTTATAACACCAATAAAGTCATAATACTTTTAACGACGCTCTGATGGTCCGTTCTTTTTTCACTAAAAAGTCATATTTTGAGCAAAGGTATAGGTCAGTTATGTAGTAGTATTATGTGTCAGATATTTTGTAGATATCATGAATATAGATAAAGATATATGTGATTTTTAAATTAGTAAATTGATAAATAAATAAAGGAAGACAAATTATATATTTGAGGATATGTTATAAATGATTGAAATGGGAATTAGGGGATAGTTGGCACAACTTCTTGGGTAAAAATTACATTTTCTTTCTTTGGTTGCTCACGCACTTTCTTTGAATGAATGATTATAGTTATGTAACATTCTAAATAGTTTAACGGATATGTATAGGTATTCATAAAATATTAAGAATTTTGTAATCATGAATTAAATTAAGTTAACAATATTAAAATATCATGACTATCATGTTTGGATTTGATATATTTTACCCATAGAAATACGATGCATATTGCCAAAAACGTTTTGGGAGACCAAAAGTAGAGTACCATGTTAAGTCATTATCTAGAAATGTTATTCACCCAAATAAGTTGTCAATAATATAAGAAATATATTTCTGAAACATTATGATAATTATATATGATCTTCCTCTGATCATTATTTTATATCATGGTTTATTTGATACTTCCTTTAGTAAGGAAGATACAATGTTATTTCCCTATATATTTTAGATAGATGTTTCCCATGAAATGATATATAAATATATTTAAGAGGTGTATTGAAAATCAATATAATTTAAAGGTTTTGTTATGGAAAGTTATTTTTAAGAATATCTATTGAATTATTTACAAAATACCTATTTAATAAGAATAACATGGTTCTTCCAAAATATTTCCATGATGCATGCATCAAAGGTGAATGACTGTCACAAAAATGATTAAGATTATCCCAATAAACTGTAAACTAGATTTATGTGGTGTTTATTCATATATTTTAAAAAATACTGTCATTTTCCTATGATTTTTCAACCATTTTATGTTATTTTATTGGTTTTAAAACCTTAACACACGTTTTTAATGAATTTATATCTTTTAAAAATTCTTATTGATTATTTCATAGCACGCTAACCATCAAATGGGTGTGTTTTCCACTCTTACACATCAAAAATAAATAAACAATATTTTTTTCCTTTATTTAATATTATTATGATGTTTATTTCAATGGTTTTGACCCTTACATGATTGATTTAGTGTTTTAAAACACTAATAAAACATACAAGTATCCTGGGAAAACAATAACTCATATTGATATGGTGTTATTTCTTATATTTCAAAAATTAATCCACGGTCATTATCCAATTATTTCATGTCCATATAATGCCATTTTCATTCCCCCCAGTGCATGTTTTTAAACACTTTGAAATCTTTTAAAACTACTTGTTTAGTCATTCCAAGAACATTTAACATTATAAGGACCAATTTTATAATCCGACAAAGCAAAAATAATTCAACAACAATTTTTGTATGATTTCATGTCAATTTTAGGGCATCTTCAATGGTTTTTAACATTCTATTCATGTTTTTGTGTTTTAAAACACTAAATGTGCATTTATAAGAATCCCAAGAAAATGATAATGAAAATTGGTGTGGCTTTAGTTATTATATTTCATACACCAATATTTAATCATTTTGATTTTATTTCACTACAATGTGACACTTTTTTTGGTTTTGAACCCCTTATGCACTTTTTAAAAACCATTAATATCATTCAAAATGAATAATTAAGTCATTCCGAGCACGCCAAATGTTGGATTGATATTTTTATAATCATACACATAAAAAATAATTCAACCATTATTTTCACATTATTTTATGTTAATTTGGGGTAATATTATATGATTTTTAACATTACATGCATTTTTTAGTGTTATAAAACTTTAAAAATAGTTTTACGAGCATCCTATCAAAACCGTAACTCTGATTTATGTGGCATCAATTCCTATATTTCAAAAACTAATATAAGGACATTTTCCTATTAGTTCACACCATTCAATGTGGTTTTCTTGGTTTTGACCCCTGGTGAAATTTTTTAAATACGTTGATATTTTCATAAAACATCCTAATGATTCATTCAGATCACACCTCATGCTAGGTGGATGTTATTTTTTCTTTTAAAATTCATAAATAACTGAAAAACACTTTGACCATGAATTCACATAAATTTTAGCCCATTTTTTATGGGATTGAACTTTACACATATTTCATAGTGTTTTAAAACATTAAAAATAAATTTATGGGAATCCCAGGAATCTCATAACTCTAATTAACATGGAGTCAATTACTACATTTAAAAAATAAACCTATAATCATTTTCATAATATTTCATAGCCACATGATGAATTTTTCATATTTTTACCCTTGATGCATGTTTTTAAATACATTGATATCTTTTAAAATTCCCATCACATAGCCAAAACAAATAAAACAAGCTCAAATTGTTTTCAAACTTCATTACAATGTTTCATAATTCATTTTTGACTTGTAGGAATCAACCTACCATTTATATAATATATTATGTGGTTGGTATGATTTTTTATGCAAGTCATTAATATAAATGATCCATTTTAGTTTAAAATGTCTATCACATTGTTAAAACCAATAAAACAGGCTTAAATTTATTTCAAACATTATAAAAATGATCCATAATTCATGTTTATGTATAGTAATCTACCAAACATCAGTAGGACACATGATGTGGGTGGTATAAATCGAAGTTCATGTTTTTAATATAAAAGTTTTATTTTACATTAAAATACCTGTCACATAGCCAAAACTAAGAAAATGATCTTGGATATTTTTTAAACATTTGAAAAAAAATCCATAATTCATTTTCAATGTTTTTTATTTACCTAAAAATAATAAAACACATGATGTGGATGTCTTAACTATAAGTGGTTGATTTCAATATAAAAGCATCCTTTTAATTTAAAACATCCATCACATTTTCAAAGCTAAGAAACTGAGTACATAATGTTTCCAAAATTTAGAAAAAATATCAATTATACATTTTTATGTATAGGAATTGACCGTAATTAAATTAGACACCTAATGTGGGAAGGATGACTCAATGTACAATTTTTCAATATAAAACTGTTATTTTTCATTAAAACACTTATGAAATAACCAAACAGAGAAAATCATCTCAAATTATTTTCAAAAATTAGTGAAATGGTAAATAATTCAATTTTGAGGTATATGAATCCATAGTATGATAGTTCAATGCCTGATGTGGTTGTTATGACTCATAGTGTGTGTTTTCAACATAAAAATTTCATTTTCGTTTAAAACGTCTGTCACATTTTTAAAACTAAGAAAAAAAAGATCATATTTTTTACACATGATGGGAAAATGATTCAAAATTCTTTTCTGATGTGTAGGAATTGACTTCTCATCAATCAGGCCCAAAAGTGGGTGATAGGACTCTAAGTGTGTGATTTTAATATACAAGTGTCATTTTAATGTCAAATTCATTTCATGTAGTCAGAAATGATAAAACAAGCTTAGATTGTTTTGAAATGTGAGGGAAATAATCTATAATTCATTGTTGATGTGTTTAAGTTTACAATATGTCAATCTCGCACATGATGAGGTCGGTATCACTCAAATTGCGTGTTTTCAATATAAAAGTGTCATTTTAGTTTAAATTTTCTATCTAGTTATAGAAATTTGTCATTTTATAGCATTATAGGGATTTTGGGATATAATATATGTGATCAAGGTGAGTGGTCACATGGGTTGAAACATAGTATGAAAATTACGTACCTTGGGCATCAATTTCATTTACCTCGATGACATCAATATCAATCATTGAAATAAATTGATGGGAAATAAAGAGATGGTTTCTCAAATTTTATATTAATTTGTAAATAACTATATATTAAGGTAAAAACTTTCCTCAATATATTTGGTAAAAAGTTCCATAATAATATTCCAATGATGTGGTGAAAAAATACAACAATATTTTTAAGCACCTTACTATAAGAGTTTACACTAATAAAAAACTCACAGTAAATAAAGAAAGCCTTCATCAGTACTAACTGAAAGGAATTAATAAAGATACACTTAATTAGTGTTAAAAAATGTTGATAAATGTAACTTGTGTTAATGCTTTTATTAGAGATGATAAATAATGTCCGTTATTAGCACTTTTTTTAGTGCTGAAAAAGGCACCCTTTTATCAGTGATGACAAAAGGTATATTTATTTAAAAAATATAAATAATTTAAAATAATATATTGATATATAAATATATTTATATTGATAAAAATATAATATATTTTTTAAAATATTATTTATATATGCCTAAATATACATTTACACTTCATATATAAGATATCTAATTAAAATTGTCATATAAAATAAAAATTAAATATTATTATATATATATATTAGGTGTTTGGGGGTATAATTACATTCAAACATATACACACCTCACACATAGGCTGGAAAATATGTTATATATATATATATATATATATTATTTAATATCGAAATAAATATTGATATATATATATTTTGCATGAAAATAATTTATTTAATAATAATAAATGTATTACAAATCATATTTATATGTCATATATTTAGTGAAAATTGGTTTGTAATATAATGGAAAATTAATATTAATTAAAATTATGGCGTACTTAATATTAATTTACATTTAATAACAGTTTTTATCAATAACTTGTTTTTTCAATTTGATATATATATATATATATCAAATAACAAATATTTAATTATTAATCAAAAAATCACCAACTATGTTAGACATAGTACGTCATGAAAAAAATTCACACGTATATATAAAAAATTAATTTAATTTTATAGAGATAAGAATATTCACAAATAATATATATATTATGTGCTTGGGGGTGAAATTACATTCAAACACACAAACACACACCGCACACACAAGCCAAAAAGGTAGGTCATAACACCCCCAAGGGATAACCCAACCAACCAGCTGCTTTATTATGTTATATATATTTTTGACCCGAAGGCCCAATTGGAATGTAGCCCATTACGTGGGCCTATTCCCACCACCAGATGGCCCGAAGGCCCTTCTTTCATCATGACTACATCATCACATGTACTTCATGCCTACATCACCACCCACATGATAGCTCGAAGGCCTAGTGGCCCAAAACCGATTTAAGATGAATAGTACTATTGTTAGAGTAACTCGCTACAGTACCCACACTACTACAGTACAACAATGCCTGCTACAGTGCCTTGTACTATATTGCTACAATACATACATATATTTTCTCCCAACTCGATTTGAACCCAAGTATAATACATGATTATGGGGGGGCCTTTACCAATCAAGAAAAGCCCCCCAAAACAATACGCAAATAATATATTGTTAATATTATCATTTTACATTTTTATTTTTACTATTTACTATTTAATATATTATGTTTTTAATTATTAAATTTTATTCATTTATTATAATTATATTTAATATAAACCACTTATTAATTTTCAATATATATATATATATGAATTTATACACTTTTAGTTTTAATTTTTTTAATATTTTTATATTTTTATAAATTTTTAATATTTTTCATATATATTTACTAACATTTAATGTATTTTTAATTGATGGGTGATTTACATAATTAATAAGTGTATTTAAATTTATTGTATTTGGATAAAAATTTAATTTTTATTTTCCAAACAATTTTAAGGAAAATGTAGGAAACCATGAGTTCAACTTCAAAAGGAAATAATAGTCATTAAAGTATAATTTTAGTCTACCATATTTAATCTCCCAAAATAATTTCCAAAAGGTATCTTTTACTTGAGTGTACAATTCATCCATAAGAAAATATTTGACCTGAAAGGCCATCTTATCACAAAACTAGATGTACTCCTCAAGGATAATCTTCCCATTATTGAAACCCCAAATTTGATCTTGTCCTAATTGTCAATATAGGTATATTTTCCTCATTGAGAGTCACCCTCAATGGTCTCCCCATCATTTTAGTAGCTTCTTCTTCAGTAGTTTTGAGAGAAAGAATGTAGTCAACCACTTCTTCTTCCAAACTCATGAATAACTCCAAATATTTCTCAAGCATGTCACCTGACATACACTGGTTATCCATCTTCTTGGATATTAACTTCTTTTTCAAATATGTCTCCATTGGGTGAGGCAAAGAGAAATAATCCTTCCTCTCTTTTCAAATTCTATTTCTTCTATCAGTTTCAAACTTTTGAACCATATCATCTATCTCTTCAATATTTTTTCAGTCTATTCATTATTTAATTATATTTCACCCATTTTATATTATTCATTCATTAATAATGAGAAGTGTTTTTTTACTTTTTTTTATAATGTATTCAATTGAAATATTTAATTGTTTATTTTTTTTATAATTTAATCATCTGTATATTTTTTTATACATAATTATTCATTAATATTTTTATTATCTTTGTTATTTTTAATATATAAAAATATTCACATATACATATATCAATTTATATAATATTTCCTTTAATAATATTTATATAATAAAAAATATTTATTTAGATTAAATAAGTGATGTATTCAGTAAAAAAAGGTTTATAATTAAAATTCTATTTATTTCTTTGATTTAACATATATGAAACAAGTCTTTCATTAATTTCACACACACATATATGTAATTAATGATATTTTATATAAAAAAACAAATATAACATTATAATAATTTAATCAATTTATAATATTAATTATAGAATTTTATTTATTAACATAATATATTAAATATATATTATGTTTCTAATCAGATTTTTTAATTTTTTTTAAATTTTCATTCATTATATTCTATATATTAATTTTTAATATTTTTTTTTCATATTTTTTCATTTCAAATATTACTTATTCATTTATATTCTTAAATATTATTAGTATTTTTTCAATTTATTCACTTTCAAAATTTCTTTTTTAATATTTATTCAATTTTATCCATTTAAAATACTTATTTATACATTTTATTCATAATCAATTAATTTTTTTAATATCGTTGTAATTTATATAGTTAATATGAATTCTTTTTCATTTTCATATATATTAATTTTTTATATTTCAAATAATATATATATTTAATAACACTTATTCATTTTTTAATATTTTTACAATCTATAGATATTTTAACTATTAAATTTCACAGTTTATTAACATTCATTAATTTAATATTATTTAGTAATAATCGTTCACTAATAAGATCCATGGAGAGGATCCTTGGGATCCTTAATCAAGGAAATTTACAATTGGAGTGGGAAACAGCTGATGATGGTGGTGGTGATTCTTATTCTGATTATCGAAATTATTTTTCTTTTCTTGATCCATAGTTTTCTCTAAGGATATGGTCTGGTCTATTTGTATGATCATATCCATATGTTTGTTCGAAAATTATCTTTTTCTTCATCATTTGTAAATGGTCAGGATCTTTGGCTTCTGGATGGGACATTTTCATAATTATTATTCACTAATAATGTTAATTATTTTTTACTTTTCTTTTTAATTTATTCTTTTTTAATATTGTTTAGTCTCATATTACTTAAATTTATTATTTTTTAATATTTTTATAAATATATATTTACTAAAATTCAATGTTTTTAATATATTTGTAATATACATATTTAATATAAAATTATATTCATTTATAATTTTTAATAATTTCTGTAACTAATAATACTTATTCAATTTTTTTATAATTTTTATTTTAATTCATTTTAGATATTAAATTCCATGCATTCATAAAATTCATATATGTAAACTTATTTTTTTATTAATAATTTAATTATTTTTCACTATTTTAATAATTTATTTATTTTTAATATATTTTCATTTTGTTTTTTTGTATAGTTTTAATCAGCAATTTCTAAAAATATATGAATAAGATGTGTTTTCTCATTACTAAAATAGAAAGTGATGATAAAGCTTGTCTTTATCTACACTATCTTTGAGTGATGATAAAGATATGTTTTATCAGTGCTAATAGTTATCACTGATAAATATTGGTTTAATATTTGTTTTTAAATTTTTGTTCTAATAAAACCTCTCTTTAGCAGTGCTTTTTGAAATGAAATGATAAAACCCTTATATTAATTTTAAAAAAATACCTAATAGAGAACCCCATTGATCATGCCATCTAGGCACTGATGGAACTAATCCATCATCACCGCTCCCGATCGAACATCCCAGAAAAATCGAAACTCTCAAAACACAATGTTAGTAATTATTTATTCTCTATTTTAGTTCATCATTCATTTTAGCATGTTTTTAATTTTCCTTAAGGGCATTGGTTTCTCATGTGATCCACTGACTCAAAGAGGATTGATAGCTGTGGATCTGTATCACCTCATGCTCCCCAACCTCATGCCATGCACACTCTCTCCTATTAGATGACAATAATAACAAATTGGAAGTAGTTTTTCCTATTACTTATCGCACACACACAATACCATGACTATGAAAAGATTAACAACTTTGAATTCTGGTCCATGTGTTCATAAATTAAAATATACAACATGTTTCCTGTCTTATTTTTTTTATTTTATCTAGTATATATATATATATATTTCGTTTGATATATATGTTATATATATATATATATATATATTTGTAAGGAAAATTCTCGATGAAATTGATTATATTGGATGTATATTTTTAATTATTTTCTTAATACACCCTCAATAAAAAGTCATATTGTTATTGTTTTATATTTGGATGGTTAAATATTATAATTTTGAGACCTTCATTTGAAATCATGTGTTATAAATTATATTTCAAAATTATTCATTTTTCACTATACATATCATATTATTTATTTATATATTGTAAGTCAACAATTTTTTTTTCATAAAAACATAATCTTATGAGTTTTCTATTTCATTCATTTTCTTTTTAAATTCTATTTATAACACACGAGCATAATCCAAGATGAAATTAATAATATGATATTTTTATAGTATTTTTTTGATAATTATTCAACATATATTCTTTGGAAAAAGGGAATGCTATGATGTGATCCAAGACATTAGATTTTAGGAATCCCATGTCCAGTAATTTTAGGTTTTAATTTTTATATGATGTATTAAATTTATTTTGATAATGAATAGATATATTGATTGGATAACTAGTTGTAGAGGTTTTAATCATTGATGTACTATAATAAATTAATTATTACCTTTTTTAAGGTTTTATTTTTAATAATATCAAAAATATCATTGATTATATTCCCTCAATTGAAACATGTGAGAACATTCAAATCATGAATTTCCAAATTAATATTTAACAATTTCTTCTAGAGAAAATTCCATAACGTCAAAGAATGCACGATCTTATATTAATGTTTTTAATATACTCTACCTGAATTATCCCTACAACCTTGACTAAGGTTAATTTTTCACGACTCTGTTAAATTTTGAAGTAATAAAATTGAAATATTATTAACCAACTACATTAAAATTTATTCAAAACATTCTGATATCTCAATCAAAAACATGTTCAAAAAATATAAACATTCCCAAAAAAGAGCGTGTATACAACCAAATCCTGATACCTTTTTATATATCAATGTATATATATATTATATGCTAAAATTAGGGTTGTTTATTTATTTTCTGTACAAAATGAAAGTTATTGAACCTTATAGGATGAATTTAAATTGAAAATGAATGGACACTAATCGTGTGACAAAAGAGTTGGAATATGTAGTTAAATGGTTTTCTTGTTTTCAATTAAGACTGTATATGACCCTTCTCAAATCCATTTCCTTTTATATAGTGTTTTTAATCGAGAAATGTTTTTCTATAAGAGTTAGAAGAACATTTTATTTTTCACAGATTTGATTGAAGATATAAATTTTTGTCTAAACATGGTTAGAAACATAATTTAGATACTAATTGGGATGATACTGCGATTTAGGGATCATTTGATATGAATACTAGTTTAAATTATGATGGTGATCATATTTAAGAAATAAAAATGGAAATTAAATATGAGTATATTGATTGTTCAATTATTTTTGATAAGTTAAATAGTGTTTCTAAGAGTCCATTGTATACTAGTTATACTAAATCTTCTACATTGTCAGCAATATTGAAGTTATATAATTTGAAAGATATAAGTAGATGGAGTGACACCAGATTTTCAAAATATATTGGTCTCCTAAATGATATGGTAAAAGAATAAAAGAACATTTCTTTTTGAACATATTACACTAAAAATTTCTACGTTAAATGGGCATGATATTTAAAAAACAAATGCATGTATAAATGATTTAATTTTTATTTTAACAACCATGAATCATAAAAGAGATGACCTTAGTGTGGTGTGAATGAAAATAATAAAAATTAATCACTTCCTTCAAAATTTGGATTTTACTTTCTTATTATTGTGAAGACTATATGACTATATGGATGCTAGGAAAACCACTAGACAATTGACATGGAACATAGATTCAAAAATTAAAGATGTGGAAAAAGAATAGCTAACATACTCTCATTAGTGGAAGAAAATTGATTATGAGTATCTAAAATTTGTAAATGAGGAGAGAAACATTTTCCTTACATTATCTATAGAGAGAATAAATAATTTTGATGTATAGAGTAGTAATCATAGTATATGTCCAGTTATATTGATAATTTTGAACATTCCATCATGTTTATGCATGAAGGTTTAATATATTATGTCGTATATTCTTATATTTGGAATAAAAAAACTCAGTACTGATAATGATGTGTATTAGTATAAATTGATTGAATATCTAAAATTGATGTGGGATACAAGTGTTATATTGTGTGATGCTCATAAAATTGAAGAATTCACATTGGGATCCATGTTGTATGGGATGATAAATGACATTCCTTCTTATGTAAATTTATGGTTCTATAGAATTAAATTAATTTTGGGGTGTCCCATTTTTGAAGAATGAACACACTCAGTTAGGTTAAAAAATTCTTCAAAGAATGTATTTTTAGGACATCAATTTGTTTACCCTAATGACATAATTACGAATCATGTATAAAATCATTTGACATGAATATAAATAAGGTACAAAACCATATTAACTAATGAGTGATCAACTATTTGAGAAGGTAAAAGATATTGACACTATATTCGATATTCCTTTTTTTGAAACACATTTTGAAATAAGGTTGGAAAAAGAGATCAATTTTCTTTGAATTATCGTACTGGAATTGTTTGTACGTCAAACATTTTCTTGATTTCTTTCATGTAGAAAATAGTTTATTTGATGCATGTCTCTTTATGTTTCATTCTTACTAAAATGTATGACATAAATTAACCAAGTATTTCATCATTTCCAAATCCATATGCTATAAATTTATAAATATGGTGAAGTTCCCAATCACGAATAAGGAGATTGGAATCATATTTTGTGAATTATAAATTTTTTCCCCCTATAGTTCGTTGACATAATGGTCAACCTAATTATTTACTTTGTCAAAGAGATTCTACTATGTGGTCCTATATACTATAGATTTACATACCCCATTGAACAATATATGAATATTTTAAAAGGGTATATCAAGAATTGAAGTTTTCTAGAAGTTTTTATTTCATAATAATATATTGTTGAAGTTGTTTTTGAATTATATACTGATTACCAATTAGATTATGATTGCATTGTTCTCCCAAAATCTCTCAATAGTGGATTGCTTATTTGATAAGGGGCATTTTAGTAAGAGGTGTTGTTACAATTACCATCACCGAGTGAGTTCATGCTCACCTTTACATTTAACATAATACTCCAATGGTTTCTCCATATATTGAATCCCACAAAGTAATTCCTAAATAATTGAATGCATCAAGGGTGAAAGGATATATATATATATATATAATACTCATAGTCAACTATTCATAGGATGGTTTTGAGATCATATTTATATTGAGTTATCTAAAAATAAAAAATCTATTATCAAAGTAATTCAATGCCATGATCGAAGACAAAATGTAAATCTTATATCTTTCATTGTTTTTTAATTATTAGTTATAAGTTATAAAAAAGGAACCATATGCACATAGTATGGTGAAAAAAGTGGATTATATCATTTCATAGAAGCGATGCATAAATTCGATTTTAATGATATAATACAATTTATTCTTATATGTCATATTTCACCATCATTGAACAAATATATGGGTAATATTATAGAACATTTCAATTGTCGAATTTAAATTAGAAATTGGATGAAAATAGGAGTGAAATGAAATTTGATGAATTGAGATTCATGAAGGTGAATTTTAAAGTTGGAGGGTATAAGGAAGAGCCATTCATAATTTCATCACATATAGTATTGGGTTTTTTCCAAATCTAGAAAATAATAATTGGTAAATTGTCTTATTGGTGACCAAAACAAATGTAGGGATAGATGATAATTCAATTGAGAATTACCCTTGCATTGGTAGATCAAAATAATTTCATGGAGATACAAATGTAGGAATTTTCTTGTATGTTAAATGGGAAAATAAAGAGGAAATTTGGATACTCAATAGAGGGTCCAAATCCATTAAATATTTTAAAAAACGAGTTTAATAAAAAAGATATTTTTTAATATACTCTGATTTTACTCAAAATATTATGTGCCACTAACTTAATTTACATAATCTAAATTAAATTTTTACCAAAAAATGCAGAAAATGACTTTTTCACATGATGATGTTACCAATCCCAAGGGAGAACTTACAATCAATGATGAAACTGCATAATTATTAGGGGATCAACATGTGTTGATGAAAAAACAAGAATAATATAGAATCAATGAGTTAACTAAAATTATAAAGGAAAGAAAAAGTGGTATAAAATTTGAGTATGGATAGAATGAACATAGAAAATCTGTTGACCCATACAAGGAAATATTCATCAGTTATATTAGGCCCACAGTGGGAATGCATATGGAAATTGTTGTAGATACACAGAACAATGTTGTGTCTGTATTGAAGACAACAATATGGGAATATATTTAGTTAATTATTGGATATATAATATCTATTTTATAGAACAACTTTATAGTGAATCATTGATTTAATTTTCATTATCCCTTACAGAATTTGTTTATTTTAGATGATTTCTCAAGAAAAATGTCTCTTAACGATATCTGGAAAATCTTATAGAGGCTTCTAGAAACTTCTTATAAAGTATCATATCAGTGATGTTGAGTGTAAAGTAAACACACACCCACAAATTACATATGCACACATTATAAACCAGGATACGTGGAAATCATTCATTAGTCACCGTGATGAAGAATCATTTTAGGTGCATCATAATCAATAATATGTAATTTGAAAATATTTATTTTTTCTACTTTTAGTCAGAAAATATTATTTATGAAATAGTGAAGGAGTAATAACAATATGTTAAGTGCATCAAAACTCAAATACCCCTACTATAAAGAAAGGATGGGGTACAATTCCCTTGAGATGAAAATGGTATGTATTTTAAATCTAAAATAAATGTTTTCTCTGATTTGATGCAACATATGATTCTTTGTTTATATCCATTCTGATGAATAATAATTTGAAGCCACATTCATACCACATCATGTGATAAAGAAGGAGGACTACTTAAATAAATAAAATAAACTAGTTAATAAAAACACACAAGTAGTATGAGAATCTTGTGTATGTATGATATAATATTTATTTATTATGATTATAATGGAATTTCATAAAAATATTTATATATGTTCATATGTTTTATATATAGATTAGACACAAGAATTGACATTGATTGTACCAAAAGAAAAACCAATTTTGTTAGCTTTGAAGAATCCATAACAATACGTGCATGTTGAATGTGTAGGTTCTATGGTGTCACCTAGAACATATTTCATGAAGACAATGTCCCAATGAGATACATATGAGATGATAAAAATCATTCAGGTTCAGATAGATGATTTGAAATATATTATTTCTTGGTTGGGTTTGGTGGAACAATATATGTGAAAGGATAAAAGTGAACTGGTACCAGAACAATGATCATTAGATAAAGAGCCAAATGACCCCACTTGTTTTGAGGCTAGCCATTACCTTCAATTTCCTTCCTTACCTAAGGTAATCAATTTTTTCGTTACTCTTCTCCTAAATTTGAATCAAACCACTTCTGAGAAATGTATATTACTAAAATTTTATAGGCTAAATTTTTATGTGATTCATATATATCAAAACCCACACATCACCTTGTTTATAGGGTAACATTGTAAAAATTACATGGAGATATGCTACATAATAAAAAACACCGAAAAGATCACATAAGAGTGGGGATTGATGTAGCTCACAAGCCAAGAGTTGAGATACTTATTCCTCTTGATGATTTAGATGTTACCACAATCAATAATTCTATTGTAACTTTCATATCAAGGATATCTAATATTAATAAGATACATCATGTGTTTCCTTAAAATTTTTTATTCAAATGAAAAACCTATAAAAGTTGTTAAAAAAATGTCCTTAAAATTTTTTGTATTCTTATACATTTATTGATTTGGTTACTATTATAGGGCTACTGTGGGGGCTGCTCCATCATTATAGCAGCTACATGGCCTTTATCAGTGCTAAAACATATGTGCTGATAACACCCCCTTTATCATTTTCTTCATTTCAGCATTGATATAATAAATATTTATTATCTCAAATGAAAAAATTTGAAAAAGGGGGCCATTATCAACACTTTTATTTTAGCACGGATATAGATCCCCTTGATTTTTTTTCTAGTATAGGCAAAGGCATAATGCTTTTATCAACAAACTAATTTTAAATTCTTTTTTGCACTAAAAAATCCAATTTCTGAGCATAGTTATAGGCTTGCTCTATAGTAGTGTTATATATTAGATAATTATTAGATATCATGCATATAGAGAAATATATATGTGATAGTGTAATTAGAATATCAATAAATACATAAGGTAAGAGAGATTATTGATTTAATGATATGTTTTTGATGTATGAAATGGAAACTCGGGGAGAGATGGAACAAGTTCATGAGAAAAAACAAACATTTCTTCCTTCGGAAGCCCACACAGATTACAAGAATGAAATATTCTAGTTTTGTAACATTCTAACTAGTTCAATGGCTCTATAGAGGTATTTAAAAAATGTCAATAATTTTGTATCAATGAATATAATGAGGTTAACATGATTAAAATCACAAGAAAATAAGGTTTTGATTAAAGTTTTTGTACCAATGGAAATATGATGCATATTGCCAAAAACATTTATGGTGAAAAAAAAGTAATTCTTTTCTTCTATCAATATCCAGTAATGTTATTCATCCAAAGAAATTATTGATATTATAAAAATAGATTTTTTCAAAATTATGTGAATTATATTTGTTCTTAAAACTATCATTCTTTTATATCATGGTTCATTTTATAGTTCATTTAGTAATGGAGATACGATGTTATAGACACATATATTTTATATATATGTATCCAATTGAAGGATATAAAAATATATTGAAGTGGTGTATCAAAAAACAAAGCAGTCTAGATCTTTTATTCTAGAGATTTTTTGAATTTTTTACTGAATAACTATTTGATAAGTATACCACGGTTCGTCCAAAATTATTCCATGACAGGTGTAGCATAGGTGAAGGGAAATGTAAAATAGATGTTTTAAAAATATGCATCACATTCTAGAAACATTCTCATCTAGGTTTTTAAAAAAATATTGAAGAGGTTGGGAAATATGTTGAATCTTATAAATGCATTCATCGAATTTTGAATTATGTAGGGGATGATGGTTACATATAAAATACACTCATTCAAAAAAATAATTATTTTAGTAACCACATTTATAAATAGTTATCTAAAAATACTAAATCAAATTATATTAAATTGTGTTGATTATTCAAAGGGCCATGTTTTCATGTATTATCATATAATGGATACACAATAAATAGTTATATATTTTACAAATGTAACATGATGAATATAATAGAGTTAAAAATATTTGAGTCACTATTAAGGATGAAGCGATGCACTTATCAGGTGTCAAACACATAAATCATATTTATGATAATCTATTATACATTGGAATCATTGATAAAATATTGGATCATGAATATATAGCATTTGATATTCCATTTTTCAAATGTCAATGGGTTGTTAATAGGATGGTTGGTGAATTGGGATTTGTAAAGGTGAATTTCATTTTGAAAGGAAAAAATATTATCTCATCAAAATTGAATCAAATGTAGAAATTAATTGTTTATACCCATGATCCTAAAAATATAAATTGGTATATTGTGTTTTTTAAAGGAAATAAAATAGGGAATATAGTGTCAATTCAGTAGAAGATGATCCTTTCCTTTGAACATCATAGGAATTTCATGTTGGACCTAGTGGAGATGAACACATCCATGTTAGAGGTGACCATATATAGTTATTTGAATAATTGGTAAAGTGGGAAAGCGACTTAAATTATTAAATAAAAAATGGAAAGCCCAAAATGCATGTATATTTTTATTTTTAAACAATTTTTATTCCTTTTATATTATTTTTATTCAATAATAATATTATGTATTATAACTTTTTTCTATCATGGGATACAATAAATCCCTTCTTTACCACAACATTCTACCAACCAGGAAAATGAAAAATTCTTGAAAACATACTTTTAAACATTTTATTTATTTATTTTAAATAACTTCAACACTCATTATTGAACATATTTATTTCAATTACATGCAATTAACAATATTTATGGATTATATAGAATATTGAATGCACTATGGAATTATTAAATTATTTCTTTTGAAAGGGTATATATAATCATGTTGGTATCTTATTATCCATAAATGTTTGATACATTTTTTCAAATTCTAAAACAAAACCAAGAAACTTGAGTTCATTTTTATATGAAAAATAGACATTTGTTCATAGAAAACAGACTCACGTTACATGGGTTGGTGTTTGGATTCGACAAAAATTACAGGCATGTTTTTACAATATGATTCCAACACTATTGGTTTAGAGTTATGGCTATAAATGAATACATGAAGTATATTAAAGAAATTTTTGTTTTCAATTTTGGATGTATTATTTAAATTTTAGTTTTACTAGTTTTATCTTTTTTACAGATATTTAGAAGAAAATTATATAGTCACTAATAACTATTTAAAGGCTTACAACATTTTACCATAACATTTCACTAATAATATGAAAAAATTACATATATGAATATTAATACTTTTATATATTTGTCTATAGTTTGGGTTGAATATATAATATGAAATATTATAAATATTATAGCTCTTCATAACTATGACTACATAAAAGAGGATAGCTAATCAAGCACAAAGGAGATTTTAGTACATGCAAATGCAAATGTGCCAACCATAGGAATGGACAAGCATTTTGGAAAAGAGTTTGATTGTTAAAAACAAAAACCACATGAAATCCAACTCCAAAATAGACCAAAATGACTCTAAATCATACACCATATGGAATTAAAATAGATACACAAACATGATCATGATTATTGTGACAAATTTTCCTCTTATGCATCATCTTCCAGGATGTGTCCCTCTATGCTCTTCATCACATGAAATATATTCATTCAACCTGAACAACCATCATTTAGAAATTATTTAGAGAGGGGGATAGTATTCATGGGGAAATTATATGGATAATTTTGTGGAGGGGAAGGTGGCATTGAGTATTTTGAGTTTCACATTCTAGGGACCCTACTGGCGAGGTCGGTTTTGATGTCAGGATAGCCCACTTCTTCAACCCTTATGTTGAGTCGGAATAAGATCGCTCTGAGGATAAAAATTAAATTATGCAAAAATACTTGTTATAATATTCAATGTAAGTAACGTGTAAAACCAAATAGTAGAATAATAAATGGGGACACATATTTTAATATAGAAAAACTCTTGAATGTAGAGGATTAAAAAACCACAAGGAAACTCTAAAAACATCCACTATGAATGAGAGAGTAAAAAAAATATAAGTAAATCTTGAGACTTAAATTGAAAATTAAATATATAAAAACATGTGTAAAAATGCATCCCTACAACACCTCCATCACTTATCTGATAATAGTCTCGTGAGAAGACATCACCCTTTAGAGATGAAAACTGAACACATGGTGTCATTGTAAAACATCATTACACAACCATATATTCTTGCTACTCACTACTATAAATTACCTAAAAAGGTTTCCCATATATCTAATGAATGATATGTGACTTATTACACTCTCTTCTTAATGTGGAACTGCCTCCCATTTTATAGAACCTCATGTGGGCCCCATGGATATTTGAAAAAAGTAGATATGAACATCACAAAACAATCCCGACGTGCACATATACGCTAAAAAAAGACATTTTATTTTAAAAAAATTTCTTCAAATCAATAAAAGACCCAAAAATGTGAGATAAACCCCATATATCTCCCCCTTCATCCAATCAAAGAAGGAGATCATATCTTAAAAAATTAGCTAGAATGAAAACTGGTTGGTGTCATTCCAATCGTCAACATCTATAGAAAATATGACAGTGCTATTTTACATGTATGAAGAAAAAAACCTGAAATCACCCCCTGAAAAAAATACAAATGCATAAATATTTTTCATATGTGTATCTGCATTTCTAATAAAAAAATAAAAAAATATAACTCTCCCATAATTGTGATCTCCACATAATCTGAGGCACCTTCATGAATTAATTTCATTTTCTTCTCAACATCCTATGATAAGTTTGAAACTCTTAGTGCATCAGCATGATATTTGAATTTATTTCATTCTCCCCTAGTTTTACCCTATATAGATAAATAATTATGTGTGTGGCCTGAAACACCTGACTTGACATGATTTAGATTTGAAACCTTCTAAATCTTACTATATAGTCTTAAAATCATGTATAATGATTTCTTATTCCACAAATCTGATGAAGTCCTCTTTGTAACGACATTCGCCACATCAATGCAAGCCTTTACATCCATCCTATAGAGTGTATCCTCCATTATTCTTCATGAATATTCCATCAAACCTCTTTATAAGATTTATCTTTCATTCCAAAATTTGCTTCTAAATCCATCATTATCAAGATTATAAGACGGTTAAAAATTATGGCCTATACTTGGAACATGTCACATTTCTTTCAACATCAGCTTAAAAATGAAATTTTTTTGTTATAAAAAGATCACAAAAACCAATAAAATCACTATAATATATTTTTCCAATATTCAAAATAAATAATTCTACTTTTTTATATGAACGAAATAATTCCCTCTTTTGTGTAATATGGTAGGATGTTGCTGAACCCACCACCCATTAATGTGTAAAAATATGGCTAAGACAATTAATGCTAAATAAAAGTAAATTACCGTAACCTTCTATGAGTTTTAGACTGGTATCCTTAGAATTAGTGTCACACACCTTCTTTTTTTCCTTTTTTCAATTCATATCAGTTTCTCTGTACATGACCCTCATTTTCAAAAAAATAATAACTTGACATTTCTCCTTGTATTCGACCAACCTCTATGATTATCAAGTCCATCCGCCACAACAAAAATATCACTATTACTTGAAGACTCACCATCATTGTTCATTCAACAAGCCTTGTTCATCAATAATGGTGAAATTTAATCATTGAACTTCTTTGTGTCTTTCCCTAATTGCAATGTGGTGATGATATTATAATACGAATTGGGAAACAAACCTAAAAGACTCAACACTTAGACATATTCTTCCATTTCAATAGGTACAAAATTACCTTTATCATCGATAATTACCACCACTAAAGAAAACTCCAACAAAATACTATTGGAATCACCTGATGGTTTCCTAAATATCTATTCTATCAAATTATCAAATGATACAATCATTTTTCAAGATTTATATGATTCTTGAGGGATTATGACTTATACCTACATTCAAGATTTTCTCAAATATCCTTCAGATCATTAAAATTAATCCCTTCCTAGAGTGTATTATTAGCCAAATACATCTGAATTGTTCTTGTTAAAAACTCTCACATATCCATCCAATTAATAATTCACATCATCTCTGGTTTGAAGGATTTTTTCTTTAACTGCCTCACTATCTTCTCAAAGACCATTATATTTTTAATTCTTTACTTCCAATGTGTAAAATCATTTTTCTGATTAAATAGTTCAATGTTGGAAGAAATCCAATGGTGAGAATCACCTATATCTAATCAACATGAAACATAGATAACCTACTATGATACAAATTGTTGTTTCGGAAGTTTATTGGTACGAGTTTATTGGTCCGAGGATAATTATTAAATTACAATAAAAAATCTTGTGAAAATATCTATTATCAATTAATCATAAAAACAAATTGAAGAATAATAAAAAGGGAAACTGATTCTAACATGGAAAAAACCACCAATGCGAGTGTTTAAAAAAATATCGGGAAACTGTGAGAAAATCAAATATCAATTAGAGAGTAAAAATAAATCCAAGTAAATCCCAAGATGTGAATTGAAAATCCCACATAGAAAAACCTGTGTGAAAATACATACCCTGATATTCATCCCTCACCTCTATAATAATAGTCTCACGACAAGACGTCACACCTTAGAGATCAAAACTAAACACATAGTGTTATTGCAAAACCTTATGTCACAACCTGACATTTTCACTTCTCACAACATCCAATTCCCTTAAAAGGGTTCCCCCATATCTATTACACAAGATGAGACTACTTTCACTCTATAATTTATGTGCTAGGACCCCCTTTTATAGAACCTCTTGTGTGACCCAATTCACATTCAAAACATAGATAATAATATATATAAACAATCTTATAATGTAGATATAAGAGGAAAAAAGAATCATTTTAATTTGAAAAAATTATCTTCATATCTGAAAAAATACCCTTGAAACACGGGAAGAACCCCATCATATTATGCTTTTTAGGACATATTTTTGTCTTCTAAGGTGTATGAAGAAATGTTTGGTGCCTTAATTCTAGCACAACATGGTGGTGACACTGCTCCTCCTTTCATAAGGTATGTCCGGTAGGGCTCCATCCCCTTCACCACACCATTACATGTTAAAACTAATTAAACTTGATTTGATTTTGATTATAATAAATGATTATAATCATTGATTCATTCGTGGAATGTAGAAATTAATCACATGATATTATGACATGCAGTTTGGGTGATGTGACTAAAATATCATGTTTTTGACAAAGAAAGTTATATTTTAGTTTAAATCATGTAATACATACTTAAATCTAAGAATAATCACTTTGATTATTATCAAATTCAATGATAATGATCATTGATTCAATTTTAACATGTATAAATTAACTGCACATCATTCCAATGCATCATGTTTTTGGAATAACATATAGTGTATTTCTAATTTTAATTGTTAAATAAGATTAAAATGAGTTTCACATACTCAAAATGGTGAAAACATAATTAGATTATCATGAATCTCTATGGAAATTAATATTGATTTATTTTCAATATATAAGAATTAGTCACACGTCATTTTAATGTTTGATATTCTATTTATTTGTGATCTATAGGAATAAAAAGAACATCATATATACATGTGGTGTAATCAACCTGGCATAATGTGTATTTTTCCACTACATGTGTTAAATAAGTTCAAAATGGGTATCACATATTTATAAGTGGTTAAAATAACTTGGGTGGATGGTGTAATTGAAAATGTGTGTTTTAAATATGCAAATAATTTATTTCTCAAAACATACATCACATAATAAAAACCAAAAAATAATCCCAGATTGACTTTATGAAAATGTTCTTCAATACATTTGTGACTTGTGGGAATAATTCACAACCATTCCAATGTGTAGTGTAGTCGAAGTAACCGAATGTTTACTTGTTTAATTGGTAACTAAAAACAAAGAACTCAACACATACATAAAAGTGATCAAACATGCTTTAATATTTGTCAAGATCTATGAAAATTATCTTTTATTTATTCATGACATACAAAAATTAAATTTATGTCATTCTGACACTCAGGTAGATGACATGACTGAAAGTGTGTGTTTTTAATATGATAATGATATTTTCATTGAAAACATGTTTCACATACACTCATGACTGATAAAAATATCCCTAATTTTCATGAAACACTTGATGCCAATGCAATACCCACTACCACCAATTTAGATTGACACAATTCCATGCTTTATCAAATCTAAAATAGCACAAATAAATGATTATTTTAATATTGATAAAAAGTCATTTTTAAGAGTACCCATTTATTAAAACATTTTTAACCACAGATAAAGGTAACCCATTTATTAGCTCATTTTTAACACTGTTAAAAGTATCCTATTTATCCGTTGTTTTTTAATAGCACTATTAAAGGTGGTTGTGTCTTTATCAATGCTTTTTAAATTTCCTTATTAAAGGGTAAATTTCATAAAAAATAATAAATCATAAAAAATAATATATTAACATAAAAATATATTTATAATGATATATATGTATATATATAATATTTTATTAAATATGGTTTATATAAGGAAAAATATGAATTTACACTTAACATATATGGCATTTAGTGAAATATGATTTATTAATCAATTTAAAATATTATATTAATTAGTAATTTAATAAATTATTATTGATTGATAACCATTTAATAAAAATTTGGAGATAAAAAATAAAATAAAAATTAAAAAATGATCTAATACAAGTAGAAAATGAGAATTGAACTTCAAGTGACTATAAATTTGGATCTAGGAGTTCGTTTGAGCTCTAACACATATCAAGAATTGGAGATGGGAAACTACATCACCCAGAACACTTTCCATAGTGGTTGGAAATTGATTATGAGTATCCTTTTGGGAAAATATCTATGAAACCGCTCCATTAAATTATACTTTGATAGACTAAACTTTTTGAGTATATATATTATGGCTAGTTTTATTGGTAAATTATAACTTTCATCATGGTTAAGAATGAATTCAATATAAATTACATTGTTAGTTCATATATTTGGACCAAAAAACATGGTAATGATATTAATTTATATTTGGCTCTATTGATCATTGATTTGAAATTGATGCAGGATATTGGTGTTATATTTTATGATGCACATAGAAGTGAATAATTCATATTGAGATCCTTGTTGAATGGAATGATAAATTACTTTCATACTTATGAAATAATTTCAGACTATAGAATTAAAATAATTTTGGGGTGTCCTATTTGTAAATAATACACACACTCAGTTAGGGTAAAACATTCGTCAAAGACTACATTTTTAGTATATCCAAATGTTTTACCATGATGATATAATAAATAATCACGGATGACATCATTTTATGGGAATACAGAACAAGGTACCCCACTATCTCCACTAATGATTAATCTACTATTTAGGAATGTAAAATGTATCAACATTATATTGGATAATCCTTTATTGAAAAACCTTATAAAATCATGTAGGAAGACTAGATTAATTTTCTTTGAATTATATTATTATAATAGTTTGTATGTCAAAGTTTTTTTTTAAGTCATTCATGTAGAAATAAATTTTGTTTTTCAGTGTTGTTTCCACATTATTAAATGTTCCTAGAAAAACAAAATATGGAATTAACGATAGGTTGGAAATGATTGACATGGGTATAAAGGAAGAGTAGTCACTGGTGAAGGGTGAATGATGAACATTTCTTCGTCTAGAATTTTACACACTATCTGGAAAATAAATATTTAAATTTACTTAATGGTATAAAATTTTCATATGGGTATTCATAAAATATTAATAATGTTGTGTAAATGACTAATTTGATGTTATAGGGCCTAAAATCACATGAATTTCATGGTATGATAAAAGAGTTGATGGGTGTCTCTTTATGTTGCATTTTTTCCGAAAAATGTATGACATACATTAACCCAGCTTTTATTTATTTTTAAATCCATATAAAGTAAATTTATAAACCTGATAAAGTTTCCAATCATAAAGAAGGAGATTGTTGTCATATTATTTAAATTAAATATTTTATTCCCACCATCATTCATTGATATAATGGTCCAATTGATTATTTAATTAGAAAGGTAGATTCAACAATATATTCATGTTTATTATAGATGGATATACCGCATTGAACTGCTTATGATGATTTTGAAAGGGTATGTCATGAATTGATATCGCTCGTAATGTTGAATTTTAGAATGATAAATTTCTGAATAAGCTATTTAATTCTATTCCAATTACCTATCATATGTTGATAGAATTGGTCTCAAAAAATATATCCACAATGAATTCCTCATGGGGGAATGTATTTCTGAAACAGTTGTTGTTTCAATTACCATCATAGAGTGGGGGAAATCTCACATTTACATTTTACATAAGGTTTCTCCATATTTTGAAGCCCACAATTTAATTCAAATGCATTTAAATCCATCAAGTGTTGAAGGATGGATATAAAATACAGATAACCAAAATTTATAGCCTAGTTTAAAGATCATATTTGTAATGATTTTTATAAAAACATTAATTCTACAATTGAATGAATTCAATGCCTATACTAGAGACCAAATGTAAATATTATAACCTACACTTTTTTTTAATTAATGGTTATATGTTATATTCAACAAAACAATATAAATATAGTATGGTGCAAAAAAAGTGGTGTTACACTTATGGTGGAAGAGATGCACGTATCTGATTCAAATAATTAAAATCTAATTTATGTGAATATGTCATATTTTGTTATCATCAAATAGATATACGAGTTGGATTATACATAATCCATGTGTCTATTTTCCAATGAAAATGGATTTATAATAAGAGAGTAATGAAAGTTTATGAATTGGGCTTCATGAAGGTGAGTTTTAGTATAGAAGGAAATAAGTAAGAGTTATTCATAATGGAATAACAAGTAGTGTAGGTATTTTATGTATTAGATCTAGAAAATTGGGATTGGTCAATTATCCTGTCGTTGAATAAAACAATTATTGGGTTATATGAAAATTCAATTTAGGATGACCCTTTCATTGACAGGTCATAATCATTTCATGGTGGTCCTAATTTAAACAATTTCTTGAATGTTAAATGGGACCACAAAAAGGGTATTTTGATGCTTGATAGAGGATCAAAACACTTTTAAACATTAAAGAAAAAATTTTAGTTCAATAAACATGTTATTTTTTTAATATACTATTATTTTCCTAAAAATATTTTGTTCGCCAAATTTCACTTACATAATCGATATTAAATTTTGAACTACTAATACAGATAATGACTTTCTCACATGATGATTCCCCCATCCTAAGGAAGAACTAACTTTTAATGTTGAAACTTTGTATTTATTAGGGAATCAATACATGTTGATGAAAAAAATAATAATGACATGGAATCACCGTGTTAACTAAAATTATCAATGTAAGAAGAAAATAGGTAAAATTTTAGGTTGGTTGAAATCAATGGAGAAGACTTGTTGACCCAAACAAGGTAATGTTTATTAGTTACATTGGGCTGATAATGGGAATGCATATTCCAATTTATATAGATATATGGAAAAATGTTGTGTCTTCATTGAAGACAATCGTATGAGAAGATATTAATGTAATTCTATGATATATGTTTTATATTTTACTGGAAAAAATATATGGTAATACATTGATTAACATTTCATTATACCTTATAAAGTTTATTTATTTTAGATTATTTTCAAAAGATATGTGTCTTAATTATCTCTAGATAATCTTATAGAGTTTTCCAGACACTTATTTCATAGTATCATCTTAGAGATGCTAAGGGGAAAGTAAACACCCACCCACATGTTACATATGTGCACATTATAAACCAAGAAACGTTGAAATCATTAATTATACACCATGATGAAGAATCATTCTAGGTACATTATAATCGATAATAATATATTTGAGAATTTTTATTTTATCCTATTTGATGAAAAAAATTAATTTCTAAAATAGGTGTGCTAGAAATAAGAAACATGCATCAAAACCCATATACCACTACTGTAATGAAAGGTTGGGGTATGATTCACATGAGATGAAAATGGTATGTATTTAAAGACTATAGTAAATGTTTTATGTGATATAAAACAACATATGTTGATTTATTTATTTTAATATGGATGAATCATAATTCAAGGACAGTTACATCCGAGATAATGTTCTATAGAAGGAGCCCCATTTAAATAAATTGCATAAACTATTTAATGAAAACACACAAGTATTATGAGAATCATGTTTATGTATGTCATAATAGTAATTTGGTTTTCTTTATAACATTATTACCTAAAAATATTCATTTTTGTTTGTATTCCTTTTATGCGGTTTGTACACAAGAATTGGGATTGACTTTACCGGAGGAAAAACAACATTCAATAACTTTGAAGTGTCCATAACAATTTCTCTGTGTTAGATTTGTAGGTATTGGAGGGTCATATTTACCATATTTTAAGAAAAATAGATGTGAGGAGATACATATGAGATGATTAAAATCATGGAAGTTTAGATAGATGCTTTGAAAGATATTATTATTCAGTTCAGTTTGGTTTAACTCCCAAAGTATTTATAAATAAATTTAATAAAGAATGTAATGCATACAACAGTGAGATTCTATAATACCACACTTTTTTGTTATAACATATCCATTCATCATAATTTTTCATCCTATGTTTTTTTTTAATTTCAAAAAACAGACACACATGGTTGTGATCAGTAAGATATTAAGTGTCTAATAGGATCAACTTACATTTTTTGGTGATTGGTAATTTGTCCTCAGAAATAATAATATGACCTTTATAAATAGTAAAATGAACTAACTAATAGTAAAAACACCCATAAATTATAAATAAAATTTGGGCATCTTATAAATGAATGTATGATGTAATTATACATGGTATAAGTAATTGAGTATTTAAAAATTAATAATTATGTTTTGTTATTTTTGTGAATAATTTATATTGAAATAAAATTTTATAATTAATAAAATGATTTAAAGGAAAATTAATTTTTTAAAATGTATTCATAAATCAATATTTTTTATCTATTATTTTAGGATAATTTACAAAGACCTTAGTTATTTTTTTAAGTTGATATAAAATCAGTTTTAATTTTAACAGTAATTTTTTGAGTAAATGTTGATTTTTTTTAAAAAAAATTATCACATTTATAAAATTATTTTCATAAAATAGAGTTAATCTTTTGGATTCTTCATATCATAAATTGGTTAGGGTTAATTTTTTGGATTTTTATAAAATACTTGAAATTTTGGTGAATAATAAAATATAGTAATTTACGGTATATATACATTATATGTTAGATAAACTATTCAATGATTCCTAGATTATGTAAGAACCATTTTTTTTGAGCTCACGTGATCTAATTACTATATTTAGTCTCAATAATCATCACTATTTCTTATATTGAGAAAAATAATAAACTAATGAATTAAATAAAAGAAATAACCCCTCTCCTCCACTATAAAAACCACCCCTAACCCCTCTTATCCTCACTCCTCTAACCCTTAAATCTTTTAGAGGATATACCCAAATACTCTTCCCTAGTTTCTCCCCAGGTCTAGGAGCTCCTGTTTTAACGAAAATACAAAAACGGATTTCATTAAGGAGGTTCTTAAGGAGGATAATTCAAGTGGTTAATCCTCTTTCTTTTTCATTTAATTTCATTTCAATTTATTTTCTTTTCTTATACTATCCTCATATCCTCTATAAAAATGATCATGAAAACTACATTATCATTTATATACTATAATTATATCATGTTAATTAGATATCCATCATCAATCTCCTTACTCTCCCTCTTTTATTTTAAAAATGATATCATCGCCTAGGAGGTGCAGATTTACAGCCTTCATGGACAATGAACATATATTCTTCAATTTATTCTTTAAGGTAGGTCGTGATACCATTTTAAATTGTTAAAACATAATATAATATATTTATTAAAGACTTTCTGATGTTCTTTATGTAACATATTTACTCAATATAAAATGATTAAAAAATTGAGGTCATTATGATAAATAATTATCATAATAATGTGAACGATTATCAAGAAATGTATTATCTAATGATTCGTTATCATAAAATATAACCAAATTCAATATACAATAATTTAAAATTTCATTATTTGCATCAATATCATATAAATTAAATTCTGGAAAATTATACCCATTCTACATGAACTTCCATACTCATATACAAGCATACTGATCATGAAAACCAAGGAAATGAACTCTCCCAATAATAAAATTATATCGTATAACCCATCAAAAAGGCCATAAAATAACTTAATAAAATTAAAATAAATCAAATACATGTATATATGGTTCTTAATAACATAATTAATTGATTTAATTTCATTATTCAGTACTTTATGGTCAAGTGAAAAACACATTCAGACAGAAGGTAGGGGTTTTCTACCCAAACCTCCAATTTATTTCGGGTTACTATTTATATGTTTATCCCAATTAAATTCTTAATTATTCTTGTTTACTCATCATAACTTATCTTTAAATTTTATATATATGTGTATCAATCAGAATCCTTTTTTCTTTTATGGGTAGATACATATTTTAAAAGGATCTTTCCCTAATTCTTCCTAATAAACAAGCTCGTTTCAGGAGAACATCCCAATTTCTTACATATTTTTATGTTCACACTATAATATTTTTTAAGCCCCATTTATTTTTTCTAGAACCACTCATTTTATCATGAATAAAATATCTTAGTTCATTCCCAATTTTATGCAAATATGTTTTCCAAAGGACTAATCTTTTCAAAGTAAAAGAGTATTACTCTAAATAATTAATCAATGATTTTATTTGATAATTTTCATATATTTCAAAACTCATGTTGAATATTATGTTTTATTAGTATTAACCTCTTATTATTAACATATATCATATTTTATTAAATTTTTTGTGATCAATTTGATTGTGGATGTGGTACCTGATATTGTTCACCATACTACTCAAAACAGTTAGTAATTATATCTATAGATTGGGGATGATATTGCATATGTTCATGTTGTTTATGTTTAGCCCAATTAATGTGCTGAATTAATTGGACATATAAATTGAGAGGAGTGGCTCACTATTGACATTTATACATTCATAGGTCTCATGAGACAAAATATATTTGGGTTTTGGCTGAGGCCTTACACTAATATTTTCAGATGTCTTGGATGAGGCAATGAAAATATGTTTCAGATGTTCAGAATTATGAATTCCCTCCCTATGATTATAGTAATTGATAAATCATGTGATTATTTCAACTGGTAGAATATACATGGTTAAGTTTGATTCTCTCTTGATCAGTTATAAGGATTTATTTACTCATCTTTTTTTCCAGCCTTATTATTATCAAGTTTATTTTTAAAGGCAGGTGATTTTTGTTATTCACCATACCTAATGTTTATGTTTATGATAAATTATATTGTATTACTTACCCTTTATGGTCATTTGAGCTCACCCATTTCTTATGTTTAATTTTTCCCCAGGATTCAAGGATGATTATTATTATGAATGACTTGTAGGAATAATCTAAGAGTTTATGGGTATTTCTGAGGGAGTTGTAATGTTCTTTTTCCATTCAAGTTGTATTGTAAATATTATGTTTGTATCTATTTTTCCAAAATGAATAAACTATTTGGTCCTTCAGGATGTTACATCCCTGTAGACATACCGATGTATTAATATAATGCACTAGCACTAGGAAACTGGGGTTGGGTTATTTAAAGTTGGTATCAAAGGAAGTTTTGTAGAAACATTGTAAAATAGATATAGAAAACGTAGATTAGAGAAAAAACACTGAGATAGTCATTGAGGATAATCATTCAAGAACATTCTATAATTTTGGTAAAGTATTTATTATGTTGATTTTACTAGAAAATACATCCTTGTCTAGATACTATAATTGGATGCAGTTCTACCACATATGTACCTAGGAGTAACAACTCTAACAAAGTGTTACAGGCCAAACTTGGGGTAACCTCGTTCATGAAAATGAGCCTTATTGATCACCTATTTTGATACTCTATGGGGGATATGCTTTGGATAATTCACATTTTATTTATAAAACATTTTCAAGTATTTAATTGTAAATATGTCCCCAAAGAAGCCATTCTTATGATGATGTGATTAAAATGCATAAAATTACAATTTCTGCTATGTGTTTTTCTAGTTCATCATTATACATTATGATTCATAGAATAATTTAGTATGTGTTGTTATTTAGAAATGGTGTCAAGTGAAAGGAATGGAAACTGAATTGACGCAAATACCCTATGTAGGGATTTATCTCATATGGAAGATAATGATGTTGGTTCTAGAGTTGTGACTAGTGGGGATAAACATATAACTATACTAGGACAACTGACATGGGTTATGAACAATAAACTTTCTCATATGGTGAATCTTGGTCCAAAATGTGTATGATCAATGTTAGACCTCTTTATGTGACAATATCTTCCATCATTTAATGGGACTGAAAATCCATTCATAGCAGAGCAGTGGATAAGTTCCTCAGAGAATATATTTCTCACTATAGGAAGTAATGAAATTGAGATGGTTTTCAGGGAAGTTTATCATCTATAGGTAGATTATTATAAAATGTGGTTATTGATTCAAAACACAAAGGAGGATGAAGATATTGAAAATGTGGAATGGATGAATTTTAAGGAAAACAACCATTAAAAATATTTTCTCTTGTGAACAATAAGAAAAAATGAAAAGACAATTCTTGAATCTGAGGTAGAAGGATTATGAGAATGTTTCCAAGTATGAATCCAACATTTCAAGTCTAGAATGGCATATCTCAAACTCCATACATAATTTGAGGATCAATATTGATCCAATCATTCATGGTTTAAAACAATTCCTTCAAAGGGATCTAGTTTCCCAAAATTTCTCATCATATGAATATATAGTATTATGTACTATCAAGATAGGAAAATAATTCTCTAATTCTAATTAGTTTAATTGAAATAAATATTTGGAGAGTGTGTTAGAGGAAAGAATAGTTAAAGGGATGAATAAAATTTTTAATTTTCCGACATGTCATACTTGTGGAAGGAAACACCACTAAACATACTTAAAAGTAAAAGGATTCTATTAATAGTGTGGTGAAAAGGGCCACTAAGCCCCTGATTAAAATGTAAAGAAAGAATATTCCAATGTTCAATGATACAATTTTAGGGATATGGGACACTATAAAAATGATTTTCCAAACCTTCATGGTAACTTTCCCATGAAAAATCCATGAGATAAAGCAAAAGCTTAAGCAATCACAACTACTAATGTTGATGTTACTATTGATGTGGTGGCTGGTACTATAAACATTTCCTCAAAATTGGAAAATTCATTATTCGATTATTTATCAATGATTTCCTTTATTTTATACCAATTTTCTTATGAAATTATATATTTCCAATTTTTCTTAACAATGGAATTTTCAATCAAACCCCCTAAGGGAAGTCTCATTACAACAAAGATGTGTTAGGAAGTTACCATTATGGCATATAAAGAGGATTTATCAGATGATTTAATTGCCATAAATATGGTTGACTTTTACATAATCCCTAATATAGAGAAGCTTTTAAAACATTATGTTAAAATCTACTTCAAGAAGAAGTAGATTATGATTTTGGAGGAAGGTGTAGAGTCCCTTATCTTCAGAGTAGAAACATAACTATCTAATTATTATCTAGATCCACCCCCAATAGCTCCACTTAATTAAATTTTTATGGAGGAAGAGAATGAAATATCTGTGGGTGAGGAAATAAATCTTCAAATTGAGGATGTACATATTGTATAATAATACATTGATTTATTTCTAGAGGATTTACCTATACATGCTCCAGAGAGGGATGTTGAGTTCTCTAGATGGATTCCATCCTTGGATCCTCATAGAATAACGAAGGAAATATGAAAGGGATTTTTTGTATGATCAACATTGAACCACCAACAAAAATCATATTCTATAGTATTCATTTCTTCATAAATTAAACAAATAAATTATAAATTTGAATTGAAAGATCCTGACTCATGGTTTTGGGAAATAATAATTTAAAAAAATTAATATTTCACCGACCAGTACATGATTATTCTATTCCTAGAACAATAGATTATGATAGTAAATTATATCATCAATATATTTGGTAAAAATTAGTTAAATATATTTTTATTATGGGTTGTAAAATGATATCATTTTTTTGAAACTTCCTTACTGGATGATTTTATGTGTCAAATCTTCTCTTTATATCATGTATATGGTGAAAAATGTGTGTGATAGTGTAATAAAAACATTTATAAATACAAAAATGAAGAAAAAAAATCATATATAAGGATAGGTTAGAAATTATTTAAATGCTAATTAAGGGAGATTTGGCATAAGTGTATGAGTGAAAATTAACTTTTCTTCCTCCTGTCTCTCACACACTATCTATGGAAGAAGGATTATAGTTTTGTAACATTTTAAATAGTTTAATTTCCCCAAATAGGTATTCATAAATTATCAATAATTTTTTATTTATGAATGAAATGATGTTAATAAGATTAAAGTAACATGACTATCATGTTTTGATTCAATGTTTTGTTCCCATAGAAATAAGATACATATTGATGAAGAAAACATGTATAAATTAACTAAGATATACTTTTTTCAAGTAAATATCCAAAAAATGCATTCATCCAAATACATTTATGAGAATATAAAAGGGTATTTATAAACATTATGTAAATTATATATTTTCTTCGCACTATAATTCATTGATATTATGTTTCATTTGATAGTTCATTTGGTAGGGGAGTTCCGATGTTATATCCCCATGCCTTTTAGATGGATATATTACATTAAAGAATATATAATGATATTGAAATAGATTATCAAAAATAAAATCTAAATAAAGGTTTTTTATGTAGAGGTGTATTATAATATAGGTTGTTGAATATTTTACTGAATACATGTCCGATAATGATAACATGGTACATCCAAAATCATGCTATTATAGGTGTATCGAAGGTGAAAGACTATAAAAAATCGACATTGTGACAGAATGAATCACATATTTTAAACATAATCAACTATGTGTTACTAATAATAGTGTAGTGTTATATTTATATATACTACTCATCCTATTGATAAAGAATACAAAATTATAAAAAAATGGGGAATCTAATCACTCTAATTTCAAATCAAAAAATGAATTATGGATCATTTTACTGATGATTGAAAATAATTTGAACTCATTTATGTGGTTTTGGAAATGTGACATGTGTTTTAAACTAAAATGGATCTTCTGTATTGAAAAGAAGAACTTTGGGTCATACCTACTGCATCATGTTCTTGATTGATGTGTGGTAAATCACTACATATCACAAATGAATTCTGTATAATTTTAATAATATATGAAAATAATCCAATATCATTTTCTCATTTTGGTATATGGGATGCTCATTTTAATCTTAAATGTCACTTCTATATTAAAAACAAAGACAATTATTCATACCAACTGCATCATGTTATATATTGATATGCAATCTATTACTTTACCTCAAAAATGAATTATAGATATTTGTCATTTTTTTAAACAACAAGCTAATTTTCTCATTTTTGGAAATGTGACACATTTTTTAAACATAAATTCCCCTTTTATATTGAAAACATGAAATGGAATTCATACTGATCACATCATATGTCAGAATAACGTTTAATCAATTCCTACATGTCAAAAAATGAATGATGATTTATTTTTCTAAATTTTGAAAACAATAAGAACATTTTTTATTTGTTCTAGATATGTGAATCATATTTTAAACTAAAATGATGCTTTTATATTGAAAAAACAAACTTCAAGTAATTTTAGAAACATTATTTGTTATATTGAGATGTGATGGATTCCTATACTTCACAAATGATTTATAGATCATTATCATCAATTTTGAAGAAAATATGAGGTTATTTCTCAATTTTTTCTAGTGACTAGTGTTTTTAACATAAATGAGTATTTTATATTGAAAACATGAACTTCATGTCACAGAGGCCTAATCGAGAGTCATATTGACATGCAGTTGATTCCTACTCATAGCCAATTATTTATGGATCATTTTCTTAAAATTTGATAGGAACATGATCTCTTTTTCTTATTTATGGGTATGTGACATGCATTTTAAACTAAAAATACACTTTTATTTTAAAACACACACTTCAGATGATGTCGGCCAGATAGTTTTTCATATATATTTGTGGTCAATTTTTACATGTCACAAATGAATTATGGATCATTTTCCCAATATTCATATACAAATGTAATAGTTCCTTATGGAGGTTTATTTCTCCTCCACAGTGATCAATTTTTTTATTCTTATTACTGATGATCATCATATAAAGCTCTATGTTGAATATGAGAGATGACCATAATTTTTTAGATCTTTTAACTCGATTAGGAATTTTCTTAAGAAGTTTTAGAGGAACTTATATTTTTTCCACTACATAAAGGTTATTCTTCACAATTCCAATTGTAGAATCCTCTTAAGAGACGATGTTGGTTGTATAGATGTGGGTGGGAATAATCTTACTGTAGGGGTTGGTGTAAGGAAATATGTTTATAAAAATGGGGATGGGTTTTTGTCTTTCCAATACTAAGTAATAACTGATAATGGTGTTGATTCTACCATCATTAAGTCCACTCCTAGAGGGTATGGATTCTTAGATGGAGTTGTCGGTGTGGATTTTGGTGTGGAGAAAAACAATATAGGTACTATTGTGTAGAGTATTTTGGGTGGAAAGGGGGATGGTTGTGTATCAACGTTGAGTTCAAAAGATTTATGGGATGATACTATAATTGAAGATGATGGAGCAGTGTTGGTGGCCAATGATAATCTCTCGCATAAATATTCTCTTTGCATGAACATTGAATCTATAATAGAGAATGAATATTATTTTGAATAGTCTACCCCAGGGGGATGCTGTCCAAGAATAAATTAATCATGATATGTAGTATGAATTTGTAAAATTTTCCATGAATAAAGGGAAAATAAAATTGGTTGATGAAGAGGGATTTCAACTTCATTAAAAATCCAATACATCTTCACCATTTCCTAGGTATGTTTTAACTGTACAACTTTATATGAATGATCAGTTTTAGGTACCTAGAGTTGTTCCTAATAATTATCTGTTAGGGAGGATTGAAAAGGAAAATGTGGGAGGTGATCCTCACCTAATTTAGTCTCTAATAGGAGATATTGGTGATGTAATAGAGAAAGAGGCATTGTTATTCCCCCCATATCAGAGCGAGGTATCAATAAATTTTATAGAAAGGGATTTTGAAGCTAGTATATTGGAAAATAATATAGCAACTGAGGATGTTGTACTCCTCCACTGGACTTCATTCCTAGTAAAACTAGTTTAATTTGGATGGTATTCTCAATAAATCTAATAGTAGGGAAGTGTTCCTAGAGGAATTAGGTAACCTTCATGTATCTTATACTGTTGAAGATTCCACTAGAGGTAAAAGATTTAAGCCTCATGTTGAGGAAGATAACACATCATGCATGGATGATCAGGATGAAAATTAGAAAGCTCACATGCAATGTTAGAGAGACAAACATCTGAGAAATTTTCTGGGTCTAGGGAAAAGGGGTGTTAAAAAAATAAGTAGACTGTGCACGAATATTTTGTTTCTTTTTGGCATTTTTTGTGCCTTTTTTTAACATTTCATTCCCCATAATTCGTTACTCTATATTTCTTTTTTATTATAAAATTTTTCGAATACATGGGATTTAACCCATGGATCGTGTCGTTATGAGAAATTATATATATATATGTCAATATATTTTTCTATAAGAAATATTTTTTTTAATAAAATATTTTTCTTTATTTATATTCCATTTTTAATTTAATATCTTATATATCAAGTGTAAATTTAAATTTACTCATATATATATCATATATAATCAAATATTTTATATTTTTATAAATATAAATATAATTATATATTAATATTTGATTTTTAATTATTTATATTTTTTTATAAATATACCATTTATCAGGGATGATAATATAACTTTTCAATAAAATAAAAATAGATTGTGAACTAGGGTTGATAAAGGGGTGCCTTATGAGCACTAACAAAATTGTTAATAAACACATGTATTTATTAGTGCTAATAAATGCACTAAAAAATTTCCATTTATCTATGTTTTTTAATGTTGATAAAGGGTATCTTTATCAAAAATTTTATGATAGAATGGTTAAATCCTAGCTCTGTTTATCATGAGTTTTGTAGCAGTGTAAGCTCTTATAGTAAGGAAGTTTGATGTTTTTTATGCCATGAAGATTATTTTACACCACAAAACTAATGAAAATGGAAGATAATGTTGCAAAAGATCTCACGATTCAACTCCTAAATCAAGTGCTTTTATTTGCTTCATGAATGTGTGGACATAGATGATAAATATTTATGTGGTGCTGTTTCTCTTGAGAGATTACCCATCTGTGGGGTCCACTCCCAATTATGGGAGAATGTACTATTTTTCTATCAGAAATAGTTATATCAAAAACCTTGATCAGGTGATAACCAAACCAGGTGGCACCTTGGACCATTGAAGCAGCCAACACAGTGGAAGTAGTGAGTGGTTGAATATATCTTAAGGGTAAATGATATTGGAGAACCAACCTTGAATATTAATTTTTTTTCCTTATATACAATTCATGGTTGGCCTACTATATGTGTGATGGTGTGTGATCCTTCTACATTCATTTAGAGATAAATAAATATAATTCCCCCTTTCCCATATATATTTAGGAAACCCCTGTCGAACCCTATTAAATACTTTGTGTATATCCATTTTCCTATTCTATATGTGTTTTTTTTCATCCCCTTGAACTTCCACTACCCATGAACGTTTTATCAGAGGCACAAGGGTTGAATAAGAGATAGTGAAGAGTGGTTTTCTGGAGACTATAAAAATAAATATGGTCATGAATTTTTTGAAGCAATATTCATGAAGATATCCTCAAGATGATTAATATCATGAAAATGATGACCAAAATGGAGTTGAAACGAAGTATGTATAGGTGGTCAAAGATTCGGTCAAACACGGGGTGCTACAATACTCCCTTGGGAGGGAAGATGGTACCATTTACACCGAAAGTGAATTAATGGTGGTATTTCCACCAACTATTTGATGAACCATGCCATTGACACCTCATCAGTCAGTATACATCATTGAAACATTTTTTGGATATATCTTGGCCAATCATAGTTCGTTTTCCATGATCTAAGAGTTGTTTACAGCTATTTTGACCATTCTGAACGCATCATTATGGTTTTATTTTCAATATTCTCATTGTATAAATGGTAAAAAATTCGGATAATATGATTAAACTCATCAATTTTAATTATGCCATCTATAAACCCAAAATGGAGGATCCTTTATATATTAATGATTTATGGAAACCAATAGTGGACACCACTAATCCCTCTGTAGTGAAAGAAGAAGAATATTCAAAAATTGGTTAATTTGGTGAAATAAAGTATACTAGTACCTTTCTAGTTTCTGTGTAGTGAATCATACACAAAATGAAGTGTGTTTCCCAAATAAGGTATTGGATCAGGAACATATTCTTCCATAATTTTTATAATGAACATGATGCTTCCATTCTTTGGAGAAAATTAGAAAAGATGTATGAATGGAAAACCGCACAGAACAAATAAAATATAAAAAAAATGATATTTCAACATCTTGTAAAAGTTGGGACCAATGTATTATAGAACATTATAAAATTCCAAGGTATTGGTTGATCAGTACAATGCCATGAAAAATATCATTGATGATTAGTTATAGGCACTATTTATGTCAAGTTATCTATTAATGAGATGGGAAAAATATTTGTCCTGGTCAGTAATTCGACAGCAGATGGAAGTATAACCATGTAAATGGTGAAAGAACAAATTCTGAATGTTGAATCCCAAAAGATGGACAAAGGATGTGAACCTGGATTAGAATACCAATTTAGTGAAAGAAAAGGGAAACATTATTGGTAGGGAAGAAACATAGGAAGAGAAAACCATGACCAAAGTATGAGAAGGAGGAAGCTATCGATATTTTGACCAAGATATGACATGAATAGTCACCACTATGGCAAGCCTGGACAGATCATTTAGGAGTGTAGGAAGATGAAGGAAGATAATATAAATCATGAATGTAAGACCCAAAATAATTATGTTATAGTTGTCAACGAATATATCATTATTTTTTTGTAAATAATTTGGTCAGCCTTTCAAGTTAAGACTCAACATGGATGATTTATTTGGTTTCTTCCTACTGTGTCACCATAGGAATATATTTATTCTCATCTTACACTTTATGTAGTTTTATACATGTGAAGACTGGAAATAACTATGCATCCAAAATCACTAGTATTTGTAATATTTTTATAGAGACTGAAATTGAATGCATGATACTATTGAAGGATGTGTGGTATTATCCTAATATTTTCTACAATATGATATCCACGGGAATACTTGATGATGATGGATATGTTATCTCATTCAATGATGTGAAATGGAATCTTACTTAAGGTAACATGGTAATTTATAAAGGAAATAAAAATACTTATGTTCATCTCATAGATTCCATACTATGTAGAGGTGAAGTCAATGTTTCCAAAAAATATGTTCCTATTGATGTTAGTAGAAGTGGACTATTCACATAAAGAAAAATGGAATTAGAATGATCTCTAAGAAGTATTTATTTCTAAGAATTAAAGTTACACATTTGGATACCTATATTGATTGCATCATTAATAAAACATAGAGATTATAAACATTCACTTAAAGTCATACCAACCACATCATGTTTCGGATTGATGTGTGTTCGATTCCAATACATTACAAATGAATTATAAATTAGTGTTCAAAAATTTGAAAACAATTCAGCTCATTTGATCATTTTTTGATATTTTACATGCATTTTAAACTAAAACAACACTTTTATATTGAAGAAAAAAATACATACGATGAGTCCATGAGCAAGTTAGTACCTTCTCCAAAAGATGGTAATTTAACATTAGATTCATGTGTTGAAGGATCTTTGATCCATTTTCCTCTCACCATTACCTCAATTTCTCCCTCAAATTCCAATCTATCTTGGGAATGAGCAACTTCATACATGTTACTAGCTCTGCCAAAATTTGTATAGTGTAACCAACAATTATAATTGTCCATGAGAAATAGGTAAAATAATAATATATAAGCTTCATGGTCCTATGCTTCACATACCTCATGTATATCTAATTTCATACCAAATACTAAATAGAAAACATAATAGGTAATCACCTCAACTTGAGATTAGAAAACATTCTCACACAATAAACTTTTCCCAACCATCTCTATAGAAATTTAATTATTATTTTGAGTATATAGATTTTTTAAAATATTGTTAGAACTGAGAAATTATAGAAAAAAATCATGAAAAAATAATTTTAAATGGAATTGAAATTATCTTAATAAATTAAATGATTGAGGATGATAGTCTTTTGATGGTACATGATGTCTTTCATAAATTTCCAAAATAATATCCACAATAATTATCATTATTTTTCTTTGAACATTGTTGAAACATCGACCAAAATAATAAAATCGTTTTGAAATACATTATGATAGTTAAATCTTACTATATATACCACAATTATTTCCATTCAAAGAAATAAATATGATTCTTATGTTCGGGTGAAAACTCCATACCATGATTTTTATTAGATTTATAGATATATATGTCAAAATTAAATTCTCAGTAAAACACAAACTAAAACATATAATTAAAATTTTATCTATAAATTTTTTATTTAAGTGCATTAGAAATTCACAATAGACATCATGAGTGGCTAGTTTAATAGAAATCCATGCATTGGGTCCAAAAAAATTAACATTTGGGTTATCCAAATTGATTTCTATGAGAATATAATGCTTTATAAAAAATTAAAACAATTAATTAATGAAAAAAGAAAAATATATTTTACATAATTTGATTTCACACTTTTACCTATGATTTGTAGGCATCAAGTGGAGTCTGTTATCAACTATTTTATTTTCATTCTCGTCACATAGTGAATCTTTTTTATATTCAATTTATTTAATTCTAAATATTTTTTTACCTATAAATGATGAAGGAATTAATGAGTCCAAATATTTTTTCATAGGTGTTTCCCATTATATTGTAGTTATATATATGCCGGTAGAAAATATGAACGGTTATTAACAGTAATAAACATAATAGATCATTTTTTGGACATAAGAATTATGAAAATATACCTCTTGTATATATTAAAAATTGAGACTCCTGACTATTGAAACTTGATATCTAATTTGTTCTCTTCAGACCAATCACATCAATAATAAAATCTATAAATATTTCTTATTCTCATTCAATGTAACAAATATTTCCATTTTTTAATATATAATATGCATGAACTTGTAATTTCAATATATGTGCTAGTGGAACTGGTGGTGTGAAGGTTCTCTCAAAAATTCGTTTTGATTTCATGGTTGATTCACTAGATTATATTGATCCAACATTCTATTTCCCCTTTGTTTTATCAATTTACAATACCATACCACATTTTAGACCTTTTCCATCTACTGTTAAAGGTTTTCATTCAAAAAAATGATATGGAGATAAATCATGTATCTTTATAATATTAGATAACCATGATATGAAATTTCCAATAGTATTATCGATAGTGGTAACATACAAATAATCTATAACCTGAAACATAGTGCTCATCTCATAAGATACTTCAATCCAAAATATCTTGTGATATTTTGGGTGTTTTTAGGTTGTAGTATGTCTTTTGAGATATTTTATAGTATACCCCTCCAAATAAGGTGGTGCATGGGTATTTATTAAAATAAATCACATACAACTTCACCAGAATTTTAGTAATATAAAGTTATTTTAATTTGTTTGATTCACATTTAGGAGAAAGAGTAATGAAAAAATTTATTACCTTATGTAAGGAAGGCCACTAATTATTTTCAAGATTCGAACCATGTTATTCATCCAAAGAAGTTTATAATAATACAATAAGATATTTATACAACATTATGATGATTATATATGATCTTCCAAATATAATTATTTAATATCATTGATCATTTGATATTTCATTAGGTAAGGGATATCCATTGGTATGTCCCCATTCATTTAATATATTTGTTTCCCATTAATGGATATATAAATATATTGAAATGGTGTATCAAAAATAAAATCCATCATGAGGTTTTTTTGTGGATAGGTTTATTATAATAGAATCTATTGAATGTTTTACTGAATACATATCTTATAAGGATAGCATGGTTCTTAAAAATAATTCTATGATAGGTTCATTAAAGTTGGAGGACTATTAAAAATATATTTTGTGACAATATGAATCCCATATTAGAAACATTATCACCTATTTGTTATTCATAATAATTTATATATTGGGAAATATGTTTAAACATATGAATACATTCATATAAATTTGAATCATATAAAGGATGAAGGTTTGATAACAAATATACACTACTAATTTTTTTTTACATATTTTAGTAACCACATTTATTAAGAGTTAACTAAAAATTCTAAATCCCTCATTAGTATATTTTGATGGTTATTTGAAGGAAAAAGTGTTTATGTATGTGATATTTTAAATGGATTCAATGAAGGTAGTATAAATCTCACATATGATAATAAGGAAATCAATTTAATTGGTGAAAGATGATATAACCTAGAAAAAAGAGTTAGAATCATGAAGGAGAGTGAACAAATATAAAAATTGTTGAAAATAGAAGAACATGAATGATTTATATGATTCATACATGTTTGGTCCTACTATTTGGAAATAACACCCCTAAAATAGCTTATTATTGTTTTTAAAATGAAATAAAAACAATAGAACATGGAAGAATAAAAGTAGAGAGACAGTGAACATATAATAAGAAAACTATATAGGAACAGGGGCCCCATCACTCTAGAAACCAACTCTATAACCTATTTTGATGATTGTAATTTGATCCATAGATCTAGATACACTCACACATAGCAACCCCACACATATATATTAAAGAGAATTAAAATTAAATAAATAGAAAAATAATAAAATAAACAAGATCGTGGGTATAATACCAATGGAAAAATCCATGATCTACTAAAAGAGAAATGACACTTCCATGGTTGTACAAAATTGAAGTATATATGGTCATGATATATATTTCATGTAACAAGATCTCCACCACAGACGATGATCAGAACATTTGGTTTCATGGCCATGGTAGAGGAGCACTATAACTCCTCCCTCTCTCAAATGATCTTCTCTCTAAATGGAGGTCAAAGGAAGCACTCCCTCCAAATGATGAAAACAATTGTATACCCTCAAACAGATGAATTTATAGAGAAAAATAAAGGAGATAAGGTGGTATGGAAACTAATTTCATTCATAACAAATGAGGAAGACATGGTTTAGGGTGAGATAGCTTGTAAGATTCATGAAAATCAATCTGGTGAAATAGATCACACAAATCCCCAGACAAATGATAGATGCAGAGCTGTGGAGGTTCAATAGGATCAATCACCACATAATAGAGATGGAAAAAACATCGGAATACCTAAAAAATCCATGAAATTAATAGTATGGAACATTCTAACCAATAAAAAAAGAATCGAAAAATAAACAAGTGATAGTAGCGGGAAAAAAATTAAATGAAAAAATAAATGAAAATAATAAAAAATGAAATGATTTAAATTGTGTTGATACAAGTTTGTCCAAATCAATATAATGAACTTAAACCTAATAATTAAATTTTATTAAATATCATAAAAATTATAGAAAAATAAGAAATAATGAAAAAATGAAAACGGAATATGAATAAATGGAGCAATGAATTGTGAAAGAATGGTTAGAAAAGGGTTCACACGTTACCCAATTAGATTTACAAACTGATCAAAAACAAAAATTTATGTATATGTCCTCTATATTATTGATGAATAGGAGAAAAGAATCCTCATGAATGGGAGGATTATATTCATAGTAACAAAACATTGGGGATTCTATGTTCTTTAATAGAGAAGGTGATGGTGCATCTTGAAAGGTAAAATAACTTGAGCTCTAAGTCTATTTCTAATAGCTGAAACTCTCTCTATATAAAATTATTAGAAAACACTAAAATTATTCACACCAAAAATATATATTTCAAATATTGGGATCTATCACTGAATAAATACCCTCAATGATCATAGTTATTTTAAAAAATCAATAGTACTCAAAAAAAAGTGTTGAAAATGAATCAATCCCTAGAAGCATGATAAAAAGCAGACAGACAAACCCATATTGTTTCAACCACCTAATATCATTTTAATATTCATAGGAAAATTAGTTACATGGCCATAACGGTTGCATGAGAAGTTAGCTATGTGGGCTAAAATTGGATACACGAGCTATTGGAAATATGATCCAAAATGGATACATGCAAAATTGGTTATGTGAGAGAAAAAAATAAAGGTAAGAAAATAAACAATGGAGAATTATAATGAATATTAAACATTTAAAAACTTAAAAAATTATCTAAAAAAAGAATTTATCTCATATTGAAATCAATCATTCTATAATAGAAAATTTACTTATTTTTAGATGTGTATTGAATTATTTATTATGATGTTTTAGTATATATATTATAAAATATATATATGTTAAAGGATGGATGACTGATTTTGGATTGTTGAAAAATTTCTTATTGAGCTAGTTATTTTAGATGATTATGTGTAAAGTTGGGATTCATTTTTAGGGAACCTAGTCTTTGACATTCTTGGTGAAAAATCGGCGGTACATGAGGACAATTTTTTTATTCATTTGGTTCGGTTGGGTTTGAAGTCACTAGAGTGTGATGTTATCTAGTTTTTTAAATATTAAATGCTAATGAAAACTAGATCTTATGTTTTAATATGATCAATCATAACTTATTGAGTTGGTAATACAACATATAGTGTGGATAACCATCATGCTACAAGGGGTTTTTTGATGGTTCCACTAGATTGGGTTGAAGTAAACTTTTACATGTCTACAAGTTGATTCCATGAGTTTATTTTACATTAATCAAATTAGTATGTGCGGAATATCAAGTTTGGATCTATTTTCCAATATAGTAAATATTATAAAATTCCATATGTTCATCCTCAAACATCCAAAACATCTTTAGGGAGTGAACATGGCATTAAAAAAATGTATTGTTTTTATTTTCATATTTTGAAACATGAATAGGTGTTGGGGTAGTTGATGTTCTGAGTGAAAAAAAACAAATAGAAGAAAAAATGGATAGAAAAAAGGATTTAACATGGTTTATCAAGGGTTTCTTATATCTATGGGAGAAAGGGGATAATCTATTAATTTATATCTGGAAGAATGTCAAAGGACCACACACCATTAAAATTATAGGAAATGAAAATTTAAATTTATAGATGGAAAAAAATAAATGTTCAAGGGTAGTTTTCAAAATTTATCTACCCTTGAGAAATATTATACAACTATCTACTTCCATCACATTGGCCGGTTCAATAGACTATGGTTCTACCTAGGTTGGTTGTCACTTGATGATGGTTTCCACTATAGTTGTTGCCTATAGAAAAATGTTTCTTTCTCCCATAATTGGTAGTGGAACCCAAAATACCCCCCCTAATGACCGATTTTCGGTAGAACCATGACCTACAATCTTCATGGAGGCATTTCTCTTCCCTTTTGGTAGAACCATTATCATCATGTCTTCCCCATTATCATTGGTGTATATTTTCATAACATTCAAAAATCTTTCTTCTAGCACATTATGAATCGAGTGATATCATAAACTGATGTGTTTGGAACTGGAATGAAATCTTAGGTTCTTGATGTGATGAGTAGATCTATGACTATCTCAATAGAGAACATAATTCTCCTAAATATATCTCATCTCTAGTAAAAACTTCTTCGTCCATAGTACCTATTTACAACCATTAGTGAATACAATATACCTTACTTTTTTGGTAGAAAAGGCAAAAGAAACTTATGAATTTGTGATTTCTCTAAGACCTCAACCCCTTCTATTGATATCAGGTACTCAAATGTAAATTTCCTCATGTCAATAACTCCAACTATATCTGCATCTGTGTATCCGTATAAAATAGTAATACCACTTCCAAATAATAAAAATTGACAAGTTGTACCTGTAAGATTCCTCAATATCCATTTGACCATATTCCAATTATCCTTTCCTATATTTGATTATATTCTTCTCAAAATGTCAACATCATGAGAAATATCTGGGCCAGTGCACACAATGGAATACATAAGTCTAGCAACTATTAACTAATAATGAATTTTCTCTATTTATTATCTCTCATATCTAGTTAAAGGAATGTGAATTATTATGATCCTAAAATAGATTTCAAGGGGATTTATAAATGGTATTTCTATATTCATGTGGAATCTTCCATGAAACATATCAATGTTATTCTCTTGAGATATCCAAATATTGTGATTCCTCTTATCATTGGAAATCATAATACCATGAATCTATATAGCTTCTCTCATGTCCATTATTTCAAATAAAAGGGATGAGATATTAGCTTCCATAAATATGTAAGGGAAAAATGCTTCCCTGAATTATCCATTAATGACATGTTGATTATCATGCACCTAATGTTCTCTACCTCACTAAAAAAATATTCCATCATAGATTTCAATAACAAATCTATGTGAAAGATTCATGAAACATATTAATGATAATATTAAAGTCTGAGGACCATTACACTCACTCACAGAAAGAAATATCTAATAACCCAAAAACATGAATAATTACTATTGGTGGGTCAGTTATCATAATCATCCTTCTTATAGATTATAATGTGTGAACATCGAGAGATGAATACACATCCACTCATATGTACACACACTTTGTGGTCCAAATAATATGTTTACCGTCATATTTTTTATCCAACTTATAAACAATATTAATAATATTTTCATATCATTTCAAGTTACCCATCATAATAGGGTACTACTGTGACCTTATCAATGTGAAAAATACTATAAGACATTATAAATACATTCATAATAATGATAAATATGTAATAAGGTGTTTAATTAATATTTAATACAGAAAATATACATTTAATAGAAGTAAAAATAGTGGGTACAAGGATGCCAATCCCAAAAAACTTCATCATGGAATAGAGTCAACTGCTTATAACATTCAGTCTGGTAGACCTCACATGATAATAATGTTTCTGTTGAGTAAAGGCTGTCATCAAGGGGTCTTCCACATTTTCATCTATGTGAATAATTCTCACTTCACGTATTAGAGAATAATCCCTCAAGAGATGATACTTTGAAACTGTGATCTTTATATACGAATGTGACCTTTGATCTTTCTTCAGAGCCTTTGTTGCAATATTAACATAGTAGAGTGTGATAAGATCTCTACTACTAGGTAACACATTTAGAACATGGATAATTTTTCACATCCATACTGCTTCTTTAGATACTCCATAAGACACAATATACTCAGATAATTATATAGAATCTATGACCATAACTTAAATTGAGCTCTTCCATCCAACAAAACCTCTATTCAAAGTGAAGATATATCACGTTTGTGACATCATGTCATCTTTATCAGTTTTTAACCTACCATATATATATATATATCCACTAATGAGTAGTTCTACATACCCTCCATAATCTAGGAATATATCATTGGTATGCCTCAGATACGCAAGGTTAGTCTTGGATTCCGTCCAATTGAAGTCACATGGATTATATGAATATCTTCCTACCTCACATAATGCATAGGTGACATATAGAATAGTATATAGTGTAGAAGACATGACTTACCCAACTTTTGGTGCATATGGATTCCTTTCCATTCTATTTCCATCCTCTTGTGTCTGAGAAAACATTTTCCTAAAAAGATGAATGTCATGTAATGGTAGAAAAAATACTCTATTGGATTGATCCATATAGAATTTTTTTAGTATCTTTTTAATGTATGTACTTTGAAATACATTGAATAACCTCTTGTATCTATCATGATGGTGCTTGATCCCAATAATATATGTTTCCACACACAAGTCCTTCAAAGAGAAGCATTTATTAAACCATGCCTTAACTAATTCTAAGACCGGTATTTTGTTTCCAATGAGTAATATGTCACCAATATATACTATTAATAAAATTAATTCACTCCCAATAAGTGATTTTAAGACACAAGTATCACACTCATTCATAATGAAACCAAATTCTACTATGGATTTATCAAAATTAATGTTCCTTGACCTTGATATATTCATTAATCCATAAACGTATTTTTGAAATTTTTATATCTTATTGGAATCCTTTAGAGTAAAAAACCCTTTAGATTGTGTCATATAGAAATCTTACTGATGTTCCAATTTTGGAAGCATGTGTTGACAACCATTCCCCAAATCTATTAGTCTTAGTAAGTTGTAATGGGAAGTATAATTCTGATGGATTTTAGCATTGAAACTAGTGAAATATTTTCATCCTAGTAAATTCTTTGACACTTTTTAGACCCTTCTTCAGTGTTTCATGCACTATAGGTAATAAATTTTCCTTCTATGTCATGTTTCTTCATGAATAGTCATTTTCAACCAATGGGATTTAAATCCATTGGAGGATATATGAAAATATAAACTTGGTTTCTATATATGGAATCCATTTCAGAATTCAGGGCTTCTTTCCACTTGGAAAAATCTGTAACACTTACTTCTTCCTTTTAGGTTATAGGATAATTATTATCATATAATAATGATTCATCATCCTCAGTGACTAAAAAACCATAACTTTTGGGTTCCCTAACTTCTCTTTTACTCTTACACCGTACTTATTTCCTCATAATCTTTTCTTCTTCCACAGGGATTTGTGGAATCTATTCGTGTACCAACTGTTCTATACCTTGAGTTCCAACTTCATTAAAGTCTATCTCTCTCCCACTACCTCTTTTAGATATGTGATTCCTCTCAATAAATACTATGTGTCTTTCCACTATAACCACTTTGTATGAGGGGTTGTATTTTTAATACTCCCTTGTTTCCATGGGATATCCTATAATATTTTAATTTGTGTCTTTGGGTGAAATTTATTTACCTAAAGAGGCATTAAAAAATTCTTCGAAACCCCATAATTTTAAGTATGACATATTGAGTTTCATTACATTCCTTAGTTGTCATGGTATACCATCTTCAACATTAGTTGAAACTTGGTTTAATATTTGTGGTGTGTTTTGTAACACATATTCCCAAGATGATAATGGATTACTCTCTTGAATAATCATTGATATCACTATGATTAATAAAGTGTGGTTCCTCATTCTCTTATACCATTCCATTAAGGAATATAAGGATAAGTTAGTTGAAATAATATCCCAAACTCTCATAAATAATCAATGAAGTCTTGGTTATGATATTCTCCACCATGATCTGAAAGGTATTTCTTAAAATTCTTACCATGATGGTTTTTAGCTTTAGTTTTTCAATTACTTGAATTTATCAAAAGAATCTAACTTACACCTCATTAAGGAGAAATATCCATATCTTGGAAAATTATCAGGAAAAGTTATAAAGTATGATTGCCCACCCCTTACTTTAATAGGAATGGTTTACACACAAAAGCATGAATTAATTCAAGAAGTCATTTATCCCTTTCACATATCCCACTAAATGGGTATTTTTTCATTTTACCTTGTGAACATGTGTGACCTGAACAAAATGGTTTTAGTTAAAAAGAATCTAAATATCTATCTCCATGTAGTTTATTCAAGTGATTTTCATTTTCATGACCTAGAAAGTGTTACCAAAGTTGGGTGTGGTATATGTCTTGTGAGTTTTTTTCGTTATGAATTTCCATTACATGGTTTTTGTAGTCCAACACATAAATACTATTATTTAGTTGTTACTTATCATAAAAAATTCTATATTTATAAAATAAGAAACATTAATTTCCAAATATTAAAATAAAACAATCCTTATCTAGTTTGGATACTAATCTAATGTTTTTGGTAACTAAAAGAAAAAAATAACAAACATTTAAGAACAAGACCATCCTAATTGGTAATGTGTGGAGTTAGTAACCAATAAATACAATATCAAGTTTAGATTTATTGGATTCTCATTGATCAACCTACCCTGAGTCAATATTTCTGAATCTACTTGGTTCCTATATTTGAATACTTAAGTGAGTATCACAAGTTGTATCTAATACCCAATTTGTAGAAATAGGTAAATTTCATATGATAAAAAACAAACCTAAATATTCCCCTTATTTCATTGGTTGGGTTCATTTTTTTCTTATAGTGGTCCTTTTTTCACATGTGAAATAGATAGAATCTAGTTTCCATGCTTTCTACTTAATCTTTGTCTTACTGGAAGTGAATAAAGAATATTTGAGCTTAATGATATTCTCTTTCCCTTTTAATTTTTTAAGCAAAAGTAATAAATGATTATCACTCATATTATTCTTATATACTTTGTGAAATGGATTTAACATATCTGGTAGAGACAACTCAATTTTTTTCATGTTAAAATTTACAAAAAGCTAGAGAATATATGAGGTAGTGATTCTAGAATGAGATTAGTATCCAGTTATTTTGGGAGTTTAGTCCCTAGAACCTATATCTCTCTCCTGGTAAAGACCAAAAAGGTTCTCAAGAATTTTATTCACATCAATGTTTTTTTGAGACATCATGAGTTCAATATACATAGACGAAACCAACAAACATTTAATGTTGACTACAACACTCATATTTTTTTATAATGACTAGGATCTCTTCATCACCCACCTCATTAGCATGTGTATTAGGAATTCAGGATTATAACATGTAATATTTCCATTCATGGCATAAAACTACCCAAATACATCTAAACATCCAAAAGAATTTATATCCATTTATTTGGTTGTATTTCTCTAATACTAATTCTATGGATAATGTGGTTGAAGATATTTCTATTTTGTTCTTCAATTAAAAGTAAATATTGTTAGTATCAATATTGATTATAAATTATGTGGTAAATAATATATTGATTTTATTTCATTATTTTTTTATTAAATCTCCCACTATTTTATCAAGTCCTAATAGACCTCACCATTGGACTTGGAATGGCTAGTCGCTATGAAATTCTAGTGGTAAGGATCCACATTCCCCTTTTCATAACCCAAGTGAGGGTAGGTCAAGATACTTGAAGGTATTTAACTAGAATGGTATTTCCCAGCTGTAAGTTGTATCTACGTGATCCATTGAGTAAACTCCCCTATTCTAAAATCCTAACATGCATTTCCTCAACACATGCCTCTAAATTACATCATGTTTAGCGATGTATACTTATCATTATGTAAGATGGTTAATTTGACCCATAACCTTCATAAGAACTCCAAAATAAAATTACGTGTCCCAATGAGGGTTGGTTATACACTTACGTTCTAGGATTCATTTCCTAATAAACTAATAGAAGGCAAAGACTTTATTAATATTTTATTTTAGGATTTTAATTAATGATGAATAAATTGTTATATTATTTTAACATTTACATGTCCTGTTAATATTAAGTGGATGTTACTTAGTTAATTAAACTTGATGGAGAAAACATTAATGCATAATTAATTTTTTTAATTTCTATATTTTAACATTAATTCATTTATTTATGTTATAACAACCATTCAATCATAAAATAAATAATTTCATATACATAAATAAGAAAATAATTAAATGGATCATTCGTGTCCATTATCTAATAGTTGATTTAATGATGTAAAATTAAATCATCTTTAACCTAGGGGAAATTAATCTTGGTTTTTGTCTTGGAATGAGAGAAAACATTCCACATATCCCCCTTCGAATCACCTAAGTTGTCCTCATAATGGTTTTTTCTTCAAACACCTTCATGTACCTTGGGATACTCCATATATTACATGTATTCATAACTCACACACAAGTGATGGGAACCCATGGATTGGTTAAAATGGGATTACATAAATATAATTGGATATATGGGTTCTACATAATAATGGAAAGAGGTATGAAATTCAAGCTATAATTTTTAATTTAATAATAAATAACTGAAAACTCACGAAATAAATTAAATTAAAACATCAAATGCATACACAAGTCTTGGTCAAGCTCATCAATGTTCATACATGTAATGAATATGAAAAAGGTTACTAGATATAATTCATTTATTTATTTTCAAATTATTATTAAGATGAAAACAGTTTATTTAATTAGTTATTTATTCAATTAATTAATTCCCATTCATCTTAATGAACATCTAAACATTATTTTAGATACCCATCAATTATGGAATTCATGGGAAATAAACATCAGAAACCATAATGCCATATTAGTTACAATAAATTAATTAATAATTTATTATTATTTAAATCCATTATTAATTTTTAAAACACACATTGGTGTGCCAATAAATAAAATAAGGTTTTAATACAAAAGTTTTCAATTTGATGTAATTTTTAATTCTTTCCATTAACAAGAGACTAAATGGAATGTACAGACCATTTACATACCATGTATCCATAGTACATACCTAGGTCTATAGCATGTACCTTTTGTGGACTGCACGATGTGTAGTGCCCAGCTACATGTTGTGTGTTACTCTTGTTGTGTGTCAGGGAATAAATTTTGGGTCCACACTGTGTGTTTCAGAAACAATAATTTATGAACTAATCATTGTGTACACCGCATACACACCATGTATATCATAAATGATCTAATTGGTCAGTCCCATGCGGGTTTGACCAAGTATAATGACCACACATATTTTATGATTTATGAAGATAACCCATATAGAAAACAAGACACATACACCGATACGGATAGTCCAATCCGACAATTGTGTTCCAAGTTGGACAATCAACACATGGAATACACCACATGTGATTATGTAATGGCGTGTTGTGTATCCCTTGTAACATCCATATGTTGTGAACTAGGGTACATAGTGTGTTCTTTTGAGTAAATTCCATGTAACCCAATTTATCATCCAAAAATTTCCAATTTACAAATGTAATCTCCGGTCACTCTTTATCAATTTTTAAACCTATAAGAAAATGAAACACTAAATGAATCAGAATTAATATGTTGAAGCATGTTAATTTAAAAAAAACAAAGAACTAATGAAAATAAATGAAAATCTATCCACAATTATGAATTAATCAACAATAAAATAAATAAATAGATATTTAAATGTAACCTCCCATTGATACAACTTGTTAGTTCTTGGAGCAGCGGAAGCATACTATGGTAGGAGAAATATGAAAATTTATTTTAATTATCATTGCCCAAAACCATGATCATGGATCATCCATGTCAAATTTATTTTCTTTTTATTTAATATCCGAAGAAATGAATACTTGGGACAAGGAACATTATTTGTTGATGAATGTTGATTGTCTAAAAAAAATCCTTTCAGATTGCCTTAATTTTGCTGTGAGGATCTAAGTATAGAATCCCTATAGCGGTGATCCACATATGATGTCGTGATCTTCGAGTAGTGTCACTAGATCTATAGATATTAGCACGACGAATCAAATTTCTTGAATTTTTCTTTCTTAATAAATTATTATTTGGTATTGAATAAATATATCATTTATTTCAAATTCTTGAGTGGGATTGAGAATTATGAGTCAAGAGATAATTCGTTTTCTGCAACAACTCGCTATTTCCATTTAATTGATTGATACTCTACACAATAGAAATAACCGTATATTTATAGATCTATGGTTTAGGTTAAAATAATTATTTAATTCATGTTGGCCATTAAATAATATAATAACATTTAATAAATCCCATTCCAAAAAATGAAATAAAAATATTATTATTTTGTGTGACATGCCATCTTGCACAATAACAAATATTATTTTTCCAACTTGTTAATTAATATTTGAAACTGAACTCATCCATGGTCTATTAGAACTCCTCTAGAACTTATTAAATAACCATATAAAATATTTTTCTCTGAAATAAATATTTAATTCAAACACCCGTAAACAAATATTTATCAAATATTCAGTAAAATAAATAAATATACTTTATTTAAAATCCAGTGACTAAACTTTTATTTAATTTTTGTGATAAATAAAACATAAATAAAATTATTCCTCATTTTTTAGATTTATATTAATCCCATTAAATGAATTAAAATATAATTTCCTCACGATCAATAGACACACATAGTGTGTGACCCTCTAGGATTATTTCTCGTTGTCATTAGTTGGGCTTGGATAATTTCCAAGATTATTGTCTACAAAATGGTCATGTGACCAAAGAGAATGAAATTAATGTCGTAATGAAAAAAAACCATAGAAGAACAATCACCATGTAATATAATCCATTTTTCACAATATCTCATCGAAAAGGTTTCATATATGTGTCACCAACCAATATGCTTGATACGTCTTTCTTTTAATATAAAAAATAAGCACGTTAATACACCATGGACATGGAATTTTTTGGTTATGGTAATATTCAAATCAAAGGTCTGAGATATCATCTTCCATAAATAAGAAAGGGAAGAATCCTTCCTCGACCTATACATTAATTATATGTCAATCGTGGCACACCTAACACACCCTACCTTTCTATGAACATATGCCATCATAATTTTCATCTAAAAATATAAGTGTGCATGTCATGACATTCATTAATGATAATATTAAATTCAAATTACCATTACACACACTCGAAGATAAGAATATACAGTCAAACCAAAACAAGGGGAATTATTATTGGTGGTTTAGTTCTCATAATCGCTTATCATGGAGATTACTAAGTGTGAAATTCATGAAAAGAATCCACATCTACAAACAATACTTTCACCTGATGGTATAAATACAATGTGTCCCATCATATTATATTATCATTCTATATAAATTTATCAAGAATATTTTCATAGCATTTCAAGGTTCTCATCAAATTGGAGAACATCTATGAACATATCAATATGATAATTACTCTAATACATTATTAAATTAAATCCATGAAGAATAATTAAAATATCAATTCAGGTGTTTAATTAATATATAATACATGGAATAGACATGTAATCAATTTAAAAATAGTTGGTCCTAGGATACCGTGTGCTTGGGATGCATGATTGTGTCCATAGAGTGCGTTTTAGATGTGGTAATTTATAAACTACATGATGTGTACATCACATACACACTGTTTGTTTTATAAATGCTCAAGGTTGTCAGTGTCTAGAAATTTTGACCCCGAATAATGGCCACATGGATTTTGTGATTCATGACACTATCCCATGTAGACTTCATGACTTGTAAACCCATACACTCCATGTACTTATATAACCATGTGCTAGGTTGTCCACTCAACATGAAAAATACACCACGTGTAATTACTATGTGGTGAGATGTGTATCCCTCACTACATTTACATGTAGTGTACTAGGGTATACGACATGTACATATGAGTACACACCATTTAACCCTATCTTAATGGACAAACATTTTCAGTTTCATAATGGAATATCCGGTCATTCTTCATCTTTTCTTAAATGTTTAAGAAAATGAAATAGTTAAAAAATATTTATCAATAATATGTAATTATTTTCCTATTAATTGGATATCCGAGAAACCATCTTTTAATTTCCCATAAAAGGATTTCATCCATAGTTGATATTGATGTAATAAATGTAAAAAACATTGATGACCAAGGTATATAATCTACATAATATGTTTTAACCTATGTGATAACAATCCTTCATCACATATAGTACATCCTAAATTTATTATAATGTTATACCATGATAATTATCCAAATGTAAGGAAGAAATTTATCATACCAAATAACATGGACTTCCACAAAAAAATTTCCTTCTTGAGATCATTATACACTATAACATTATTACCCCACAAAAAGATAAAATATTCAACAAGTAAATAAATTTCAATATTAATATCATTAACAAGATATTCCAACCCAATATTAAGAAACATCAACATAGTGTATATGCATGAATGCATAACCATGGTGATAAATTATAATCGACATATATAATTGGTCATGTTCTTAGAGTAATACTCTTTACATAAAATGATTAATGTCATCTATAGATTACACAACTCATTTCAAAAAATTTGATACTAATTGATAATTTCTTGTATTTTTCAGTCAGATTTTTTACCATCTATAATTTATCTATATGTGTTCCATGTCACATTGAAAAGAAGAGGTCATAGTGGTATTTCTAGAAACCAATTCTAAAAAATCATATTGATTATTATTTAACATAAAGAGGTAAAATGGCATAAATATTGATATATATGTATATATATATTTGATTTACTGGTGGTTAGTTTAAAACTACAATTGAATCTTTAAGAAATACTCTTATCAACCCCTTCCCCTTGACCCCTTGATCTATACGGCTCCAACCCACCCTTCTCCCATCGATGGAAACTACGAAGACACCCACCCCACCTCGATGACCCTTATCCTATCGATGGAAACCCATATCCCCCTACCCCTACCCTGACCACCCTTCTCCCTTATTGGTGACCCCTCTTCCCCTTCCCCCACTTAATTGATGGCTCTTCTCGCCCAGTGACAACCCCTCATCCTCTTCCCCTCCGCCAACGACCACTCTAACCCTAGTAGTGACTCCCGACAGTGGACCCTCTACCCCTTTTCCTAAAAACTGTGACCCCTAGTTGTAGCATTGAACAAAAACCCCCTCTCCCCATGACCTCATCATGCTCTAACCTCTACTTTAACCTGATTTACCCTACCTTTGTCCATTAAAAAGTTGGATTCCACCGACCTTGTCTCGCCAACCATCATGTTTTTTGTTTCCCTCTCCACACCCCAGTGGCCTTATTCAACAATATGTGATCATATTATTGTGAGAGGTAATATTTTTTCATTTATGTTGTTTAGGTTTTTAACATTATATTGAATTATTTTTATTTTGAATTTTTGTTATGTAGAGTCAATACCCTACCCTGGCCAACAACAAAATTGGGTGATGTTAAAAATTTATTATATTTATTTGATTAAACATTTATATATTTATATTATAATATATTGGGATGATAGTGTAAATAAAATACAAATTGATAGAAGTTGGATTAATTTACCTTGAGACACATCATTGTATGCCAATGTTTGGAATAATTTTTACATTATGAATTGGAAACAAATCAGTGGATGGAAAAAATAAATTATTTGTGTCCTGGTTGTATATTCAAGCAATGTTTGAATAAAAAAATTATATGAGCACTTAATGTTGAAATATTTTCATACTCAATAAGTATGATGGATTTTTTATGATGAATAGATTATTATGGAAAGTATAAACAATTACTATCCTATCAATGAAACAAAAAGTGACTCTCTAGAGGAGAATTTAGTTTTAAAATCTTTAAATTATGTTTTTGTCATTGTATGATATAATGAAAAAGATTTTATTAGATCAATAGAATGTTTAGTTGATCATGATGATAAAGGTATGTTTTATCAGCACTAAAATAGAATACACTAATAAAACTATAATGATAATCAATTGTTTATATTTATATTTATATTTATAAAATTATATGTATAATAAATAAATATATATATAATAATAAATAAAAATAATTAAATAAATATTTATATTTGTATATATATATTAAAAATATATTAATTTATAACTATAAATTTATAATAAATATATTTATTATATTTATTATACTATATAATTAATAGATTTATTATAATTTTATAATTATTTAAATATATCTATATTTATTTAGAATTATAGATATAAATATTTGTATAAGTTTATTATAATTTTATAATTATTTAATATCAATAAATAAATATATTTATTTATTTATTTATAGTTATATTATATATATTTATATTTATATTTATAGTTATCATTATAAATAAATAAATTTTTAATTATTTATTTCTTTAAATAATTATAAAATTATAAAAAAAATATTTATTACATTTATAATTTTATAAATATATATAATTAATAAATTTATCATAATTTTATAATTATTTAAATATATAAGTATTTATTTAGAATTATAATTATACATATTTGTATTTATTTATAAATATTTGTATATATTTATAGATCTATTTATTTAATTATATATATTTATAGCTTTATAAGTATAATAAATATACTTATTTTAATTTTATAATTATTTACATATATATATATAATTAGGACTATAAATAAATATATTTAAATACATTACAATATAATAGTTTTCTATTTTATCAAAATAATAATGAAACCAAATCATATCATATTTAAGGAATAAAACTTCTACCATTCAATGAAAAAACCATTGAAAAATACAATTAGTGATTTAACGCTTTTGAAACATAAAATGAGGATACTTACTTTAATAACAGTAAGAGAAAGATATATATTTATAAATATATGTATTTAATTATATATATTTATAACTTTATAAGTTTGACTAATACATTTATTATAAATTTATAATTATTTTCACATATATATATATATATTTATAATTATAAATAACTTTATAAAAATTTGTATATAATTATAAATATATGTAGATAAATACCTAGTAATGTATAGATCACAAAAAACATGTCATCATGTAATGCCCCGACCCCAGTTACCCAGAGTTGGTGCATTATTACATAACATTGGAATGATCATAAAAGATCAAGTCTCGAAAGACCGATTAGTTTAGTAGACTTGGAAACACTATATATATTCATAAGTCTTACATTACATCATAAAGTACAAAACTACAACAAAATCTTGACTCCATAGACCACACTCATATCCCCTCATACTATCCCTGTAGGTCATTCATAAAATACTTTTTCACATCCTGGGAAAAATAAAACATAGAAAGGGGTGAGCTCAAATGCCCAGTAAGGATAACAATATAGCGGAAACTTTCAAAAATAAGCATAAACATTTAAGGCAATGTATAACTAAAACAAAAGCCTTCTAAACATGAACATCAGCATTATATGGAAGAAGTAAAATGAAATAATTCCATTTACTTATTCACATGGATATTATACTAGTCGACTAATCACATGCAATATCAATAACCACTTTCATAATGATGGAATGCATAATGCCAGACTATCAAAACCAAATAGTCAAGGCCTCTTTCGAAGACTACAAATACGATTTTGTTAAGGCCTTGTGCCAAGACACTAGTTTGTCTCATGAGACCTATCGATGCATCAAGGAGCTATAGCGGGCTCCACCCGTCACTTATTAAGTCCAATTCATTCATCATATGAATAGGTTTAAACATAACATAAACATTCATATTAAAACTAGCATACAAAATGTCAATACTTTATCCCTAAACCATGAATGGTATACAAATAACATATCCATAGTCAAACATATCACAAATGATTCAATACATTATGGATGTTTTGTATCATAATAAATCAATTTTAAATAAGCTTAAAATCCATCAAAGGATGTTGACATAGATGAAATCAAAACTATTTGAGGGAAATATCTCTGTTTTTAAATCATTTAAAAGTTACATAATTATAAAATAAAACATTTAATTTGAAAATATTTTTATAATATTGTAAGGTAAACTTCAATGATTTTATAACGGCGGAAAATAGCCACACCCGCGGTATAAGTTAAAAAAGACATTCTTACCTTAATTTTGTCAAAAAGGTTAAAACGGACCTTGTATGGAAAACAACAGAAATATTCCTTTATAAAAATCTTATAGAAACTAAAAAAAGGGTATAAATGACTTTAACATGTATTCTGTAAAATAGTAAGAATGATTCGAAATACATTTTTAAGAAACATGGTTGTGGATGATAAAGAGGTCCCAGTAGATAATCACGTATAAACAGTCTCGGATAATGAAGAGATTGTGAAATAAACCCATACCTTGTAATTTTCCTTGGTTGAGGTTAGGTTAACCTCATGTATAATATTTAAATAATTGTTATTAAATTATAAAATAATCATATACATAAATATGATATCATATATGATCTTTTAATATTGCTTTGTTAATAATATTTTAGTATTATCGTCGTTTCGGGTGTTCACTTACTCGTTTTCTTTTATATGTTTTGTTACATAAGTCATGTTTGTTATCCATAGGTTGTATATTATTCATATATATAATGATATCAAGTACTTAAATATTATTTTCAATAATCAAATGATAATTATACTTGAATGGATACGATGGGGTATGAATCTCATCACGTTCATGGAGACGGTAGTCCGTACGTACGCACGAGCGACAATATCATTTTTTTATATTAAAATAACATATAATTGGATGGTATATCATATATAAATAATCATTATATTTTTATATTTATTATTTACTTCAATTACACATCATTATCATACCCATCCAAAGAATAATGTTTTGAATAACAATTACACCACGACTTGGAGACGGTAAGCCGTACGTACGCACGTATTGTGACATGTAATTCAAAGGATGGAGAGAATAATGAATATGGTGGTACCATATTTATAATAACATCATAGTATATATAATATACTGGAGTTTTTATTTTAGAATGGAAATAACAAAGAAAGAATAAGTTTAAGAAGAAAGGAACATGAAAGAGGGTGGTGAAAACATTACCTCTTCTTCGAGATCTTCCTTTTGATTTGATCAAAAGGGCTCCATAGGTTTGATTTCTGATAAAACTAAGGCCTATAGGTTGAATTGGGGGAAGTTTAAAGAATATTTGGGCAGGGTTTGGCCTATACAAACGGCTTTTAAGGTATGAATTTGATAGAATGGGGAGTGCCTTTTTATAAGAGGGGTGAGGGGAACCTTAGGAAAAACATAAAATATTATTTTATAATAAATTCATATTCTCTTTACAATGGCTCCAAATTAATTAAATTCAAGTATAAGGTGGGGATGGGTATAAATAAACTCAAATAGTAGGTTTTAAACATGTTTGGGTCACTATATTAACATTATCATTTATATTTAACTCTTAGTTAAATAGTTTGACATTTACCATGTCTCTTTGTATTTTTATATTAAATTGTTAATAAACTTACTATATACATTCATGCGACCCCCAAGTAGTCCATTAATGTTACACCTATCATTATATAAGTTTTTTGGCCTATCCTTAGATTTGTATGAATTGAATATCAATTAATAATATAATATTTGATTTAAAAACTTTTTTATGTCCATTTTGACACTATTTGGTATTTTGTTTTTTCTAAATTTATAACATCATTATTACTTCAAATATAATAGATTTAATCAACCCTAACATTTTATATTAACATATAAAATTCCTGGAATTCATTCAAATTCTCAAATTATATTTATTTTGGTATTTATAATATCAATTATTTTAATATTTCAATAATAAGGTAATTACTGCATCATCATTATGTCATAAATAAATTTAATTATTTAAGTTCTAAAAATTATAAATAAAATACCATCATGTAGGAAATATTTTTAACTTTCTAATGAATATTTATAATCGAATTTATTTTACGTTTAACCCTATATTTAAAATATTTTAGTTATTAAACATTGATTTTACCTCTTTTAACTCTTCTGAGAATTAAATAATAATAAATGTCTTAATCTAATCCAAGTGGACCTAAATGATAATATTTTATTCATAAGGTTGTTTTTTGTCGAGATACACTTGTCCAATAGAATTAGGACATCTGTTAGGGTAATATTAATATCATTTTTACCCTTAATTGCCATATTTACTTTTAACCGTGGTAAATAAATGTAAAAAGTTACTATTCACCAAAAATTATTTTTATCTTATTGAACCACATTTTACTTCTTGATATTAACTGTGTCTCTCGGATTTTTGAAATTCCAGTAACAGAAGAGGTAAAATTTAGTTTTATGTGAATTTGCAAATTCTCCTAGGAGATGGGTAAAAGACGGTGAGAAGTTCAATAAAATTATTATATATCTAAAATTATTATAAACTCCCTCCAATTAATTACATTGATATTATATAGGTATTATGTATCTATTTTGACCTAAAATAAATTTAAATAAATTAAATAACTATTTAAATAAAAATTTCTTTTTAAACTATGACTCAGTGTTTTTTAACTATTCCTCAAAAATTGAAGGTTTTCAGAAAAATACCAAAATTTCACACTAGGCTAATTTCAATATTCTGAATCCAAAAATGAAGTCCATTTTCAAAGATAAAATTTATAAAATTTAAAAATGTGGGTATTACTATTCATAACGGCTAGTTCGATTGGTTGTGGTGTGTGTTAGAACTCGAAGTTGCGTACAACACATGCTACTGTATTATTCAAAGAGAAGCGTACTGTGGAAGCTTGGGGTGTTACATTCTCCACTCCTTAAAATAATTTAATCCTAGAAATTTTTAGAATACTACTGCATGAAAAGACTCGGGTGGTTATTCATTATATGTTCCTCGGGTACCCACGTCGCCTCTTCCATCTTATGGTTTCTCCAATGAACTTTTACCAAACGAGTCATCCGGTTTCTCAACACTTGTTATCTGGTATCAAGAATACTGATGTGATCTTCACAATAAGATATCTCTGGTTCCAGTTCTACTTCCTCATAGGTGAGTACATGCGTTGGGTCAGGCATGTATTTTCTCAACAGTGATATGTGGAACACATCGTGATCTTGGGAGAGATTTGGCGGCATTTCCAAATGATAAGCTATAGCCCCAATTAGTTCTAGAACTTCAAAAGGTCCTATGTACCTGTGACTCAATTTACCCTTCCTACCTAAATGTGTAACACCCTTATACGGATATACCTTCAAGAAAATATGATCTCCTACCTGAAATTCCAAATCCTTCCTTCGGTTATCGACATAGATCTTCTGCCTAATTTGAGCTGATTTGATGTGGCTTTGGATTACCTTCAACTTTTCGATCATTTCATCCACCAGTTTTGGGCCTACGAGTTTTCTTTCACCAACATCATCCCAACAGATTGGTGTGTGACATCTCTTTCCGTATAACTCTCTATATGGTGCAGTCCGAATACTTGAATGGAATCTATTGTTATAGGAAAATTATACCAGAGGTAAATATTGATCTCACATACCATTAAAGTCAAGTGAGAAAGATCTCAACATGTCTTCTAATGTTTGAATAGTCCGTTCTGATTATACATCTGTTTGAGGGTGGTAGGCAGTGCTCAAATGAAGTTCAGTATCCAAATCGTTCTGAAGACTCTTCCAGATTCTTGAACTAAAATAGGGATCACGATCAGAAAAAATCGATAGGGGTACTCCATGAAGCCTCACAACTTCATTAATATATAGTCTTGCTAGACGTTTAAGTGGTATATCTTCTCTTATAGAACAAAAATGTGCTGACTTGTTAAGACGGTCAACAACGACCCATATTGCATTGTTCCTTCTAGGATTCTTTGGTATTTCCATGACAAAGTCCATAGTGATATTATCCCATTTCCACTCAGGTATGGGAAGAGGTTGCAAGACTCCTCCAAGCTGTTGCCTTCCAGCTTTCACTTGTTGATAAACCATACATCTTGATACAAAATCAGCAATCTCCCTCTTCATGTTCTCCCACCAAAAATGTTCCTTCAAATCTCTATACATTTGGGTGCTCCCTGGGTGTATAGAGAAATTGGAAATATGAGCATCGTCCAACAATTCCATTTTTAGATCATTTTTATCGAGAGCACAAAGTCTCTTCCAAAATTTCAAAATTCCACCTTCATACACAATGTCACTCAATCTTCCATCATTCACAGCATTAATCCTCTTTTTAAACTATTCATCATCGGTCTGAGAACTATTTATCCTTTCTAGTAAAGTTGGTTTGGCAACCATTTGATAAATAATTTATGTTTCACCTTCCATGGTGATTACCATATCCATATTTACTAGATCTATGAAAATAGGATCCCTTCCAACTCTCATCTTGTTAAAAACTACATGATCCTTTCTACTCAAAGCATCTGCCACCTTATTTTCCTTTCTTGGGTGGTAGTGTATAGTGCAATCATAATCCTTGAGTAGTTCAAGCCATCTCCTTTGCCTCATCTTGAGTTCTTTCTGAGAGAAAAAATATTTCAAAATCTTGTGATCGGTATATATCTCACATTTTTCACCATAGAGATAATGTCTCCATATCTTCAAAGAAAAGATTACAGTAGTCAACTCAAGATCATGAGTAGGATAGTTTTGATCATTAATTTTCAGCTATCGTGATGTATATGCAATAACTTTATCATTCTGCATAAGGAGACAACCAAGTCCTTTCTTCGATGTATCACTATAAATAACGAACCCATCATTCCCGATGGTAGAGTCAATATAAGATCATTGACTAATCTTCTCTTTAGTTCTTCAAAACATTTGTCACACTCTTTTTTCCATACAAATTTAACCCCTTTACATGTGAGATTCATTAATGGGTTATCCCATCGAGCAAAATTCTGGAAGAAATGTTGATAATAACCTCCTAAACCAATAAAACTGCGTACCTCAGATATACTCATAGGTTCTGGTCATTCATGTCATTCCTTGGTCTTATAAGGATCAACAAAGATTCCAACTTTGGAGAAAATATGGCCACGAAAAGAAATATCCTAATGCTAGAATTCACACTTGCTGAACATCCCATATAACTCATGTCTTCTAAGAGTCTTCAAGATAATGCGCAAGTGATTTTCATGATATTAGTAGATTTTTCAATATACTAAGATATCATCAATAAATACCACCACAAAAGCAATGAGATATTCTTTAAAAATCTATTCATTAGATCCATGAATACAGAGGGTGCATTAGTCAGCCCAAAAGGCATTACTGTAAACTTGTAATGCTCTTACCTGGATCGAAATGCTGTCTTCGGAATGTCTTACTTCTTCGCACACAATTGATGGTATCCAGATCGAAGGAAAATATTTGAAATGTATTGAGCTCCATGCATTTGGTCACATAAATCATCAATGTGAGGTAAGGTATACTTGTTCATTATTGTTATAGCATTTATTTCCCATTTTTCGATACATAACCTCATAGATCCATCTTTCTTCTTAACAAAAAGTAAAGGGTCTCCCCATGGAGAAACACTAGGGAGAATAAATCCCTTATTACTCAATTCCACTAGTTGTTTCTTTAGTTCAACTAATTCCACAGTGGCCATTCTATAATGGGTCTTCGATATGGGCCTTGAACCCATAATTAAATCAATGGAAAACTCAATTTCTCGTTCGGGAGGATGTCTAGGTAAATCTTCCAGAAACACATCTACATATTCTTTCACAATAGGTACATCCCCTATTTGAACATCACTTTCCTCACACACAGTTATTTCATTTTCATCCACCCCAATAATTGAATTTAGTTGAGCTACTGGGGGTGGATCTATATAAGAATTAGGTGGGGACGATTCTGCTCTAAAGATAAGGTGTTCCTTATCATCATCATCAAAAATCGTAACCTCCTTCTAATTAAAATAAATCTTTGCATCATGGTCTGAAATCCAATCCATAACGAGGATTATATCAAACTCAATCATAGGCATGACGATTACATCAGCAGATAAAGAACATTTATATGCTCTAATGGGAACAGATTCACAAAACATTGTTGCGATGATACTTTCCTTAGGAGTTTTGACTGAAAAATCCCTTGTTAAATAAAATTGGAAATATCTAATTTTATTAGAAAACTGGGAATATATGAAACAATGCAATGATCCAGAATATAATAATGCATTTTCTAAACTTGAGGAAACCATTAAATTACCTGCCACCATGTCTTTCGGAGCTTCTACGTCAGCATTAATGATAGAATAAGCTTGGCCTTGATCCCTTGGCCTTTTCTGAGGTAAGTTTCCCTGACACTTAGGACATTAATTTTCATAATGTCCCATCTCCCTACAATTGTATCATTTTACATCAGTAGCTTCTTTCTTCCCCTTGCAATCACGAGCTTGGTGGCCTTTTTCACAACACATGTAACAGACTCCCATTCCCTTCAAGAAAGTACTAGGGTGTTTCTTCCCACATTTACTATAGGATGGATATTCAACTTTTCCCTTCTTCCCCTTATTTCCATTCCCATAGTGATTGGAAAATCTCTTCTTATCTCGCTTTGATTTAAAGTCATAAGACATAGATAATTCATTTTCTGTCTTAGTAGCACATGATACAATATCTTCATACGACGAGAAGGATTGTGAGACTAATGCTCGATGGATAAATGGTTTTTACCCATCAAAGAAATGATCAATCTTACACCTTGGGTTACATATATAATCTATTTCATTCCTTGCTAACCTTGTAAAGTTATCCTCATACTTTGTGATATTTTCGTCCTCCTTTTGTCTCAGACTCAGAAATTGCCTTTCCATATCTCCTCGATGGTAATGAGGAAGGTATTTTTCTAAGAAAAGCTCTTTGAACTCCCTCCATTCCATATTTGATACTTCATCGTCTTCCTTCATGTTTTGAATCAATGACCACCATTGACCAGCATCTCCAGTGAGGCGGTAAACTGCCATGATAACTTTCTCCCTTTCACTACTCCCCAAGGCATGGAATATTTTCTATATGAAATTTATCCATTTCTCAGCTACTAGTGGATTCGTACCCCCATTGAATGTTGGTGGTTGTTACCTCATTAAGAGATCTAACATTGATCCTCCACGATGTGGATTAGGGTGATCCATATGGGTAAGTTTATTATTCATAACCAGAGTGAGTTGTCCCAGTATGGTGATTAGCTAATCAGCACCAGTTGCATCACTGGCTCCACTATAATAATCTTGAGTAGGAGGTAAATCCATACGTGAGTGCATGCATTGATACAGTTTCCATTTCTTCAACTAGGTGACATTTCTAAACAATGGCACACACTAGAATAGTTTTTGAATCATAATACATAAATACGAACTTGTAAAACAATTAACATGAATTGAATAGTTTATGGATATAATCCATATTCATAAATTTTTTTTGAAGATTTATATACTCATAAACTCTTCATAATGGTTTGTAAAGAAAATGAGAATTATCCTAATCATATCCCTCGGGAGTGTCGTAACCAAGAGTGCAACAAGGCCCGTTGTCGTGCACCACTTCCTGTTCGAGTCTAGCTCAAAGCGGTGTTTTCGGGTTTTACCCCTAGGTACATCTGTGCCAGAGCTGCCTCTAACTGATCGTATCCAGACAGGGATGTATTGTTGGGAAAACCCACAAAATCTCTATAATACCAAAATTTTAGGAAGTTCTTCTATACTAATCCTCAAAGACCATCTTAGGTATATGAGATATAATCAGACTTTATCTAAATTTAGCTTTCATGTTTTGTACTAAACCTCTCTGATACCAACTATAACGCCATGACCCCAGTTACCCAGAGTTGGTGCATTATTACATAATATTGGCATGATCACAAAAGATCAAGTCTCAAAAGACCGATTAGTTTATTAGCCTTGGAAACAATAGATATATTCATAAGTCTTACATTACATCATAAAGTGAAAAACTAAAACAACATCTTGACTCCATAGACCACACTCATATCCCCTCATACTGTCCCTGCAGGTCATTCATAAAATACTTTTTCACATCCTGGAAAAAATAAAACATAGAAATGGGTGAGCTCAAATGCCCAGTAAGGATAACAATATAGCGGAATGTTTCAAAAATAATCATAAACATTTAAGGAAATGTATAACTAAAACAAAAGTCTTTTAAACTTGAACTACAGCATAATATTGAAGAAGTAAAATTAAATAATGCCATTTACTTATTCACATTGATATTCTACTAGTCGAATAATCACATGCAATATCAATAGCCACTTTCATAATGATGGAATGCATAATTCCAGACTATCATAACCACATAATCAACCCTAACATGTCATATTAACCTATAAAATTCGTGGAATTCATTAAAACTCTCAAATTATATTTATTTTGGTATTTATAATAACAATTATTTTAATATTTCCCTAAAAAGGTAATTAATGCATCATCATTGTGTTGTAAATAAATTAAATTATTTAATGTCTAAAAATTATAAATAAAATAAAAATATGTTGGAAATATTCTTATCTTTCTAATGAATATTTATATTCGAATTTATCATATGTATAACCCTATATTAAAAATGTTTTAGTTGTTAAACATTGATTTTAAATCTTTTAACTCTTCTTTAAATTAAAAAATAATAAATGTCTTAATCTAATACAAGTGAACCTATAGGAAGATTTTTTATTCTTAAGGTTGTTTATGGTCGAGATACACTTTTCTAATGTAGTTACGACATGTGTTATGGTAATATTAATATCATTTTTACCCTTAATTACCCTATTTACTTTTAACCATGGTAAATAAAAGTAAAAAGTTACTATTCAAAAACCATTATTTTTATCTTATTGAACCACATTTTACTCCTTGTTATTAACCATGTCTCTCTTTTTTTATAAATTCCACTCATATAAGTAGTAAAATTTTGTTTTATGTGAATTTGCAAATTCTCCTAGGAGATGGGTAAAAGACGGTGAAAAGATCAATAAAATTTTTATATATCTAAAATTATTATAAACTGACTCCAATGAATTACATTGAACTTATATAGGTATTATGTATATATATTGAACTAAAATAAATTTAAATAAAATAAATATTTATTTAAAAAAATCGGTTTTAAACTATGACTCAATGTTTTTTCATTATTCATCAAAAATTGAATGTTTTCAGAAAAATACAAAAATTCCACCCTAAGATAATTTCGATATTCAGAATCCAAAAATGAAGTCCATTTTGAAATATAAAATTTATAAAATTTAAAAAAGTGGGTATTACTATTCATAACGGCAAGTTTGATTGGTTGTGGTGTGTGTTAGAACTGTAGATTGCGTACAACACACGCTACTGCATTATTCAAAGAGAAGCGTACTATAGAATCTTGGGGTGTTACATTCTCCCCTTGTTCAAATAATTTCGTCCTCAAAATTTCTATAATAATAATCATTGAAAATACTCAGGTGGTTCTTCATTATAAGTTCCTCGGGTTCCCATGTTACTTCTTCCATCTTATGGTCTCTCTATAGAACTTTTACCAGACGAGTTATCCAATTTCTCAGCACTTGTTCTCTGGTATCAAGAATCTTGATGGGATCTTCGCAATAAGATAGATCAGGTTCCAGTTCTACTTCCTCATAGGTGAGTACATGCATTGGGATAGGCATGTATTTTCTCAACAGTGATACGTGGAACACATCGTGAACTTGGGAGAGATTTGGCATCATTTCTAAACGATAATCTACAGCCCCAATTCATTCTATATTTTTTAAAGGTCCTATATACCTGGGACTCAATTTACCCTTCTTACCGAAATGTATAACACCCTTCCATAGAGATACCTTCAAGAAAACATGATCTCCTACCTGAAATTCCAAATCCTTCCTTCGGTTATCGACATATCTCTTCTGCCTACTTTGAGCTAATATGATGTGGTTTTGGATTATCTTCACCTTTTCCATCATTTTCTCCACCAGTTCTGGGACTACGAGTTTTCTTTCACCAACATCATCCTAATATATTAGTGTGTGACATCTCTTTCCATATAACTCTTCATATGGTGTCGTCCGAATACTTGAATGGAAGCTATCTTTATAGGAAAATTCTACCAGAGGTAAATATTGATCCCACATACCCAGAATGTCAAGTGAGAAACATCTCAACATGTCTTCTAAGGTTTGAATAGTCCGTTCTAATTGTCCATCTGTTTGAGGGTGGTAGGCAGTGCTCAAACGAAGATTAGTATCTAAGGCCTTCTAAAGACTCTTCTAGAATCTTGAAGTAAAACGGGGATCACAATCAGAAACAATCAATAGAGATACTCCATGAAGCCTCAAAACTTCATTAATATATAGTCTTGCTAGACGTTCATGTGGTAGATATTCTCTTATAGCAAGATAATGTGCCGACTTGGTAAGACGATCAACAATGACCCATATTGCATCGTTCCTTCTAGGAGTCTTTGGTAGTCCCATGACAATGTCCATCATGATATTGTCCCATTTCCACTTAGGTATGGGAAGAGGTTTCATGACTCCTCCAGGCTGTTGCCTTCTAGCTTTCACTTGTTGAAAAACCATACATCTTGAACAAAATCAACAATCTCCCTCTTCATGTTGTCCCACCAAAAATGTTCCTTAAAATATCAATACATTTTGGTGCTCCCTAGGTGTATAGATAAATTGGAACTATGATCATTGTCCAATAATTCTCTTTTTAGATCAGTTTTATTAGGAACAAAAATTCTTTTCCCAAAATTCAAAATTCCACCTTCATACACAAAGTCACTCAATCTCCCATCATTCACAACTTTAATCCTCCTTTTAAACTCTTCATCATTGGTCTGAGAACTCTTTATCCATTCTAGTAAAGATGGTTTGGCAACAGTTTGAAAAAGTATTGATGTTTCACCTTCCATGGTGATTAACATATCCATCTTTACTAGATCCATGAAAACATGATCCCTTTCAACTCTTATCTTTTTAAAAACTCCATGATTCATTCTACTCAAAGCATCTTCCAGCTTATTTGCATTTCATGGGTGGTAGTGTATAGTGAAATCATAATCCTTGAGTAGTTCAAGCCATATCATTTTCCTCATGTTGGGTTCTTTCTGTGAGAAAATATACTTCAGACTCTTGTGATTGGTATATATCTCACATTTTTCACCATAGAGATAATGTCTCCATATCATCAATGAAAATATTACAGTAGCTAACTCAACATCATGAGTAGGATAGTTTTTCTCATGAATTTTCATCTTTCATGATGCATAGGTAATAACTTTGTCATTATGTATAAGGACACAACCAAGTCCTTTCTTTGATGCATCAGTATAAATAACGACCCCATCATTCCCTGATGGTAGAGTCAATATAAGAGAATTGACTAATCTTCTCTTCAGTTCTTCAAAACATTCTTCACACTCTTTTTTCCAAAAAAAAATTAACCCCTTTACGTGTGAGATTCGTTAATGGGTTAGCCAATCTAGCAAAATTCTGGACAAAAAGTCATTAATAACATGGTAAACCAATAAAACTCTGTACCTCAGTTATACTAATCAGTGCTTGCCATTCTTGGATTTCCTTTGTCTTAGAAGGATCAACAAAGATTCCATCTTTGGAGACAATATGGCCAAGAAAATAAATATCATGAAGCCAGAATTCACACTTGTTGAACATCCCATATAACTCATGTCTTCTAAGAGTCTTCAGGATAATGCGCAAGTGATTTTTATGATCTTCATGGATTTTGGAATATACTAAGATATAATCAATAAATACCAGCAAAAAATAATCAATATATTCCTTGAAAACTCTATTAATTAGATCCATGAATACAGAGGGTGCATTAGTCAGTACAAAAAGCATTACTGTAAACTCGTAATACCCGTACCTGGTTCGAAATGTTGTCTTTGGAATGTCTTCCTTCTTTACACACAATTGATGGTATCCAGATCGAAGTTCAATCTTTGAAAAGTATTTAGCTCCATGAATTTGGTCAAATAAATCATCAATTCAAGGTAGGGGATACTTGTTCTTTATTGTTATAACATTGATTTCCCTATAGTCAATATATAACCTTATAGATCCATCTTTCTTCTTAACAAAAAGGACAGGGGCTCCCCATGGAGAAACACTAGGTTGAATAAATCCTTTATAACTCAATTCCTCTATTTGTTTCTTTAGTTCAACTAATCCCATAATGGCCATTCTATAAGGGGTATTCGATATGGGCCTTGAACTAGGAATTAAATCAATGGAAAACTCAATTTCTCATTCGGGAGGATGTCCAGGTAAATCATCCAGAAACACATATACATATTCTTTCACAATAGGTACATCCCCTATTTGAACATTCCTTTCCTCACCCATAGTTATTTCATTCTATTCCTCCCCAATAATTGAATTTAGTTGAGCTACTGGGGTTGAATCTAGATAAGAATTTGGTGGTGGTGATTCTTCTCTAAAGATAAGGTGTTCCTTATCATCATCATCAAAAATCATAACCTCCTTCTTATTAAAATAAATCGTTGCATCATGGTCCGAAAGCCAATCCATACAGAGGATTATATCAAACTCAATCATAGGAATGATGATGAGATCAGCAGATAAAGAACATTTATATGTTCTAATGAGAACAGATTCACAAAACATTGTTGCGATGATACTTCCCTTATGATTTTTGACTGAGAACTACCTCGTTAAATCAAATTGGAAATATCGAATTTTTTTTTGTAAATTGAGAAGATATGAAACAATTCGATGATCTAGAATCAAATAATGCATTTTCTAAACTTGAGGAAACCATTAAATTACCTTCCACCACTTCATTCGGAGCTTCTACCTTAGAAGTAGTGATATCATAAGCTTAGCCTTGATCCTTTGGCCTTTTCTGAGGTATGTTTCCCTGACGCTTAGGACATTCATTTTCATAATGTCCCATATCCCTAAAATTTTATCATTATAAATCATTAGCTTCTTTCTTTCCCTTAAGATCACGAGCTTTGTGGTCTTATACACCATACTTGTAACAGACTCTCATTCCCTTCAATCAAGTACCAGGGTGTTTCTTCCCAAATTTACTGTAGGATGGATATTCAACTTTTACCTTCTTCCCCTTATTTCTATTCCCAGAGTGATCGGCAGATCTCTTCTTCTCTTTCTTTACTTTAAAGGCATAAGAATTAGAGAATTACTTTTCTGTCTTGATAGCACATGAGACAATATCTTCGTACAACGAGATGGATTGTGAGACTAATGATCAATGGAGAAATGGTTTTAACCCATCAAGGAAATGATCAATCTTAAAAATTGGGTTACGTATATAATATTTTGCATGCCTCGCTAACCTTGTAAATTTAGACTCATACATTGCGACATTATCATCCTTATTTTGTCTTAGACTCAGAAATTGACTTTCTATATATCCTCGATGTTCATGAGGAAAGTATTTTTCTATGAAAATCTCTTTGAACTCTACCCATTCCATATTTTATACTTCATCATCTTTCTTTATGTTTTTAATCATGACCACCATTGATCAGCATCTCTAGTGAGGCGGTAAACTGCCATGATAACTTTCTCCCTTTCACTACTCCCCAAGTAATGGAATACTTTCTCTAAGGAATTTATCCATTGCTCAGCTACTAGTGGGTTTGTACCCACATTGAATGTTGGTGGTTTTTGCCTCATGAAGAAATATAACATTTATCCTCTACATTGTGTATGAGGGTGCTCCATACAGGTAGCTTTAATATTCATAACCTGACTGAGTTATCCCAGTGTGGTGATTAGCTGATCAGCACCAGTTGCATCACCAGATCCACTATAATTATATTGAGCAGGAGGGGAATCCCTACATGGAGTGTGTCCATTGATACGGTTTCCATTTCTTCCACTAGGTGCCATTTCTAACCAATTCCATATAGTATATTAGTTTATTAATCACAATACATAAATCCAAACTTGTAAAACACTTAACATGAATTGAACAGTTTATGGATATAATCCATAAAAATAAAAATGTTTTATTTGAGGATGTATATATACTCATAAACCCATCATAATGGTTTGTAAAAAAATGAGAATTATCCTATGAATTTCCCCCGGGAGTGTCGTAACCAAGAGTGCAGCAAGGCTTGTTGTCATACACCAGTTCCCATTCGAGTCTAGCTCAAAGCAATGTTTTTGGGTTTTACCCCTAGGTACATCTGTTCCAGATCCTCCTCTACCAGCTCGTATCCAGACATGGATGTATTTCTTGGAAAACTCACAAAATCTCTACAATACCAAAATTCTAGGATGTTCTTCTATACTAATCCTCAATGTCCATCTTAGGTCTATGTTCTATAATCAGAGTTTATCTAAATATATCTTTCATGGTTTGTACTAATCTTCCTCTAATACCAACCATAATGCCACAACCCCCTTTACCTAGAGTCGGTGCATTATTACATAACATTGGCATGATCACAGAAGATCAAGTCTCGAAAGACTGATTAGTTTAGTAGCCTTGGAAACACTATATATTCATAAGTCTTACATTACATCATAAAGTGAAAAACTACAAAAACATCTTGACTCCATAGACCACACTCATATCCCCTCATACAATCCCTACAGGTCATTCATAAAATACTTCTTCACATCCTGGGAAAAAGAAAACATAGAAAGGGGTGAGCTCAAATTCCCAGTAAGGATAACAATATAGTAGAAACATTCATAAATAAATATAAACATTTAAGGAAATGTATAACTAAAACAAAATCATTTTAAACATGAACTTCAGCATAATATGGAAGAAGTAAAATGAAATAATTCTATTTACTTATTCACATGGATATTATACTATTGGAATAATCACATGCAATATCAATAACCACTTTCATAATGATGGAATGAATAATGTGAGACTATCATAACCACATAGTCAAGGTCTCATGCCAAGACTACATATAAGATTTTTTCAAGGCCTTGTACCAAAACACTATTTTGTCTCAGGAGACCTACCGATGCATCGGGGATCTATAACAGGCTCCACCCATCACCTATTATGTCCAATGCATTTCTCATATGAATAGGTTTAAACATAACATAAACATTCGTATTAAAACTAGCATACGAAATGTCAATACTTTCTCCATAAACCTTGAATAGTATAAAAATAACATATCCATAGTCAAACATATCACAAAACCTTCAATACAATATGGACGATTTTTATCATAATAAATCAACATCAAATAAGCTTAAAATCCATCAAAGGGTGTTGACATAGATGAAATCAAAACTATTTGAGAGAAATATCTCATTTTTTTGAAATCATTTAAAAGTCACATAATTATAAAATAAAACATTTACGTTGAAAATATTCTTATAACCTTTTATGTAAAGCTTCAATTATTTTTAACAGCAGAAAATATCCGCACCCGCCGTATAAGTTAAAAAAGACATTCTTACCTTAATTTTGTCGAAAAGGTTGAAAAGGACCTTGTTTGGAAAATGATGGAATGATTCCTTTATAAAAATATTATAAAAAGTAAAAAAGGGTATCAATGAATTTAACCCATAGTCTGTAAAATATTATGAATGATTTGAGATACATTTTTAAGAAACATGGATGTGGACGATAATGCGGTCCCACTAGAAAATTACGTATAAACAACCTCGAATAATGAAGAGATTGTGAAATTAACCCTTAACATGTACTTTTCAATGGTTGAGGGTAGGTTAACCTCCTGTATAATATTTAAATCATTGTTATTAAATTATACAATAATCAGATACATAAATATGATATCATATATGATCTTTTAATATTGCTTTGTTAATACTATTTTACTATTATTGTCGTTTTGGGTCTTCACTTACTCGTTTTCTTTTATATGTTTTGTTAAATAAGTCATGTTTGTTATACATAATTTGTATCTTATTCATATCTAGAATGATATCAAGCTATTAAACATTATTTTTAATCATCAAATGAGAATTAGACATGAATGGATACGATGGGAAATGAATCGCATCGCGTTCATGGAGACGGTAGTCCGTACGTACTCACGAGCGACAATATCATTCATTTGATATTAAAATAATATATAATTGGATGGTATATCATATATACAGAATAATTATAATGTTATATTTATTATTTACTTCAATTACACATCATTATCATACCCATCCAAATAATAATGTTTTGAATAACAATTACACCACGACGTGGAGAAGGTAAGCCGTATGTACACACGTATGGTGAAATGTCAATCAAAGGATTGATAGAATACTGAATATGGTTATACCATATTTATAATAACATCATAGTATATTGAAGATACTGGATTTATTATTTTAGAATGGAAATAACAAAGAAATAAGAATATGAAGAAGAAAGGAACTTGAAAGAGGGTGGTGAAAACATTACCACTTCTTCGGGTTCTTCCTTTTGATTTAATCAAAAGGGCTCCATAGGTTGGATTTAAGATCTAACTAAGGCCTCTAGGTTAAAGCAAGGGAAGTTGAGAGAATATTTGTGCAGGGTTTGGCTGATCCAAAAGGCTTTGAAGGTATGAATTTGAGAGAAGGGGGAGTTCCCTTTTATTAGAGGGGTGAGGGGCACGTTAGAAAAAACTAAAAATATTATTTTATAATAAATTCATATTCGGTTTATAATGGCTCCAAATTGATTTATTTAGAGGATAAGGTGTGGATGGGTCTAAATCCACTCAAAAAATAGGTTTTAAACAGGTTTGGGTCACTATATTAACATTATCATTTATATTTAACTTTTAGTTAAATAGTTTGACATTTACCATGTCTCTTTGTATTTTTATATTATATAGTTAATAAACATACTATATACTTCCAAGAGACCCCAAAATGGTCCATTAATGATACAAATATCATTATATAAGTCCTTTGGATGATCCTTACATTTTCAAGAATTTAATATCAATTAATAATATAATATTTGTTTTAAAAACTCTTTTATGTCAATGTTGACACTATTTGGTATTTTGTTTTTTCTAAATTGATAACAGCACTATTACTTTGAACCTAATTCATTTAATCAACCCTAAAATGTCATGTTAACATATAAACTTATTTTTATTCATTAAAAGTATCAAATTATATTTATTTGTGTATTTATAATATCAATTATTTTAGTATTTCACTAATAAGGTAATTACTACATTATCATTGTGTCATAAATAAATTAAATTATTTAATGTCTAAAAATTATAAATAAAATACTATTCTGTAGGTAATATTTTTATAATTCTAATGAATATTTATAATAGAATTTATCTTATGTATAACCCTATATTAAAAATGTTTTAGTTGTTAGACTTTGATTTTAACTCTTTTAACTCTTCTTTGAATTAAATAATAATAAATGTCCTAATCTAATACAAGTGGACCTAAATGATAATATTTTAATCCTAAAGATGTTTTTGGTCGATATACACTTGTCCAATATAATTAGGACATGTGTTAGGGTAATATTAATATCATTTTTACCCATAATTACAATATTTACTTTTAACCGTGGTAAATAAAAATAAAAAGTTACTATTCACCAAAAATTATTTTTATCTACCAAATTTTACTCCTTGATATTAACCATGATTCTCATATTTTCTAAATTCCACTCACAGAAGTGGTAAAATTATTATTTATATGAATTTGCAAATTCACCAAGGGATGAGTAAAAGACGGTGAAATGTTTAATAAAATTTTTATATATCTAAAATTATTATAAAATGACTCCAATGAATTACATTGAACTTATATAGATATTATGTATCTATTTTGACCTAAAATAAATTTAAATAAAATAAATAATTATTTAAATAAAAATTCAGTTTTAAACTTTGACTCGGTGTTTATTCAATATTCATCAAAAATTGAAAGTTTTCAGAAAAATACCAAAATTTCACCCTAGGATAATTTCGATATTCCGAATCAAAAAATGAAGTACATTTTGGAAGAAAAAATTTATAAAATTTCAAAAAGTGTGTATTACTATTCATAATGGCTAGTTTTATTGGTTGTGGTGTGTTTTAGAGCTCAAGGTTGCGTACAACACACACTACTATATTATTAAAAGAGAAGCGTATTGTGGAAGCATGGGGTGTTACATTCTCCCATCCTTCAAATAATATTGTCTTTGAAATTTCTAGAATACTAATGAATGAAAAGACTCGGGTGGTTCTTTATTATAAGTTTCTTGGGTTCCCACGTTGCCTCTTCCCTCTTACTGTTTCTCCATAGAACTTTTACCAGACGAGTCATCCGGTTTCTCATCACTTGTTCTCTAGTGTCATGAATCCTGATGGGATCTTCCCAATAAGACAGATAGGGTTCCAGTTCTACTTCCTCATTGGTGAGTACATACGTTGGGTCAGGCATGTATTTTCCCAATAGTGATATGTGTAACACATCGTGAACTTGGGAGAGATTTGGTGGCATTACCAAACATTAAGCTACAACCCCAATTTATTCTAGAATTTCGAAAGGTCTTATGTACTTGGGACTCAACATACCCTTCTTACAAAAATGTATAACACCCTTCCATACCTTCAAGAAAACATGATCTTTTACCTGCTATTCCAAATCCTTCCTTCAGTTATCGGTATATCTCTTCTGCCTACTTTGAGATGATTTGATGTGGCTTTGGATTACCTTCACCATTTCCATAGTTTCCTCCACCAGTTCTAGGCCTACAAGTTTTCTTTCACCAACATCATCCCAATAGATTGGTGTACGACATCTCTTTCTGTATAATTCTTCATATGGTGCCATCCGAATACTTGAATGGAAGCTATTTTTATAGGAAAATTCTACCATAGGTAAATATTGATGCCACATACCCTTAATGTCAAGTGAGTAAGATCTCAACATGTCTTCTATGGTTCGAATAGTCTGTTATGAGTGTCCATTTGTGTGAGGGTGGTAGGTAGTGCTCAAACAATGTTCAGTACCCAATTTCTTCTGAAGACTCTTCCTGAATCATGAAGTAAAATGGGGATCAAGGTCAGAAACAATCAATAGGGGTACTCCATGAAGCCTCACAAATTCATTAATATATAGTCTTCCTAGACATTCAAGTGGTAGATCTTCTCTTATAGCAAGAAAATGTGTTGACTTGGTAAGATGATCAACAATGACCCATATTGCATCGTACCTTCTAGGAGTCTTTGGTAGTCCCATGACAAAGTCCATCATGATATTATCCCATTTCCACTCAGGTATGGGAAGAGGTTGCATGACTCCTCCAATCTGTTTCATTCCAGCTTTAACATGTTGAAAAACCATACATCATGATACAAAATCAGCAATCTCCCTCTTCATGTTGTCCACCCAAAAATTTTCCTTCAAATCTCTATACATTTTGGTTCTCCCTGGGTTTATAGAGAAATTGGAACTATGAGCATCATCCAACAATTCCCTTTTTAGATCAGGTTTATCAGGAACACAAAGTCTTTTCCCAAATTTCAAAATTCCACCTTCATACACAAAGTCACTCATTATCCCATCATTCATAGCTTTATTCCTCATTTTAAACTCTTCATCATCTGTCTGAGAACTCTATATCCTTTCTTGTAAATATGGTTTGACAACCACTTGAAAAATTATTGATGGTCTACCATCCATGGTGATTACCATATCCATCTATACTAGATCCATGAAAACAGGATCCCTTTCAACTCTCATCTTGTTCAAAACTCCATGATCCTTTCTACTCAAAGCATATGCCACCTTATTTGACTTTCCTGGGTTGTATTGTATAGTGAAATCATAATCCATGAGTAGTTAAAGCCGTCTCATTTTCCTCATGTTGAGTTCTTTCTGTGAGAAAATATAATTCAAACTCTTGTGATCGGTATATATCTCACATTTTTCACCATAGTGATAATTTCTCCACATCTTCAAAGAAACGATTACAGCAGCAAACTCAAGATCATGAGTAGGATAGTTTTTATCATGAACTTTTAATTGTTGTGATGCATAGGAATAAATTTATCATTCTACATAAGGACAAACCCAAGTCCTTTCTTCAATGCATAACTATAAATAACGAACCCATCATTCCCTTATAGTAGAGTCAAAATAAGAGCATTGAATAATATTCTCTTAAGTTCTTCAAAACAATATTCACACACTTTTTTTCAAACAAATTTAACCCATTTACCTGTGAGATTCATTAATGGGTTAGCGAATTGAGAAATTTTTTTGACGAAACATCGTTAATAACCTTCTAAACAAATAAAACTGTGTACCTCAGTTATACTCATTGGTGCTGGCCATTCTTGGATTACCTTGGTCTTAGAAGTATCAATAGAGATTCCATCTTTGGAGACAATATGTCCAAGAAAGGAAATCTTCTGAAGCTAAAATTCACACTTCCTGAACTTCCCATATAACTCATGTCTTCTAAGAGTCTTCAGGATAATGTGAAAGTGATATTCATGATCTTCGTAGCATTTGTAATATACTAAGATGTCATCAATAAATACCACCACAAAATCATTGAGATATTCCTTGAAAACTCTATTCATTATATCCATGAATATATAGGGTGCATTAGTAAGCCCAAAAGGCATTACGGTAAACACGTAATGCCCGTACCTAGTTTGAAATTCTGTTTTCGGAATGTCTTCATTCTTCACACAAAACTTATGGTATCCAGATCGAAAATCAATATTTGAAAAGTATTGAGCTCCATGTAGTGGGTCAAATAAATCATCAATTTGAGTTAGGGGATACTTGTTCTTTATTGTTATAGCATTGATTTCCCTATAGTCAATACGTATCCTCATAGATCCATCTTTCTTCATAACAAAATGGACAGGGGATCCCCACGGATAAACACTAGGGAGAATAAATCCCTTATTACTCTATTCCTCTAGTAGTTTCTTTAGTTCAACTAATTCCACAGTGGCCATTCAATAACAGGTCTTCAATATGTGCCTTGACCCTAAAATTAAATCAATGGAAAACTCAATTTCTTGTTCGGGAGGATATCTATGTAAATCTTCCAGAAACACATCTACATATTCTTTCATAATCGGTACATCCCCTATTTGAGCATTCCTTTCCTCACCCACAGTTATTTAATTCTCTTCCTCCCCAATAATTGAAATTAGTTGAGCTACTGGGGGTAGATCTAGATAAGAATAAGGTTGTGATGATTCTGCTCAAATGATAAGGTATTCCTTATCATCATCATCAAAAATTGTATCCTCCTTCTTCATATAATAAATATTTTCATAATGGTCTGAAAGCCAATTTATACTGAGGATTATATCAAACTCAATCATATGTATGACGATGAGATCAGCAGATAAACAACATTTATATGCTCTAATGGGAACGAATTCACAAAACATTGTTGCAATGATACTTCCTTTAGGAGTTTTGACTGACAACTCCCATTTTAAATCAAATTGGAAATATCTAATTTTCTTAGAAAACTATGACGATATGAAACAATGCGATGATCCAGAATCAAATAATGCATTGGCTAAACTTGAGGAAACCATTAAATTACCTTCCACCACGTCTTTTGGAGATTCTACCTCAGCAGTAGAGATAGAATAAGCTTGGCCTTGATCCCTTGGACTTTTATGTGGAAATTTTCCCTGACATTTAGGATATTAATTTTCATAATGTCCCATCTCCCTACAATTGTAGCATTGTAATTCAGTAGATTCTTTCTTCCCCTTGCAATAACGAGCATGGTGGCCTTTTTCACCACACTTGTAACAGACTCCCATTACCTTCAAGCTAGTACTAGGGTGTTTCTTCCCACATTTACTGCAGGATGGATATTCAAATTTTCCCTTCTTCCCCTTATTTCCATTCCCAGAGTGATCGGAAGATCTCTTCTTCTCTTTATTTGCATTACATTCATAAGAATTAGATAATTCATTTTTGGTCTTGATAGCACATGAGACAATATCTTCGTATGATGATAAGGATTTTGATACTAATGCTCGATGGAGAAATGGTTTTAACCCATCAAAGAAACGATCAATGTTACACCTTGGGTTACACATATAATCTGCTGCATGCCTCGCTAACCACGTAATGTTATCCTCACACTTTGCGACATTATCATCCTCCTTTTGTCTCAGACTCAGAAATTGACTTTCCATATTTTCTTGATGGTCATGAGGAATGTATTTTCCTATGAAAATATCTTTGAACTCCCTCCATTCAATATTTGATACTTCATCATCTTCCTTTGTGTTTTGAATCAATGACCACCATTGATCAGCATCTCCAGTGAGGCGGTAAACTTCCATGATAACTTTCTCTCTTTCAATACTCCCCAAGGCATGGAATATTTTCTCTAAGGAATTTATCCATTGCTCAGCTACTAGTGGATTTTTACCCTCATTGAATGTTGGTGGTTGTTGCCTCATGAAGTGATCTAACATTGATCCTCCACGCTGTGGATCAGGGTGCTCGATATGGGTAAGTTTATTATTCATAACCTGAGTGAGTTGTCCCAGTATTGTGATTAGGTGATTATCACCAGTTGGATCACCAACTCCAATATAATTATCTTAAGCAGGAGGGAAATCCATACATGGAGTGCGTGCATTGATACAGTTTCCATTTCTTCCACTAGGTGCCATTTCTAAACCATGGCATACACTAGATTAGTTTATGGATCACAATACATAAGTCCAAACTTGTAAAACACTTATCATGAATTGAATAGTTTATGGATATAACCCATAATAATAAAAAATGTTTTCTTTGAAGAAGTATAAACTCATAAACCATTCATAATAGTTTGTAATGAAATTGATAATTATCCTAAGCATATCCCCCGAGAGTGTTGTAACCAAAGGTGAAGCAAGGCCCATTGTCATGCACCAGTCCCTGTTCGAGTCTAGCTCAAAGTAGTGTTTTCAGATTTTACCCCTAGGTACATCTGTGCTGGATCCGCCTCTACCTGCTCGTATCCAGATAGGGATGTATTTCTCGAAATACTCACAAAATCTCTACAATTCCAAAATTATAGGAAGTTCTTCTATACTAATCCTCAAATTCCATCTTAGGTCAATGTGATCTAATCAGAGTTTATGTAAATCTAGCTTTCAAGGTTTTTACTAATCTTCCTCTGATACCAAGTATAACACCCCGACCCTAGTTACCCAGTGTTGGTGTATTATTACATAACATTGAAATGATCACAAAAGATCAAGTCTTGAAAGACCAATTAGTTTAGTAGCCTTGGAAACACTAGATATATTCATAATTCTTACATTACATCATAAAGTGAAAAACTACAACATCATCTTGACTTCATAGACCACACACATATCCCTTCATACTATCCCTACAAGTCATTCATAAAATACTTATTCACATCATGGGATAAATAAAACATAGAAAGGGGTGAGATCAAATGCCCAATAAGGATAACAATATAGCGGAAACTTTCATAAATAAGCATAAACATTTAAGGAAATGTATAACTAAAACAAAAGAATTTTAAACTTGAACTTCAGCATAATTTGGTAGAAGTAAAATGAAATAATTCCATTTACTTATTCACATGGATATTCTACTAGTCGAATAATCACATGAAATATAAATAACCACTTTCATAATGTTGTAATGCATAATTCCAGACTATCATAACCACGTAGTCAAGGCCTCGTGCCAAGAGTACAAATAAGATTTTGTCAAGGACTTGTGCCAAGACACTAGTTTGTCTCATTAGACCTACCAATGCATAGAGGAGCTATAGCGGGACCCACTTGTCAATTATTAAATCCAATGCATTCCTCATATGAATAGGTTTGAACATAACATAAACATTCTTATTAAAACTGGCATATGAAATGTCATCCACAATCCATAAATGGTATAAAAATAACATATATGTAGTCAAACATATCACAAAACCTTCAATACAATATGGAAGTTTTGTATCATAATAAATCAACTTCAAATAATCTTAAAATCCATCAAAGGATGTTGACATAGATAAAATCAAAATTATTTGAGAGAAATATCTCTTTTAATTTAAATCATTTAAAAGTCACATAAATATAAAAGAAAACATTTTCCTTGAAAATATTCTTATAAGATTGTACGGGAAGCTTCAATGATTTTATAACAGCGGAAAATAGCCGCACCCACCATATAAATTAACAAGGACATTCTTAACTTAATTTTGTAGAAAAGGTTAAAAATGACCTTTTTTGGAAAACGACAGAAAGATTCCTTCATAAACATCTTATAAAAATTCAAACAAGGGTATAAATTACTTTAACCCATAGTCTATAAAATATTAATAATGATTTGAAATACATTTTTAAGAATCATGGATGTGGATGATAAAGAGGTCCCAGTATATAATTACGTATAAACAACCTCAGATAATGAAGAGATTGTGAAATAAACCCTTACATTGTACTTTTACTTGGTTGAGGGCAGGTTAACCTCTTGTATAATATTTAAATAATTTTTATTAAATTATACAAGAATCATATACATAAATATTATATCATATATGATCTTTTTATATTGCTTTGTTAATAATATTTTAGTATTATCGTCATTTCAGGTGTTCAATTACTCCATTTTGAAAGATAAAATTTATAAAATTTCAAAAAGTGGGTATTACTATTCATAACGGCTAGTTTGATTGGTTATGGTGTGTGTTATAACTCGAGGTTGCGTACAACACATGCTACTGTATTATTCAAAGATAAACATACTATGGAAGCTTGGGGTGTTACATTCTCCCCTCCTTCAAATAATTTATTCCTCAAAATATCTTGAATACTACTGAATGAAAAGACTCGGGTGGTTCTTTATTATAAGTTCCCTAGGTTTCCACGTTGCCTCTTCCATCTTATGTTTTCTCCATAGAACTTTTACTAGACGAGTTGTTTGGTTTCTCAGCATTTGTTCTCTGGTATCAAGAATCCTAACGGTCTCTTCACAATAAGATAGATCAGTTTCTAGTTCTACTTCCTCATAGGTGAGTACATGCGTTGGGTCAGGCGTGTATTTTTTCAATAGTGATACGTGGAACACATCGGGAACTTGGTAGAGATTTGGAGGCATTTCCAAATGATAAGATACAACCCCAATTCATTCTAGAATTTTGAAAGGTCCTATGTACCTGGGACTCAATTTACCCTTCTTACCGAAACGTATAACACCCTACCGTGGAGATACCATCAAGAAAACTTGATCTACTACCTAAAATTCCAAATCCTTCCTTTGGTTATTAGCATAGAACTTCTGCCTACTTTGAGCTAATTTGACGTGGATTTGGATTACCTTTACCTTTTCAATCGTGTCCTCCACCAGTTCTGGGCCTACGACTTTTCTTTCACCAACATCATCCCAACAGGTTGGTGTGCGACATCTCTTTCAGTATAACGCTTGATATAGTATCGTCCGAATACTTGAATGGAAGCTATTGTTATAGGAAAATTATACTAGAGGTAAATATTGATCCCACATACCCTAAAAGTCATGTGAGTAAGATCTCAACATGTCTTCTATGGTTTGAATAGTCTGTTCTGATTGTCTATCTATTTGAGGGTGGTAGGCAGTGCTCAAACGAAGTTCAGTATCCAAGGCCTTCTGAAGACACTTCTATAATCTTGGAGTAAAACTGGGTTCACGATAAGAAACAATAGATAGGGGTACTCCATGAAGCCTCACAACTTCATTAATATATTTTCTTGCTAGACGTTCAAGTGGTAGATCTTCACTTATAGAAAGAAAATGTGATGACTTGTTAAGAAGATCAACAATGACCCATATTTCATCGTTCCTTCTAGAATTATTTTGTAGTCTCATGACAAAGTCCATCATGATATTATCCCATTTCCACTCAGGTATGGGAAGAGGTTGCAAGAATCTTCCAGGCTGTTGCCTTCCAGCTTTCACTTGTTGACAAACCATACATCTTGACACAAAATCAGCAATCTCCTTCTTCATGTCGTACCACCAAAAATTTTCCTTCAAATATCTATACATTTTGGTTCTCCATGGGTGTATAGAGAAATTGGAACTATGAGAATCGTTCAACAATTCCCTTTTTAGATCAGGTTTATCGGGAACACAATGTCTCTTCCAAAACTTCAAAATTCCACCTTCATACACAAAGTCACTCAATCTTCCATCGTTCACATCTTTAATCCTATTTTTAAACTCTTCATCATCAGTCTAATAACTCTTTATCCTTTCTAGTAAATATGGTTTGGAAACCATTTGAAAAAGTATAGATGTTTTACCTTCCAGGGTGATTCCCATATCTATCTTTACTAGATCCATGAAAATAGGATCCCTTTAAACTCTCATCTTGTTCAAAACTCCATGATACTTTCTCCTCAAAGCATCTGCCACCTTATTTGTCTTTCTTGGGTGGTAGCGTATATTACAATCATAATCCTTGGGTAGTTCAAGCCATCTCCTTTGCCTCATGTTGAGTTCTTTTTGTGAGAAAATATAATTCAAACTCTTTTAATCGGTATATATCACAAATTTTTCCCCATAGAGATAATGTATCCATATCTTCAAAGAAAATATTACAGAAGCTAAATCAAGATCATGGGTAGGATATTTTTGCTCATGAATTTTCAGTTGTCCTGATGTATAGGCAATGACTTTATCATTCTACATAAGGACACAACCAAGTCCTTTCTTCGATGCATCACTATAAATAACGAACCCATCATTCCCTGGTGGTAGAGTCAATATAGGAGAATTGACTAATCTTCTCTTCAGTTCTTCAAAACATTCTTCACACTCTTCTGTCCAAAAAAAATTAACCCCTTTAGTGTGATATTTTTTAATGGGTTAGCCAATCGAGCAAACTTTTGGACGACACATCGATAATAACCTGCTAAACCAATAAAACTGTGTACCTCAATTATACTCGTCGGTGCTGGCCATTCTTGGAATTCCGTGGTCTTAGAAAGATCAACAGAGATCCCATATTTGGAGACAATATGGCCAAGAAAAGAAATCTCCTGAATCCGGAATTCACACTTGCTAAACTTCCCATATAACTCATGTCTTCTAAGAGTCTTCAAGATAATGCGCAAGTGATTTTCATGATCTTCGTAGCTTTGGGAATATGATAAGATGTCATCAACAAAAACCACCACACAATCATCGAGATATTCCTTGAAAACTCTATTCAATAGATCCATGTTTTGCGAGGGTGCATTAGTCATCCCAAAAGGCCTTATTGTAAAGTCGTAATGCCCGTACCTAGTTCGAAATAGTATCTTTGGATGTCTTCCTTCTTTACACACAACTGATGGTATCCAAATTGATGGTCAGTCTTTGAAAAATATTGAGCAACATGCAGTTGGTCAAATAAATCATCAATGCGAGGTAGGGGACACATTTTCTTTATTGTTATAAATTGATTTCCGTGCAGTCAATACATCACCTCATAGATCCATCTTTCGTCTTAACAAAAAGGACATGGGCTTCCTATAGAGAAACACTAGGGAAAATAAATCCATTATTACTCAATTCATCTAGTTTTTTCTTTATTTCAACTAATTCCACAATTGACATTCTATAAGGGGTCTTCGATATGGGCCTTGAACCCGAAATTAAATCAATGGAAAACTTAATTTCTCATTCGGGAGGATGTCTAGGTCAATCTTCCCGAATCACATCTACATATTCTTTCACAATATGAACATCCCTTATTTGAACATTCCTTTCCTCACACACTGTGATTTCATTCTCTTCCTCCCCAATAATTGAATTTAGTTGAGCTAGTGGGGGTGGATCTAGATAAAAATTAGGTGGTGACAATTCTCCTCTAAAGATAAGGTGTTCCTTATCATCATCATCAAAAATTGTAACCTCCTTCTTCTTACAATAAATATTTCCATCATGGTCTTAAAGCCAATCCACACCAAGTATTATATTAAATCGAATCATAGGTATGACGATGAGATCAGTAGATAAAGAACATTTATATGCTCTAATGGGAATAGATTCACAAACTTTTGTTGTGATGATACTTCCCATAGGGGATTTGACTGAAAACACCCTTGTTAAATAAAATTGGAAATATCTAACTCTCGTAGAAAAATGGGAAGATATAAAACAATGCGATGATCCAAAATCAAATAATGCATTTGATAAACCTGAGGAAACCATTAAATTACATGCCACCATGTCTTTCGGAGCTTCTACCTCAGCAGTAGTGATATCATAATTTTGGCCTTGATCCCTTGGCTTTTTCTGACTTATGTTTCCCTGACTCTTAAAACATTCATATGCATAATTTCCTGTCTCCCAACAATTATAGCATTGTTCATCGGTAGCTTCTTTATTTCCCCAGCAATCACGAGCTTGGTGGCCTTTTTCACCACACTTGTAATAGACTCCCATTCCCTTAAAGCAAGTACCAGGGTGTTTCTTCCCACATTTACTGTAGGATGGATATTCAAATTTTCCCTTCTTCCCCTTATTTCCATTCCCATAGTGATCAGCTGATCTCTTCTTCTCTTGCTTTACTTTAAAGTCATAAGACTTAATGAATTCCTTTTCTATCTTGATATCACATGAGACAATATCTTCGTACGACGAGAAGGATTGTGAGACTAATGCTCGATGGAGAAATAGTTTTAACCCATCAAATAAACGATAAATTTTACACCGTGGGTTACATATATAATCTGTTTCATGCCTCGTAATCCTTGTAAAGTTACCCTCATAATTTGCAACATTCTCATCCTCCTTTTGTCTCAGACTCAGAAATTTCCTTTCCATATATGCTTGATGGTCACGAGGAAAGTTTTTTTCTACGAAAATCACTTTCAACTCCCTACATTCCATATTTTATACTTCATCATCTTCATTCGTATTTTGAATCAATGACCACCATTGATCAGAATCTCCAGTGAGGCGGTAAACTACCATGATAACTTTATCCCTTTCACTACTCCCCATGGCATGAAATATTTCCTCTAAGGAATTTATCCATTTCTCAGCTAATAGAGGATTTGTAACCCCATTGAATGTTGGTGGTTGTTTCCTCATGAAGCGATCTAACATTGATCCTCCACGTTGTGGATCGGGGTGCTCCATACGGGTAAGGTTGTTATTCATAACCTGAGTGAGTTGTCCCAGTATGGTGATTAGCTGATCAACACCAGTTGCATTACGAACACTACTATAATTATCCCGAGCATGAGGGAAATCCATACATGGAGTGCGTGCATTGATACGATTTCCATTTCATCCACTAGGCACCATTTTTAAAACAATGGCATACACTAGATTAGTTTATGAATCAGAATACATAAATCCAAACTTGTAAAACACTTAACATGAATTGAACAGTTTATGGATATAATCCAAAATCAGAAAAATGTTTTCTATGAGAAGTATATACTAATAAACCCTTCATAATGATTTGTATAGAAAATGAGAATTATCCTAAGCATATCCCCTGGGAGTGTCGTAACCAAGAGTGCAGTAGGGCCCGTTGTCGTGCACCAATTCCCGTTCGAGTCTAGCTCAACACAGTGTTTTCCGGTTTTACACCAAGGTACATCTGTTTGAGAGCCGCCTATACCTACTCGTATCCATACATGGATGTATTTCTCTGAAAACTCACAAAATCAATACAACACCAAAAATCTCGGATGTTATTCTATACTAATCCTCAAATTCCATCTTAGGTCTATGTGCTCTGATCAGAGATTATCTAAATCTAGCTTTCAAGGATTGTAATAAACTTTTTCTAATACCAACTGTAATGCCCTGACCCTTGTTACCAAGAGTCAGTGAATTATTACATAACATTGGAATGATCATTAAAGATCAAGTCTCAAAAGACTGATTAGTTTAGTAGATTTGGAAACAATAGATATATTCATAAGTCTTACATTACATTATAAAGTGAAAAACTACAAAAACATCTTGACTCAATAGACCACACTCATTTCCCCTCATAATATCCCTTCATGTCATTCATAAAATACTTTTCACATCCGGGGAAATATAAAACATAAAAAGGGGTGAGCTCAAATTCCCAGTAAAGAAAACAATATAGCGGAAACTTTCATAAATAAGCATAAACATTTAAGTAAATGTATAACAAAAAAAAGCCTTTTAAACTTGAACGTCAGCATAATATGGAAGAAGTAAAATGAAATAATGTCATTTACTTATTCCCATGGATATATTACTAGTCGAATAATCACATGCAATATCAATAACCACTTTCATTATGCTGGAATGCATAATGTCGGACTATCATAACCACATAGTCATGGCCTCGTGCCAATACTACAAATAAGATTTTGTCAAGACCTTGTTCCAAGACACTAGTTTTTCTCATGAGACCTACCGATTCATCGAGGAGCTATAACGGGCTCCACCCGTCACTTTTTAAGTCCAATGATTTCCTCATTTGAATAGGTTTAAACATAACATAAACATTCATATTAGAACTAGCATAAGAAATGTCAATAATTTCTCCATAAACCATGAATGGTATAAAAATAACATATCCATAGTCAAACATATCACAAAACCTTCAATACAATATCGATGTTTTGTATCATAATAAATCAACTTCAAATAAGCTTAAAATCCATCAAAGGATGTGGACATAGAAGAAATCAAAACTATTTGAGAGAAATATCCCTTTTTTTAATCATTTAAAATTCACAAAATTAAAAACGAAAATATTTAATTTTAAAATATTCTTATAAGCATGTAAGGGACGCTTCAATGATTTTATAACGGCGGAAAAAAGACGCACCCGCCGTATATGTTAAAAAAGACATTCTTACCTTAATTTTGACGAAGAGTTTAAAAAGGAACTTGTTTGGAAAATGACGGAAAGATTCCTTTATAAACATCTTATAAAAAGTCAAACAAGGGTATAAATGACATTGACCAATAGTCTATAAAATAGTAAGAATTATTGGAAATACATTTTTAAGAAACATGGATGTGGATGATAAAGAGTTCCCAGTAGATAATTACGTATAAACAACCTCGGATAATGAAGAGATTGTGAAATAAACCCTTAACTTGTACTTTTCCTTGGATGATGGTAGGTTAACCTCCTGTATAATATTTAAATCATTGTTATTAGATTATACAAGAATCAGATACATAAATATGATATCATATTTTATCTTTTAATATTGGTTTGTTAATAATATTTTAGTATTATCGTCATTTCGGGTGTCCACTTACTCGTTTTCTTTTATATGTTTTATTACATAATCCGTGTTTGTTATCCATAGGTGGTATATTATTCATATCCATAATGATATAAAGTCCTTAAAAATTATTTTTAATCATCAAATGTGAATTAGACTTGAATGGATACGATGGGGAATTAATCTCATCATGTTCGTGGAGACGGTAGTCCGTACGTACGCACGAGCGACAATATCATTATTTTGATATTAAAATAATATATAATTGGATGGTATATCATATATAAATAATCATTATAAAGTTATATTTATTATTTACTTTGACTACACATCATTATCATACCCATCCAAATAATAATTTTTTGAATAACAATTACACCACGACGTGGAGACGGTAAGTCGTACGTACGCACGTATGGTGACATGTCATTCAAAGGATAGATAGAATACTGAATATGGTTGTACCATATATATAATAACATCACAGTATATAGAAGATACTTAAGTTATTATTTTAGAATGAAAATAATAAATAATGAAGAAGTTGAAGAAGAAAGGAACTTGAAAGAGGGTGGTCAAAAAATTTACCTCTTCTTCGGGTTCTTCCTTTTGATTTGATCAAATGGTATCCATAGATTGGCATTCCGATCAAACTAAGGCCTCTAGGTTGAAGGGAGGAAAGTTGAGAGAATATTTGGGTAGGGTTTGGCCGAGCCAAAAGGCTTTGAAGGTATGAATTTGCGAGAAGGGAGAGTTCCCTTTTATAAGAGGGGTGAGGGGCACCTTAGAAAAAACATAAAATATTATTTTATAATAAATTAATATTCGGTTTATAATGGATCCAAATTAATTTATTTTGGGGATAATATGGGTATGGGTCGAAATAAACTCAACCAATAGGTTTTAGACATTTTTGGGTCACTATATTATCCTTATCATTTATATTTAATTCTTAGTTAAATAGTTTGACATTTACCATTTCACTTTGTATTTTTATATTATATAGTTAATAAACTTACTATATACTTCCAAAAGAACCCCATGTTGTCCATTAATGATACACCTATCTTTATATAAGTCTTTTGACCTAACCTTAGATTTTTAGGAATTGAATATCAATTAATAATATAATATTTGTTTTAAAAACTCTTTTATGTCAATTTTGAAACTATTTGGTATTTTTTTTATAAATTCATAACAACATTATAACATGCAAACTAATTAATTTAATCAACTATAACATGTTATTTTAACCTATAAAATATTTGGAATTAATTAGAAGTCTCAAATTATATTTATTTTGGTATTTATAATATCAATTATTTTAATATTTCACTAATAAGGTAATTATTGCATCATCATTGTGTCATAAATAAATTAAATTATTTATGTTCTAAAAATTATAAATAAAATACCATCATGTAGGAAATATTTTTAACTTTCAAATGAATATTTATAATCGAATTATTTTATGTATAACCCTATATTTAAAATATTTTAGTTATTAAACATTGATTTTACCTCTTTTAACTCTTCTGAGAATTAAATAATAAGAAATGTATTAATCTAATCCAAGTGGACCTAAATGATAATATTTTATTCATAAGGTTGTTTTTGGTCGAGATACACTTGTCCAGTAGAATTAGAACATCTGTTAGGGTAATATTAATATCATTTTTACCCTTAATTGCCATATTTACTTTTAACCGTGGTAAATAAAGGTAAAAAGTTACTATTCACCAAAAATAATTTTTATCTTATTGAACCACATTTTACTTCTTGATATTAACTGTGTCTCTCATATTTTTGAAATTACACTAACAGAAGAGGTAAAATTTAGTTTTATGTGAATTTGCAAATTCTCCTAGGAGATGGGGAAAAGACGGTGAGAAGTTCAATAAAATTATTATATATCTAAAATTATTATAAACTCCCTCCAATTAATTACATTGAACTTATATAGGTATTATGTATCTATTTTGACATAAAATAAATTTAAATAAATTAAATAACTATTTAAATAAAAATTTGTTTTTAAACTATGACTTAGTGTTTTTTCACTATTCATCAAAAATTGAAGGTTTTCAGAAAAATATCAAAATTTCACCCTAGGCTAATTTCAATATTCTGAATCCAAAAATGAAGTCCATTTTCAAAGATAAAATTTATAAAATTTAAAAATGTGGGTATTACTATTCATAACGGCTAGTTCGATTGGTTGTGGTGTGTGTTAGAACTCGAAGTGGCGTACAACACACGCTACTGTATTATTCAATGAGAAGCATACTGTGGAAGCTTGGGGTGTTACACATCACATATATATGGAAAACATGAATAGTAATGAGGGTGTAATGTGTAAATTAACATTTATAATGAATATATAATATATGAATGTCAATTATATTCATGCATCAATATATTTATGGACCAAATTCAATAGAAACATATATTTATTTAAATATATATATTTAAAAAGTATTTATATATAATTATAAATATAATAAATATATTTAATATTTAATGAAATTTATTATAATCTTAAAATTATTTAAATATATATATATATAATTATAATCTAATAAATACTTTTTTTAAAACATTATATATATATATATATAAATTAATTAAAAATATATATTAATTATAAACATTGTTTTTTATTTAATTTATACAAATAAATATTAGTTTTTAATATAAATATGAAATTTTTATATAAGTTAATAAATTTTTTTATTAAAAACTTTTATCAGCACTAATAAATCATCCCTTTATAAGTGCTAAAAAAGGGCGGATAAAGGGTACACCTTTATCAACAATTTTTTAGCGCTGATAAAGCCCCCCCTTTTATTAGAACATTATTCTTAGTGCTGATAAAAGCCAGAACATGCCTTTACTAGATCTATGGTAATGATATAATGGTTCCATAATAAAATTAATAAGTATTTATTTGAAAATATGAATTCAAATTCCAAATAATTTCGATGGCTAGCTAGGGGACCAAATGTGTATGTTATATAATTCATTATTTATGTCATTAATGGTCATATGTCCTATATAAAAGAATAAGATGAATGCAGCGGCATGTAAAATAGTGGAGTTACAATTATGGTGGAAACGATGCATGTATCTGATCCAAATGATAGAAATCAAATTTATACAAATATAGAATATTTCAGAATCATCAAATAAATATATGAGTTGGATTATACAAAAATTCAAGTGGCCATTTTCCATTTCAAATGGGTTGACAATAGGAGTGTAATGAAATTCAATGAAACAATCTTAATGACGGTGAATTTTAGTGTGGAAGGGTATAATGATGAGCCATTCATAATGGCAGCACAATGAGTGCAATATTTTATGTCTCAGATCCAACAAATAAGAATTGGTCTATTGTCCTGTTGGTGACTAAAACAACTATTGTGTTATATGAAAATTTAATTGAGGATGACCCATTCTGTGAGTGATCATAATAATTTCATGATAGTCCCAATTTAGACAATTTATTATACATTAGATGGGTCCATAAAGAGGGGATTTGGATACTTGATATATGAGCCAAATCCCTTCAACCTTTAAATAATAAAAGATTGTTCAATGAGAATCTTAATGTGTTTTTAATATATTATGACTTTTTTCAAAATATTATGTCTTCCCTACTATATTTACATAATGTAAATTAAAGGGTTAACTAATAATGAAGATAATTACTTCTTCACATGATGATGTTACCAATCTTGAGGAAGAACTTACTGTGTGTCACAATCTGACTCAACGAGGCTTGATCTGTAACTAACCCAAGCCCGCCTCCATAAGGGATGAGCTTTCTAAAATCACATAAATTCATAAATAACATGGGGGATTTTCCTACTGTACTTATACGTATACACCCAAACATCTCAATGTATAAGTGAAGAGAAATAATAATAAAAATATGAAATATCTAGAGAATAACCATGCATTTGAAAACCTCTAAGGTGTAAAAGAGTACAAAAGTGTAAATTATAATTAAAAGGAAAAAATAAGAACCCAACCAGAAATATGTCCCAGCCTAACAAAACTAGAAAGTAAAATAATGATAGAGCCAATTTCCTGATCTCCAAGCTCTGACCACCATACACGGTCCAATACACAAGGTATCCATTAACTCATTTATAATCATTGTCGAGCTATTCATCATTTTCATAAGACATGAAACACGTGGTAAAATCCCATGTAGGGGTGAGTATGTACATACTTAGTAGGACTCCTCGAAAGCTGAAGGGGGAGGATTAAGAGACACAATAGGAATAGAAAATAGATAGATGAACCCAAATCAAGAGAGTAAAAAATTTAACAAAATGGATATATATATATATATATATATATATATATTATATAAATAAAGAATCCCAAAAAATAGAGAAATAAGATCCTCATTTCACATCCCATCCTATGAAAAGAGTTTTAACAGTTCCAAAATTCCATCAATGATGCCCAACATCTCGTGTTTCTATCTAAAGAGACATCCAAGTCAAGACACACCTCTCCATTGTTACGCACAGTATAGGGTCACAATCTATAGGTAGAGGCCCATTTCTCTAGAACAACAAAAGGTTTCCACTTAGTAGACAGCTGGAGTACCCATGCCAATTCCCGGAAGGAGGTTTCCACTCAATTAATCAATAGAGGAATCATGCCCATCCCTGTTGGAGGGTTTCATTCTAATAGTCGATGACACATACCCTAATACTGCCCATCAGGTGGGTTCCACCCTTGTAGTCAAGGACCCATGCCCAACCCTGATGGAGGGTGCCACTCTAGTAATTAAGGACCCATGTCTTGACTCCGCAGGAGGTATGGATTGGTAGAGGACCCATTCCCTACCCCGTAGGAGGGTGCTAGTATGAGAGTAAGTAGAGGACCCATGCCATGTCCCATGGGAGTGTTCCACTCTATAGATATGCAGAGGACCCACGCCCTATCCTAGTAGAAGGGTTCCACTCTAGTGTCTAGTGATCCCACCTAATCATTGTTTTCATTGAGAGCCGCTTAAAGAAGTGTCACAATAGGAAAATGTAACATTGTATCCAAAAATCTTCTATGGAGGAAACTATCACATTCTATATGAAAAAATACTCAGGATAGGCTATGCACATGCCAAACTGTGAGTCCTAATGAAGGAGATATGAGAGGTTACAGTTTCACCAAAAGGAAATAAAAATATCACGGTGTGTAAGTGGACTCACACAGCATGTGGTCACACTTCTCTTCCTAGTTTTCTCTCTACTGGACACGGTTTTCCACTCATGTGGAACTACATGACATGTAGGTGGAATACACAGTGTGCCTCAAGTACCCGGGGTCATACCCATGCTCTTGGTCGTGTCCATGAATGTTTTCCTATGTCTGTATACTTAGGTAGAAAGTGTGTGACTGGACATGTCCTCCTCCATGGGTTCGTACCCATGTTCTCGACCACAAGTCTTGTAATCCTAATTATGGATACTCACTATGTGTCCCCACAACATAGCATTTCATCATTAACTTTCTAAAAAACCGAGAACTACAACCAAAGGGGAACTACATGTTGTGTGTTCTTCAAACTACATGACATGTAGTTTGGTTTTTAGGGAATCCCATGTCTACTTCCAGCATTCCAAATCTAACATGTGATGCTTTAGAACTCACCACAAATCCATAGCCTTATCAGGGAAGAATGCGAAGATCCATTGGTAGAAAACACCAAAAAAGGTGAATTTTTATTATCCTATTGTTATTGGAAAAAGAACAGAGTTGAGAATATCCATGTTGAGAAATGGCCTCTCACGGCCCAGTTCTCTACCTTTTCCCACCTCTCTTTCCCTATAGGTTTTCAATATTCTTACAGGGTCGATGCTTATTCCCTCCCTTTTATTCTATGGTCTTTCAGACAGCGGCTCTTTAGGGTTTTTCTACCATTGTCTTAGTGGAGAATCGCTCTCTCTTGCTTTCTTGGGTTCCTCTTGAATCCCCTCTCTGCCCTTTCTTCTTCTCTTTGCTTTGTCTCCTAGCTTTTGCGGTTGGTCCGCTCTGATGATGGCGCTCACCTTTTCCTCAGCTGTCGCTCCTCACTCTGACTTCATGTTTTTCCGCTCCTCTCTAGGATGGTTCAGGAGAGTTGGATTCTAGAGGATTTTGTCTTAACAACTCGGCGACTATGGAATAAAAGCATCATCATCTCTTTTCTTTAGGGTTCTATCCCCATGTTTCTCCTTCATCTATCTTGGATTTTGATTTTTCAAGTGTTTCATCCGCCATTACTTTCAATTTTCTTCCTCGTGGTTCTTTCAGGATTCTTCCCTATTTCGGTCTTCCCCTGTTTGTTGTTCCTCTTTGCATGGTTTGATGTTTTTTGTTGTTGAGGTTTTTTCTTTCTATTTGGTGATTTTTTCTCTTTGAAATTCTGGTTGTCAACTATCTCAGTGGACATCGGTGGCACGGTTGATGTCTGTGGAATGGGCTCCTTGAGAGTCTCACTGGTTTTGGAAAGATCTCTTTCTCCATGTGCAGAAGAAGGTCGGTTCATGGAATTTTTGAGGGTTCTGGAGGGCGTCTCATCACCATTGTTTGTAGTTTTGGTGCTAAGGCAACTGAAGCATCATGGTGTGATTCTTGCAGAGGTTCTTGTCCCATTATTTTTTCGCATTCTTGGTGGCTTCGTGTCTTCGACCTGACAAGGATGATGATATTTGAGTCTTAGCAGGGACGATGTTCTCTTTGGTGGGTCTAGCCGGCTATTGTTGGAAAGATGTTCGGGCATGATGATAGATTGTTTGGTCTGATGGATGTGTGGATGACGGTGGGTGTGTGATAGAGATGGCATGTGGATAGGTTATGGTGATGATGTGGTTTTTTGTTTTAAATTTTAAGTATTTTGAATCTTTTTATTTATGGTGCTTTATTTTTATGGGGTTATGTGGTTGTTCATGTTCCGCTTATCCTCAAATAAGATATTTGGAAAATAATAATACAAATTTATTCTATCACTGTCAACAGTTTAATAAATTGGGGTAGAATCCCAAATTGGTGAGTCCTACCTAGTTTCAAATTGTTCATTGATGAAGAACATGCTCTCCAATGAAGAATATGATTCATTGTGTTTGTACCATCTAAATCTTCCTCGTTCTAGAGTTTTGTCATAGTTTGATCCCGATTTTCCAATGAGAAGTGGAAGGAAATCCTCTCAATTCCCTTAGGGTTTATGCAGATAAACCTAGAGAATAATCATAATGGTATTTTTATAGGTGAATTAAGACTAGTTTGTTTAATTAATTTAATTAAAATTATTTATTTGTTAAAATAAACTCACCCACCCATGACCTCTTTTATCCGAACAACCCTTGCCAACCAAATTTAGGTTGTGGCTAGGGTAAACATATTGTCCCAGATTTAATCATGGTCTCATATTTCTGATCCAAAATTACATTTAATATTTATATCAATTTCTTTAATAAATTATGCACAAGTAATATAATATATATTTTTATTTTTATAAAATTAATTTTGGGAAGACCTGACCTTGTAATCACATGTTGCCTCAACATCTGAGTGTAAAAATATATCTATAAATATTTAAAAGTATTAAAAGGAAAAAATAGGGTCTCTACATAATTATATCCTTCAATATTTTCATCCCCAAAAATTATAAAAAAATTATGCCTATCAATCCTTAATTACCAGTAGGTTATTTGGAAAAGTTTATCCATCCTCTATATACAACTCTCCCCAGTCAATAGCGTGCATGATATCATGCACGTATCTTTTTAGCTACGAAAAATGAAAGACGTCATGCACCTGGTCCAACTATGGGGGTAGGGATGAGGGAGTAATCAAACTCACCAACCTCATATAGCCTAATGAAAATCTGGTATAGATTCTCTCCCCATCAAAATAAATGCAATCCTTATCATGGGGAGACTTTCAAGAAAATGTGGTGTCCCTTCTCGAACTCTAAGGGACCATGACGTTAATCTTCATAATATTTCTTCCTGCTCTGGGCTATCAACATCCACTCACAGATGACTTGGACCATCTCTATCATCACCTGCACCATCTATGGACCCATTAGAGATGCCTTGAAAATATCTATCCATCACAAGGGTGACCCGTAGGGTCTCTGATATAGGGCCTTGAAAGGTTCCATGCAGATAGTAGAATGGTAGCTATTATTGTGTGAATGATCTACCAATGGAAAGTGTTCTTCCAAGCTCCGGGAAAAGACTAACATGCAATCCCTCACATATCGTCCAACACCTAGATAGTTGAACATGTTGTCATGACACATCAAATTGATTATGTTTTTAATGTTGATTTATAGTTTAGGGCAGACCCTAGGTCATCTCTCAAGGATCGTTGGTGGCTTATAGTGTGTATTTTTAATAAAGATTACTAAAAGAGGGGGTGATTTTGAAAACAGTTTTAAGAAAATAACATAACATAAAGAGTTAAGTAGTCGATAGAATAAGGTGGAGGATTAAGAATTATGAGATAATGAGATCACTTAAAGTTCACTACACATCTTGGATAGTTCATTGTTCTGAAAATTTCACATGGTTTTGTTTAATTCTTTGGTTGAGGGTTGTCAAGATCTTGATTCCCCTCTGGCCTCTCTATACATTGCACAATGTACCAACCTTTGACACAACAATCGTGTTGTCAAGGTTTGGACTTCCAAAAAAGATTAAAGGCTATCAAATAATTCTAATATTTTTTGTATGTGTGAGAGAAATAGGATCCTTGTGTTTCCCAATCAGAACAACTCATGTTTCCCTCTTGAAATTTCAACTGAATCAGTGTTGAAATGAAAAGCGGTTCACTTAAGTAAACCCAAGAAATGAACTCAGAGGAGAAACATGTTTAGATAAGAAATAAGTGAAATAATACACACAAAAATTACACAAAATCAGTAGAGTATCAAGTGTCGGAACTCCCTCCCAAGTATGTGTATCTCCCTCAAAATGATCGTCCACCGTTTATCTCGCCATCAAGAGGAGGAGAAGGCTCAGGTGGAACTCCTTCTTCATTGTTGAACCCCCTATGATGATTGGGGCCTCCAGAACTTCAAGTATGATGAGAGAACTCCTTTGGGTCTCCCAAATAACAGAGCTTTTCCTCCTGGTCGAACTTGCAAATGAGGAGCCCAAGGTGCCATTTTATAAGAAAATGGGAATGAAGTTTTGAGCACACAAAATTATTAAAACCACTTGTCACAGGTGTTTCAACTGCCAGAAATCCTTATCTCGATTTGGAGAAAATAAAAAATTTGTATCCCCACCTCTTGGCTATCGCCACCGAATGTTTTTCACAATGTGGACAACTATAGCATGAGATATGGACAGATCACAACAGACCACTTTTAAATCAATGCAGATTTGGTGTGCTGGACAGATCAGGTCGGAAAGACTACCATATGGCCAAATGTGTCTTGGGTTTCTTCATATGAAATTTATCCAAAAAAATTTTGGACCAGACCACAAAGTTTCATCCAAATTGGATGCACGGTATAGTAGACGTGTGCGGATTAATCCAATGGTGTGCTTGGATCCTGTGCAGTTTGACCCATATTTCTTAGACATCATCATGGGCCCTCCAAATCACCTTCACCTTCAATGAAATTTTCAAGACAAGTAACATTGTCATTTTTAATAGAGATAAACATAAAATAAATGATCCAAACATGGAATTCAATTTTTTATTATTTTTGTAATTTACAATACAAATTCAGTTTAATACAATGGTGTAAGGGTGAAAATGACATCGTGAATCGTGGTACTATCAATAGCATGCTCAGTCTTCCTATCTGTATTGTGGTGAAAGGCTATAATCATCCTAATTTGGGTTTGAAATGTGTCTTGATTGCCTCTCCAAAACTGTGACATGAACTACACATCATGGTTAGATAAAATAGTCAAGGTTACACCCTAAAGGAGAAAAATATCCTTTGTTTATAACTGGACAAAACTCTCCACCATACTCTGCCCTCTAACAACAAGGATGTTTTATGAAATCGTATGTCATCATATATCACACAGATGGTTTCGCGGACCTTTTCTATTTGTGGAATCCCTTTCATGAAAACCGTGGATATGTCTTCCCATTTCCACTCTAGGATCTCGAGGGGCAACAACAAACCTACCAAAACCTGGTGCTCAACATTCTAATACTGATAGGAATGGCACTGTGAAATGAACTCCTCCACACTCTATCTCATGTTTTCCAAACAAAAATTCCACTTAAGTTATCTTTATATCATACCCACATCGGGATAAACAACTACATTAGAATTTTAAATCTTCCTTATCCACTACTCACACATCATGTCTAGGGCCACTGTCCATCCACTGAAAAGGATGATGTGATTCCCTCCTTCAAAAAATCCATCAAGAGAATCTCCTAAGGATATCAGTTCATGAAAGACCTCACAATTGATGTATCCCAAATGGGAATCTCTCACAAACTAATAGATCATAAGATTCAACACCATAAACTAGAGAAAATCTTACCCTCATACGCAACCACAATTAGCTGTAGGGAAACCAACTACTTAGATGCCTCCTGCCCCAAATGAGCTTGGGACTTCTTGCTATGGTCATCTTCCACTATGTTTTCGTTCCCCATATTATAGAATATATCAAAGACATAGTCCTATATAAAATAGAACTAGTGCCTCTGTCTCATGTTCAAGTCTCTCTACATGAAGACATACCAGAGACTATGATGGTCTGAGTAAACCACAATGTGCTCCCCTTAAAAATAGTGCCTCCACGTCCTTAGAGAGAAGACTACCACTACCTGCTCTAGGTCATGATTTGTATAGTTATGATCATGGGGTCTCAACTTCCTCAACCCATATTTGATAACTACTTATCTCTGCATCACAACATAGTCGTTCCCAACATCTAAGGAATATTAATACAATATATACTCCACTCTCTACTCTAGCAGTCTCAAAATAGGAGCGCTCATCAGCCTCAACCTCTACTCCTCGAAGGACCTCTAGCACTGCTCAGTCTAGGTAAATCGATGCCCTTTACACATCAGGGGTGGCCAAAGGGGTTTCAATCCTAGAGATTTCTTTCTCAAGCCTCTAGGAGTACCCATAAAATCCATGAGAAACCTACACCTATGATACATTCTTGGGTGGTTCCCATGAAATCACTACATCGATATTCGCTAGGTCCATATCTAATATATGATTAGAATTAAAATCCCCCAAAAAGTGAACCACATGTATCCAGAACCAGAGCTTTGAGAGATTACCATAAATCTGGTGCTCCCAAAGAAAATCCAGAATCATCCTTAAGTGCTCTACATAACCCTCCTCTAATGCAGAGTATACGAGTTTGTCATTGAAGAAGACAACAAAACAATCCAAGCATGAATGGAATATCAGGTTAATCAAATCCATAAACACATTAAGGGATTTCTTCACACTAAATGGAATCACCAAGAACTCAAAGTGTCTGTAGTGTCATTAGAATGCTATCTTAGGAATATCGGCCTCGCGAACTCTCAATTGGTGGTATCCAAACCTGATATTGATCTTCGAGAACCATCTCATGACACAAAATCGATCAATTTGTTTTTCAATCCTCAGTAAGGGGTATTTTTCTTTATCATGTGAAAATTTAGGTGATGATAATCAATGGAAAGCTAAAAGCTCCCATTTTCATTTTTCCTAAACAACACTGGAGCTTCCCAGGGGGACACACTAGGTCTGATAAAACCCTTCTCTCAATGGTCCTCCAACTACAAATTCATCTCCTAGAGCATGGTAGGGTCTATATGATACACCAAATAATATATCAGAGTATTCCCGGGATGCATGTTGATAAAAAACTCCATTTCCATCCTTAAACGTAGTTCCGGAATGTCATCGAGGAAGATGTTCATAAAATACTACATGATTGAGGGAATACTGATTCCTGAAGATCCTACTACAGATATGGATACACTTTCCAACTAATGAGTGATGGGTTTTAGGATCCTGCTTGAAAAACCCACTCACCCCTCCATGAGATATCTGTCACCCACAAAGGATAATCTTGTCCCATCAGTGTGAATATATCTGACTTTTCTGTGGTGATAGTCAATCTATTATTGAAAAATGGAAAACCAATACGTACCTAATATAAAATCATAGGGTTCCATCATGATGACCAAAAGATCCCATGAGAACCTCTCTTCGCTAAGTTATAGCTCAAACAATTAGAAGATAAAAGATATAGATAAATTTTTCCCCATAAGAACCTCAAGACAAAGCTTTTGGGATAAATACTCAACTGGGAGATCTAGCTCTCACACCAAGAGTAGAAGGAATGGATCACACATGTGTCTAATAATACAGAATAAAGAGTATAATTAACACATATTGTACCTCTAATCATCTCAAGTGTTGTAGGGTCTTAAGCCTTTGTAGCCTATAGCTATCTGTGGCCTTGACCACTTGCTCCCTAAGCAAGATGTGGGCCGCCTAGTAAATGTGGTGGAAGGATATCATAGGATTATCCACCACATCCCAACTCAGTCTCCCAATGCTCTACCTTATGCTCTTCCAACTCCACCACCCAGGGTCCACTATTCCCCCTATTGGGAGATCCGCGATCACAGTGTTTACTCTACCGTGGTGGTCCATCCATTATCACCCCATTCTCATCAGCATATCTGGTGGGTCATTCATGCACCATGTGACATTTCCCATAACAAGAATAAAACCACCCCTCTCTAGGATTCACAGATTCTCTATATTGTTCTTGACTATGTGCTCGAGCATGACCATGAGAAGATATTTTGCACTAAGATCATGTTGACTGGAATTATTTAGATATTGCAGATGAATCGTCATTTTGATACCCACTGCTAGCTACATCCAACTAGAATCCATCTAGCATGATGCTCTATATCACAAGTTCCCACACCAACACCCCGACATAGGTGGCTATACACAAGGGTACCACACTTGAACAAATATCTCAGTAGGGTCCCTACTCAAACTTCCATGATTAAAAGTATCCATCCCGATTCATATCAAGGGAGTTCCACATAAGGTCTTTGAACCTTTTCTTGTACTTATCCACTATCATCCCTCCCCGTTATTTCTCCCGAATATTTAAATCTAAACAGAGTGAAAGCATGAGGGGTGTACTCCACATAGAACATATGAAGATTATGGTCTATGAGAGTGCTGACTCATCATGAATCTTTGTAACAAGACTCTACCATCTCCCAAATACTCCATAGGAAAGTCTAGATAATAGTAAAACCACATTATCTATCAATTTTCATATAATACTAAAAACATAAACTGCTCACCCTATCCAATCCTCCACTACCTATGGATCTGGTTCACTGAGGAACCTTAGTGGCCTCTTGCACTGCAACTCATAGAGTATGGTAAGTCCTCACACATCCTTAGAATTATTAGATAGTATGATCTACCACTCAAATAGCTGGGGTACTAAAACCAATTCACCCGGAGGAAGGATCTCATGGGATAGACCCTAAATTGGGGCCTCATCGCTAATCAGATCATCTTCACATACTAGAACTACTATCCGGGATAGTTCGCATCACGAAGTCACCATAAAATATTTAATCAAGATGTACCAAAGTCAGAAGAGAATATATATACAATAAGAAACTTAGTCAAGAAGGAATTTAAATTACTAAATCATATATGATGCTTGTACCGTTGATCCCTGCAACCAATGTCTCACTATACCAAGTCAATAAAAAGGTAGTCATGTTCCTAATGATTGGTTGTGTTGGCTACCACACCAGCACTGGGTGCCCTGGCCTGAGATCCGCACTCATGACACATTAACAATTCATCCCTAAATCTAATCAAAATCCTCATAAGGGGACTACTCCAAAAGTTATCCCATGGATCAAACCATCTCTAATACAAATCTATCATTGCGTGACCCAATGGGGATCGAGATGAAACTCACCTAAACCCACCTCTAGAGGCCAGGGGATGACAAAAATACCTAAAAGGCATAACTAACATGGTAGGCCTTTACCTTATGTACTTTTATGCACAAATCCGACCATATCAATGAAAAAGTGAAGAGTAATAATAATAAAAAGATGTAATATCTAAAGAATAACCATGCATGTGAAAAACTCTAGGGTGTACAAGAGTAATAAAATGTTAACTAAAAGTAAAAGGGAAAAATATAATCCCTACTAGAATGATGTCCCAACATGAAAAAACTGAATGGTAAAATGATGAGAGAGCATAAATCCTTATCTTCAAGCTTCGACCACATTATGTGGTCCAATGCACTGGGTATCCCTAAGATCCTCAGTAATCACCTCTGAACATTCTGTCATCTGCATAAGACATGACACATGAAGGAAAATCCCATAGAGGGGTGAGTATATACATACCTAGTAGGGTGTTGCAATAGCTATGGGGGGGGGGGCTGATAGTAAGAGGCATGATAGAAATAGATATTAGACAACTCAACTCAAAAAAAGAGAGTACACAATCAAATGATTTGGATATATATATATATATATATATTCTCAATCAAAATATTCAAAAATGAGATAGAGAGGGGATCTTCATATCACACCCCAGCCTAGGAAAAGAGTGCCAAAAATTCTAGAAGTCATCAGTAATGGCCATCATCTTAGGTATCTATCTGAAGAAACATCCAAGTCAATCCATACTTGGCCACTATTCCACCTAGTCTAGGGGCACAATATCTATGTATAAGACCCATGCCCCAACACAATAGGAGTGTTCAACTCAGTAGATATCTAGAGAACCCATAATATATCTTGGAAAAAGGGTGCCACTCATGTAATTGGTAGAGGACCCTTTCCCTGAGTAGATGAGCGTTTCACGCTAATGGACAATAGAGGACACATGCCCAACCTAGTTGGAGGGTACCACTCTAATGGTTTAGGACCCATTCCTTGATACTATAGGAGGGTTCCACTTAGTTAAAAGATATAGAACTCTTGTCACATCAAGCAGGAGGACGTCACTCTAGTATTCGGGGACCCATGCCCAGTCTAGATGGAGGGTTCCACTATAGTAATCAAGGACCCATGCCCTGACTCCACTAGAGGGTGCCACTTAGTGGATAGGTAGAAAAACCATTCCCTACCTATATATAGGGTTCCAATCTGAGAGTAGATAGAGGATCCATGCCCTATACCATAGGAGGGTTCAACTAAATAGATAGGTAGAGGACCCAAGCCATATCCCAGTAGGATGGTGACATTCTAGTGTCTTGTAATCCATCCTAATCAATTCTATCATCGAGCATCGACTATAGAAGTGTCACAATCATTACATATCACATCGCATCATAAAATACACTATGAAGGACACCATTTAATTCTATATAGAAACAAACTCAGGATATGATACTCACATGCTAACATGTGAGTACAAACAAAGGAGATACAAGAGGTTGCAGTTTCCTCCAAAGGAAAGAAGGGGTGCACTGCGTGTAAGGGGTACCATGTTATATGTGGTCCCACTTCTCTTCTTAGTTGTGTCCCTGATGGTACACAAATTATCACTCGTGTAGAACTTTATGGAATGTATGTGGAATAAACAACATGCCTCATCCACTGGGTGTCCTGCCCATGCTTCTAGCCATGTCTGTGTAAGTCAGCCTGTGTTCATGTAATTAGGTACCCGATGTGTTCTTGGACATGTTCTCTATCAATGGGTCCTTCCCATGTTCTCCACCACATGTATTATCAACCCATACATGGATACATGGTGTGTTTCATATCCACATGGCGTGTCGTCTTTTTCTTTCTCAAAACCCTAGCGCCAAAGCCATATGGGAACTACATAGCATGCATTATTTGAACTACAAGGTGTGTGTTCAGGACTTTCATAGAAACTCAGATCCACTTCTCATGTTCTAGGTCTAGCCTCTGATTAATAAAATAATACCTCCAAGCCTCACAAAATCAAAGGTGAATCCATCTATTTGTCATTTCCAGACGTTCATTGGCCGAAAATTTGATTCCAAATTAACATGTGCGAACCTGTATGCATTCCACCTCCCGCCATCACCCATGGTGCTCCTGCTACATCACCAGATTAAAAATCCATGGTGTAATCAACCATATCCTAAAATTAAACCAAAATCATCCATTATTCTTTATTCCATTCACCGTACGTGAATCCATAATGATTCTAGGGGTCCAATATGGCTTAGTCCCACTGAACAATGTCAAACTGAGACCCCATAGGATAATCATTGAAGAATGAAAATAATCATTGGAAGAAAAGAACCAAAATAAAGGTGAATGGTCATAGACTAAGATTTATTGGATAATGAACATATCTAGAGATATTTAGTGTCAAAAACAATTGAATAAACAATTAAATCTGGTACATGGGCACCTACAAAGGATTGCAATTGATGCAGATCAAGAAATAAAATCGATCATACTCAATGGTTTAATTAATTGGGGGAAAAATATAAAAATTGAAGACTCCTATATAATTTTAGATCATTATTTAATGAATAATTTTCTTTATAATGAATAATATGAGTCATTTCATTAGCATCATTTTGATCTTACTTGATCTTGAGTCTCATAGTCATTTGATTTCAATTTTCCAATGATAGGTAGTAGGAAATCCTCTCAATTATACTGGGGTTTATGAGGATAAACCTAGAGAACCATCATAAATGTGTATTTATAGATGAATTAAGTCTAGGTTATTTAATTAAATAACTATAATTATTTATTTATTTTACCAAATGTAGACTCCCATGATCAATTTTATCCAAACTCGCTACAGTGGCCTATTTTAAGTCACGCCTGGGGTAAAACTAACATTCAAGACTAAACCATTGTCTTAGAATTCAGATTTAAATTTTCATTTAATATTTACCCCTTTTCCTTTAAGAAAATATACAGTTTTAATGAAAAATATATATTATATTTTTATAAAATTAATTTTAGGTACATCGGGCCTCAAAATCACATTTCATCTCAACACCTTGCTTTGAAAATATATCTTGAAATATTTCAAAGTATCACAAGGGAAAAACTGGGTCTCTATACCATCAATGATAAAATAAAATAATTATTATGGGGTACAAATATTAAAATTAAAAAAAATAATGGTATAGCATCACTATGTTAACTAAAATTATCAAGGCCAGATGAAAAGTAATAAAATTGGATTTTGGATAGAATCAACATAGCCAACCTATTAAAACCAACAATGCAATGTTCATTTGTTACATTGGGAACACAATGAGAATGTTTATGAAATTTGATATAGATGCATGGAACAATTTTGTGTCTTCATTTAAGACAACCCTATTTGAAGATATTAAGTCAATGTTATGATATTAATTTTCTATTTTATCAAAAAAATAAATAGAGAAACGTTGATTTACTTTTCTTTATACCTTGTAGATATTTTTTCAATTAAGATTATTTCCATAAGAAATATTTCATAGTGATCTCTAGAAAATATTATAGTGTCTTTCAAACACTTTTTACAAAGTATCATCTTAGATATGCTTAGGCAAAAGAGAACCCCCACCCACCAATTACATATGCACACATTATAGAAAAGGAAACATGTAAATATTTCATTAGTCACCACTATGAAGAATCTTTTTAGGTTCATTATAATCAATAATAATTTATTAGAAAAGTTCTATTTCATCCACATTTAATTAAAAAATTATCAATGAAACAATGAAGGAGGACTAAAAATAACCATGTTTTATGAAAACTCATATACCCCTACTGTAATGAAAGGATAGTGTATGATTCACTTGAGATGAAAATGGTATGTATTTTAAATCTATAATAAATGTTTTATGTGGTATAAAACAACATATGTTCCTTAATTTATATGGATATTAATGAATCAAAATTTGGAGCCACCTCCATCCCACATCATGTGCTATGGAAGGATGCCTATGTAAATAAAAAGGGTAAACTAGTTACTGAAAACATACAACTAGTATGATAATAATGTGTAAGTATGAAATAATAGTAATTCATTTTTATTTATAACAATATTACATAAAAATATTTATTTATGTTTTTATGTAGTTTATACAATTAAAATATAAGAATCGACATCAACTGTACTTGAAGAATAACCACTTTTAGTAGCTTTGAAGCATCCAGAACAATATGTCCACATTATGGGTATAGGTTTTTTAATTTCACCTAGAACATATTTCAAGAAGTAAATGATTTATGGAGATACATATGAGATGATGAAAATTATGAAGGTTACAATAGATGATTTGAAAGATATTATTTTCTAGTTTGGTTTAGGGGACCAAGATATGTAAAAGCATTAAAGTAAATGAGTACTAGAACAATGATCAGTACATGAAGTAAAAAATGGACCCACAATTTTTAGGCTATCCATTACCATCATCCTCCTTCCTTATCTATGGTGATAAATTTTTTCAATACTCTTTCTCATAAACATGAATAATAAACTTTTGATAAGTTTATATTATTAAAATTATATTGGGTGAAGATATATGTGATTTATCTCTATCAACATCCACACATCACCTTGTTGTGAGGGGTATAATGTATAATATCTTGATATATGGGATACACAATAAACAAATCCCAAAATATCACAAGAGATTGGGGATTAAACTAGCCAACAAGATGAGCATAGAGTTTCTTTTTCTTCATGATGATTTTGATATTACCACTATAGATAATTATATAATAACATTCATATCATGACTATATAATATCGTAATGATAACTGAGGTGTTTCCTTAATAGTTTTTTTGAAATGAAAAGCTATTAATATTTTATGAAAATTATCTAAAATGAGGTATGATATTACAGATGGATAAAATAAAGGGGAAATAGAATGTTGGATCAAGTAAATCCAATGAATCAACTAAGAAATTGAAAGGACCTTTAGAGAGTACCTTTGTCCCAATAGTTCCACTACTGCATATATTAACATTACAAGTTCATACATATATAGCATTCAATGATTCAAATGTATCCACCATTGAATGTAATGAAGAAATATTTAGAGTTATTATTACATACATAGTTGGTATGGAGAGTATAAATGAGATTATAAAGTTTGAATGGTTGGGAGTCTTGCTGTGATTACATACATGAGGTACATTTTGATAATTTTTTTTATAGAAAGTGGTCTACTTTGTTTATTACAGTTAATAACTATTCAAATTTTCTTACTATTATATAAAGTAAAATCCTTATGAATCATGATTTATAATCATTAATCCATCTATAATTTCTATGAAAATATTTCCTTGGAAATTAATAAAATTGAAAAAAAATATGCACTGAGAGAGGTTTCTGATAAGAAAGAATAGATGACAGACAGCTGTTTATGCCTACAATTCATGGGTAAATGTCTATAGTATAATAAAATATAAAATATATTTTTATTTTTTATTACTTATTTGTTTTTATTCCTAATAATCAGTGGATGTTCATCACAATCAATTTGGATACCCCAAATTTTTATTTTTTCGATCCAATGCATTGATTTCCATCAAATTGACCACACTTGATGTCTATTATTAATTTCCAATGCACTACAATCTAGATTTTATAGAAAAACATTGAATTATATGTTTTAGTTTTTTTAATGATAATTTTTTTATTGGGAGATCTATAAATATAGGTTAATAATTGTATGAGGTCGATGACTGAACATAAGAAGCTTATAGATTTCTTCAAATAGAAACAGATTATGGTACGTAAAGTAAGAGTTGACTATCAAAACATATTTCAAAACAAGATACATATGTTGGACAATGTTTCTATAGTTTCTAAAGAAAAATAATGACAATTATTTTTTATACTATGTAAATGTATGAAAGATATCATATATGATAAAAATAATAGCATCCCTGAATAGGTAATTTCTGACGTTAATTGAAATTTAATTTAAAATATTTTTTACTAATTTGTTTTAATGTATTTTCTCAAAACTATTAGGATTTTCAACTACCAATATACGAGAATGAAGAAGTAAATTTGTATTGAGATGAGTGGGTAGAGTACGTGTTGTAAAAATATTATCGGATATCAAGTTGAGTTTATTACCTATTATGTTTGTGATCATGTAAAAGTTATGAACATAAAGACACATTTGGGATGTGAATCATATGATCATAAAACCTATATATTATTTTTGACCTATTTTTCATGGAAAATTATAATTAAGGGTTATGAAATAAGAATTTTGGAAAGGATAGTAACATGACTGAAAATTCTCTTAAGTGTGAGAGATAAATTCGAGAATGAAAATGAGAAAATGCCAATATGGAAATAAGTTAGGGATCCTTATAAGAAAAATATAAAGATGTATTACCAACTACTATGGAATATACTTCAATTTTCATAATCTCGTCATTTTAATTTTATTTCTTCAATATAAAAGTATACTTCTAGTTTAAAACACACATTACTTAGTAAAAATTGAAAAAAAAATCTCAAATTGATTTCATTTTTTAGGAAAATGATCCATAATTTATTTGTGGTGTGTATGCATCAACCATACAACAATATTACACATTATGAAGTCTTTAAGACTCAAAGATCGTGTTTTCAATATAAAAGTACAATTTTAGTTTAAAAAGAGAATCACATAGAAAAATATTAGATAACATGTTCAATTTGTTTTTGAAACATTAGGTAATTGATCAATAATTCATTTTTTGAAATTTAAAAATTGATTTCACATAAATCTGAAACTCGATGTTGCTGGAAGGACTCGATGTGTATGTTTAAAATATAAAAGTTTCATTTTAGTTTAAAACACATATCACATGCCCAAAAATAATAAAATGACCTCATATTGCATTAAAAAATTAAGAAAATGATCAATAATTGATAAGTGATGTGTAAGAATCAGTTGTATTTCAATTTGACACATGATGTGTCCATTTTAATTCGAAGTGATTTTTTTAATATAAAAGTTATATTTATGTTTAAATTCAATTTCAGTATCCAAAATTTATAATATGACCTCATATTATTTTTACAATTTAGTAAAATTATCTATAAATCATTTGTGATGTATAGGAATCAACCACATTTCAATCTGACACATGATGTGACTAGTATAACACTAAGTTCACGTTTAAAATATAAAAGTTTTATTTTAATTTAAAACACACATCACATATCCAAAACCAAGAAAAAATGGTCATATTGTTTTCCGACATTAGTAAATGATCATTAACTAATATTTAACACGTAGTAATTTACTACAAATCAATCCAATATATAATGTAATCAGTGTAACTGGAAGTGCATGTATTCAATATAAATGTGTCATTTAAATTTAAAACATGCATCACATATCCAATTTTTTTTAAAACGAGCATGTATTGTTTTCAAAAAACATGAAAAATATTTGTAATTCATTTTTTATGTGAAGTAATTAACTACATGTCAATCTGACACATGATTTTGTAGGTATGAATCAATGTTCAATATTTATTACCGATGTGTCATTTTAGATTAAAATTAGAATCACATGGATAAAATAAATAAAATGATATATAATTTGTTTCCAACTTTATAAAAATTATCAATAATTCATTTGTTACATTTAGGAATTTCCTATATGTCAATCCGACACACAATGCATCAGGTATGACTCAAAGTGCATGTTTTCAATATTGAAGCCCCATTTTAGCTTAAACCATGTGTCACATCCCCAAAACCGCACAAATGAGGTCAGATTAATTTCAAATATTAGTTAAAATATCCATAATTCATGTTTGACATGTAGCAATTGACCAAACATCAACCTGACACACAATTTGGATGATATGATTAGAAGTGATTATCTTCAATATAGATGTGAAATTTTAGTTTAAAATGCATATCACAAATAAAAAAAGAGATTGGATTGTTGTGAAAATTTATAAAAATGATCCATAGTTAATTTTTGATGCTTAGGAATAAATATCACATCAATATAACACATGATTTTTTTATGACTAGAATTTAATGTTTTCAATATAAAAGTGTCATTTTACATTATTGCTCGCATCACATAGCCAAAACTAAGAAAAAAAGATTGGATTGTTCTAAAAAATTAGAACGATGATCCATAATTCATTTTTTATGTTTTGGAATTGAACACACATCAATCTGAAACATGATGGGGCCGATATGGCTTGAATTGCATGTTTAAAATATAAATGCTTCATTTTAGTTTAAAATGTGTGTCACTATAGATATTGAGAAAATGGTCTCAGATTGTCTTAAAAATTTAAGATAATGATCCATAATTTATTTGCGACATAAAATAATTGACCAAAAGTCAATTTGACAAATGATGTGGTTGGTATGATGAGAAGTGTTTGTTTTCAATATAAAAGTACCATTTAAGTTTAAAACATGCATCAAATATCCAAAATAGGGGAAACATGCTAGAATTGTCTTCAAACATTAGTAAAATGATCTGTAATTCATTTTTGATGTGAAAGAATGAACTGAAATTCAATCTTACACATGATGTTGTAGGTATGACTCGAAGTGAGTGTTTTCAATATATAAGTTCTATTTTAGTTTAAAACATGCATCACATAGCCTAAATAGAGTAAATGAGTTAAGATAATTTTCAAAATTTAGGAAAATAATCCATAATTCATTTGTGATGTGTATAAATCAACTACACATAAATCTAACACATAATGTGTTTTGTAGGACTTGAAGTGTGTGTTTTTCATATACAACTGTCATTTTAGTTTAAAAGGCGCTTCACATTATCAAAACCAAGAAAATGAGCTCATATTGTTTTCAAAATTTATGGAAATGATCCATAATTCATTTTTGATGTGCATGAATTAACTTCATACCAATCTTACACACGATGTGGTCGGTATGATTCAAAGTGTGAGTTTTCAATATAAAAATTTCTTCTTATTTTTAAATGTACATCACGTAGTCAATACCAATAAATTGAGGTCTTATTGTTTTCAAAAATTAAGAAAATGAACCATAATTCATATTCGTGTGTAGGAATCGATAAAAAATCATTAATATATTCACGAATTAACAATATAATTTAAATAGATTATAAATTATCAATATAATTCATAATTCATAATATAATTATTAATTAATAGTATAATAAAAAATTAATGAATAATATATATTAGGTTCTTGTGAGTACAATTACATTCAAACAAACACACACCGCACATTCCCATCCCTGAAAGGAAAGTCATATCCCCCAATGGATAACCCACCCAACCAGCTAGTTTTATCATATGTACATTATATAAAATTAAAATTATGACTCTTTTATATAATGTTATGAAAATATTCATTGGTTTTATTATAGGGATATGATTTTTTATGGAGGGTGATCGTTGGAGAATTATTTCTATAAGTGTTATGATTTTTTATATTGGTTGTAATTTTCATAATTAATTGTAAATATCATTTAAACCTAAATATTTCTTATATAAATTTTTATTTTAAATCATTTTTTAATGTTATATTTTTATTTTAATCAAGTTGTTTTTTTTCATATTTGTATTCTTATATCTTTTTTTGATTTTTTTACTACTATATGGATGATATAGAGGATACTCTAGTTCTATAACAGTTTTATGGCCTTTGTTAGTTCTTAAACTAACGCACTAATAAAGGCCCCCTTTATCAAAATTTTAGTTTTATCATTGATATAGGACACCTTTATCAACACTAAACAAAGAAACATTGATAAAGTGGGCCTTTATCAACACTTTTGTTTTTGTGTGGATAATGATACCCTTTATTAGTGTTTTTTATAAAGCAGATAAAGGAATAACACTTTTATCAAAAACTTGATTTTCAGTTCCTTTTTACACTGACATAGAATATTTTGAGTGCTGTTATAGACTGGTTCTATTATAGTTCTATATGTCTAATATTTTCTATATATCATGCATATAGTGAAAGATGTATGTTCTGGTGTAATCGGTGCATTTCTAATTAAAAAAGGAAAGAAAATGATGGATTTAAGGATATGTTTGACATGATTGAAATGGGTATTAGGGGAGAGTATTCAGAAGTGTATGAGGGGAAGCAAACTTTTCTTCCATCGATAGCTCACACACTTTCTATGAATGAAATAGTATAGTTCTATAACATTCTAAATAGTTTAATGGATCCATAGTGCTATTCATCAAATATCAAAAAAGTTGTATCCGTAAATGAAATAAAGTTAACAAGATCATAATCACATGACTATCATGTTTTTATTCAATGTTTTGACCCATGTGAATACAATGCATATTAACAAAAATCTATTGGGAGACAATAACAATGAGATGATTTTTTAAGTCAATATCCAACAATGATCATCCAAAGAAGTTATTGATAATAGAAAAATAGATTTCAAAAACATTATGATAATTATAAAGGTTGTACCCACATTCATTCTTTGATATCATAGTTATTTTGATATTTCATATAGTATGGGAGATTTGATGTTATATCCCCATATATTTTAGACAAATGTATCCCATTGATGTCTATACAAATATATTGACGTAGTGTATAAAAAATCAATTCAATCTAGAGGTTTTATTATAGACATTTATATTTTAAGAGATGCTATTAATTTTTTTTTACTGAATACCTATTTTATAAAGATAAATTAGTTCTTACAAAATATTTCAATGATAGGTGCAACAAACGTGAAGGACTATCAAAAATATATGTTTTAAAAACTTGAATCAAATATTAGAAATACGATCAATTATGTGTTTTTAATAATACTTCATAGGTTGAGAAATATTTTTAAACTTATAAATACATTCATTGTAATTTGAATCCCACGAGGGCTGAAGGTTGGATATCAAATAAGAACAACCAAAAATTTATTAATTGTTTTAGTGACCACATTAACAGAGATTTATCTAAAAATTATAAATCCAATTTTAATAAATTTTTATAGTTATCCCAAGGTGTAAGTGTTCATTTATTATCCAATAATGGATACCCATAAATAATTATATATCCTACATAATGGAACATCATGAATGTACTATATTTCAAAATAGTGGAGTCACTATTATGGATAAAGCTATGCTCATAATGGGTTTAAAATACATAAATTTCATTTATGTGAAGCGAATTTCATTATGGAATGAAAAAATTATTATCCCTTCAAACTAGAATCAAATTAATGGGATATTTGTTTATTCCCATGATCTTGAAAATGGAAATTGGTCCATTATTCTTTTCTAAATGAATTAAATTTGGGAATCAAGTGTCAATTCATTGGATGAAGATCCATTCCCTCAAACATCATAGGAATTACATGTTGTTCCTAGTGGATATGATGACATGCATATTACAGGTGACCAAAAAGAGTGAATTTGAGTAACTAGTAAATTGGTAAAGAGTCATAAATAATTAAATAAAAAATGGGAATTATAAAACGCTACAATATTGTTAAATTAATTTTTTTATGAATATTTTTTCCCTTTTTATGCTTTTATTCAATAATCAAATTATATATTATAACTTTTTTTCCAACCTGTGATTAAATAAATTCCTTATTCACCGTAAAATTATACCCACCTAGACATGGAAAATCCCGAAAATATATTTTGATACAATTTATTTATTTATTTTTAATATCTTTAACTTTCATTATAACATATATTTATTTTAATTCCATGGGATAAAAATAATTTTGGATGACATGGAATATTGAATGAAGTATATTATTATAAAAAGTGTATCCTATGAAAGGGAATATATAATCATGCTAATATCTTATTTTTCATAAATGTTTAATTTTTTTTCAAATTCAAACACCACAACAAGTAACACGAGTTCATTTTTGTATGAAAAAATAGATACTGGTTCATAAAAAACATACTCATTCTACTAGGGGTGGTGGTTGGATTTTAAAATAATTACAAACATGTTATGGAAAATATAATACAAACACAATTGGTTAATAATTATTTCTATAAATGTATATATGAAGTATATTAACATTTGTTTTAAATTTTTTATGTATTATTTCCATTATAATTTTTATAGTTTGATATTTATTATAGTTATTTTTATGAAATTTATAGTCACTAGAAAAATAGATAATCCTTTTAGGATTTTTAAGTCCCCATATTCATTATTGACATCTTATTTATCTATAGTTTATTTTCTTTATATTAGTTTGATGTATTGAATGTGAATGTTTTCAATATATAAATGATATTCTAGTTCCAAATGTGGGTCACATACTAAAAACCAAGTGAAAAATAGCAAGTTTTCATGAAACTCTTAGATTATTATCATTGATTCATTTGTGGCCTATAGAAATTAACTACACATCATTATGATTTGCGGTGTAGTCAAAATGATATAATTTTAATTTTTCCATTTCATGTGTTAAATAAGATCAAGATACATGCCACATACTCAAAATTGATCAAATATGCTCAGATTATTGTCAAAATCTATGAGAATGATCATTGATTCAGTTATCACACGTAGAAAATAACCACATATCATTTCAATATACATGGTGGACTATGTGAAGAAAAATTTAAATGATTTAAATATAAAAATAAAAATATTTTGGTTCAAAACATGCATCACATACTCAAAACTGATAAAAAATCTTGGGTTATCGTGAAACTATGTGATAATGACTGACGATTCCTTTGTGACCAATAATAAAAAATTTCCCATCTTTCTAATACATGGTTTTTCTGAACGACAAAAGTTGTATTTTTCCATTTTAAGTGCTAAATAAGTTCAAAATGTTTATAAGATATTGAAAACTAATAAAATTCACTCGAATTTTTGTCAAAATCTAAGAAGACAATCGTTAAATTCATTTGTGATATGTAGGAATAGACCATGCACATCATTCTATCATGTGGTGTGTATTGTGTGACATAAGGTGTGTGGTTTCCTTATTAAAAAAATGTTATTTTGGTTCACAATGTTTGTATGATACTGATTACTAAGAAATCAATCTTATATTTCTAGGGAGTTCTAGGATAATAATAATTGAATTATCTGTGTCTTATAGGAATAAAAAAATCATTTTAATGTGAGGTGTGTCCAAAATGATCTAAATTGTATTTTTTTATTTTTAAATATTAAAAATTTCCACAAAACACATAAAATATTCAAAAAAAAAATAAAACATCCTTGTATTGTTATTAATATATATGATGAAAATACTTGAATCATTTGTGGAATATAAGATTTAATTGCTTATCATTCTAACTTTTGGTGTGGAAAATGGAACAAAATGTTCATGTTTTCAACATAAAAATGATATTTTAGTTCAAAACGTGATCACATACATAAAACTTATAACACTCACTCATATTCTCATCAAAATGTAGGACAATGATCATTGATTCAATCTTAACATATAGGAATTAAATACACACCATTTTGATGCATCATGTTGTTGTAATACCCTAAAGTTTATTTTATGTTTAATTTTTAAATAAGTTTAAAATGTGTGTAACATAATCCAAATAGAAGAAAAAAAATAAATTGTTTTGAAACTCTATGGAAATGATTCTTGATTCATTTTTGATATATAGAAATTAGTCTCACATATTTTTGATGTTTGGTGTGCATGGTAAGACCGAATCATTATTTTTTCAGTATCAAATTGATATTTTAGTTCAGAATATGTGCCTCATACATAAAACCAGGAATATAATATCAAATTATCATGAAACTCTAATAAAATGATCTTCAATTAAATTTGGATCTTTAGTAATAAATATAACATCAAATGGGTATGTGTTGTAATCAAAATGGAATAATGAGTATTTTTTCACATTACTTATTAAATAAGTTCAAAATGTGTATCACATACATGAAATAGATCATAAGAATTTAGGTGGATGGTGTAACAAGAAATGTTGGTTTTCTACAAAAATATGATATTTTTTTACAAAACATGTATCACATACCCAAAACCAACAACTGATCTCATATTGACACTGTGATAATGATCCTCAATATATTTGTGACATATAAGAATAAAAAAAATAACTTTATAATTTACAGTGTAGTCGAAATAATCTAAAATGTATTTTTTAAATGTTAAATAAGTACAAAACATGCATCTCATACTTAAAAGTTATCAAACATGCTCAAATTATTGTTAAGATCCATGAAAATGATCATTGATTTATTCATGACATGTAGAAATTAATTGCATGTCATTCTAACACATGAGGTGAATGATGTGATTGAACATATGCATTTTCAATATAATAATTATATTTTTATTCAAAACATGTGTCATAGATACCCCAAAGTGGGAACAAATCTCTAATTTTTATGAAACACTTGATGCTGAAGTACCAACATGGCAACACGACCCCTCCTTTCTAAAGGTATGTCTAGAACAACTCCATGGCCTTTGTCAGAGTTTTTTATAGCTTTTTAAAATAAAGTATTTATTTAAATAAACCTAGGTTTAAAATATCTTTAAAAGTAATTCACAAATGTGAAATCAACCAAAACTCATTTGGGTTTTCAATAAAAGGCATTGAGGCCGATTTTACCTTCACCTTTCATTGACTTGGATCAATGACATGGTAGTATAGGTGAATGGAATTAATGTGAAAAAAAAATTCACCTTAATTTTAGAGAAAGGGTTTTTTCCTTTACACATTTCTCAATGTTAATGAATCATCCCTAGCATCACACTTTTCCAACATCAAGCACGCTACACACTAATGATAACAATTTTTATTATTATAAACATATAAACAAAACGGACTTCAAATTTCATTCTATGTAATAAAATACTTGTTATAATCCCTCACTAAAATTTCCATGATGTAATTTCAATTAAATTTTATATGTAATATTTCTCCTTTCTATCACTGACTATTTTATAGTTTACCACATTTTAATGTTTCATTTACCTATTAATAGGAAAGTATTCAGTATATGGTTATGAATAATTATATATATATTTTCTAGAATTTTGGTTGAATATATCATATGAAATATTAAACATATTACATCTCTGTGTCACCATGAGTACTCAAAATAAGATAGTAAATCAAGTACAATGGATATTTTGTTACATGAAAATTCCAACATTGGCCATCAGAATGGATGCGAATTTGGGACATGTGTTTGATTTCCCAAAAACAAAAACAACATGCACACCAACTTCTAATCAAACCAAAATGACTCTAAACCATACCACTTTCAAAAAACAAAGAGATACCCAAATAAGAGCATGATTATTGTGATTTAGTATCCTCCTATGATGCTTCCTTAAGGATGCATCCTTCCATGCTCTTCTTAACATGAACTCTATTAGTTCACTCATAAAACCCATCATTTAGACCTTTTTAGTGAGGTAGAGAGTATGCATTGGGTACTTACATAGAGCAGTATGTGAAGGGGACAATGGCATAGAAATTTTTGAGATCACACTTTTTGGGGGGCCCGCCAGTGAGGTTAGTTTTGATTCTTGGAGGCACTACTACAGATCATCCCTTTAACAAAGTGAATAAATGTATTTTAATGAGATAAAAAGGAATAGTTTTCCTCAACTCTTTTAAAGTGTGTATGTGGGGGGGAGAGGGATGGGGTCCGCTTTATCATGATTAAAAATGAAATGGATGAAGAAAATTCCATTTTTCACTCTTTATTGGTGCTAACTCTTTCCATATTTCAATGTTAATAACGTAAAACCAATCCTTAATAAGATATTTTGTTTCACTAGGTGCATTTAGTAACATACAAATGAAACTATCACAAACTTTTTTTCAACATTAATAACATAATAAAAATTCATGATGCCAAAACAAGTTTAGTATGGTAATTCAAAAAATAAAACTTATCACATTTTCCAACCAGTTATCATACGGGGTTTCAAAAAAGGTTTACCAAATATTTTTTCCATATATTTTACTTTCTAAAATTGTTGATCACCTGTTAGTATAGATATTTTTGTACATTATTCTGAACTCCCATTGAATTATTCCATCCAAGATCGGTACTTATGGTATATGGGTAGAAATCTATGATGTCCTAAAAAAACATTCTTTGACGAATGTTTCAACATATATTACTATGTACATTGTTCACAAATGGGAAATGCTTGAGTTACATTAATGTTATATCCTGAATATTTTTGTATACAGGAATGTCATTTATCATCTCATACAACATGGATCTCAACATTAAATCTTCATTTTTGTAAGCATCATACAACATAAAACCTGAATCCCCCAATAATATAAAATCATTGATCAATGGATCCAAATAAACATCAATATCCTTACCTGATTGTTTTGGTCTTGATATAAGCATAGATAATATAATTTTTTTTATTTCATTAATAACCACAGTGGTAAGTAATAATTTACCAAAATTATATGATATGTAGTGTGAGTGATACTTTGAAAACCAAAATGATTTACTATTACTATAGATAGTATAAGACGATGGTTTCTCAGTTTGTTTCAAAAATCATGATACATGTGACCAATTATCTTCAATTTAAGAGAGTCTACTGGGTGATGATGTTTCTCATCTTTATTTATCGTATTGGTGTGAATTTTAAATTTCTTTATAGTCTCCTCACTTAAATATAGGTGTCTAAACCATAGAATGATTGGAAAGTACCATTCAAATTTATTAGGACCTGATTAATCTTTATTGTATTTAGAAGCACCACACTTTGGGATTCATTATGTGAATTTTTGTATTTGTGAAATAGTATCAAATCATTTGGAAATGAATTTTTTCTATTAAATATCATACCCATTGAACGTAGAATTAGTTTAGTATTATATATTTAGTTATAAATCTCATTATATTCTCAGAGTATATCATTCAACAAAGAAAGTGGTTCAATAAAAGTCACATCACTCCATATGTTTCTATAATTTATATTATACAACATTAGAACGACTGAAAATTATATATATTTAGTACAACCAAATTACATTTGCATCTTTTCACAACTCTTTAACCACTCAAAAAATTTTGTAAAATAATAAATTTCATCTTCAACTTTCATTTTTATTTCATCATTATGATATTTATCATCATTCACACCTAAATTTACATCATTGATATGGTATTCTTCATTATCTACACTTATAATCATATCATATGATCCATAAAACAGAATGTTATCCCAGTAACAATCTATATTCAGTTTTCCCTATGTTTAGTCCAAATATTATAACTTCAATCTATTCTATGATAGATTAATTAGTCTTCCAAATCATTTAGAAAAAATTATTTTTAATAAAAAATTTGTAAACATAGATAAAGGATTTGTGATGGGTCATATGCATGGTCTTTTGAAAACATGACAAACTCTTTCACCCCATCTTCATACTATTTTTTCATATCATTGACATCCATCCATTTTTTATTTCATATCCACCCAATTTTATTCGGTAATATTAATTTTTAAAAAATTAAATAAATTCACAAAGGGTCCTTTCAAATAAGGGTAACCCAATATTTTAATGTTTAAGATAATATTTTCATGCTTTGAAGGAAATGGGTAATTGAATTTATGAAAAACATTAATCAAATGGTGCTAGTTTGTATCCTCTGAATTCATCCACAATTTTCACCAGTATCTGGTATGGGATGACTACTACTTAGAGTATTTTAGGAAACAAATTTCCATGTCCATAAGAGATGGGGGATGAGTCTTAAGAAACAAAATGTAATAATAAATTTTTGGAAGATGAAGCTGATGTGGATTGTAGTTGTTAATTTATTTTGTTGAATGAGACTCATCCACATAGAATCTACCACCAAATCATAGAGAATTTGTAGTTTTGTAGGACTCCCCCAATTTAAAATATGCAGGTGATGTGGGATAAAAAGTAGGTTTATGAGTTATAATGGGGTTAAACATTAATTCACCTTTTACTAGAGTGAGTTCATGACATACATCCTATGGGTTGGATAGAGTCAGTGGCATTACCATTCCACAATGTTATTATCAATCTATACTATGTATGAGGTGAGATTATGTGTATCTTGTTGGGACCACTTTGTGTTTGAAGATTGTATTTGTTGTCAACAGTTGTGAATACTTGTCAAAATGAATAAGGAGATGAAGAAGGACTCCAAAGTTAATAGAGATTATATGAATTCAGGATCCCTGGAGAATTGTTATGAAATCATATCATTGAATGTCATACTTGGGAAATTCTCTATGATGCAATTCAGATGATTATTGAACTTATCCTAAGTTCAATGAACTTGTGTCAAAGGTGACACATTGTTTACAGTAATGAAGAATTGAGAAGTATCATCCATTTGAGGATGATTGGAGCATAATGGTAAATTCTCATCTATCTAAGGATGGTTGAAGAAGAATTGGGATCTGAAGAAGACAATGCAATGCTTCATGATTGCATGAGAACCGTGCAAGAGCTTACTTGAAGAAAAGAATCATACGATTTGAATGAAGTAGAGAATGATGTCTGAAGATGAAGAGAGAGTTTGGAAGGACTTGGCATTCTAATAAGGTGTTTGAAGAATCCTTAAGCCTCCACTTTTTGAAGAAGATAGATAAATGGAGTTCTTTGGAATTAACAATCCAAGAGGAATTGAGGATTTGAAGTGAGGATGAAATAAGTACTTTGGAATTCATATTCCAAAAAGAATGGATAAACTAGATGATGCTTTGCTAATTTGTATTTCACAAATATCATAAGTTTGGAGAACTTGTGATGCAAGCCTTATGAAAAAAAGGGAGAGAGAAAGAAGTAAGCGTACAAGTATGCAGTAGGCGCGCAAGTATGCAGTAGGCGCTCAGGTATATAGAGGCACGCATGTCATATTTCGAATAGAATTATTTCAAAAATATGGCAAAGGAAAGAGGGCGTGCAAGTACCAAAAAGGCACACAAGTATCAAGAGTGGCGCGCAAGTCAATAGTGGCGTGCAAGTATTGGCGCACAAGTATATGTGGTGCGAAAGTCATAATTTAGGATCATCACATCAGAATTTGACAAAGGAAATAAAATGGCACGCAAGTTAAAGATTGGCGCACATGTCACACAGTGGGGCGCAAGTATAAGTGGTGCGCAAGTGTGGCGCGCAAGTATAAGTGGCGCGCAAGTGCATGTTGCGCGCAAGTCATATTCCAACATCATCATATCACAATATGACAAAGGAAAGAAATTTTCATGCTAGAGATGGAAGGGTGCGCAAGTGATGAAGCGGCACACAAGTGATGGAGTGAGTTATGGAGCGGTGCGCAAGTATTGGAGTACAAGTATAGGTCGCGCAAGTCACCAAAATGCCTATAAATAGACGACCTGCCTCCTCATTTTTTAATGCTCAACAATTAAGAGAAAATTTGAGCTCTGAGCGCGCAAGTATTAGAGAGTGTTTTTACGCGCAAGTGTTGTCGCAAAAGTGTTTCCGCGCAAGTGTTGTCGTGCAAGGGTTGACGTGCAAGTGTTGTCGTGCAAGTGTCTGAAATGCAAGTCTGCCATGCAAGTCTGCCGCGCAAGTCTGCCGCGAAAGTATTTCCACACAAGTTGTGGCATGGAAGTAGCAGTGCACAAGAAGAGGAGCGCAAGGCTGTAGGCGTGCAAGTGTTGGGCGCACAAGTAGGTAGGTTTGCAAGGAGGGTGGCGCGCAAGTAAGGATTGGCACGTAAGCTGTGAGTTGTTCTAGAGCAAGAAGAAGAGGAAGAAGAGCTCGGTTCATATGGTTTTGAACTGAGGGAAAACATGTGAAGAATAGAAGGTTTTAGTGCAGCTAGTTATGCATTGAAGAAGCAGAAGAAGAAGTGTTTGCAGCTTATAGGTTTGCTGCATAGAAAGAAGTGATGAAGAAGAAGAAGAACAGAGTATGCCCAACTGAAGGTTGACAATTTTTCAGGGTATCATTATTCAGATGATTCTATGTGAGAGGATCCTCAGTATTTGAATAATCACATTGGTGTATGTGATTCTAGCCAAGAAGAGACAAGAAGTTTTAGTGCAGTCGGTTGTTTCACTAAGAAGAAGAAAGAAGAAGTTTAGTACAGTTGGAGTTGCACTAGAAAAGAAGAGAAGGAAAAAAGGAAGAATTGCATGCCTACTACTTTGCAAGTAATCAAGTGAAAAGCACTAGAGAAGACCAAGAGAAGAACCTACCTTTTGAGGAAGGAAGAAGACTGTCTCCAAAGGCAGTATAAAGAACCAGCTAGACGCTGCAAGTTGGGCTCGGTCATTACCAGTCCAGGGAAGAGGATTGTTTCCCACCCCCTCTAAGTGTAGGGACTCACACTGGCTAAAGGATTGTTTTCTTTTCCACTCCATTGTAAAATAATATCACACTATAATGGATAATCCATGCACTGGTCATACCCATGCATGGAAAAGACGTAGCTAGTCTTATTGAGTAGTGAACCTTGTAAAAATATCATGTGCATATTTTTACTGATTTCTATTATTGCATGCGATAGGGGAAAGAGAATAAGAGAATCAAGATCCTAAGAGGTCAAGAGGTACATGGATAAAAGTTCGAATTGGTTTAAAAAGTCCCCAACACTGATTCACCCCCCTCTCAGTGTTAGACATATCTCAAATTGGTCCTCTCAATAGGTATCAGAGCAAGGTTCACCTCTTTTGGATTCTCTATAGTGAAGTTATTCTCTTTTGAAAAACTTGAGCTCCTTTCCTAAGTTAACAATGAAGAGCAGTGTTTGTAAAGATCAATCTATCTCTGAGGAAAAAGATATATCTACCAAGATCATGATGAATAGGAAAAAGAAAGTGAGGAGAAAATTGAAGAAGAATTTCCTCTTATCTAAAGAAGAGGAAGCATCTGGTTCTCCATATTTGTCTGAAGTTGAAGACACACCAGACATGGAAAGTAATGAGGACGTGGCTCAAGTCCCCACCAAGAAAATGGACAACCTTCCTAAATCAACGGATCAAGAGGTATGTGTTAGTAAATATGGAAATTAACCTCATGATAAAAATTCTAGCACAAGTGGTGATGATCAATATACCACATCTCATGAAATATCAGTTAATAGATTAAGAATGATTCTACATGGTATTCCTAAAGAAAGTGCATCCCTGGTTTGTGGAGTATTTCAATGCATGCAGGAAAATATCACTCAGCTGGAAGAAGAAACTGATGCTTTGGAGAAAGGCTTACAGAAAAAAATTGTCAAATGGTTAAATCTCTCTAGACAGGTTGGATCCTTCGATACAACAAAGAGGGGATTTGAAGTAAGTTCTTCAAAGTGGTTAAAAGATGTTGAAGGAAAGGAGGGAGTGAACAAGACTCTGGAAGAGAAGATCCATGCACTTGAAGATGAGCTGAAAAGGGGAAATGAAGTCAAGAAGTTATATTTGGAAGAAAACTCCAAGAAGATCAATGAACTTGACTCTTTGTTACAAAACAAAGTAAAGATGCAAGAAGACGAAGTTCAAAGATTGAATAAGGCTTGTGAAGATATGATTACTATTATTGAAGATCAAAAGGTATCCTCAATATGATATGTCTAGAGTTGGAAGATCAGTTGACCAATCTTGAGAAGACACATATTGAGTCTTTAAAAAAGAAGGAAACTGTTGTTGCTAGTAACCAATGCTCAATGGAGGATTCTACTGTCAAAATACCTCCAACATGTGATAAGAAGATCATTGATTTACTCAATGATCTATCACATGTAGCTGAGAAAGTAAAGGTACCATCCATCCCAACTTGAACTCATGGTTCTAAAATTGTTTCTACAAAAAGTGCAGTTTGGAAGAAAAATTCTAAACAAGTTTGGATGAAGGAAAGTGAGATGAAACCTATCACCATGGATAGGGTGGATAGGGGAAAGAGTGTGGATGATATATCCCCACAGAAAGCACAAAATACCAAGAAGAAGACACAACAACCTTATCAAGAAGATGACAAGAAGTCAAGGTTTTTTGGTCAATACTGGTGCTGCAATAGGTTTGGGCATTGTGCACCAGATTGTTGGTACAATACCTCAAATGTAAAAACACAGAGAAAGCCCATCTCAAGGGGGAGAAATCCAGAGAAGATGAAGCAACATCCACAGATCCAGAGACATCGGTATACTGCAAACAGATTTGGAATGTTAGATAACGACTGTGATGTATGCAATAGGAGTGGTCATATGAATGGTGCATGTTCAAATAAGAAAATAAGACCACAAAAGCTGGGCAAGAATGAAGAAGAATCCTTGGGAAGAAATTAGATGAATAATGTGAAAACAAATTCTCCCAAGAAGATTTCAAGAAGGAAATATGATAAGTCCTTGGATTCTAAATACAAATAGGTGAAGGGTGATGAATCCAAAAGAACTAATAAGAAAGAAGCCATTCAAATGAATCCATGTAGAAGATCCAATCTTAATGCCTCAATCCTTAATGATATATTTGTGGTTTTTCCAGAAGATTTGGACAGAATGAGGAAAATGGAAGATGCACAAGCTATGGATAGTGATAAATGAAAAAAGAAGATTCTATGTAAATTCAATGAAGTTCTATGTGTGAGGTGCAACAAGGCTGGTCATACTATGAGAAAGTAAATTGAATTTATTCTAGGCCAACAAGAATTCATGAAGAGGATGAAAGTTGCACCGGGAGATTCAAGTGCATGGAAAGCTCTTGAATAAATAAGTTTCACACACAAAGAGATACAATAAGTATTGAGATCCACACAGTCACATTCAAAATTAAAGATCAAATGTGAAAGTGTGAGGAGTGGAGAAAATGGAGCATCTTGGTTGAGAAAATCATCTCAACCTTCCTGCTCACGTTGAAGAAGCATAGAGGATCCACCTTATTCCATTAAATCTATTTGTATTGTATTTTTTATTATCATACAAGGAATTGAAGGTGAAGTATGATCTCAGGGGGATGACCTCAGATTCAGTGAGGAGAAGTGTTCCCTTGAGGGGGAGACTCATGAAGATGCTACTAGAGTTATTATCCCAATCGGTATCAACATCAGTTGGTATAAAATTCAATTACTCTGAAGATTGTCTGAAGATCATGTCATTGGAAAAGGTATGTGATTTCTTAATCTCTCATCCTTATTTACTCAAAATAAATATATTTTTACTAAGGGGGAGTAACTAGGCCAATCAGTGACATAAGAAGAATGAAAGTTCCCCAAGGCCACTTATCCTGCTAATTGCAATTGAATGTTTTTGATCCTTTTGTTGAAGTGAGTGCAGGAATTTTAGGATTGATTATTTCCTATCACATTCAATATCTTTGTCCTGGAATGAAATCGGAAAACCCTTGAAGACAAGTGTAGGAGTTCTCGTCTCATGAGGTGTCATATTCAGTGGGTAATGGACAAGTTTTTTGTCTAAATCAAATCCTCTTGTTTTCTACACTGATCATTTCCCAAGTATACTTAGAGTGAAATGATTGATGGCACATTGCATAAGTATGGAATGATACCCTCTCTTCCATGAACTTTGTATTTCTTGTAAATAAGGGAGAGAGAAATGAAATGAATGTCTAGGAAAGAAAGATAAGTAATGGGGAGAGATCATATTTTCATTTTGACATTGACACATTCATCTAAGGAGAATTTAAGGTATTGAAAACAAAATACAAAGGGGAAGATTGTTGGGACAACTTTGTGTTTGAAGATTGTATTTGTTGTCAACATTGTCAATACTTTTCAAAATGAAGAAGGAGATGAAGAAGGGCTCCAATGTTAATGGAGATTATATGAAGTGAGGATACCTGGAGTATTTTTATGAAATCATATCATTGAATGTAATACTTGGGAAATTCTCTATGAAGAAATTCAGACGATTTTTGAACTGATCCAAAGTTCAAAGAACTTGTGTCAAAGGTGACACATTGTTTACAAAAATGAAGAATGGAGAAGTATCATCCATTTGAGGATGATTGGAGTAGAATGGTGAATTATCATCTATCTAAGGATGGTTGAAGAAGAATTAGGATCTGATGAAGACAATGCAATGCTTCATGATTGCATGACAACCATGCAAGAGCTTACTTGAAGAAAAGAATCATACAATTTGAATGAATTAGAGAATGATGTATGAAGATGAAGAGATAGTGTGGAAGAACATGGAATTCTTAGAAGGTGTTTGAAGAAGCCTTAAGCCTCCAATTTTGGAAGAAGATAGATAAATGAAGTTCTTTGGAATTAACACTCCAAAAGGAATTGAGGATTTGAAGTGAGGACGAAAGAAGTACTTTGTAATTCATATTCCAAAAATAATGGATAAACTAGACGATGCTTTTTTAATTTGTATTTCACAAATATCATAAGTTTGGAGAACTTTTGATGCAAGCCTTATGAATGGAAGGGAGAGATAAAGAAGTAAGCGCGCGAGTATGCAGTAGGCGCGCAAGTATGCAGTAGGCACGCAAGTATGTAGAGGTGCGCAAGTCATTTTTCAAATAGCATTATTTCAAAAATATGGCAAAGTAAAGAAGGTGCGCAGGTTCCAATAAGGTGTGCAAGTACCAAAAAGGTGCACAAGTATCAAGAGTGGCGCACAAGTCAACAATGGCGTGCAAGTATTGGTGTGCAAGTATATGTGGCGTGCAAGTGATAATTCAGGAACATCACATCAGAATTTGAAAAAGGAAATAAAATGGCGTGCAAGTTAAAGAATGGCGTGCAAGTCACAAAGTGGAATGCAAGTATAAGTGGTGCACATGTGTGGTGTGCAAGTATAAGTGGCGCGCAAGTGCATGTTGCACACAAGTCATATTCCAATATCATCATATTACAATATGACAAAGGAAAGAAAGTTTCGTGCAAGTGATGGAAGGGCACACAAGTGATGAAGCAGCACGCAAGTGATGGAACGAGTGATGGAGCGGCGTGAAAGTATTGGTGCACAATTATAGGTTGCGCAAGTCACCAAAATGCCTATAAATAGACGACCTGTCCCCTCATCTTTTTAATGCTCAATACATAAGAGAATATTTATGCTCTGAGCATGCAAGTAGTAGATAGTGTTTTTTTGCGCAAGTGTTGTCATGCAAGTGTTGCCGTGCAAGTGTTGCCGCACAGGTGTTTCCATGCAAGTGTCTGCAGTGCAAGTCTACTGTGCATGTCTTCCACGTCAGTCTATCGTGCAAGTCTTGCCACACAAGTTTTGGCATGCAAGTAGCAGCACGTAAGAAGAGGCTCGCAAGTTTTAGGCACGCAAGTATATGGCGTGCAAGTAGGGAGGCACCCAAGCAGGGTGGCACGCAAGTAAGGATTGGCGTGCAAGATGTGAGTTATTCAAGAGAAAGAAGAAGAAGAAGAGATCGGTGCATATGGTGTTGCACTGAAAGAAAATGTGTGAAGAAGAGAAGGTTTCAGTGCAGCTGGTTGTGCATTGAAGAAGTAGAAGAAGAATAAGAGTTTGGAGCTTACAGGTTTGCTGCATAGAAATAAGTGAAGAAGAAGAATACGAATAGAGTATGCCCAACTGAAGGTTGGAAATTATTCAGGGTAGCTTAATTCAGATGATTCTATGTGAACAAATCCTCAGTGATTGAATAATCACATTGGTGTATGTGATTCTATCCAAGAAGAGACAAAAAGTTTTAGTGCAGTTGGTTTTTGCACTAAGAAGAAGAAATAAGAAGTTTAGTGCAGTTGGAGTTTCATTAGAAAAGAAGATAAGGAAAGAAGGAAGAATTTCATGCCTACTTCTTTGCAAGTAATCAAGTGAACAACACTATATAAGACCAAGAGTAGAACCTACATTTTGAAGAAGGAAGAAGACTGTCTCCAAAGGCGGTATAAAGAACCAGCTAGACGCTGCAAGTTGGGCTAGGTCATCACCAGTCCAGGGAAGAGGATTGTTTCTCACCCCCTCTAAGTGTAGGGGCTCACACTGGCTAAAGTATTTTTTTCCTTGCCACTCCATTGAAAAATCATATCACACTATAATGGATAATCCATGCACTGGTCATACCCATTCATGGAAAGGATGTAGCTACTCTTATTGAGTAGTGAACCTTGTAAAAATATTGTGTGCATATTTTTACTTCTTTCTATTATTTCATGCCACAAGGAAAAGAGAATAAGAGAATCAAGATCCTAACAGGTCAAGAGGTACAAGGATAAAAGTTCGAATTGGTTTAAAAAGTCCCCAACAATGATTCACCCCCCTCTCAGTGTTAGTCATATCCAAAACTGGTCCTCTCATATCTAATAGGTATCATAATCTTAATATGATCATATAAATATAAATAGAACCTTGATTCCTTACATATGTTTTCATTTATAAATATTGATACCACACAACCCATTAATAGATCGTACTAAATTATAAAAAAAAGGATAAATATATTTACAATAATTTCGAATCATAAAACTATATTTAATGTCAATGTGAAATTTAAAAAATAATTTATTTAAATCATCATTGAAATCCAAAATATCTTCCTCATTCTACAAAATCACATAAATCTAATTTATTAGGTTAAAAACCAATCATTTACCCTTATAATAACAATTTCATTATAAAATAAAAATAAAAATATGACCATTGAATATAATAATGGAAAAAATTAAAAAACATATTATTTGAAAACAATTTTCATAATAAAAAATAAGACTATTGAATATAATAATTGTTTCCAATAATAAAAAATGATATTATTATATTTTTTAAAATATTTTGAACATTGATATGGAATTTTCAGTACTTTGGTTCATTCACAGAATCTGAAAAAAATTAAAACTGATCAAATATCATATCTTTCACACCACAACTCTTAGGTCTATAAACATTTTCTAGTTGTTTAATTTATTCGTTTTTATGGTGTAATACCTCATATTTTGTTTAAAATTCAACAATAGTGATATGAAAAATTAATTCATTATGAGTAAACCGTGGTCTATCAATGAAATTATAAGAAGTAATCGAATAAGTCCCCCATAAGATACATTGTTGTACATGAAATACCAAAAAAAGAAAAGTGAATTTTTAATATAATTCTACACTCAATTAAAATCATACATCCAACTTTTTTTCGATGATATTTAAAACATAAAATATTACATATACTAAAACAACTCTTAATTAACCAAATGAATTGGTTGAGAAAATAATAATCATATTACAAAATTATAAAAATATAAATGTAAAATTTATAGATATAAAATTTATGAAAGTATAAAATTATTAAACTATTGATAAATTGAAAAAATCGTTTAGGTATAAATGTATAAATTACAAATGTATATATATTTATATTTGTACATATAATTATTAACATATATAGATTTATAAATTTACACAAAATTTATAAAATAATATATATTTTAAATAAATATACATATTTTATAAATGTATATAAATTTAAAAACTATTTAAAATTACATATATTATATAAAAGTATACATAACTTATATAAGTATATAGTTTTAAAAATTTATAGATGTATAAAATTATAATATATAAAAGTAAAATTTATGAATGTATAAAAGTATAATACTTTATCATGAATGAAACTATAATTATATATTAAATTATAAATCTAGAAAACTATAAAAGTATAAATAATTAATAATTTTTTTTATTTAAACTATATATATAAATATGATATCATATAAAATTTATAAAATAGATAAATTTATAAATGAATAAAATTATCAATGTATGTAACCACACTGAGACATGTAACTGTGAATTAGGAGTTTACATAAAGGTCATCAGGTGGTACGTAAGAGTCATTTCCTCTAATAAAGGATGATATATAAGATTAATTTTATTAACTTAAGGGAGATGCATAAGGTTCATTCCCTTTATTATTTCAGGTGATGAGTCTGCCACACCTTGGATTGATGGCCATACCATGAAGGAAAAATGTAAAGGATTATCAAACATAAAATATGATTGATATTTTAGACAAAATATCATGGAGGATATAATGAAATTTGAGTTTACTATATATTATGAAAGATTGACCTAAATTTAAGAATCAATAATAATGCATGATTGGAAAATTTATAAAGATATTCTTTTAACAATTATGTTTTTTAGTAAAAGAAATTAATGTTTAATAGAATTTTATATTAATAAAAAACATTTCCAATCATTTTACATATAATTAAATTATAAGTTTCCTTATATAGATTATATAAATATATAATAATATTTAATAATAAATCAAAATATACATTTTAATAAAATATATAATGTAATAAAAGATTTTAAAATTTATTTAAGAGTTATATTAAAAAACATATTGTATAACACTTATTAGTATTTTATATTAGTTGAATTTATTTTATTTTATTAATATATTTAATATGATGAAAATATATTCAATTCATTAATACAAGGATCCAATAATAACCTTCATTTTAAAATTTTAGAATGATTTTTAAAAATATATTTGAAGAATATATAATTAAAAATTTAAACACGACTTATTAAATTCTCAGTTAAAAATAAATATACTTATAGAAAAAAGCATATTTTTTAATGAATTGATTATTTTAATCATTAAAATGTTTTATATAAAATATATTTTGTAGGATCAAACTGAATTTTTTCGCACTAAATTTTTTTTTAAATTATGCAGTGGTAAATTCAATTAAATATCTCAATACTAAAATGTAACTATAATACCTAATTTCATATAACTAAAAAATATCAAAGAAGTAATATAAATTTGGAAAACTTATATTGTCTAAGGGTTGATGGGAATAAAAATATATTAACTACAAGCCTCTGTTGCATGTTCATTTGGTCTCATTCTAACAATGAAATCGTAGGAAAAACCTCTAGTTTTGAGATTGCCCGACTGCATATGTGATATGATAACATTGTTATATTATTTCATATCCCAAATCATTTACAAACACACTCCATTTATTTTGTCTAATATGGGCCCTCCCTCGATCACTCGAACTCACATGGATCACCCGCCTTCCCTCGTGATATGGTTTTCATACGAGAAATATTCAAGCAGGGGTGGTGCGATGTGGTGTAGGGGTGAGATTTTTTATAGGTATTAGTTTCATGTTGGGGTGGTGTGTTGTGGTGCTGAGGTGTGATGTGGTGCAAGGATTCGTTACATACCATAGATTTGAATAGTAATGATTTTTTTGGGAAATTCGTTGAAGACCGAGAGCGGTGGTGATAGTAGGGTCTGGTGAGAGCGGAAACAATAGTAGGGTTACACGAGATATTGAAGGTGAAAAAGAGAATCCACTAATTATGGTTCTTTTATAAGATCAGATAAGGCTTTTATCATCACATTCCAAAAAAGAGACCATGAATAGTAGTTTTAATAATGCTAAAATTTAAAGCATTGAAACAAATACTCATTATCGATTATTTTGTAGAGATGATAAACATACCCCTTTATTAGCACTAAAAAAGTGACGATAAAATGTGTATTTATGAGTTCTAAAATTATTGTGCTGATAAAGAGATGTTTTATCCATACTTTTTTAGTGCTAATAAAGTTCTATCTTCATCAGTGCTACAAAAGAACTGATAATGATATAATCTTCATAATTTTCTTATTTTAATAGATATATAATTAACACACACACACACACACACGTATATACAATTATAATTTTAAATCCCGTGGAGGAATGGTGGAGTGGCTAAAATTATGGCGCCCTGACCTCGAGGTTTCGGGTTCGATTCCTTATAAGGAAACACCAGAGATACCTTTAATAATTACTCATGTACCCTTTACCCCATTGTGAATAGGCCTATGGAAAAGGTTGGCCACATTGGGCCTCTTTGGGGATTTTTGGTTTGAAGGTGGCGAGGTCGTACCTATACCTCATTACCCAAATACACGTTTTTACCATAAGGTCATGGTGGAGTGGTTACGGATGCGGCACACAGACCTCGAGGCTTGGGGTTTGATTCCTCGCAAGGCAATTCATGATATGCCATTAATAATTAGTCATAGACCCTCTGCCATGTTGGTTACTAGCATAAGCCCAAGGTTGGAAACCTTGGGCCTTAATGGCGATGTGTGGCGTGCAAGTGGTGAGGTCGTACCTATACCTCATGACCTGAATATACAATTTTATTAGGCCAGTGGGGGCATGGTGAAGTGGTTGCGGGTATGGAACCCTGAAAATGAGGTTATGAGTTCGAGTCTGCACAAGAAAATGCATAAGAATCCTTTATTAATTACTCCATGACCCTCTACCCCGTTGGGAACTGTCCTAAACCCAACGTTGGCCTCCATGGGCCTTGATGGGGATGTGTGGCGCATAGGTGGTGAGGCCACACCGATACCTCATTACCTGAATACACATTTTATGTCATTTGGGGGCTTACCTGACTGGTTAAGGTTCCTCGTAATTCTACATCAGACCCGAGTTCAAATCCAGGTGAGCAGATGTACTATTAATGTACTATGCATGCAGTGACACTGATGATGATTCAGGCAGGAATTGATGTGAGCATGATACAGGGCATGATGCAGGTAGGATGATGTAGACATGACGCTACACTAGGCTTTCAGTTCTTATTATGGGATTCATTCCCACTGGGCCTACATGCCATGTAATAAATAAATAAGGTTGGATGGGTGGGCTATCACCTTTAGGGGGAAATGACATGCCTTTCTGGAATGTGTGTGTTTGAATGTAATTGTACCCCTAAGAACCTTATATATATATATATATATATAATTATAATTAAAAATAAATATATTCATAAATATTTGTATATAATTATAAATTTACCTTTTTAATTATATTTATTTATAAGTGCCAATGGGGTTCAGGTCAGTTGATGACATGCACCTATCTACAACATCCAAATGGGTGAGGAATCCAGTCTGATTCCCACCCACTATAGGTTTCTCCCTTAATTTGGGGCTTGTTGTTTTGTGTGAGCTACCCATCAGGGCTGGGATCATGCATACTCGGCCGGAGTCGGAGAGCTCAGTATGTGTGGTGATTTCTCTTTTTGGTGGAGTTGTGGGAGGCAGGAGATGAGAATGTGGAGCAGTGGTGGAATCTCTGGCTGGGGCGATGCAAACGTGGATGGATTCAGTGGAGCGCCAGGAAGCGGACGATGAAAGCGTAGCACTCGCATGTGGTGATGTATATGTTGGTGCATCAGTTGGGGATGAGACCACTCAGTGTGGATCAGGAGGGTTGATTCTCAGTGTGGTGACAACCTATGATCGGTGGAGCGGTGGAACATAGATCGCTCAGTGTGGCGGTGACCTTTGATCGGTTGAGCGGTGGTACACTGATGCATGTCATGACAGGTAATGTGAATCATACCAACTATTGTTGTTGGGTCTTTATGCTGTGAATAAATGGGTCTCATGTCGATGGGGCCTTCGGGCCATATATATTAAATAAATAAGGCATGATGGGTGGGGTATCCCTTGGGGGAGGGGGAATGACCTACCTTTACAGCCTGTATGTGGGTGTGTGTGTGTGTGTTTGATGTAATTGTACCCCCAAAGCACCTAATATATATATATATATATAATAATAAATGTAATAGAAATATTTATTATAATTTTATAATCTTATAAAAAAATATAATTATAATTATATATAAATATTTTTTTTAAATATTTGTATATAATTATAAATATAGTTATATATATATATATATATATATATTAATATATAAATATATCTATTTATAAAATTTTAATAAATATGTTTGTTATAAATTTATAATTATTTAAATAATTATATATATATATATATATTTATAATTATAATTAAATATATTAAAAATATTTATATATAATTATAAATGTATATATATAGTTATAAATAAATATATTTAAAAAAGATCTATATAATTATAAATATATTTCTATAATTATATATATTTATATAATTATACCACATGATCCACAATACTTTGATACATTTATATAGTTATATATATTTATATCAATAAATAAATATATATTATTATAAATACAATAATTTTATTTATTATTTAAATATATTTATTATAATTTTATAATTATATATATATATATATATGATTACTACTGTAAATAAATATATTTAAAAATTATTCAAATATAATTATAAATATATAATTATAAAATAATAAATATATTTATTATAATTATATAAATATTTAAATATGTATTTATTTATTTATAATAATAATTATATATTAATATATTTTAAAAATATTTATATATACTTATAAATATATATATTTTTTAATATATAATTATAAATATAAAAAATATATTATTATTTAAATATATTTATTATAATTTTATTAATATTTAAAAATGTAATTATTTATTTATAATTTCATAAATATATATTTCAAATTATATATATTTATAATTATATAATTTAATATTTAAATTAAAAAATAATTTAAAAATCATTTAAATAGGTTAATTATATAAATTTAAAACCTATTTTGAATGTTAAAACTTAACAAATTAAAAAAATTAATATTTTTTATAAAAATAAAAAACATATTGAAAATATTACATGTATATAGTAAATAAATATATGTATAAATAAATTGTAGAAAATGAATAAATATCAATTTTCCATTATTAAAGGATGTATAATAAAAAATAGAAATATTAGATTAAATAAATTAAAAAAATATTAAAAAGTGAATTTGTAAGATTTATGTGAATTACAAACATCTATATGTACAAATACACATCTACACACACATATGTATATAAGCATATGTATATACACATATATATATACACACATATACATACATACCTGCATTTAAAAATATTTTTTATAATTTTATAGTTATTTAAATATATATATATATATCAAGACAACATGGACTATGGGTTGAAGCAGATGGTCCTAAAATTTATAGAAAATGAAAAGAAAATCATAACGGGAAAAAAGGTTAATCGAGGACAAAACAAAACTCCAAATATAGAAATAGACCACATACATAAGAAATGTAAACATCATCTTTAGAAACAACCACCACCTCTACCTCGCGGATGACGACCCCTCCACAATGTTTTAAGAAACTTCCATGATTCCTTATCAACTTGTGAACAAGTATTTCAATCCAGTGGGATGGGATCGATAAGTAGCTGAGGAATCTGTTCTCCAACCATGCATGTCCTTGCCTTAGTAGCCTTAGTACATGAGGATTGACCATCATGGTTCATGGTCCCATGGGAAATGCCAAATTCTTCACTGAAGGCTTCCCAATTGTTTGAACTATTTAATATATCAAGCAAGATGAGTTTACTAGATAACTTAGCCTTTTTGGGACAAAACACCCCTTGACTATGGGTGTTTATATAAATATAATAATATTTACATAACTATATTTATATATAAATATATATATATATATATTAATATATTATTATAATAATATATATAATTATAAATATAATGAAAATATTTATTATTAAAATATATTTATTTTAATGTTATAATAATTTAAATATATATTTATTTTTTAATGATTTTATAAATACATTTTAAAAAATTATATATATATATATATATTAATTATTAAAAAATATATATTAATATATAATACTTATATTAATTATAAACATGCATTTTTAATTAATGTATATGAATAAACATTATTTTTTGAAAATAAATATAATAATTATATATTTCAATTATATATTTTATTAATTTTATTATTAGTTCTACGAATATCGATGATAAAGATCAAACATTATTGATGCTAAAAAATACTAATAAAGGGTACACCTTTGCCAGTGCTAATTTTGCACTGAAAAAGGTTACCTTTATCAGTGATTTTAACTAGCACTGATAAAGGTTTTCCTTTTATCAGCACATTCTGTTTAGCATAGATAAAAGTTGGTGATGCGTATGTGTTGATTTGAGGTAGTGGGGCCAGCTCACCTCCTTATAGTTTATGCAGCTGCAGGCTATCTTTCGGCTTACTGAGGTGGATGCAACACTGTTCAATGCCTTGATGGCATCACAACACCCTGGAGACATCTCCCCTCCTCTCTTTAGGTAAGTAAGGCATAATTCCATGCCTATTTCCATGCCGTTGCACATCAATATTGCATCCTCTGGCATCACATTTTCCCCAGCATAACCATCACCATCACCAACACCACCACCTTTAAGCTCACCATTGTTTCCTTTTTTCCTTCCCGAGTGTGTGTGGATGAGAAATATTTAACCAGATATGTGGGGTGTGGATCATGAATTAATGGGTATTTTATTGGGATGAGGAGATAAGGGTGGTTGTTGACCCCATTTTTGATGTGGTTCGACACCATTTATTTCCTAGGAGTGTTGGGTGATGGGTTCATCTTTTACTCAGAATGTCAATGTTTAGAGAGGTGTTTATGTGGGTGTCACTACTAACAACCAATATCCACTGATACATTTTACATGGAAACATAGTGATTAGAGAAAATAATTTTCTTAATAAATCTTGAATTATTTGAATAAGGTGAATACTTGAGTAAGAATAGAAAAGAAAACAAGAAAGAAAACCAAGATATTACGTGCATGAAGGGAACACCACCAATGATATTTATTATTATAGAACATAGATAAGAAATTATAGACTCGATTCAAGGGAAAATGACTAGAGATGCTATCCGAGGAGGCTAGTCTTGCTGAACCAAATAGTGGCGATGAAATAGGTCATGTGAGTCGGTACCATCCACTGCTGGATAGATTCACGCATGTACCTTCCATAAAGGATACAACTATGGATTGAACTGAAGAGTAAATTTATTACTATGTATGATTTCTTTACCAGAAATCTGGTTACAATTAAGATCTAGATCCAAGAACAACCACATTGTCTGAAAGTGTCTTCTTAATACAGTTCCCAATCATCATTTCCACCAGGTATCCATCAGATGAGATGTGTAGTTATAGCAGATCAGTCCTCCTAACACTAGGGAATAGTATACATGGTCGGGTCCTTATCTTTCTAATTTTTCACAACCACATTTTAGAGAAAGAGTTGGTTTCTCCTATCTTCGGGAGAAAAAACCAGATAGAAACAATACCAAAATGATAATGAATCATCCTTCATTCCTTCATATAATAAAGGAGGCACCATAATGAAATATTAGGAAAGTCAAGTGGTGAGAAAAGAAACCAACAGATAAAAGTTGCATAGACGACCAGGATGAAACAATTGGTTTGAATAAGTGTGACGGAGCAGTTGTCATGGACATGTTGTATCACTACATTGGAGACAATGGTGAGGGAACAGATTGACCAGGATCCGAAGAAACAAAAATGGCCAATTCAAGACCATTGGATCAATGATGATCGATGGTCCAGGTTAGTATACTAATAAGGAAATATGAAATTGAAAAATAAAAATACACAACAATTATTATTTTAGATAAATTAATGTAAATAAATAATTTCCAAAACAGTATGTAACTCCCATACAATACATGCAACATGAATATCTCACAAAATGAATTTGAATTGAAACATATTAAATCATTGCATGAAAAAATAAATAAATCTATACCTTGAAATTTAAATGGTTCATTTTAGTGATAGTATTCTCACAACATCTATTATTGAATAGGGATAAGATTCAAAATATCCAAACATTGGTTAAATTTAGAAATGTGAACAACCTTAGTTAAAATATCATCTAAATTATCCCCACTGTGTATCTTCGTGACACACAATACTTGATTCAATTAAATCCCTAACAAAGTGATTTATAATGACTATATGATCCAATCCACCTTGGACAACATAGTTTTTAGAAAAATGAAATTCAGATTGACTATCATAGTGTACAACTACAACAAATGCAGATAAAGAGAACTCATGATTAATACCATTCAAAAAATTAGATTCTTTAATTCATTTAATTAAGGTAATATACTCAGCCTCATGGTGGAGAGAGAAACTACAGATTTCATGTTACATTTCCATGAAATTGGACCACTATAACCACGGAAAGAAGAACTCGTAATTGACTTATGAGTGTCTACATTAGCCGCATATTCTGAATTTACAAGTCCTACAATTTCATAATCATAAATATTATTTTTTCCAAAACAAATGAAAAAACCGGAGTACATTGAAACATACCTAAGAATCCATTTCAAAGAATTCAATTTTTCTTTCCCAGGTTTTCTTATTAACCTTCTTAGAGTACACACTAAAAATACAATATTTGCTATAGAACAAACCATTTCATACATAAGACTCCCATCCACATTATCATATGGTATTTTTCTCATGAAATCAATATTAGATTCACTAATAAGGGATTGGTTCATGGACAACTTGAAATTATTCACTAAGGGTATTCTTACAGGTTTAATTTGATCAAATAAATACTGTTTCAAAGCCTTTTTCACAGAAGCATTCTATGATAGAAAATAATCCTTTCGTTTCTATGACTTATTATTTCAATTCATATAATCTCATTTTAATTTACTAAGTCCTTCATTTCGAAGGCATAATTCAATTCAATTTTCATATTGAAAAATAATTTTATGTTCTTATAAATTACTACCATTTCATAAATATATAAAAGAAGGTAGATCATGTCATGCTCAACATGTTGGTAATAAACACAAGAATCAAATTTCATTATATAGAAACCAATTTCAATCACAAAAGAATATTTTTTTTTACAATTTTTTTGAAAATAGTTTGAAGACATACAAAGACTTCTATAAAAGGAAAATTTCATTAAATTTAAAATTCTTTGAAACAACTTCATTGGGTCTCATATAAATGGATTTATGCAATTTTCCATGTAAAAGGTAATTTTAACATTCATTTATTTAATGCGGAAATAATTTTTATTAGTAAAATAAATTAAACAATGAATTGGTTGGTGCGTAAAAATAGGGGGAAAATATCACCATAGTACACTCCCTCACACTATAGGTATCCATTATTAACTAATTGGTATTAATTTTAAATTTTTAATTCCTTAGTGTTATACTTTTTCTTCTTCAATATTCATTCACTATCTATCACATTTTCATCTAAGGGACTGGTCACTATATTCTAGGTCTAATTCTTAAGAAGGGAATTCATCTCATAATCAATGACAACCAACCATTGTCGACATTATTTATACATTAGGACTTGATCAATATTTTGTGGGTCATCATTACACATGTCTTGAGAAACACAAAAATTATACCCAACCATGTCACCATGACTGAACTGAGCTAGGGGTTTAGTTATCCTCCTAGATCATTCATTGGTCAGTTGGTATCCCTTATGGTCACCCTCTTCTACATCGATTTTAGAGTAATAATCATATTTTGATTCACCTTTCTGTCTTGAGGGGTGAGCAGAAGGGGAAGACTCAGGTTCTGAAGTGGTCTGAGGGTCATGACCAACATCAACACCAAAGGGATAGGGTGCACTGGTCTATTCAAACTCAACTATCATTCCTTTGGGAAGACTAAGTTCTCGTAACACAACATCTCAACTAATAATACACTTTTTATATACTTGATTTTCAACCCAAAATTATTACCCATAAACACCCTTTGGATAACCTATGAAGATACACTCAACATCCATAGGTTCCAACTTATCATTCTTAGAATGTTCATAAAATGTGGATCCAAAACCCCTAAGTTGATCAATACTAGGAGGGTTTCCTATATTGTGTTCTTCCAATGTTTGGAAAGCATTAATAGATCATGGGAATATATTAATTAGGTATACTGATATAGTAAAAACCTCATACCAAAATGAATTAGGAAGGGAGGAATTGAAAAACATGTACCTAACCCTTTCTAGGATGGACATGATCATTCTCTTATATAACCATTATTTTGTGGGGTTTCCAAAATAGTCTTATACCTTTGACCACCATCAGAGCTATATAATTAAGAAAATTTAGTGGATATATATTCTAAACCATTATCTGTTCTAAGAGATTTTAACTTCTTAACAGATTTAGTCTCTACACTAGCCTTACAGTTCTTAAAGGATTGAAACATACCAGGTCTGTGTTCCAGTATATAAATCCAAACATTTCAGGAGTAATCATCTATAAAGGACCCAATGTATTAGCCTCCACCATGATAGGTAGTCCTAAAATGGCACCAAAGAGAAGATTGAACACACTCTAAATGGTTTCTATATTTGTGTGATGGCTTACTAAAACTAACATATTTATACTTACTATATATGCAGTCCTCACAGAACAAAATACTACTAGGATTAACATCATTTAACTAACCTTATTTTATAATTTCATCTAACCCATTAGCAATAAAATTCCCTATCCTTCTATGTTGTATAGTGGTACTATCTAATGATAATGTCCTAAATAAACAACACCTATACCAAAAAGCGTCAACTATTGTTATTACTTATATAGACATTACCCAATTCAATCTCACTTAATTTAGCGAAAGAATCCCTAATTCAACACATATAGAATGAACATAATGATTTTAGGATGCATTTCTCATAGGTAGGATGATAACCAATATTGAAAAAATCATATGTGTCAAAGTATTGTTCAATTAACAAATAATGATCACTATTATTCTCATTATATAAATTCTTTCTATTAGGAATGTTTTATTTCATATTCCCAGGTTATTTACAATGATTTTTTTTTGAAAATTTTAATCTTAGACTCTCTATTCTTGTATTTAGACCTATGTTTTCTCCATTAACTCCTCTCTCACCACTTATTATTATGTTCACCTATACCTATAATGTTTAGACCCTCAACATTATCATTAACAATGCCTTTATTTTGGACTTATTTGGATAACAGAGTAGAATAAACTTCTTAAAGTGTATAAGAGTCCCTACTATACATCATTGAATATTTTACGGAATTATATGATTCATACAATTAATTTAAAAGTGTTATTACTTTATCCTCATCACCTATTTCAACATCTATTTGGATATGTCTAACAAAATTCTATTAAAATCATAAAGATGTGGCTTGGCAGTAGTTTCAGAGTGATTTTTGAATGTATAATGTCTCATTTTATTATATAAAATTCAAACTAAATATTTATTCATACATAGATCTTAAAATTTTGACAAGATACAAGTATAAAAAGACTGAAAGGCTCTTATTTAATAACCATATCACCTAACAACAACAAAAAACAAGGCTACATGATTTACTAATTAAATCAAATAAAATGTCAACCTAAAAAGTAGTGGTATTTCCATACAAGGACTGAGTGGTTAGCTATGTCTTGGAACCACCATGAGTATTAATTAATTAGTTATGATCCAATAGAGCATTCATATTAATTTTCCTTAGATTAAAATCATTTTCACCATTAGATTTCTCTATTTCCAACAACATATGATCCATTTTAAAAACATTATAAAGGTTTTGATACAAATTGTTAGGATGTTGATGTATATGTGCTTACCAATGACAAAGATCCAATGAGGTGTTTTATATGGTTATGTAGTGATTAGTGAAATTTTTTTCATTATAAATAACGAATTATAAATATAAGTTGAATGCTCTAGTTGGAATAAAAAATAAAATAAAAAAGAACACCATGATATAACGTGATTTAGATTGATGTGATATTATATGCGTGGAGATAACACCACTAGGATATATTTCATATTAGATAACACAAATAAGAAATTATATAATCAATGTAAGGAAATAAAAGGACAAGAGAATCTATGTGATGAGACTGGTCTTACTGAACTAGATGGTAGTGAAGAAACCCATCATGTGGAGTCAAACATATCAACACATGGATGGACTGATACACACCCCGGAATAAAGGATACATGTTGAGTCAATAAGGTTTTACTTATGAATTTTCCATTCATTCTTGTTTTGAAAATCACAAACACCTTATCTTTAAGAAAATCAATTTTATAAAGAAAACTGCTTTTATAAGGAAAATCGATTTTGTAAGAAATATTATCCTTATCATATTTTCATCCATATTTTAATTAAGTATAAGATTAAGATTCATTTCTATATTCTCGGAATTGTTTGAAACTTTGATATGAAGTATTCTGTTTTAGGATCTGAATTCTGAATGAACTGTAATAATGTTTCACTCTGAATTCCAGATGAGAACTGTGATAAAGTTTCATTCCGAATTCCGGATACAAACTCTGATTAAGTTCTACTCCGAATTCAGGTTACGAATCCTTATGAAGTTCGACATCGAATTCTCATTAATAACTCTGATGACGAATTCTCAATACGATTTTTGATGACGAATTCTCATTACGAATTCTGATGACGAATTCTCATTACGAATTCTGATGACGAATTCTCATTCTGAATTCTCATTCCGAATTCACCTATTAAACAGAACCTGATCATCTTTGTTTTATACACTCCGAATTTATTTAGACTCTGAAAGTTATTTATGGTTAGACTCCAAACTTTCAATATGCTTACGTTGTTATAATCTGTCTACTATTTAATATTTTTCTCTCACTCCGAACATTCACTCCGAATCGTCACACCGAACTTTTTTAAGACATAAAACGATGTCGTAATTTCTGTTTCATTTATTTTGTTATAAAACGATGTCATCTATTCTGTTATAAACTAACCGTTGGTTAAGTTACACGTGTACTTGTCCCTCCGATTTTTTAGGAAAATATGACCATCGGAAAGGAGGCCAACCTTGCCTATAAATAGGAGCTCATTTGAAAGAGCTCGATGATGAAGTGATGACTGATGAATGACTTCTTTGACATTGTGGATACATGTTGTTGAAGTGATTTCTAGAGAGAGAGGATCTTATTCACTCTCAAATATTCATGCGACTCCGAATGTTTGTGATTACATTTGAGTACTTCCGGGGATAAGAAGACAATGGATTCCAACACCTTGAAGTTGAGGTATTCCTTGCTGAGGAAGACAGTGGTTGCCAACTACCTTGAAGTTGAGGGCTTGCAGGGAGAGCAAGAAAGAGACTCCGATCTTCATATCGAGGGCATACCATAGTGTGGGTAAGATAGTCTTGCATGAAAGTATAAATCAAGGGACCTTTATCCAAGGTTGTTGGATACCCTTCTCTTTGGGTTAAAAGACTTATATCTTGTTACTTGTAGTTTTACTACTTGTTTGATTCCGCTGCATTGTGTATTACAAGGAAAGTATAACTTTCTTATACTTCCTTACTTGTACTATTTTTCATTTAGATTTTATACACATTATGATATAATCTCATATTGTAATCTTTTGTTAAGTTTCAATCTCCAGAACCACACCTCCGGAACCTACTTTCGGAATCTCTTTCCAGTTTTAAGAATGTTCAAAGGACTTGAATTTTATAACTTCATTCCTTATTCCAAGTTTTCTTTTTGTGTTATAGGTGTTGTGAGTTTTCTTAGTTTAACTTTGTTAAACTTATCCCTTTCCTTTGCTTAAGGAAAACATAGTTAATCGTAACTAACTTTAAAGTTCAAAAGTAATTTTTAAAGTATAAAATTCACACCCCCTCTTGTATATTGAGCATCTACATCATTATTTTGATCCTACAATTGGCATCCTAGGAGGTATTTGAAATACTTGTACTCTCGTATAAGTTTTTCTTGCTCTCTTTCTCATTCTGATCTTTATCATTCCGAACATTGTTATTACAAATTTTTTTTCTACTAATAAGTTTGTGTGCCAAAGGTTGTTCTAGTATGGCATGAGTCAATATTGGTTCCATTGATAATCTAAATCCTACAAGACCACCAATCTTTGATGGTAATGATTATGAGTACTGGAGAGATCGAATGAAGACATTTTTTATCAATACTGGAGTGGACAATTTTGTTATGCTTACTGGAGATTATAAAATTCCTGACAAGGAAGTTAGAACTTTTACTAACCAGGAAAAGAAAGAGTATCAACTCAATTATAAGGTATTCAATACTTTACTTTGTTCAATGACCAGAAATATATATAGCCAAATTTCTTCTTGTGAAGCAGCTAATTGTATCTGGAAGAAGTTAGAGGTTACACGCTTTGGAACTCTTAAATTGATTGAGACTAAGAGAGCTATGCTTAGAGTTGAATACCATGGATTCAATTTTCCGTATGGTGAACCAATTTGTAAAATTCAACAGAGGTTTACGACTATCGTCAATAGCTTACAGTCTGTGGGAGAAAAAGGGTTAGATGATGAAGCACTTGTGGATAAGATAATTGATATTATGCCCAATGAGTGGGAATCCAAAAGAACTGCTATAGATGATAATAGGAAGGTCTCTCAAATTTCTCATGATGAGTTATTTGGAACTCTTCTCCAACATGAAAACAGAATGAAGAGAGATGCTGACAACATCAAAAAGATAAATGGAAATGTTACTGTTTATTTTACAACAACATCAAATCATATGATAGCTAAGACTCCTGAGATAGTAACCAGATCCAAGTCTAAGAAGATGGTAGTTCAATCAAATTCTAGTGAGAGTGAAATATCAGAAAATGAATTAGAAAACCTTGCTCGATGGATGAACAAGATAGCTGGCCAGAAAAATTTCCAATCCAAGTATAAGAAAAAGTACAGGAAAGATAAGAAAGATGGAGAAGTTACTTGTTTTGAATGCAAGAGAGCTGGACATATTAGAACAGATTTCCCTTTTCTCAAAATGAAAGGAAGGAAAGAAAGGCATTCAGACAGGAACAGAAATAAGTATTATAAATCAAAACCTAAGAAAGTTCTGAAAGCTAGTGACACCTGGAGTGCCAGTGGTGGTGATTCTTCAGATGAATCTTCTGATTACGAATCATCAGGATAGAAGAATCTTGGTCTTAGAGCCAGATTACCTATTGATAATCATTGTTTTGTGGCTAAGGTACAAAATTCTGAATCATTGACCAATGTTTCTTTAAATTTTAATGATAGTAAGTATTATAACACTTCTGATGAAGAATCCTCTTCTGATGAAGAAAATACTTTACCTACTTGTGAAGAAGTCTCTAGGTTTGCTGAACTTCTTGAAATTGAGAATTCCAAACTCAATAAGAAACTTGATAAGGAAAACTCTAGGAATTCTATTCTTACAAAAGAGATATCAGATCTTTCTAAAGATCTTGATAGAAAAAATTATGATTTTGAAAGTATTTCAAAAAATCTTGAGGAAGTAAGTTGTGAGAAGAACAAACTTTCTAAAGAATTAGAAAAAGTAATTTCTAAGAAAAATGTTTTCGATCATAGCTCTAGTTCTAAATATAATGATTTTGAGGATTAAAACTTGGTTATAAAACTCAAATCTGAAATTTTTTCCTTAAAGAAGTGTTTATCAAACTTTACCCATGGTAAGTAAAATTTTGATAAAATGTATTCCCAAATACGACCTTTAAGAAATAAATCCGGATTTGGTTATACCCATACAAAACCAATTTTTAGTAACAATTATTTTGTTCCTCAAAGTGTCCCTTTTTGTACCAAATGACAATGTGGTGGTCATTGGGCAAAGAAATGTTCCTCAAACAAAACCCAATCCTTAGGTTTTCATAAAGCTTATTTCTCAAAGAAGATGTAGGTTCCTAAAATTTTGTTGTCTGGAATTCTCAGATCCAAGCAAGTTTGGATTCCGAAAGACTAATTATATTCTTGATTTCAGGAAAATAAAGAGAGTACCAGAAAAAATACATGGTACATGGATAGTGGATGTTCCCGACACATGACTGGTAACAAAAGGTATTTTGAAAAGATTATCAAAATGAAAGGAGGAAAGGTAAATTTCAGAGATAATGCTAAGGATGAGATTGTTGGTATTGGTAATATTGTTCTTTTAGGTAAAACTTTGATTTCAAATGTTCTTTTTGTTAAGGGTCTTAAGCAAAAACTCATTAGCATAAGTCAGTTATGTGATGAAGGTTACCTTGTGAATTTTAGGAATGATAAGTGCTTAGTTCACAATTCCAAGGACTAATTTATTCTCTCAGCCAATAGGCATGAGAATGTTTACACCTTAAACATAAAAGACCTCAGGACTCAAGATTTACCTTGTCTAAGTGCAATGGTAGATCATTCCTTGTTATGGCATAGAAGACTAGGTCACTGTAACCATAGAAACCTATGTAAACTCTCCAAGAAGAAACTAGTTAAGGATCTACCTGAGCTTAGATTTGATTCTTCTAAAGTTTGTGATTCTTGTCAATATGGAAAGCAATATAAATCTAGTTTTAAATCAATCAGTGAAGTCTCTACAACTGATACGTTACAGTTAGTGCACGTGGATCTTTTTGGTCCAACACAAACTGGAAGTATTGGAGGAAAATACATTGTGTTTGTTCAAATTGATGATTACACTAGATTTACTTGGGTTTATTTTCTAGCAAAGAAATATGAAGATTTTTCTTATTTCAAAAGTTTTAGAGCTCAAGTTAAAAATGAGAAAAATCTTCCATTGTAAACTATTCATAGTGATCATGGAGGAGAATTTCAAAATTCTGATTTTGAAACTTTTTGTTGTAAAAAAGGTATTACTCACAATTTTTCAGCACCTAGAAATCCTCAAAAAAAAATGGTGTAGTTGAGAGAAGAAATATAATTCTTCATGATATAACTAGAACTATGTTGAGTGAATATTCTATAGCTAGACATTTCTGGGCAAAAGTTGTAAGTACTGATTGCTATACTATAAATCGAGTTTTGATTAGACCTTTTCTTAATGTAACTCCTTATGAGTTATGGAATTGTAGAAAACCAAGACTATCCTACTTCAAGGTTTTTGGTTACAAAGTATTCATTCTAAATACTAAAGAAATCTTTCATAAATTCACACCAAAATCTGATGAAGGAATTTTCTTAGGTTATTCCAAAACTCTTAAGGCTTATAGAGTTTCTAATAAAAATACATGTACTGTTGAATAAATAGTACATGTAAAATTTGATGAGTCTGATACTTTTGTTTTTAAACCATCCCAGCCTACATCCTCAGATGTGTTTTCAAAAACTGATTGACAACCTTCGACAGAAGATCCTTCTGATAAGAATAATGTTCAAGAGGATAATTCTGAAACATTTACCCCAGAAGACTTTCTACCCTATGTTGATGAACAGGCTTTTCAAAACCCAAATCAGGTGTTTCTTAAGAATCATCCCAGTGATAGTATCATTGGTGATATAAATCAACCTGTACGGACTAGAAGTTCCTTAAGAAATTAAGTAGAACATCTAGCATTTCTTTCCCAATTAGAACGTAAAAGCACTGATGAAGCTTTAGGTGATGATGATTGGATCAAAGCCATGCAAGATGAACTAAATGAATTCGAAAGGAATAAAGTCTGGACCTTGGTTGAAAGACCTAAGGAGACTTATGTTATTGGAGTAAAATGGGTTTTTAGAAATAAATGTGATGAAAATGGAGTCATAGTAAGAAATAAAGCTAGACTTGTTGCTAAAGGTTATAATCAGCAAGAGGGAATAGACTATGAAGAAACCTATGCTCCAGTAGTCAGACTTGAATCTATCCGTATTCTACTTGCCTTTGCATAATTCAATAATTTTAAACGTTTTCAAATGGATGTGAAATGTGCTTTTCTTAACGGTTATGTTCAAGAGGAAGTTTTTTTTGAACAACCTCCTGGATTTGAAGATACAAAACATCCTGATTATGTTTTTAGACTTACCAAAGCTTTGTATGGCCTTAAACAAGCCCCATGAGCATTGTATGATAGACTCACTGGATTTTCTTCTTCAAAATAACTATGTTAAGGGAAATGCAAATCCAACCCTTTTTATAAAGAAGGATAAGAAAAATGTTTTGATTGTTCAAATTTATGTTGATGACATCATATTTGGTTCAACTCAGCAATATTTGACCGACTCTTTTGCAAGTATAATGAAATATGAGTTTGAAATGAGTATGATGGGTGAGTTGACTTTTTTCCTTGGTTTTCAAATTTCTCAAAAACCAGAAGGAACCTACATATCTCAACATAAGTATATTAAAGATCTTCTTATTAAGTATGGTTATGACAACACTAAGAGTATAAGTACTCCTATTAGTACCTCAAACTCTTTAGATCTTGATGAAGCTTGGAAACCAGTAGATCAAACATCTTTTAGAGGTATGATAGGAAGTCTACTATACTTAACAACTAGTTGACTAGACATAATGTTTTCAGTATGCTTATGTGCAAGATATCAATCCAATCCTAAGGAATCTCACTTAAAGGCAGTAAAAATAATTTTTCGCTACATTAAGGGAACCATGGTTCTAGGATTATTTTATACTTCTGGAAATGATTTTATCCTAAAAATCTTTTCTGATGCTGACTTTGGGGGATGTAGAATGGATAGAAAAAGTACATCTGGAACTTGTTATTTCTAAGGAGATTCATTAGTTTCATGGTCTTGCATGAAGCAACACTCTGTAGCACTCTCCACTTCTGAAGCTGAATATGTAGCAGCTGGAAGTTGTTGTGCTCAAGTGTTGTGGATGTAACACACACTCACGGACTATGGCATGAGTTTTACTAAAACTAAAATTTTGTGTGATAACACAAGTGCCATTGTCCTTAGTAAGAACCCTGCACATCACTCTCGTGCAAAACACATAGATATTTGGAATCAATTTCTTCGGGATCACTCACAAAAAGGAGATATGTAACGCCCCGACCCCAGCTACCCAGAGTCGGTGCGTTACTTCGTAACATTGGCATGATCACAAAAGATCAAGTCTCGAAAGACTGATTAGTTTAGTAGCCTTGGAAACACTAGATACATTCATAAGTCTTTCATTACATCAAAAAGTAAACAAACTACAATAACATGGTCTTCATAGTCCACAATCATATCCCTTTCTGACTACCCCTGCAGGTCACTCATAAATTACTTCTTCACATCCTGGAAAAATATTAAAACATTGAAAGGGGTGAGCTCAGATGCTCAGTAAGGTTAACAATATAGCGGAAGCTTTCATAAATAAACATAAAAATTTAAGGCAATGTATAACTAAAACAAAAGCCTTTTAAACTTTAACATCAACATAATATGGCAAAAGTAAAGTGAGATAATGCCATTAACTTCCTCACATGGATATTCTACTGGTTGAATAATCACATGCAATATCAATAACCACTTTCATAATGAGGGAATGTATAATGCCGGACATTCTGAAACATTTTTTCAAGGCCTCGGCCAAGACGTCTAAAATGATTAAGGCCTCGGCCAAAACCATAAATCAAATTGGGAAAGGGCCTCGGCCAATTCCACGTCTGGTTGTCTCATGAGACCTACCGATGCATCGAGGAGCTATAGCGGGCTCCACCCGTCACTTATTAAGTCCAATACATTCCTCATATGAATAGGTTTAAACATATCATAAACCATAACATAATCGTATCACATAAAACATGCATAAAGGAAACATAACATTTCCACATTTCAATCACAAGATATCAATACAACACATTGTTATAATAAAAACACTTTCAAAACTATTTTCAATACCAAAATAAAAGAAAGTTAAAACTTTGTATTTATTTTTCATTAAAAAAAAGTGATGGATTGTAGAGGAAGCCGAAACTCAAATAATGGTCACGATGGCGGAGAAGTCATTGTCGCCGCATAAGTACGGAAAGAAAAACATTCCCTTTTGTCTTTTAGCAAAACTCTTCGTATAAAAAAGATTCCTTTTGAATAAACGTAAAAGTCAAAGGGGTTTATACACCGTATAAAAGAAAGTTGTGTATAAAACCAAATATGCCTCAATGAAAGGAGATTGAGACGAAGTTCTTAAAAGATCATTTTTAAAATAAAATAGACCTATTATGTGTATTCACTATAGCTACATATAAAGAAAGTAAAAATACAAAATAGGACATAATAATATCATGACATAATTTGAAAGTAGGAGATTAACCCAAAGAATGGAAGCTGGGTTAAGAAATTCCCTTACCTTGTGTCCGACTTGACTCAACCGTTCTTTAACCTCCTGAATAATAAACTAGAGATAATATATACCTTATTAAGAACCATTTTCAACTTCATTATCCTTATTATATCACTTATTACAATGATATGAACATTATGTAATTATTTAAGTTAATAACGGTCGTTTTGTCGATCTTTGGTACATGAGTCAACAATAAACTTCTTATAATTATAAGTTGTTCATGTGGTGAAATATCCATTATATCCAAAATTATATTAATGATGTAGATATCATATATATCATATATATACAGTATATACATTCATTTATAATATTACGTAACATTTAGAGGTAAGAAATGAAATGCACCGTTCATAGAGATGGTAAGCCGTACGTACGCATGAACGCTACTTTCATTTCAATTTCATATTTAATGGAATGAAATAATAATGATATAAATGTATAATATAATTCCAGTATAATATAGTGTATAATACCATTTACTCCATCCTTTATACATCCCACATATGGCATTAACGATTCAAATCACTTTGAGGGGGCGGTAGTCCGCACTTCCTAAAATGAAATTATCGCGTTTTACCCATAATGGAAATCATAAAGAATGACATAAATGAGAAATACAGAAGCATAAGTAAAACATAAACACATTATATATCATATATAAATATAGTGACATCTTAATGGCCACCTTTGAAGGTGTTATATGAGTGTTGAACAATCATCGTTTCGTGAGGCAGAAATCCGCCATCCACAGAAACCGTATGTTCTTTAACCATTAGATGTAGGTGTGTGTAAGTGTAGCTCGAATCCTTATTATTACAACATCCTAGTATATTGAGGATACTGGTGTTGTTACAAAAGAAATGAATAAAAAGAGTTTAGGGGGTTGGAGAAGAAAAATAAAACAAAACAACATTAGAAAAGACATTACCTCAAAATCGGGTAACTCTTTTTGATTTGAGCCAAAGGCTTCCTTGGGAAGAGTTCTTCCCAAAGTGAGGATTCTAGGAGTAAGAGAGGGATGTTGGGAGAGTATTTGGGCAGAGGTTGGCCGAGCCAAATGGCTTGAAGGTGTGAATAAGGTGGGAGAGGTGGGGGCCTTTTATAAGTGGAGAGGGGGGGCTCTTTTGGAAAGATTGAAATGTTACATTATTTACACAATGCTTTTCGGATTCTAAAGGTCCCAAACTTATATAATTCGAGGATAAGGTGATAAGGGTTCGAAATCTCCTCATCCAATTGGCTTTGGACAAGTGTATGCCTTGAATTTTGCATTATCTTCTCATTTTATTTAAATCGTTAAATAATGAGGTCATCACTGCATCATCATGATGTCATAAATAATTTAATTTATTTAATGTCTAAAAATTATAAAAAAAATACTATTATGTAGGAAATCGTTTTAGCGTTCTAATGAATATTTATAATCAAAATTTGGACATGTGTAACCCCACTTAAAAATTGTTTTAGTAAAACATTTTATGTTTGTGTCATTTTTTACTTTAACATTAAATAAAAGGTGTTTATGTCATTTTCTAACTAAAGTGGCTCCATGGGGTCCCCAAGTTGACCCATGGGTTGTCTTGGTTGGCCATGACTCATCCAATAGGAGTAGGACAATTTTCAAGCTCATATCATATTATTAAAACATTGTTTTTACCTTAAACTACACTAATTACCTCTAATCACGATTAAGAACTTAAAAGTTACTATTCACCAAAAAATTATTTTAATCTCATTGAACCACATTTTACTTCTTAATGAAAACCATGTATGTCGGATTTTTGAAAATCAAATCACAGAAGTGGTAATATTTCATTTAAACGAAAAATCAGTTATTTAACTTCCACTTAGTGGTTTCACTATTAATCAAAAATTGAAGTTTTTCAGAACAATGCCAAAATTTCACCCTAAGCTATAATTGATATTCCGAATTCAAAAATGATGTCTATTTTACAAAATTCCAAACATATATGTTGCATTAATTAATTTCATAATTAATTCCCGCTGTCACAACAAATAGCGTGTTTTTAAGAAACAATTTATATCAAAAGATTGGCAATTGTTTATGTCCAATTTCAATGTTAAATTAATTCTAATGACCACCATTGGATAAAATGGTAAAAATATATTCTAATTATACTTTAAAACCACCAAATATTATAATTTATCACTATAAATTATTTTGATTAAAAAAGTTGTTTTAAGTATTTTTCACTATTCATAAAAATTTTGATGTTCTCAGAAAATTACAAAAAATTCAACATAGGCTAATTTCAATATTAGGAATACAAAAATGAAGTCCATTTTGAAATATAAAATTTCTATAATTTTAAAAAGTGGTTATGACTATTCATAACGGCTACTTTGATTTGTCGCGATGTTTTAGAACTCGAAGTTGCGTACAATGCAAGCTATTGTATTACTGAATGAGAAGCGTATCGTGGAAGCTCGGGGTGTTAAATTCTCCCCTCCTTCAATAAATTGTGTCCTCGCAATTTGAAATTTTTCTTTGATAATAAAAGGTTGAAAAGAGAAAATACCTTTCTGGAAAACCCACATCGGAAATAAGGTTAATAAATATATAACATTAAAAGAAAGCAGGATAAGTACAAAGGTCACCCGATATAGCCCATTCTAGAATTCTATGAAAATATGGATATGGAAGAAAAACAAACCATCAAGGTCTGATGGAGAGTTATAGAAAACATGATTAGGAGAAAGTTTAACCATAAGAAAATCACAAACTTGTGATTGGTTAAACGGTCATTGAATCCCCAGTTGGAAAAGTTAACCGACAACATTTTTGTTTTAAGTTACCTTTTATAATGTTGAGGAATTTATTTATGAGATTTACTAAGAACGTAAGGGAATATACATACTTGTTATGTATACTTTAATTCGTTAATAAATTTTTACCACAAACCCAACTTTTACTCCAAATGGTAACAGAACTCAAAAATATTCTATTTATCCTAATTGTATAAGGTTCAAAATGTTAACACATACCATTTAGATTAGTAAAACTATTTTTTAATAACCAGGGACTTCCTGTAGGCTAGTGGTAGGAAATAAAGGCTTGTCTCACTATGGTTGTGGGTTCGATTCCTGCAGCTTTGTCCGACGCGACGGGTTATTCCCCACCCTGCAGGTTGTCCTTTTTCCTAAAACTATAGTATTATAATATTCCAAAACTAATCTTCAGAATTTTTTTAACCTTAAACAATACTATCCAAAGATCAACTTAATCCATTCCAACCTTTATAGTTATCCAAAATACTTCTGTCCAACTCACAGTCCAAATTTTATAAGGAAGGTAAACATAATGAAGATCCCTTTTTCCATGTAACAACATGTGAACACCTTCATCATGTATTCTTTTTAAACATACTGAATTACCATGATCTCTTATTCCTTATAGAATACTAGATATACTCCTTCTATCCAAAAATGTATACAAATCATCAATTAGTTTCAAGGAAGTTAAGAATATCCAATATAATTTATCCAAATCAATCACGTCTTATTCCAAAATCACTATCTCGGTATCAGAACCATATTATGGTTTATCTTTCTCTCAACCATATATTTTCCAAAAATTTAACCTATTGTGGAGTCACTTTTCTTGGTTCCACACAATCTCAAGTCCTTGATGAAATAGTACTGCAGTACAGTCCTTATATACTCCATAATTATTATAACAAGTACATCATTGATACAACACTCAAATTACAAAATTCTTTAATAACAACATAAGAACTCTAATCATTCCTCCTCATCTGTGGTAGTATCATTACTTGATTATTATCCAATAACATCATTTGGGGCATACTCTGATGATTTGGACATTGGTTTGCGTAATGTCCCCAATCCTTGCAGAAGAAGCATTGTACATTTGAAACCATTTTCTTACCCTTGCAGTCACGCACTTTGTGTCCTTTTTCTCTACACTTATAACAAACTCCCATTCCCTTCAGGCAAATTCCAAGGTGTTTCTTCCCACAGTTATCACATATTGGAAAATTCTTCTTTTCCCTCGTCCCTTTATCCATCATTCTCTCTCCCATTCTTTTCTTCTCTTTCATCCCTTCAAATACATAAGACTCAGAGAATTCTCTACTTATCTTACTAACACATGATACTATTTCTTCATATGTTGATAACACATGGGAGAATATTTCCCTTCTAAATGTTGGCTTAATACCATGAAAGATATGATCCTTCTTACTCTTTGGATCATACGTACTGCTGGAGTTCACATTCCTTCTACTGGGCGCCATTTCTATACAATGACATAAACTAGGTTAGTTTATGAATTATAATGAATAATTCCAAATATTTAAAATAATTAATGTAAATTGAACGGTTTATGGATATAATCCATAATCATAAGAATGTTTTCTTTGAAGAAGTATATACTCATAAACCCTACATAATGGTTTGTAAAGAAAATGAGAATTATCCTAAGCATATCCCCCGGGAGTGTCGTAACCAAGAGTGCAGCAAGGCCCGTTGTCGTGCACCAGTTCCCGTTCGAGTCTAGCTCAAAGCGGTGTTTTCGGGTTTTACCCCTAGGTACATCTGTTCTAGAGCCGCCTCTACCTGCTCATATCCAGATAGGGATGTATTGCTCGGAAAACTCATAACATCTCTATAATACCAAAATTCTAGGAAGTTCTTCTATACTAATCCTCAAAGTCTATCTTTGGGCTATGTGCTCTAATCAGAGTTTATCTAAATCTAGCTTCCAAGGTTAGTACTAAACTGCCTCTGATACCAACTGTAACGCCCCGACCCCAGCTACCCAGAGTCGGTGCGTTACTTCGTAACATTGGCATGATCACAAAAGATCAAGTCTCGAAAGACCGATTAGTTTAGTAGCCTTGGAAACACTAGATACATTCATAAGTCTTTCATTACATCAAAAAGTAAACAAACTACAATAACATGGTCTTCATAGTCCACAATCATATCCCTTTCTGACTACCCCTGCAGGTCACTCATAAATTACTTCTTCACATCCTGGAAAAATATTAAAACATTGAAAGGGGTGAGCTCAGATGCTCAGTAAGGTTAACAATATAGCGGAAGCTTTCATAAATAAACATAAAAATTTAAGGCAATGTATAACTAAAACAAAAGCCTTTTAAACTTGAACATCAACATAATATGGCAAAAGTAAAGTGAGATAATGCCATTAACTTCCTCACATGGATATTCAACTGGTTGAATAATCACATGCAATATCAATAACCACTTTCATAATGAGGGAATGTATAATGCCGGACATTCTGAAACATTTTGTCAAGGCCTCGGCCAAGACGTCTAAAATGATTAAGGCCTCGGCCAAAACCATAAATCAAATTGGGAAAGGGCCTCGGCCAATTCCACGTCTGGTTGTCTCATGAGACCTACCGATGCATCGAGGAGCTATAGCGGGCTCCACCCGTCACTTATTAAGTCCAATACATTCCTCATATGAATAGGTTTAAACATATCATAAACCATAACATAATCGTATCACATAAAACATGCATAAAGGAAACATAACATTTCCACATTTCAATCACAAGATATCAATACAACACATTGATATAATAAAAACACTTTCAAAACTATTTTCAATACCAAAATAAAAGAAAGTTAAAACTTTCTATTTATTTTTCATTAAAAAAAGTGATGGATTGTAGAGGAAGCCGAAACTCAAATAATGGTCACGATGGCGGAGAAGTCATTGTCGCTGCATAAGTACGGAAAGAAAAACATTCCCTTTTGTCGTTTAGCAAAACTCTTCGTATAAAAAAGATTCCTTTTGAATAAACGTAAAATTCAAAGGGGTTTATACACCGTATAAAAGAAAGTTGTGTATAAAACCAAATATGCCTCAATGAAAGGAGATTGAGACGAAGTCCTTAAAAGATCATTTTTAAAATAAAATAGACCTATTATGTGTATTCACTATAGGTACACATAAAGAAAGTAAAAATACAAAATAGGACATAATAATATCATGACATAATTTGAAAGTAGGAGATTAACCCAAAGAATGGAAGCTGGGTTAAGAAATTCCCTTACCTTGTGTCCGACTTGACTCAACCGTTCTTTAACCTCCTGAATAATAAACTAGAGTTAATATATACCTTATTAAGAACCATTTTCAACTTCATTATCCTTATTATATCACTTATTACAATGATATGAACATTATGTAATTATTTAAGTTAATAACGGTCGTTTTGTCGATCTTTGGTACATGAGTCAACAATAAACATCTTATAATTATAAGTTGTTCATGTGGTGAAATATCCATTATATCCAGAATTATATTAATGATGTAGATATCATATATATCATATATATACAGTATATACATTCATTTATAATATTACGTAACATCTAGAGGTAAGAAATGAAATGCACCGTTCATGGAGACGGTAAGCCGTACGTACGCATGAACGCTACTTTCATTTCAATTTCATATTTAATGGAATGAAATCATAATGATATAAATGTATAATATAATTCCAGTATAATATAGTGTATAATACCATTTACTCCATCCTTTATACATCCCACATATGGCATTAACGATTCAAATCACTTTGAGGGGGCGGTAGTCCGCACTTCCTAAAATGAAATTATCGCGTTTTACCCATAATGGAAATCATAAAGTATGACATAAATGAGAAATACAGAAGCATAAGTAAAACATAAACACATTATATATCATATATAAATATAGTGACATCTTAATGGCCACCTTTGAAGGTGTTATATGAGTGTTGAACAATCATCGTTTCGTGAGGCAGAAATTCGCCATCCACAGAAACCGTATGTTCTTTAACCATTAGATGTAGGTGTGTGTAAGTGTAGCTCGAATCCTTATTATAACAACATCCTAGTATATTGAGGATACTGGTGTTTTTACAAAAGAAATGAATAAAAAGAGTTTAGGGGGTTGGAGAAGAAAAATAAAACAAAACAACATTAGAAAAGACATTACCTCAAAATCGGGTAACTCTTTTTGATTTGAGCCAAAGGCTTCCTTGGGAAGAGTTCTGCCCAAAGTGAGGATTCTAGCAGTAAGAGAGGGATGTTGGGAGAGTATTTGGGCAGAGTCTGGCCGAGGCAAATGGCTTGAAGGTGTGAATAAGGTGGGAGAGGTGGGGGCCTTTTATAAGTGGAGAGGGGGGGCTCTTTTGGAAAGATTGAAATGTTACATTATTTACACAATGCTTTTCGGATTCTAAAGGTCCCACACTTATATAATTCGAGGCTAAGGTGATAAGGGTTCTAAATCTCCTCGTCCAATTGGCATTGGACAAGTGTATGCCTTGGATTTTGCATTATCTTCTCATTTTATTTAAATCGTTAAATAATGAGGTCATCACTGCATCATCATGATGTCATAAATAATTTAATTTATTTAATGTCTAAAAATTATAAAAAAAATACTATGATGTAGGAAATCTTTTTAGCGTTCTAATGAATATTTATAATCAAAATTTGGACTTGTGTAACCCCACTTAAAAATTTTTTTAGTAAAACATTTTATGTTTGTGTCATTTTTTACTTTAACATTAAATAAAAGGTGTTTATGTCATTTTCTAACTAAAGTGGCTCCATGGGGTCCCCAAGTTGACCCATGGGTTGTCTTGGTCGGCCATGACTCATCCAATAGGAGTAGGACAAGTTTCAAGCTCATATCATATTATTAAAACATTGTTTTTACCTTAAACTACACTAATTACTTCTAATCACGATTAAGAACTTAAAAGTTACTATTCACCAAAAAATTATTTTAATCTCATTGAACCACATTTTACCTCTTAATGAAAACCATGTATGTCGGATTTTTGAAAATCAAATCACAGAAGTGGTAATATTTCATTTAAACGAAAAATCAGTTATTTAACTTCCACTTAGTGGTTTCACTATTCATCAAAAATTGATGTTTTTCAGAACAATGCCAAAATTTCACCCTAAGCTATAATTGATATTCCGAATTCAAAAATGATGTCTATTTTACAAAATTCCAAACATATATGTTGCATTAATTAATTTCATAATTAATTCCCGCTGTCACAACAAATAGCGTGTTTTTAAGAAACAATTTATATCAAAAGATTGGCAATTGTTTATGTCCAATTTCAATGTTAAATTAATTATAATGACCACCAATGGATAAAATGGTAAAAATATATTCTAATTATACTTTAAAACCACCAAATATTATAATTTATCACTATAAATTATTTTGATTAAAAAAGTTGTTTTAAGTATTTTTCACTATTCATAAAAATTTTGAAGTTCTCAGAAAATTACAAAAAATTCAACATAGGCTAATTTCAATATTAGGAATACAAAAATGAAGTCCATTTTGAAATATAAAATTTCTATAATTCTAAAAAGTGGTTATTACTATTCATAACAGCTACTTTGATTTGTCGCGATGTTTTTGAACTCGAAGTTGCGTACAATGCAAGCTATTGTGTTACTGAATGAGAAGCGTATTGTGGAAGCTCGGGGTGTTAAATTCTCCCCTCCTTCAATAAATTGCGTCCTCGCAATTTGAAATTTTTCTTTGATAATAAAAGGTTGAAAAGAGAAAATACCTTTCTGGAAAACCCACATCGGAAATAAGGTTAATAAATATATAACATTAAAAGAAAGCAGGATAAGTACAAAGGTCACCCGATATAGCCCATTCTAGAATTCTATGAAAATATGGATATGGAAGAAAAACAAACCATCAAGGTCTGATGGAGAGTTATAGAAAACATGATTAGGAGAAAGTTTAACCATAAGAAAATCACAAACTTGTGATTGGTTAAACGGTCATTGAATCCCCAGTTGGAAAAGTTAACCGACAACATTTTTGTTTTAAGTTACCTTTTATAATGTTGAGGAATTTATTTATGAGATTTACTAAGAATGTAAGGGAATATACATACTTGTTATGTATACTTTAATTCGTTAATAAATTTTTACCACAAACGCAACTTTTACTCCAAATGGTAACAGAACTCAAAAATATTCTATTTATCCTAATTGTATAAGGTTCAAAATGTTAACACATACCATTTAGATTAGTAAAACTATTTTGTAATAACCAGGGACTTCCTGTAGGCTAGTGGTAGGAAATAAAGGCTTGTCTCACTATGGTTGTGGGTTCGATTCCTGCAGCTTTGTCCGACGCGACGGGTTATTCCCCACCCTGCAGGTTGTCCTTTTTCCTAATACTATAGTATTATAATATTCCAAAAAATAATCTTCAGAAATTTTTTAACCTTAAACAATACTATCCAAAGATCAACTTAATCCATTCCAACCTTTATAGTTATCCAAAATACTTCTGTCCAACTCACAGTCCAAATTTTATAAGGAAGGTAAACATAATGAAGATCCCTTTTTCCATGTAACAACATGTGAACACCTTCATCATGTATTCTTTTTAAACATACTGAATTACCATGATCTCTTATTCCTTATAGAATACTAGATATACTCCTTCTATCCAAAAATGTATACAAATCATCAATTAGTTTCAAGGAAGTTAAGAATATCCAATATAATTTATCCAAATCAATCACGTCTTATTCCAAAATCACTATCTCGGTATCAGAACCATATTATGGTTTATCTTTCTCTCAACCATATATTTTCCAAAAATTTAACCTATTGTGGAGTCACTTTTCTTGGTTCCACACAATCTCAAGTCCTTGATGAAATAGTACTGCAGTACAGTCCTTATATACTCCATAATTATTATAACAAGTACATCATTGATACAACACTCAAATTACAAAATTCTTTAATAACAACATAAGAACTCTAATCATTCCTCCTCATCTGTGGTAGTATCATTACTTGATTATTATCCAATAACATCATTTGGGGCATACTCTGATGATTTGGACATTGGTTTGCGTAATGTCCCCAATCCTTGCAGAAGAAGCATTGTACATTTGAAACCATTTTCTTACCCTTGCAGTCACGCACTTTGTGTCCTTTTTCTCTACACTTATAACAAACTCCCATTCCCTTCAGGCAAATTCCAAGGTGTTTCTTCCCACAGTTATCACATATTGGAAAATTCTTCTTTTCCCTCGTCCCTTTATCCATCATTCTCTCTCCCATCCTTTTCTTCTCTTTCATCCCTTCAAATCCATAAGACTCAGAGAATTCTCTACTTATCTTACTAACACATGATACTATTTCTTCATATGTTGATAACACATGGGAGAATATTTCCCTTCTAAATGTTGGCTTAATACCATGAAAGATATGATCCTTCTTACTCTTTGGATCATACGTACTGCTGGAGTTCACATTCCTTCTACTGGGCGCCATTTCTATACAATGACATAAACTAGGTTAGTTTATGAATTATAATGAATAATTCCAAATATTTAAAATAATTAATGTAAATTGAACGGTTTATGGATATAATCCATAATCATAAGAATGTTTTCTTTGAAGAAGTATATACTCATAAACCCTACATAATGGTTTGTAAAGAAAATGAGAATTATCTTAAGCATATCCCCCGGGAGTGTCGTAACCAAGAGTGCAGCAAGGCCCGTTGTCGTGCACCAGTTCCCGTTCGAGTCTAGCTCAAAGCGGTGTTTTCGGGTTTTACCCCTAGGTACATCTGTGCCAGAGCCGCCTCTACCTGCTCGTATCCAGATAGGGATGTATTGCTCGGAAAACTCATAACATCTCTATAATACCAAAATTCTAGGAAGTTCTTCTATACTAATCCTCAAAGTCTATCTTTGGGCTATGTGCTCTAATCAGAGTTTATCTAAATCTAGCTTCCAAGGTTAGTACTAAACTGCCTCTGATACCAACTGTAACGCCCCGACCCCAGCTACCCAGAGTCGGTGCGTTACTTCGTAACATTGGCATGATCACAAAAGATCATGTCTCGAAAGACCGATTAGTTTAGTAGCCTTGGAAACACTAGATACATTCATAAGTCTTTCATTACATCAAAAAGTAAACAAACTACAATAACATGGTCTTCATAGTCCACAATCATATCCCTTTCTGACTACCCCTGCAGGTCACTCATAAATTACTTCTTCACATCCTGGAAAAATATTAAAACATTGAAAGGGGTGAGCTCAGATGCTTAGTAAGGTTAACAATATAGCGGAAGCTTTCATAAATAAACATAAAAATTTAAGGCAATGTATAACTAAAAAAAGCCTTTTAAACTTGAACATCAACATAATATGGCAAAAGTAAAATGAGATAATGCCATTAACTTCCTCACATGGATATTCTACTGGTTGAATAATCACATGCAATATCAATAACCACTTTCATAATGAGGGAATGTATAATGCCGGACATTCTGAAACATTTTGTCAAGGCCTCGGCCAAGACGTCTAAAATGATTAAGGCCTCGGCCAAAACCATAAATCAAATTGGGAAAGGGCCTCGGCCAATTCCACGTCTGGTTGTCTCATGAGACCTACCGATGCATCGAGGAGCTATAGCGGGCTCCACCCGTCACTTATTAAGTCCAATACATTCCTCATATGAATAGGTTTAAACATATCATAAACCATAACATAATCGTATCACATAAAACATGCATAAAGGAAACATAACATTTCCACATTTCAATCACAAGATATCAATACAACACATTGATATAATAAAAAACACTTTCAAAACTATTTTCAATACCAAAATAAAAGAAAGTTAAAACTTTGTATTTATTTTTCATTAAAAAAAAGTGATGGATTGTAGAGGAAGCCGAAACTCAAATAACGGTCACGATGGCGGAGAAGTCATTGTCGCCGCATAAGTACGGAAAGAAAAACATTCCCTTTTGTCGTTTAGCAATACTCATCGTATAAAAAAGATTCCTTTTGAATAAACGTAAAATTCAAAGGGGTTTATACACCGTATAAAAGAAAGTTGTGTATAAAACCAAATATGCCTAAATGAAAGGAGATTGAGACGAAGTCCTTAAAAGATCATTTTTAAAATAAAATAGACCTATTATGTGTATTCACTATAGGTACACATAAAGAAAATAAAAATACAAAATAGGACATAATAATATCATGACATAATTTTAAAGTAGGAGATTAACCCAAAGAATGGAAGCTGGGTTAAGAAATTCCCTTACCTTGTGTCCGACTTGACTCAACCGTTCTTTATCCTCCTGAATAATAAAATAGAGTTAATATATACCTTATTAAGAACCATTTTCAACTTCATTATCCTTATTATATCACTTATTACAATGATATGAACATTATGTAATTATTTAAGTTAATAACGGTCGTTTTGTCGATCTTTGGTACATGAGTCAACAATAAACTTCTTATAATTATAAGTTGTTCATGTGGTGAAATATCCATTATATCCAGAATTATATTAATGATGTAGATATCATATATATCATATATATACAGTATATACATTCATTTATAATATTACGTAACATTTAGAGGTAAGAAATGAAATGCACCGTTCATGGAGACGGTAAGTCGTACGTACGCATGAACGCTACTTTCATTTCAATTTCATATTTAATGGAATGAAATCATAATGATATAAATTTATAATATAATTCCAGTATAATATAGTGTATAATACCATTTACTCCATCCTTTATACATCCCACATATGGCATTAACGATTCAAATCACTTTGAGGGGGCGGTAGTCCGCACTTCCTAAAATGAAATTATCGCGTTTTACCCATAATGGAAATCATAAAGTATGACATAAATGAGAAATACAGAAGCATAAGTAAAACATAAACACATTATATATCATATATAAATATAGTGACATCTTAATGGCCACCTTTGAAGGTGTTATATGAGTGTTGAACAATCATCGTTTCGTGAGGCAGAAATTCGCCATCCACAGAAACCGTATGTTCTTTAACCATTAGATGTAGGTGTGTGTAAGTGTAGCTCGAATCCTTATTATAACAACATCCTAGTATATTGAGGATACTGGTGTTGTTACAAAAGAAATGAATAAAAAGAGTTTAGGGGGTTGGAGAAGAAAAATAAAACAAAACAACATTAGAAAAGACATTACCTCAAAATCGGGTAACTCTTTTTGATTTGAGCCAAAGGATTCCTTGGGAAGAGTTCTGCCCAAAGTGAGGATTCTAGGAGTAAGAGAGGGATGTTGGGAGAGTATTTGGGCAGAGGTTGGCCGATCCAAATGGCTTGAAGGTGTGAATAAGGTGGGAGAGGTGGGGGCCTTTTATAAGTGGAGAGGGGGGGCTCTTTTGGAAAGATTGAAATGTTACATTATTTACACAATGCTTTTCGGATTCTAAAGGTCCCACACTTATATAATTCGAGGCTAAGGTGATAAGGGTTCGAAATCTCCTCATCCAATTGGCTTTGGACAAGTGTATTCCTTGTATTTTGCATTATCTTCTCATTTTATTTAAATCGTTAAATAATGAGGTCATCACTGCATCATCATGATGTCATAAATAATTTAATTTATTTAATGTCTAAAAATTATAAAAAAAAAATACTATGATGTAGGAAATCTTTTTAGAGTTCTAATGAATATTTATAATCAAAATTTGGACTTGTGTAACCCCACTTAAAAATTGTTTTAGTAAAAAATTTTATGTTTGTGTCATTTTTTACTTTAACATTAAATAAAAGGTGTTTATGTCATTTTCTAACTAAAGTGGCTCCATGGGGTCCCCAAGTTGACCCATGGGTTGTCTTGGTCGGCCATGACTCATCCAATAGGAGTAGGACAAGTGTCAAGCTCATATCATATTATTAAAACATTGTTTTTACCTTAAACTACACTAATTACCTCTAATCACGATTAAGAACTTAAAAGTTACTATTCACCAAAAAATTATTTTAATCTCATTGAACCACATTTTACTTCTTAATGACAACCATGTATGTCGGATTTTTGAAAATCAAATCACAAAAGTGGTAATATTTCATTTAAACGAAAAATCAGTTATTTAACTTCCACTTAGTGGTTTCACTATTCATCAAAAATTGAAGTTTTTCAGAACAATGCCAAAATTTCACCCTAAGCTATAATTGATATTCCGAATTCAAAAATGATGTCTATTTTACAAAATTCCAAACATATATGTTGCATTAATTAATTTCATAATTAATTCCCGCTGTCACAACAAATAGCGTGTTTTTAAGAAACAATTTATATCAAAAGATTGGCAATTGTTTATGTCCAATTTCAATGTTAAATTAATTCTAATGACCACCATTGGATAAAATGGTAAAAATATATTATAATTATACTTTAAAACCACCAAATATTATAATTTATCACTATAAATTATTTTGATTAAAAAAGTTGTTTTAAGTATTTTTCACTATTCATAAAAATTTTGAAGTTCTCAGAAAATTACAAAAAATTCAACATAGGCTAATTTCAATATTAGGAATACAAAACTGAAGTCCATTTTGAAATATAAAATTTCTATAATTTTAAAAAGTGGTTATTAATATTCATAACGGCTACTTTGATTTGTCGCGATGTTTTAGAACTCGAAGTTGCGTACAATGCAAGCTATTGTATTACTGAATGAGAAGCGTATCGTGGAAGCTCGGGGTGTTACAAGATATCATTCTTCAATTTATCGGAACGCAGGATCAACTTGCTGATATTTTCACAAAATCCTTGCCTTCTGATAGATTTGAATACATTAAACCGAAGTTAGGAATGATAACCGTAAAGTAATCTTTCTTAATTAACTTTCTGTTTAAAAAAAATCTCCTTACAACAATAAACTCCTTTTAATATGGGGAGTACATTTGATTGTTAGAGTAACTAAGATTTTCAAAGTTTGTTTTCAAACTTTTCGGAACTAAAATTCTGGAATGGAAATTTCTAGAACTGAAATTTTCAGAAAAGGATATTTTCATAATATGCTTTTCGTTTTTCATTTTTTTTTAAAATGAAATCTTGGTACTGAGTTTTCCGTACTGATTTTGTTTTTCGTAGTGAGTTTTGCGAACTATGTCTTTTCGTAATACAGATTCTTTGTAGTCATTTTTATATTACCCATTACGAATAATCCTCCTAAGCCAATCTGAAAGGTATTATTTCCTTACTCAAGTTTTCGTAGTCATACTTTACTTGCTGGCATTTTCTGATATTTTGTTTTCGAATTATAATTTTCTTAAATCATTATTTTATTAAAACCTCAAAAGATCAGATTCAAGTTTTCATGAGAATTGGTTTTTGACCGTTAGATCTGTTCTCAGCTTGTCACAACCGTTCGATTAACCATGGAAGATGAACCGTTTTCTTGTTGACTATATAAAGGGTACCCCAAATGGTTGTCCCACATTGGTTTTCAAGCTCCAGCGTCTCGAAGCTCTGCCTCTCTATTTTAAGACCGTTCCAAACATCAGCTTTCTCCATTCCGAACTTCTCAGTGGTCTTCAGATCCCAATGTCTGTGGAAGTAGCTTCTCAAGACATGTCTTCCTCTATTCAGATTTCTACGTGGTTGGTATATAGAGAAAGGTTGGTTCAACCTTACTTCTTCAAAAAATATTATTCTCTTATATCCAAGAATATTAAGCTCAACGGATGGGAAGATATTGCTGTGTCCAAGCCAGGAAATCAAGATGAAGTTTATTCAGATTTTCTTATAGAATTTTATGAGACAGTTTCCTTCTTTAAGGAAAAAGATAGGGAGAAGTTTTTGTTTAAGTCTTATGGCAAGACATATAAACTTTCGTGTGTAAAGGAAGCTAGCTTGGTAGGGCTGACCTATGAAGGAGAAGCTAAGTTCATCTCTCATGTTTTGCGAGATTCAAAGGGAAGCATCGACAAGGAAAAGGCTTTGGAGACTCTCAGACTGTCAGATGATAAGGCTCCGAAGATTGCTTCTCTATCTACAAATTTCCGGATTCTAGAATTATGGGTACAAGGTCTTATCATACCGAGAAAGGGTGACAAAGATAGTTTGAAGAAGAGTGAGATCTACATCCTAGATTTTCTAATAAATCTAAGGAAGTTTAACCTGATGAAGCACATTATCATTACTCTTTAGAATGTTAAGAAAGGGAATCTGAGAGCTTAGATCATAATGTATCCAGCAATCCTCTCAAAGTTTATAGTTCGGTTCCTTGAGTCATTCAAGGAGGCATGCAAGTCTAAGCCAAGAGTTTCCAAAATTATGCTGGTGAGTGATGGTACACTCAAAAGGATGGATGTAGCCTTTGATAAGAAGATTGTTCAGTTTATTGATTTACCTGCTCAAGAAGAAACAGTTCCGAAAGTTGCTGATCTGGAATCCTCTATGCCAGTAAGGAAGAGAAAGTTGAAAGAAGTTGAAGTTGAATCAGTGAATCCCAAGTCTAAGGAAGTTCATTCCGCACCTCCAAAACCAAAGAAGAAGAATGCTTACCCAGATGAGGTAGTTGATAAATGGAGGAAAATGAATGATAAGAGAGTGCAAGGGGAGCCTCATCTTGGCTTGGATCCTGCAGAGGCTAAGGCCTTGAAGGAAAGAACTGCGGATGAGCTAGAAAAACAAGTCAAAGAAAAGAAGATTAAGAAGAAGTTGTCTGAAGCAGAGGTAGCTCAGGCATTGTTGAAGTTCAATGAGATGGTTTCAGCAAATATTCCTGTTCCGAGATCTTTTTCATTGGAATCTCTACCTGAGACTCCAGGAAGGAACTTTGTTGCTCCGGAAGAGGCAGTAGCTAAGCCTGTTGAGGAAATAGAACAGATTGAGCAAGTGGAAGAAGAAGAAGCTGTTGCTGAAGGAAGTAGTGTAACCGGAGATGTTTTAAAGCAAGAATATGATTATAAGGGGACACCTTCAAAACATTTATCGCTCCGAACTTCAGAAGCTGAATCATCGAATCTAGTCACTAAAGTGATGGATGAGGAGAAAGGAGAAGAAGAATTAGCTTATCATGCAGAGGAAGAACAACTTCTACATGATATTTCTCAAGTAGAGAATGTAGAGGTTGGTGCTCAGAAATTTCCTGACAAGGAAGACAATGATGTTCAAGTATCTGATAGTGAAAAGAGAACTCCAGAATAAGAATCCATTCTGAAAAAGGACAAGGGAAGGCAACTTGTTCTTGATACCCCAAGCTCAGTGGTAGTAAAGAGAAGGGAAGTTGGCGATTCTTCTAAGAAAAAGGTTGAGCATTTTGAAGAAGAATATTCTCCAATCAAAGTTTCCGATTCGGAGTCATCTTCATTGGGGCATGACGTTGTTGTTCAGTTTTTAAAGAAGTTGGTAGGTACTATTTCGACTTTCTCAAGTATTGATTCAACATTCCAGATGCTCCAACATGCTTTGAATCAGAAAACAGACTCTGTATCTATGGTTATGGACAAGTGTGTTGAAATAGAGGATTCGTTCAAAACTTTCTTTGTCGGCTATGAAGCCCACAAAAGATCTTGAAAGTGGATGACTAGTTGGTCGAGGAAGACTGTGGAAGAGATGAGGCTCTTTGATGAATTCCAAGACAATGTGAAGGATGACTTTGAGACAGAAGATAGGAAGATAAATGAGGTTACTTCATCCTTTAAAAAAAAGCTGACAAATGAAAAGAACATACGGATTCAAGAAGTCAGAGATCTGAATGGGAAGCTGAATTCTATTTCTCAAAACTGGAAGTTTGAAAGGGATCATCGGATTGAGTTTGAAGAGAAATTGAAGGCTCAGGGAGAAATGTTTAAAGCTCGAGAAGAAAAGTTTAAAGACCAGGAAGAAAAGATTGAAGCTCAAAGTGCAAGAATTGTTGTGTTAGAGAAGCAAGCTGAGGAAGACCATAAAGACATGAAGAAGATAAACACTATTCTTAAGGGTCTCATGGAGAAGAAAAAAGATCCAAAATAGACAGATCCGATCTTTTGTTGTATCTAAATTTATTTTTTGTTGAGCTTTTCAAACATAAAGAAAATTTTTGCTTGCTCATTTCTTTTGTTGTTGCTACTAATTGTTTTTCAGGTACTTTGTTATATTTTCCATTTCCTTGAATTCTTTTTGAAAATCACAGAGGGGGAGAAGGAAAAGAACCCCAATAAAAGGGGAAAAAGAATCTTAACAATGGGTGAGAAAGAAAACAAACTCTAATAAGAGTTTATCTTAGGGGAGTTTTTCATTAAAGAAGACTTTCTTATTCATAATGAAATGTCATTCCAGAAATCTAGAATACGATCCTTAGAGTTTCAAAGCCTAAGGGAGAGTTAGTCGTATTCATCAATATCCTTAAAGCAAAGGGAGATAATCCTTAATGTTTTTCTTTCTTTATAGAATTTATTTTTCGTAAGGATTTTTGTGCTTTCCAAAAAGGGGGAGATTGTTGAGTCAATAAGGTTTTCCTTATGACTTTTCCATTCCTTCTTGTTTTGAAAATAACAAACACCTTATCTTTAAGAAAATAACTTTTATTAGGAAAATTGTTTTTATAAGGAAAATTGCTTTTGTAAGAAAAATTATCCTTATCATATTTTCATCCATATTTTTCTTAAGTATAAGATTCAGATTCATTTCAATATTCTTGAAATTGTTTGAAACTTTGATATGAAGTATTCTGTTTTAGGATCTGAATTCTGAATGAACTGTAATAATGTTTCACTCCGAATTCCAGATGAGAACTGTGATAAAGTTTCATTCCGAATTCCGGATACAAACTCTGATTAAGTTCTACTCCGAATTCATGTTACGAATCCTTATGAAGTTCAACATTGAATTCTCATTACGAACTCTGATGACGAATTCCCATTACGATTTTTGATGACGAATTCTCATTACAAATTCCAATGATGAATTCTCATTATGAATTTTGATGATGAATTCTCATTCCGAATTCTCATTCTGAATTCACCTATTAAATAGAACCTGATCATCTTTCTTTTATAAACTCTGAATTTATTTAGACTCTGAATGTTATTTTTGGTTAGACTCCGAACATTCAATTTTCTAACATTGTTATAATCTATCTACTCTTTAATATTTTTCTCTCACTCCGAACATTCACTCTGAATCTTCACTCCGAACTTTTTTAAGACTTAAAACGATGTCGTACTTTCTGTTTCATTTATTTTGTTATAAAACAATGTTGTCTATTCTGTTATAAACTAACCGTTGGTTAAGTTACACGTGTACAGGTCCCTCCAATTTTTTTTGGAAAATATGACCGTTGGAAAGGAGGCCGACCTTGCCTATAAATAGGAGCTCATTTTGAAGAGCTCGATGATGAACTGATGACTGATGAATGACTTCTTCGACATTGTGCATAAATGATGTTGAAGTGATTTCAAGAGAGAGAGAGGCTCTTATTAACTCTCAAAGCTTCGTACGACTCCGAATGTTGGTGTTTACATTCGAGGACTTCCGGGGATAGGAAGACAATGGTTTCCAACACCTTGAAGTTGAGGGCTTCCATGCTGAGGAAGACAGAGGTTTCCAACTACCTTGATGTTGTGGGCTTGCGGGGATAGCAAGACAGAGACTCTGATCTTCGTATCGAGGTCTTACCCTAGTGTGGGTAAGACAGACTTGCTTGAAAGTATAAATCAAGAGACTTTTATCCAAGTTTGTTGGATACCCTTCTCTTTGGGTTAAAAGACTTATGTCTTGTTACTTTTAGTTTTACTACTTTTTTGATTCCGCTACATTTTGTATTATAAGGAAAGTATAACTTTATTATACTTCCTTACTTGTACTTTGTTTCATTTAGATTCTATATGCTTTAAGGTAGAATCTCATATTGTAATCTTTTGTTAAGTTTCAATCTCTGGAAGCATACTTCCGGAACCTACTTTCGGAATCTCTTTCCAGTTTTAAGAAAGATCATAGGACTTGATGTTTATAACTTCATTCATTATTCCAAGTTTTCTTTTGGTGTTAGAGATGTTGTGAATTTTCTACATTTAACTTTGTTAAACTTATCCCTTTCCTTTGCTTAAGGAAAACATAGCTAATCGTAACTAACTTTAAAGGATCCAAAGGAATTTTTAAAGTATACAATTCACCCCCCTCTTGTATATTGAACATCTACATCATTATTTCGATCCTACAATACAATAGTGGATTGAATAGAATTCAAAATATCTTATAGTTATATATTTCGTAACCAAAATCTTGTTATGATGATGAGGTAGATACAAGAACAACCATGACGTGTTCATGGGTCATCCAGATTTGGTTCCAAGTTGTAGTCTCCACCAGGTCACAACTGGAAGAGATGTCTTATTACAACAGATCCATCCCCAAAATTTCAGGGAATAGGAATCGAGTTTGGGTCCATATCTTCCTCATTCTTCTCAACCTCTTTTCGTTGAAAGATATGGTTTCCCTTCATTTTAGGAGAAAAAATCCAAATGAAACAACACCAAAATGAGAACGAATGTGCTAGCATCCCCTAAAATCACACACTAGTTGCCATAATGGAAAGTCATGGAATATCAGCTGGTGAGAAAAGAAGACAAAAAATAAAGGCTTCCTAGATGACTGAGATAACTAAAATGTTTTAATAACCATGAGGGCCCAATTGGCATGGACATGCGGAAACACTAAATTGGAGATGGGGGTGAGGGCATAGATAAATACCAAGTCGATGAAACACAATCATACCATTAGTTATCACTAGATCAAGGATGATGGACGATCTAGTTTAGACCACTAATAAAGAAAAAAAATCAATCAATACAATTACATAACAAGTTTTATTTGAGATTAATCATTGTAATGAAATAATTATGACAAAAGTACATAACTCCCATGCAATACATGCAGCATGAATATCTCATAAAATAAATTTTAATTACAACATATTAATGCATGGAAAGAAAAAATTAATAGTAAAAGAATATTTTGCAATATAAAACATGAAAATTAGACATGGAAGCAACACAAAAATCAATGAATCCACACATTATTAAATATAACACAAGATGATGTTTCCATTTTAGTGTAGGTAAGGACAACAAAACATGAAATTTATTAGCTAAAATGGTTTTTATATTATGAATTCTATAAATTTCATAAATTCATTTATGCATAATTTTAAAAAGAGTAGAAAATATTATGTATAGTTGAGTAAATTGAATAACTATAGTTAAAATTTATAAATTAAAAAATTAGGCAATTTGATGAGGAATAAAAAAAATGAAATACTAAATTAATGGGAGATAATTAAGATAATTATGATTTTCATGTTATAAAAATTTAAAATAAATTATTCAATTTAAAATGAAAATGTTTTTTGTTTTTATGAAACTCCCATCACACTATCCAATTCCAAGTCTCCTCATTAAACCCTTTTCAATAACATATTCATTGATGAAAAATCATTAAAATAAATAAAATTACTAACTTGATAGAAATAATTTTTTCTTAATAATAAATTAATCCAACTAATATGAAATTTCAATTAAAAATAATGGTTCTGGAAAAACCTGATCATTTCCATATGAAAATAATTTCCTTGAAATATTTTAATTCTTTTCCTTTTTTGAGATTTTTCTTTCTGATTTGTTATGGGAATATTATATTTTGAATATGATTTCATTAAAAGTCCTATAAGAAATGATAAAAGTATTTGTTATTTTTCTTATTTTATATCACGGAAAAGACTTTTCAATTAATAATAGGGTGAAATTATTAAGTACACATGATGGTTATACCAATAATAGTTTTAACAATACAAAACTATATTAGCCAAGTATTAACAAAGTTACTTAACACACCCTGTTCTCACAATGTTATTGTTAGATGCTTGATATCTATATTTTATTTAAATAACGTATTTGTATAATTTTTTTGTAAAATATTTGCATATTACCACTTATATAATACATGAAATTTTAATATTATATTTTAACTAGTTAAAATACTATAATTTTTTAGATTATCAATAATGTAGATTAAATTTAAAAGTTATTATTATGGAGAAAAAAACGAGTATCCAATGTGGATTTATTACATTTTAATATCATTAAAATAGAAGAGAATTTCAACAAAACTAAAAAAGATATTGTCAGTAAAAAATGTACTACCAACATAATAAGTGTTAAAATAACTCAACCTTCACCAGTGCTTTTGGTAACACTGATATAGACCATGTAGCTTCTACAAGGCTGCTGCATCCCAGAAACACCCCTATAACACCAAAACTAATAGGAATACAAATAGATAGAAATAAATGTAAACCTAAAAATGGATAAAAATGAAAATATAACATTTCACAATAAATTAAATTCAAAATTCACATGAAAAATATTTTCATTTATGTGATATTTACAATTAATCCCCTAAATATTACAACCAATATAAAAAATCAAAACTTTTATAGTAGGATTTCTAAAAATATCAACATTTTAAAAAAATATTTCCCATGAAGTAAAACCAATGTTTATTTTATTAATAATAAATAAAAAATTTAAAAAATATATATATAATATTAATGTTATATAGTCCACATATGTTAAATCATAATGTTAATAACAATATATGTATATTAATGATATTATTAGTTAATCATGATTTAGATTAATGTGAAATAAATTCATATATACTAAAAATGTTTTATGGATTGTTATCATAATGTTTGAAAATAGTCTGAGAAATTTTTTTCAGGTTTGGCTATGTGATACATGTTTTAAACTAAAATGGAATTTTAATATTGAAAATAATCACTTCGTGTCATATAGGGCATAATGGCTGTCAGATTGATGTGTGGTTGATTCCTATATGTCACTAATGAATTCTGGATCACTCTCCAAATGTTTGAAAACAATTAGAGATATTTTTCTCAATTTTGGCCATGGGATATTATTTTTAAACTAAAATGAAAGTATTATATTGAAAATACGCATTTTAATTCCTAAGAACCACATTGTGTGTTAGATTGACATGAATTAAATTCATGCACATTGAAAATGAATTATCAACAGATGTCCTAAATTTTGAAAACAATCTAATCTCGTGTGCCCATTTATGGATATGTGATGCACATTTTAAACTAAAACGACACTTTTATATTGAAAACAAACACTTCAATTTATACTGACCACATCAAGTTTCATATTGACATGTGGTAAATTCCTACACATAAAAAATTAATTAAGGATAATTTTACTAAATTTAGAAAACAATCCGATGTTGTTTTATTATTTTTGGAAATGTGATGAGCGTTTTAAACTAAAATGACACCTTTATATTGAAAACATGAAATTAAAGTCATACCAACAAAAACATGCATCATATTAAAGTAAGATAGATTCCTACACTTCAAAAATAAATTATGGACATTTTTATAACATTTGAAAACAATCTGAGATCTTTTTCATAGTATTGGAAATTTGAAATATTTTAAACTAAAATGAAACCTTTATATTGAAAATACATATTTCGATTCTAACTGACCACATTGTGTGTCATATTGATGTGTGGTCAATTCCAACATGTCAAAAATGAATAATGAGATTATTTTTAAAAAATTTGTATGTAATATTAGCTTAATTTCTCAGTTTTGGTTATGTGGCATGTGCCTTAAAGTTAAAGGGAACTTGTCTAATAAAAACAAACACCTCAAGTCATACCAGAAACAGCATGAGTCAGATTGATGTGTGGTAAATTACTACATGTAAAAAATGAATTAAGGATTATTTTAAAAATGTATCAAACTAAAATGAATATGTTTGATAAATTTTGAGTATGACACATGTGTTTTGAAAAAAAATATAAATTTTAAACTAAAAACATACACCTCGATTTATACCTGGAACATTGTGTCTCAGATTGAGGTGCAGTTGATTCCTACACCTCACAAATGTGTTATAGATCATTGTTTAAAAGTACCAAAACAGCATGCACAAGTTTTATCAATTTTTATTAAGTGTAATATATTTTGAACTAAATAGTCAATTTTAAACTAAAAACACACACTTCAAGTCACACATGTCACATCATCTATCAGATTAATATACAATCAATTCCTACACATAAATAATGAATTATGGATCATTTTTTTAATGTATGAAAAAAACAAAATATTTTTTATTGGTTTTAAATATGTGATTTGTGTTTTAATCTAAAATGATAATTTTATGTTGAAAACACACACTTAAATCATACTAAAACATCATGTTTCAGATTGATTTTTGGTCAATTCCTACTCATAAAAATTGAAATATCGATTATTTTACTGATGTTTGAAAATATTATGTGCATGTTTTCTTAGTTTTGGTTATGTGACGTTCATTTTAATCTAAAATGGAACTTCTATATTTGAAACTTGTACTTCAAGTAATACCTTCCACATCATCTATTAAATTGACGTATCTTCAATTATTATACATCATAATTGAATTATGGATCATTGTAAAAATGTTTGAAAACAATCAAATAAATTTTTATAGGTTTTTTATATAATAAATTATTAAAACTAAAATGAAACTTTTATATTGAAAACCCATAATTCGAGTCATACTAACCACATTGTGTTTTTTATTGATGTGTGGTTGATTGTTACACATAAAAAATGAATTATGAATTGTTCTCATAATGTTTGAAAAAAATATGATCTCATTTTATCCTTTTTGGATATGTGATGCTTGTTTTAAACCTCAATGGAACTTATATACTAAAAATAATCACATGAAGTGTTACTGGATACATCATTTGTCATATTAATGTTTGGTCAACTCCTATATATAAAAAATGACACATGGATCATTTTAATAAATAATCAAGATGATATGAATATATTTTCTCATTTTTTGAGTATGTCACATGTGTTTGGAAGTAGAATGTAAATTTTAAACTAAAAACATACTCTTTGAGTCATAATGGGAACACTGTGTATCATATTGAGTGGTGGTTGATTCATAAACATTAAAAATGTGTTATGGATCATTGATCTAATGTATCAAAACAATATAAATTCATTTTAATTGTTTTGAGTATGCTTCATGTGTTTTGATATAAACTATAAATTTTAAACTAAAAAAACACTTAAAGTTGTACCATAAACACCATGTATCAGATTTAGGTTCATTCTATTCCTACATGTCAAAAATTACTTTTGGGTCATATTTTAATGTTTCAAAACAATAAGAATGTGTTTTTTTTGTTTGGATTTTTTCACATGTGTTTTGACATAAAATGAAAATTTTATAACTAAAAACACCAAATTTGAGTCATACCTAACACAATATGTATCATATTGGGGTGTGGTTATTTTATACACATCACAGATTACTAATGTATTATTTTCCTAAACTGTCAAAAAAATGAATGTTTTTTTGGTTTTGAGTTTGTATTGTACATTTTGAACAAAAAGTAAATTATAAACTAAAAACATACACTTCGTGTCATACTGATAATACTATGTATTATATTTAGGTGTAGACAATTATGGTGCAGATGATTCCAATATTGATCAAGATAATTTTAAGTAATGATCTTTTGGGAAGTAATACTATTTCTTTAAATGAAGTAAAATACATTGGTAGATGAGATCTTATATTTGAAAATCAAAGTCTCTTTCCAAAATCAATTGAATAAAATTAGTGTTTTAATTGGTATTGTGGATTCATACTTATGATTCAAAACATGAATTTTAAAATGGATAAGTATATAACAATCTAATCAATTTTAAACTGATTCGTAGTGTGATTGAAATTACTCAATAAAAAAAATTCTAAACACTTTGATATGGATGCATTTACTACATTTCAAATAAAATTTAACAGTGGCTCTCTCATGATTTTATGTCAATCCAAGTTCACCTATAATGGTTTTGACCATTACACACACACGTGATAGTGTTTTAAAACACTAAAAACATGTTTACAGGCATCATGAGAAAATTACAACCAGGATTGACATGGTGTTAATTTATATATTTAAAAAATAAATATATGATCTTTTTTCTATGATTTAATGGTAATATATTGTCTTTTTCTTGGTTTTGGACCCATGAATCAATTTTTTAAAGAACATGATATCTTTAAAACCTACTTATTGAGTCATTCTATGAACACCACACTTCATATGGATGTGTTGTGTGTTTATACATGTAAAAAATAATTCAATTGGAGTTTACCGTGATTTCACATCTCTTTGAGATTTTTATCTGGGGTTTTAACCTTTATAAAAATGTTTTAGTGTTTTAAAATTCTATAATGACTTTTTGGGCATCTTGGCAAAAACATAACACGTACTGACATGATGTTGGTTCTATATTTAAAAAATAAATTTACTGTAATTTTCCTATGATTTCTTGTCCATCCAATGTTGTCTTATTGATTTTGACCCCCAAATGCATGTTTTTAAAAGGCTTTGAAATCTTTTAAAACTAGTTATTGATTCATTCCAAGGACACAAAAGATTTTATGGATGTGTTGTCTAGTATTACATGTCACAAATAATTAAATCACGATTTTCATAATATTTCACATCAATATAAGGTCTTATTATTTGTTTTGGACCGTTATATGCACTTTTTAGAGTGGTAAAACATAAAAAATGGGTTTGTGGGCATCCCTAAAAAACTGTAACTTAGATTGATGTGGTGTCAATTCCTACATTTCGAAAACCAACAAACAATCATTTTACTATGATTTCAAGGCCATATAACATTGTTTTCATAGTTTTGAGCCACTAATTAATGTTTATAAAGAAATAAAAATCTTTTAGAACTTTTAATTGGGTTATTCAGAGACTGCCGCATGTCATATGGACATGTTTTCTACTCATACAGATCTCAAATAATTAAATATAAATTTGACCATGATTTCTCATCAATTTGAACTCATATTATATGGTTTTTATTATCAGACACAACTTTTAGTTTATTAAAAAACTAAAAACATGTTTACAGGCATCCTGGGAAAACCAAAACCTGGATTGACTTATAGTTGATTCCTATATTTAAAAAATAAATATATGGTTGCTTTCATCTGATTTTACATCCATTTAATGTCTTTTTATTAGTTTTTACCCCTAAGAGGCATGTTTTTAATGATAATGATATACATTAAAACATCTTATTGAGTCATTATAAGCACACCACACATCTATTGGATGTGATTTCTACTAACACACATAAAAAATAATTCAACTTCAATTTTATCTTGATTTCAATTCAATTTGAGGTATATTTTTATTGTTATTATAATTACTTGATTGTTTAGTGATTTAAAATACTAAAAACATGTTTATGGAAATCCTAGAAAAACCGTAACTCATATTGATATGGAGTTAGTTCTATAATTTCAAAAATCAATATATGATCATTATACTATGATTTAATAGCCATCTGATACTAATATCTTTGTTTTGACCCTATAATACATTTTTTTTTGAAGAATTTCATATTTTTTAAAAAAAAATTATTGAGTCATTATGAGAACACAACATTTCATATGGATATCATGTCTACTCGTAAACATCAAAAATAATTTACATATATTTATTATGTCTTCAAATCAATGTGATGTTTTATGAAATGGTTTTTACTATTAAATCCATGTTTTAGTGTTTTAAAACACTAAAAATGTATAAAGAAGCATCTCAGAAAAACCATAACTCTGATCGATGTGGATTCAATTTTTAAATTTAATAAACCAAAAGAATGCCATTTTTCAACAATTTCATGGAAATTCGATAATGTTTTCTTAGATTTGAAACCTTAATGCATGTTTTTGAAGAATTTAATATCTTTTAAAAAATCATATTAAGTCATTCCAAGCATACTAAATATTGTATTGATGCATTTTATGCTTATACACATCAAAAATATTTCAAATTTATATATTAAATGATTTTTTTCAATATGAGGGCATATTCTTTGGTTTTTACTATTACATTCATGTTTTAGTGTTTCAAATCAGTAAAAATGCATTTACAGGCATCCTAGGAAAACCAGAACTTTTATTGATGTGGTGTTGGATAATAAATTTTAGAAACCAATCTATGGTAATATTATTATGATTTCACACCCATATAAAACTTTTTTTATTGGTTTTTACCCCTTGATTCATTTTTTAATGACATTGATATTTTTTAAAATTTATAATTGATCCATTCGGAGCACACCACACATCAGATGGATGTGTTTCGTGATTATGCAATAAAGAGTAATAAAAATGTAGTAATAAAATTATTTCTTGTCAATATGAAGTCATTTTCCATTATTTTGACCATTACATGCATGTTTTAGTGTTTTTAAATACAAAAAATGCATTTACGGGAATTCTAAAGAAACCATAACTCGTATTGATTTGGTGTCAGTTCTTACATTTTAAAAATAAATATATGGTCATTTTCCTTTGATTTAACTTCCATTTTATTTTTTATTTTTGGTTTTTACCCCATGACACAAATTTTTAAACACATTTATATCTTTTAAAACCCACGTTACATAGCCAAAATCGATCAAAAGAGATTGGATTATTTTAAAAAAATATTAAAACGATCCATAATTAATTTTTATGTGTATGATTAAAATTCACATAAATATGAAACATGATGGCTAGTATGATTCTAAGTTTATATTTTTAATATAAAAGATTCATTATATTTCAAAACGTCTATCACATTGTCAAAACAAAGAAAAATATATCTTATTGATTTCAAACATGGGGGAAATGATACATAATTAATTTCTGATGTGTAGGAATTGAACACATATCAATCAGGGACACAAAGTGGGAAGTATGAGTCAATTTTCATGTTTTCAATATTAAATTTTCATTTTCCATTTAAACACTTGTCAAATAAACAAAACTAAGAAAACAGTCGCGTATTATTTTCAAACTTTGGGAAAATTATCTAAAAATCAATTTTGATTTATATGAATTGAATTCACATCAATTGGACATGATGTGGAAAATATGATTTGAAGTGCTTGTTTTAAATATAAAACATTTGTTTTAGTTTGAAATGACTATCTCTTTGTAGAAATTTAGAAAATGAGATTAGATTGTTTTCAATCTTTAGTAAAATATTCTATAATACATTCGTGATGTATAGGAATTGAGGAAACATTTATGGAATACATGTAGGGAGAGATATGACTCAATGTTCATGATTTCAATATAAATGGGTCATTTTACTATAAAACGCTGGTCACATATCCAAATCTCATAAAATGAGCTCATATTATTTTAAAACATTATTAAAATGATCAATAATTCATTTTTGATGTGTAGTAATTGACTGCATGTCGATCTTATCCATGATGTAGTTGGTATGACTCAAAGTGTGAGATTTCAATATAAAAGTATCATTTTAGTTTAAAATACTTATCAAATTATAAAAACTATGAAAACGTGATAATTTTACTTCAAAAATTAGTAAAATAATACATAATTCATTTTTTATCTTTAAAATTATAACTCGTATTAATCAGAAAAAGAAGTGGGTGGTATGACCCAAAGTGTGTATTTTCAGCACAAAAGTTCCATTTAACGTTAAAACATCTATCACTTATCCAAAACTGAGAAAAAAACTTGGTTTGTTTTAAAATAATAGGAAAATTATTAATAATTTATTTTTATGCATAGGAATTGACCTCACATCAATCTAATACATGATTTAGTTAGTATGACTCAAAGTTTATTTTTTTAATATAAAAGTTTCATTTTAGTTCAAAACATCTCTCACATTTACCAAAATAGAAAATTATATTATATTATTTTCAAAAATTAGGAAAATAATACATAATTATTTTTATATATATTGGAATCAACCTCACATCAATTGGAGTCATGAAGTGGATGGTATGACTCAATGTTATAGTTTTCAATATAATAGTGTCATTTTATTTTAAAATGTCTACCATATTCCAAAACTAAAAAAATGAACTCTGATTATTTTCAAAATTTAGTAAAATGATACATAATTAATATTGGACATGTAGGAATGGATCTCATGTAAATTTGATACACGATATGGGAAGTATGACTCAAATTGTTTATTTTCAATATAAAAGTGTCATTTTAGTTCAAAGCACATTTCAAATAGCTAAAAACAAAAAAACGAGCTCATATTATTTTCAAACATCAATAAAATTATACAAAAATCTTTTTTTTATGTGTAAAAATTGACCACATATCAATATGACATATGATTTTTTCAATATAACTATAAGTTCATGTTTTCATTATAAAAATTACATTGAAGTTTAAAACATCTATCATTTTTTCAAAACTAAGAAAATGGTATCATATTATCTCCAAACATTAGGAAAACAATCCATAATTCATATTTATGTGTAATAATTGACTGAGCATCAATCAAACACACGATGTTGGAAGTATTACCTGAAATTATCTCAATATAACTATTTCTAATTGATATTTCATTTCATGTTAGTTCCTGTTACATGATGTCTTAATCAAATTAAGATGATATTGACTTCTAAACATCCAAACATCAGATATTTCTATGAAAGCTCATATGGTTTCAGTCAAGATGATTCTAAATATTTGATTTTAATTATAGAATCTCTATATTTATAAATTTTCTTAACTGTAGTACCCTATGATAATTATTTTTTAGGGATGATCATTGATATGATAACTAAATGAAATAGAGTACTTGAGTGTTGTGGGATACTGTATGTTTTCGTTTCAAATGTTTGAAGTATCACTGTAGTTTAGAATTTACCTTGATAGGAAAATCTATATGATTGGAAATTTCCTTAGGGATCATTCCTTCCAGCATCTAAAATAAAAAAAATTAAAACATTTTCATTTTCTGACTAACATTGATCCTATGATTTCTTATAAGATTCATGTCCTTTCAATTTTTATTTCAACCTTCAAATTTCTCTTTGTGCTTAGAGATCAACAACACTACTCAAACCCCCAATGGGTATAACAATAAATGATAATGGTATCCTACCAAGGATAACTGATGGCTTAGACCCAGAATCTAACCCCCATACAAGCTCTAGATTCCCCATACCTAAAATTATTGCAACTATATTATTCTGATACACTGATGATGATTGTGAAGGTTCACATCCCATGATTCATGAATATTAACATGGTAATCCGTGAATATTTAAAATGTTTTTTAAAATAAAATGAACTTTATAATATTATCTAATTCATAAAATTTCTATGTATATTTAATTTTATTTAATTACTATAAAAACATAATAATTAAAAATATATTATAACAACAAATAAGATTGAGTCCCAATTAGTTATGATTGGATACATGGATTAAACAGTTCCTATTGAGCTACTTGGCATTATTTAGTCTCTATAGTCTGTCCCATGTAATTGGGATTAAGTTTTTTTGTTGTTAAAATTTATTTTTCATTATTATGTTTTTATAGTAATGAAATTACATTAAATATTAATGAAAATTACTTACTCCAATGTCTATGGTAGGTTCCGTCACATAACTTCCATCTTGTTTCTTATGATCATTAAGCCACATCTTTGTCTAGACAATAGAGTGGCCTAATTCATTGGACTTTATAAAACAATATACAAGTAATAAAAAAAACATTTACTTGTAATAAAATAAAATAAATAATAATGGATAAAATACCAGAAGATTGTTTTTTTATAAAAAAACTGTGATACCCAACGATATGAGGAACGGTTTTTTTTCATATAATTCATAGTATTTTGTATGATAATTTCTATAAAATGAAACAGTACCGAAAATTTTAATTTTATTATATTTATGTTATTAAGAAACTATAATATATTCAATAACCTCATTAGATTCACCTCTATTAATATCGAAAAATATTTTCTACTTCTTATAAGAAATTCCTTCAAGAACATTCTCATACATTTGTCAAGATCTCTTAGATTTTTCCTTAAATTCATTCCATAATATAAAGTTAAAATCGTTCTATTTATTTCCTAAATTATTTAAAGTCTATGACATAAAATGAAGATAGGGACATCAAAATGAAATAAAATCTTGAAATAAAAAACATAACACTTTATTATTATATTAATAATTTTATTCATACATTTTAAATAATATATCAATGAATATTAAATTAATAGTACCTTTACATGGTTATGAATCAACTAATTTTTTTATCATGTGGGAATATTCCTCCAATATTCATAATTAGTAAGAAACATCACCATCTCACAAGCAAGCTACCCAAGAGTATATCTTAGATACTGGAAGCATCACCAATAAGAACCCTGAACAAATCAAATAGAACAATAATATTGAATTCCTTCAGGTACCATACATATTTTGTGTTTATATTTACGTCTAATCTTATGTTATCATTATATTTTTGATTAATGAATTAAACAATTAATAAAATATGTAGTTATTTCTGCATCGACATACATATTAGTAATTGTAACTCACCAATATACCCTAGACAGAGGGGTGAATATCCATTCCATTACTATTGGTGCATCAAATGGTGTGATGCCAACAAAATCTGGGGAAACTACTAGCTCGCTAAAAGTATCTGGTATAGTGTAATCACTCAAATGCATTAAAGTTGATGGCAGTGGTGGTTTCATCTGAGATGTTGACTTGTTAGGATATCAAATTATTTTTATTCATCTAATTCATGAAATTTAAATGGTTCATAATATATTTAATGATAAAAAAATATTAAGTAAAATATTTTTACAGAAAATGAAAAATTATAACAATGAATATATGTATGAAAAACTTATAAATTAGAAATTTTAATTATGTTTAATTACCAATTCATATATTCAATTATATTAATCTCTATTGTCTTCATTATTATCAACCTTAATTAAGAAGAGTACATCATTTTAACCTTCCCTTGAATGTTCTATTGTTTTAATATTTTCAGAAAAAAAATTGAATGTTTTGTGGTTGATGAGTTTCACTATCAGAATGTACCGGTTGATTTTCATCACCCATATTATAATATATTATATATTTTAAGTTTACAAAAACACTCCAAACTTCATGTATTTAATCATCCACATTATAATCCATCTTAACTTGTGATGTCAATCATGCTCTACATGCTCACTGATATGGATCAAATGAGAGAATTTGATAAAACTATAATGTAATACATCTTTCATTATACCCCTATCAATGCTAACCCACATGAATTTAAATAAGACAACTAATAATTTAACATGAAAGTTTAATTTGATTATATCAATAATCATTCCCTAGTATCCCACCGATGAAAGTGTAAATACACCACTATTTTTAGTTTTCAATTCATCTTCATGATAAATTTAATTAAACTTCAATCCATGAATGTTGTAGGAAACAAATTTACTGGCCTCCCTTAGAGGACATGGTGTAAAAACATCAAATCATTTGATTTTTCTTCTCAGTTCTCAACATTCATTATCTAAACAATAAGATATAAGATGTTAATATTAACATAGAAAAAATAACTACACATCAATAATATAAATATGAGTATATGAGTACATGATGGGTGAACCATGAATCAATCTACATATTAAAAACATTTGTTAATTTTAACTCAATTCGAGCTTGACCCCTTAGTTGTCTATTTGTTTGGAATATCAATTATTTAATAAATTGATCTATAATAAGACTATTTAGTATCACATATCTATTCCGTTTTAATAATTCTAATTCAATTGGTGAAAAATTTGAATCCCTTCCAAGCAGTCATCCAATAGTTAAAAAACAGAATACCACTTTCATAATGAGTATTAGTGGAGATGTCATAAACATGTCCAACATGATTTTAAATTGTATCAATCCAATCCAAATATCTAGAACAGAATATCACACACACTTTGGTAATGTAACCTTAAACAATATAGCCTTTTCATTGAAATTTATTCCCCACATGTGATTTCAAATGACCTATGTATGTGATCAACAAAATAAGAATCATATTAAAAAAATTTACACAATGTTTTTTTAATGTTGAATTCATCAATGAAAATAAAAATAATATTAACAAACCTCTCAATTGGATACATTTATTAACATTGTAGTAGACTAAAAAGTTTAGCTTAATCATCTAAATTAAAAGTCAAATGAATCACTATTAAGAAAAATTACATGGGGAATAACATCTCTAAATGATTTTTTAAACCAATTCATTCTTGATGTTTATTAAAATTAGTTAGATTTAGAGTATTTTGACAAAGATCTCGGAAGAAGTTACACAACACAACTAATACTAGAGTTACTTTTTTAGGCAACGTATTACACAATGACATTAGAAATAAATAATCTATTAAAATTTATGAGTCAATACATTTCAATGTATGTAATATTTTATTTTTTAAGTCAAAGAATCATGAATTGTTACTTGAGTATCCATATGGAAAATTTAAATTCATTAATAATCAAATGGATACATCTTTTTCATGGGTTTTCTTTATAAAATTAGACTTATGATACTTAACGTTCTCATATTCCCACAAACCATGCTTTTTTATTCATTGATTCTAAATCAATATAACATTTATGGTGATCCATCGATTTGGCCTTATCATTAATCAATGTAAAAATTACATTGTCAGAAATATTCTTCTGAATATGCATTATATCAGGATTATGACACATCAAATTAATCTTGTAATAAGTAATCTTGAAATATAAACTCATTTTATTCATCTTTTGTGTTCCAACTGCTTCAAATATTTTACCTCATACCATTTCCTCTTCTTTAAACTGATTATATTTTGTAAATTCTATAGTGACATTCATTAATTGTATGAATATTTCTAAACTATATAACACCTTTGGTGAATTTCTAATTTGAATATCTCTATTGAATTGTGTCATGTTAAACATGATTTTATGAGAAGCATAAAGAAGTCATTGATGACACATAAAATACCATTTTCTACTATATAGAAATCATTGATGTTAAAACTAAAAATCAGAAACTGGAAAAGGAAACTAGTATGAGTGTTCCAACCAGATATGTTTCCAAGTATAGTAAATTCACTAATTAACCACATTAAATAATAATAACTTTTTAATTTTTTTCTCATTTAATCTCTATATGATTTCATGAAATTATCTCACAATTCTCACAATAAAATAATTAGAGGTTGAAGTTATACATTATTTTCATTTCCAGGAATCTTATTTCCAAGAATAATCAATTAAATAAGGAAATAATTATTATTTATACACATCCATGGTGTCAGATTATATGAGATCAGAACAAATTTCCATATACTATAATTAGTACTAAACGTACCAAGAGGGTTGAAATCATCAGAATAAAATCCTAAATATACATTCCTATGATCCAATGAAAAATATGGATATAATGAATCAAATCCCTTTGATGATGTCAAATATTTTGGATGCCTCATCACGAAATCATTAGTACTATTCTAATCATGCCACATCATGTTATATATTGTCTAAGATGACATGAATATTCTTTAAAAACATGGTTTTAGAGGAATGTAATTCAATACCTCATCTATAGTTTTCTTCTTCTACTTCTTCCTCATATTGCATTGATTTTTTACTTTCATTATTACTCATTAAGTTCCATCTACTTGTATGAATTTTTATTCATTCGTATTTATTGGAATTATCCCCAAAATATATTATAAAGTCATTACGTCATGAAAGTAACATTGAATAATCAAGTACATGTTTTTTTGATGTTTTTCTTCATCTTATAGAATGATTCACCATTCATAGATTCACTAAATTCACCATTAAGACACTCTAAAATATTAGACACTAATTGTTCAGTAATGAACCAATAAAACATTATATAACACAAATTAAGTAGAATAGAGAACATTAAATACTTGGAATATCGTTCATAAAGATCTTTTTTTCCTTCTTTAACTAAATCAAAAAAAAATTATTTAACTAATTTTTTGAGAATGATTAACCTACTCAGAATAAACTAAGGGTTATATTGATCTGTTAAAATCTTGTACCTTGTATCCTACAAATCCAAATTCATCATTTATCATTTTTCAAAATGAATTATCCTCTAATATGTCACTTTATTTTTCATTGATAGTATAATCAATGTTTTGACATTTCATAACATTTTATTGAACATATCAAATCCAAAATACAAATTTACTAGGAAACTGTTTCAATATTAATTTCTCATATACATTTTTAAAATATCCCATAACCCATGCTCCCAGATTCAATGTAGAAAACATAAAATTTTCATTTCTTAATTTAATATCGATGGAGGTGTAAAAAATTTCACATCCAAAACATATAATTTCAAAAGGATCGATCAATTAAATTCTTAATTACATTTTAGGTTTAGTTCTTTATAGAATTAGGAAAAACACGTACATAAATAGTACCCATGTCTTTAAATGATAATTTATCCCACTTAACCCAACTTTTCTCATTTCACATTATGTTATCATCTTTATCCATATAAAAATATTCTATACATAATTGATTCAAAATAATTCCTAATAACCAAGGTAAAAGAAAACATAACAAGGGGGTGCTCAAATGATTAATAAGGGTAAACGTAAACATTAACAATTAAATTCTATCATTGAGCATAAGAAATTCATAGGGTATGATGACATATTCAGAGTTCATGATTTAAACATAGTAGAACTCATACCCATATATATATATATATATATGAATCATCAATCATGAAACATGTCATAAGTATTTAATAATGTAATGAGTAACAAGAATTAGTAATCATGAGACATGTGATATCAATCATGATTAAAGTAAAAATTATAAACCTATGGAAAGTATAGATAAAATATATTGGTATCTTAGAACATAATAATAATAAAACCCTTATAAAACCTTATAATTTTAAAAACCAAATGGACTACTTATAATATTATTTTGTAGAGAACCCAATCATTACTCAATGCATTGAGTGCTATCTGGGTGCACACATCATATAATCTATAATGGGATAACCTAAAGCTTTATGGGAACACTGATCGCATAATCTATAATGGTATAACACAACCCTATCTTAGCTCAATCATCATATAATCTATAAAAAACTCAACTAGTGATATCAGAAAACATTCATCATATAAGTTATAATGGGCTCACCCAATGCTATTTGGGTTCACCCATCATATAATGTCTAAGAACCAAAAGTAAAGTACATAGAGATTATAAATCATTTTAAAACTCATAAAAACAACCATTATTACTTTTATAACTTGATTGAACAATGTAATAGAAATGGGTTCCATGATAATATATTTGAAACATGATTATCCCATGGAAAAGAAATCAGTTCCATAAAAATCTATTTGACACATGATTAACCTATGGAAAATAAATTGGTTCTATAAAAATATCTTTTAAACATGACTAACCTATGGAAAGGAAATGGGTTCCATAATAATCTATTTGAAACATTATTAATCCATCCCATTAAATAATTAGGATGCTATCAATTCAAAATATCCCAATTGGAGAATATGTAAATAACATCCCAACCAGGTATCCCCTTAAATGGTGCACTGAGCTGGTGGGTCTGAGTGCCTGAGGCGTGCCTCCTCATCCACCAGAGGATACTGAATAGAAATTGGGTACAAGGTGGTAGGTTGGGGATACTATTCCCTAACATCAAAGTGGAAAAAGTCTAATAATAAATAAATATAAATTGCATAAGAATTATATAATAGAAGACATAGTGGAAACAAGTATAATAATCAACTCCAAAATCATAAAAATCATGAAACAAAAATTGTAATAAAAAGTAATAGGCTGAGTCATATATATGATGATATCATGAAATCAATATATAAAAATGGAGATATAGGAGACATAGGGAACATGTTAATACAACAATCTATACAAAATAAAAAAATACCAACATAAATATCCACTAGAATCACGATGATATGCTCAGTACTCTACTACCAAGATCCAGGCCACATGTAAAATGGATCAAGCATCAGTGATATAAGGATTTCACTTTTCCACACCATAATTCATGATGCTTACATAGGTACCAAAGGAGGCTTGAGTAGGGTATGAGATACAATTATTAGGACACCACAAATGGTGTCTATAATAATCCATCCAGTGTACATATCATAACAGTGTGCAGTTATTACTGATAATAAACAATGCTACAAAAATAAATACCAATTGGATTAGGTTCCTAGAGAGAACATGGATAGCTCTACCTAATTTGACATAGTACAGAATGAGTCTGATCAGTAATCATGTATATCCATATATACATATACTAATAAGTAATAAAATATAGTATGTATATCTGTATGTATACTATATATGTGAGGACATAAATAGGAATATACTTGGATAATGGGTGCTAGCTAGACCTGGGGTGTAACTCAGGCATCTATAAGTTATCTAACAAGACAATGAATCCAATAAGGTACAAGCCATTAATCTCATAAAAATGTAATACATGTTACCCATCATTCTAGATAGTGGGTAGAGTCATACTTCCAAACACCTGAAGAAAGGAATGTCGAACATCATACCAATCAACAAAATAATTGAACAACGGTGTGAGATGTCATGCCCATCGCCCAAAAAGAGAGAGTGTGGAACATTTTTCTCAACATAACCCCTAACTATTGTATAATAACCAATAACCATGGAATACTAATAATAATGTCAATGTTAGTTTTCCCAAAAAATAATTATAATTATTTAGAAAAATAAATGGAATTCATGTTTATAATTATATAAAACGCGGTGTGGACTTACCACCCATTTAATATCAAATAAATTAAGTCATTTTAATTGATTATGAAATTACATTCCATTTTTGGGACAATAAAATCACATAGAAGTTTTTTTGGTTAATTAAAAATTTTCTTAGAGGCTGGTAATTTTTTCAACATTCCCAAGGGGGTGGTATCCAAGAGGAATCAAAACTCTAATAAATTAACATGGGTCTACAGGGGTTTCACAACATGGTATAATTAATTTATGAAAAAAGATAAAATTTATTTCATTGTGAGAAAAAGTATAGCATGGGACACATCATAAAATACTATGAAAACACCTACGTTTTAAGAAAAAATAGTTAGATCTTGTACCTTTGGTTCGTAGATGACCACTTGTCAAGTATCAACACTTAATTTGAAGAATAAAAGAAGAAATTGGAAGAACATACCAATTCCCAAGAAATAGGGAAAATGTGATCGCCCCAAAATACTACAAGATAAGGAATCATAAACCCAATTAGAAAGCAATAAGAGTAGGGAGATTAAATTTTTCAGACCCAACGTGATTTATGACGATGAAATCAGAGTCTGAATGGTGGAGCGATGACAAAGCCTCGGTGGAGAGCTTGAGGAGGTGATCTCAACAATAGGGGAGGTGAACTTCTATCCACTGAAGAATATGAAAAAGAGAAAATATTATTTAAAACATTTTTGGAGTGAAATCATTAATTCACCCTTAAAAATTTGGTTTCATAGTTTAGATGTACGCTTCACCAAACCATGTTCCAATCATGACGCCTCCACTGTATATGAACCCCCTTATATCTTCTAGGTGAAAATTTTGACTAACCATGTGAAAGATAATAAAAAAGATACTTTTTCATGTATGAGACATTTCATATAGTAATGCATCCCATCTCATAGGTTTTTAGAGAAACCATGTGATCCATTATGTGCACATTGTAGCTCACATGGTTGAGATACACAATAAGAACTAACCATCAGCTAATAGTGTGGCCCACTCTATTTCTCTAATTTCCAAAACCGTGGGCTTCAAACAAGCCTGAGATGATCTTTAAACCTTCAATTAGCTATATGAAACATTTAAAAATATAAAATAGATAATTAAAATAGAAAAAAACATACATGAAAATATGGGTCATTATAACCTCCCCTCACTAAAGTTACTCATCCCCATGTTGTCCTTGTGAGGGTAAAGAGGGATCATCAGAGAAATTCATCATCCAATGGGATCATATATTCGCTTTCTACAAATTTGTATCATCTTGTACTCATTAATGATGCCATAACACATATAGTAAAGGGACATACCTACTATAGAGAGTCTTCACACTTTTATTCAAAATACCTATCAGTTACTCCTCAGAGGAGGCATCCACATATTACTCATTCTCATCAGAATGTAAAACATGTGAAGGGTCTTGATAATACCAGAGAATCTAAGACATGGGAAAAACATTGTAAATACACTAGTATATATAAGGAAGTGTTATCTGGTAATACACATGTATGATTTGATTCAAAAAATCAAAAGGTCCAATAAATCAAAGAGAAATATCATCATACCATTGAATTTGTTGATGGACCAACCTAGATGAAACTCACAAGAATACCTGGTCCCCAACAAAGATCTCAAAGAGGATTTCGGTGGTGGTTAGCATATTACTTCCACCTGGAATAAGCTGTCAACATGTGATTTCTGATTAATTTGACCTGTTTAGTTGTCTCTTAGATGAGAGGCATTCCATGAAAAGATGCATCACCAAACTCTAACCAGTATAGAGGTGATTTTTATGGACTACCATATAAGTATTCATTATGATCCATCTGAAGGGTAACTAGAAATCTTCTATTGTAAGATAAGTCAACTAAGGGTATATTTTTCTCCCAAGAACCACCAATTCCAAGGACACATTCAAAGAGAATTTCCCCAAACACTTGAATAATGTTATTTGTCTATCCTTCAGTCTGAGTGTTATAGGTCATGTCCAGAAGCACTTGTGTACCCAATGCCTTCTGCAACACTTTCCAAAATGACGATATGAGGAAATAATCTTGTTCAGATATGATAGATCAAGGACCTCCATAAAGACATATGAAATCGCTGACGTATATCCTCCCAAGATTTTCTACCAACAAGGTCCCTTGAATAGGTAATAAGTGTGTTACCTTTTTCAAATGATCAATGATTACCAAAATGTATCAGTGGACATTTCCCCATTTACACCTGGTAAGGGACAATGGTTTTAGAAGTCTTTCTAGTCACTGTTGTTCCACCTTCACCTATTTACAGGTGGACGACTGAGTGATAAAGCTAGATATCTCCCATTTCATAGCAAGTCACCAATATTTTCAATGTATTTCTAGATAAATATTGGTGACACTAGGTTGTAATTCCCAAAACAAGGTGTGATATTCCATCATAAAATCCTCTCAAATTTATTCTAGGACTCAAACACGCCCATGAATGAATAAGTACTCATCCTCATCAATGATTCAACTAGGTGGTGTATCCATATCCCAGTTAGATTATCTATGGACAAGGCCCTCCTGATCATAAATTTACCTCATTCTCACTCACTCTAGGATGGTAGAGGTCACTACTAAAGATGAGAGGATAACATGTACATAATCATCTTACACCTTAACCTGTATATCTGAAAACAAGGGAATAAGCATCCACTCACCGCTGGCCTCCTGAATTGCCCATGTCTGAGTCTCCCAGCTCAGAGCATCGACCGCCGCATTGCCCTTACAAGACATATAAGAAATCTCATAATCAACATATTTCAAGTACTCAACCCATCTATAATACTTGAGATAAAATTAATATTGTGAAAATATGTAAATAATTATTTCATTATCATTGAATACCACAAAATCACCCCCATGTAGGCAATGTCTCCAACAATGTAAATCATTTACAAAAAAAAGCTATATTGAGGTCATGTATCAGGTAATTATGCTTGTGAGGCCTCAACAGATGATACCAATATGATATAACTTTCTCATCCTATATCAGAACTGCACCCATACTAATAACTGATGCATCACAATAGACTGTACAACTCATTCTAGGATTTAGTAGAATCCGGTTTGGAACTAAAACCAACCTACCCTTCAACTCCTTAAAAGATCTTTCATAATATTCTGACCATTCAAATTTCACACCCTAAATTTTGAATCCTGTAATAGGTGCTTCTAGGCATGAGAAATTTAGGATGAAGCATATTCAATACTCAACTATCCCAAGAAACCATGTATATCTAAGATGTTCTTCATATGATCCAACGAAACTATAATTATCATCTTCCATAAGTCTACTGACACTCCTTAATTTGAGATGATATGACTCGGGATGTGGACATTTTTAATCTAAAAGTGGTATTTCATAATCTTTAAATAAACCTAGTTCTCCCTTAATGTATTAAACATGATCTCTAGATGTTGGGTATAGTCATATAGAGTTCTAGAATACACTAATATATCATACACAAAGACTACCATGATTGAATCAAGTTACTAGTGGAAAACTTGATTAATCAAAACCATGAAAACTATAGGCATGTTCGTGAGATCAGATGACATTACCATGTACTCATAAAGGATATACCTACTTCGAAAAGATGTATTATGTATGTATGATAACATAGAATTAACCCAATGGTAGGCTAACCATAGATCAATTTTTGAGAACAATTTCACTCTTTAAAGCTGGTCAAATAGGTCATCTATACAAGGAAGTGTATAGTGGTTCATTACTATATGCTGGTTCAACTATCAGTAATCCACAAAGAGCCTGATGGCACTATCCACCCTCTTAGAAAAAGTATTTTATGAACCCCATGGTGAGGTACTAGGTCAGATAAAACCCTTATCTTCCATATATTCCAACTTCTTCTTAAGTCCTATAATCTTTGATGGTGACATCATATAAAGAGTAATGGACAATGGTGCTTATAATAGAACTAGATCAATGATTAATTATACCTCTCACACTTAAGGTATCCCAAAAAATCCATCAGGGAAGACATCTATGAAATGATCCAGCATTGGGGGGAAAATAACCAGTCATATTTCCTAAACACCCACGAAGAGACTGGAAATTTAGGCTATTACTATACACATCCCCAGATTCTCAGTTCCTCCTTGAGCAGCATGGACATCCCATTCTTCCTTATGAACATTTGTATCAGAGTATTGTGATATAAACATCACCCTCCAATGATCAAAATCAATGTTGGATCGATAGGGAACTTACCAATCGATCCCATGAACTACATCAAACCCTTACATATCAAGGATGGAGATAATACATATGAATATATATCCTCCTATCTCAATGGTAAAATCCTTACATCCATAAACAATCACTAATCGGATACCCAATAGGGTATCGAGTGTTATCATGTCTTTAAAATACACTATCTCAAGGACCAGACTATCCATAATTACATTAAATATATAATAGTGTGATTCACCTATGTCAAATAAATCAAACATTAATGTAGAGGATACTAGAATAGTACCTTCAATAGTAGAAGGTTTAGTGCTCTACTCCACCTATATATGTTTCACTATATGCAGCATTCCCGTACTTTGGCTTTCATGCCCAACCTAACTACCCTAAGAAAGCTTGTTCTACTAGGACAGTATGTTCTAAGCTTGATTCCCTCCGCCCCAACCACCAACTTAGACTAAGCAGTCGGTTCTATTCTAGTTTCTTTCTTTGAGATATATTACTGGCCCCACCTCTGAGTGTAGAGTCGGGGTAAACCTTCTCTCAACTGGGACTAGTTGTAAAGTCCTGTAAAAGCACTTGATATGACCCATCCTACCGCAACCTATAGAATCTATTTGATACCACATACAATGGGGTTTCTTATGAACCAACATCCAACAATGGTGTCATATAAGGATGATATCAGTATGATTTTCTTGAATGCTACTATCCCCACGAGCAACCACATTATGATGCTTCCATTCAATATAAGAAACACCTCTAGGTATGGGTGATGAACTACCACGGTAACCACCATCAGATTCCCCTAAAATTTCGCAAAGTGATGAGGTCCTGGTTGACTATATGAGAAATAATGGTCAACCAAAAAACAATAACCTATGATCAGAAGAAGTATACCAGCCCATCCTCAAATCACCTTGCTATCATAATCTATTCTATAGATAAGGTCAGATTGAATCATTAAAGATCAATGAAATAAGAATAATATTCCATGATGGACATGGATCCCTACTGTAAGTTCATAAACATTCTATCCCAGTAAACAATTAATGACTTTTAGAATAGGTAATTGTATAAGATTAAATGAAGTAACTCCAGAACATGTCTCGATGTTGGTCTTCCTAGGTAATGACATACCACTATTTATTCGACGAACCACATAGAATATAGGTAGTGAGCTTGAGTTTACACTATAGAGGCATCTCTAGATGATCCAATATACAAATCACATCCTCTAGCCATTACTCAACAATATATGGTCTACCATCCCCTACGAAGGTGGGAGGATGGTGCTACTAGAACTCCCAAGTCAACTCTACCATAGTCAGTGCATGTTGAGAAATACCTAGAGTAGATTGCATCATACAAAGAAAACCCTCTTAAATTAAGGAATCATTTCCCATACCAAGAATAGAATGTAGTTCTATAGGTGGAACTATCGAATGTATCAATATTGGCTCAGGTCCTACCACATCTGATGCATATTCATCACTACAATATTAACATACGGTTAGAGACCTCCTTGGTGTCATGACTCTACTATTCCAAACACACACCTCAAAAATTAATTTGCCGTTGAAAAGATTACAGATATAGGAAAAGATGGGTATATATCCTTCTTATGGAAAATGTCACACCTCACTACATACTCCAAAAGATAGGTACAGTAAATAAAGAAATACCATAACATCGCATAAGAACCTTAAGATAAACTTCCATCTACCCACTACTAAGGATGATTTTGAGTCTAGGTATTGCATCAAACATCAGAGGTTCCAGCATTTGCAGTTTCAATTTTAATGTATAGAGGAAAAAGCCCTTTACTTTGAAATTGTCTTCCCATTTGTTGTTAATTTTTTTAATGATTTAATTTCACCTGAGTTCATAGTCTTATATATATATATCATGGTCTATATGTAGTATGTGTAGGACCCACACTAAGATATAATTGGCTAATCATAGTGTCATATTCAATCTATGAGGGAAAATTCATTTTATATTGGTGTAAGAACATTAATTAATACAATTAACCATACCTTAAATAAATGTTAGAACATTTATATTTTTAAACAATAAAGGAACTAACTATATGAAGTAGGAAAATACATTCAATAAGTAAACATGGCATGGAAAAATGCAAGGCATATTGTTCCTAAAGTTCATAAAATGATGCATGAGATGCTAATTACTTTACGTAATAGTAAAATAAAAATCTAATACATAATAAATTACCAAATATCAATATTAATAACATCAAAAAACATGTGTGACACCCTAAATTGTCATCTTATCAAATTCAATAAAAATAATCCAATAACACCACTAACACATACCATGTAATTTGGGTTTCCTCTGTACATGAGTTAGCTACTCTTAGGCACAGGCTCATTACCAAATTCCATTACACCAGACTCTCCTTTATAATAAAAAAACATCATGAAAAAAGGGAAATACTTTTCTGATACCACTTTATAAAATCTCATCCTGAGAGCCTCAAAATTGGTCCCCCAAGATGGTGGGTAACATGGTCTCAAGCGCACCTCCATGTACACCAGAGGGTGATGACTAGTAATGAGGGTCAACAGTGATACAATTAGGATACTATACGATCATATCAAAGTGAAATAGAAGTAATAATTAATAAACATATATAACAGAAGGATAATATAACACATGGGAAAACAAAAACAAGATTAATAACCCACCAAAGAAGCATAAATATCCAAGAAACTGAAAAAACAATCAAAATCCATACACTGAGTCATATACATGATGATGTCCTAGAATGATGATGTACAAAAATGGGAAACACGGGACTTAGGGAACATGTGTATACAATATGCAATAGAAAATAAAAAAAAAAGACCGAAAGACATCTCTACTAGAATTAAGACTATACACTCATTTCTTTTCTCCCAAGCTCCATGCCATAAGTATAACGAATCATGAATTAGTGATAGATCACTTAACATTTTCCACACCAGTAGTCAGGAAGTCTACTATAGTCCCCAAAGTGATCCAAGTAAGGATTGGGATAATGTAAAGACCTAGAATTTCCATTTTATTTTAAATATATGGGTATTTTACGAGTCTTTGAAAATTGAAGGTGCGTGATTCTGAGCCCCGGTGTGCTCAGAATGAATTTTTTAACTTCTTTTCAGGTACGTTCAGTAAACATATGAGTGGGGTTTCGTAACTTTTGAACCAGTGCTCGGAATTGAAATCTGAGGGCATCGTCGAACTCGCAGCACCGATATTTGCTTAAGGAGACCATCACCTTGAACACAATGGGTCGAGGAGAAAGAAAATTTTTTGTGCTTTTCATGAAAGAGAAAATTAAAATTAAAATGTATAACATTTTTTATTCTGAAACAGCCCAACATGTGTTATGGTGGTAAGGACCACCCGAGCCTAAACCTCCCATGTGGATGTTAAGAGGTGGGGACCACCTAAACTAACCCCCATTTTGAATTTAGGGTCGGGGACCACCCGCCCCCTCTTAATGGGTGAGAAACCTCACAAATCCCCATTAGTCATTTCCTCCCATTAATTAGAGCCAATTAATTATGCCAACATGGGACAATTAATTGTGTCGACAATTAATTGTGCAAAACTTTTAATTTAATAAACGTAAATAAACAAGGGGGTTATTTTCACATTTTGGTGGAATTGGGAGAGGAGAACCTTTTGGAGGATTACTTTTCTCCAATGAAGAATGCACTCCCCAATTAATAATAGTCATGCGGACGAGGAACATCTTCGATGACAATTAAACGACGATCGAGGAAACGCTGACGTCATCGATGTCCGTCTATCCCCAACGACTTTATCTCTTTCATTGTGACCTCCGTCGAAAAATCCATGAGGTAGGGGTTTAATTATGTGTGATTATTTTTTCCTTTGTTCTTCCCTTCTAAAAAAATAATGTGGATCAACACTCTAAATGGTTGATCTGCGGATGATTTCGTTTGAGGGTTTGGGAATAATCAATTGCAGGATGTTTTAGTGTTTGACGTTCTTCATTCAAGTTTTTGTTGAGCTTATTTCTACCGCTCTAATGCAGAGGGTGTGGGACAAACAAACATGGCTTGACCCCTACAGCATTCTTATTGTATGGTGTTTTCTTCATGATGGAAGAAGGAGGCGTTGTGCCATGACGACGAACGGATGCGGTGATCGGCACATCAACAGCCGCAACGAATGAAGCGGCCCCGCAGCTCCTCACCGCCCAGTGGACTCAACGGCCCATTGCGGCACCTCACCACCCTGAAGCCTCTGTGGTGCCCCGCAGCCTCGCCACCCTGCGGCACTCCATGCCGCCCCGCATACTCACCGCCTCGCAGCCCTCTGTGCCACTCCGTGACCCTCCGCACCGCCTTGCGGCCTCGCCGCCCTGTGGCCCCGTGGACCTTCGGCCCTCTCCGCCTCCCTGCGGCCTTGCCGCCTTGTGGGCCTCCATGGAGCCTCGTGGTCTCTACAGTCCCCGTGGCCTCGCGCCACCCTCGCGGCCTCTATGTCCCCCGCAGCCTCACAACGCCCTCACAGACTACGCATCCCCCGCGGCCTTCGTAGCCCCCCAGGACCCTCACGGCCCCTCACGGCCTCGCGCTGCCCTCATGGACTCCATGCCTCCTAGTGCGGGTCGGGCCACCTAGCGTGCTCGGGCCAGACCCAATGAGATGTAAAAGACCCAGTGGGTTTGGTTGATCCGAATCGGGTCGGGTCGGGTCGGGCCTGATCGGTCTGACGAGGTCGGACCAGACCCGAGCCAACATCAAACCTTTCGCTCTATCGACCATAACTTTGGCACTGGGCATCTGTTTGAAGAATCGTCAGCGGTGATGGAAACCTTGGAGTGAGATGGTCCATTTGATGATAAACCACTTGAGAATTTGATAAATATGGAGTACAATCTGGTTGGATTGAGCACGAATCCAATTGGGTCCTTGGGAATAAAAGGATAATAACTCACAGACCGGGCGTCCGATTGATGCACCATCTGTTGCGTTGAGACCCCTATGGCGTGGAAGTCCTTTGTGATACTTCTTCATGGTTCTTCATTGTAGTTTGAGTATCTACCAGTGGCTTGATGAGTGGACCCTCTTGGAGACGAGCAAGCTTAGTGCGGGAACCTAGTAGCTGGCTGTGACGTGAAGAATGAATAGCGATCATGTGCGGGTCAACTCCTAGAGATCCAGTGTGGGTCAACACCAAGAGATCCTGTGTGGGTCAGCACCTAGAGATCTTGTGTGGGTCCACACCTAGCTATCCTGTGTGGGTCAACACCTAGAGATCCTATGTGGGTGAGCACCGAGCGATCCAGTGTGGGTCAGCACCGAGCGATCCAGTGTGGGTCAGCACCTAGTGATCCTATATGGGTTGGCACCAAGAGATCCTGTGTGGGTCGGAACTGAGCGATCCCATCTGGGTCAGCACCGAGTGATCCTATGTGGGTCAGCACCTAGTGATCTTGTGCGGGTCCACCCCGAGCGATGTTGTGTGGTTCAACACCTAGCGATCCTGTGTGGGTCAGCACCGAGCAATCCATTATAGGCTAGCACTGAGTTATCCTGTGTGGGTCAGCACTGAGCAATCCTATGTGGGTCAGCACCTAGCGATCCTATGTGGGTCAGCACCGAGCGATCCTTTGTGGGTCAGCATGAGAGTCTCTTACTAGAGTATGATGATTATTAGTTATGTTTAATCATCTCTACTACTTTACTTAATTTATACCTTGTGTGAGATGAGTTCGTACCTGAGTGGTTCTATCCTTTGTGGTAATACCTTGGTGGTATTCTTTTGTGTCACATACCTGATTGGTACTTGCCATCGTAGTACTCCTTCATTTGTGGAATAGTTGAGCTTTGGGCTATTGAGTTGGACTGTGTGTTTCCTCATGATTGAGATGGGTATACTTAACAACTTAGGTATATGTATGGTCATATACCTAAGTAGGGTTGTCAGTTGATTTCATGCTTTATGGTTTATCCTTTGTGGATTTTGTGAGAACATGAGGGTCTCGGGGTCCCTACTGAGTATCGTTATACTCACCCCTGCATGGGCTATGCCTGCACCTTGTTGTGTTTGGTGCAGACGACGAACATTGCTGATCAAGGCTAAGGGTACCATGACTAAACGGTTACCGGAGGTGGACCATACAACATGTTAGAACACAGAGGAGATGGTAGGACGTAGAGTGCTGAGGAGGAAATCTATACCTACCCTTCAGGTAGGAATTCTGAAGGATGACCCAGTAGTTGTCTTTCTTTTTTTTCTTTAGTTTTATTGTATTTTAGTTATACTTGTACAGTTATAGTTGGGATTGTATCCTGACCCATTTTACTTTCATCACACTTTTTTCTTCTTTATAGTTGACTTGTGTTAGTATCATGTTGTGTTCTTGGTTTTTTGTGTTGATAGGTTATAAAGGAAATGCCTTCCCAATTTTAAGGAGTACACCTTCGGTGTTAGTCTCCAGCCCCTAAACTATGGAAGGTGGGCTTGGGGAAGTTATGACATGGGCCTAGGGGAACGAGTCGTGAAAAATTGGTATCAAAGTGATATTCTACCTTAGAACATTGTACTCTGATATTTTTAATAGTAATAGTGTTATGTGTAGTGAGTGTGGTTATTAGTTTAAGGAATCCAGTGTTGGTGAGGTGAACGATGTATCCATAAACCAGGACCCTGACTTTTGATTTCTGACTTTTTGCCCAAAAACACGGTTTTCATGTGTGTTTTGAAAAGTTTTATTGTGTTTTCTTGAGTCAGATCACCAGGTATAACTAAATGACCATGGTGCACCTGTTTTTTATTAGGATGCCACCGTGTAGATAGCGTGCTACGATTCCAGAGAGAGTACATGATGTTGGCCCACCGAGCGACGAGGCAGTAGTGCAGGACCCTCTTGCTATGTTGGCACCATAAGGTAGTGTACCAGCAACACCACCACTTGTTGGGAAGAAGATACCGCCAGCCGCATTGGCAGATGGTGCACGCCAACTAAGCGCATTGCATGAGTTCCAACAGTAGAGGCCTTCGAGGTTTCGAGGTGAGACAGATTCCCACACAGCTGAGGGCTGGATGGAGGCGATTGCTAGAGTTTTCCACCTAGTTGAGACACCAGTAGAGCAGATGGTGACCTTATATACTACTATTTTTCGGTGAGAGACCATGAGGATAGTCCGTATAGTGATGAGGCTTTGGTATGTGGACCGTTTCCTAAGACAGTACCTTCATGTAGTGTGTCATCTATATCACTACCTGTTGGTCAGCAATTAAAACTGGAGGTACCAGTAGAGGACACATATAGGCTTAGTGCCTTACACATGATTCAGCATCAAACACCCCTCAGGTTCTGAGGCGATCCAGACTCACAGATAGCTGAGGACTGACTGAGGTGGTGGCTGAGAGTTCTCTACAGCTTCTACAACTTTGGTAGGATGATATGTCGGTAGATGAGTATTCATCGAGGTGTACTGACCATTCCTGGTACTTGATTAATACGATATGATCAGTGCTTCAGGGCACAGACTTTTGAGCAAGGTGTCTTTAAGGACATTCGAGCCAGCACTATTCCTTTATGCATTCCTACTTATGTTAGTGTGCTAGAAATAACCTTTGTGGTTGAATGTTCTTTTTCTAAGTAGATACAGCCAGAGAATGTTAGCAGTGGGAAAGTAAGAAACCTGCACCAGTCTCAGTGACTGGGTCATGTAAAATGTTTCGGGAAGAGGATGTGATGGGGACAGATGAATCTGCAGGGCAGTAGACATGGAAGCAGAGCTAGGAGAGCAACATGAGGTGGTGTTCATTTCGACATGTCACAACCACCCCCTTTTGTGGACCCCACCAGGCTCAGGGAGCTAGAGGACAGAGGAAGGGAGTAGCTACATGCGGTTGAGGAGTTTGACCCAAGGTCTCTAGGAATGTTTTGAGGAATGATCTGCATCTACTACTAGCTGTCGAATATTTTGAAATAGGTACCCATCATTCCTTTTTCCATGAATCCTATTCATGACCTAGAGTTTCCAGTTAAGTCTTTGACTTGACCCTCAGATTTAGAGATACCTTTGGGAGGAGACTCAGTAATCACACATATGCTGGTGGTGTGATCTGACACTTGAGGTGAGATTTTCAGTTGGAACCTCTTGGTGGCAGTGTTGAGGCCTTACGACATTAGTTTGTGTATGGATTGTGTAACCACAATTCATACTCAGATTGAATATATTAGGAAAAAAGTTTTTGGTTTCTCTACAATGTTGGAATGGGGTTTTCCTTGGTCGGTGAAAAAGGAAACCCGGACAACACATGATAAACTCATGCATAGGAGTTTTGAGTTTTCAGTTCCAAACAAGAGTGGCGAGCATGGGGACATCTTTTCAAAAGATCTTTCCAGGAATACCTCCCTGAAGGGAGAGTGACGTCTGATTTGGCTAGGTACTACCAGATATTTGTACCCAACTTCTCTAAGGTAGTGATACCTTTATCATCATTGAAGAAGAAGGGTAAACCCTTAGTTTGGTTGGAGAGATTCTAGTAGCGTTTTCAAGAGATGAGGTCGAGGCTAACTAGTGCACCCATATTGAGGCTACCAGACGAGGGAATAAGGTACATAGACTACTGCGATGCATCAGGGACCTGGCTCGAATGTGTCCTGATGGAGGAGTGAGCAGTGATGGAATATGGTTCTTGACAGTTGAGACAACATGAGCAGAACTACACTACCCATGACCTGGAGTTAGCAGCGGTGGTCTTTGCCTTGAAGATGTGGCAACACTATATGATGGGTGAACATTTTACAGTCTACTTGGATCACAAGAGTCTCAAGTATATCTTTTATGAGAAGGAACTGAACCTAAGATAGCGACTTTGTCTTGAGTTCTTCCAGCACTGTGACTTCAAGATTGTCTATAATTCTAAAAAGAGGAACGTTGTAGCAGATGCACTCAGTATGAGGACTAGTATACAACTGATAGGTGAGGTGATGGAGCAGCTGGCCGCTTAGCAGATATCCTTTGTGGATAGAGATGGAGAAGATTTTCCATTAGTCTCTTATAGTCACTCCCCCACTTCTTTAGCGAGTTAGGGAGGTGCAGCATGTGGACACTAACAATGAGGCACGATGTGCTCAGATATCCCTAGGACATACACCTAATGGATTTTTTGAAGGTGGGGAGCATGTCATCCTCTTCAGAAGGCGTACCATGGTACCAGTGTCACGCCAGGAGGACGTTTTGAGAGAGTTCGACATGTCCCCTCTAGCGGTACATCCAGGAGTGGTGAAGTTGTACCAAGACCTCTGACGAAAACACTAGTGTATGGGAATGAAGAAAGTAGTAGCAGAGTTTGTCTCTCATTGCCTCACTTGTGAGCAAGTGAAGGCAGAGCATCAGGTAACAATAGGCTTAGTTTAGCCTTTGGAGGTCTCAGAATGGAAGTGGGATGGGATATCCATAGAATTCCTAATAGGACTTCCACGTATATCCAGAGGTCATGACTCTATCTGGGTGATGGTCAACCGACTCACCAAGTCGGCCCACTTCCTACCAATCAGAGAGCAGGTTTTAGTAGAGTGTTGGGATGCCTCTATGTGTAGAAGATTGTGCGGCTACATGGAGTACATTTGGAGATTTTATCCGATCGTGATACATGTTTTACTTCCCGGCTATGGAAGGGGTTGCAGGAGGATTTTGGGACATAGCTTCATTTGAGCACTACCTTCCATCTCCAGACGGATGGCCAAACTAAGTGGACCACTAAGACCCTCGAGGACTTGCTACGTGCTTGCTTCCTTGACTTCAGTCACAGCTGGGAGGATCACATTCCTTTGGTCGAGTTTGCATACAACAACAGTTATCACACCTCCATTGGGATGAAACCCTTTGAGGCATTTTAAGAGTGACCTTGAAGATCACCTTTGTGATGGAATGACCTAGGGGAGTCAGCACTAGTGATACCAGAGATGGTACGGTCGACCACAGAGAAGAGGCAGATCATTCAGGAGCAGATGAAGACTACACAGAGTAGGTAGAAGTCTTATGCCAAAAGGAGAAGAAGACCTCTGGAGTTTGAGTATGGAAACCACGTCTTTCTAGGGGTCTCACCTCGACGAGGTTTGTAAATATTTGGCTGAGGCAGATAGTTTTCTCCGAGGTTAGTCGGACCCTTCTAGGTCCCCAACAGAGTTGGTGAGGTGGCTTACCGCTTAGCACTTCCCCCTCAGTTTCACTGGGTGCACGATGTCTTCCACATATCCCAGCTGAGGATATATGTACATGACCCTTATCACTTCATCGAACATGGAGAGATGGAAATCAACGATGGTGTGACATTTTCGGAGGTTCCAGTGGAGATTGAGGATCGACAAGAGTGGGTCCTTCATGGGTGGTTGATACCTCTGGTGCGCGTTCACTGATAGCACGAGAATCTCTATGAGATCACATAGGAAAGATAGGATCACATGCGTGCCCAGTACCCCAAATTATTCCCTTAGTTTGAGTTGTGGATTATGGGGATGCAAATCCCTGAGGTGGGGAGAATGTAAAGACCCAGAATTTCAATTTATTTTTTTCTAAATATATAGGAATTTTACGAGTCCACAAAAATTGACGGCACGTGATTCCGAGGCCCGGTGTGCCTGGAATGAATTTCTAAACTTTTATTAGGTACGTTTAGTAAAAATAAGAGAGGGTTTTTGTAACTTTTCAAACGGGGCTCAGAATTGAAATCTGAGGGCACTGTTGAACTCATAGTGCCGGTATTCGCTTAAGGAGGCATTCACCTCAATCGCATTGGGTCGAGAGTGAAAGAAATTTTTTTGTTCTTTTCATGAAAGAGTAGAATAAAATAAAAATGTCTAAAATTTTTATTTCTGAAACCCCCCAACATGGGTTATGGTGGTGGGGACCACCCGAGCCTAAACCTCCCAGGTGGATTGTAAGAGGTGGGGACCACCTGAACTAACACCCATTTTGAATTTAGTGGTGAGGACCACCCGACCCCTATTAATGGGCGAGAAACCTCTCAACTCCCCATTAATCCTATCTTCCCATTAATTGGTGCCAATTAATTATGCCAGTGTAGTACAATTAATTGTGCCAAAAATTAATTATGCCGACCATTTATTTTGATAAACATAAATTAACAAGGGGGCTATTTTCACATTTTGGTGGAATTGGGAGAGGAGAACCTTTTGAAGGATTTTTTTTCTCCAATGAAGAATGAACTCCCAAATGAAGAATGTTCACGCTGACGAGGAACGTCTTCAATGAAAACGAACTGTCGATTGAGGAAACGCCTATGTCACCGATGCCTGTCTATCCCCAAAGATTTCCTCTCTTTCCTCGTGAACTCCATCGAAAAATATCTGAGGTAGGGGTTTAATTATGTGTGAATATTGTTTCGCATGTTCTTCCCTTATAAATCAATGAATATGGATAAACTCTCTAACTAGTTGATCTGGAGATGAATTATTTTGCGGGTTTGTTTATAATCAATTGTATGAGGTTTTAGGGTTTGATGTTCTTTATTCATGTTTTTTTGTGCCGTGTGCTACCTCTCTAACACGGAGGGTGCGGGACAAAAAAATGTGGCCTAAACCCTCTGCCCTCTTTCTTGAATGGTGTGTTCTTCATGATGGTAGAAGGTGGCTTTGTGCCACGGTGACGAACGGATGTGGCGGCCGGCACATATCCGACCGCGACAAAGGTGATGGCCCCGTGGCTCCTCATTGCTTCATGGCTCCTCGCAGCCCTGTGGACTCTGCGGTGCCCCGTGGCCTCGCCGCCCTACAACCCTCTGCGCCACCCCGTGGCCTCACCGCCCTGCGGCCTCGTGACCCTCGACACCTCCCAGCGGCCTCGCCGCCTCACGGCGCCCTGCACCCTCACCACCCTGCGGCCCTCTGAGCCGCCCCGCGACACTCTATGCCGCCGAGCGGCCTCGCCACCCCGCAGCCCTCCACACTTCCCCATGTACTCGCCCCCTCGTAGCCCTCTGTGCTACCTTGCAGCCTCGCCATTCCGTGGCCTCCATAGCCCCCTTGGCCTTGTGCCGCCCTCACAGCCTCACACCACCCTAACAGCCTCCGCAGCTTTGCGCCGCCCTTGTGGACTCCATGGCCTCACACCACCCTCTCCACCTCCGCAACCTCCATGGCCTTCGCGGACCTCACGTCCTCTCAACCCTATGGCCCTGCCCCCCCCCCCCCCCCCCCCCCCGCGGCCTTGTGCCGCCCCTACGGCCTTTGTAGCCCCGCACCGCCCTTACGGCCTCCGCAACCTCGCGCCGCCCTCGCGGTCTCCACGGTGCCCAGCATGGGCCGAGCCAGGCCGAGCAGGCTGGGAAAGACCCATCAGGCCGGGTCGACCCAAATCGGGTTGGGTCGGCCCAGGCTAGGTTGGGCCAGGTCAGTACAACCTGGTCGGACAAGACTTGGGCCAACTTCGAATTTTTTCCTCTATCAGCCATAACTTTGGCACCGAGCGTCTATTTGAGGAACCGTCAGCGGCACTGGAAACCTTAGAAAGAGAAGGTACCTTTTAGTATACCCCATGGGAGATTCGGATAAATATGGAGTGCAGTCAGGTTTGATTGAGCACAAATATAATCGGGCCCTCAGGACTAAAAGGCTAATAACTCACAGACTGGGCGTCCGATTGACACACCATCTGTTGTGTTCAGACCCCTATGGCGTGGAGGTCCTTTGTGATAATTTTTTATGGGACTTCGTGTTAGTTGTAGTATCAACCAGGGGCTTGAAAAGTGGACTCTCCCTGAGACAAGCAAGATTAGTGCCGGAACCCAGTAGTTGGATTTGACGTGAAGAATGAATAGAGATTCTGTGTGGGTCAACACCTACCAATCCTCTGTGGGTCAACATCGAGCGATCATGTGTGGGTCAGTACCTAGTGATCCTATGTGGTTCAGAACCTAGCGATCATGTGTGGGTCAGTAGCTAGCTATCCTGTGTGGGTCAGCACCGAACGATCTTGTGTGGGTCAGCACCGAGCGATATTGTGTGGGTCAGCACCTACTGATCCTGTGTGGGTCTGCACCTAGTGATCTTGTGTTTGTTAGCACCGAGCGATCTTGTGTGGGTCAACACCATGCGATCCTGTTGGGGCAGCACCTAGAGATTCTGTGTGGGTCATCACCAAGCGATCCTGTGTGGGCTAGCACCTAGCGATCCTGTGTGGGTTAGCACTGAGTGATCCTCTGTGTGTAAACACCGAGTGATCCTGTGTGGGTCAACACCGAGCGATCCTATGTGGGTTAGCACCTAGAGGTCCTATTTGAGTCATCACGGAGCTATCTTGTGTGGGTCAATAGCATAGCCTCTTAACAGAGTAAGATGATTAGTAGTCATATCTAATCATCTCTACTAATGTACTTATGTTATACCATGTATGATATGAGTTCATACCTAAGCGGTGCTTTCTTTTGTGGTAATACCTTGGTGGTATTCTTCTGTGTGGCATACCTGAGTGGTTCTTACCATTGTGGTACTCCTTCCTTTGTGGAACAATTGAGCTTTGGGATTTTGATTTGTACTCTATGTTTCCTCAGGATTGAGATGGGTATACTTGATATATGACTTAGGTATATGTATGGGAATATACCTAAGTAGGGTTGTCAGTTGATTTCATGCTTTGTGGTTTACCCTTTTTGGATTTTTTTGGACCTTGAGGGTATCAGGGTACCTACTTAGTATCGTTATACTCACCCATGCATGGGTTATGCCCGCACCTTGTTGTGTTTGGTGCAGACGACTGACAGGGATGATCGAGGCTGCAGGTACTAGGACTAGATGGTGCTTGGAGGTGGACTATACAGCGTGTCGGAATGTAGAGGAGACGGGCGGATTTGGAGTGCTGAGGAGGAGATCTGTACCTACCCATCAGGTAGAGAATTCTGGAGGATGACCCAGTAGTTGCCTTTATTTTTTCTTCAGTTGTATTTTATTTCAGTTGTACTTGTACCTTTACAGTTGGGATTGTATCCCAGACCCTTTTACATTCAGCACACTTTTTTTCTATACAGTTGACTCATGTTCATATCTTGTTGTTTCATTGGTTGTGTGTGTTTACAGGTTGTAAAGGCAATTCGTTCAAAGTTGTATGGAATATGCCTTCAGTGTTAGTCGCCAACTCCTAGCCTATCGAAGGTGACTTTGGAGTAGTTATGGCATGGGCCCCAGGGAACGGGTCATGATAGATAAACACAATAGGCCACCACCGATAGTTTCTAGAAAAATCCATCCAGTGTACATAGCATAACATCATGCATTTATAAAAAACAATAAACAATACTGGAGAATAAATACCATTAGGCTCATAAAAAATGGCTAGATATACCTACGTCAACATAGACTGAAATGAGACTGATCAATAAGCATGTTTATCCATATAAATATATAAAAATATAATTAATACAATATAATATTTATAAATTTATATGCACTATATACATGAGGTAATATATTGGAATACACATGCATACTAGGTCCTAGATACACCCATGACATAAATCATGCATCCATAACTAGTCTAATGAGCTAATCATTCTATCACGTGTATAAGACCTAAATCTCATATGAATGTGAGACATATTTCTCATCACTCGAGATGGTGGGGTGAGTCATCTTTCCCAATTCCAAAAGCATGAAATTTGGAACGTCATTCCCATCACCCAAATAAAAGTATAATGATGTGAGACATCATTCCCATCACCCAATTTAAGGGAGAGTGTAACACCATTCTCAATAGAAACCTTAACCATTATTCAATATCTGATAACCATGAAATACTAATAATAATAGAAATTATGGTTTACCTCCACAGTAATTATAATTGTTTAACAAAATTCATATAATTCATGTTAATAATTATATAATGTGTGGCATGGCCTTTCCATCCACATAAAATCAATTTAACTAATCCATTTTAATTTATGAATCACTAAAATTAAATTTTAGGGTTACGTAAAACACTTAAAAGGTGATATGGTTAGTTAAAAACTTTCCTAATGGAGGGAAATTCTTCCAACACACCCAAGTGGGAATTATCTAAGAGGTTATAATCCTATAATAAATTAACACATGTCTATGGGGATATCTCAACATGGTGAAATTAATTTAAAAAATAAATGTACAATATAAGGAAACGTGTGAAATATTATATCATGAGGCACATTATAAAATACTATGAAAATAACTATACTTTTTAAGAAAATTTCTGGACCACCTCTTTTTGGTTCGTAGACTACCTATCATTAGGTATCATCCTTTTATTTGAAGAAGAATGGATTAAATCAAAAGAGTAGAACAACACCCTAGAAATAGAGAATATGAGATCACAACAAAATTGTACAAGATAAGGGATGAAAAACCATGATAAGAAGAAATAGTATTAGGGAACATACTGTTGTGGATCCAACATGATTGATGATGATCATATTTGAGTCTAGATGGCGGACAAAAAGAATAATCTTAGATTGAGATCTTGACGAAAAGCACTCAATTAGATAGTATAATAAATTTTTCCAAATAGAGGAGAAGAAAAAAGGAATAGTATTTAACAATTTTTTTGGGTGAAATCGTAAATTCACCATTAATAACCAGGTTGCATGATTTGGCTGCACAATTGTCCAAACTGTTCCCCAACTATGCTTACTCCACTATCCATGAACCCCCCTTGAATCATCCAGGTACATTTTTTTACTAACCATGAACAAGCAATGAGAAAATACAGTGTCTCATGTTTGAAATATTTTACATGGTCTGTGGACTAGCTTGTATGGTTGCAGACAAACCATATGGCCTCTCATGTGCACTGGGTACCTTGCGTTGTTGAGTTTCACAATTAGCCCTAACCATGCGTTAAACATGCGAACCACTCTATCAATCCAATTCCAAAAACACTAAGATCTAAACAAGCCATAGAATCTCCCAAATCCTTCCTTTTTCCATACAGTACACTTACTAAAATAAAATAAAGTATTCAAACCAAATAATTGACGATCCATAAAATCTTAAAAATCCTGGTCATTACATTTAACAATAAGAGTTATTTACATTGATGATTGGAAATACCATTTTAGATACCATTAAATTAATTTTGATGAAAATTAAAATTTTATTTTAGAAAAGTCTTTTTATATAATATCTTATGATTCAAAAGATATTGCCAAAAATATTTGCATTAAATAAATCATTGGAAACATATAAATGAAGATTAAAAAAATTATTTAATATATTTATTAGGGAAAATATCCTTTCTATTCTAATTTATATTAAAACATTAAAAAACCATTCATTTAAAATAATAATTAAAATCTATAATGAAATATTCAAATAAACTAATGATCAGGATGGCAGAAAATTTTAGTCATGACATACATGTTAAAACAAATATTCCTTTTTCATTTTTTTAAAATCCATGTGAGAATTTTTTAGAAAATTACATAAAGATTCCTTTCAAAAAAATTTGTAAAAAATTTAAAAATTGGTAAAAATTTATTTAATAAATAATTTTAATAATTATAAACATTGTTTTGAAATTTTTTTTTGAAAACATGGTTTTGGGAGAGGTTTTCAACCAAAGAGAGAAATAAAGTGAATTTTCTTAATAACATTTTATCAATTATTTTATGTAAAATATATTGTAAAAATGGTACCATCACTTTAAAATTCCATTAACAACTAGAACAGAATAAAATTATTTAGAATTATTGATAGTTAGGTTAAAATATTTAATTTTTGGAAACATATTTGTAAACAATCTCGATAAATGATGAGATTATAAGATAAAACCTTGACCACTTTTGAAAAACATCAATATTAATCCCCAAGAAGGAATAAAATTGAATGAAAAATAAAATATCTTTATAATGAATAAATTCATGATATTACATGTCAAATGGTTTATATATACACCTCATAATATAATATAGGTACATAACATTACATAAGTCTCAAAGAAGGAAAATTGAGACACAAATACACCATTGCTTTAATAGAATTTTAGATCGTACTCCCAAATAAATAATGACGTCAAATAAAATTTTAAATATCATGAAAATAATTTTATTGATGATATAACATTTAAAATGTGCAGTATATAAACCACAAAAAAAATGTCTGGTGAATTTTCATATGTCTCACAAAAATAAAAGAGAGAAAAGAAATCTCTTAACTCACACTTCCTTTCACTTGAACATGCTTTAACCTAATGTATAATGGATTTAAAAAATTATATAAATTATAATACAACTATAAATTTCTTTATAATATCATATATTATCCTTTTATACCATCTTATCACCCTTCTGTAAATAACCTTTCTTTATTTTCATTGTTTTGTATGTTAATTTCCTTGTTTTTTATGTGTGTTTCATCATGAAAGATCTGGTTCTTAGGAATATTAGATACTTATATCACAACCATAATAATAATCCTGAAATATTTACAATATTTTTACATCATTAATACTTTTAAAATAAATATTGAAAGACGGTAATGAAAAATATACTATGATACAATCATAGAGGGGGTATGTAGCACAAATGCATGGGTAACATTTCCTTTTTTCAATGATCATTATGGAATGTAGGTAAGTCATATTTATTCATTAAAAAATTATAATAATATAACATATTACATATTATTTATTTAAATATACTTATATATTTACCATCCATGTGGGGTGGTGATGAAAAGAGAGTCGCATCTCTTCGTGAAGGCGGTAGTCCACACATACACAAACGATGTTCTCATTTTTCAGTGTAAAAAAGAAAATAATATATTATATTTCCATAATGATAAATATGTCATGAATATAATAATTATTCCATTTTTATCACATATATTAATTATATTTATCTTTATTACCTTCCATGTAAAGCGTCAGTGAAAACAAATCACATTGCTTTACGAGGTGATAGTCTGTCGTACACATGAACGACATTATCAGATCCCATATCGAATGGAAATTAAATTGGTATATATGATATAATGAATTAATAGGTATAAATATGTTATAAATATCATATACAATGTTTATATAATTAAACATACCCTACTATGAGAGGTTGTAGTGGAAAAATGAATTACATCAGTTCGTGACGTGGTTGTCCACTGTCCACATGGATAATAATTTTGTAACCCATTTGATTGAAGAGGATAAATATTTTGATTATTAAATTAACATAATAAGATATAATTATATTTATTATACTGAGGTTATTATATAATAATGTTTTATAAATAATTTATGTGGTTGGTGGAAGAAATAAAAAAAATCTCGTTGAAGAACATTACCTCTTCTTTAGGTAACTTCTTCGAGTTTGCACCAAAGGCTTTATTTTGACAGATTTTATCCCAAAATAAGCCTTATTGGATGATATTTTAGAATTATGTATGTAATTTATTCATTTATTGGTTGATATAATTTGTTTTGAATTTGTGAAGAGAGGAGGGGATGGGGTGGCCTTTTATATGTGAGGTTAGTAGCACACTTGCAATATTGGAAAAGAATGAATTCCCCCCATGTTTTTTTCATTTCAAAAGGCTATAAAAATCGATATTTATTCGGAATATAAAGGATATGGTTTAAATTACACCATAAATTATATTTTATAAATGTTTTTTGGACTTTTAAGACTTATATTTTTAGATAAACCCCTTGGTAAATCAATTTTTTCATTAATCATAGTAATTATTTTTTACGATTTTCACTATTCATTTTGGTCAGACATTAAGTAAAAATTGTTATAAAATATTATTATTGAAAATATTTTATATGTTTTATAAAGTTCAATTAACATCAGTGGTAAATATTAATTAAAAACAAAACCCACAGACATGACAAAAAATTAGGCTTTCAAGCAGAGTATTTTTTGAGCAAATACTGGTTTTATATTAACTCTATGAATAATAATAGTCATTGTATGTATCTTAATTAAAATTTAATGATATTTATATATATATTTATGTAAAAAATTCATCATTATGTAGTTTTTAATTAATTAAAAATGAGAAACATTATGTACTTTAAAACCATTTTAGAAAAAAAAACCCTTTTTAAACCCGATGACAAACTTATATTAAAATAAAATATGAATAAGATTAAAAAGTAATTAATTGAAATAAATAATAATTATGTTACTTGAAATCATAATAAAATCTAATGGGACTATTTAATTTCTTAATTTATTGAAAATAATTGTCATTTTGATGAAAATCGGTTTTTTACTATTCACTGAAAAAACAATATTTTTCAAAGAAATTAAAATTTTCATCCAAAATAAATTTTTTATATTAAAATTAAAAAAAATTAAGTTCATTTTATCAAATAAATTTTATAAATTCTCTAATAATTAATGATAGTATTGTTTTAATGAAAATAAATAAAAAACATATTTGAAGAAAACATATTTTTGAAGAATAAAATAACTTTACTAAAAATTGATTGATTATTCACAAAACATTTAATAATAATTTATATTTATATGGAAATTGATATATATTTATATATATCATAATGTAGTCAATACTATTCGTAACCACCAATTTAATGAAAATGTTATAACAACTATCTACATTGAGGCCAATTTAAGCTCAATGTTATGTGTTGAATACACCATCAAACATAAAAATATATGGGTTGAATGTATTTAATTCTATTGAAGATATTAAATTTATTTAAAGATAAATTTATTATAATGTATTGAGGTGTTACATTCTTTTTTATGCTCATTTTTGTGCCACTTATTCCATCGAACGTAATTTTATTCATTTTGAATCTTGTGGTGTTATATCCTCCCTCCTATAATAAATTAGGCCCTCACAATTTGAAATTTATCTCGATAATAAAAATTTTGATATTTGAAAATAATTTCTTTGTAAACCCAAATTGTAAAAATGGTTAATAAAACATCATTCTAATAAAAGGGAAAATTAAGTATGAATGGAATATGGTATAACACATATTAGGTTTCCAAATAAGAGAACATAGGTGGGAAGGGATGATTTGGACGTGGTAGAAATGAATAAATAATGATAGAGTGTGATTTAGGTCATTTATCACAAAAAATTGATGATCAATGGAATGTTAAGGTCCCCAAAACCATAATTCTTGGATGATTTAATTTACTATCTGATTAATCCGATATGAATGTAATAGGAGAATATTTTTTCAAGATTCTTTTCATAAATTTGAGGAATTATTTCACCACATGGAGTGAAAACATAGTGCAATATAATTACATGAAAAGTATAATTTCATCCATTAGTCAATTTCTTGCCGGATATCACTATTCTCCTCCAAAAAATGAGTATTCAAGTTGAAATTACATTGTATAATGCATTAAAAATCTATCTTTAAAGGATCATATAACCATAAAAGGGATAAAAATCTATTACCCCTTTATTTTGATATTAACTTAAACCAAAATGGTGATAAAATGGTAAGTTTATTTCCAAAATGAGTAAACCATCATATGGTACATTAATATTCATAAGTAAACAGTAATACCCAAAGTTAAAACTAAATCACTTCAACATAACCTCAAAATCAAGTGGTGTATTAACCTCAAATTTTATCACATACCTTTCATCTTTCAATCCCAAAAATATAGTGATTTTTTCTTTGAAATAACATTAATCAATTAGTCACAAAATCACTTTTCAATCTCATGATTATCAGTACAATAAAACACGTGTTCCCATTATTACCATAGTGTCTAAGATCATTTAAACCCTAAAGGGTATGAATACATTTAATATTATTTCCACAAAATAAAAATGCATACTCCATATTAATTTTTTTTATATATTCTTTAACCTAATAAAACATATCATAAAAAGTCATTAACCAATTTAACATATCACTTTTTAATACCTTAAATGGGTGTCTATGAATTTTAACAAATGATCATCCTTAAAATTATAGTCATATGATGGTACCTAAAACTCTTAAGATAACCACACATGAAAATATCATAATCTTTAAAGTTATCTAAATCATTTTTTTGATACAAAATATAATAGAATAGAACATACACTCCTGGATTTGGTGTTGAAATCGTCAATATTAAATATCTATCCTTGATACCAATGGTGGTGAACTAATTTATTCCATATAAATCTTATAATATCTACTGAATATAGTGGATCACTTACATTCTCAAGGGCCTTTTAGGGTTAGAGTTTTAGAGAATTAGGTGAACTATTACGTAAACAATACCCATGTCTTTAAATGATCATTTCTCCCACATAAATTAGTATTTATTATTTCAAATTAAGTGATTATCATCATCCATAAAAAAACTTCTTGAGATAATTCATTCAACATCATTCAGGATAACCTAGGAAAAAGAAATATTAAGAAGGGTATTCTCAAATTCTCCGTAAGGTAAAACATAAACATTAAAAATTGAATGTTATCAAAGAGAATAAGATTTGAATAATGGTATTACAATATAATTATAGTGCCTGGGGGAATCATAGTATAATTCATACCCATAAATACCTGATTCATAAATAATTAAACATGAAATAAGTATTTAAAAAGTATAGATTCATAAGATAAAATAATCATGATCCATGTGATATCAATCTTGATCAAAAGAAAAATTATAATCCCATAGAAAGAATAGAGAAAACATATTGGTATCTCGGAAAATCATAATCATAGAACCTTTAAAGAACCATTACAATTGTAATAACCACATGGATGACTTCTAATATAATTATCCAGGGAACATAATATTTATTTAATGTATTAGAGAACTATATGGGTTTTCACATCATATAATATATAATGGTCTCACCTAATGATTTCTAGGATCACCCATCATATAAGCTATAATGGGATCAACTGATGCTATCTGGGTGAATCCATCATAGAATATAATGGGATCACCTGATTCTATCTTATTACACCAATCATATAATGTCCAGGAACCAAAAATAAAGTCCATATATCTTATGCATCCTCATAGAAATAATAAATATACCCATTATTCATTTCATAAAATGATTAAATCATGTATAAAAAAGGGGTTCCATAACAATCACATTGAAACAAGATTAAACCATGTAAATTAAATGGATTCCATAACAATCTCTTTAAAACATAACTAAACTAGATAAAAGAAAATGTTTCCATAATAATCTCTTTGAAACCAGATTAACCCATAAGAAAAAAAAAATTTCTATAAAAAAATCTTTAAGGAATTCTTAATTCTTCTATAGAATGAATGAGGATGGTATCAATACAAAATATCTCAATTAGAGCATAAGTAAAAAAAGGATTGTTAATATTGATGAATAGAAATAATATTAAAATATTATAAAAAAAAATTGAGGAAAATAATATTTTTATATTGAAAAAATATTTTTTTGATTAATGATTCAAAAGATACTAAGAAAATCATTTTCTTTGAAAACAAACTTGAAAAAATATAAAAGAAGATTTTCAAATTAATGAAAAACATTTATAGAGGAAAACAATATTTCAATTATGATTTTTTTTGATTTTTTTAAAATCCTTTTATTTTAAAATAACCTTTAAAACACATAAATTAAGATTCAAAGAAAATAATTTCAATGATGGTGGATAATTCCATTCATGATGTACTCATTAAAACAAATATTCCTTTCGCATTTTTAGTAAAATCCAAACTGGCATCATTTGTAAAATTACATGAAGATTGATTTTATTTTTTATTTTTATAAAAGTAAAACATGGGTAAAAATGTCTTTAATTTATTATTTTATGAATAATAATAATATTATTGAAAACATTTTTATAAAACATTGTTTTGGGAGGAAAATGTTTTTTGACCGAAGAGAGAAATAAAGATAATTTTTCTTAAAAAAATCTCAATTAATTTAAGTAAAAAATATTGTGAAAATAGTTCTGTTAAATGTAAATATACTAATAACCATAGTATAAAAAGATTCATGGTAATTATTGAAAGATAGATCAATATAGTTTATCATTGGAAATATATTTATAAAAATTCTTGATAAACAATGAGATTGTAACATAAATTCTATTCCATATCAGAAACTCTTTAATAATAATACCCATGAAAGAATAAATTTAAATTATTATATTATATGTAAATGGTTCTATATATATACCTCATAAAATAATATATGTAAATAACATAACATAACTCTCAAAGAAGGAAAATTGAGCCAAAAAGCCATTACTACAATATTAATATTTTGGATTTTAATACCCAAAAAAATAAAAAAATCAAATGAAATATTAAATATCATACAAATAATGATATTTATGATATAAAATTTTAAATGGTAATTATCTATACCATAAAAAATAAAGGATTATTGAATTTTCATAGGCCTCACAAAAATACAAGAGAGACAATAAATCCCTTTCCGCACGCTTCTTTTCGGTTGAACACAATATAATATCTTTTATAGTTGTTTCAAAAATATTATTAACTTATAAAAACATGTTAATATTTATAATATCATATATTATACTTTAATTACATCTAACTACCCTTCCATTAATAATCTTTCATTATTTTCATTTTTACAGGTGTTAATTTCCTTATTTTCTCAAGCCTGTTTCATCGTGAATGATCCTATTATTTTACATATTATGTAGTTACATCATCAATATAATAATTATCAATACTTAATTACAATATTTTCACATCAATTATAATTTTAAAATTAACCAATAATGATGGTTATGAAAAATGGACTATGTTACAGTTATGGAGATGATAGGTCGTATGTATACTAGAGTAACATTTTCTTTTTTCAGCGATCATTATTAAAAAGAGGTAAGTAATATTTTTTCATTAAATAATTATAATAAAATAAAATATACCATATTATTAATTAATATATACATATATACATCATCCATGTTGTGTTGTGATGATAAAGAGCAACATCGCTTCATGAAGGCGATAGTCCACACATACAAGAATAATGTTATCTATTTTCAAGGAAAAGAATGAAAATGATGTATAATATTTTCAGAATGATAAATATGTCATTACTATAATAATTATTACATTTATATCCCATTAATTCATTATTTCTAGCCATATTACCTTCCATGTAAATCATTTGTGAAAAATAATCACATCATTTTGCGAGGCGGTAGTTTGACAATCACATGAATGATGTTATCATACCCCAAAAGGAATGGAAAGTAAAATTAGTATTAAATGTTATAATTAATCTAGAGTTATGATTATTTTATAAATATTATATATATACTTTATATCCATCACCATGCCCCACCCTGTTATGTGATAACGTAAAAACGAATGATTTCGGTTCGTGAGGCTGTAGTCTACTATACACACAAATGATGATTTCATAACACATTTGATAGAATAATAGAATGATTTATATTATTAAATTTTCATAATATAATCTAAGTATATTTAAGATTTTGACGTTATTATATAATAATTTTGTAATAAATATCTAAGGTGTTGTGGAATAAACTAAATAAAAACACTTAGAGAATTATTTTATCTATTCTTTAGATAACTTTTTTTGTATTACATGAAAATACATCCATGGATAGATTTATAACGAAAATAAATCTTATAAGATGATATTAGGGAATTATAAAAGTGATTTTTCAAGGTCATGGACAAGAAAATGTGTTGTGAAGGTGTGAATAGAGGAGGATAAGGGTGGACTTTTATAAGTGTGGTGAGCAAAACCCTTGTAATTTTTGAAATGAATGAATTCCAACTATTATTTGTATTTCATTATATTAGATGGAAACTATGTTCAATATATAGTTGATTTAATGAATTTATGTTTTGTTAAATAACCCATGTCGCGTTCACTACTTCTGAATGTTTTACAAGGGGTTATTCAGGGAAATGGAAACATCCAAGAGTTTTATATCCATGAGGGGCCTACTTTAAAAATGCTGGTGATCATTGGGGAGTTTAGACAACGATGCTTAAGAACTCTCATTGGTCGAGGGGATGGGAGCTAGGATTCATCACACCCTTTCAGGGGGATTTTTTTACTCTGGGACTCTCTTATAGATTTAAGATATGTTTATGAATCCTACATTAATTCCTAAGTATGACATGGGTCACCTTTGAATTTAAAATCAGTATGTGGCATGTATTAGAATTTAGAATCATATGTACGTATACTTTGTTGTTAATAAATTGACTTATCTATATGTATATGAGGTTCTCTATCAATGGTACCCTCTTCTGTACCGATTAGAGATTCTTTGGTCATTGTTGCATTTATTCTTGTTTACACCACACAATGGGGTGCTCTGAAGAGTACTGTTATATAGGGATACAAGATTTGTTTTGATGTCAGGATGATACCCATAAGATGGGATTACTACATAAAAGATTGAATGTAATTATAAATCATATAGTTTAGTGCCCCATAAGGGGGAATATCATACCTTTTAACATCGTGTGATTAGGACTAAACTATGTAGTTTAATGTCATGCAGTAATAAAATCCAGGTGAAATGTACCTTGTTAAAGTTTGTGTGTGGGACTTATGCTGAAGTATCCTAGGGAACCTGAATGGGATATGTATTACTAGGTTGAATAAGGCCTTACTGGGAATTGTCCCATCGATAATAGGGCTGATTTTGGATTTCGGGTTTGGAACATAGGGATGATTCCTAAAAATCCCATCTGGACGGGATTCAAAGCCCACATACATCGGTTATGAGGAACCACAACTATACATGACCTCTAAAAGATTTTATCACACGGTAATATACCCCTTTTAGGGGATTAAGTTGAAGCTTATTCCTGAAAATGATGACCTTTGAATGGGGATATAATTGATTTATTGAATCATGATGATTTGGAGGCTTGTTTGGGGCATACACCTATCTATGGGAGACAAATGTATGATTTCAGGACTTATTCCTAAAGAGGATTCCCTATTAAGATGCTGGGGATTTTACCAATTAGGAGTCCTATATGGTTTGTATTGGAGTTACACATGGAATGATACCATGGTGTCCCTGATCGTGTGGATGTAATGATCACCACCAACTTATAAGACTACATGAGTCATGATCAGTGTGAGAAACAAGAGGAAGTAGAAGATATTAGGAACCACACAATCTACTTTTCCATATATTTGGATACATTTTCTTGAGGACCCATGCATATATATGCACTCTGTAAGAAGGTGATCAAAATTTCAGAAAGGATACTCTCCAATAAATCATGCATCAGAATGGGTGGATTTCATGATCATGGATATCCTCTAATACCTCATGATTCATTATGAGTTATTCATGAATGTGAGAAACACGAGAAAGTGGAAGATCCAAAAAACCAAATGATCTATCTTCCACTGTTGGAAGGGCCCAGGGATATGAGAGAATATTAAATGGATTTGATGCACCCATTCCTTCTCCCATTTGGTATCTAGGATAGTCACACTGGACTATCCATCTAGGTATGACCTGAGAACCAAATAGGGGAAATTGTGAAACCCCTTGCCATAAAAGATAGGGTCTTACTCCATGGGGGACCTAATATTCATTACAGTGGGAGGATATCATTATCTATCAAAGGAAAAGGACAGCATGATCCTCACTCTCCATACTTGGAAACAGATGTCCCCAGTCTTAGAGACAACTTGGGAAGGACATGGTACAAACCCTAGTATCTGGGAGTGGTAGTTCCTTAAAACCACCCCCAGGGGTGGGGTCCTTATGACTGTGGGAATATGCCCCCTAAGGACCCTACCCATCATGGCAGAAATTACATGAAACATTAAGAAATGCAAACCCAAATCAAAGACATTATGGTGTGTCTCTTTCCATAGTTTTGAAATTCTTGAGGCTTTGGTGTAGGTTCTAACTTGGTACCTCTTAGAAAAGGGATTTGAAGGAAGAGATGAACTATTATTGATGTTTTGGAGGAGGGAATAAGAAGTGGTTCATGTTGCGTATAGGTTAGGGTGATCAAAGGGAAGCTCATACCGAGTACGCTTATGTTGCTGGGGTTGTTTTGCGTAGGTATCCCAGTGCGATCTTAAGGTACATTTGGCAACATACCACCTTGGAAAAAACACTTGGCGAAGGATTTTATCAATACATCAATTAACTCCATAGGTTTTAATGGATGTTTATGGTGTAGGCCCCTAGTTAGGTAATGGGAACTCAGGCTAGTGATTTTAATCCATGGGGGAAAGGGTTTCTTGTTTAGGTGTTATGTATTATAAACCTCGGGAGAACTTTGGTTCCACTAACCCCCCAAATTCCCTTTTATTTTAGTTCTAGAGGGATACCTAGAAGGTTTATAAGGGTATAGACAGAGGACATGGGAGAGCAGAGCATCAAGAGTTATTATAGAATTTTCATCTATACAAATGAAGATATCTAAAGTCCTATTTATATGAAAATATGGGACCATTTGTAAAGGGGATGGTTCACATAGATCTGTCATTCAGGACTATCATGCAGGCTGATGTGTAGGGCCAGCGGGTAGGTTTATATGTAGGCTCCATGCATAGCCCCATGCATGGGTACCCTACATGCCAACACTGTTTTGGTGTTACCTTCAAGACATCGTTTGGAAAACTCACTGCTCTATACCACGGGGGATACTCCCCTTGCACTCCTACTTGGGATCAATATTGGGCTATGGTCCTAGACCTTTAGGATGATCCCTTTTCTATATTAACTGACCCCCATGAAAAAATTAGAGTCACACCATAAATTGTTTGGCTCTGGATAATGATGATTTGGATCATGATACATGAAAATGCAATATTCTACTTATGAAATAATTATCTTTTTATACTCATACTCAAAATTTGGTGTATAATTGAGGTTCACATCTTGATATCTATGGTAAATTACATGGAATAAATTTTAAGATATTAGTATTAACAAGCCTAAAAATAAATAAAATTCTCCATCTCAAAAGGGATACTGTCAAAATATATTGAGCAATAAGATTTTAGAAAAAATTTAGGACATTTTAACACGCATTCTTTTGGTTTAACGCCTCAGTAAATCTATTTTTACCTTAATTATGGTAATTAATTTTTACTATTTTAAATCTTCATTTTGGTTAAAGATTAATTTGAATATACTAAAAAATATTAATTTTGATGATTCTAAATATGGAATCCATTTTACCAAATATAATTCACACAAGGTGAATAATTTAATTTCAAACAAAACCTGCAAACACGATGAAGAAGTTTGTTTTCATGTAGAGTATTTTTTTTAAAAACATTATTTTATATTAATTATATGACTAATAATAATCATTTTATGAATCTAAATTAAAATTTACTTATATATAATCTATAAATGTCATCTAAAACATTCCTTACTAAGGATTAGGTGTCACCATGGTTGGCATTGACGGGAGTAGGGGGTTAAGTAATAGGGATAAATGGTTCAGGTGGAAGGGGTTGATTAATGTATTTGTTTAGAAAACATATTTAATAGTAGTTTTAATATAACCATTGATAAATAGAAAATATTAATAAAATATTGGTTTTTATACCAAACAATTGATATATTTTAAATAATAATTCATTTTATTTTCTAGCAGTGGTTCTAGAAACCACTGCTAAGATTTTTTTTAGTGTGACATGAAACACATTTAGTAGAGTCTTGGATGGTAAAAAATGATAAAAAAGAAAATTATAAATGAGTATCCATATTTTTGTAATGAATCCTGTTATATAAAAATTTCATTAATCCATTTGTTTAAAAAGTTTCAATCCATCACTTGACCAATTATATATATATATAATTATAATTTATAAATGTGGTTATTCATGAATACATGTACACTATTTGATGATTCTTACTTAGGACTACAATATCTTGGAAATGATATTTATATTTATTTTCTTTACTTATTTAGTATTTGGTTTTGTTATTGGTTACATTTGTTATAGTGTATGATTCTAATAATAAAGAATATTTTTTTTGTTGATTGTCAGGTTATTTGGTATGATAAATGTCTTCCCTGAATGTAGTAGTTTTTCATGGTATAAAATTTTGGGTTGTTTGGAAGTACTTTATGTGATGAAGGTGCGTGATCACATACTTTGAAAAATAGTATGATGATTAAATATATTGGGAATCAAATGTTTTTTATCCTGATGATATTAATGTCGATCATGGAAGAATATTGTTATGGGAAATAAAAAGAAGGTTTATCAAATTTACCATTAATAAAAAATTAACAAAGTATCATGCTAAAGGATTTAATTAATATGTATAGTAAAACAAATTATAAAAATATTTTGATGATGTGTTTGAAAAAGGGATCAATTTTCCTTCCAAAATCCCTTAATGGAAGATTTTATATGTCATATATTTTCTAGATATCATTCATATAGAGAAATATGTATGTGGTGGTGTAATTAGCACACTACTAAAGTAGTGGATTTTCTCAATTCCAAGGCCGAACATGATGCAGTTCACACTTGATTTTCTATCTTGGGATCTTTCCCCATAAAAGGGATTGAAATTTTCAGTGGGGATGCCCTTGGTATCCATTATTATAGTCCCCATTTTCTCTCTTTATTATTTTTCCCTCACCCCAATAATTTTTATTAATAAATAAATAAATGTTGATAATAATTATATATGATCTTCTCCTTATCATTCATTGATATCATGGTTCCTTTTATAGTTCATTTGATAAGAGATATCCAATGTTATAGACCCATTAATTTTAGATAGACGTATCCCATTAATGGCTATATAAACATATTTAAATTTTTAATCAAAAATTAAAGACATATACATGTTTTAATATGAATATTTATATTAAAATAGAATATTTTCAGTATTTTATGGAATACCCATTTGATAAGGATAACATGGTTCATCCAAAATACTACTATTATAGTTTCATTGAAGGTAAATTACTATTAAAAATATATGTTGTAAAAATATGCATCAACTATTAGAAATATTCTAACCAATATTTTTTGTATAATAGTGCCTAGGATGGGAAATATGTTTAAACATATAATAAATTTATAGAAATTTTAATTCTACAAGGTGTGAATATTGGATATCAAATACACATAACCCAAGTTGATTACCTATTTTAGTAACAACATTTATAATGAGTTATCTAAAAATACTAAATCCATTAGAAGTAAATTATTATGGTTATCCAAAGGAAAAAAAATTCATGCATGCGAGGGTTAAAATGGATCTGATGATGGAAGTATTACTCTCATAGAGGACAAAAAGGTAATATTATTAATTTATGAAAGATAAAATAATGATTAAAAAATTATGCAAAAACATGAGTGAGATAAAATATAATTTTTTTGGAAAATTAAAGAACACACCAGATATATGTGATTCAGACCATTTTGGTTCTACTCAATAATAAGAACAACTCCAAAATAGATTATTATTTTTCAAACAAATGAAAAAAAACAAAAAATAGAGAAGAATAAAAGAAGAGAGTCATTGCACACATACTAAGAAAACTATCTGTGAACTGAGACCCTGTCACTCTAGAAGCGTGATCTAAATCATAATTTGAAGATGGTAAAATATTTTTAAGATTTCTATAGACTCACACACCCCACCCCTACAAAAATATAGTAAAGAAAATTAAAATATTATATATATCCAAATAATAAAAAAACATGTTCATGGGGTTGGAACCAATGAAATGATCCCAAATCTGATGAATGAGAAACAATACTTCCATAGTTGTACAATATTAAAGTGAATGTGGTCAAGAAAGAGCATGAAATCATTTAGTTATCCACCAAAGATGATGATAAGAACATGGGGATTCTTAAGAATGGAAAAATAGCACCATAACTCCTCCAACCCTCAAACTATATTCTTATCAAATGGATACTGAGAAAATCATACCATCTAATTGATGAAAATAATGATATAACCTAAAAAAATGAAGTGACAGAGAAAAAAAGGTGATAAGGTGGTGATGTGATTGGTAAAAGGCATAAATAGTGAGGCATGCATGTGTTCGATAATGAGAAAATGGAAGAATTGTGAAGACCAAAAAATGAAAAAAAATCTCAAAATCTAAGTCCACAAGGAATGTGAGAATGGGTGGAGGTGAAACAGCATGGATCACCACGTAATATAGTGAGTATAGAAATAGAACTAAGAAGCCCAAAAACAATAACAAGAGTCATTGGATCTTGGGTAATCAATAGAAATGATCACGCCCTGGAAGAACCCAAGGACTAAGCTAGTAAACTAAGAGATCCCACCAAGACCAAATCCAAACATAGAAATAAGGAACATCTTGAAATCCAAAATGGAAAACACAAATAAAGGTCCACATAGAATATGCAACACAATTTTCTTTATAATAACAATAAGGAAATACATTTTTTCATGGAAAATATATAACAGAATTTTAATTTGAAAAAAATAAAATTTATTATCCTATAATGGATATATAATATATAGTTATATTTCTACATAGAGGAATATGATAAATGTTATATAGTTCAAAATAGCAGAGTCACTATTATAGAAAAATAAAAGCAAATATCGAGTGTTAGATACAGAAATCCTATTTTTTTATCTATTATATATTGGAATCATTAATAAAATATTGGATCTTGATTATATTAAATTTCATGTTCCAATTTTAAAATATATATGTGTTTTTAATTGGATGGTAGTAAAATTTTATGAATTGGGATTTTAAAAAGTTAATTTTATTATAGAAGAAACAACTTATATATGACCACATATACATTTTCACTATCAAATTTTTCAATTTCATACTTGATGGAATCCATAATCTACACATAAAGGGATCTAATACTAACCATTGAGAGAAAAAGAATAAAATAATACCCCAATAACCATAGGACCATGCACAATATGGAATATTCTAACTAGTAAAAAATCAATAATTAAAAAATAAACAAGTGATAACAGTGGGAAACAAAAAAGCAATGAAAAAAGGTGAATGATGAAGATCATCTAGATTTAAATTGGATCAATACTAGTTGGTACTACTACACTAAAATAACACCAACTTACTAAATATATTCTAATAAATCATAAACAATATATATAAAACAATAAATAATTAATAAGAAACAATGGATTAATAAAAAGTAGAGAAAAGGAATGTGAAAGAATAGTTAAAAGAGGGCTATCATGTCGCACAATAATGTTTACCAACCATTAAAAAAAATAATCTATTTACATATCATCCATGTTTTCGATGAATATTATCAATGAATTAATTATTAAAGGGAGTACAATCTCCAAAGGAACAAAACTTCAAGGATGCTCTATTTTTCAATAGCGAAGGCAATGGAGCATCTTGAAAGATATGACACCTCGAGATCCAGGTTTATTTATAATGGATGAACCTCCCACTCTATAAAATTAGTTGTAATATCTTTAATGAATTCACATCGAATTATATCTAACATATGTTTTTTGTTGAGATATAGAACTGAAGAAATATCCTCAAATATCGTGGTTATTGCATTGAATCAATATTACATAAAAAAGAGTATTAAAAATGAATCAATCCTTGATTGTATGATAAAGAAATAGAAAAACCCACATGGTTTCAACTACCTAATATAATTTGATGATTCATAGGTGAATCAACTATGTGGATAGATCGAATGGATGAGAAATTGGCTATGTGAGCCAAAATGGCCTCCTAAGAAATTGGCTATGTGAGAGTATTTGGGAATATGAGAATTTAGTTACATGAGACAAAAAAATAAAGGTAGAAAAAATGGTAAATAATTATATTGAATATTAAACATGCCAAAAATTATACAATAAACTCACGAAAATATCGGTTTCAATTAGAAATCAATCTTGATAATAGAATCAATATGTTTGTTATTAGATGTGTACAAAATTATTTATTATGGTGTGTGAGTATATATATATATATTATAAAATATATATATAAGGATGGATGAGTGATTTATTATTATTGAAATATTTCTTATCCTGTTGGTTATTTTAGGGAATTATGTGCAATGTTTGAATTCATTTTTAGTGGAGCTAAGTAAGGATATTCTTGGTGAAAAATTGGAGATGCAGAGGCCAATTTTTTTTATTCAATTTCATAAGTTTATTTTGAATCCAATAGAGTGTGATGGATCATTTTTTTCAATATTGAATTCTACTGCAACAAGATCTTATGTTGTAATCTTATGAATCTTATCTGGTTGAGTTGGTGATACTATAGTTTGGGTTCATAAACTTTATGCTAAAGGAGGTTTATGGGGGTGGTTTTGGATCAGGTTGAAGTATACTATTACATATCTACAAGTATATTCTATCAATTTAGTGTATTTGGATCTAGCATGTATGAGTGGACTCTCGAGTTTTACTACCGTTCCCAACAAATAAAACATGTAGTATTCCATATCTTTATCCTCACACTGCAAAAGCATCTTCATTGAGTTAATCCATCATCACAAAATTGTAGTGTTTTATATTTCATGTTTTGAGACATAAATAGGTGTTAGAGAATCTGAAGTTCCATTTGAAAAAAAAAACAAACACAAATAGAAGAGAAAAATGGATGGACAAAAATGATTTAGCATGGTTCAGTATGGGTTTCTAACATCCACATGAGAAAATAATTCTATTCTATTTATTTTTATCTCAATGAATGTCATAGGATAAAACACCATTAAAATTACTAGAAATGAGCCATGAATTTTATAAAATGTAAAAACTCAATGTTTAAGGTTGGTTTTCCAACTCTATATACCCTTGAGAAATATTTTTCCACAGGCTTCTTCCACCATGTTGGTTGCTTTGATGGTCCAAGGGGCCTTCTGGGAGGGTTTCCACTTGACGAAGGTTTCTACTATAGCTATTGTCGATAGAAAATTGATTCTTTATAACATGATTGGATGTGGACCAAAAAATCTCTCCTCATATCTAATTTGGGGTGGAAACAAGACAAAGAGCCTTATTACTAGATTCTAATTTCTCTTTTGGAAGATATTTTTTATCATATCATCCATATTATCATTGGTGTGGATTTTCTCAAAATTCAACAATCTCTCTTTGAACACCTTACAAACATAGTGATATTTCACATTGATATGTTTGGGCTAGGAATGAAATGTCAAGTTCCTTGTGAGATGAATAATTCTCTGACTCTCACAATAGGGAGTGTAATTATTCTAACTCTATCCAAGATCATGTAGAACCTTCTTTATCCATAAGATATTATTATAGCCTTTAATGATTGTGATATACTCAAAACTTATGGATGACATAGAAACAACCTTATGAAGTCATGATTTCCATGAGTCTACTCATGCTGTAAATAATATTAGGTACCTAGATGTCAATTTTCTGGTGTCAACATCTCCAACCATATATGCATATGTTTATCATTCTAAAATCTATTTATCACTTTAAAAACATAATAAATGACTAGATGTACCTTGTGGGTACCTCAATATTAATTTTATTGTTGTACAATTTTCCATTATTTTATTTGATAATAATATTCTCACAATGCCAAACATATAATACATATATCGTCTAGTGCACACCATGACATACATAAGACTACCAACTGCTGACTAATAATGAATTTTCTCCATTTCATCTCTCTCCAATTCAGTTTATGTAATCTGAATATTTGTGATCCTTAAATGACTCACAATTTTAGTGCTAATTTGTTTCACCTTCTTGATGTTGAATCTTTCAAGAAACTTATTTATGTATCTCTTTTTAGGTAGCTAAATCTTTTGATTCTTTCCATCATGATTAATCTTCATGCAATGAATATGATTAGCGTCTCCCAAGTCCTTCATTTCAAATGACTAATTCTGTTCCTTCTTCAACATATAAATCTAGGTTATATATCAACCAATTATCAATATATCATCAAGATAAGTAAATAAGATAATTAAATCACTATCATAATACTTTTTTATGAAAACACATTGATTTAAAATTGTCCTTATATACTCATTTTCCCCATGAATGAGTTGAATTTCCAATACCATTTCCTTGGTTCCTTCTTCAACCATATAATATTTTTATAAGCTTACATACTAGATTTTATTTTCCTTTCATGTAAAATCATTTCAGTTTCTCGATGTAAATCTTCTCATCAGGATCACCATGTAAGAACTCTATCTTTACATCCAGTTTTTGAACTTCTTGGTTCAAACAAGACACTAATCCAAGATAAACATTGATAAAAGACAATTTTATTATAGGATAAAAAATATTCATTGAAGTGAATATCCTTCTTCTAACTTAATACCTTAATAACCATTCTTTCATTGTAGTTTGGTACTGTTATTCTATATTATACTTTAATTCAATACACCCCCTTATTTTTTAGTGCTTTATTCCATGTGGTAACTCCACAAAATCAAATGTGTAGTTCTTGTGAAAATATCTCATATCCTCTTTTATGGAAATCTTTATTCCATCTTCCCTAACTCTTGATTGCATCGTCATAACTATATATCTCTCCCTTGTCAGTGAGCATCACATACTCACGTGGTGGGTATCAATGACTCTATTTTCATTCTCTAGTGGATTTCCTCAACTATTCTTCGAGGGTAATCTATTCTAGAATATTATATGATGGGGAAATAAAAAAATAGATACATATTGCATGATAGTGATGTATCATTAGTGCCACATAACTCTCTTACACTAGCTAAAACTGATTGAGGCATATTAAAAACTTATTTATCTAGTCTAGTGCTAAAACTCCTATAATAATCCTCAAATGGACCATGATACTCTCCTCCAATGTCTACTCATACACACATTAAACATCTTCCTATTTATCTTTCCACCTTCACATGATAATTCTTAAAAACATCATGCACATGATCTTTAGTTTTAAGGAAAATCTCCATAACATTATATAATGGTCATCTAGGAAGTTAACAAAATAATAAACATCACTAAATAAATTAGTTACCATAAAACAAACATTGGTGTGAATAAAATTTAAATCATTAACTTTTATGGATATTAAATTATTACAAAATGATACATTATGTTGGTTTTCTGTGATTCAATCTAAGAAAATATCCAAATGTGAAAATTTATTTTCTGGTAATAGATCCTTCCGGCAGATCATATATATTCATCTCTCACTCATGTGACAAACTCTGCTGTGCCAAAATTCTGTAGGAACATCTTTTCTAGATGCATTGACTTATCCTCTACATGGTATGACATATGTGAGATAAATAAAAGTGTCTTTCTTAAAATTAGAAATTACTATGTTACCATTGATAAGATTCCATTTCCCATCACTGATGGAATTGACATATCCATCCTCATTAAGTATTCCATTTGATACCAAATTGAGGTGAATATCAAGAGCATTCCTCACATCCTTTAACAATAACCTGCGTCCAATATCAGTCTCTAGAAAAATATTACTAATACCAGTCATTTTTTATTTACAATCATTTCTAATCATCACATTTATAAAACTCCCTAAAGTGTATGATGAGAAGAAATCTATTATATAAGTGACATGGTAGGAGACACCCAAATAAATCAATCATGTCAGGTATTAGCTTGTAAGAATGGCCTGGTTATCTTCATCAAAAATAATGATCTCTTTATTGACAATTGTACATCATTATTATGGATCTTACCTTCTCTATTTCTATTCCATTTCTTCAGACTCCTACACTACCAGATGAACTTTTTGGCGTCACAATAGTGGTGAAACTTCATGTAATATATTGATTGGGAATTCAGTCATTCATCCTTTTTAGTGTTTGGTCACTGGGTTCTCTTACTCTGATTCTTCTCTACCATTTCTTCTTCCCTTTCCGTTTCGTGATAACAGCTTCTGATTCAGGTTTGCATCTTTTGTACTTCCTTTAAGAATCGTGATTCAACATTTAGCCCTTCACAATTTCCATGGTGATATTTCTAGCTGGTGTTGAATTACTGACTGACACAACTCATGTTTCCCACATATTTTGTAAAGAACATAACATCAACTGTGAATGAACCTCATTATCAACTATCTTTTTCATGGAATTCAACTAATAAAAAATACCTTAGAACTCGATCATGTGCTCAAATATGTTGGTATATGTAACATCATTAGTAAATAAAGGATATGATATTTTCATATTTTTGTTTATATTTGTGAATTAAATATTAATTTTATTTTAATGGGGATTTTATGTCTGATAGCGTACTCAACATGCAACAACATGTTTCTTTGAAATATTACATTGCACACCACTTTGAGTTATACCCAAAAATAATATAATATTATTATTATTTTAAAATGTAGTTAACATCTAGACATTGTATTGGTAGGAATAAAAAAACTAACTAAAATATGATTAAACCTGTTTTTTTTTCTGTTTTTAATTTTATCTAAAAAATTTAAGAGGCTTAAAATATAAATAAATATCTTTTTAAGAATGAAATACTTTAATATTCTTCTAAAGGTCAATTTACATCCTTTTGATGGAAAACCCTTTTTAAATATATTTTATTCCACTTTTATATGTTCCATTTGACAAAATAATCTTTTTATATAGAAGCGGGACATCAAATTTTACTTTGGAAAAATTGTGGTATTTTTTCAATAACGTTCATTTTTTTGAATAGTGAAAAATACTGCATTTAAATTCAAAACTACCTTTTAATCTAATTTATATATTTAGTTATATTGTTCTTTTTATAGGTTATAACGAGTAATTGGATTATATTTTGAACATTTAATCCAATTTTTATCATTGGATGTAATTTCAATTTGAAATTGATCATAAATAAGTGTCAATCTTTTTATTGTTTTTTCTTAAAAACATGTTTTTTTGCTTTTGACAACAGGAATTAATTTTAAATTAATTTCTGCAACATATCTATTTTAAATAAGGAAAAATGGATTCCATATTTCGAATCATGAGGTCCAAATTGTGTAAATACCTATCTTTTATTTTTAGACATTATCAAATGTAACTTTAGTAAATATTTTATATATCATGGTTAAAGGGTAAATATGGTAAATAAGAGTAAAAAATAATATTATAATAATATTAAATTATCTTATCACATGTCCTAGTACTATTTTTTGATACATGTCTGTCCATGGGAATCCTGGGGTCACTTTTTGGACCCCATGGAGCCACTTTTATGTAAAAATGACACATTATAAAAACTAATTTAATGTTAAGGAAAATGTAACATTAACATATATCTTTGAGTAAAACAATTGTTATATTGGGTAATATAAGTGATCGTCTCAAATATAAGTATTCATTAGAAAGATAAAATAATTTCCTACACCATGGTATTTAATTAATAATTTTTAGATATCATATAAATAAATTTATTAATGAAACAGTAGTGATATAATGATTACCTCAATAATGAATGTTTTGAATAAATGAGATTATAAATATTAAAATAATTTTTTTGAAGATTTTTATGACATCCATGAATTTTATAGATTATTATGAATTTTTATATTTTAATTAATGATGTTTTTCTGAATGAATCAAGTTTTTATAGATTTAAAAAAAAGTTATGATATGAATAATATAAAAATTTACATTAATGAGTTTTTAAATCAATTAATATTTTATTAAATGATAAGATAGTTCTAAAATTCTAAGATTTGGTCAACTAACATATATAATGTCAAAAATTTCATTAATGACCCATTTTTTGTCCCTCAGTGTTTTATATTAAATAAATTAACCATATAGTGTAAATATATAAGAGGACATGATAAAAGTTAAATAAGTTAACAATTGGTTAAATAAATAAGATAAGGATTAAAAATTATATAAAACCTATAAAATTATTATTCTATGATTTTATTTCAACTTAAAATCACCTTATATTTGAATTAAGTAAGTTTCTGACATTTTGAAATTGAAAATAAATTTATAATAAAATAATACTTTCAAACATTTCAAAAGAGCCCCTCCTCCCTCTTATAAAAGGACACAACCTCTAGCCCATTACTAACACCTATAAAGCCCATTTTATCATCCAAACTATGTTCCAATAAGCTCAAAACATCCCCTTATTATACATAGAAGTCTTAATTTGAGAATAAGGCAATTCAATAAAGCCTTATGGTTGAAACCCAAGGGAGTTACCCGATTTAAATGCAATGTATTCTCTCAAGTTCTTTTCTTTTATATTCCTTCTCCAACACCCTAAACTCTACTTGTTCGATTATTATAAAAACAAAATATGTATATTAAATATAATATTATGTTGTTATGTTATGTATTCGAACTACACTTCCACACACCTCCATCTAATGGATATAGACATACTGTTTATGTGGATGGCGAACTACTGTCTCACAAAATGAGGATTGTTCAAATATCTACTACCATCTCACATAGTGGACATAATGATGGAACTATATTTATATGTGATATATATTATATTTATATTCTATCTATGAATATGTATTTTTCATTTATAGCATACCTTTATGGTTTCCATAATGGGTAAATAGGATAATTTTATTTGAGGAAGTGCGGATTACCGCCCCCTCATAGTGATATGACTCGTTCATTCCATACGTGGAATGTATAAAGGAGGGAGTTAATGAAATTAAATATTATATTATAATGTAATTATAATATACCTATTTATCATGATTTTTTCATTCTGTTAGATACATAATAGAAATGAAAGTAGCATTCATGCGTACGTACGACTTACCGTCGCCATGAACGGTGCATTTCATTTCTTATCTCTAGTTGTTATGTACTATCATAAATACATAGATATATTGGATATATATGATATATATGATATCTAAATCATGAATATAATTGTAGAGTTAATGAAATTTTGACCACATGGACAACTTGTAACTATAATAAGTTCATTTTTGACTCAAGTACCAAATTTTGACAAAATGACCGTTATTAACATAAATGATTATGTAATGTTTATGAAGTTGTAATAAGTGATGTAAAAGGAATAATAAAAATCAACAGGTTCTTAATAAATTATAAATTAACATTAGTTTATTATTAAAGATATTAAAGAATGAACAAGTTAAGTTAGACACAAGGTAAGAGAACTCCTTAACCCAATTTCCATTCTTTGGGTTAAAATTATAATTCCTGATTATGTCATTATTTGATTAGGAGAGAAATAACTTTTTATATTGTATATTTTATTTATAATATCATTATGGGTAATTATATTTATTACACATAATCGATCTATTTTATTTAAAAAATAATCTTTTTAAGGAAACCGTTCACCATTCTCTTTTAGTCAAAGACTTCTTCTTTGTTATGTCTTCCAATTTCCATTTTCTTATGTTGGGATATGTTATTATATATCCTTACCTTTGTACATATTATGTCCAAGTGATGTGAGACCATTTTATCTCCCATCAAATCATTTTCTAAATTTTAATGAGATGTTGTTAGGATGCCAAATTTTCATAAAGAAATACATCTCAATCTCCTTTCATTGAGGCATATCTTGAAATTGTGCACCGTTATAATTCTATAAGGTGTATATAATGCCCATTGACATATTATATCATGGATATCCTTAATATAGTGATATTATAAGTTTTGTTTAATTTTATTCTTTAATTATTTTTATTCATGTGTTTTATCAACTGGTAACAAACACTTTAACTAAAACATTGTTTCAAATATTTTAAAGATATAATTTTCAAAATATTTATCATTAATGTCCATTTATTCAAAATGATTTTAAGGATTTATTTATATTTCTATTAATGTTTATATTGTAAATTCCTTTAAAATATTCAATGTTTTATGGGAAACATTGATTCAAAAATCTGTTTATTAAATGTTTTAAATTGTATTGAAAATGGTTTTGAGAAAACAATGATTATGTCAATATTTTTAAATGAGATATTATAATTGTAATGCAGAAATGCTATATTTCCTTTATAATTTTTCATTTTTTATTATTATTTTATGGTTCGTGGAAATTGATTATGTATACGGGTGGTTTTGTGATAAACCAAGGGTTGGTGAGCCTGAGATAGCTCTCCAATGCATTGGGTTACATGATGGAGGTAAACGTTAATGTTTCTTCTAAGATATTTAGGGAATATAATGTGATGGGTATTCCAAATGTCACTACCTATGTAGCTATTAATGCTACAATGTATGTATCTTATGGATTCCACAAGTTACCTCATATGATTTATGATTTCTATGTGTTATTCATAAATCTTCTGATTTTTTGAGGTATGCTAATGAGATTATTTTTAAGACTAAAATTATGATTTATTTGATTTGTATATATTCAGGGACAAATGTTTTCTTTCCTTATTTTATATCCCATACTGAGTTTTTTATGCTCATCACATGTTTTTGAAATGTTTTCCATGAAACTTAAAGATGAATAGGGTTAACAATGCAATCATGGAAAATTCATGCTCTCTAAAACATGGAACTAAAAATGTTTCTTTTTTTAGGAGTTTTTTATTTTATGAAAATAATGAATACTGATTATATGTTTCTATATGTAATATTCATGTTGTTATGTATAAGTTATGACCTGATTCTCTAAATCTATAAACCTAAAAAGATCCTAAATGATAATTCTTTATTTAACTCAAGATTATGTAATGTTTAAGGACTGGTCCTTATAGTTTTTATCAGAGGTTAGTTTAGATAACTTTATGGGTTAGGGTGTTATTTAAGAATATGTTACATAACCATAATGGTTAGAATATTAGAAAGATCCATAATTATTTTATATAAATTGAATAATTTTAAGATAACATGAATAAGTATATCTTAGTGTTTACCCTCCTCATAAGAAATTATATGATGATTTTATTAATATAATCACACTAACCTTTTTGGTTCTAGTAAATGGAAGGATCTATTAGGAACCAAAGTAATAGTGGATGTGAAGGAAACTATGGTAGTTTTTTGAATGAGCAACTGAATGAAATGGAAACTGTAATGAGAACGCTTGTGGTCATTCTTAACCATCTATGTGGAGTCCTGATTGACCACCTGAACATTAGTGAATTTTATAAGGCATATTATATGCAAGAAAAAATCACTACATAAGTTTAGGTAATAATCTTAAAGGTAGGTATATTCAAAATCCTATGTGTCATGGATGTAGAAATAAACACCTAGGAAAATTATTCAAAGGAATGGGAAGATGCTATAGATGTGGTAATGAAGTTCATAAAGAAACAACCTTCTATGGAAAAAGGAAGCGTCCAGTTGACTCCAGGAAAGGGAATGAAGTTCTATCCAAAGGATCAATTTAATGTTTAAAATGGGGTGTAAATGGTCATTATATGAATAGATGTCCTATGAAGACAGTTTGATAATGGGATCAGAAGACCATATAAATATATATTTACCAATTCCTAATGTCATTCCAATTGAGAATGAGGAAACATACAATGAATAATTAATGGTATGGATTATTTCTTAGCTGATGTTTTGACATTATTGAATCTTAGAATATTATTCATGATTTTGTTTATAGGAAAGAAGTATTAAGGAATTGGTTAGAAAATAATAGTTAATTGACCATGAATAATGTTGAATGAGTAAGAAGTCTACATATAATGGATTCAAGAGTTATAGTACAATTTAGGATGATGAAATGATTAAAAGTATTAAGGCTCTTTTCATGATGGGATTACTTTGGAATACTTTTTCAATTATCTGTAACCCTTAAGTTGGATATGTGAATATTTTATTCAAGAATAATTATACTTTCTTATGTGGACATAATGGATAACCTTAGGCGTTCATGTGATATTTTTTTGAAACATTTATGGGTTATTACTTTTTTGGAAGAAAATGTGAGGTATGAGATAATATTTTTGGTTAAAATATGTTATGGTTATTTTTTAGGAATTTATCTCATATTTTGGAATAATATATAATTATATAATTTTTGAAAAAGGAAAACACGCAGAATGTGTGACAAATCGTCACGTCGGACAAAGCTGTAGGAATCGAGGACACAACCAAAGTGTGATTGGGATTTATTATCTACCACTGGAATACATGAATTCCCTGGTTAGTATGACTTATTCTATTTGGTTAAATGATTTTATGGATCAAAAATAATTTTATTTTAGGAAAATATGTTTTATCAAATGGATATCCTTAGTATAAGAAAATGATTTGGTGATTAAGTGATAATGGTTATTTTGGAATATGTTTTCTCTTTTGGGAACACTATATCCCTAAGGAAAATAGATTTATATGGGATTTTTTTAAAGGGTAATGGTGGAATTTTATTTTGGAATAATCTATGTTTTTATTATAGATATATAAGGATTTGGGTATTTATGGAAATGATTAACCTATCATATAGAATATGTGATTAGGAAAATTACACTTCAATATGAGACTTTAAGAGTAGTCGATGTTATTTGAAGATAAATGTTAAGATTTACTATGGAAGACTATGTGATTAAATTCTTATGAGTTTTGGGTTTCAATTATTAGTTTGGATTATATTGAATTATTTTAAGGACAATGGTTTATTTAATAGACTTTGTTTAACTTGGGTATTGTTTGTTTAATTATGGAGATTAAAAGTAGTATTTATTTTTATAAAATATTATCCTTTTTGGTATTATATGGTGTTTTACTAACCATTTTGGTTTTGGTTAATGTCTAAAGATAGAGGAAATATCTAGTTTAGATTTTTTAGATTATGTGAAAACTCTAAAAGTTGATTCTAGAACTTAATGTGTGACCAAGTAATATTGAAAACACATCGTTTAGAAAGAATATGAGTTTCTGGTATAAATTTATAAACAGATGAAACTCTACTTGAAAATTAAGTATATTTACTTATGTTCTTAGTAAATATCATAAATTAATTCCTCAACATTATTAAAGGGAACTTAAAGAAAAAAACTTTGTTCGTTTACTTTTCCTACTGGGGAATCAGTGACCATTTAACATATCACAATTTTGTGGTTTTCTGTGACACCCCAAGCTTCTAAGGTACACTTCTCTTTGAATAATGTAATAGCGTGTGTTGTACGCAACACCGAGTTCTAACACACCATAACTAATCAAATTAGCCGTTATGAATAGTAACACCTACTTTTTGAAATTATATATATTTTATATTTGAAAATGGACTTCATTTTTGGATTCGGAATATCGAATTTAGCCTAAGGTGAAATTTTGGTACATTTCGGATAACTTTCATATTTTGATGAATAGTGAAAATTACTAAATTTTAATTAAAAACAACTTTTTTAATCAAAATAATTAATAGTGATAAATTATGAATTTGAGTGGTTTTAAAGTATATTTAGAATATATTTTTACCATTTAATATAATGTTGGTCATTGGACAAAATTTTACAATTAAACCGAACATAAACAAGTGTCAATCTTTTGATAGTTATTATCTCTTAAAAACACGCTTTTTGTTTTGACAGCGGGAATTAATTTTAAATTAATTTCTGCCACTTCTGTGTTTTTAATTTAGGAAAATGGATTCCATATTTGGAATCAGGATGTCCAAATTAAGTAAATAGGTAACTTTTATTTTTACACATTTTGAATAATTACTGCGGTAAATATTTTATTTACCATGGTTAAAGGGTAAATCCGGTAAATAAGGGTTAAAAAATAATATTATAATAATACAAAATTACCCTAAAACGTGTCCTAACCTTATTGGTGGACACATACCCGACCATGGGCATCCTTGGGTCAATTTGGGGACTCCTTGGAGCCACTTGTATGTGGTAGGGACACATTATATTAATAAAGTTAAAATAAAAATAAAAATGGCATAAGCTTACATCTTTTAGAAGAACAATTTTTACATAGGTTTATACATGTTGGATTTTCGATTATAAATATTCATTAGAAAGCTAAACATATTTCCTACATAATGATATTTTATTTATAATTTTTAGACATCAAATAATTTAAATTATTAATGACACAATAATGATGCAATGTTTACCTCATTAATAAATCATTTAAATAAATAAGATTATAATGACTAAAATATTATCTAAAACCTGTCCAATTCTTATTGGTTGATGTTATTTAGAATATGAGTCATCGTATCTTCGACCTCAATGATTTTTGGACCATTATAAACCGAATATAATTATATTATAAAGTAATACTTTCACTCTTTCCTAAAGAGCCCCTCCTCTCCCTTATAAAAGGAGACCACTTCTACTCATTCCTAACACCTCTCAAGCCACTTGGCTCGTCCAAACTCTGCCCAAATAAGCTCCCCACATCCCTCTCCTCCTCCTTGAAGCTTCCCCTTAGGCAGAAAGCATTTCAAGAAGGTCTTTGGTTCCAACCAAAGTGAGTTACCTAAATTAAAGTTAACGATTTCTCTTAAATTATTTTCATTTATTTTGCTTCTTCAACCCCCAAACTCTTTTTATTTCCTTTCTTTTGTAACAACAACAGTATCCTCAATATACTAGGATGTTGTTATAATAAGGATTCAAACTACACATGCACACAACTCCATCTAATGGATGATGAACATAATGTTTCTGTGGATGGCAAACTAACGCCTCACGAAACGATGATTGTTCAAATACATCTTACGGCCTCTCATGGTGGCCATTATGATGGCACTGTAATTAAATATGATATTAATGATATATATTTTATATATAAGCTTCTGTAATTCCATTTTATTTCATACCATTATTCGTTTCTTGTTGTATATACATACGATAATTTCATTTGAGGAAGTGCGGACTACCGCCCCCTTAAAATGATATGACTCGTTCATACCACACATGGAACGTATAAAGGATGGTGTTAATGAACTTAAGTAACATGTATAAAATATTATATTATACTGGAATAGTAATATACCTATGTATAATTTGTATTCGATTCTTTTAAAATAAAAATTAAATGGAAGTAGCGTTCGTGCGTACGTACGGACTACTGTCTCCACGAACGCGATGAGATTCATTCTCCATCGTATCCATTCAAGTATTATTCTCATTTTAGGGTTAAAAATAATGTTAATATCATTCTGATTATGAATAAGATTTAATCTATCCATTACAAACATGTCTTACGTATCCAAACATTTAAGAAGAACGAATCGATTATCACCTGAAACGACGATAATACTAAGATATTATTAATAAAGCAATGTTAAAAGATCATATATGATATCATATTAATGTATATGATTCTTTTATAATTTAATAACAATTATTTCACCATTATACAGGAGGTTAACCAACCCCAACAAAGGAAAAGTACAAGGTAAGGGTTATTTCACAATCTCTTCATTATCCGAGGTTGTTTATTCGTAATAATCTACTGGGATCTCTTTATCATCCACATCCATGTTTCTTAAAAATGTATTTCAAAACATTTTTACTATTCACTAGAATATGAGTTAAAGTCATTTATACCCTTTTTGACTTTTATAAGAGGTTTGTAAAGGAATCTTTCGGTCGTTTTCAAAACAAGGTCCTTTTTAACCTTTTCGACAGAATTAAGGTAAAAATGTTTTTTTTTACTTATACGGCGGGTGCGTCTATTTTCCGCCATTATAAAATCTTCAAAGCCTCCCTTACAAGCTTATATGAAGATTTTCAAAGAAAATGTTTTATTTTATATGGATCTTAAATGATTTCAAAATAAAAAGAGATATTTCTTTAAAAAGAATTTTGATTTCATCTATGTCAACATCCTTTGATGGATTTTACGCTTATTTGAAGTTGATTTATTGTAATACAAAGCTTATATATTGTATTGAATGTTTTGTGATATGTTTGACTATGGATGTGCTATTTTTATACCATTCATAGTTTATGGTGAAATTATTGACATTTCGTATGCTAGTTTTAATACGAATGTTTATGTTATGTTTAAACCTTTTCATATGGGAATGCATTGGACTTAATATGTGACGGGTGGAGCCCGCTATTGCTCCTCGATGCATCGGTAGGTCTAATGAGACAAAATAGTGTCTTGGCACAAGGCCTTGACAAAATCTTATTTGTAGTCCTGGCACGAGGCCTTGGCTATGTGGTTATGATAGTCTGGCATTATGCATTCCAACATTATGAAAGTGGTTATTGATTTTTGCATGTGATTACTCGATTAGTAGAATATCCATGTGAATAAGTAAATGGCATTATTTCATTTTATTTATGCCATACCATGTTGGAAGTTCATGTTTAAAAGGATTTTGTTTTAGTTATACATTGCCTTAAATGTTTATTCTTATTGATGAAAGTTTCCGCTATATTGTTATCCTTACTGGGCATTTGAGCCCAACCCTTTTCTATGTTTTATTTTTCCCAGGAAGTGAAGATGTAAGTTATGAATGACCTGCAGGGATATTATGAGGGGATTATAGTGTGGACTGTGGAAACATTATGTTGTTGTAGTAGTTTTTCATTTTATGATGTAATGTAAAACTTATGAATATATCTAGTGTTCCGAAGGCTACTAAACCAATCGGTCTTTCGAGATTTGATCTTTCTTGTGATCATGCCAATGTTATGTAATAATGAACCGACTCTAGGCAACTAGGGTCGGGGCGTTACAGTTGGTATCAGAGGAAGTTTAGTACAAACCTTGGAAGCTAGATTTAGATAAACTCTGATTAGAGCACGTAGACCTAAGATGAACTTTCAGGATTACTGTAGAAGAACTTCCTAGAATTTTGGTATTGTAGAGATTTTGTGAGTTTTCCGAGCAATACATCCCTGTCTGGATACGAGCAGGTAGAGGCGGCTCTGGCACAGATGTACCTAGGGGTAAAACCCGAAAACACCGCTTTGAGCTAGACTCGAACGGGAACTGGTGCACGACAACGGGCCTTGTTGCACTCTTGGTTACGACACTCCCGGGGGATATGCTTAGGATAATTCTCATTTTCTTTACAAACCATTATGAAGGGTTAATGAGTATATACTTCCTGAATGAAAACATTTTTATGATTATGGATTATATCCATAAATAGTTCAATTTATGTTAAGTGTTTTATAAGTATGTGATTATGTATTTTGATTCATAAACTGATCTAGTTTATGCCATTGTTTAGAAATGGTGCCCAGTAGAAGGAATGAGAACTCCAGAAATGCACATGATCCAAAGATAAGGAAGGATCATATCTTTCATGGTCTTAAGCTATAATTTATAAGAGAAATAGTCTCCCATGTATTATCATCATATGAAGAAATAATATCATGTGTTGATAAGATAAGTAAAGAGTTTACTGAGTCCTATGGATTTGAAGGGAAGCAAGAGAAGAAAAGAATGGAAGAGAGAAAGATGGATAAAGGGAAGAGGAAAAAGATGAATTTTCCCATATGTGAAAACTGTGGGAAGAAACACCCTGGAACTTGCCTAAAAGGAATGAGAGTTTGTTATAAGTGTGGAGGAAAAGGGCACAAAGTACGTGACTGCAAGGGTGAGAAAATGGTTTCAAATGTATAGTGCTTCATTTGCAAGGAGTTTGGACACTACGCGAACCTATGTTCCAGTCATCAGACTATGACGCAAATGATGCTATTGGATAATAATCAAGTTATGATACTACCACAGATGAAGAGGAATGATTAGAGTTCTTATGTTGATTATGTCAATTGAGTGTTGTATCAACAATGTACTTGTTATAATGATTATGGAGTATATAAGGATTTTACTGCAGTACTATTTCATTAAGGACTTGAGATTGTGTGGAACAAAGAAAAGTGACTCAATAGCAGGATAAATTTTTGTAAAATATATGGTTTAGAGAAAGATAAACCATAATATTGTTCTGATACCGAGTTAGTGATTTTAGAATAATACATGATTGATTTGGATAAATTATATTGGATACCTTGGAACTGATTAATGATCTGTATATTCCATTATTGTTGGGGTTTAAAACATTTTTGGATTGATGAAGTATATCCATCATTATATATGGAATAGGGGAGAATGAATGTAATCAATAAGGAATATGGTAATTCAGGATGTTTCAGTGTATTAAAAGAATACAAGATGAAGGTATTCATATGCTATTACGGGGTAAAAAGGATCTATATTATGTTTACCTTCCTTATAAATGTTGGAATGTGAGTTTGGACAGAATTATTTTTGATAGTTGTAGTTTGGATTATTTTGGATTACCATAAAAGGACAACCCGGAGGTCGGGCGACAACTCGTCGCGTCCGGCAAGGCTGCGAGACTTGAACCCGCAACCGAAGGGCGACAAGGGCGTAACACCTACCACTGGCCCACGAGATGTCCTGGATTAAATAATGTAGTTTTTTTAAAAGATCTGGTAGATGAATTATAAATTCATTTATTTTGGAACCCTATACGAATAGTATAAATAGAAAAAAAATTACATTCTATTATCTTTTAGAGTGAAAGATGAGTTTGTGGTAGGAATTTATTAATGGATAAAACTCTAATTATAAAGTAAGTACATCTCCTTATGATCTTAGCCAATCTCATAAATAAATTCCTCAACATTAATAAAAGGAACTTAGAACAAAAATATTGTCCTAGATGGTACCTTAAATCATCACTAATTTATGGCTTTGGGATTTTTGGCCTTTTCATAGCCATGTTCTCTACCACTCTCCATCAGATAATTGATGGTTAGATTTCTCCTCCATATCCATATTTTCCTACACGGAACCCTAGTATGTGTTATTTTCGGTAATCTTCGTACTTTCCACTCTTTATTTTAAATAGAGGCCTCATTAATTCATTTTTCGATGTGGGATTTCAACTAAGATATTTTGAAACGTCAAAAATGTGTTATCTTAATACCCTATGTTTTGTTGAACCGATGGTATTTTAAATCATCATAGATTGATGAATTTAAGGACCTCAATTTTACACTTGTTTGTGATTGATGACCTCAATCACTACCTATAAATATTTACGTTTTTCCTCCAATTATATGTCTCTAATTTCCACCAATGTTCTCCTAATCGAGATCATAATTTGGTGGTGACCCTTTCATTTCTCTTTTCCTCATATTAAGACTAAATTTTTGTAACCCAATTTCTGATGTGGGTTTTCCCACAAATATATTTTCTATTTTCAACCTTTTATTTTCGAAGAACAATTTCAAATTGCGAGGACGCAATTTATTGAAGGAGGGGATAATGTGACACCCCAATCTTCTACGGTACGCTTCTCTTTGAATAATGTGATAGCGTGTGTTGTACGCAACACCGAGTTCTAACACACCATAACTAATCAAACTAGCCGTTATGAATAGTAACACCTACTTTTTGAAATTATATATATTTTATATTTGAAAATGGACTTCATTTTTGGATTCGGAATATCGAATTTAGCCTAAGGTGAAATTTTGGTACATTTCGGATAACTTTCATATTTTGATGAATAGTGAAAATTACTAAATTTTAATTAAAAACAACTTTTTTAATCAAAATAATTAATAGTGATAAATTATGAATTTGAGTGGTTTTAAAGTATATTTAGAATATATTTTTACCATTTAATATAATGTTGGTAATTGAACATAATTTTACAATTAAACCGAACTTAAACAAGTGTCAATCTTTTGATAGTTATTATCTCTTAAAAACACGCTTTTTGTTTTGACAGCGGGAATTAATTTTAAATTAATTTCTGCCACTTATGTGTTTTGAATTTAGGAAAATGGATTCCATATTTGTAATCAGGATGTCCAAATTATGTAAATAGGTAACTTTTATTTTTACACATTTTGAATAATTACTGCGGTAAATATTTTATTTACCATGGTTAAAGGGTAAATCCGGTAAATAAGGGTTAACAAATATTATTATAATAATACAAAATTACCCTAAAACGTGTCCTAACCTTATTGGTGGACACATACCCGACCATGGGCATCCTTGGGTCAATTTGGGGACCCCTTGGATCCACCTTTATGTGGTAGGGACACATTATATTAATAAAGTTAAAATAAAAATAAAAATGGCATAAGCTTACATCTTTTAGAAGAACAATTTTTACATAGGGTTATACATGTTGGATTTTCGATTATAAATATTCATTAGAAATCTAAAAAGATTTCCTACATAAGGATATTTTATTTATAATTTTTAGACATCAAATAAGTTAAATTATTAATGACACAATAATGATGCAATGTTTACCTCATTAATAAATCATTTAAATAAATAAGATTATAATGATTAAAATATTATCTAAAACCTGTCCAATTATTATTGTTTGATGTTATTTAGAATATGAGTCATCTTTTCTTCGACCTCAATGATTTTTGCACCATTATAAACCGAATATAATTATATTATAAAGTAATACTTTCACTCCTTCCTAAAGAGCCCCTCCTCTCCCTTATAAAAGGAGACCACTTCTACTCATTCCTCACACCTCTCAAGCCACTTGGCTCGTCCAAACTCTGCCCAACTAAGCTCCCCACATCCCTCTACTCCTCCTTGAAGCTTCCCCTTAGGAAGAAATCATTTCAAGAAGTCCTTTGGTTCCAACCAAAGTGAGTTACCTAAATTAAAGTTAACGATTTCTCTTAAATTATTTTCATTTATTTTGCTTCTTCAACCCCCAAACTCTTTTTATTTCCTTTCTTTTGTAACAACACCAGTATCCTCAATATACTAGGATGTTTTTATAAGAATGATTCAAACTACACATACACACAACTCCATCTAATGGATGATGAACATAATGTTTCTGTGGATGGCAAACTAACGCCTCACGAAATGATGATTGTTCAAATACATCTTACCGCCTCTCATGGTGGCCATTATGATGGAACTGTAATTAAATATGATATTAATGATATATATTTTATATATAAGCTTCTGTAATTCCATTTTATTTCATACCATTATTCGTTTCATGTTGTATAAACATACGATAATTTCATTTGAGGAAGTGCGGACTACCGCCCCCTTAAAATGATATGACTCGTTCATACCACACATGGAACGTATAAAGGATGGTGTTAATGAACTTAAGTAACATGTATAAAATATTATATTATACTGGAATAGTAATATACCTATGTATCATTTGTATTCGATTCTTTTAAAATAAAAATTAAATGGAAGTAGCGTTCGTGCGTACGTACGGACTACTGTCTCCACGAACGCGATGAGATTCATTCTCCATCGTATCCATTCAAGTATTATTCTCATTTTAGGGTTAAAAATAATTTTAATATCATTCTGATTATGAATAAGATTTAATCTCTCCATTACAAACATGTCTTACGTATCCAAACATTTAAGAAGAACGAATCGATTATCACCTGAAACGACGATAATACTAAGATATTATTAATAAAGCAATGTTAAAAGATCATATATGATATAATATTAATGTATATGATTCTTGTATAATTTAATAACAATTATTTCACCATTATACAGGAGGTTAATCGACCCCAACAAAGGAAAAGTACAAGGTAAGGGTTATTTCACAATCTCTTCATTATCCGAGGTTGTTTATACATAATAATCTACTGGGATCTCTTTATCATCCACATCCATGTTTCTTAAAAATGTATTTCAAAACATTTTTACTATTTACTAGGAGATGAGATAAAGTCATTTATACCCTTTTTGACTTTTATCAGAGGTTTGTAAAAGAATCTTTCGGTCGTTTTCAAAACAAGGTCCTTTTTAACCTTTTCGACAGAATTAAGGTAAGAATGTTTTTTTTACTTATATGGCGGGTGCGTCTATTTTCCGCCATTATAAAATCTTCAAAGCCTCCCTTACAAGCTTATAAGAATATTTTCAAAGAAAATGTTTTATTTTATATGTATCTTAAATGATTTCAAAAAAAAAGAGATATTTCTTTAAAAAGAATTTTGATTTCATCTATGTCAACATCCTTTGATGGATTTTACGCTTATTTGAAGTTGATTTATTGTAATACAAAGATTCTATATTGTATTGAATGTTTTGTGATATGTTTGACTGTGGATGTGCTATTTTTATACCATTCATAGTTTATGGTGAAATGATTGACATTTCGTATGCTAGTTTTAATACGAATATTTATGTTATGTTTAAACCTTTTCATATGGGAATGCATTGGACTTAATATGTGACGGGTGGAGCCCGCTATAGCTCCTCGATGCATCGGTAGGTCTCATGAGACAAACTAGTGTCTTGGCACAAGGCCTTGAAAAAATCTTATTTGTAGTCTTGGCACGAGTCCTTGGCTATGTGGTTATGATAGTCTGGCATTATGCATTCCAACATTATGAAAGTGGTTATTGATTTTTGCATGTGATTATTCGATTAGTAGAATATCCATGTGAATAAGTAAATGGCATTATTTCATTTTATTTATGCCATACCATGTTGGAAGTTCATGTTTAAAAGGCTTTTGTTTTAGTTATACATTGCCTTAAATGTTTATTCTTATTGATTAAAGTTTCCGCTATATTGTTATCCTTACTGGGCATTTGAGCTCACCCCTTTTCTATGTTTTATTTTTCCCAGGAAGTGAAGATGTAAGTTATGAATGACCTACAGGGATATTATGAGGGGATTATAGTGTGGACTGTGGAAACATTATGTTGTTGTAGTAGTTTTTCATTTTATGATGTAATGTAAAACTTATGAATATATCTAGTGTTTCCAAGGCTACTAAACCAATCGGTCTTTCGAGATTTGATCTTTCTTGTGATCATGCCAATGTTATGTAATAAAGCACCGACTCTAGGCAACTAGGGTCGGGGCGTTACATTTTCTAGTTATTAACTTCCTCTTGATCATGTTTTCTTTCACTCTCCATCAGAACTTGACACTTAGTTTCTCTTCTATATCCCCGTTTTCCATCATTGAGTCGAATTATGTGTCATATCAGGTGACCTTTGTACTTATCTTTCTTTCTTTTAATGTGATAGTTTTATAGACTCTTTTTCTGATGTGGTACATTTAATGATGTTTCCAAGCCTAATTTTAAAATTATGAGGACGTAATTCTCAAAAGGGGAAAGATGTAACATCCCAGTTAAATAAAAGATATAATATTTTCATATTTATTAATATTTGTGACTTAAATATATATTTTATTTTAAAGGGGATTCTATTTTTTATAGCGTACTCAACCCACAAAAATGGGTTTCTTTTAAATCTTACGTTGCACACAACATAGAGTTATACCGAAAAATAATATATTATTATTATTATTTTAAATGGTAGTTAACATCTAGCCATTGTATAAGAAGGAATGAACAGAACTAACTAAAATATTATTACACATGTTTTTGAACTATTTTTTCTTTTATGCAATAAATTATAATGGTTTAAAATAATAATGAATCTATTTTAAGCATGAAATACTTTAATATTCTTTAAAACGTCGAATTATCACCTTTTGATGGAGATCCATTTTTAAATCTAGATTTTATAACTTTTATATATTACCTTTTACAAAATAAACTTCTTATTTACAATTGCGACATCAAAATTTACTTTGGGTAATTTTTTGGTATTTTTCTGATAAAGATCACTTTTTATGAATAGTGAAAAATACTGCATTTTAATTCCAAACTACCTTTTAATCTAATCTATTTATTTAGTTATATTGTTATTTATATTGGTTTTAATGTATAATTGGATTATATTTTTACCATTTAATCCAATACTGGTCATTGTAAGTAATTTTACTTTGAAACTGAACATAAAAAAGTGTCAATCTTTTGATAGATATTATTTCCTAAAGACACACTTTTTTGCTTTTGACAATGGGAATAATTTTTAACTTAATTTATCAACTTCTATGTTTTGAATTTGGAAAAATTGTTTCCATATTTTGAATCAGGAGTTCTAAATTGGGTAAATAGTTATCTTTTATTTTTAGACATTATGAATAGTAACATCAATAAATATTTTATTTACCATGGTTAATGGGTAAATCTGGAAAATATGGGTAAAAGTAATATTATAATAAAATTAAATTACCCTAAAACGTTTCCTAGTTCAATTGTATCATACATTTACGACCATGGGCATCCTTGGGTCTATTTTGGGACCCCATGGAGCCACTTGTAAGTGAAAATGATACTTTATAAAAATTAATTGAATGTTAATAAAAATGTACCATAAACATATATCTTATAGTAAAACAGTTTTTATATAGGGTTATATAAGTGATATTTTCAACTATAAATATTCATTAGAAATATAAAAATATTTCATACATCATGGAATTTTATTTATAATTTTAGATATCATATAAATAAATTTATTTATGACACAATTGTGATATAATGATTACTTCATTAGTGAATGTTATTAAATAATGAGTTTATAAATATTAAAATAAATTTATTTTTAAACTATTTATGATATCCATTAATTTTATAGACTATTATGACTTTATATATTTTAATTAAGTATGTTTTTTCAAAATAATCATGTTTTTATGGATTTTTAAAAAAGTCATGATTTGAATCGTATAAAAATTAACAAAAAATAAGATCTTAAATCAATATAAAATTAATTAAATGATAAAATAACCCTACAAATATAAGATTATAAAAACATAAATATATTATGCTACAAATTTTATTAATGATCTAATTTGGGTCACTTGTAATTTTATAGTAAATATATTAACCATGTAGTAGGAATATATAAGTGGACATGGTAAAAGATCAATAAGTTAACTGAGGATTAAATAAAAAAGATAAGGACTAAAAAAATATAAAACCTATCCAATTCTTATTTTATGATTTTATTTAGACCTATATTCATCTTAGATTTTAATTAAATATGTTTTTGACCTTTTGAAATAAAAACTCAATTTATAATAAAATAATACCATAAAACATTCCTAAAGAGCCTCTCCTCCCTCTTATAAATGAAAACCACATCTAACCCATTACTCACAACTCTCAATACATTGTCTCATACAACCTATATTCCAATAAGCTCACAAAATCCCCCTCTTCTACCTAGATATCTTAATTTTTGTAGAAGGAAATTGAATAACTCCTTTTGGTTCAAACCAAAGACAGTTACTAGATTTAAAGGTAACGACTTCTCTCCAGTTCTTTTCTTTTATTTTCCTTCTCCAACCCACTAAACTATATTTATTCTATTATTTTATAACAACACCAGTATATTAAATGTAATAGGATTTATTTTTTAGAATTATTTGAACTACAATTCTACACACCTCTATCTAGTGGATACAAACATGCTGTTTCTATGGACGACGAACTACTGCCTCACGAAATGATGATTGTTTAAATATCTCCTACCACCTCTCATGGTGGACATTATTATGTAATAGTATTTATATGTGATATATATTATATATATATTTTCTATATGATTACTTATTTTTCATTTATATAAAACATTTATGGTTTCCATAATGGGTAAATACGATAATTTCATTTGAGGAAGTGCAGACTACCGCCCCTCAAAGTGTCATGAATCCTTCATTCCATACGTTTAATGTACAAAGGATGGAGTTAATGAAATTATATATGATATTATTCTAGAATTATAATATGACTTTTTATAATTATTTTTTCATTCCATTAAATATGATATAAAAATGAAAGTAGTGTTCATACGTATGTATGACTTACCATCTCCATGAATGGTGCATTTAATTTATTATATCCAAATGTTATGTACATTTATAAATACATATATATAATGGATATATATGATATATATGATACCTAAATCAGGAATATATTCTGCAGATAAGGAAATTTTGACTGCATGGACAACTTGTAATTATAAAACGTTCATTTTTGACTCAAGTACCAAATATAAAAAAATGACTATTATTAAATTAAATGACTATGAAATGTTTATAACATGGTAATAGGTGATATAAAAGGAATAATAATCATAAATTTTTTTCTAAATCAAGTATAAATTTACTTTAGTTTATTATTTAGGAGACTAAAGATTGAACGAGTCGTGTCACACACAAGGTAAGGGAAGTCGTTAACCCAATTTCCATTCATTAGGTTAAAATTCTACTTCATAATTATGTGAGAAATAAATATTTCGATACTATATTTTATTTATATTCGATTCATGTGTAATTATATTGAATACACATAATCGATCTATTTTATTTACAAAATGATCTTTCTAATGGAACTTTTCACCCTTCTCTTTTAATCAAAGACTTCTTCGTTGTTATGTCTTACATTTTCCATTTTTATATATTGGGATATGTTCTTCTATATCCTTATTACTATAAATTTTATGCCAAAGTGATGAGGGACCATTTTCTATCCCATTAACTCAATTTCTAAATTTTAATGTGACCCTATTAGGCTGCCGAATTTTCGTAAAGGAATACATCTCAATCTCCCTCTATTATAGAATATCTTGATATTGTGCACCTTTATTATTCTATAATATTTATATAATACCCTTAGACCTATTATATCATTAATCTTCTTATTATCATTATATTATAAAGTTTGTCTAATGTTATTCTTCAATTATTTTTATTCAAGTTTTTTCTCATATGGTAACAGACAGTTTTACTAAAACATTATTTTAAATGTTTTAAAGATATAATTTTCTAAATATTTATTGTTAATGTCCATGTTTCAAAATGATTTATGTATTTATTTATATGGACATTAACGTTTTAAAATGTAAATTCCTTTAAAATTTTAATGTTTTATGGGACACTTTGATTCAAAAATATCTTTATTAAATGTTTTAAATAGTATTGAAAATGGTTTTGAGAAAGAATTGATTATGTCAATATCTGGAAATGAAATATTGTGACTGTAATGTGGAAATGTTATCTTTCCTTTATTCTTGTTCATTTTTCATGATTTTTTGGGTTTCTAGGGAACTTTTTTCGTATACGGTGGGTTCCGTGATCAACCTAGGGTGTGAGCTCGAGGTAGCTCTCTAATGCATTGGGTAAAGTGATAGAGGTAAACTTTAATGTTTCTACTAAGTGATTTAGGGAATATATTGTGATGGGTATTCCAAATGTAATTCCCTATGTAGCTAGAAAATCTACAATGTAAGAATGCTTTGGATGCCATAAGATACCTTTATGATTTATGATTTCTATGTGTTATTCATAAATCTTATGATTTTGTAAGGCATGTTAAAGAGATTTTGTTTTATGATTGAAAAGTAATATTTCGTTGATTTGTATGTATTCATGGACAAATGTTTTATTTCCTTATTTTATATCCCTTACTGAGATTTTTATGCTCATCCCAAGTTTTTGAAATTTTTTCCATAGTAATTAAAGATGAATAGGTCCAAGGATGGGATCAAGGAAAAGTCATGATATTTAAAACATGGGACTAGACATGTTTCTTTTTTTAAGAGTTTTTATTTTATGAAAAAAAGGATACTGAGTAGAAGTGTCTACATGTCATATTCAAGTTGTTATGTATATGTTATGACCTAATTATCTAAAGCTCTAATCATGAAAATATCTACAATGATAATTCTTGATTTAACTAAAGATTATGTAATGTTTAAGGTTGGGTCCTTATAGTATATTATTTTTAATTCATGTTGAAAAGTTGGAGTATTAGGTTTTCTTTATTATGGATAGTTAACATTTCATACAAGTTTTATAATTTCACCATAAAACAGAAGCATCATGTTCAATGAAAAAATTCTAGAATATACTATTGTCGATCCATTTCTGGATTTGGGAAATGCACATCCTGTTTGGAATGACTCACTCCATACCAAATGGAAGGGTACTGGTAGATTCCTTTTCAAAAGATTTATCAATTTCTATATAATCTTATGCTTTCACTGTAATGGGATTAGTGGAATCCACTATTGGTTTCCATTAATCTTTAATGTACAAAATATCATTCTTTTTTATTTTTCAAATTGAATAATTAAAATCAGAATGTTTAATCATATTACTAGTATTTTCTCCCATTGATACAATGTGAATATTTAAAATCTAACCATACAGATGTGTCTAGAATACTTGACATAGCTAGAAACAACTTATAAATTGATAAAAACAAACTATAATTGGCCATGTTTAAACAAAACAGTTTCAGTTGTTTAGATCGATAGATGAGGTGGTGATGAAATGACTCATCAGAAATGATATTGTAAAATTGTCTAGAAATACTGTATTATAATGGATAGTACCATCTTCTCCAACAAGGGGTACTATAGCACATTGCGATTGACAGAATCTCTCACCACCTCTACAAACTTTTTAGCTCTATTTTTATATCGTTTTCACCATTGGAATATTTTCAACAATATATACACAAATATGGATTGATGTTTTTATTTTCTGAGAACCTTCAATTTACTAGTCACTAAAAAACCCCTACAATCCATCGCGGTTTCTACCCCACCATTTTGGCTGCTTCAATGATCTATGGTCCCACCTATGTTATTTTCCACTGGATAAAGGTTTCCTCTAAAATTTTTACCCTAAAAAAAGTCTACTTTTTCCTATGATTGGGACTTCCCCCCACAAATTTTTTTAATATCTAGAGAAACCACACTATATAAATATTCATCACTATTTTCCTTATGTTTATGAAACAAAGCATCATGAGCTGAATCTTATGATCTCTTAAAACAATATCTTTCATTTTAATTATTGTTGCGGCGTAAAGGAGTCATCATGGAATAAAAAACATCACAAAACCTTACATAAACCAATGTGGACGTTTCTATTCTGATTTAATACAACATCTTGACCTCATCCTTCACACATATTCCCCACGATGATGGAAATTTTGAAGGTGTGAGAATTTTAAGTTATAATTTTCCCTATATTTTAGGAGATTATCCACCATGACATAATAGATCCATTTGAAACCAATAGTATCACTCTACCAAGCTCAACATTCACAACACTCACTTTAAAACATTATTTTCTCAATATTTTTCATTGGTCATTTCCCATGCATAAGAACTCGGAATCTCATCGTTTTTCTCAACCATATACAAGTCTTTTTTATTTCTTCCATGGACATTCCTTATACAACAAGCTCACACATAGAATTTTTTTAATTATATATGTGGCTATTTTATCCTTTCATTCAGTGTTTTATCCATCTTAAAGAATTAATGGATTCTCCACCTACCATTATTCATAATAAAGGAAGTTTCGACCATTTTTTAATGAAAGATGGTGGCCACCCCATAATTTTTCAAAGGTGGATGGTGATGGAAGATGTGGTGGGTGGAAAACCTCACCTACAAGGATGCAGTGAGGAAAGATCATGGGGTGTAGTTTTCTTATAAAATGTAGTGTCTTCCCTTGGTTTTATCACTCACCAATCAACTCTACCAATTAGTAGCATCATCTCCCCTTAGTTTGTGGTATTTTGTGTGTAAGGTTCCCTATTATTCAAGAGATATTTTATGAGGGTATTCAAATTGTAGTAATGAGAGAGTGTGTACCCACTTTTAGAGATAGTGATCATTCTATTTTCTCGTGGATTTTTACCCCTATCCATTTGGGTCTTTCTCTATGTTACACGTGGTGTTATTTATTTTCACAATTTGAACATAATTTTATCTTATGATTATCACTACACCAGCGGTCCAATAATTTTATGGTCCTAACAAGTGGTATTGATGTTCAGTTCTTTCCTAATGATGTTCATTATTTCAGGTATTAATAACTTTTAAAAAATTGAGTATGCTTTGTGATTGTGACTACCATTGATCTTTCACATCATAAAAATTTATTGGGATTATTAAATTCACCATTGTAAAATAGTTTATGTTATATACTGACAATGTGTTTAGGTAGATGTGAAATTTGAGATCAAAAAATTCAACAATAATAACTTTTCATTGTGAAAAATGAAGATGTAGGCAGTGATGGAGAATGATAATCGCCTAATGAAAATTGGTGAGAAATCGTCAGGTGTAACATGGTAGAATTGGAACGACATGTATTATAATGGTATTTCCAACATCCATTTGGATATTTTAGATTAGGTCCTATTAATTATTGTATAGAAAAAAGATGATTAATGAATTATGGGAACCTCTGACGAAGCTACATGAGGTAAATTCAACGCACAAAATAAATTTATTGAAGAAAAAATTTTACACTATTCTAATGGAAGAGTCATCATATTTGATCGACCAGATTAACAACCTCAATAACCAGTTCTCTCATCTCTTGGCATTGGGCTGTAAAATTGTGGATACTGAAGGTGTGGATATTCTACTCCAGAGTTTTCTATATTTTTTTTGACCAACTCATCATCAACTTCACCAAAAATATCTTAATGAATATGATACTCTAAAATGATGTTACAACTATAGTTCTTAAATAATAAAGTCAACAAAATAACCTGGATTACATATAGGCAAGTTCTAACCACGAATTTTCTTTGTTAATGGAGTGATAATGGATGATGGAGAGTGGTTATAGTGTGAGAGAAAATCATGGAAGGTCCAAATCAAGGTGTAAGAAGATGAATGTGACATGTTTCAATTATTACAAGAAGGGGAACATTAAGAATGATTTTTAGAATAATAATAATAGTTAAAATATCACTCAATTGAATTTGGTGAATACTTTTAGAAATGGATACATTATTTTCAGCGAAGCAATGAACAATTTTGGAAGCATGAATTATCTCAACGATACATGGATAATCGACATAGGAGAAACATGGAACATTGAATATTTAAGGGAAGGTTTTAACTATAAAAAACTATCCTGGAAATACTTAAGTATATAAGTAATGATCAGAGATTGAATATCATTAGATTTAGTACCATCAAACTGAAGATGCATGATGGTATTGTTCAAACCATCCAAAGAGTAAACCATGTTCAGAGCCAGAAGAAGAATATATATTCTTTGGGACAATTTGATGATATCAGGTGTGACAATCACAACAATAATGTAGTGATAATAAATATTATGGGGAATACTGGTGGTGATGAAGGTAGAGAATATCTCAATGAACCTATATGTGCTTTCGGGTGAAATGTGCAAGGAGGAAAAGATAGTTGTAACATCTACTACATTGATGGAAGCATTGATGATGTTATTGAAGTGGAATCTTTTCCATATTTCATAATGTGTCTTGATGATTCTTATGGTTAAAAATTTATTTCCTGGGCTTACAATGGTATCCTTACAATTTTTTAGAATTTTACTTTCCTAAAGTGTGGATTTAAACGTCGAGAATTTAGGAGAACATATATTTGATCCATTTTGATGTTTGTAAATAACTGGTTATATCTCTGGGAGGAGCAAGGTAATTTGTATCCTTCATTGATGATTATTCTAGGAGATGTTGTGTATACCCAATCAAGAAGAGGTCATATGTTTTTGAATCCTTCAAAATATTCAAATCATTGGAAGATCTTGAATCATGAAAGATGATCAAGTGTACGAGGGATGAAAATAGGGGAGAATATAAAAATGAGGAGGTTGATAATTTTTTTAAATAGAAAGGTATAAAGAGATAATTCATGGTGGTGTACACTCCGCAAAATAATAGAGAGGTAGAGAATATGAATTGAACATTGCTGGATAGAACAAGGGTGATGTTAAAGATAACAGGAACGAACAAAAAAATTGGGTAGAAGTAGTGAATACTGCCTATTATGTGATCAATCTATCTCCTTCAACGGTGATTAATATAAATAAGCCAATGGAGATGTGGAATTTTTATCCCACTAACTATTCTTGGTTCTATTCTTTTGTAAGTCTTGTATATGCATTGTTTAATGACTAAGAAATATCAAAGTTGGATCCAATATCCATGAATTGTATCTTCTTGACGTATGTTGTTGGTGTGAAGGGGTATCATTTGGGGAAACCCACAACTTGAAAAATTATAATCAGAATAGATGAAATTTTTAACAAAAGACAAGGTTAAAATCACAACTAATCAAGACATTTGGAGAAAGAATACAAAAAATACAGTAGTCTAAATAGATGAAAATACAAGGAAGAATGGACTTCCTCTAAGGTATTACCAGAGCATGAAGATCATGTACCAGTTGAGTCTAGAACATGATAGTCGACCCAGAAGAAATGAGAACTTGTATGATACTCATTATATGTCACTGATATCAATATTTCATACTTATTATTGATGGTTTAGGGAGAGACATATTTTTTTTACGCAAGCTAGAGTCCAGATGTATCTTCATGGATGGAGATGATGTAGGAGGAACTTGAAGCCATGCACAAGAAAAATTCTTGGGATCTTGGTCCATTACCTCATGGAAGGAAGGGTATTAGAAACAAATGTTTCATTAAGATCAATTGGGATGGAAATGACTAGGTGGAATGATATCGTGCAAGTCTTTTCCTCATAGGAAGTTATTAGAATGAAGGAATTTATTTCAATAAAATATTTTATCCTTTTATTATACTGATGAATATTCAGATAGTTAAGATGATGTGTGATACATGTACTTTACATCTAGAGTATATCAATATGAGGACTAATTTTATCTATGGAGATCTTGATGAAGGGATTTGAATGCTCCAACTAGAATGTTTTATTGAAGAAGGAAAAGATAACATGGGTTTCATGTTGAAAAAATCTATGTACGGTCTCAAGAAGGAATCGAGGTGTTGGTACATGGGATTTTATTCTTATATCATGATCCTTGGATATAATAAACTTTATTGATACCTTTTTTCATATTTCTAGGGTTCATATTATAAGGATTTCATCATTTTTTATGGTATGTGGATGAAATGTTAGTTGTAGGCACTAACAAAGATAAGATCTATGAGATGAAGGCACATTTGTATATGGAGTTTTATATGAAGAACTTGGGACAAAAAATAGTCTTGGGATGAATATTTAATGAGATGGATATAATTAGATGATTTGGATATTATAGAATAATTGCTTATAGAGATTCTTTAAACACTTCAACATATAACATTTTAATTCAATATCCTCCCATCATCCTTTCATGTTATCTACTATGATGATTCCTAGTAGTGAAATAGAGAGCATAAAGATGTCTAGAGTACCATATGCTTTAGAAGTGGGGAGTCTTATGTTTTCTCTAGTTTTTACTATACTATACATTTCACATGTTGTGGGATAAGATAGTTGTTACATTAAAAATCTATGATGGGATCATTGGACCTTAGTGAAGAGGATTCTGAGATACATTAAGGAGACCTAAAATGCTACATTATGTTATAGAGAACCATAATTCACTAGTAGAGGATATATTTATTCTTATTTTGTAAAAGATTCTGACCAGAGTAAACCCAATACTAGTTTTGTGTTTACTCTTGTAGAAGAATCAATGAGTTGGATTTCAAAGCAGCAATCCGTTGTGCCTTTATCCACAATGAACATAGAGTACATGGAAGATACATAGGCTTAGAAAAAGGCAATTTGGATGAGAAGGTTGCTTTAGGATATCGGGCATAGACAAGAGAAGATTAAATTGTTTTTTGATATTCATATCACATTTCAAATTTCATGTATTCCATATTTTCATTCTAGGAAAATTCACCATTGGGTACAATATAAATTTATCCGAGATGTGGGGGAGGGAGAAAGTGTGGACATGTATAAAATATACACTAAAAAAAATCTAGCAGATTTCCCAATAAAGCAAATTGACTCTGATAATATCACATAGTAAAAATCAAAGATAAGCCTCATAGAGATGTGAGAAAAATGCTTGTTAGATAGAAAGTATGTATAGAGAAGTGATTGGTTCTCAATCAAATATTCTTGTGGAAGATGGGTCAAAAAAATTTTTAATGAATGGTGGTGGCTTCCACCCAAGTTTTCAATTGGGGCTAGTGATGGTACATGAGGTTTGTGGAAAATCCCACCCACTGGGATGTGACCAGGGAGGATCATGTGGTGAAGATTTCATATAAAAGGTAGTGGCCTCCCATGGTTTCCTTACTCACCAATCAACTCCAGCTATTAGAAAAATCATTTCCCTTAGTTTGTGGTATTATTTGAGGCACTATCCCTATTATTCAAGATATATTTTATGAGGGTTTTATCCTTTTAATATTGAGGTAGTTTTTATTCACTTTAACCAATATTGATCCTTCAATTTTATTGTGGTTTTTTACCACTTTCAATTTCCTGATTTTTCCATGTTATATATGGTGTTATTTTTTCCATATTTTTCACTTTATTGTATCTCGTGATTGTTACTACACTAGTGGTCTAATCATTTTACAGTCCCAATAGGAAGTTCCTAGCTCCCTGAGTTTTCATGGTGATTTCTGACCTTCTCAATGACAATATCTAGCTCCAGTATGGTGACCATGGTGGTTTTCTATGATGTATGGTTCATGGTGAAAGCAGTCAATGATAATTTTCTGAGTGAGGGAGATACCGGTCATGCCATTTGTGTAATTTTTAAATAGTGTGGTGGGTGAATTAATTCCATATAAAATAAATTGGGTTTTGGGAACTCATATATAATCCCACATATTAAATTCCTCTGTTAACCAAAATCTTAGTAGTCATATATATATATATATATATGGATAAAATATCTCCAATATTTAACACATGAACAATACGTCGAGAAAACCACATCTACTACATATAACTATCTCTATAGAGAGAGTTATAATATTCTAATCAAATCATTTCATTTCATCAACTGGAAAAAATGCTATTAGAAAATTGAGCAATTGTGGAGAGAGGATCCAAGAAACCTCCATTTGGAAGTCGTTGAATTTTTCACACTTTGTCCCCAAATTTGCTTTTTATTCCCACTTATTCACCTGAATTATCCGACAAAATAACTTTCCCCACCCCACCTTCATGAACCACCATCCACTATTCCACTGCTTTTGAGCCCTCCCTCCCCTATTGTGACCTGTTGTTGAGTCCTCCTGCGCCCGTTGAGACCTACCGCCCCCATCAAGCCCCCATCAGTGAGAACCTCATCCAGTGACATAATAATAACCTCCCACCCTCATTGGTTACCCTTAATTGAACCCTCGTTCACTCCCCATCGAACCCCCATCATGAACCCCCATATCTCCCCCATTTCGAGCCTGTTATCATCCCCTGTTGATCCCCTGGCACCCACTATTGAGCCCTCGTTGTTGATCCCCCTGCAAGTGAGTGGTTGGTTGACTTAGTATTTTACAATTTAAAATATTGAAAACATTTGTACACTTTTTTACTATATTATTTATTTTGAGAATAATATTTTACCCTTAATAACTTATAATGTTGAATTTCTGGATACAAAGAAGGAATTTTTACTTATATTCTTGTTGCTTACATGGATTTTCAATTATGATTATAGTAATAAAATATATATTTTCCACTCATTATTTACATGATGATTATAATTCAACATTGAAATATTAGTTCTATTTCATAAAGTTATTGATTGAGAGAGTTGTTTCATGTTCTGATATCATCAAATAAATCTCGACTTTTGTAACGTCATTTGATCCCCCACCCCTTCATACCATAATTAAAAGGCAAGGAATGTATGTTGCAAATGGATTCTCTTGTTCTAGAAAAATATTTTTAATTATAATGGAATCAATCCCCTAAAATGGGGGAACCTACATAGTGACGATTCATTTAACTATTCGATTCCATGTATCACCTCATGACACTCATTAAATTTAATTATTTGATGTTTCATTACTATGCCTATGGGATTCTATTTTTAATTTGTTTTCATTTGATGTTAATGTTTTATACATTAAATTTGTAGTTGCTATTGAGGATCCAACCCATGTATTTTGAGGTGTAATGGAGCCAGGTACCTACACTCTTATTTTAAATCTATCATGGAATGATGATTGAATCTTTAGTTTGGGTATGTCTATAGAGCCAATTAATGGGAAAAATTAATTTATTGTGTATTTGGTAAAAAAAATTTCTAGTTATTTATATTTTAGTTAATTGGTTTTTCTTTAAAATAAATAATACCAAAATAAATCGTAAATTCCTGTTATTGGTATCAAATACAATTTTTTCAGTGAGTTTCAAAAAAAAATTGACTTCTTTACAACCATATAATGTATTTATCTTTTGATTTTTTTCCATCATTACTATTTGAATCAATTATTTATTGAATTTGTGTGTTTTTAGGTCCATGCACACATGAATAATTAATTCATGTAAGATATTTCATTAAAATATATATGTTTAAATTCATTGATCATTATAATTTATATTCTCTACATTATGATATTCTAATAGGTCCTCAATGCGTTGGATTAAATGTTTATTATTGTTCTTAATTGGGTATTCATATATTATTTATGAAAGATTCTAAAACATCCCTAATAGGTTTGGAATCAATATGTATTTGTTTCATCTTCTTCAAAATTTTCCTCATACCGTAGCTATATTGGTTCATATGTTTTAATGATATGAGTTTCTTTATAATTTAAATAATACATTTAAATTATTTTATTTATATTTAATAAAGATATAGATAAGGGTGAATTGATTTTCCATATAGGTTTTATGCTAAATATTATGAGAGTATTAAGAAATTGATGGATTCCATCAGTGTTTCATAGTGATTTGATTAGTTTTCCATATAGAAAATGTGAAAACAAATATCTCTTAAAACGAGATAGTTTCATAGAATATCTATTTTTAAATGTGTGTTTGAAAAACTATAAGACATCAACACATCATGAAGATAATTAAATTTTGTGTCACCAATCAAAAAGTATTTATATTCATGTTTATTTGAGTACAATTGATCTGATGAACATAATTATCAATGATGTTATGCAATAATTTCAACCCAAAGATAGTAATGTTTTAAATGATGACATTGTAGGGAGTAATCCCCATTCTTATATATATGGATTAATGTTGAATTTATTTTAAATTATTGATGATGGGAATACTGAATTATATCATGGATGCACTAAATTGAGAAAATTTTCATTCATCATTGAATTGATACAGCTAAAGGCCTTGATTCGGTGGAAAGACACATCATCCAATATTTTTTCAGTATTGTTGAAGTATGTACTCCCTGTTAGAATGATGATTCTAGAGTCATTTTATCAATCTCACAAGTTGACCAACGACATTGTTTCTATATATATACCTTTGATGAATTCCATAATTACTATACGTTGTTCATAAAAGTGAATAAGAAATTCAAAACATGTACTATTTTATATTCATCTTGGTGGAAGGCCAATGAGAATAATCAAGGTAGTAAAATTCTTCCCAACAGGGTCTTGAATCAAATAAAATAAGTTATTGCTAAGAAGATGGGTTATTTACCACTAAAACTGAGTCTGGATATATTATTCATGTCAGCTAAAATTGGTAAAATGGTGACTTTTAATTAAAATAGAAACAAATAGGTTGATAAATTAACTCACCCGATAGATTTTTTGGAATGGAAAGTGTTTGATAAAATAAACACATACTTTTCAATGGATTGTCTTAATGTTTGATTAGGTTTGAAAATAGATTGTTTTAACCCATTTAGGCCCATGATAGGTGAGACACATAGTACATGGCTAGGGGTATTGGTTTTATAAACTACTACAAAACTAGCCTTTAACAGCAGTGATATTTATCAGCACTATGAAAAAATGATGATAAATAGTTTTTTTATCAGAACTAAGAAAACTATTGATAACATTATCCTTTTATCAAGTCTTTTTTAGCACTGATAAAGGGAACCTTTAATAGTGATTTATTTTAATCATTGATAAATGGAATCCTTTATCAGCAATTTATTTATAGTGCTAATAAGGGGTAACATTAATTAGTGATTTATTTTTAGCAATGGTAAAGGGTACCCTTTATTAGCGCTTTATTTTTAGCACTAATAATTATTTATTTCATCAGCATCTTTTTTAGCTCCGAAAAAGGTCAAAATAAATAAAATTCAATAATTAAAAAAATTTAAAAAACGAGTTTATTAAATAAATATATCAAATTTTATAAATTAAATAATTTTTTATAAAAATAAATAAATTGACTATACATTATTAAATATTAAACATTTTGTTAATTAGATAATTATGATAATTAATGTTATTAAATTGTATATATTAAATATATATATATATATCAATTTATATAGATATGATTTATATATTAAAAATATTTATGCGCTTTACATTAAATAGTAATATATTTATTAAATAATGGTTCATTAATAAAAATTAATATGAATTAAAAATACATACTGATTGCATAGTACGTGACATATAATTGAATATTTTTTATTTTTTATTTTGACATAGATCAAATCCATGTTATATTGATTTCACATATACATAATTAATTAGTTTTTATATACAATGAACACACATAAAACTTATCCATTTTTTAAATATTGCTAAAGTGTAATTATTCTTAATTTATTAAATTTCACTCATTATTAATATATATGCATGCACATATAATTAGATATTCATTAATAATGTTAAAAATATATTTGTAAAAAAATATTTATAAATAAATATATTTATAATTGTGCATATATATATTTATAAAATTATATATTTATAATTATAAATAAATAAATATTTTTTAAAATTACTTATAAAATTATAAGTAAATAATTATATATATTTAAATAATTTTTTAAATTATAAACATTTTACTTCGATAAAGAATATATTTTACTATATTTATATATATATATATATATTTATTAAATATATATATGTATTATTTTATAAATATATATAATGATATAAATATTATTTATAAAAAATATTTCAATAATTATAAATAAATAATTATAAAATTATAATAAATATATATAAAAGGGAATATATTATGTATATTTATATCTATAAATATTAATTATGAATATATAAATATTTATAATTTTTTTTATTTATAATTATAACTATAAATCCTTTAATAGTTCTTAAGTAATAAGCATTGATAAAAGAATTTTTATTAGCACTTTTCTGCATTGATAAAGACAAGGGTTTATCAGCACTAAATAATGCAATTATAAAATGAACATTTATTGGTGATTTTCTATAGACACTGAAAAAAGTTTCCCGGTCTAATTAAAAAAACCCTAAACATTTTCAAACTCGTCATGATATCAGAAGATTTCCATGGAAGCCACCCACTTTTTGTGCACCACTTTAGTGAATCGAAGCTCGAATCACACCACTCGACTGCCTCCAGTTGATCGAATATCTCATCTTGCATCTAGTGTTTGACTATAGTTAGGTTTTCCAAAATGGTTCTTGGATTTTCTTCAACCTAGTGTGGTAGACCTTCTAATATTCATTGTGTATTTTTGGTTTTTTTCACCTCTTCTTGGATGATGTCTTTATATGTGGTCCAATGATTGTATAATTGAAAGGTTGGGTTTCCTATTTTCTCAGTTTCCAATTTTGATTCTACTCTTGATCGTTCATTGATATTTTATTATTTCCGGACTTGATGGTGAAACATAGAGTCACATGGTGTTTAGTTGGTTGTTTTAATTTTATTTACATTTCCCAAATTGATCGCCCAATATTATCCTAAATAGTTTTCCTTCATTATTATTTCAATGCATTCCATATATGTGAAATTTTTTAAAGTGAAACTGGGGGTTTTTTGTGTGCGGTAGTTAAAGGTAGGTAAGGGATTTATTTTATATTATACTGCTTCATATATTCTTCTTTTATCTACATATCTGGGTTGGTGTGGTAATCCAATGTATGGATGCATCATGATAGTTTTTGTTTAAATATTATTTCTACTAGTTTTATTTAATTTTTAGGCAAAATCATTCCCATTTTGATGTTTTTCATTCCCCATTGCTTTTTTCCAGCCTGAGGGGGATTGAGAATGTCCCTTATTGAATGTGCCTCACCTTTTCTCTATAATTCTACTTTTTATGTTTCTACACTTTTTAAAAAATATATTTTATTTTTATCCCTCTTTATATTAATGAAACATTATTTATAAATCCTAATAACAATAATATATGAAATATTATACCTTGATGCTATGTTCTATTTTCCAAATACATTATAATTTTTTATCATCATCCTACTACACCTCTCTCAATAATTTTATAAAAAACCATTTTAGATTACCCCTTTTTAGTTATATAACTTTTTTTGATACCTATATACCACTATAAGACATTATAATTTCTTTCACATAAATATAGAGTTTCAAGAATATTCCCAATTTTGAGTATTTATTTGACTAATAATAAGTGGATTTCCAGGGAATCACATTGATACCTAGATATATGACATGTAGAAAAATAGTTTTCCAATACTTTTTATTATAAAAAATAGAGAATATAACAAATATCCAACACTCTATGATATATATTGACATTCCACCCACAAAATTTGGAAATTTTATTTAATTTTCAGTAGGTGTAAACATGGGTTTTCAATCTTCCTATTGAAGTCTATAAAACAATTCCCTCATATACATCGATTGGGAATTAAATATCCCATGAATTCCATGTGTCACATATAAACGAAAGACAATGTCAACCCACTAATCATTTAAATATAAACATGCTTAACTGTTAATATAGATAATTATTATCATCATTCATCTCTTAAACCTATAAATATTATGTCATACACATTGATAAACACTTTCAATCAATCCAAAAAATTATTTTTTATTTAATGATTATGATATATTTCACATTTTTTTTAAATTAAATTTTCTTTAATAATTCATCTAACCTTCATTACCAAGATCTTAGTTCTTTTTTAAATTCGTACATAACCTTGTTCAATTTACATAAATTATTCTCATTTCAAATAATGATAAACTAAATTTTTTTGATGTAATTACTATTCATGTAATCCATTCGTAAATGATAATTTTACATCCAGTTGTAGTACCTTCTATTTCTTTGGTATGTGTCAGTGTAGTGATATGACATCCCAAGAGACACTAGATGATTTAAAATATTTATATACCAATACTTTTAAATGTAATAATTCCTTAGGTTGCTGCATAACTTGTTCCAATGAATTTTTATATCTTATAGTTAATTTAATGAAAGATTATTATTTTTGTTTATCATATTTGAGTTTCTTTTTTCTCTATAAGTTCCTATATTATATTTTCATTTGTTTATGGGATTTAACAATGATTTTATATGGAATAATTATTTTTGTAAATTCAATTACCCATTCTCTTCAAAATATTGAAATTCTTTGAAACAATCAATTGTTGAGTTCATCTTATTACAATTGTCTATAAAATAAAATTTTGATAATGAATATGTTATGTGTAATTAATTATATGTTCTATAAAATTAATCTTCTATAAACCCAATAGTATCAATATGTATAGAAAATGGATTCATGCTAATTGTTGGAAAAACAAAAATGAATATATAGTTAAATAATCACTCATGTTTTAAAGAGATCATACAAATGACCCTTCTAAAATCCTCTATCCATGTTTATGTTGTTGTTATTCAAGACAAAATAGTCCAGAAGTGTTGGATGAATTTTTATGTATATTTGGATCTATTGATCAATGGATCGAAGATAAGGATTGGTTGTGCATCAATCACAAATATAATAACAAAACTAAGGATTCTTTGTGCACTTCACTACTATTGGTTAACTACCGCTTATAATATTATCTAACCTGAACTTATTATTCAGTGTACCCATGATTCTATCATCCCACACATAGATAGAAACAAACTAATTTTATTTTTAAACATGGAGTGAACAATTTTTAGAGTAAGAAATTTCATTAGGTGAAGGATTTGTGAAAAAACACATGATTGAAGAAGAAACATGAGAATCAAATTATGTTATGAATGAAAAATTTCCCCCTTGTTTAAATAATGAATAAAAATTCTAGGAGGGGATGGAAAATTTAATATTGAATAGTGATGTGATAGAAATGGTGGTGAGCATGTGTGGGATGAGACCATCATGGAAATGTCGGGTAGAAAGTTCATGTTAGATTCTATAATAATAGGTAGTTAACCGGAAGTACTAGAAATGCATAGATAATCCTTAGTTTTGTTATTAACATTGTGAGTAATGAACAAACAATCATGGTTTTGGCTCAATTTATCAATCGATCCAAATAGGAATCAATATCATTAATTTTATCATGGTTTACTAACATCTATATAGTCTTCTAAACCATAATGAAGTTCATAGATAATCCATATTATTTTTATTAGCTTATATCTAGACTAAAGAAACCCTTTGTAAAGAGAAAAAGGTAATGTTATGATATACATTCTCTATTTTACAAAAAAAAATATTATGAAATGTTGAATTAATTTTTATTATTCCATAGAGAGGTCGCTTATTTTAGATGATTTCTATCGATGCGTCATGCCTTTGTAGGAAGAGAAATGACTCGGTCTATACTCAATCAGAGAGGTAACATTATTGATTTCATAATAAAATCAATGTCCATATAAATAATGTATTATTTTATATTTATGGTTAATTTACTTCTTTTTATTATTACTCAAATAATAATTTTTTTCTTATAAAGATGTATTATTTTTTTCGTGTTGGTGTACTCTATCAATATTTCATTCCTTTTTATACCAAAACTTTCATAGGATTCTTATCCCTTAAAACATTTTCACCCATATAGTGTTTCATTTATCACTTTCTTTCATGTTCACTCTATTGCCTTTGTAAGAAGAGAAATGATGCTACCTATGTTTAATTATAGAGGTAATCTTGATATTTTAATAGTAAAATCATTGTACATAGAATTAATGTATTGTTTTATATTAATGTTTGATTTATTAATTTTTAGTATTATGAATATAATAATTGTTTTATTATATTGGTGTATTCTATTGTTTGATTTGTGGTGCTCTATCTAACATTCAAGTTTCGTCTCCCTCAAAACCAAGTCACCCCAGTAGTTTTTCATTTATCACTTTCCTTCATGTTCTCTCCACTACCTTGGAAGCAAGAGAAACGACATTGCCTCTACTCAATTATAGAGGTAATCTTGTTGTTTTCCCAGTAAAATCAGTGTCCATATAATTAATGTATTGTTTCATATTTTTTCAATTTTATTTATTTTTAGAATTACTCACATAATATTTTTTTCTTATATTGGTGGATTATTTTGTTCGATTTGAGGTTCTATATCCATCTTTCATCCCTTTCTACACCAAAACCTCCTTATAAATCATATCCCTCAAAATCTTTCACCCCTATAATGTAGACATTTATCAAATTCCTTCAAATTCCATCCACTACTCAATCATAGAGGTAATATTGATATTTTCATAGTAAAATAATTTTTTTATTGAATTAATTTATTATTTCATATTTACGTTTAATTTATTTATTTTTAGTATTAATAATATAATTTCGTTTTCTTATACAGGTGGATTATTTTTTTCGAGTTGTTGTGGTTTGTTCTAATATTATCATGCAGTGTTGGCAGTTCAAAGATGATCATGTAGTGTTTTGAGAATTTGGGATGTGTAGGATTTTGAAACACCTCAATCTGACACATGATGCGAATGGTATGGCTCCGAGTACTGCTTTATATTATAAATTGAGATTAATTTTAATAAAAAATAAAATAGACTCAATGTGTCCATTATCAGTTTAAAATCAACATTTGAATTTATATAATTTCACTCACTGAAATCCAATAAAATGAACTCATATTTTTATGATAATTTACAAAATCAGTTCATAAATCATTTTTGATATGTCGGAATTAGTATCACATAAAACTGATACACGATTTGATGTGTATGACTCAAATTTCATGTTTCAAGTTTAAAAATTACATTTTAGTTAAAAAGACTTGTGACATAATCAAAACTAATAAAACAAATTCATATATTTTTTTATATTTTAGGAAAAAAAATACATAAATGATTTGGAACATATAGGAATAAAAAAACCTCAATATAATGAACGGTGTGAATGGTATGACTCTAAGTGCATCTTTATTTAATGTTGACATAAATTTTAGTAAAAAATGACCTACTCAAAACTAAAAAAACTCATTCATATTGTTTTGATACTTTTGGAAAATGATCTATATGTGATTTGAGACAAGCATGAATCAACCGCACCTCAATCTGATGCATGGTGTGACCAATATGACTCAATGTGCATGTTTTTATTTGAAATTGACTTCAATTTTAATAAAAGTCCAAATGACCTTCTCAAAACCAAGAAAACCCATTAAATATTTTTATATACTTTAAGAAAATGATCCTTAAGTCATTTGTGATGTGTAAAAATCAGTCAAACCACAATCTGATACACAATGTGATAGGTTTGAGTCAAAGTGCATGTTTCAATTTTAAAATGACATTTTAGTAGAAACGAAAAGTGACGTACTCAAAACCAAGAAAAAACATTAATATTTTTTTATACATTTGGATAATAATCTACTTCATTTGTAACATGTAGAAATCAGTCGTACCTCAATCCGACGTACGGTGTGATTTGTATGACTCAAATTGCATCTTTTTATTTAAAAGTTTCATCAATTTTAGTAAAATCGACAACTTCGTTACTCAAAAACTAAGAAAGAACATTTTGATTATTTTGATACTTTATAAAAATGATCCATAATCCATTTTTGACCTGTAGGAATCTTCCAAACCTCAATATGATATACGATGTCCCCATTATGACTCAACGTGTCAGTTATTAGTTTAAAATTGAAATTTCAGTTCAAAAAGTGTCACTCACTAAAAACTAACAAATGTGCCAAAATTTAATTCATAATTTATGATAATGATACACGATGTCCCCATTATGACTCAAAGTGTCAGTTATTAGTTTAAAATTGACATTTCAGTTCAAAAAGTGTCACTCACTAGAAACCAACCAAATGTGCTCAAATTTAATTCATAATTTATGATAATGATTCATAAGTCATTTTTAAGATTTAGAAATTTATTTCACGTCAAATCGAAACATTATGTGATTGAAATGAGTAAAAAGTGTGTGTTTATAGTTTAAAATGAAATTTTAGTAAAAAACACAATTAACATACTCAATACTAAGAAACCACATTTAATTTCTTTTGATAATTTATTAAAATTATCCATAAGTCATTTGAGGCGTGTTGGAATCATCCACACCAAAATATAATGCATGGTGTGATCAGTATGACTCGAAGTGTGTCTTTTTATTTAAAACTGACATCTATTTTAGTAAAATTAACACTTTTTATTAATTTATTTCTTTATATTATTACTAACATAATAATTTTTTCTCATACTATTTCATTATTTTTATTGATATGGGGTGTTTTTTAGAAATAAAATGGGTCAGGTAGGGATTAATATAAAGGAACATTAATTTTTTTGAATGTATATAATAATTTGTATTTATGTAATTGTATGAACTGATGATTTAAATGAATATAATATAGTGTTTTTTTTCTTGTGATTCTGTTATAAATTTAATATAATTTAAATACTATATTGTAACTTGGTTTTTGATATATGGTGAGTTTAAGGTGTTGCGTTGTGATGTAATAGCACACTACAATGGTTCTATAGTGTTCTATTGAAATACACTATTGTGTGGCCCTTTATCTGTGCTTTTTAAAAGTGTTGATAAAGGCCACATTTTCACTGATTTTAAATGCACTGATACAAGTATAATTTACCAGTTCTCATAGAAGCACTGATAAATGACTATTTTATCAGTGATAAAAAAGCACTGATAATTGCTGATAAAGTTTCCATTTATCAGTATTTTTTAGCGATGATAAAGGACTCCATTATCAGTTCATATTTAGTGTTGATAAAAGACTAGGTCGTTTAACCTCGTTCATGTATTCAGTGATTTGTTAGAACTGATAAATGCTATTTATAGTTCTATTAAAGTCCTATTTTTTAGTAGTGATACAAAATTTCCCAATGGGTATGTATGAAGCAACCTTTTTTATAATTTCTACTATAATTAATGGATAAAAATGATCTGGTGATAAAATCAATGTTTATATGAAACCTTTGACTGATGAGATATAATAATATTGGGTAGATTGTGTAATGAATTTTGGCTTAGCAGCTAATGAAATGTTTAGACTCCGTGCCACATTGTTATGGAAAATTAATGACTTCCCAATGTATGCTAACTTATCTAGTTTGAGTAAAAAAGGATAGTTCATCTACCCTTATTGAAACAAAAGTAAGAAATCTATATAGCTTAAGCACTATATAATGTGGGCATATCTTGGTCACATATTCTTTCTTACTCTATTTTATAGTTTCAGATAATAAATTGTTTCTTTCAATGGGAATAAAGAGCTTGAACCATCACAAAAATCAATGTATATAGTTCAAATTATTTCCAAACATGATCATGAAAACATCCACAAAATGTTTGATTTTCGGGATTTATTGGCTTATATATTTCCATCTATTCCTCCTTAAAAAAGAAAACACAATAATTATTGGTAGAATAGGAGTATTTTATTTTAAATTTCCATATTATAATGATAATATTTTAATACATAATGTAGATGTGATGAACATTTAAAAAAATGTGTTTGATAATATATTGTGCACCATTTTAGGCATAAAGGGGAAAAATGATCTTTCCAACACTCTACATGATTCGAAAGAAATAGGATTTAGAAAAACTTTTCATTTATAGCTAGGTGATGATAATAGATCATTCATTCCTGCTACATAGTACACAATGAGAAAAAAAGAGAAGGAAATGTTTCTATCAGTTTTTAAAATCATCATTGTGCTTGATGGGTATTGCTATATTATTTCCAAGCATGTCAATATGATGATCTTAGCAATGCCGAGGTTAAAATTTCCTGAAAATCATATTCTTTCTCAATATTTAATCCTAATTATATTTTGTGATTTCTTACATACCTAGATTTTTGAGTCATTGATTAAAGTTTCTATGTTTCTTCAAATAGTTATCTTCAAAGGAATCATCACATGCATGATTTGAAAATGCAACAAGATAATATTTTACATGGACTATATCACCCAGAGAAACTATTTTCACCATTTTTTTGACATCATGGTCCACATGACTCTAAATTTATCTTGTGAAGTCATTTCAGGTATTCTCATGCAATTCAAGTGGATATATCTAATAGAGCGATACTTAAATACATTGAAATAGTATGTATACAACAATGTTTGTCTAGAAGATTAAATTTACAAGGGATATTTGATGGATGAGTGCACTCATTTTTGTGTTTCATATATTTATGGGCATGAAAAAAAGTAACATAAACCCTACTAAATAGATGATGGACCAACTAGATATGGGTTAATGTTTGATATGCAAAATGATGATTAGTTTCAAGATCATCAATACATAGTGTTCAATACTCCATTGGTTATGGAATTGATAGACTAAGTTGCATAGTTTATATATTTTTCCTTACATTCCTATATTTAATTTATTACTTATCTTTTATTGTGATTGAATTTAGTATGCATATCACTGAGTTGAAATAGGAAAGGCCGTATGAAAATGACCATAAAATCCAAAAAACATCATTTCAGCACATTTCATTAGTGGTTCAACAATCTTGTATGTAGCAACAAGTGATTTTAAATTTTTATAAGGAAGTTGAGTTGTATTTTCAAAATCCTTTGTCCATTTATTTATGTGAAATTTCCAGATTCACAATAATTGGGATTCAAGTACACATAATATGAGAAAAGAAATCAACCAACTGGCTGATGGCCCATTTATTAAAGCTCATCGATACAAGTTTTTTATGATAATGGATTCTGATTCTTTATTAGCGATGTTGACATGAACTAGGAAATTCAGGACAGTGGTGATAGTTATTCATCTATTGATATAGGTTATTATTATGGATTGATGAGGGATATTGTTGAGGTTATTTATGGTTGTCTCTTAAAGAATATATTGTTATAGTGGGACTGAGTTGGTATGGTTCGTATAAAGAAAGTCGACCATTTCCATTTTATGTTAGTAAAATTTAACAATATTCTATATAAATATAATCAAGCAATGACCCTTCATACTAACATCGTAGGCAGAGAAAGTTTAAATTGTTGGCATTGATTCTAGTTTGAAAGTTGTGGTGAAAATATCTATAAATGTGATTTTTCTGATTGACCGGGAGGAACAAAATGTATTATCCTTTCCTTATGAAAAACTTGACCAAAAAACTATAGCTATATGAGAAGAAGATATTAAAGTTTCTAGAGAGACAATTGAGGGAGAAATGATAGACTTGCATGATCAGTGAAAGAATGTAATTTTTTTTAGTTAATGTTTATAAAAATATTAATGAATTATATGTATAAAAATTTCATGATTTAACATTATATTTTTTTATTATTGTAGGTATGTCATAGGGTGGTTATATTTGTTCACATGATGATGTTAGTATGAATGTTTTAATTTTTTAAAATTAATTTATTGTAATTTTATATAAATATGTCCCCCTAAATTTTTATAAATATTAATTAAATATTTAGTCATTCCTAATTAAATTATGAATTTCTTTTTATCATGATATTTTGTGTCTTACAGTATAATTAGGGTTCTTAAAAAAAATTTATCATAGAACTATAGAGCTCAATTGGATGTGTTATTTGATGACACCTTTCATCCTGTTGGAGAAGCTTAGAGTGTATTGATTCATCAATTGGGGAATATGATATCAGGAACTTCTAGATTCCCTCTGAGGACTCATGATTTGAATTCATTCCCCTAGGATACGATTGAATGATTATAAGGGGAGGTTTAGGTAAATTCAATGCTTAATTTTTCATGATATTTTTATTATTATTATCACAGCTATATACATTTTTAATAGGATAATTTGACATCCTATCCACATGAGATTTAGGAATTATACATCATCAAATGATAAAACATATGGAATTATTACAAGGTAAGGGTGAAGATATATCACTATATTCCATTTTTAGGTGTTTCAGACATTCTACACTGAGTATATGTAGGCATTCTTCCTGTGCATTGGAAGGATTTAGTTGTGTTTTGGTCGAGTGAGTCGACATTGTTAAAATTAATTACATTTAATATCTAAATTCCGATTGTTTTTCATATGACTATTAAATTAATACATTAAACAGAGACTAATTCCACTCATCATTCAAATAATCAAGTAATGCATGGTATGCCATTCAGATAGGGTACTCGACATGTGTCATAGATCAGACATGATGTAAGTTTAGAATTCATTATGCCCTCATATATTAAAAATATTATCATATAACATGAATATAAATATCTATTTTGGGAAAACATTTATTATATTTACACTAGTGAGGTTCATTGACAAATTAGATACTGATATGGGTGAGGAATCATCGGGCGAGTGATCTCGATATTTCCAAAAATATAGTAATAAAATTATTTAGTAACAAATTTTTAATTTTTTTATAGAAATTATTCACATTTTTTCATTAATTAATTATTTAAATTCTATATGAATAGTTTTTTTTATCAATTTTGTTGATCATCCAAAGGAGAAATTTTATAGTATTGCTCGTAGAGGTGAGATATTTCATCATGTTGTGGGGAGTGATAGTCATGGTTTTTCTTTGACTTGTGGAACTGGTGTCCCATGATGTTCAATTGTTAGTGAAGTGGTGATGGCTGCATGTAGTGATGTAGTTATTCACACATATACTAAGATAGACGCTACCTTGTAGGATATGCAACATTGTATAGATGATCAATTTTAGTAATTATATGAAGTTTGTGGGGATAGATTATCAGAGTTGTCATGAAATATCAATAAAGTGATGAAACACCATCATTTATATAGTACAAAAGTGCTTCCATAAGTAAAAAATAAATTTAATGGTACTCTTATTTACATTTATGGATATGTTTAAGATACATAATATTTATATATGTTTTAGGAACCAGATTTAGATGTTGTTCCTTGTCATGAGTTCATTGGTGATCCATATGGGGATGAACCTCATTAATGAGGTTATTTACATTAACACTTTAAAATTTCATTTCAGATAAATAATTTAAATGTATTTTATTTCACAGAATACCCTATATAAAACCTTCTAGTTTTCCTTTAGTGATGTTGTGGTTGGCCAAAATTGTATCGAAATTACTTCTACAATAACATCTACAAAACATTTATTCCTATTTCCTAAATTAAGTCATCATTATAAATGGCATGGTCCTTGATTCTCCATACTTGAAAAATAATCTTGGATGGAACCACATTGTTCTATATGGATTTATATTTGTGATTCATGATCTGATATTTATGAAATCTTGGTGCTTGAATCAAAATCCTTTGACATGGATTTTCATTCCCTGATAAAGGAAGGGGATTAAAGAGCATTCTTTTATCTTATGAAATTAGTATACTAGATATGGTATAGATTCATTAAAATTTACCATTTAACCCAAAATATTTGTTTTTTATCCCCTTGATCCAAATGGATATAATTTTTTTTTCATTTTCATTTGTTTGTTAAACCTATTTACTTAAATGATTGTTTTTTGCAACATTCTCTCATTTTACACCCACCTAATTATCCCATGGGTCAATTCCTTACATATTAAACCTCTATTAATTCATCTATACTATAATTTGTTCTAAAGGAGGTAGTAATAACCCATCCCTTGGGATTTACATTATTATGGTCTTGGGGGAAAGGGTTCCTCTGACTTATGAATCCCATTTGTTAACTATATCCTCAAGCTTGGTGATGTGGAGATATGGTCTAGGATAAGATTCATATATATATATATATATTTTATAAAATTCATTCCCTTCTATCTCTAAGGTTTAATATTATGGTATTCAATCTAGGAGAAGGGGATGTGTGTTAATTCTCTATATATTTCTTGAAATAAACTCTTATTTATTTATTATGCTTCCCATCCTTGATTATTTGATATTATTACCGACCATTTTATTTATAAATTTAGGTATATGGTTGTCATGAAAGCTAACTTGAGGAGAAATTGGTTGGTTTATGAATCAAACCTGGAATGTAATTATGTTGGTTAGAACCATTAATTTTCCTGAAATCTTATTGTTGGCAACTGTTACTAAATACTATTGAATTAGCATTGATACTAGGATTGGGAAATAAATATATATGAAATTTTTAGAAAGAGTTGAGAATATAAACATGGTAATTATATAATGAATTTTAATGTTAATATAATATGGAAATATGAACAAATGGGAAACTAGTAATAAATGATGGGAAATATAAATTTTCAATTAAACATTTTAAATAGATTCTAATTAGAATTAAAAATAAAATGAGTCTTGGTGTTTTTTATAGAATTATATGAAGAGTAATCACCACTTTTTAATTCAAGTATTATTGTAAAATTTCCCCCTTGTAGGCTCTGGGATGATTTAGGGAAAGGGGACAATTCTTTTATCATTTACTTATATGGGTTTCATAGGGTTAGTATTTTCTAAAATTTAGATAAGGAGGGTTGAATCTAATTTCCCTTTATTTTTTTCTACCTTTATAGTTTATATATTCTTGTAAGATGTTTCCTTGAACCTTTAATTGTAAGGTGAGGATATAAAATACCTTTAGAATGAGTGGTTGGGTGATTTGTTTTGAGGAGCATGTTGTATGTTTAAATTGTTGAGTAGGTGTGCTGCAAGGTTAGAGAAAGGATGAGATGGGGAAGTCGTTTATTTTTTATTGGGTATGATTTAGTTTCAAATTATAATGTTCAGAGAGATTAGGTAATGAATATTTATTGTTTAAGGAATGTACTTGTATATGAAATTGTTAAAATGTTAGATTGAAAAGTTGTGTCACTATGTGTTTACGTTCCATGTGTAACTTTTTTAGATTAGGGTATTTGTTATAGTTCATAAGATGTAGTTTATATTAAAATTAACATGATAAATGAGATATATAAGTTGTTATAACTTATTATAATTAAATTAATTTGTAAATATAATATAGTTTTGAATATTCATAAGTATTTATGTTGGGTTGAAGGAAGTTAACTAAATGAATGAATCAACACCATAACATTTTAAAGATTCATATTAGTAAAATGATGGGGAAAAATATGTGTTGAGTTTTTATATATTTTAAATAATTGAGATGAAATTTTTGGATAGAAATTATACAATAATAATATGGAATTAAAGGATAAGTGTTTGGAATATAAAAATTAAAATCTAATCCTGAGTGAGACTTCATAGATGTGATTAAAATAATAAGTTTCATAAGGAATGAAATTAATATAGTTGTTTATAACTACAACATATATTAATGATAATAGATAAATTAGAGATGAGAAATAAATGGTTGTGAGAAGAACTTTTCCTATTATTAATAGTATATCTTTAATAATGATATTTATAAATGTTTGATAGATTCTTGGATATATTTACTAATAAATGACCAATACAACTTATTTATGAATATATTTATTGTATTTTGTTCGAGGATATGTAAATATGATGTGTTTTTTATAAATTTTTTATATTTTGGAAAAGGTTAGAATGGGAGAAATATGTGGTGGTGATGGAAATGCCATGTGATGGGTCCAAAAACAATATTTTATTGTCATAAAACACAAAAACAAATGTTTAATGGTTAGATACATAGAAACAAACCTCTAAATGAATTATAATAATGTGAAAACAATATTATTATTATTAGTGATTTTTACTAGTAGATGACACGTTAATCAGACGTTCAATATGTGCAGTATGACTGAATATGCTGTTTTTAAAGATATGATTCCCCTTAAAAAGGGGAACCCATGGGACTAAAATAGACTAAGGACCTATTATTTTTATAATATTAGATTATGGAACTATAGAGAGAATTTTGAAATGATCATGTAGACAATACATCAATCAGAGGTTCAATTTAACTGAGCATTATTGTGACAAAAGATCAAAACATGCGTTTAACATTTAGATCCTAAGAAAACGACCTCTAAATGAGCTAAATTCACATTAAAACCATATTTTTATTATTTTTGATATGTATGAGTATATGGAAAATCAATCATATGTGCAGTATGCCCCGAAAGACTTAATATATGGTTTTTAAATATTTTACGCCCTTTAAAAAGGTGTGTTTTGTGATCAAAACCAACCAAATGCTATTAAATGTTGATAAAAAAACAACCATAGCATGATTTGTGAAATTTTTGAGCATACAAAACATTAATACTAGCTGTCGTTTTCTTGAGATCTCTGAAAACACACTTTTAGTGTGGTAAAACACCAAAAGCTGCGGTTAACAATTGCATCCATAGAAAACATCCTCAGATTGACTTGAAATCAGAGGGAAAAATATATTATTATTCATGATATATTCAAGTATATGACACATCAATCAGACCAGCGGTCTATTCAGAAAAAATTAAAATGTGGTTTTTAAATATTTGACACCCTTTAAAACGGTTTGTTCAGGGGTCAAAACTAGTTGAACGGCCTCAAAATTCCATGAAATATAATGAAAACAACATTGAAGTTAATTTTTAAATGTTATAGTAGATATTACATCAATCAAAGGTTCATTTTTATAGGGGTGATAGAAAACACACTTATAGTGTCATAAAACACCAAAAAGTGCTTTTAACGATCAGATCCATCGAAAACGACATCAGAATGACATCAAATAACATAAAAACCATATTATTATTATTCATTATGTGTATGATTACTCTAAATGTCAATAAGACATGCATTCATCTCGGAATGAATGAATCTATGGTTTTTTATGATTTAGCGCCCTTTAAAAATTTGTGTTCAAGGGTCAAAAAGAAACTGAACGACATCCTAATGTTTTGAAATCAGAAGAAAACAACTATAGAATAAATTTTGAATTGGTTAAGTAGAAGTAATTTCAATCTCACCTCATGTTTTTCTGGGATGATTTAAAGAACACTTTTAGTGTCATAAAACACAAAAAAATGTGTTTAATGCTCAGATACATAAAAAATGACCTCAGAATCTTGAAATCACAAGAAACCCATATTATATATATTATTTATGTGTATGAGAAGACATCATGTCAGTCATACATGCGGTATCAAAACTATCTGAACAACCTGTGAATGCCATGAAATCAGATGACAATAACCGTACACTGAAATGGGAAATGTTTAAACATATGGTATATCAATTAGTGGTTCTGTTTGACTATGATGACAGAATACACACTTTTAACATCATAAAACACTAAAATGTTCATTTAATGGTCATATCTAAAGAAAAAAGTCCTCATAATGACTTGAAATCACAATAAAACTATTATTATTATTCATTTAGTATAAGAGTAGAAAACACATTAATCAAACGTGCAGTCTTATTGGAATGACTAAATATGTGGTTTTAAAAGATTTAACACCCTTTAAAAAGGTTCGTTCTGGGGTCAAAACCAACCAAACAGAATCTGAATAATGTGAAATTATACAACAATAACTGGAGCATGAATTGTGAAATGGTTGAGTAGACAAAACATCAATACGATTAACTGTTTTCTGGGGAGGACTAAAAGCACACTTTTAGTATCATAAAACATCAAAGAACATGTTTAATGGTCATATATATATATATAATTACCTCATAATTACTTGAAATAACCTAATTACCATCTAATTATTATTATTTTCACATGTAAGATTAGACAACACATCAATCCGACGAGTGGTATAGGTAGAATAAATAAAAAAGACCTTTTTAAGGGTTTGACACCCATTAAAATAGTGAATCACTGGTTTAAAACCAATCAAATGACCTCATAATCATATTAAATCTCGTGAGGACAACTATAGAGTGAATTTCAGAATGGTCGAATAGACGGTACATCCATTAGAGGATTCATTTGTCCGGGATGACAGAAAACACACTTTTAGTGTTATAAAATACAAAAACATGTATTTAACCTTATGATCCATATAAAACAACCCTATAATTACTTTAAATAATTGAGAAATGTATTATTATTATTCATGATATTTAATAGCATAGAGAACATCAACTTGATGTGCGGTCTACTAGAAATGATTAGATATGTGGATTTTAAAGATTTGATTCCCTTTATAAATGTATTTTCGGGGGTCAAAACTATCCAAATGTCCTCCAAATGTCATTAAATCATAAGAAAACAACATTAATGTGGGTTATAAAATGGTCAAGAAAACAGTACATCTGTCAGAGGTGATGTTTGGTTGGGGTGACGGAGAACACTCTTTTAGTGTCATAAAACACCAAAATGTTGGTTTAATAGTCATATATAAAGAAATAAAAGTCATATTGAATTTAAATCACAATAAATAAAGTATTATTACAATTGTAGATGTGTATGATTAAATAAAATGTCAATCAGACAAGTGGGTTTCCCAAAAGTATAGAATACGTTATTTTAATGATTTGATGCCCTTTAAAAAGGTGCACAAGGGGGTCAAAACGAAATGAACAACATTAAAATGTCATGAAATATGATGAAAACCAATTATATGTTAATTTTTAATTGTACGAGTAGAAAAAATGTTATTAAAATCTCTCATTTTCCGGAGAGGACAAAAAACACACCTTTAGTGTCATAAAACACCAAAATGCTCGATTAATAGTTAGCTCTAAAACATATGAACATTAAATGGATTAAAATCTGTGAAAACCCATATTATTATTGGTGATGTTTATGAGTTTATGTAATCTCAATCAGATGTTCATTTTACCTAAAATGATCAAATATATGGTTTTTAAATGTTTGATGTGCTTTAAAAACACGCGGAGGTGAAAACTAGTTAAACGACCTCTGAATTCCCTAAAATAAAATGAAAAAACCATTGAATTAATTTTAAATTTCTCAATTATATATCACTTTAATAAGAGGTTATGTTATACTAGTATGATAGAAAATACTTTTAGTCTCATAAAACACCAAAAATGTGCATTTAACAGTCATATATATAGCAATTGACCTCAAAATGAATTGAAATCATAGAAAAACAATGTTATTATTATTTGTGATGTGTATGAGTAGATATTATATCAATAAAATGTGAATTCTATTTAGACCAACATAATAATAAATTATAAATTTTAATAAAATATTATAAATTATTAATATATTTTCAGTAGAAAATAATTTTGGTCTATTGTACTCACCTTCAATTGAAATATTTTTTTACATTTCAATTATTAATTGGGATATTTTTTACTGAAAAAATTAATATTTTTTATTTTTTTCATGATGTTTTATTTAATGATTGTTGTGGATACTAGAATATGATAAAGAAAATAGATTAATGTGTCTATGGTTTTGTATATTATGAAAATCTATTCTGTGTTTTTGAAATAGAGTGGTTTTTTCTAATATTATTGCAATTTATTTTAAATAAAATTAAATATACTATAGAGTCTTCCATGTGGAAATTGATCTAGGTTTTTCCTCTTTGGGTTATAGAGATGAAAATTTGGTAGTTTGTATATAAAATTATGTGTTGGCCTATAGCGACCACTATTTGGAAGTCACTATAGGTGATCAAAATCTCATCTGTAGCATTTAGAAAATAGATGATGATAATGGAAAAAAATTGGCCTAATTCATCCACTATTTTGAGGATTCTAGGCATACAAGTTTAGTGATGACATTTAGAAATCAATAAAAGCCCTTTTTTCTACTAGTGAATAGAAGATAGAAATCCGAACTGAATATAATAAATAATAATTTCAGTATAATCATTAATAATACTTAACCATACCACAAAAACTATGAGCCATCATGATTTCTTCCTGAAGGGTGTTGCAGATCAAAACTCTCAACCTCCTATCTACCTTTAGAATTTGTGACCTACAATCCAAAAAAGATTATTAAAAAATGAAATATGAAACATAATATGCATAAAACATATTCTTAAGTTTTCATATAACATTTTTCATTTTGTTAATCAAACAGATATCATTTAAAAAATAATAATATACCATGGAGAATACATGGAAAACAAAAACATAACTATTTAAGATATAACGAGTAGGAAAAAGGCCTTTAGTGATTTCCAGAAGCTGTCAAAGGTTGTTTAGTTAGTATTGATTAGATAATATGCATTTTTAAAAGGTGTCAAACCTTTAGAAACTATATATTTTATCATTCAAAGAAGATATAATGTCCAACTAAAGTTTATTCTACATATTCATGTCATAATTAGAAATATCATGGTTGTATTATGATTCCATGTCATTTCAATGTCATTTCTATGGATTTGACCCTTAAATAAACATTTTGGAGTTTTAAAACAAAAAAAATTTGTTTTAAGTCATATCGAGGAAACAGAATGTTAGATTTATATTCTGTCTGATAGAGAATATCAAATTTTATTGTATGGTTTTTTCCTCTAATTTTGTGGAAATCAGAGGTTGTTCAGTTAGTATTGGCCCTTACAAGCACATTTTTAGAGGGTGTCAAACCTTTTAAAACTACATATTCAATCGTTACAAGTAAAAAAAATCTCGAATATATGTTCCATTTTATCATACATTGTTTAAAAAATAATAACATGGTTTTCCTATGATTTCACAATATTCCAATATTGTTTTCTATGAATATGACCCTTAAACACACATTTTGGTGTTTTAAAACAACAATAGTGTGTTTCGAGTCATCTTTGAAAAGTGACACCTCAGATTGAAATTCCATATTTTTAATCATTTCAACTTTTAGTTTATGGTTATGTTCAACTAATTTCAAAGATGGTGGAGGTCATTCAAATGGTTTTGACCCCTAAACACACATTTTTATATGGAATCAAATATTTAGAAACAATATATTTAGTTTTTTTAGGTAGATTGAACATCCGATGGACATGTATTCTACTCATACACATCAAAAATAATATTAATACTATTTTTCAATTATTTTACATCATTGTGAGCTCATTTTATATTGATTTACCCCTAAATGAACATTTTTGTGTCTTAAAACAACAAAAGTGTGTTTTGGGTCTTCCTAGTCAAACAATACCCTGGCATGAAGTTCTTTTTTACTTGAACATTTCACATTTGACTTTATGGTTATTTTCGTATTATTTTATGGTATTCAAAGGCCATTTGGTTGGGTTTGAACCCCCCAGATGGACAATTTTAAAAGGTGTTAAACCTTTTAAAACAACATATCTAGTCGTTCTGGGTAGACTTCACAACTAATTTTTATGTCTTATGCTCATATATGACACAAGTAATAATAAAACAGTTTTTATATTATTTTACTTTATTTTAAGCTTTTTTAGTATGGATCTGGCCATTAAAAGTGTGTTTTGTTGTTTTAATACAACAAATGTGAATTTTGGGTCATTTAGGTCAAATATAATCTCATACTGATGTTATATATACTTAACCATTTCAAAATTTATTGTATTGTTATTTTCATCTGATTTCACATCATTCAGAGGTCGTTCCGTTGGTTTTGACCCGCAGACACATGTTTTTAAAGGGAATAAAACCTTTAAAAATGACATATTCAGTTGTTCCAGGAAAAAACCATGTCAGATTGATGTTTTTTCTACTCATATATTTTAATAATAATAATAAGATGATTCTTTCTGCGATTTAACATCATTTCAAGCTCATTTTCTATGTATATAAACCTTCAGCAAGAATTTCGCTATATTAAAACAAAAAAAAAGTTTTTAGGGACATCCTATTGAATGGGAACCTCAAATTGATGTTCTTTCTACTCATCCATTTTAAATTTAACTATATGGGTTTTGATGTCTAATTTCACGACATTCATAGGTCGTTCAGTTGGTTTTCTCCCTTAGAAGAAAGTTTTTAAAGGTCGTCAAACCATTAAAAACAACATATTTGGTCATCTGGGGTTAACCACACGTTCTATTGACATGTGGTATGATTATACATCTCACAAATAATAGTAATAGGGGTGGACTATGATTTCATATCATTTATAGATTGTTTTTCTTCAGATATGACCCTTTAATGCATGGTTTAGTGTTGTAAAATAGTAAAAGTGTGTTTTGGGACATCCTGGCCAAAAGAGAACTCAAATTGATTTTCCGTCTGGTCAACCATTTTACATTTCACTACATGGTAGTTTAGTTTGCATTTAATGACATTCATAGCTCTTTCCGTTGGTTTTGACATTCAGATGCATGTTTATAAAATGCATCAATCATTTAAAAATGAGTATTCATTCTTTCTGGGTAGAATGCATGATAAATTGATTCTTTTTCTACCCATATACATCATAAATAATACTAATATAGTTTTAATTTTATTTCATGTCACTATGATCTCATTTTCCTTGGATCTGACCGTTAAACATATGTTTCTGTGTCCTAACACACCAATAAATGTGTTTTGGGTCATCCGGGCCGATTTTTTGTATGGTTATTTTTTTTACATTACGATATTTGGTGGTCTTATTATTTGTTTTGATCCCAGAAGGCATATTTTTAATGGGCATCAAACCTTTAAAAACTTATTAGTCTTTCGTTCTAGGAAGAACTCATGTCCGATTAAGCTGTTGTCTACCCATTTACATACAAAATTATTATAAAATTGTTTTACTTTGATTTCTCATCATTATGCATTCGTTTGTTATGAATATGACTGTTAAATTCAGTTTTGGGTGTTTTAAAACAATAAATGATCATTTTAGGTCATCCTAACCAAACAACACCTAAAATTGATTTTTCTTTTTACTTGACCATTTCCCATTTCATTTTGTATATATTTTCCTATGATGTCCTTGCATTCATAGGTCATTTGGATGGGTTTGACCCCCTAAATTCATGATCTCAGAGGGCGCCAAACCTTTAAAAATTACATATTCAGTCATTACAAGCATAAAAAATTTCCAATTCATGTTTAATCTATTCATACACATTATAAGTAAAAATAAAATACTTTCCTTAAGGTTTAACATCATTCAAAACTTGTTTTCATGTAACAAAACATTAAACACATGTTTTGATGTTTTAAAACAACAAAATTGAATTTTGGGTCATCCCAGCCTAACGACACCTCAAATAGTTTCCTGTGATTTTAGATATTATTTGGTTGGTTTTGAAACCAATACACACATTACAGAAGCGTAAAATCATTAAAAATCACATATTTGGTTGTTCTGGGTAGACTGCATGTCCGATTTATGTGCCTATGCTTGTAAACATAACAAATAAAAATAAAATGGGTTTCTGATGATTTCATGATATTCTGAACTCATTTTATATGGATATGACCCTTAAACAAACATTTTTGTGTTTTAAAGCAACATAAGTTATTATCATGTAATCTTGGTTAAACAACATCTTATATTGATGTTCACTCTACTCTAAAATTTCACATTTCACTTTATAGTTATTTTTGTCTGATTTCATAAAATTTTAAGGAAAATCAATTAGTTTTGACCCCTAGACACATTTTTTTAAATGGCATCACACAATTAAAAATAGAATATTAAATCATTTCGGGTAGACCAAAAGTCTAATTGATGTTCTTCTTACTCAGATAACACGAAAATACTAATAAAATAATTTTAGTATTATTTAACATAATTCCAATCTCTTTTTCTATGTATACAACCCTTAAGCACATATTATGGTGATTTAAAACTACAAAAATGTGTTTTGGATCATCCTAGTAAAATGATACCTCTGATTAATGTTCCTTTTACACAAACATTTTACATTTTAGTGTATAGTTGTTTCCATCATATTTTACATCATTTAGATGTGATTCATTTGGTTTTGACCCCTGAACGCATGTTTTTAAAGGATGTCAAAACTTTAGAAATCTCATTTTTAGTCATTTTGGGAGTACCACATAACTAATTGATGTGTCATCTTCTCATACATGTCAAAAATAATAATATCTCAGTTTTGCTATGATTTCACATCATTACATCTTGTTTGTTATTAATCTGAACATTAAAGGCATGTTTTAGTGTTTTAAAGAAAAAATTCATTTCAGGTTATCCCAATCAAACCAAACCTTATATTGATGTAACATATAATAAAATATTTTATATTTCACTATATGTTTGTCTTCATCTGATTTCATGCCATTTGGAGGTCTTTCGGATGGTTTTAACCCTCTAATGCATATTTTTAAAGGGGTTCATTGCTTTAAAAACTATTTATCTGGACATTTCGGTCATACCACACATCTGATTGATGTTTTTCTGACTCTTACACATCAAAAATAATAATAATACAATTATACTATGATTTCACCTCATTTGGAGGTTGTTTTGTACAAATATTACCCTCAAATGAACATTTTAGTGCTTTATAATAATAAAAGAGTGTTTCGAGTCATCCCGGAAAAATATAAACTCATCTAGATGCATTTTCTACTCAACTAGTTCAAAATTAGTTATAGGTCTGTTTTCCTCTGATTTCATGATATTCAGAGGTTCGGTTGGTTTTGACCTCATAATGCATGATTTCAAAGGGTGTTAAACATTTATAGACTTCTTATTCAGTCATTCAAGGAAGGCCGCATGTTCGATTGATGTGTAGTTTTCTTGTACAGGTCACTTATACTAAAATGATGGGGTTTCTATGACTTAATTTCATTATAAATTAATTTCCAGATATTTTAAACATTACACACATGTTTGAGGGTTTTTATAGCACTAGAGGTGTGTTTTTGGTAATCCTGAGCAAAAAAAATGTTTGATGGATGTGTCGGTCAAACCAGCATTTAAAAAATGACACAAAATTTGGTCTTGGTTGATTTCACTACTATTTACGATCATCTATTGGGTTTTTACTATGACACTATATTGAAAGACACATTTCTTTTCATCATTATAAAACCTTATAAATATTAAACACATTTTCATTATTCATCTAAAATGAAATTTAAAATATTAAAATGGTAATATAAAATACATTATGAATCAGGTTCATCCTTATAGAGATCACCCAAGAACTCATAATGATCCAATTAATGTCACATATAGGAAAATAAATATGTTAAACCTAGCCTAAAAATTAGATCTCAATCTCTCTATCTGATGTAAAAACCACTTCGAATTGACACCAAAGGACATTTTATACAGTTTAGGAACTATGCGAGTGGAATTCAAGTTCCTTGAAATTGAAAAAATATTGAAAATATTTTCAAAAAATAAAATATATAAAATTAATCAACAAAATTAAATAGTAACTTAATAACAAAAGTGTGAAAAATTTATAATTTTTTTAGTAATGGTAGCTACTTACAACTACTTACATTTTATTCAAATATTTATTACATGAAACAATAATAGAGTCATTTTTATTTTAAATCTCTGAACAAATTATATGCTTAGGTTTACCATATTCAGGAGATAACAATTACAAAAATATGGTACTTTCAACTCAATATGAAAATAATATTATACAAGGACATTTTTACCTGAATACTGTAAGAATAATTCATTGACGAGATCATCAAACTATGTCTTGAATAATACCAATCTTCATCCGTCATCATTTTTAGAAACCCCAACAGTTATATTGTCAATTAGAGGAGAAGGGTAATTCTTGATACCATTTATCATGATTATTAATGATTATTAAGAACAAAAGGTTCAATTATTTTAAATTTAATAATAAGGAAAAAATATAAACTCATAAACATCTAATAAATACACTAATTAATGAATTTATTCATGGAAATATACCTCTATAACACACCCTAATAGAATATCTCCAATATTATACTTGTAGCTATAACTAGTTTCTATGAGGTAAGAATATATTTTCATATTATGGAAAAAATAAAATTTTTTTTAAAGCACATAGATAAGAAAATATTAATTGAATAAATAAATTACCATGCTCATGATTATCAGTAACCATATTGGCATAGTATTTAGTGAAACATTTTTTTTCTGAATGATATTAAGAGATAAAATTCATATTCAATAAAAAATGAATAATTATTTTGAAATAGTGGTTCTAAAAAATTGAAATAATAATTAATACACATATAATTGAAAGAGTTTAGACAAGGTACCTAAACTAAAATTTAATTTCATAATTCCTATCATGAATTTAAGTAACAAATTTCTAATCAGTTATGTCTTGTTGGGAAACCAACATTGTCCTAGGATTTTCAATCCCTTGATAATGAAAACGATCAAGCAAAAAAATAGGTGTAATTTATGAATCCATTAAAATATTGTTAGTAAAACAACATGTTAGTAATAAAATTTATCTAGTTTAATTATATTTACATAATATAAAATATCAAGTATTATTATCCAATAATTAAATCCCATGAACAAATTAAAATCATTAATGGACATTTGAAAATAAGGCTTCAATGTTGTAGTGAATTTCAATAATTAATGCTACATCCTAATAAGCACAAGTGAGTTGCACTAAAAAGGAACACTAATCAAATGATCTATATAATCCAGTCTTCTATCTTCATTTTAACCATCTTTTAAAATTAAAAAAGGTGAAAAGAGGACCCATTGAGCATCTAATTAATCTTGGATGAGTCTGACCTGACCCATCACTTTCACAAAATACTGGAACAGGTCCACCAGACTTCTATCACACACTAAAAATCTACAGTAATGAGACAAATTTAGTGAATGAATTTTACATGTTTGCGGTAAAAATATGGTTATAGGAGACACCCTGATCATCCAAGAAAACAAATGTTTCCTTAAAGTTCAAATGACAAAAACCCACATTGATCCTTGATCACTCACTGCATTATTTGATACAGCATAGACAACATGATTTTATTCCCTATAGATATGGGTGACATGTATTTAAATATCATCAAATCCTTTCAAACTATCCATACATTGCAAAAGTATCCTATATGGTACCATTTTGGACTTCTTCATGATAACATCAACCACCAACATGGATTAATTTTCAATCAAGATTTAGTTCTAACAAAACTGCTAAAAATGTATCATAGAATATATTAAATCCCATAAATGTACCTCAAGTGTAGTGAATATACCAATAAATTAGTCAAATCATCCCTTTAATAATTCTCAATAGGATTTAGAAATACCCTAACAACCTAAATTTATAGGATTACCTCTCACAACACCATCAACATTCAATTTGATTCATGATTGGTTTGGTGGAATCTATAATAAAAATTTCATGATGATGTCCATACTGATTCATCCTATTACACCATGATCTCCAAAAATAAAAAATCTAGAGATATAGTTATGCATAATACCTTTATGAATCCTACATGTAGTAGGGATTTCCATATCAAGGTTGATAATACCATATCTAAATGAGCTACTTTGTTCTAAAAAATCAATCCATTTTTGGTGGTCCAAAAAATGAGAAAATCTCATCCATATAAACCATTAGTAGGTTGGAAATGTGATCACTCATTTTTTGTATTAGTGAATATTTAATAAAGGACTCTATTTATTTAGAAAATTCAAGAAACACATTAAATATATCTAGGATATATACCCATATCAATTTCATAAAATTAAAATATAGAAATAGATGTTCCATAGCTTCAAAATGACACCTATAACAGTAAAAAAATGAAACAAACAACAAATGGGGATCAACGATGTAGGATTGTGACTTTGTAGGGATGGGGGTGATGATGATGTGGGGGGGGGGATTGACTAGCTAAGGGATGAAAGCAGGAAAGGTGGATGGTTGGGGGTTGATGGTGGGTGATATGGGATTGGTAACATAGGGGGTGATAGTGGGGGGGGGGAATTTATAGGTAAGGGATGTGTGGGATGGGGGATTGATGACACACGTGGTCGAAATGCTGCAAAAGGGGGTATCAGTGGTATGTGGGAGGGTGGAGGTGCTTGATGAAAGTGGGTAAGGGTGGGAGGAACTCAAAAATAGTGGTCGAGGGTGGGAGAAATCAATGGTGGGGAGGTGGTGGTACTTTATAGTGGGAAATGGCACCACAGGTGTGGGAGGAGTTAGAAATTCCCAACCGATCAATATGATAACAAAAGTGAAAATATTGGAATGATGAGAGAAAAATACTAAAACAAGGGAGATTTTTTCCCACCACCAAGTGGGATGATTTTATGGAATGGTTTCCCTTGATTTATATACACACATAAACACATGGTGTATTTACAATGCAATTAAATCCACCTGACAACCTTAATGAGGTCAATCCACATTGAACCATAATGGAGGGAGAAGAATAAGGGGGAGGGAAAATAATTGTGGAAGAAATATCCATTATAGAAATTAGCCAACAATCACCCCTAATTACTTTTGCATTCATTGGATCACAACGTTCCCAATATTCATGTGTAGCTCTTATTACCTAGTATGCCCTAGTGACTTTGTGAGAAAGTCCTCAAGATGATCCTTTTTATGTGTGTGCTCGAGAAGGATTTTACCTCCCTCTATGCACTCCAAAATGAAATTTAATAGGGTATCCATATTCTTTCTATAGTAGTGTAAGATTAGGTTCTTTCTTAAGGAAATAGTGGACTTGTTTTCCACTTTGAGCGCCAGCGAACTATGGTTTAAGTAGAGAAATTATTGAAATTGTTGATCTAACAAGATTCTCTAGCATTGAATGGTTATTGTGGAAATGTAATATGCTTCATAGGAAGAAAACAAGACCATTTTTTAATTCAACAATTTCAATGTTCTGGGATTTTCTCCAATGGATAAAGGAAACCCCAACGGTGTTATTATTGTCATCAACATCACATTTCATGTCAGTATCACTAAATCCATTTAATATCGACTATCTATTTACCTTCATTGTGTAGAGAGAAGCGTAGTTTCAATCCCCGATGATGTAGCATAATAGGTTATTTACTATGGCTAAGTGAACTTCATGTAGTTCCTCCATGAACTAAATTACATAACCAATTATGTGGGTAATGTCTAGACGTGTATGAAATAGCTACCTGAGGGTGCCGATGATGCTTTGGTATTGAGAAACATCAACCAATTGGAAGGTTCATTATTTTATCAGATTCATGCAGACCTCCAATGACACTTGATAGTTGTTTCACTCTCCCATGTTTCTCTTCACAAACAATATAGTTACATAGCTAGATTGAAACAAGGAAATGCCGATTGAACCTTGGTTCACTTAAAATGACGAGGTAGTAGGAGAGAAATACGATGCCAGTAATCTAAAATAGATTCTTCATATCATCTTGGAACATGATAATGGTGGTGACATCAATTCCTATGATGATCGAGTCTTCTAAATACACCATGATGATAGATGATATATTCTATTACCACGAGTGTACATAGAATGCTTATAGATTCTCTTGTGAAACACAAGAATCGGAAGGATGGAGTCAAGCTTTGTGTTCCATTCTCTTAGTGGTTGTTGGAGGCCATAGTGTTATTTCTAGAGATAAATAACCTTAGACTCATGGTTTTCTTGGACGAATTTGGGTAGTTTCTCTACTAATACCACCTCTTCAAGGTCACATTTCAGTAATACTAATTTGAAATCTCTGTGAGGGACCTCCGAATATTCTTGCTCCGCCACCATGATGAGGAGCCACACTGATTCCATAAGTGAAATAAGGGAAAAGACCTCCTCAAAGTCAATCCTCTACTACTAGACTAATCCCACAATTATGGTCCTCTCCTTGTTCATTTCTATAGCACCATACTCATTATGTTAATCATTAATATCCCACTTGAGCCCAATTGGATGATGACCAATGGAGAGATCAACGATCTCCCATGTGTCATTTTCATCAATTGAATTATTATCCTCAAGAATTGCCTTGTGAAAACACTAGTGTTGTTATAATATTATTAACAAGGTTGACTCATCTGCCATAGTAAAATGTTTGTCACTAGGGTTGAGCTCACATAGTGAAAGTCCACGTGGAATTTTGGCCCCAATGATGTTTTCAATGGAGTAGGACTGAAGTGAGGTGTCATCGTGATCGATTTATAGTGCTTACACTATGTTGGATGGTGGAAAGATGAAATACACTATAGCTGATGGCATGGGTGTCACCTTGACCATGTGCGGTGTTGTAGAATCTGCAGAGCACAAGATAGTTGATGTGGGTGACGATCTCTGGTCTTCGATAGTGTTTTTCATCTCGGTCATGCCTGGTATACATGTTTTCTTGTGTGTTATGATGAATGGATCCTTACTAATTAATACAAATTTTTCATCAAAAGCACACCAGTCCCACTGCTCCACCTCATTGATGATGACATCACATGTTATGCACACATGCTTGTTGATGAGATCGTATACAGTTATGCCTTCAATACAAACTCATACCCGATGAATATCTTTTGTTTAATCTGATCACGCAGATTTTTCAAGTGATCCTTCAAGATATTATTATGTGCAATGCATCTAAAATCATGGATAAAGTGCACCATCAGTTAATTTCCAAGTCAAGAATCATATGACATCATCCTTTCAAGGCTCGTGTTGGTGCTTTGTTGAGGACGAAGACAATAGTGGAGATAACCTCTCCCTAGAACATCTTGGGAAGACCCTTTTACTTTATAATTCTTCAATACATGGAAACCATTGTTTAGTTTCATCTTTCAATGAACCCATTCTAATATAGTGAATAGGGGGATGTGATTTGTCGTTGTAAGAAACGCTCGACACAGTATTCACAAAATTATATTAAAGTGAACATTCCACCGTGGTTTGTGTAGAGGAACTTCATATTTCACCATATCTGCACCTCCACCGTGGCCAGAAAACATATGAATTTCATCATATCTTGGTACTTTGTTATGATTAGATTGAGTCACATGAAGTGGATCATGCCATCCATTAGTATCATAAAGTAGCAGTCCTTTCTTGGTTTTCTTGACGTGATAGGACCATAGAAGTCATTGTGGACTAGATTGAGGACTTTATTTGCACAATTAGATTCTTGTTTATGGAAAGACACTCATAGATGTTTTCCAATGAGGAAACTATCATATAATTGATTCACCTAATCAATCTATGGAATCCCTCACACCATATCACATTGAGAGAGCTTGTGTAGAGCCTAGAAATTTAGGAGTCTGTATCTCAAATGTGAACATTATGTTTTCTCTAAATCCATTATAGAAAATAATATTAGTTGTGAAATGCCGAGTTTGATGTTTTACATTAATCCATAAAAGCACTTCACCTTGGACCACATGTGCCTCTACTGGTCAAGGATCCTTAGGATTCCCTCTTCAATTTGAATTTGGAAATAGTTCTCATTAAGTTTTCTAATTATAATTATGTTTTTAGTGAGTCTCAGGATGAAGTACACCCCTATTAGAAAGCAGTTCTCATCAGTTTTTTAGTTGTGCATGATGGTCCTTCTTGTTGAGTCAATAAGGTCTTCCTTATTACTTTTCCATTCCTTCATAATTGGGGGAGATTGTTAAGTCAATAAGGTTTCATTATGACTTTACCATTCCTTATTGTTTTGAAAATCACAATCACCTCATCTTAAGGCAAATTTCTTTTTACAATGTGTTTTAATTCTATAAGGAAAACATTTTCTTCCCCAAGGAAATTTATCCTTATCATGTTTTCATTGATTATATCATAACTTTTTTAAGTGTAAAATTCAGTTTGAAACCAAAACCTTTGAATCCTATAATTACCTAGATATGAAGCATTCTTTTTTAGGATCCGAATTCTCATAATTATATTTACAAAATCTTCTGAGTTCTGACTCCAAATTCTGAATACAAATTCTGCATACGAACTCTTCTGAGTTCTGACTCAGAATTCTGAATACGAATTATGGATACGAAGTCTTCAGAGTTTTGACTCCAAATCCTGAATCAGAATTCTGGTTACGAACTCTTCTGAGTTCTGACTCTAAATTCAAAATACGAATTCAAGATACAATCTTCTCTGAATTCTGAATTCGAGTTCTCTGAATTCAGACTATAAACTCTTATGAGTTCTGACTTCGAATTCTCATGAACTCTGAATCCAAACATTATATGTTCAGGTTCCGAATTCTTGTGAATCCAGATTCTGAATTTCCTTGAAATTTAGTCTTCGTAATTCTATAGATTTCCGGTTCTGAATTTCTAGAAAACAGAATCCAAATATCCTTGTATTATAGACTCCGAATTCAATTTTTGGTTAGACTCCAAACATTCATTTTCTTACATTCCAAATATTGGTTTTTAGTTATGTAACCATATTTTTGTTTAACCTAGTTTTGTTATAAAACTACGTCATGCTTTCAGTTACTTACTAACCGTTGTTTGAATGACACTTGTATAAGTCCCTCAAAAATTCAAGGAAAAATATGAGCGTTGGAGGAGGGAGCTGACCGTTGAAGAAGTGCCTATAAATAGGAGCTCATTTGAAAGAGCTCATAAAAAGTTGATCAATCTAGGGATTACATGCTGCTGAAGTGATTTCTAGATAGAGAGGATTTATCTCTTAGTGCGTACTGAACTACTTGTTCATATTTCCTTTGTGCGACTCCGGTTGTTTCTGTGCACAATCGAGGGCTTCCGGGGATAGGAAGACAGAGGTTCCGACTACCTTGATTTTGAGGGATTCCTTACTGAGGAAGACGAAGGTGATGAGTACCTTGAAGTTGAGGGCTTACAGGGATATCAAGACAGACTCCGGTCTTCATATCGAGGGATTACCCTCGTGTGGGTAAGATAGACTTTCTTGAAAGTATAAATCAAGGGACCTTTATCAAAGGTTGTTGGATACCCTTCTCTTTGGGTTAAAATATTTACTACTTGTTACATGTTTTGTTACATGTTTTCCACTGCATTTGTATTGTTGAGGAAATTATAACTATCATATACTTCCTTATACTTGTACTCTGATTTAGTAAGATTTTATATTCTTTAAGGAAGAATATTCATCTTTGTAAAATTTCATTATGTTTTATTTTCGGCATCACTTTTCTAGAATTTCCTTCTCTGAATCATATTTCATGAATCAAGAAAGTGTTTAGAGCTTAGAGGTTTTGTGAATTATCTTGTTTAAACTTGTTAAACATAACCAACATTAAATGTTCTAAAGTAATTTTTAAAAGTATACAATTCACCCCTTCTTGTATTTGAGCATATCATATTTACATATTCGATCCTAAAATTGGTATCAAAGGTTGTAAACCTCATATTCTTAACCAATCCAACAATTGGTATCAGAGGATGTGACCTCCAAATTAATCTCACAATTATATTCGGAAGAGAATTCTTCTTCTTATTACTTTCGGAATTGAATTTCTGGATTCAAACTTTTTCAGAATCGAATAGTTCTGATTCATTTTTTCCTAAGATATACTCTTGTTTTATATTTTACTTGATTAGTAATATTCTCATTCTTTATGAAATTTTTCTATTAAAAAGTTTTTTTGGAAATAATTTTCTTTAAGATGGAAGGACTCAATGTTGGTTCCATAGAAAATCTCAATCCAACTAGACCACCAATCTTTGATAGAAATGATTATGAATATTGGAGTTATTGCATGAAGACTTTCATTATCAATACTGGAGTTGATAATTATGTTATGCTTACTGGAGGATATAAGATTACATAAAAAGAAGTTAGTACCTTTACCAATCGAGAAAAGCATGGATATCAACTAAATTATAAGGTACTCAATATTTTTCTTTGCTCCATGAATAGAAATATATATAGCCAAATTTCATCTTGTAAAGTAGAAAATTGTATATGGATGAAACTTGAAGTTACTCACTTTGGAACTTCCAAAGTAATTGAAACTAGAAGAGCTATTCTCAGAGTTGAATACCATGGCTTTAACATTCCTTATGTAGAACCCATATGTAAGGTGCAACAAAGATTCATGACTATTGTGAATAGTTTACAATCCGTGGGTGAGAAAGGATTTGATGATGAATCTCTTTTTGATAAGATCATAAACATAATTCCTAATGAGTTGGAATCCAAGAAGACTACTATTGATGATAACAGAAAGGTTACTCATATTTCCCTATATGAATTGTTTGGAACTCATCATGAGCATGACACTAGAATGAAGAGATATGATGATAACGTAAAGAAGAATAATGGAAATGGCAGTGTTGATTTTACTACAACATCTAATCATATGAAAGCCAAGACTCCTGAGAGAGTTACTAGATCCAAATATAAGAAAGTTGTTATCAAATATGAATCTAGCGGGAGTGAATCCTCAGAAAATGAATTAAAAAAAATTTCTTGAAGGATGAACAAGATATCTGGAAAGAGGAACTTTCAATCTATATATAAGAAAAAAGGAAAATAAAGATACAAAAGATTCATAAGTTATATATTATGAATTCAAGAGAGCTGGAAATATAAGACCTGATTGTCCTATAATTAATAGAAAAGAAATAAATGAAATGCATTCAGAGAGAAACAGAAAGAAGTATTACAAGGATAAAACTAAGAATGTCATGAAAGCTAATGACACCTGGTGTGCCGGTGGTGGATACTCTTCAGATGAATCTTCAGATTATGAATTTTCTGGACAAAAGAATCTTGGTCTAATAGTCATACTACCTATTAAAAAACATTGTTTAATGACTAAGGTACACAATACTGAATCATTGACCAATGTTTCTTTAAATGCAAATTATAGTAATGATAAATATTATAAGTCTTCAGATGAATAATATTCTTCTGATGAAGATGATACTTTACCTTCCTATAAAGAATTTTCTAGGTTTTCCAATCTTCTTGAGATTTATAAATCAAAACTTATGAATAAACTTGATAAGGAATATTCTAGGAATACTATTCTTCATAAGGAAAAATCAGATCGTTCTAAATATCTTGATAAAAAAATGTTGATTTTTAATGTATTTCAAAAAAACATGAGGATGTAAGTTCTGAGTAGAATGAACTTTCTAAAGATCTAGAAAATGTTATTTCTAAGAAAAATGTTTTCAAGCCAAGATCTAGTTCAAAATCAAATGTTTTTTATGACAAGAATTTGGTTATCAGACTCAAATCCAAAATATTTTCCTTTAGGAAGTGTTAGTCAAACTTTACCTTAGTTAAATAAAATTTTGATAAAATATATTCACAAATCCGACCTCTAAAGAATAGTTATGGTTTTGGTTATTCTAGTTCTAAACCAATTTTTAGTATCAATTACTTTATTCCTCAAAGTGATCCATTCTGCACTAAGTGTCAATGTGTTGGACACTGGGAAAAAAATTGTTCATTAAAAAAAACCCAGTATTTAGGATTTCATAAATGTTAATTTTCTAAAAAGATTTGGGCACCTAAAATTTTTGTTTCTAAGAATTCTGGATCCACGAATGTTTGGATTCCGAAAACCTAACTTTTTCTTATTTTAAGGAAAATAGAGAAGGTACCCACAGAAATACATGGTATATGTACAATGGATGTTCCCGACATATGACTTGTAACAAAAACTATTTTTAAATGATTATCAAGACGAAAGGAGGAAAATTAACATTCGAAGATAATGCTTAGGGATAAATTATTGGTATAGGTAACATCGTTCTACTTGGAAAAACATTGATTTCAAATGTTTTATTTGATAAGGGTCTTAAGATCAACTTCATTATCATAATCTAATCATGTGATGATGTGTACCTTGTGAATTTTAGGAATGACAAGTGCCTAGTACACAATTTCAAGTAAGAGTTTATTCTTTCTGCCAATAGGCAAGAGAGTGTTTACACACTCAACTTAAAAGAACTTAAGAGCCAAGATCTTCCTTGCCTTAGTGCAATGGAAAATAATTCTTGCTTGTGGAATAGAAGGTTTGGACACTGTAACCTCTGGAACTTATGCAAACATGATAAGAAATGACTAGTTAAGGATATACTAGTGCTTAGATTTTATTCTTCAAAAGTATATGATCCTTGTTAATATGGAAAGAAACATAAATAATGTTTTAAATCCATCAGTGAAGTCTCAACCACTAATGCATTACAGTTGGTTCATATGGATCTCTTTGGACCAACACAAACTAGAAGCATTAGAGGCAAGTAATATGTATTTGTCATGGTTGATGATTATACTAGATTTTCGTGGGTCTAATTTCTCGAAATGCAGTCTGAAGATTTTTCTTATTTCAAAAGTTTTAAAGCCCAAGTTAAAAATGAGAAAAACCATCCATTGAAAACTATTCATAGTGATCAAGGTGGAGAATGTCAAAATTCTGATTTTGAAACTTTTTGTAGTAGAAAAGGCATTACTCATAACTTCTCAACACCCATAACACCTCAACTAAATGGTGTTGTTGAAATAATAAATAGAATTCTTCAAGAGATAACAAGAACCATGTTGAGTGACTATTTTGTAGCCAAACATTTTCGGGCCGAATCTATAAGTACTTATTGTTATAATATAAATAGACTTTTGATTAGATCTTTTCTTAATAAAACCTCTTATGAGTTGTGGAATGGTAGAAAACCTAGACTTTCCTATATTAAGGTTTTTGGTTGAAAGGTATTGATTCTGAATACTAAAGATAATCTACATAAATTCACACCAAAATCTAATGAAGGAATTTTCTTAGGCTACTCCACAAATTATAAGGCTTATAGAGTTTTTAATAAAAACACTTGTATTGTTGAAGAGACAGTACATGTCAAATTTGAGGAAAACAATCCTTTTGTTTTTAAAAAACCCCATCCTACATCCTCAGATGTGTTTTCAAAAACTTATTATCAACCTTTTTTAGAATATCCTTCTAATAAAGAAAATGCCCAAGAAAATGTTTATGAATCATTTACCCCAGATGATTTCCTACCCTATGTTGATGAACAGGTTTTACAAAACTCAAATCAGTTGTTTCTAAAGAATCATCCTAGTGATAGCATCATTGGTGATGTGAATCAACCTATAAGGACTAGAAGTTCCGTAATAAATGAAGTAGAACATCTAGAATTCCTTTCCCAATTTGAACCAAAAAGCACTGATGAAGCTTTAGGTGATGATGATTTGATTAAAGCCATGCAAGAGGAATTAAATTAATTCGAAAGGAATAAAGTCTAGACCTCAGTTGAAAGACCTAAGGAAACTTCTTTTATTGGTGTAAAATGGGTCTTCAAAAATAAGTGTGATGAAAATGGAATCATTGTATGAAATAAAGCCAGATTAGTTGCTAAAGGCTATAATCAACAAGAACGAATAGACTATGAAGAAACCTATGCTCCAAGATCTCGGCGGAGAGTGCTCTTCGTGCTTTCTTCTCCATTCCTCTAATGTTTTAGGGGCCTTCCTCTCCCATTTTCTCCCAGCTCCACTCCTCAACTCTGTTTCGACATAATTCGTTCCCCTAGTGTTTCCTCTCATCTATTGATTTCCACTATTTCTTCGCGGTTATCTGGTTCTTTCAGGGAAGGTATGTGATTTTGATGCATTTCATCGCCCTAACCTGCACTGGTCTCATGTTCCTTCATGCCTCTTCGGGTCGGGGAAGGTATGGAGTTAACCTAGAGATTTAGGGATTGTGGTTTCAGTGAACATTGGGTTTCCAGCCGCAATTGGAGTCGATCTATCGTCCTCAGTTTCCCAAACATGCTCTGACTTAGGGTTCCACCACTACACTCTAGGTCGGAGTTGGAGCGATGGGTACACAAGGTTTCGGGCAATTTGGTTTGTGGTCTTCAAGGTTCCTTTTTGGGTTGCATACCTAGTCTTCTTCATGGTCTCATTCCCGACCCACATTATGGTTTCCCCTAGTTTTTTGTTTTAATTTTTGGTCTTGTTTCTTGCTTGTGGTTTATTTTAGTCGGTGGTCTCTTTTATGTTACTGGATGATTGAGGCGAGGAGGGGTGATTGTGGCCTCTTACGGTGGTGTTCAATGGGTTAGCGGCTGATGATGTCGACTCCAAAATTGTGATGCTCATAATTTGGTGACGATGACGATGATTCTCTAGTTCGGCGTCGAAGGTGTTTTGTCGAGGGGCGACATCAAATTTCGATAGTCTATGACGATGTTCTTCTGTGGTGGTATGCGATGGCGTGGTGCGTGATGTTGGTGACGATGAGTTTCTAGCTTGCTGGTTTTTGGTGACCCTCTTTTGTCTGTCTCCGGCATTCTGGTTTGACATTTATAGGTGAACGGTGGTCTATTATTTTATGGCATTTGATGGTGGGGATGTTTCTCTGCCGATGGGTGTTTTGATCGTGGTGACGGTGTTGATGGAGTGGCAAGACGACGGTGGGTAAGGGAGGCGACATGACGTGACCTTGGAAGTTGGGATTCTCAAGGCTTGAAGACTCCTTGAATTATGGGTATCTTTTGAATTTTAAATTTCATTTTGATGTTTTGATTCTGTATCCCACACATGAATTTTGGTTAACAGGGATACTGATCATCCTTAAAGTGGTTTATTTGAAAATAAAAAAAATGAATTTTTAGTCAGTCAGTTTCCCACGTGCCTTTTCAGCATTCTTTAATTTCAAACATTTTCAAATGGATGTGAAATGTGCTTTCTTTAACGGTTATGTACAAGAGGAAGTTTTTGTTGAACAACCTCATGGATTTGAAGATAAAAAACATCCTTATCATGTTTTTAGACTCACCAAATCTTTGTATGGACTTAAACAAGCCCCTCGAGCTTGGTATGATAGACTCACAAGATTTTTGTTTGAAAAAAATTATGTCAAGAGAAATTCAGATCCAACCCTTTTTATAATGAAAGATAAGAAAAATGTTTTTATTGTTCTAATTAATGTTAATGACATTATATACGGTTCAACTCAACAATCCTTAACCAATTCCTTTGAAGATCTAATGAAATCTGAGTTTGAAATGAGTATGATGGGTGAGTTAATAATTTTTCATGGTTTTCAAATCTCTCAAAAACAAGAATGAATCTATATATCCAAACAGAAGTATATAAAATACCTTATTAAAAATTATGGCTATAACAACACTAAAAGAATAACTACTCCCATTGGTACCTCAAACACACTTGATCTTGATGAAGCTGGGAAACCAGTAGATCAAACATCTTTTAGAGGTATGATAGGAAGTCTACTTTACTTGACAGCTAGTCATCTAGACTTAATGTTTTCAGTATCCTTATCTACAAGATACCAATCCAATACTAAGGAATTTCACTTTAAGGCAGTGAATAAAAAATTCACTACTTAAAGGGAACCATGGATTTAGGACTCTTTTATACTTTTGGAAATGATTTTGTTCTAAAAAGTTTTTCAGATGCTGAATTTGGTGGATGTAGAATGGATAGAAAGATTAAATCTAGAAATTTCCATTTCTTAGGATATTAATTAGTTTTTTGGTCATGCAAGAAGCAACACTCAGTAGCAATTTGCACCGTTGAAGCTGAATATATAGCAGCAGTAATTGTTGTGCTCAAGTGTTGTGGATGCAACACACACTCACAAACTATGGTAAGAGTTTTACCAAAACAAAAATTTTGTGTGATAATAAAAGTGACAATTCTCTTTATAAAAACCATACACATCACTCTCGTGCAAAAAACATAGACATTAGGAATCACTTTCTTAGGGATCACACACAAAAGGAGATATCATTCTTCAATTTATCAGAACTCAAGAACAACTTGCTGATATTTCCACAAAATATTTACACTCCTATAGATTTTAATACATTAAACAGAAGTTATGAATGATAAACATAAGGTATTATTCCTTATTAACATTCTGTTGAAACCAATCTCCTTACATTAATAAACTCCTTTTCATAGGGGGAGTACATTTGATCATATGTTATTCATATTTTTCGTAATGAAGTTTTTCATATTTTTCATTATGAAGTTTATCATATTTTTTGTAATTAAGTTTCTCATTTGATTCGTAATGATGTTTTTCATATTTTTCATAATGAAGTTTTTCATATTTTTCATAATGATGTTTTTCATATTTTTCATAATGAATTTTTTCAGATTTTTCATAATGAAGTTTTTGACATTTTTCGCAATGAAGATTTCTTACTTGAAATTTTTGTAATTGTTTTAGGACTTGAGATTTTCATAATAAAGATTTTCGTAATGAAAATTTTCATAATGAAGATCCATGTACTCAATTTTATTTCATACTCAAGTTTTTTTTGTAATTTAATGTCCGTTGAGAAGAATTTTCCTCAATACGAATAATTCTCTTATAAATCTGAAAGGTGTGATTATTTCTTGAGTTTTCAAAATAAATTTTTACTTTCTGGAAGTTTCTTTTGTTTTTATAATTTCTCGGATTCTAGTTTCCTTAAATCTGAATGTTTTCCTTTAAAAACCTCAAAAGATTGGATCCTTCCAAATTTTCTTTACGGCTTTCATTTCAACCGTCAGATCTGATTAGAAGAGTTTTCAGCCATTGGATTGAAATGGAAAGATAAACCATCACCTCAACACCAATAAAAGGGGACCCCGATGTTTTTCCCCCATTGGTTCTCAAGCCTTTGCGTGTCGAAGCTCTGTCCCTCTACAAAATCCCATTCCGAACTTTTCTCAATGTTTTCTAAATTGCGAATGTCTGCTGAAATTCCCTCTCAATATATGTCTTCTATCAACCTGATTTTGGAGTGGAAAATATACAAGGAAGGGTTGGTATATCCAAACTTTTTCAACAAGTATGACTCCATTATCTCTAAGAACATCAAGCTTAATGGATGGGAAAGTGTTGCAGTTTTGAAGATAGGAGCTCAGGATGTTGTATATCCGGATCTACTCATAGAATTTTATGAATCTTCTTGTTTCTTTAAAGAAGAAGGGAGAGATAATTCATTGTTCAGGAGTTATGGTAAAACATATGCACTCTCTTACACCAAGGCTGCTAGCTTGGTGGGGCTTTCATATGAAGGGGAAGCCAAGTTCTGCTCCCACAAGCTGCCATATGTTCAAGGAAGTTTCTTAAAGGTGAAGTTTAGGGAATTCCTTGGACTTACTAATGTCAAGACCGCAAATATTTCCCATTTGTCTACCAATAATTGAATCCTTGAGTTATGGTTTCAAGGACTTATCGTACCGAGAAAGGGTGATAAGGACACTCTAAAGAAAAGTTATATGTATATATTGTATTTTTTGGTAAATCTAAGGAAAATCAATCTGATAAAGCACATTCTCATTACGATAGAAAATATCATGAATGGGAATTTGAGAACACAGATACTCATATATCCTGCTCTACTCTCCATGATGATTATTCAGTGTGTTAAATCCTTCAAGATTCCATGCAGTTCCAACAGTGGAATTGCAAAGTAATGCTACTAACTGATGATACCATGAAGAGAATGAATATTGGGTTTTCTAAGGAATCAAGAGAGTTTTTTGATCTACCAGTTGAAGAAGTAGAAGCCGGTCTAAAAAAATGTAGAAAAGTATAAACCATAAAAGAACGGTGGAAAGAAGAGGAAACTAAAGGAAGTGGAAGAAACAAAGAAATCCCCTAAGGACAAAACAAACTGAATCCTCACCTCCAAATCCCAAGAAAAATAAATCATATCCAGATGATGTCGTTGCCAATTGGAGGGAGGATTAGAAGAACCAGAATGATGGGGAACCACAATTTGGTCTAGACCCTGTAGAGGCCAAGGATTTGAAAGAGAAAGATACTTAAGAGCTTGAGAAGCAAGACAAAGAGAAGAAGCTGAAGAAGAAGATGTCGGAGCCAAATATTGTAAAATCATTTTTGAAGGCTACTGAAGTTGAATCCAAGAACATTCTCGTACCGAAAACATTATCAGTAGAACCATTACCTAAGACACCATAGAAAAAGTTTATAACTCCAGAAATATCCCAAGAGAAGGATGTTGAAATGGAAGCTGGGGAAGAAGTTCAAAAAGCTCAAAGCACTGAAGATATAACTGATCTGATAAATCAAGTAGAAGAATTTCATGAGAAGGAAAGTGATTCCGAAAAATTGTCAATCTGGACTTCTCAAGCCAGATCTCGGAAACTTGCTACTCATGGAATTTATGAGAAGGATAAAGAGGAAGTGAACAAGTTATCTGAGGAAGAGTTCCATAATAATGACTTAATTCTCCCAGAAGATATTGACGCAGGAGCTGAGAAAGAAAAAAATGATGAAGATAGGATTTTTCAGTTGTCTGAGAGTGAGCAGGAATCTCCAAACGAAGAAGATATTTCGAAAACCAAAAGGGGGAAACAAGTGGTTGTTGATACCCCAACCAAAGAAATTTTAATGTAGAAGGAAGTTGGTGAATCATCTAAGGGGAAGCATGTAGAGCTAGAGGAAGAACCACAACCTAGAAGAGTGTCAGACTCGGAGTCATCATCTCTAGGAAAGGATTTTGTCATTCAGTCCCTGGAAAAGCTAGTGGACACCATTACGATCATTCCAAAAATTGACTACAGATGCCAGATTCTCCAGCATAGATTGAATCAGAAATCACACTCTGTATCCATGGTGATGGATAGGTGTGTAAATATTGAGGCCGAACACAAAAATTTCATTATCAACTATAAATCACACAAAAAATTTTGCAAGAAAATGACCAGCGGGTCGAAGAAGTTCATTGAAGATTTTAGAGAGCTTGATCAATTTAAAGAAGATGTAAAGGAATATTTTGATACTAAAGACACTAAAATCAAGGATCATACAAATATCTATAAGGAAACGATAAATCTTGAATAAAATATTCGGATTCAGGATTTCAAAGATCTGAATGGGAAGTTGAATTATGTTGTCTATAGTTCGAAAAAAGAAAAGGATCTCCGAACCCCGATTCAAGAAAATATAGTGAAGCAAGATGACTTTCTGAAGGCTCAGGTAGAGACCCTGAATGCTCAAGATAATAGGATCAAAGCATTCGAGAAGCAAGTAGAGGAGGATCACAAATAACTAAAGAAGATGAAAACCATTGTGAAGAAGCTAATACCCAAGGAAAAAGAAGAAAAATAGATCCATATCTGATATTTTGTTGTATCTATTTTTCCCTATACAAATCCTTCCAATCTTAATGAAATTGTGGTTGCTTGTTTTTTTCTAGATGATTGTGCTAATATTTCAGGTACCACATTTTTTTTATTCCCTAAAACTCTTTTTGAAAATCATAAAGGGGGAGAAGGAAAAATAATTCTAAGTAAAAGAAGAAATATCCCTAAGTAAGGGGTGTTTATCAAAGGGGAGTTCTCATTACGAAGATTTCCACATTCAAATGAAAAATCTCATTTCAAAAATCTAGAATACAATCCTTTGAGTTCCAAATCCCAAGGGAGAGTTAGTCATATTCACCATTGTTTATATATAACGTGAGATATGTTTTATTTCAAAATATTGAAAAATCATTCTAAGTCCTTATATTCTTATTCGTAAGGATGTTTGTGCTTTCCAAAAAGGGGGAGATTGTTGAGTCAATAAGGTTTTCCTTACGAATTTTACATTCCTTCATTCATGGGGAGATTATTAAGCCAATAAGGGTTTCTTATGACTTTACCATTTCTTCTTGTTTTGAAAATCACAAACACCACATCTTAAGGAAAATTCCTTTTTTACCCTGTGTTTGATTTCTATAAGGAAAAATTTCCTTCCTAAAGGAAATTTATCCTTATCATGTTTTCATTGCTCATATCATAAATTTTCTAAGTGTAAAATTCGGTTTCAAACCAAAACCTCGGAATCCTATAATTACCTAGATATGAAGCATTCTGTTTTAGGATCTGAATTCTCAGAATTCTAATTACAAACTCTTCTGAGTTCTAACTCTGAATTCTAAATACAAATTCTAGATATTAACCCTTCTGAGTTCTGACTCCGAATTCTGAATACAAATTTTGGATACGCACTCTTTAGAGTTCTGAATCTGAATCCAGAATCATAATTCTGGTTACACACTCTTCTAAGTTCAAACTCCGAATTCTGAATATGAATTCTGGATAAGAACTTCCTTGAGTTCAAACTCCGAGTTCTCTGAATTCAGAACCTGAACTCTTATGAGTTCTAACTCCAAATTCTCATGAACTCTGACTCTGAACTTTGTATGTTCAGGTTCCGAATTTTTGTGAATCAATAGTCAGAATTTCCTTGAAATTCAGACTCCGGAATTCTATAGATTTCATGTTCCAAATTCCTAGAAAATATAATCCAAATATCCTTGTTTTATAGACTCTGAATTCAATTTTTGGTTAGACTCTGAACATTTATTTGCTTATATTCTGAATATTGGTTTTTAGTTATGTAACCATATTTTTTCTTACACTTGTTTTGTTATAAAAGGATGTCATGCTTTCAGTTATTCACTAACCATTGTTTGAGTGACATGTGTACAAGTCCCTCCAAACTTAAAGGAAAAATATGACCATTAGAGGAGGGAGCCGGCCATTGATGTCGTACCTATAAATAGAAGCTCATTTGAAAGAGATCATAACATGTTGATCAATTTAGAGATTATATGCTACTGAAGTGATTTTTAGAGAGAGAGGCTCTATTGCTTAGTGCATACTAAACAACTTTTTCATATTTTCTTTGTGCGACTCCAATTGTTGTTGTGTACAATAAAGGGCGTCTAGGGATAGGAAAATAGAGGTGTCGACTACCTTGAAGTTGAGGGATTCCTTACTGAGGAGAACAGAGGTGCCAACTACCTTGAAGTTGAGGGCTTGCGGGGATAGCAAGACAGACTCCAATCTTCATATCGAGGGCTTACCCTAGTATGTCTAAGACATACTTTCATGAAAGTATAAATCAAGGGACCTTTATCCAAGGTTTTTGGATACCCTTCTCTTTGGGTTAAAATATTTACTACTCGTTACTTGTTTTGTTACAAGTTTTCCACTGCATTTGTGTTGTTGAAGAAAGTATAACTATCATATACGTCCTTATACTTGTACTCTGATTTAGTTAGATGTTATACTCTTTAAGGTTGAATCGTCATCTTTGTAAACATTCATTAAGTTTCATTTCCAGAATCACTTTTCCAGAATTGCTTTCTCGGAATCATATTTCCTGAATCAAGAAAGTGTTTAGAACTTAGTGGTTTTGTGATTTATCTATTTTAACCTTGTTAAACATAACCATCTTTAAAAGATCCAAAGGAATTTTTAAAAGTATACAATTCACCCCTCCCCTATGGTATTTGAGAATATCATCTTTACATATTCAATCCTACATTGATCCCCTCGATATTTACTATATATCAATATCCAACCTTCATGGTTCCATATATCCTAGATTCAAAATCAGAGAAGATAGTGGGGGACCCCATAATGTGGTCTATGGAACTGCTGTCGAGGTACCAGAATTTGTGATCATGTGCCTCCTCCTAATACAGTGGTGAAAAGACATTCTCCTCGACCATTCGTAGAGGGATGCATTGTAGCTGTAGCATATTGGTGGTGGTGGATTATGGTGGTGTGTAATTGGGCACTTTCATGCACGACCTTTCTATAATGAGTGTGGGCTCATCATATTCACCTTAGGATATAAGGTCCTCAACCCTTTTTGAACTGATATGACAATCTTTAGACTAATGGCCCATTTTTCCATAGTTATGGGATTATTCTTCTAAGACTTCATGACCAACACTGTATCTTGAGAAATCCATTCAATTTCACTATTTCAATTATTAGTATTTTTTCATAGTCATCAGTGACAACAGTTGTTAGACATGTAGTTGTTGAAAGATTCCTCCCTCATCTTCCTCTCCTTCATCTGTGCAACCCACTCAACCTCGACGAGGAGCAGCATTCCTCCAGCATTGGTGGTGGGTTTCAACTCAAAATTTTCCTCCACTACTTAAATTCCCTTTGTCACATCATCTACATAGAGTGTCAAGATATTGATAAGAATCTAAATTAAATGGTAAATTTGGGATAACCTTGAGGGGATGATGTGTATATACTTATGAATAGAATTTTTTTGAGACTCTATATCATTGAGGACTGTGAGTTGGTTAACCAACCCAGTGAGATGCATCGCAATGACGTCTACCAATTCACCCTTGAAAGAACCAATGCCTTTGTGATCCATGTGGAGTTTCTAAGCATTTGAATTGTATACATGATCAATTAAAATGTGAATGGCCTTGAAGATGTCCTATAATTACCTGGATATTTCCTTGATAAAGAGTATAATGATCATCTCTGACGGTAAAACGCGAAGGATTTCCTGTAGTGCCATCTGATCTTCTTGGAGTTTGACACTACCAGTGTCGATGACATCACATATACTATGTTATTGGAGAATAACCTTTATCATCAAGGACAAGTCACTTTAGTTTGTCTTTGTGAGAAACAGATATATTGTTGTTCCCCTGATCTCTTTCACCACTCGATGTACCACCATGGGGATGATATCACCATCATTGAGGACTCTAGGATGTGTCGATAATATTTGGGAGGTTCAAGGGGATGAGGGATAAAATTATAGTATCATGGATCATATCAACCTCATTCTAATACCAAATGTTTGAAATGCCTAATCAATCAACATAAAACACAAGAAATGATATTGGAATGATGAGAGAAAAATGATAGAACATGGGATATGTTTTGCGCATCACCAAGTGGGGTGATTTTTTGGAGATATCTCCATTACATTATAAATACACATAAAAACAAGATATATTTACAATGTAAATAAAACAATGTGGTATCCTTAATGAGGTCAAAGAACATTAAACCATAAATGATTGAGGAAAATAAGGGGAAGGGGAAATAAAATTTGAATAAAACCCCATAATTGAAATTAGTCAACAGGGGGTGGGGTTGATCCGTGTGGTTTTGATGAAATAAGAGGGGAAATAACAGAAATGGGGAAGGGAATAGTTAGGGATGCATAAGGGGAAAAAGGGTAAATGAGGGAAAAATTAAACAAATTACATATTTCTATTTCTAATACAATCAATAGAACTCTCCAAAGGGTGTTCATCTGAATCTCCCTCCATGAATAAAAATATTTATACTAGTGTATGATTGAACACTTGGAACTCAAAATGGATAATAACAATGTAATAAATTTTTAAACTAATGTGTGGTGTCGTTGAAATTAATAAATAATTTTTTAAAATAATTTTATAAGGAATATTTTTCTATATTTAAAATATAATTCAACGATAGTTTTCTTATGATTTCAAATCAATATGAGGTCTTCATATATGGTTTTGACTACCACACACATGTTTTAGTGATTTAAAACACTATAATATATTCTATAGGCATCACGATAAAAACCATATCATAGAATGATGTGGATTCAGTTCCTACATTTAATCAATCCACCTATGATAATTTTCTAAATATTTCTTAGCCATCCGATGTAATTTACATGGTTTTGACCCCCTAAGGAAAATTTTTAAAGGCATTGATATCTTTTAAAACAACTTATTGAATCATTACATGAACACCACACATTGGAAGGAATTGTTTTCTTCTCGAACATCTTAAAATTATTCAACCATAGTTTTCCAATGATTTCATGAATATTTATTCTCTCTTGTAATGGTTTTTACCTTTAAACAAATATAGAATCTTTTAAAATACAAAAAATGAATTTTTGGTCATCCCTGGAAAACCATAAGTCTAATTGACATGATGTTGGTTCCTTCATTTCAAAAATAAATATATGGAAATCATCCTAGTATTTCATGACCATATAATGTCGTTTTCAGGATTTTAGCCCCCTAATAAATATTTTTATAGGCTTCAATATCTTTTAAACCTACTTGTTTAGTCATTCTGAGAACAACAGAGGTATAATCGATAGTTTTTCTATTCTTACATGTCTAAAATAATTCAAATATAGTTTTCCATGAATTTACGTCAATATGATTCCTTCTTCTATGTATTTGACCATTACGTGGATGTATTAGTGTTATAAAACACTAATAAAGGTTTATGATCATCCTGTAAAAACCGTAACTTGAATTGACATGGAATTGCTTCCTACATTTTACAAACTAATTTATGGGTTTTTGATATGATTTTTTCTCCATATGACACTTTTTTCATGATTTTTAAGCCCTAATGCTTGTTTATGTAGACTTTGTTATCTTTTACAACCACTTATTATGTCATTCCAAGCACACCACACATCATATGGATGTTTTTTTCTTGTACACATAAAAATTAATTCAAATTTAGTTTTAACATAATTTTAAACAATTTTAATCTCATATTCTGTGGTTTTTACCATTACATGCAGATTTTAGTGTTTTAAAACACTAAAAACATGAACACGAATATATCGATAAAACTTTAACCTGGATTTAAGTGGTTTCATTTAATAATTTTAAAAATCAATATACGGTCATTTTAATGTGATTTTTAAACCATATGATGTTAGTTCATTTCTTTTGACCATTGTCACACGTTTTTTAAAAAAAATTATATCTTTTAAAATTACTTATTGGGTCACTCTTATCACACCTCATGTCGGATGGGAATGTTTTCTACTCTTACACATAAAAAATATTTAAACTATAGATTTACCTTGATTTCATGTCAATATTAGGTTTCTATCAATGGTTTTGACCCTTACATGTATTTTTAGTATATTAAAACACTAAAATTTTATTTACAAACATCTTGGGAAAACCATAACCTATACTGATATGGATTTTGTTAATATATTTTAAAAAATAATATAAAGTCATTGTGATATTATTTCACGGCCTTATGACTTAATTTACTTAGTCCCACAAGCATATTTTTAAATAATTTGATATATTTTAAACCAAATTGTTGATTTATTTTTAGCACACTGCAAGTCGTATGGACTATTTGTTTAATTTTACACATAAAAAAATAATTTAACCCCAATTTTACCATGATTTCATTTCAATTTTTGGTTTTATTCTAAGGTTTTGACAATTACATGCTTGGTTTAGTATTTTAAAACTCTAAAAACGTGTTTATGGACATCCCATAAAAACTGTAACTCAGATTAATGTGTTATTGGTTCCTATATTTTATAAACCAATCTATGGTAACTTTCTTTTTATTTCGTAACAATATGACACATTTTTTTGACCCCCTGATTCACATTTTTAAATATATTGATATTCTTTTAAACTTCTTATGAAGTCATTCAAATCACACCAAATGTTAGATAGATGTTTTGAATACTCTTTCACGTAAAAAATAATTCAACCAAGAATTTTCCATGATTTGACATGATTATGAGGCGGTATTCTATGGTTTGGACTATTACAAGTATGTTTTAGTGTTTTAAAACTCTAAAAAACCATTGTGTTTATCCATTGAAAACATGAATTTGGATTGATGGGGATCAGTTACTATATTTCAAAAACAATTCTATGATAATTTTCTAATTATTTAACTCCATCTGAAGATGTTTTATTGGTTTTTCCCCATGATGCATGTTTTTAAAGACATTGATATTTTCTTGAAATTTATTATTGATTCATTCTAAGCTCATTGCAGGTCAGGTGGACATTATGTCTACTCATACATATAAAAAATTAATACAAAGTTTTACCAGTATCTCACATCAATTTGAGGTTATCTTATATGGTTTTGACCATTACACACATATTTTATTGTTTTAAAATGCTAAAAACACATATCATGGAATCTTGAGAAAACCATAACTTGGATTGACATGGATTCAATTCATACATTTTAAAAAATAATCTATGGTCATTTTCCTATGATTTAATTTCCATTTTATGTTGTTATATAATTTTCAACCCTAATCCATTTTTTAAATGCATTTATATCTTTTAAAATGTGTGTCACATATCCAAAACCAAGAAAATGAGATCAGATTATTTTCTATCAGTATTGAAATGTTTCATAAAAAATTTATGATAAGTAGGAATCAATCACACATTAATATCACAGATGATGGGGTTGGTATGACATGGAGTGAATGATTTTAATATAAATGTTCCATTTTAGTTTAAAACATCTATCAGATTTTCATAACCCAGAAATTGGGCTTGAATTGATTTCAAATGTTATAAGAATTATCCATAATTCATTATTGATGTGTTGGAATTGATCTCAAATCAATTTGAAACAAAAAGTGGGTGGTATAAGTCGAAGTGCATGTTTTCAAAATTAAACTATCATTTATCTTTAAGACACCTATCACAGGGAGAAAATAGGTAAATGAGCTTGGATTGTTTTAAAAAAATAGTACAACAATACAAAATGAGTTTTTGATGAGTAGGAATTGACCTCACATCAATAAAATACATCATGTGGGTGGGCCAACATGAAGTTTACATTTTTAATAGAAATGATTATTTTAATTTTAAACATATATCATATTATTAAATATGATAAAAAGAGCACATATCATTATAAAAATTTAGAAAAATTATCATTATACATTTTTTGGAACTGACTGCACATTAATCAGACACATGAAGTGGCCAGTATGACTCAAAGTATGTGTTTTTAACACAAAAGTGTCATTTTATTTTAAATAAGGCATCCAAAACTAAGAAATATATCTCAATTGTTTTTAAAAATTTCGTAATATAATTTACAATTAATTTTTAGATTATAGGAATTGACCACATGTCAATCCGACACACGATGTGTAAGAAACTTCTTTTTCACTTAGTATGGATTATTTTAATTTCATTATAATTCATTATTTTGGACATAAAATATATTCATAGCGAGTTAGAGAAGTTCCAAAGGGTCTTTGGTGCTTGTTCCGAGCCCAAAACCCATATTTTGGGAAAACTGCATCTGTCTCACGATTAGAGTAAACCGTTCTAGTAGGTCTCGTAGTTAGATCTAATCATGTGAATGGTTACATTTTCAGGAAAAACCGTCTCACAAGGTTGGTGCAAGGTTTACCTAATCGCATTTCCTAGCTGTATAGTACGCCCCTTCTTATAGCTACTAGTGTATGGTTGGCACACAGTTTTTCAAACGATGCAAACAAACTGGGCACATGCTAAATTCTGGGTAATTTTAGCATTTTACCCTTAATGATATAATTTATCCTCATCCTTCCTTCTATAATATTTTCCAATGATATGAACTCCATTTTCTCCCATTTTGGAAATTTTTTAAGTCATGTGTTAAGGATCAAGTGATCTCCTTCATCTAGGATGTGATTGATCTTCTATACGTCACGTTGGATGTACAATGGTAAGTACTCAGGTCCTTATGAGCTATTCATCTTATCTATTTCTCTCAACCTAGTTATTGAGGTGTGAAATTATTTAACTTTTTATTATATGTACTCTCTTCCATGCCAAATTTAAGGCTAATACTGGAGTAGCCGAGGCATACAAGCCTAAGGTGGGTGGTCTATTACTCATCCCTCATGTTTTATCGATTTTTGGAATTGTCGTGTGGGGATCATTGATTTCACCGAGTGTCATTTATTTAATTTATATTACATGATTATTGTCATTAGAATCATATAGTTATTCTCTTTCCAAATATACGATTAGTTATTGGTAGTTATGTCCAAAAATCCTGACACCCCATGTTGGGTGTTATTCCATAATTGGGTTTTTAGAGTTTTGACACTTTTGAACCACCATTCAGGTGTGTTTAATCTTTTCCAAACTAATGGTAAGCCTCTTTATTTTAGTTTCTTATTAAATAATAAAATTTGGAATATACTCTTCTTTGTTACTTCCATTTGACTTGCCTAAGGTAGGTGCATAAATATACGTAATTCAATCAAAATATATAATAGAAATCATACTATGGTATATGACACGACCTTACTAAATGTAAATGAATGTTTGGTTGCACATTCGTAGAAAACTATTCCTTGTAAATGGAATGTAGCGGAGTGAACCATATTAATAGAACTTCAATTACATGGTATTAATTAAAGGGTTTCATGGTACTTTACATTCTCAAAGCAATGAAAGGTAAGGCTTGAACAAAGTAATTTTGTTAATGTAATATTTATATTATGGAATTATTATTTTAGATGCATTATATGTAAGGAAAATCTTTATGAACATGGAACTTGAAATTTTTATAAGAATTTCTTGACTCGTGTTAGCTCTTTGAATATCAGGGGAATGCCTTGGGTACTTGAGGATGTCATTCTGATTGAAGGATGTCAACTGCCTTGGAAGAGAACTAGTTGGGAACCCAATCATTGTATACCACTGGATTCCCTATATGAAACCATAAGAGACCTAAATTATTATTATAAGAGGCCTTGGATACACTCCTTGGATCCATAATTGATAGTTAGGTTCCATGGTTCTATCCCATCAGGTCCATTCATTGCTTAGCTCCATTTTACCTTGAAAAAACTCCTTAGACTCGGTAGGTATCTTATGTTGGTAATGCCTTAGACGATGATTCTTGGATTACACTCTTATACATTAGCTAGACTAAGTTAATAATGAGTTAGAAGTCCCCAAGGTCTAGGTTTCCTTGGTGATTACCATGGAACCAGATCATATTATTTATCAATTATGGTAGTCCTATTGCATCTGGGATCCTTCACTATTATATTAACAAGAGGTGATGTCAGTGCTGGATATTCCTCAAATGACTTGTTTATAAAAAGTGGTAATCAAGTAATTTATGAAATGGATACGTGATCAGACACCATTTGAGGGATGAAGCAGGTACATAGGTATTTAGTTACATTGTAATTATTTACTTAATATATATATATATATATATATTCATGCCTGCACACTTTTACATTTCCATTACACGTGCCAAAATGTTATAGACACCATTGGTGGTGGACCATTAATATTTATCTCACATCCTCTCTAGGCGCCATTTGTTACCCAGGGAAGATTATATAGATATAGGTGTTGATAAAAGAAAGCATATTACTTCAAACACTTGATTGTGTGTTGTGTTAGTATGGAGCTGGTAGTAGATTATTAACCTAGATCTCATGATTCCTATGATAGTTTATGTATTTACTATTTTCTACATTGATTTTTAATGAATTTATTGATATTTTTATTCATGTTTTATATGTTTCTAGTGAGATTACATATATCATCCTCAATTTTTGTATGATATTCTAGTTATTTTAGTTATTCTTATCCATGTCTCTTTCTGTTGTGCCATCAATTCATTTATACATTTTCCCCTACATACATATGTTCATAATTATCCATTATGCTACATTCAGGAGAAGAAGTAACTGCATCCCCATAGACACACCCTAGTCCCTCGCTATTAGTGAGAAGCCTTTGGCATTTAGAGAGATGTGCATAATGCTATGTGGCCAAATGGGCTTGGAACACCTATTAAGCAGCATCTGGGTATGGTACACCATAAAGTGTTATCAAATGGGGAGACTTTTTTAATAATTATTTGGAGACAATATATTGTAGATTATTAACTCTTAGAACTTGGTCATAATCCATGCTTGGACGTCCCGAACTCATGATCAGTGTAAAAGCAGAGTTGCCTGAAATATAATTGTTGTACTATTTTGACTATTCAAATTGAAATTATTTCTCTATTGGGTGATTCACGTGATTTTTTGAAGTTAACATTATTACTCGGCTTGAAAATTTCATTCATACATAGGCCAATGATATAAGGGTAAGGATCATTGTTACATACATCATTATTGGCCCCTAGAATTCGCATGTCATGCATATTCCCATGCCATATAGGTGAATTTCACTATTTCTCATTGCTTGATATTCCTGTGATGGATGAGTGATGTTGTGATAGTTATCTTATGCTTGTATTACTTTTTCATGTGATTGAGTGATTGTATGTCTCAATTCATTAGGTGTATGGGCCCTCGTGGTTTGCAATGAGTTATTTACCGAGTTCATCCATTATTATAAAAATAAGTGGGTGTCATTTTCATGGATAATGTGAATGGGAACTGATTTAGTGGAGATTAATATATATTATAAAGTGAAACATGAAATATAAAATTATTTTTTTTCATATCCTTATACTATCTTTTCATGTTTATTAAAGTTAAAGGAGTGAACCTGGTAATTAATGGTAAATGAAATGAAACTTATACTTGAGAACATAACAGTACCTGGATGTCTAAGAAGGTAGTTGAAGTATTATATACCTTGGGAAGTGATATTTTACTTGGTTAGATTATGTAAGTGTTTCTATATAAAGATATAATTATTGTTCTCATGTGTGTTCTTGGCAATTATAGGACAATGTCACCATGATGTCCTCATATCATTCATCTAGAATGTGGAGATGACCAAGGTCTAGATGGGGTGGGCCCTGAGCCACCAATATTATGTCCAAGAGTTCCACTTAAGTAACCACCTACTATACCTTATATGGGCCATGATGCCCATGATTTTTTATCATTTTCTACATCTGATGTAGTCCATGCATGGTGCTCCATGATTTTCACCTATGATGGATGATCTGACTTGAGATTTCTACCAGCAACATCCACATACATTCTTATGTTATGATGGTACACATGCTACGGGTTCATTGATAGAGTCCAATATTTCTATCATAGATCATTTGATGATTCCTCTAGAGAGTAGGGTCAAAAATTCTGCATATATGCTTTGGGATTTTACCAAGAATTGGTGGGATGTGATTACCCAAGCAGATCATCATCAAGGGATGTTGGAGGTTGATTTCTAGATTTCCTTATATGATCAGTTCATTCCCTAGATACTGACAGATTATGAGTCTAGAGTGTTTATGTATCTCAAGAAGAGTTATATGTTTATTATCGAATATTCTGCCAATTTTACTGAGTGACAGCGCTTTGCACTGCTTCTAGATGGTGATGAGATTTTGTGTTCTAGTCATTTTGACGATGGGCTTGTGTATGCCATTTGTACACAGGTTAATGTATTTCACCTACCTACATTTTCTAAAATATTTAATAAGACTTTTATCACTAGGTAAAACCTAAGAGACGAAAATAATTCCAGGTTTAGAGGATCAGTGTCTCATCTTGCAAGTTGTTCTCCTGGTGGAAGGAAGTGTTATCTCGATATTTCTCATCAGGGAAGTAGAAGCTAGAACACCCATATAGGTATCTCTATAGTGTTTCACCAATGCCGACCTATTGGGAATCTGACGCCTTAGCGTGATAGATACCCAATGGGGTTATGGGATTGCAGCCATATGGGGAATCACCAAGGGACCCGTTGGACCTTCCCACTATCTTTGAGTGTAAAAGGATCCACTCTAGATCCACCTCCAGGAGCGGGTTCTTTTATGTCGCATTAGGCAGGGTTTTGGAATAACATCTGATGGTAGGGTTGAGGAGGATGTTGTGAACATGGTATATAGACCCATGATCAAAAACATCACTAGTAGAGTAGTTTTTATTGTGGTTTTCTTGTTGTTGCACATGGTTGTGGATCTGGACAGATGCATGCTTTACAATCGATACCCAAGGATAAGGTTGATGGACCATCTACAATATGAGTAACTTTTATAGTATCCTTTACCATAGTATTTACATTATTTTATATTGGTGATTCAAAATATTTCATCTGTATATCTATCACATAGAGTCTAAGACTAAAGATACAGTATTACTATAGTCTAATAACCATAGACACCTCATTAAGAGTGCAGTCAGAGAGAATATTCCAATGGATGGATTGTCCACATGAGGTAGCTAGTTACCCTTTCTTATTTAACCTATTCATTATCAATATGAAAGGATTCAATATCATTCCTAGGATTAATTGGTTGTTTCAATGTCATGATTTTGTAGAATTCTATTATTGTATTGAATCTATTACATCACTATAGGGAAGCATTTATCTACATAAGGGTGAGTTGGATGTACATTCTAGTAGAGTAAGACCATAGCATCATGAGCATGGTGGAGTGACTGCCCAGATTAGAAATCTCTTCATGGGGGATGAGGATTTATGTCAAGCATATTTCCCTCCAGTAGTAGATCATTTCAGGGGCATCTCTCCCAACTATTTTAACGGATTACCTCCTAAGAGAGAGGTAGAGTTTATAATCAAGGTTTCTCCAGGATCAGCACTAGTGTACATTCCTCCATATAGAATGGCTCCTACAGAGCTTCGGGAGCATAATTTGTAGTTAGAATATTTAGAGTCCCATGGTATTATATGACCCAGTACATCCTCTTGGGGTTCACCCATGCTTTTATCTAAGAAGGATGATGAAAATTTATGTTTATGTGTGGATTATAGAAGGTTTAACCCACATACAATCAATAACTGATATCCAATACATAGAATAGATAATCTATTTGACTAGATTCTTGGAGATAAGATCTTTTCTAATATCGACATGTGATCAGGTTATCATCAGGTGCGAGTCAAGCCATCAAACATACATCATTCAATATTCCATAGTAGGTATGATCTTTATGAGTAACTTGTTATGACATTCAGTCTTATTAACATGCCATTTTTTTAGATGTAGTGAATAGAGTTTTCCATACCTATCTTTATTCTATTATCATGGTCTATGTGGATGTCATCTTGGTGTAATCTCATACTCACATAGACTATTCCAATCATCTTAAGATCATTTTGAGTACACTAAGAGACCATCAGCATTATGCCAAGCTTGTGAAATGAAACTTATGGATTGAAAAAGTTTACATCCTAGGTCACATCATATTATAATCATGAGTATATATTAACCTATAAAAGGTTAGTGTTGTAGTTTCCTAGGAGCATCCCAAGAACGTGTTTGATATATGGAGTTTCTTGGGACTAGATGGATATTGATGAATTTTATAAAATACTTCTCACACCTTTATTCAAATATTACTAGCCTTAAAAAGAAGGGTGTCACGTTCTTGGGGTCAAAATCATATGATAAATCCTTAAAGGATCTAAAAGGGTGTCTTATCTCAGCACATATATTGATTCTTCCAAAACCTAGGAGAGGTACACCATATTCTGTGATGAATTAGGCATAGACCTAGGAGAAATATTGTTGCATGAAGAAAGATTCATTCTGTATGGATATTAGATGTTTAGGAATCATGAGACAAACTACCTAATGTATGACCTTGAGCTAGAAGTAGTATTCAGTGACTCATGTTACTGGAGACAATATCTTTTAGTTGACCACCTTGTGGTTCACCCAGAACACAAGAGCCTCAAATATATCTTTACTCAGTATTACATGATCCTTAGATAGTAGATATGGGTAAAATGTCTATATTTCATAGATTTTGATCTTGCCTATATGCCCATAAAAGGAAATGTAATTGTGTTTGTGCTATATTGAAAAACTCAGTCACATTTCATATGCGAAGCTAGTGATAAATGTAAGTTAGTGGACCTCTTTTCTAAGCTATATCAGGAGTTTCTTTATAGTCATGGGTATTATTACTTCCCATCATTAACAATTAACTCTTCTATCATTGAGAAGATGAAGGGTTGAAATGATTATGATCTTGAGGACATGATTCTCTATGAGAGTATATATAGAGAAAATCCACCTTCGGATTTTTTCATGGATAGAGACGATATCATTTGTATTCATAGATGTGTCTGGGATCTTACAGATATGAGAGAGGAGTTGATGTGTGATTCTCATGCATCTCAATGGGAAATTAATCCTAGTATATCCAGGATGTAATGAGATATGTGACACCAGTATTGGAGGCCAGGGATGAAACATTAGATATTAGGATTTATCACTAGGTGTTCCACCTGTCATCATGTAAATGGTAGAGCCTAGAGACCTGAAGGCTTGTTACAGCTACATCCAGTCCCAAAATTTAAATGGGAGGATAATTCCATAGAATTTTTAGATGGGTTACCTAGGTTTCCTAGAGGTATCGATGTTTTATGTGTTGTAATTGATAGATTGAAAAAAGTGGATCACTTCATTCCTATTTGGGAGAAGTTCTTAGTTGATGAGAAGGGAATACTATATTTCCATGAGATAATACGACTACATGGGGTACCTCATACTAACGTTTTAGAATGGGATTCTCAATTAATATCATGGTTCTGGACAAGATTGTAGAAATATATCAAAAAAAGAGCTTTTATGCATATCTTTTCACTGTCATACCAATGGAAAATCGAAGTGGATAACACAAGTTTTAGATGATATGATCTAAGCATGTGTCCTTAACATTATAGGTTATTGGGATAATAATATCTATCTAACTGAGTTTTCCTATAATAAAATCATTTAGTTGATAATTCACATGGATCCTTTTGGGGACTTATATGGTATGATGCGTCATTCCCCCTATGATGGCTTGAGAAAGGTGAGGTAGTCATACTAGGTCATCATCTCATTCAGTAGAATTAAGAGTATGTTTGGCTAATCAGAAGGTATATGACTACTGCTTAGTCAATACCAAATTCTTATGTTGATTTCCATTTACAAACTCAATATTTCAAGGTGGGGGATCATGTTTTCCTTCAGGTATTTCCCAGGATAGGGTATAGATAGTTACAAAAACAAGGTAAGTTATCTAATCATTACATAGGGATGTTTGATATTTGAGAGAGAGTTGGGATGGTAGCCTATCAGTTTCTACTACCTTAGAGTTACCATTCCATTAATGACACATTTCATGTTTCATTGCTTCACCAATATCATGCTGACCCATCTCATTCCTTTGATCCCACCGAATTTGAGATAGATTCTGATTCTACCTTTGAAAAGTATCCAGTATGCATAATTTACTGAACCACAAAGGCTTTTCTAGGTAGGTTTGTTTCTCTGTTAGGAGTTCTATGGCAGAATGATTGCATTCAGGCTGAAACATGGGAGTGAGAGACCAATGTACATTTCTAGAGGTGAGTTTTTTTCTCATACAATGTTTTTCCATTCATGGAGGTGAACTCGGGGAAGAGATATTTTATGGGGGGTGGGGGAAGACTGTAAGAACTTGTTTTTTTACTCAAGTATGTATCCTTTAAATTTTGGTCTAATTTATTATTTGGGACCTAATATGGATACCTATTGAGTTAGTGAATGTCCCAAGGGTGTATGAGGCTTATTTAGAGCCCAAAACCCATATTTTGGGGAAAATGAGGAATGTCACATGTTTAGAGTAAACAGTGTTGGAAGGAAACATAGTTAAATATAACCATGATGTTAGATGCATTTTTGGTTATATACATCTTGCATGGTTGGAAAACGGTTTACCTAAACATGTGGTACACTTCTTCCTATAGGTTTCTATACATGGTTGGCACATGATTTCTTATACCGTGTGAATGAATTGTTCACAGACTATTTTTTTTGTAATTTTTCCATTTTACCTTTAATGATCTAATTTAACAACATCGTTCCTCCTATATGATTTTCTAGCAGGAAGAACTTTATTTTCTCCCATTTTGGATATTTTTTAAGCACTAATATATAGATCAAGAGATATACTTCTTCTGGGATCTGATCGAGATTTCATTTATCACGTTGGATATGCAATGATAAGTACTCGAGTTCATTTGAGCCTTTCTTCTTCTCCCTTACTCTCGACCTAGTATCATGGGGTGAGTGATTTTACCTTTTTCATAGATATAATTCATTCCAAGCCAAATTACGGGCTATTACTGGAGGAGGAGAGTCATACAAGCATAAGGTCGGTGGTCTATAACTCATCCCTCATGTTCGCTGATTCTGGAATTGTCGTGTGGGGCCTCCTGATTTTACTAGGTGACGTTTATTGAATTTATAAGCTATGAATACAATCATTAGAACCGTATGATCATGTTCATTCCAAATATTTGATTTTTTTTCATAGTTATGTCGACAAATATCCACACCCTAAGTAGGGAGTTATGCCATAATTGGGGTTTTTAGAGTTTTGACAATTTTGAGCCACCGTTTGGGAGTGTTTGAGCTTGAACACACTAATGGTAAGCCTCCTTATATTAATTTCTTATTAAATCATGAAATTTTGAGAACATTGTGACTTTTCACTTCAACTTAACCCTCCTAAGTTAAGTTCATAAATGTAAGTAATTTATTCAAATGATATTATGGAAAGCATACTTAAGTATATAACTTGGCCTTACTAAATGTAAATGAATGTTTGGTTTCACATCTGTAAAAACAATATTCCATGTCCATGGAAGGAAACAAAGGGAACAATATTAATTGAACTTGACCTAAATGGTTTCAATTATGGGGTTGAATTCTACTTTGACTTGTCAAACTAATGAAAGGTCAGGATTGAACCAAATAAAATTGTTAATGTCATGTTAATATTATGGCCTTATTATATTAAATGAATTAAATGTAAGGTAAATATTTATTCACATAGACCTTGACATATTTATTGGAAATATAGAATTGTGTTAGCTCTTGTATTCCCAAGGGAATTCCTTGGGAACTCCAGGACGTCATTCAAATTTCAGGATGTAAGATGCCTTCGGTGAGAACTACCCAGAAACTTGTTCCTTCTCTACCACTAGACACCTGGTATGACACTGTAGGATCCCTCCATTATTATTATAGTATTCCTTGGATTCACTCCTTGGATCCATCATTGAAAATTACTTTACATGGTTACAGCCAATTAGGCCCATTCATTGCTTATCCCCATTTTACCTTGGAAGAACTCCTTGGACCCAGTAGTTGTGTTATTGTGGAAATGTTTTGGATGATGCTCTTTGGATTACACCCTTACCCATTAGCTAGACTCAGTTACTACTAAGTTAGTGTCCCCTACGTTCTAGGATTCCTTAGTTATTACCATATAACTACTTCATATTATTTATCAACTATGGTTTCCTTACTAAATCTTGGAAACATCACTATTATACTATTAAGAGGTGATGTTAGTGATGGATATGACTCACATGAATTTTTTATATAAACTGATAATCATGTAATTTAAAAACTAGTTACATGATCAGATACCAGCTAAGGGATGAAGTAGGCACTTGGTTATTTAGTTAAATTTTACTACTTAACTTAATAAATACATATATATGAATTCTTATATACTATTACATTTCTATTACATGGGTCGAATGATATAGACACTGTTGGTGGTGGCCCACTATGATTTATCTCACACCCTATTTGGGCATAGTTTGGTTCCCAAGGAAGATTACAAGGATGCAAGTCTTGGTAAATGGATGTATACTTCTTCAAACACTTAATTTATTACCGTGTTAGTATGGAGCTAGTAGCGAATGACTGAGATAGAGCTCTAGATGCTTGGGATATTTTATGAATTTCCTATTTTCTACATTTTATTTTTCTGTTATGACCAAGCTAAAAGAAGATATGGTTTGCATGGTTTGAATTTTGTTGGTCTTAAGGAAGTTTTCATAAAGGAAAGACACCTTGAATTTCAAAGAATTCGGAACCTAGAAGTTTGAAGATTTGGAACCTAGAAGTAGCAATTCTCGGAACATGGTGTTCGGAGTACTCAGAATTTGGAAATTGTGAAATTTGGAACTAGGAAGTTGCAAATTCTTGGAACCTGTAAGAGGTTGAATTTTGAAGTTGGATAATATGAGATGTGAAGGCTTTAAGACTTCATTTCACATTATGATGATGCTTTTCTATTTTGTAACTCTAAATTTGTGAGTATATGAAGGTACTCATGATGCAAGCATATGTTGATCGGAGAAGTCGTACTGAGAATTGGAAAAGTCATTCTGAGAACTGGTGAATTCCCACTGAGATCCATAGGAGTCATACCAAGAATTCATAATCTTCGGTATCGATGAATAAAGAGGAGTCATATAGAGAATGAAGAATTTTTCATATCGAGGAAGAAATGAAAATCCATACCGAGAAGTAATGAAGAGTCATACCGAGAATTGAAATGGTGTGATGACGAAGACTCAAGAAGAGTGGTTCCGAGAAAGTGATACCAAAGAATCAAGAAGGGTGGATCCGAGAATATGATTCCAAGTAGACAGATGAGTGAATCCGAGAAAGTAATGCCGAGAAGACAGATGAGTGGATACGAGAATGTGATACCGAGAAACATGTGTAACAAGGTCAGATCTAGAAAAGGCCAAAGTTCTAAATCAAGAGAAGTGGAAGAAGATTATAGAAGATTATAGAAGCATTGAAAAAGTCATAATTACTCATAGATTTCAATAGAAATTAAGATTTGGGTGAATCTAAGTGAGCGGGAATATATTTTGGTTTCCCGCCTCAGCGCACTTTGGAGCACCTATAAAAGTGTATCAGAGTACAAAGTAAAAGTGTGATGATTAATTAGTGAGAGAATCACTGATAATCTAGAGAGAGAAAGAAGTGTTTGGCCGATGGAGTTTCATTACGGTTTCAATTGTAACAGGAATTTGATACTAGTTGACACCGTATTGAGTTTCTTGGAATGAGAAAAATCAGAATGGAGATTCGGAATGGGATGTTCAGACTGAACTAATTGGAATGGGGAATCAGTATTGGTTGACACCGTATTTATTTTCCCAGACTATGGAATATTTGGATCGAAGAATCAGATTGAAGGACAGAATTCAGAATGAAGAATCAGATTGGGAAAATTCAGAATGGAGATTCGGAATGGGGAATCAGTATTGGTTGACACCGTATTGAGTTTCTTAGACTGAGGAAGATATGGATTGATTAATTGGATTGAAGGACAGAATTCAGATTGAAGAATTGGATTGGGAAAATTCGGAATGGAGATTCGGAATGGGAAGTTCGAACTGTAATTGATCTATCTCAAGTCCAAGGAGTCCTTGCCTTTCTTCTGGGCAAGGAAGTGAAGAATTGTGTTGAACTTGCTTACACTTGTGTATTTGAAAGGAAGTGCAGGTAACATAAGTTGTTACATGAAAAGAGATACTTCCCTATTGTGCAAAGAGGGTGCACACGCACTGAATTGATTGTTTCACAGTGCTTCATGTGTATAAGGGTATATCATATTCGTTGTAATCCAAGGATTGTTTTCTTAGTAGATTGTATGGTGCTGGATTGTTTCCAACCTTACCAAGGACGAAGCTATTCTTATTGAATAGTGAACCTTGTAAATTGTTGTGTTCCTTTTGGATGTGTGCTTGTTTGTTTTCTAGGTATGGAATTATATCATTAATAGGAGACAAAGGTTGTTCTAAAAATTAAGGGAACATATAAAGGGAAAAAGGGGTACCACTGATTCATCCCCCCCTCTCAGTGGTTCATTTCTCCAACTGGGTCCATACAAGTGGTATCAGAGGGAGGTTACTTTGTTTTCCTTGCCGATGGAAAATCTAAATTGTGTGAACAGTAAAGGCATTACAGTATTCTATGGGAAGAACTATCACATCAGGAAGGATAGAATTCTACCGTATCTCATGTCTATTAGTTATGAAGTTACTGAAGTTGTAAAAGTTTGGTTTCCTTCCATTGATGATAATGTTCCACTTACACATGTTGAAAAGAAGTTTCTTGAGAATGATGGAAGAGCCAAGAATGCTATATTTTCTTCACTTTCCGAAATTGAGTTCGTGAGAGTGAAAGTAGTGGCCACATCCAAAGGTATATGGGACAAACTGAAAAACATATACGAAGGCAACACAAAAGTCAAGAAGAAAAAACTTCAAATCTGGAGGATGAAGTATGAAGACTTGAAGATGGGAGAGAATGAATCTATTGGGGGTTTATTCACCAAGATGAACAATATTGTTAGTACCATCAGATGTCTTGGTGAAGCGATGAAAGACTCGTCTATGGTGGAAAAAATCTGTAGGATTCTTCATGATAAATTTGATGCGAAGGTATCTTCATTAGAAGACAGAGACTCCGAGACTCTATCTCTTTATGATTTGCATAGCTCACTCATTACATGTGAGATGATAAGGGAAAAGGATATGAAGACCAACACAAAGGTTGACAGAGAAATATCTTTCAATTCCATGAATAAGGAGAAGTCTAAAAAGATCATGATTAAAGAATATGGTGGTGTCTCTAACTCTGAAAGTGTGGTATGTAAAAATCTTAACGATATTTTATGCCTGTTTTCAAAAAATGTTAAAAGAGGCATAGGTAAATACAAGGGAAAACTTCCCTTGAAGTGTTTTAAATGTGGAAGCATTGGACACTTTGCGGATAACTATCCTTGAAGGGAGAATGAAGAAGACAATGATGAAGAAGAAATAAAGCCATGAAAGTTATGGAAGAAGCAGGGTGGTAAAGGAAAGTCGGGGAAAAAAAGAAGTTCTTCAAATACAAGAGAAAAAGTTTTCTATCTATAAATGAAGAAGATGAAAAAAGTTATGATGAATTTAAAAAATAAGTTGATCATGGTTTTGAGAATACTTTCATTGCAATATTGAATGATGAATATTTCAGAAGTAGCAGCTCAGAAGAAGAAGAAACTCAGTTTGAGATTCAACTGAAAGAAGAATTGAAAGAATGTTTAAGGAAGATCATAAGGCTAGAGAAACTCATCAAAAAGTTGGAAGATGAATGTTCCTCATCATTCAATCAAGCTAATATTAAAGAAGAACCTGAGAAAGAACTTGAAGATTTTAAGAAGTCTCTTTAAGATGAGAAAAACCAAAATGAGAACATGATAGTTAAGGTGAAAGCAAAAGAGGAAGAATTATAGCTCGTTCAAAAGAAGCTCTCAGAAGTTGAATTAAGAAACATATGTTTTCAAAAATCAACTACTAATGTAGGTCGAAGCTCTCAACAAGAAAATACTGAGAAAATTCAACATAACAATAAAGTGGTTGCTGTGAAGAAGAAAGATGAGAAAGCACTTTATGTGGCCAAGACCATTGTTGTTGGGAACTCAATAGTTTCAAGGAAACTTAAGTATAACACGGGTGAAAAACAAGTAAAATCAGAGAAGGAATAATTTCAGCAGAACAATCTTGCTAACAAAAGAATGGTTTGTGGGTTTGAAGAAATAGTAATAATGAAATATCAGTAAAAATGCTTTAGAGTAAGGTACTCCTTCTATGCGTACTGTTTATTTTGTGGTGTATTCGGGCATACATCGAATATGTGTTTGATTAATCAACATTATTACCAACACCCCACATGTTATGAATGGTATAGATTGAGGGGGAGTCAATCTCCTCAATGAAAGATGAGTGAGTAAGTTTTCTTGAAGAAAGTTGAGAAGAATAAAGTCAAGATAAGAAATAGGTTCCAGCCTCTGGAGACTATTTGTGAAAGGTGTGAACAACCTGTAAATCTTGTAAAAGGATTTCTTGTGCTGTTACCGGCTCAACAAAAAGTTCTTAATTCTCAGATGCTGAAGGTGAATAAAGAAGTGAAAGAAGAGAAAGCTCTTATTTTTGAAACTGCTCTAAAATTTACAAAGGAAGAATGACCTTGGATACATGATAGTGGGTGTTTTTCACATATGACGTGAGACTTGAAGTTGATAAAGAATGTGAAGAAGTTTAAAGAAGGCACTGTGACATTTGGCAATGATGAATCTTTAAAAATCAAAGGTGTTGGATCAGCCATCATTGGGAAGGAAAAAATGAAGTCCAAGAAAACTCTGTATGTTGAGGGGCTGAAGCATAACTTGCTGAGTGTATCACAATTGTGTGATGAGGGTAACAAAGTAGTCTTCAATAAAGATGGTTCTGATGTGAAAAGTGAAGAAGATGGGGAGATTGTTACAAGAGGACAAAGAACCAAAGAGAATCTGTTTCATGTTGGAAATTTACAAAACCCTTGTTACATGAGCTTAGTGGAATAAAATCAGTTGTGGCATAGAAGACTTGGAAACATGTGTCAGAGAAATATGAGAAAGTTATCTAAAAGGGACAATGTTCGAGATATTTCCGATTTTTCAGGAAGAATAGATTGGTGTTTCACTATGTGTCAGAAAGTAAAGATTACAAGTGTTATGCATAAGAAGGTTGACATTTGTTCTAAACAACACCTTGAAATAATAAATTCTGATAAATGTGGGCCGATGAACAAACAATCAACAAATGAAGGCAAGTACTTAATCACCTCCATTGAGGATTTTACTCGCATTACATGTGTTATGTTTATGAAGCACAAGTCAGATTCCCCGAAAATGTTTAAAAGATTCAGAATAAAAGGTGAGAAAGAATGTGAGTACTCTGTGAAGAAGTTGAGAAAAGATAATGGTGGTGAGTATAAAAGTAAATAATTTGAAAACTATCTTGATAACCATGGAATACAGCATGAATATAGTGCTCCATATACACCTCAAAAAAATGGGGTTGCTGAAAGGAAGAACAGAAGCTTGGTAGAAATGGGAAGAACCATGTTGCTTGAACATGGCCTTACTCATTACTTTTGGAGGCAAGCTACAAATACAGATGTTTATATTAAAAATCAATGTTTCTACATGCCCCATTCAAACAAGACTCCATATGAACTTATCTATGTAATTACACCAAGTATGAATCATGCTATAGTTTTTGGGAGCCCATGCATTATAAAGAAGAATGGTGGAAACAGTGGAAAATTCGACCATAAAGGATAAGATGGAATTTTTCTTGGTTATGCACCAGAAGGAAGAAGTTATAGATGTTTTAACAATGAAATAGGAAGAACGGTGGATGCAGTTGATGTAAAAGTCATGGAAAATCTAGGGAAAGATAAGCATGTCCAGATAGACATGGAAGATGAGGAAGATGAAGTTAAGGATTCTGATATGGATGCAATGAGTTTTAATCCTAATCAAGATGAAGAATCGGATTTAGCCATATCAAGTGATGATGAAGGCACATGAAAAACTTATCCAATTTTGATGAAACAAGTGCAAGCTCAGAAAATAATTGGTGATCAACGTCACACAGTTCAAAAAACAAGAACAAGTAATTCCATATCACATACTTCCTTGTATTCCAAAGTGAAACCAAATGATGTTAAAGAAGCCTTTGAGAATCCGGAAAGGGTTCAAGAGATGAATGAAGAATTGGATCATATTGAAAAGAATGATACATGGGAACTCATACCCAAGCCTGAAAATAAGAACATTATTGGCACAAAGTGGGTCTTCCGGAAAAAGATAAATGAAGAAGGTTAAGTTATTAGATATAAAGCAAGATTGGTTTGCAAAGGCTACTCTTAGATTGAAGGAATTTACTTTGAAGAACCTTTTGCTCCGGTGGCCAAATTAGAAACTATGAAAATCTTTCTTGCTATTACTACACAACGAGGCTACAAAATCTATCAAATGGATGTCAAATCTGCATATCTTAATGGTGATATTAAAGAAGAAGTTTATATTGAACAACCATGTGGCTTTTTTGTTGGGAAGGATGAAAATTTTGTGTGCAGGTTGAAGAAAGACTTGTATGGTCTAAAGAAAGCTCCAAGAGAATGGTATTCCAAATTGGATACTTTCTTAAAAGAGATGAACTTAAATAAAGGATGAGTTGATAGCAATATGTACATTAAGGAAAGCCAACATCTTTCTCTCATTGTGATTGTCTGTGTTGACGACATTATTTTTGCTGGGAATGAGGAAATAAGTTGTAACATTTTTGGTGAAGAAATGAAGAATGTATTTGACATGTCCATGTTGGGTGAAATGAGGTACTTTCTTGGGTAAAAAATATTGCAACATAAAGAATTCATTTTTCTCTCCCAAGAAATGTATGCTAAGGAACATCTCAAGAAGTTTGATATGGAAAACACAAAACCTGTATCAACTCCTATCATAGTGGGAACAAAGAAAAGAAAAAATGATGAAGGAAAAGAAGTTGATTAGAAAGAATATCGAATGATGATTGGAAGTTTGTTGTACCTAACTTCATCAATAATAGATATTGTTTTTTTTGTTACATTATGTGCAAGATTCCAGAGTGCTCCTAAAGAATCACATCTTGTTGCTGGAAAAAGAATTATCAGATACATAAAAGGAACAGCAGAATTCAGAATCATGTATAGTGGTTAAAATAACATTGATTTGTTTGTCTATTCGGATACAGATTGGGCAGGAAATGTTGATGATAGGAGATCCACATCTGGTGGAGTCTTTTTTATGGGAAAAAATTACGTTGGATGGCACTCGAAGAAGCAGAATTATGTGACACACAATACAACTGAAGCTGAATATGTTTCTTCCACCATGGCCGCTACTCAACTTATCTAGATGAAAACACAGTTGGAAGATATGTTAGTTGAAGTGAAGTTTCCCTTGATCTTGGGTTGTGATAATCAAAGTACAATTAATCTTACCAAAAATCAAGTCCATCATTCTTGATCGATGCGTATTGACATCAAATATAATTTCATCAAAGAGCATGTGGAACTGAATGAACTGAAACATGAATATGTTTCATCTGCTGAACAAGTTGCTGATATTTTCACGAAACCCTTGCTGAAGGAATCATTCTCAAGATTGAGGTTGAACATGGGTGTCCAACCTCTTTCTCTTCAAGGCTAAGGTATGTTCTTCTATCCCCTCTCTTCCTACCTTTGGATTGTTTTGTCAAGGGGGAGATGTTTCTTTTGTATCATAAATCTATTGTTTAAATAGAGAGTTATGGGTAAGCTGTGAACTCAGCAGTGTTTGTGTTTGTGAACTTTTCTAACTATTTGATTGGAGTTGTTGTAGGAATGAACTTGAATTTGTTTACAGGAAGAATGATGAAGTTAGAAAAGGAAGATGAAGATGTACTATTCACTACCTTATGGAAAACATGGTTTTGCTTTCAATGATTCTTGTATCCTACATCGAGTTTTCTCACGTAGGCTTAGAATTATTGATAATTACTCCATTGCTTGAGGTTTCAAAGTTTGGTGATTTATGAAAACTTGGTTGACAAAAAAATCCAAAGGGGGAGATTGTTAGGACCAAGATAATAGAAGAGTTGGTTTGCATGGTTTGTCTTTTGTTGGTCTTAAAGAAATTATTATAAAAGAAAGACACCTTAAATTTCAATGAATTTAGAACTTGGATGTTTGAAGATTCGAAACCTAGAAGTTGCAATTCTTGGAACCCTGTGTTCGGAGAACTCGGAATCTAGAAATTGAGAAATTCGGAACTGGGAAGTTGTAAATTCTCGGAACCTAGAAGTGGTTGAATTTTGAAGCTGACTAATAGTATATGTGAAAGCTCTAAGACTTCATTTCACATTGTGACAATGCTTTGCTATTTTTAACTCTAAATTTGTGAGTATATAGAAGTACTCACGATGCAAGAAAAAGTTGATCGGAGAAGTCGTACCAAGAATTGGAGAAGTCGTACTGAGAACTGGTGAAGTCATACCAAGATCCAGAGGAGTCATACCAAGAATTCAAAATCTTCGGTATCGATGAATAAATAGGATTCATACCGAGAATGAAGAATTTTTCATACCGAGGATGCAATGAAAAGCCATACTGAGAAGTAATGAAGAGTCATACCGAGAATTGAAATGGTGTGATGCCGTAGACTCAAGAAGAGTGGATCCGAGAATGTAATGCCGAAGAATAAAGAAGGGTGGATCCGAGAATATGATGCGAACAAATTAATATGTGTATTCAATTAAATTATAATATATATTCATTTTTTATTTTTTAAAAGTTATCTAAATAATAACTCTATATAATTTTTTAATAATTTTCTAATTTGTTTGCATTTTAATTAAATTTCACTGATTTTAAGATTTATTAATTTTATATTATTTATTCATTAATAATTCTAAGTGGTTTTTTACTTTTTTTAATATATTCATTTAATATTTTTATAATTTATTCATTTTTAGTGTTTTAATAAATAATACGTAATTAATATTTTAATTATTTTTATTATTTTTAATATCGAAATATATTCATATATACATATATTAACATATACAATAGTTCCTTAAACATGATTTATATAATAAAAAATATCTATTTAAATTAAGTAAGTCACGTATTTAGTGAAAAAGGGTTATAATTAAAATGTCATTTGTTTCATTGATTTAACATATATGAAAAACATGTACATAAATTTCACACACACATATATGTAATTAATTAAATTTTATATTGAAGCACACACATATAATATTTCTGTAATTTATTCAATTTTTAATATTCATTGTAGAATTTCATTAATTAACAAAATATATGTAAAATATATTATGTTTTTAACCATAAATTTGTATTTATAATTTTATATTTATATACAATATCTTCTATTTCTAACCTTTTAATACTTTTTCAATTTATTTTAATTTTTAATATTATTTTTTAATTGATAATCTTAATTATTTTTATTATTTAGGAATTTTATTCATTTTCAATTTTTATTTTTTAAATATTTTTTTTAATTTTATCATTTTTAATATTTATTTATAAATACTTATTCATTATCATTTTATGTTTTAAAATTGTAGTAATTTATATAATTAATATGTATTCATTTTCTTTTTTACATATATTCATTTTTTTTGAATATTTTATATAATTAATAACACTTATTCAATTTTTTTTAATATTTTTACAATCTATTGATTTTTTTAGTTGTCAAATTTTACTCTTTTTAAAAATTAATTCATTTAATATGATTTAGTAATATATATTAACTAATTAATGTTAATTATTTTCTACTTTTTTAATATTTATTCATTTTTAATATTTATTCATCAAATATTTTTTTAAAATTTATTCATTCTAAATATTTTTATTCATATTTATTTATTAATATTTAATGTTTTTAATATATTTGTAATATAAATATTTAAGATGAAATCATCTTCATTTTTAATTTTTTAATAATTGATATAATTAATAAAACATAAAAATTGAAGTCAATTCACTTTTAGTTATTAAATTCTACTCATTTATAAAATTCACATATTCAAGATAATTTATTATAAAAACAATCAGGGAAGGGGAACTGCAAAGCCACAAGAAATACACAGTCATACACAAACATGAAGGTTGGGGAGACTTGAATCTGAGACATCCATTACACCACATAGGGCCCTTTTCCACTACACTAGGCCTTGGGGGAATATTTAATATTATTTATTCATTATTAAAGCTATTATTTTTTACTTTTTTGATAATTTATTAATTTTTAATATATTTTCATTAAATATTTTTATTTAATTTTATATATTTTTTACCTGCTATTTCTAAAAAACACGAATAATGATTGCTTTTATCAGCACTAAAATAGAAAGTGTTGATACAAATTATCTTTATCGACTCTACCTATCAGCGATGATAGTGAAATGTTTTATTAGTTATAATAGTTAACACATTTAATGATAAATTTAATCTATGAGATTTGTATTAGGTGTGTTAAAACTTATCTCTATGAGTGCCTTTTGAAAATAATTGATAAAACCCTTACATTCATATAAATTGAACCCTAATAGAGAACCCCATCATTCATGTCGTTCTAGCTATCATGGAACTGAACCTATGTCGCCACTCCCCTGTGAACATCCCAGATGAATAAACACTCTCAAAATCTAAGGTATGTGATTCTTTCTTGTCCTTTTTACTCAAATTTACATTGTTTGTGCATTTTTATTTTTCCAAGGGATTCGGTTTTTGTTGTGATCCACCAAACTTGAGGAGGCTCGAGGCACATTGATCTACATCACCTCATACCCCTCATCCTCATGCTAAGCAGACTATCTTCTATTAAATTACAACAATAACAACTCGGAATTATTTTTTCCTATTATTCATGGCACCCAAACAATACCATGAAAATGAAAACAATAACAACTTCATATTCTGTTTCATATTTTATTAAATTAGAATATAATGCATGTTTCCTTTATTTTTTTTATTTTTTTTATGATATATATATATTATCATTTATATATTGATTATATATATTTTTAAGATCAATTCTCAATGAAATGGGTTATTTTGGTTAGAGATTCGTTTTTTCAATTATTTTCATTAGGCATAAAAATAAATCATAGTGTTGTTGTATGATATTTGAATAGTTAAATATAATAATTTGGTAACTCCTTTTGAAACCATGTTTTATGAATTATATTCCAAAATTATTCATTTTTTACTATACATATTACACTATATAGTTATATCTCAGAAGTCAATAGTTTTTATGTTTTTCTTTATAAAACAAAATATTGTGAATTTTTTATGCCATTGATCATTTTATTAAATTCAATTGTAAACACATAGGAATAATTTAATTTGAAATTAATACTATTATATTTTTATAGAATTTGTGTGATAATGTGTCAAAATGGATTCTTTGAAAAAAAATACAGCTATGATCTAATTCAAGACATGAGATTTTCTAAAATTTATATCCTATAATATAAGGTTTTAATATTCCAATGACAGAGTAAATTAATTTTGATAATGAATGGTTTTATGGGTTGGATAACTAGTTTTATAGATTTTAAATAGTTTATGTAAAAGAATAAATTAATTATTTCCCTTTTAAGGTTTTATTTTTAATAATATCATAAATATCATTGATTTTGTTACTGCAATAGAAACACTAGGGAACTATCAAAAAATGAATTTACAAATGAAAATTTTAAATTTATTTTAGAGAAAACTCAATATCTTCAACTAAACGTTGAGCTTATATTATGGTTTCTAATATACTCTACTTGAATTATCCCTACAACTTCGACTGAAGTTAATTTTTCTTGACACCGTTAACTTTTAAAGTAATCAAATTGAAATAGTCATTACCAAATAGTTTAAAAGGAATTCCAAATAGTGTTATATCTCAATAAAAACTTGTTCAGGCATGTAAACATTCCGAAAAATCTTGCATACACTCAAAGTATGATACGCATTTTTTTTTTGAAGAGGAATGATACTTAGTTTTTATATCAATGTATCTATACATTAAATTCATATCTTATGTATTTTTTAATTTTTTGTACCCAATTTACATTATAAATCCTTATAGGATGAATATGAATTGAAATTTGATGGAAGAAAATTGTGTGAAAAAAGAGCATAAAGATAGAGTTAAAGAGTCCTAAAAGTTTTCAATAAATTCTACTTATGACCCTTCTCAAACCCCTTGTGAGTTATACATTTTTTCTATTCAAGAAATAAATTTCTAGAAGAGTTATAAAAACTTTTTATTTTTAACAAAATTTATTGGAGCTATAAATATTGGACTAAAAACAAAAAATAACATAACTAACATACTGTTATGGATCATTTGACAATAATACCCGTGTAAATGTTGTTGGGGATCATATGTAAGAAATGAAAATGGAAATTTCTTATGACCTTCATGAATGTCCAAAGTTGTTTGTGAAGTTTAATATATATGATAAGATACCATTATATAATAGTTGTACTACATATAAAACATTTTCAATTGTATTGAAGTTATATAATTTGAATGCTATTAGTAGATAGAGATACACTAACTTTTCAAAACAACTTGGTCTCCTGAAATAATGTTCTATCAAAAGAAAATGAGATTACTTTTTTAACATATGGCACTAAAAAATACTAAATTCAATGTTAATTATATATGAGAAAATTAATTCTTTTCCAAATGATTGGATATTGTTTTTCAAAGACCGTAAATCACACAGAGTATTCCCTATGTGTTTTTTGAATAAAAATAGTAACAATGAATCAAGTCGTTAAAAATTTGTATTGTAATTTCTTATCATTTTATGGTTTAGAGGACTACATGGATATTAAAAAACCATAAGACAGTTGACATGGAACATAGATACAATAATTGAATATGAGAAACTCCATCACACCCCAGACTCTCCTCAGTGGAAGAAAATATATTATGAGTATCCTAGATTTGTAAAAGATATGAGAAACCTATTATTTTCATTATATATATAGAATAACATCATTAGGTTTATATATTAATACTCATAGTATATGTCTAGTTATGTTTCTAAATTATAACATTCCATTATAGTTATTCATGAAGTGAAAATACATTATGTTCTATCCACTTAACTCAAGATAAAAAAAACTAGTACTGATACTGATATCTACTTGGTTGATCAAATATCTAAAATGGTTAAGGGATATAGGTGATAAATTGTGTGATGCTCATTGAAGTGAAGAATTCACATTCGGAGCCATGTTGTATGGGATGATAAATTAATATTATACTTATTGATTTTTTTGTGTAATAGCATTAATAGAATGTTGGGTGTCCCATTGTGAGGAATTCCCACACATGACAAGGTTAAAACATTTCTCAAAGACCGTGTTTTTATAAAATGAATTTTTTTACCCCAAATACATAATTACTGATCCCGGAAGACAACATTATATGGGAATGTAGAACAAGGTATAGCTCCATATTTATTAACGAGAGATCAAATGTACGACAATGTGAAATATATGAACATTATTTTTTGTAATCATTTTTTGAAACATCTTTTGTAATTAGGTTGGAATATGAGAATAATTTTCTATGAATTAAAATACTAGATTTTTTTATATTAAACATATTCTTGATGTCATGCATGTAGAAAAAATTTATTTCATAGTTTTATTTCCATATTACTAAATTTTCATGACAAAACAAAATACGGCATTAAGGCTTGGCTGGAAAAAATTGAAAAGGGGATTAAGGAAGAGTTGGCACTAGTGAATGGTAAAATATGGCCTTTTCTTCCAATGGGATATTACACGCTATCCATATAAGAAAAATATCAACACTTCCATTTCCTAAATGGTATAAAATATCTAAAGGGGTTTTTATCAATAATAAATAATGTTTTTTCAATGAATAATTTGAAGTTATGTAGTCACAAATTACTTGACTATCTTGTTTTAATATAAGATTTGATGAGTGTCGCTTTATGTTACATTATTCGTAAATACGTATGACATAAATTAACCATAATTTTTATATTTTTCAATGAAATATGTAGTATTTTTATATTCATATTGATGTTTCCAATCATGAATAAGAAGATTTAATTCATAATATTTGAATTACAGATGTTATTACCCCATAATTATTTGATATAATGGTCAAACTAGTGGTTTACTTGGTTAGATACATTCAACCATGTGGTTCTATCTGTTACATATAGATATACCATATTGAACTATATTTGATGATTTTGAAAGGGTACGTTAAAAATCACTGTCATAAAAAAGATCATATTACGGAAAAATATATTTTTGAAGATTTTTTTGAATTCTACACTAATTACCTATCTAATGTTCATAGCACTGGTCTCCCAAAATCACTTTATAGCAGATTCCTTACATGAGAAGTTATTTTAATAAGATATTTCTTTATAATTACCAATATAGAGTGGATGCAAGGTCTCTTTTACATTTAACATAATAGTGTAGAGGTTGGTACATATGTTGAATCCCATAATGTAATTCTTAGACATTTGAATCAATCAAGGTTGAAGGATGGATATCTAATATACATAATAAAGAGTTTATAGAATGATACTAAGATAATATTTATTAGTAGTTTTCTAAACATCTAAATTTAATTTCCGAAAAATATCAATGCCTAGCTAGGTGGCCAAATGAAAATGTTATATCATACACTATTTTTATAATAAATGGTTATATGTTCTTTTTTTGAAAAGGGTGATGGTCAAACCCCCTTTATTAAACCATAATAATGAGAAATAAACTTTTAAAAATTTGGAAAAGGTAAAACCCATTACATGAACCAGATGAGAAACATCCTAAAAACAATACAGAAGGCCTTAACATGATCCCAAATACCCAATAAAAAATCATAACATGAACCAACCAAAAGTCTTATCGCCCTCTTATCAAACAATTCAATAGAAATTCCTATCAAGACGATGTGTCAACCCATGTAAAAAAATTCACTTTTATTGTGGAAAAAAGGAATAGAACTCCTCTATACCACACTAGCATGTCATAGGAGTAATTGATGATAGATGAAAACACACCAATCTCTATCTCATGTTTCCCACCCAACAGTGATTACGAGGTAATTGCTGCACTTTCAACCTGAGACAACACAAAATAAGATTGAAAAACCCATAAAAAATCAAATATACAACTCCCAACCATCCGTCAAATTGATTAAATATGGATGAATTATGGATCTCTACACATCTATCCCTCTTTTTAGGCCACCCACCCGATGACACCTACCAAAAGTCGAATCACTTGTGAAATGCAAGAAGAAAAAATCTAGATCTCGCAATGACAATATATGCCATCATAAAGTTAGTATCAAAACAAAATATACACAAAAATAAACTCAAAAACCATGAATGACTCTCCATACACTTATTAGAACATTTTTTCATTGGAATTGATGATGGTCCATTGACCAGCCCACTTCAGAAGACCACCGACATCAATTCCATCAACTATATCCACACACCACTGATGAATGACAAGAACACTATCAATGAACCCCAATGAATATATGATCAATGGTACCCAATATTGAATCCATCATCCACAAAAAATCCATATTTTTTTAACACTCTATCTACAAAAACCCTACCAGGACTATCACCTAGAAGCCAAACATTTCCTGACCTCTAACATATGCCTGAAGGCAAAGGATCCACCACTTGTTTCAAAACCCACCATAATGGAAATGTTATGCAATGAAGAATGTAGCATAACCTTGTGATGAATTCATATACCATTATGTGAATTCAAATCATGAGGATGAGTTCCAAATCAAAACAAGATCTGGATATGAGGGAAGATAATGATAGTAAATGATGAAGGAAAACCTGAAAACTTTTGCAAGAAGATCAGAGAAGAGGTGAAAAGTGAAATGAAACAAACAATAGATCTAAATAATTTGATGTGATGACAATAGGATTTCAATGAAATATTTTTAACTGTGATTCATGTAGTTGAATTTTAGTGTTCAAAGTTATAGAGAAGAGACATTCAAAATGGAACCATAAGCAGTGAAGGCATTTTATGTCTCAAATCTAGAAAACAAGATTTTTTCTATTTTTGTGTTGGTGACTAAAAACATTAGGGTTAGATGAAAATTCCATTCTATATTCCTTTTTTATTGGGAGATCAAAATAATTTTGGGTCGATCCCAATGTAGAAATTTTCATGTATATCATGTAGGACCATAAAGAGTGGATTTGGATACTCAATATAGGAGGAAAATCCCTTCAAACATTAAATAAAAAATGAGTCCATGTGTTGAAAGGTATATAGAAGAGACATTAAAAATGAAATCATAACTAGTGAAGGCATTTTATGTGTCAAATATAGAAAAAAATATTTGGTTAATTTTTTGTTTAGTGTCTAAAAAACATTAGGGTTATATGAAAATTCAATTTTGTATGACTCTTTTATTGGGAGATCAAAAAAAATTGTAGTGATCCCAAAGTAGAAATTTTCTTGTATGTTATGTAGGACCATAAAGAGTGGATTTGGATACTCAATATAGAAGGAAAATCCCTTCATCCATTAAATAAAAAATTAGTTCAACGAAAAAGATAAAGTTTTTTAAAGATAATACAATTTTTGTCAAAATAGTATGCATCCCACACTAAATTTACATAATCTAAATTCAATTTTTATCAACTGATATAGAAAATGACTTCGTCACATGATGATGTTTCCAATCCTGGTGAATAACTAACTGTTAATGATGAAACTATATATTTTTTAGGGGGTCAACATATGATGTTGAAAAAAACAAGAAAAAATAGAATCAAATTTTAAACTGAAATTATAGAGATAAGAAGAAAAGGTATAAAGTATGAGGTTGGATTGAATCAACGTGAAAAACCTATTAACCTGAATAGGGAACTATTCCTTCGTTATATTAGGCATATAATAAGAATTAATGTTACAATTGGTATAAATACATAGAAAAATGTTTTGTATTCTTTGAAGACAAATTTATTGACTAATATTATGATAATTATATAATATACATTATTTGTTGAATAAAAAATATATATATAGTGAATAAATGATTTAATTTTAATAATACCTTTTATATTTTGTTAATTATGCATTATTTTCATAGTAAAGTTTTTTTAATGATCTCTGGAAAATCTTATAGAGGTTTCCAGACACTTTTTACAAAGTATTATCATAGTGATGTTGAGAAAAAATTAATCCCCCACCCACCAGATACATATTAACACATCTTAAAATAGGAAAATTTGAAGCCATTAATTATCATTCATCATGAAGAATAATTTTAGGTTCATTTTAATCGATAATATTTTATTTAAAAATATTTAATTTTTCCACTTTTATTCAAAAAATTTAATATAAGAAACACTGAAGGAGTACTAAAAATAAGAAATGTGCATCAAAACCCATATACCCCTAATATAAAGAGATGATGGGGCATGATTAAAATATGAAAAAATGGTATGTATTTAAAATATATAGTAAATGTTTTCTGTGATATGAAATAATATATATTCCTTCGTTTATATAAAGACCGATGAATCAAAATTTGAATTCACTTCTATCCCACATCATGTTCAATAAGAGGCCCACTTAAATAAATACGGTAAAATAGTTAATGAAAATATACAAGAATTTTGAATATCATGTTTATGTATAGTATAATTTTAATTTATTTTATATATAATTTATTACATAAAAATATTTTTTTATGTTCGTATGTTTTTATACTATTTATAGACAATAATTGGTATTAAATTTTCCCAATGACAACCTAATTTTAGTATATTTCAATTTCCCATAAAAATGTCATGTTAGAGGTGTGGTCTTTAGAGTGTCATTTTGGACATATTTTGAGAAGATATAGATTCAAGGAAATATATATGAGATGATGAAAAGAATAGAATTTCAGATAGATTATTTGAATTATATTATTGTTTGGTCTGTTTTGGTGGACCAATATATGAGAATGGATTAATGTGAATTGGTACTGGAACAACAATCATTATATGAGGATCCAAATAAACCCACTAGCTTAGAGGTTATACATTAACCTTAACCACATTCCTTACCTAAGATAATAAATTTTTTCATTATTCTTTACCCTAAAGGTGATTTAAACAAATTATGACAACTTTATATTATTAAAATTATATAGGGTGATGTTTTATGTGATTTATGTCTATCAACACACACACATCTCCATGTTGTGAGGGTTACAATGTAAAAAATCCCAAGAGACATGCTATATAACAAAAATATCCCCAATGATGACATGCGAGTGGGTATTTATGTATCTCATGATCCGAGTGATGACGTACTTATTCCTTTTGATGATCTAGATGTTACCACTATCCATAATTCTATTATAACTTTCATATCATGTACTTATAATATTATAAACATACCTGAGGCTCATCCTTAATAGTTTTTACAAATGAATAAAACTTTAAGAGTTGAGGAAAAATGTCTTTAATAATTTATTTGTTCTTATATAATTTTGGATTTGGTTTACTGTTATAGTGTTTTTGTAGGGGAAGCTATAGTTCTGCCGAAACTTTATGGCCATTATTAGCACTAAAACTATATCACTAATGATGTCCACCTTAATCATCATTTTAGTTTTATAATTCATATAGGACCCCTTTAGCAGTGATAAAAAACATTGATATAGGGGCCTTTGTCATCACTATCATTGTAGTGCATAAAAAGATCAAAATTATCCCTGCTATTTCTAAAACCAATAAAGGTATAAATCTTTTAACAACACTCTAATTATTAATGATTTTTTTCATAGAAAAATCTAAATTTGAGGGTAGTTATTGGCCAGTTTTTTAGTACTGTTATATGTTATATATTTTCTAGATATCATGTATATAGAGAAAGTTATATGTGAATGTATAATTGGTACATTATTAAATACACAAGGTAAAACAATTAATTGTTTTAAGGATATGTTAAAAATGATTGAAATGGGAATTAGGGGAGATTTCAAACATGTTCATGAGGGGAAACACACTTTTCTCCCATGTAAGCTCACACACATTCTATGAATGAAATGTTTTAGTTCTACAACATTCTAAATATTTTAATGGGTATGTAGAGGAATTCATCAAATATCAAGAATGTTGTATCGATGAACATAATGAAGTCAACATGATTAAAATTCCATGAAATTAATGTTTTTATTTAATGTGTTATACCCATAAAATATGATGCATATTTTTCAAAAACATTAGGAGACAAAAATAAAAAAAAATCCTTTTTATGTCAATATCCCACATTTTTTTAAACTAAAAAAGTTTTTGATAATAGGAAAATAGGTTTTTACAAAATTATTTGAATTTTATATGTTCTTCGCAATATTATTCTTTTATATATTTTTTAATTTGATATTTCCTTTCGTAAGGGAGATATGACTTTATGGCCCTATATATTTTAGATAGATGTATCCCATTAAAGGCTATAAAATGTTATTTAATTATTTTATCAAAAACAAATTCAATCAAGAAGTTTTATATAGAGATTTATTTATTATAGAATCTTTTTAATTTTATACTGAATACCTATCTGAAAAAGATAACAAGGTTCTTCCAAAATCATTCCATGATAGGTGCATCAATGATGAAAGACTATCAAAAATATATGTAGTGAAAATATTCCTCACATATTATAAACATTCTCACCTATGTGATTTTCATAATAGTAAACAGGTTTGGAAATATTATTAAACACATGAATACATTAATAGAAATTTGAATCCCATAAGGGATGAAGGATTAATTTTGATTACACACAAGCACAAAAATATTACATATTTTAGTAACCCCATTTATAAAGAGTTATCTAAAAATTATAAATCCAATTATAGTAAATTTTTATGGGTATAAAAATGGAATTTATTCCTATACTATCCTATAATTGATACAAAATAAATAGATATATATTTTTCAAAACTGAAAATGATGAATTTAAAACAAATTATATATAATGGAGTCAATATTAATGCTGAAGCGATACACATATCGAGTGTCAATGAATGAAATCCTCTATATGTAAATATATTATACCTAGGAATCATTGATAAAATATTATATCCTGATTATATAAAATTTAGTGTTCGAATTTTCAAATGTATATGGGTTGTTAACATGATCTTTGATGAATAGGTGTTTTTAAAAGTGATTTTCATTTTGTAAGGAAATAAAAATTATACCTTCAAATTGGATTCAAAAGAACTTGAAATTTTTTATACCTGTGACCGTGAAAATGAAAATTATTCCATTATTATTTTTTAAATTAATTAAAATTGGGAAACAAGTGTCAATTCTTTTGAGGAAAATCCTTTCCATAGAACTTCAAAAGAATTTTGAGTTGGACCTAGTGGGAATGAAGAAATTCATGTTAGAGGTGACTATAAAAAGTCAATTTGGATAATTAGAAAAGTGTGAAAGAAACATAAACTATTAAATAAAAAATGGAAATTGTAAAATGTAGTTATATAGTTATTTTAATTTGATATATATAATGTTTACACTATTTATATTATTTTTATTCAATAAAAAGATTATGTAATATAAATTATTTTTTCTAGCTTGGGATATCTGAAATCATTTACTTTCCTCAACATCCCTAGTGTGATGAGAGGTATAGAAAGTGACTTTCCCCTATATGTTCAGTTCGGATTGGTTTTTGTCATCAGTGGAACCACTTGGGGAGTAGGGGAGAAGGCCAGGGATTGATGAAAGTAGCGCAGAGAGGGGAAGAAATAAAAAATTGAAAACATAGTCAATGGTACCCCTAGAGGGGCATAAGAGAAGACTAGGATGAATGAAAGGTATCCTATATAGGGGAATAATTGGAAATTTAAAATCCTTGGCAGAGGCACACCACAATTCATGTTGTCTTAATTAATCCAAAAAAAATTATTAGAAAAAACAAATATTGGACTACTCATTAGATTCAAAGACTCTTCACACATTAATGATTTTATCTCGAGTGTGTGTGTTTTTAGATTATTTTTCCAAAAAATGAATCCTTAAGTGAGTTGAAAAAAAAGATGATGATTGAATATGTAAACATGTACAATTATAAAATATGCCTCATGAATTTAACTAACTTTGTGGCACAAACCATGTTGTGATATGTATTTTATATGGATAAGGAGATGCATGTGGATTTTGGATTCATTTTTAATGTAGTTCAATTCCATTTATTACCCAGGACTGGTGGGTGATGGGTTAATCTTTTAATAAAAATTTCAATGAATATATTATTATATAAAAATTAAAAAATATAGATGACGAGAACACACCACAAAATGAATCCAAACATCCTGATAGTTTTGGAAAAAATCCACCAATGTAACATTGCATCATTTTTGGGTTGGTTGTGTTTGTTGACAAAGTAGTATCACAAGGAAGGGAAGATTAAGAGGTAGAATAAAAAGAATATATACAAGGTGGAACAAGTTTCAAGTGTTTTTCAAATTTTTGGGGCCCAAATTTTGAATATTTTTGAGCTTCGAAAAAATTGGATGTCCTTGAAGATCTCATCAAAAATGGAAAAGGCCTCAATTTTGCAATGATTGGATTCATGAAGTGGATTTTGAAAATACATGAATAATGTTGATGGAATGTACTATGATAAATATGAGATTCATGACGGAAAGAGGTGATCTTTGCAAAAAGTAGATTTTCTTGAATATCTCATAAAAATATGACAAAGGCATGAATTTTTTGATAATGGGATTCATGAAGTGGTTTTGGAAATGACATAAATAATGCTGATGGTGAGCTTTGTGATTATGATGATCATCACTAAAGATCTTCACAATCAAAAAAATTCCAAGATTTTCCAAATGGGGTGATGTGGCATTGACTTCCCATGGAAGGTTCAAGGGTCAGTGAAATCACCAATAAATAGGCCTTTACCCCCATGAGAAGAGTATAATTTTTTTTATGAAAAATATTAATCCTCTTGAATTTCGAAGGAAGTTCATGAAGTATCTTCACAAAGTAGCTTCGTAGATTCTTGTATGAGTGCTTTGAAATTGGGAACTTTTCAAGGGAACTTCGCAAGGGGGATTCACAACAGATCAAGGCAACAAAGCTTCACATGAAATCTTCTCAATTGGGCTTCATAGTAGACCTTCACAATAGATCTTCGCAACAAAGCTTCTAAATAATGCCTCACAATGGAGCATCTTAATAGAAGTTTACAATTTTTGGTTTGGGATTTGCAAAATAGGGAGTTTTGATAAGTAGTTATCTTTGAAATGGTAGTTCTAAGGTTATTACCAAGTGTTCAGTGGAAAGGGGGTGTTCATTAGTGGTTGAAATTTTGACTTCAACGGAGTATCTACATACAGGGAAGGATACACTCATTAGAGATAATGAAAGGACATACAAGTCTCTATACTCTGATTAGATATCCCGAAGAAGCAGTGAGCTCACATCAGTTGGGAGAGTAGTGAGTTCTTAAATTGTGATTGGTATTACTCCAGGAAAGGCAATGAGTCTACTTTGAACCTATAAACAGAAGTGTTGTTATCAAGATTTTTACATAATTACATCACCAATGTATGATCCTTGGACATAGCATAGTGAGGTTGAACCAAGTAAAATTGATGTGTCATGTGCATGCTTTAAGGTTTATTTGTGCTCTGCAACCAGAAAGGAGAGAGAAGAGGGTTTTTTATAACAACAAAACAATATCATAAGGGGAATTTGTTTTAATCTTTCAAACCATGATTCATCCCCCTCTCAGGGTATCTAGCCTAGTGTACCTATAAATTGGTATCATAGGAAATGCTAGATATTTGTGTTTCTCTATCAAATAGAGGTCACCTATCATAATGGGACTTTGATCTTTGACAAGAACAATGATCAAATATATAAGGATCAGATTCAAAACTGTGTTATATCTTTGGGAACGGATGTGTATATAGATGAAATGTGTTGTATGACTGTTGATATTAATATTGGTACATTATTGGAAGCCGAGCAAAGAGAATTCGATGTTGACACTAAGGGAATCAGTGTTTTGGGGGAGCCATATCCAACGGTATCTATTCAAAGGTGATGTACAAAAAAACATCACATGCCTAATGGGATTTTTTTGAACATATATGAAGAAGATCAAAAGGTAATATAAGCAATGAAGAAAGTGTTTTTGAACAATTATGAAGATATGAGAATGAAATTTAATGATTCTGTTGATGCAATCTTAAATATGCCAAATTTTGTTGTTGAAGACATGGGAGGACTTGGAGAAGTCATTGAAGACATAAATATTGTGAAGTGCATCCTGAGGAAACTTTCACATCACTTCAATCAAATGGTTTCATTATTGTAAGTCAATGATCCAAATGATCTGACATTGGATAACTTTTATAGTACCCTTGTAGCATTTGAAATGAGAAATGAAGAGAATGATTATGTGGTAAAGGAAAAATTCAAAGAGGTGGAATTCAAAGCCAGGAAGAAGCTCACTATTGAAGATTTTTAGGGAGAAGAAGAGACAGATGATGTGACTTCATTCAATTACTCAAATCATGAATGTGGAAAAATAATGTTTTAAAGGAAACGTCACCTTTCCTACATTAGATGTGGAAAGGTTGGTCATCTTGTGACAAGGTTCCCCAAAAGTTCCCAAGAAGATGATGATGTCGACAAAACAGAAATTCCCAAAAATAATTCTTAAGCCTATGTGAAAGGAAAGAAATAGTTCAAGAGAAATTTCTTTAAAAATAAGAATCTTCTTTCATAATAATTTGATAGTTTAGATGAGTCTGAAGTTGAGGAGGTTGAAGAGATAGAAAACTGCAAAGAGAGTGGAGAAAATTCTATGATGGATGTTGTTGGCAGTACATAGAAAAAGGATGAAACCAAAATTTGAAAAGAATAAGAAGTATAAGGAAGAGTTGATATGAAATCTGAGTTAGAGGCTTCTATTTAATATATTGATGTTTGGAGATAAAAAAGTAAATCCAAAAAAGTATTTCGTGACCCCAAAATCACTATATAGCAGTAAGAAGAAGAGATATCTGAGTTGATGGATAAAGTTAAGAAACATAATTCATTATCACCAGAGGACACAAAATTAGTGAGTATAAAATCAAGGTTGAAGAACCAAAAAGGAAGATATATGTCTTGAATAACACAATTAAAGATCAAGTCAAGCATATTGAAGAATTTAAAAGAGAAGTTGTTAGTTTGCGGAAAAGGGTAAGGATCAATAAAAAATCTTGACTCTAATTGTTACATCAGGAAAGATCACTTAAAAACCGATAAGCTGAAAGTGAAGCTTAGTGGTTTTTCAGAAAGGAAGCATCAATTATGTTCTGATGATAAGGCTGATGTGGGTCTTGACCAAAAACAAAAATCCGTGAAAATCGACGTCAGACTGCAAACACCCATTCTGATATTGAAGGTGGATTTGGGTATGAAGGAGAATCCGATGATTTAGATAACCCAATGGAAACCCAGTGGTGCATATGTGACACACTGGAATGCACCGTATATTAAGTGCTATTGTCGTGGAAATATGGGACACTCACAAAATGTGTGTTCCTTAACTAAGTGGTACAGAAAAGAACAAAAAAAATAGTGGTAGACAAACATAGCTCGATACTATAGAATATCATTCAAGGGAAATTTTGTGTGTGTGGATGATTTGGACATATGGCCTGATACTATACATCATCTATGTAGAGGAATGTTCCAAAGCAGAACCAAACTAGTCGCATGTAGAAAATAAACAAACCAACAGGTGAGTTGAGAATGCCAAATCAATTTTCAGCTCTCAAGGATGATGTTATACCATCTCACCATGAGAAATAAAAATATTTTCTATGTACAATAAGAGTGAGAAAAAAGACATGGATAAAAATAAAAAAGGAAGAGAAGGTAGTAGTGGAAGACATTTATCTTAAATAATCAGACTGTTCTGGTGTATGGATCCTTTACAGTAGTTTCTCATCTCACATGACTGGTAATAAGGATCTTGTAATTGGCATAATGTATGAAAAAGATGTAGTTTTAATTATTGAAAATGATGAAGGCCTGAAGATTATTCGCTCCGGAAAGGCCATGTTTAGGTGAAAAATGATGATACATGTTGACGTCTTAGTAGTAGAAGGTCTCAGTCACAATTTACATATCATCAAACACCTACGTGACTCAGGGAATTCAATAAGGTTTAATTAGAAGACTTTTATTGTCAATGGAAAAATGGTTCAATGGTTTTATAGGGAAAATTAATAGTGGTAAATATCTACCTTGTATGTTTAGAAGATGATATGTTCTTTTTGTATAGAGAGGAAAAAAACAAGCTATGGCATAAACGACTTGATCATCTATTCCAACCATCCCTGAAAGATCTGGTAAAGTTTGATGTAGTAGTATACCTCTATAAAATATCATGTGATCATACAAATATGTGTGATTCATGTCAATAAGGTAATAACACCATAAATACATACAAGGAAAAGGAAAATAAATCAACAGAAGAGAATAAAATGGTTCATGCTGAGGTTTGTGGACATATCACACCAAGATCCATTAATGGAAAGAGGTAGTACATAATAATCATTGATGACTATAGAAAAATGGCATGTGTAGTCTTACTTTCCCATAATTTCGATGTGTTCAGTTACCTAAAATAGTATTGAAGGGAATCTGAAAGGATGCATGGGAAGAAAATTAAGAAGTTTCGTACTGACAATGGTACGAAATTCAAAAATACTCAGGAGGCATAATATCTCGAGAAACATGGGATAAGGCATCAAGTTTATTCAGTGATAACTCCCATAAATAATGTAGTGGTCTAATGGAGAAATAAGATCATCAACTACATGGCCAGAACATTTGTCATTGAAAAAAACATATCAGAGAAATATTGGAAGGAAGCCGTTTTGACATTGATCTATATTTCTAATAGGGCACTATTGTGTCATGAGGAAGGGAAGACTCAGTATGAGATGTGGTATGGAAAAAATCCTATAGTTAAGTACTTTAGAATATTTTGAAGTAAGATATTTATTCTAAAAAGAGATAAACACAAGAAATTTGAGTCGTGAGGAGATGAGGGGATATTTCTTGGATACTACTGAAAAAGAAAAGCATACAAATGTTTTAATAATTGGTTGTGAAAAGTTGTTGAGAGAAATTATTTCACTATCGTGGAGAATTAAGACAGTATTTAATAGCACAATGAATAATTTCCTGATCAAGGTGATGAGGAGAAATTCGATGCAGGAGGAGAAGAAGTGGCTAATGCTGATTCAGAAAAAGATACTAATGATGAGAATGAGAAAGTAAAATCTGTATCTGCATAGAAGCCAAGGAGTCAAGATGAAATTGACATATAGAATATCATTGGTGATGTGTCAACTCCAGTCTAGACAAGAAGAATATAATCACTATACTATACTTCTTTCCAATTTTAGGTAGATCCGAAATGATTTTCTGATGCAACTAAATATGAAAACTGGGTTTAGGCTTAAATGAAGAGATATATCAGATTGAAAAGAATTAGACATGGGAGATTGTTTTAAGGAAATTAGATAAGAATGTAAGTGGGGCTAAATTGATCTTTCACAATAGATGAATAAATATGTAAAAGTGATTAAAAAATCATGACTAGTTTGCAAAGGATACTTCTATATAGAGGGTATAGATGTTGATGAGACATTTTCACTTGTTGCAAAGCGGTAGACAATCTGATTATTCCTAGACATTGTAGTACGATAGAAGTTAAAAGTTCCCTAGATGGATATCAAATATGAATTTTTGAATTGGGTTTTAAAAGAAGAATTATATATTGAGAAACCAGATGGTTTTCTAAATCATGAATATGAGAACAATGTTTTTCAGTTGAAGAAAGTGCTATATTGACTTAAACAAGCCCCAAGAGAATGGTACTCGAGGCTTGATCAGTATTTGAAGAAGATTTGATTTCAGCGTGGTGGAGTTGATTGCAATATATATTTCAATAAAAACATAAATCAATTAATGATGGGATTGATTTATGTTGATGAAATAGTATTTGGCACATTAGATGAAGCTCAGTGCAGACAATTTTATTAATTCCTGAAAAGTTAGTTCAAAATTTCAAAGATTAGAGAGATGATGTTTTCCATGGCTTATAGGTAACACAAAGAAGGAATGACGCATTCATTTATCAATAAAAATATTCAAAGGAGGTTTTGAGAAGATTAGGAATGGATACATCCAAGGAGATGAAGACTCTGGTTGCTACCCATATGAAATTATCAAAAGATTATGATGGAAAGACCCTTAATATAATAGAATACAGGCAGGTTATTGTAAGATTACTATACTTTATAGTGAAAAGACCATATATTTTTTTCACCATATGCCATACAGAGTGATATCAATGCAATACCAAGGAAATTCATGTTATTGTAGTGAAAATAATATTCAGTATATCAAAGGAACTATGGATTTCAGTTTGATGTATAACAAAAAAATCTCAGTTAGAGCTATTGGGATATACAGATGCAGATTTGTCCAGTTCAGTAGAAGACGGAAAATCAACCTCAGGAGGTGATTTCTATCTCGGTATTTTGATTATTTATTGTACAATCAAGAACTAAGACTTCACTTCATTGAGCATCACAGAAGCTAAATATATTGCTGCCACAAAAGAATGTACATAGTTATTGTGGATGATGTAGAATCTTGATTATATAGGCATTGAAGTGACGTATCCAATCCGAATACAATGAGATTATTTTAGTGATATCAATCATAGAAAAAATCTATTCCATAACTCATGAAAAAATAACATTGAGATCAAATATCATTTATTCATGGAGAAGGTGGAGAAATCCCTAATGAAGATAGAGTTTGTGCTTATAATGTTACAGGTTGCAGAAATTCTGTCAAAGGCCTTACCCAAGGAAGCTTTTGAGAGACATTGACAGGCTCTGGGAGTCTAGTCTACTACCTGAACTTGAAATAACATGGATTTGGACCCCCCTCTCCCCAAGGTATGATTTGTTTTTCCCTAATTTGATGATCTTTGTTTTATAAAATGTTGCAGACAACAAAAGAGTGACCATTGGGTTTGTTGATAGAGGGGGATAATATGTAACTATTTAAGGGGAGAAATTGTGTCTTTTATAGGATAAAATTTATTAAGTCAAGACATGGGGAGAAGCTGGACTTTAGAGCACCGAGATAGAGGAGAAATGATATATGAAGAGTATTAGATTTGATGATTCTAGACGTTATTGATTGAAGAATATATATCACGATGACTGGGGTTTGTGATGAAAGAAGTTTATTGGTATCAGTTTGGTATCCAGAATTGGTGATAGGAATGAACAGATTCATTGATTGAATTTTTATACTGCTCTTTTTTTTCACACCGAGCATAGCTCATGTGGGCTTAGAGTATGCGGTGAGTTAATCATTGGTCACTATCTAAATTGCAAGAGAAGAATAGTGGTAGATTATGGAAGGAGCTTTAGTGAGATATAAAAGTAAAGATAATTGTTATGATAAGAGTTTTCAAAAAACCCAAAGGGGTATATTGTTGGTAAAAAATACCTCAGGGTAACATGGAAACATTTTTGGGTTGGTTGTGTTTGTTGAAAAAGCAAGAGATTAAGGAATGGATGATCTAGATGTGGTACAAAAACAACAGATACAAGGTGGTGCTGGTTTCTAGTGTTTGAAAAAAAATTGGAGTCCAAAATTTTACGATTAGTGACATTTTTTAAAAGTATATTTTTTTGAATATCTCATCAAAATATGGAAAATTCCTAAATTTCATGAATATCGGATTCATGAAGTGGATTTGGAAAACACATGATGAATTTTGATGGAAATCATTACAATAATGACGATCTTCATGAACAGAAGAGATGATATTTACGAAAAGTATATTTTCTTGAAGATCTCATCAAAATATGGAAAAGACATAAATTTCACAAATATGGGCTTCATGAAGTTCTTTTGGAAAAGACATAAATAATTTTGATGGTGAGCTCTGTGATTATGATGAGTTTCACTAAAGTGCTTCGCAATGGCGTTTCACAATCTGAAAATTTTAGAGCATTTCCAAATGGGATGACATGGCGTTGAGATAGCACAGAAGGTTTATGGATCATTGGAACTTCTTATAAATAGGCCATCAACCCGTTGATAATATTAGATATTTTTTTTGCAAAAAATATTATGCCTCTCTAATTTTGAAATAATTTCGCAATGTATCTTCGTGAAGGAGCATCACAACGGCTTGTTTGAGTGCTGCAAAATTGGGAGCTTCATGAGGGAGATTCACAATGGATATTCACAACATAGATTCAAAATGGATATTTTCAACCGATATTTGCAATGGATCTTCGCAACAGGGCTTCCCAAAAGAGCTTCACAATATTTCTTCTTAACAGAGTTTCACAAAAGAGCTTTGTAAATGCTGGATTGGGCTTTTTAAAATGGGGATATTTGTGAAGTAGTGAGATTTGCAATGGTAGTTCCACAGTTTTTTCCCAGTTTTTAGTGGAAAAAGTGTATTTATCAGAAGATGAAATTTGGAATTCAATAGAGAATCTACATACAGTGAAGGATGCTGTAATTAAAGATAATTGAAGGACCTACAAGTCATTAAACTGTGATTGTATCTTTCCCAGAAGTAGTGAGATCACATTAGTTGAGAGAGTAGTAAGTTCTCAAATTGTGATTTGATGTAAACTAGGAGGGATAGTGGTCCATTTTGATCTTTTAAATAGTAGTGCTCTTATAGTGGATTTGGTACATCGACATATCGTTGGTGTATATTCCTTGGATGTAGCCCAGTGAGGGTGAACATAGTAAAATTGTTATATCCTATGTATGATTTAAGGTTTGTTCATACTCTAAAACCCGATGGACAAATAAGAAGGTTTTTTCTAACAACAAAAAAAGATCATAAAGGGAAGTTGTTTTAATCTTTCATACCCTGATTCACCCCCTCTCAGGGTATCTAGCCTAATAGACCTAGGAGATAGTAACTGAATATAGTATTTCCATTGTAGTGTTAGGAATGACATCAAAACATGAAATTTACTTATTAGTTAATAGTATTTTATATTATTAATTATATAAATTGAATAATTTTATATATATAAAATTTTAAATAGAGTAGAAAATATTATATATAATTGAATAAATTGAATAATTATAGGTAAAAATTATAAATTTAAAAAACTTGATAATTGGGTGAGGAATTGAGAAAAAGGGAACACTAAATTAATCAGAGATAATATTGATAATTATGATATCTATGTTGAGAAACATTTAAAATATATAGTTATTGATCATTCAAAAATAGATATAATGTGTTTTTTTATGAAACTCCTATCACCAAACCATATTCCAAGTCATTTAATTAAATCCTTTACAATACCATTATCATTGATGAAAAACCAATAACATAAATAAAATAAATGACTTGATGGAAATTATTTTTTTATTAATAAAAAAATTAATCCCACAAATTTAAAATTTCAAAAAAAAAGGTTATCTAATATCTGATCATGAACATATGTAAATAATTACCTTGACATCATTTAATTCTCTACCTCTTTCTAAAATGTTTCATTCAAATTTATTGTGGGAATGTTAAATTTTGAATCAGCGTTCATGTAAATTACTATATTAAATCATAAAAGTATTTATATTTTTTTCTTATAAATCATGGAAGTGGCCTTTTTGTTCTCAATAAAGAAAAACTATTAAATATACATGATGTTTGTTACTCAAACAATCTTAAAAATACAAAATTTTATTAGCTATTTATTAACAAAGTTATTTAACAAACCCAATTCCAAAAATTTATACATATATGGTTGAAATATATATATATTTTAAATAACATATATGTATAATACATTAAAAGGTAATATTATATTTTAACTAGAAAAAAATAGAATAAATATATTAGATTTTCTATAATGTTGATTAAATGTAAAAATTATTTTTGTGATGAAAAAATAAATGAGTATCCAATGGGGATTTATTACATGATAATATGCACTATTTGAATGGGGGATAAACCAAACAGAGAATATCTAACCAAATTGAATCAATATAAATTGATTAAATTAAATATATTTTTAGAGAATCAGCTAAAAATGGTTGGTGAATAATTAATAATTCGGTTTTTTGATTCAGATGAGTTTTGGTATGCTTAAATTTTCTCAACCATTATTAACCCAACCCAACTAATTAAATAAAGTATATAAATCTCTTTCAGAATTGATATTTATGATTATTTTCTTTTTTTTAAAGTCAGATATAATATATTTTTTTTGTTTTTTGTTTTAATAAAACATGATCAGAATACCTGATTGAAAATTCAATATTTTAATTTTTTGTGGATAATACATCTTTTTATTTATCTTAATAGTGAACTATTTTTATGATCATAAATAATTCTCCTTCAATAAAATGATTATTTAGAGATAAAAATAATGTGAAAATGTGAAAATTAAATAAATATATGATATAACATGGAACCCCCTAAATGAATTGGGTAAAAACCACATGGGAAAAAATTAGGATATAACTATGGTTAAATGAAGGTAAACCCTATCTAAATTATTTGGATAAAAGACTCAAAATTTTCTCACTTGAATATATGGAGAAACACCACACAAAATACTACACAAAAATCTAATGATGTGTTTATTATAAAGCCTATAATAAGAATTATTAAAAGATAATTCTTTTTACAGCCTTGCCTCACTCTCTTTTAGCCTCTCCTCATTTAAATATATTTAACCAAATCAAATGAGGGAATAAAGTTAGGGTGTCACTCTATTTTAATGAATTGAATGTGGTGACTAGTATTATTATTTTCTCTCCCCAAATGTCTTCTAATGTATCTCCCACTTATTGATTTGATTAAGTACAAATAAAATCCCCACATATCATTTCTTTCTTTAAAACATGTTTTTCATGTATCTAAAAGGATTCTTAAGAATCTACATCATCTGAACTTATTAGCAACAATCACATTCATCAATAAATCATATAGACTTTATTTAGGGTGAATTTTATCCATATCCACACTTCCTTCCTCCACTAAATCTCAAAAAAAATTATTCCAATGTGCTTATTCTGAGAATGAAAATATATATTCCATGTAATGTACAAGGTGTATTGACCATAATAAAACAATTAAATATTCTCCTATTTTTTCTTCATCTCATCCAATGACATTTTCATATAAATCACCTCTTTTAAAGACAATGTAGCTTATATATTCTCCACCATAGTCATGGATAGGGCCTCAACAGACTGTAACATGGAAATCCATCTCAGAACTCCCCATATAAGAGTAAAGACATAAATATTTGTGGATTTGGTCCAACCAAAATCACCTTAAAAATATAAATCAATATTGCCTCTAATATTGAAATATGATACTCCATAACATAATTAATCATATGAGTTCTCCTTGATGTATCTTTGGATCCACTTCATCGTGTTCCAATGATCTTGTCCTAAATTATCTATGTTCCAACTAACTTCTCCCACAACATGTACAATGTTAGGTCTAGAAAAAACTGTAATAAACACCAGACTCCCCACTTCTGATGAATATCACACTCCAGACATTTCCATCCTCTATTCCTCGCTGATAGGACTCATTATGGGGGATATCTTGAAATTAATGGGAATATGGGATTAAATTGACTTATAGTATTTCATGTTGAATCATTTCAAGACATTCCTCATGTAATTATTATGAGATATCCAAATATTCCCATTATTACATTCTCGGTGTATCTTTTTCCAAATAATATTATTTTTGAGTCCCAAGTAATTCATATCAAACTCTATATCCAAATGTTACTTCATCTACCAAATTTTATTGTTGTTGGGCTCTATAACCAACATGTCATCCATATATAATTGTATAATGATAAACTCATTATGTTCTAGACCCTGGAAATAGGCATCAGAATCTCAATTGAGTCTGTTGTATCCAAGGATCATGATATAGTAATAAAATATATTATATGAAAACCATGGAACCCATTTGACACCGTAAAATTATTTTTTCAACCTACAAACCATGTTCTCTTTACCTTCATTGAAAAAACCTTCGGGTGGGAGAATTTACATTTCTTCATCAATATCACCATGGAGAAATCCTATTTCCCATCTAGCTATTGTAGATGTGTTGTAGACATAGAAAACATTTCTAGAACTACCATAATAGTCTTTATTCTACCAAAAAGAAAAAATATTTCATTGAAATCAATACCTTCCTTATGAACATATCCTTTAGCCACCAGCCTTGAATGATATCTTTCCACCCAGTATGTTTCATCCCGCTTGATCTTGTAGACCATTTTGTTCCCAATAGTCTTCCTTCTATGAGGTAATGGAACAAGATCCCATGTCTTGTTTTTATATAGGGCTTCAGGTTCCCCTATATCATCACCAGTCATGAAGATACATCCATACTTTGGGTTACCTCCAATAAAGTTGAAGGATTTCCATCCTTTGTTAATAATAAATACATAAAAATTATATCAGTGACATAATCTGAGTTCCATATTAGTTTTATTTTCTCAGGACTTGACCATCTTAGTACAAGATCATCTGATACTTGATCATCATGTTATGGTAATTCCTTATAGGAAACTGGTTCTTCCATTATTTAATCTCCCACATAGAATGTTGTATTTTGGGTTCTCTCATTCATTGTCCATTTATCAGTCAACATTTTCACCTTGTCTTCTATAAAAATGAAAATTATTCTAATGATATGTTCATGGTTAGTGATATCCCAGAAATGATACAACTTCACACCATCAAAATATCCCTCTAATATACATTTTATATATCTTGAATCCAACTTCAATATTTCATGGTAACTAAAGAGTACATATATATGACTTCCAAAAGTATGAAATTAAAAATAATTAGTGGGTTTAAAAGTCCAAATCCTCATCAGTGTATTCAGATCAATTTCCACTGATGGGGTCTGATTTATCACATTGTAGTTGGTATTCACTGCTTCTACCCAGAATGTCTTAGTAACTCCTTCAGTGTTCAACATATCCTTTACTCTGTTCATTAGGGTTATATTAATTAAATTTTACATTCCATTCTACTGAATAGAGTATTCCATTGTGAACATTCTCTTGATACCTTCTTATTGACAAAAAGAATCAAAATCGCCACTTTTATACTCTCCACCTATTTTATCCCTCAAACACATGATCTTATTTTCAGATTCAAGCACCTAATATGCTTTGAATATTTTGAATTATTCAAATACATATACTTTCCTCTTGATTGGAAACACCCAAAATGTCCTAGAATAGTAATAAATTAAAGATTCATTGTACACTGATCCTCCTAGGAATACAACAAGTGATTTTTAAACATTGGATTTTATCAAATACAGGATCTCCTTTCTCATTTCTATTGACATTCTGAACTTCAACTTCGGTTACATACTCGAACCACAATGCTTAACCCAATCATAAGGATACCTTCATAATAATAGATATTGGAATCTGATTATAAATGATATTTAGGGCCCATTCATATATATGGCCAGGATTCTGATGCCATAACAATATCATAACATCTATTGAGGTAATTTATGTGACAACTATACCCTCTTCCTTCTATATTTCAACCATAATCATGTACAAGTTGTTTGATATCTTCTCTACCTTCATCACCACAAGTGCACCCTTAAAATTCCTCAATACCCCTTTCTCAGTGTGTTTCTTGCATCCGATATCATCAAATTATCCCAAAGGAAAAAAATTGAGGACCATAATATGGAATACTCTATGAATGGTTCGAACTATGTTATCGTTTATAATCAGTTTCATGGTTCTAACTCCAATAATCTTCAAGGTATATTCATAAGACATGTACACATTTCCATATAGGTTAGTCTCATATTAATAAAACCATTCCTACTGATATGTTATGTTCCATGTTTCTCTTGATATAATAATTCATGCCTTACTGAGTACTTTTTTACATTTAGTAGATATCACCTCTTCAATGACTTATACATCAATATTTCTTGATGTACTCTCCAGAATTATTTGAGAGTTATTCTCCACAAACCGCTTATTCCAATAGTATTTTCTAATATCCCCCCTCTTACCAAAATTTTTATATATACAATTTTCATCTTACTCCTTGATTTAGACCTTCTCAAATTATGGCTCCCACTCAAACAACGATTTACCATTCTTCCTCATTCAATTGATAGAGCTTCTAAATGGTGTGATGTTTGTATGTATCTTACTTATTTTTTCATTGAATTTATTCTTCATGAATCACACTTGTAACATCATTAATGAGAAACATGTACATTATGATATTATTCATGAGGTTGATGATAAGCTTATCATAACAATATGGTAAACTCTAGAGTAGACTCTCCATACATTCTATATCTAAATTTTTTAGCCCATTACCATTAAATAAAATATAGGTTATTTAGGGTATCGATATGTCCAGTCACTAATGATGACTCCGCCATTATGAGTGTATAATTTTCTCTTCCAAAAAATTAGTCTTTGAGTGATTTTTCATCGTATATATTTATATGAGTATCACAATTTTTTTCTATATTTTTCTACACAATTATTGATAGGACATCATCTACCCAAGAAAAATGGATGTTAGAAATAACTTTCCAATCCATGTCATTACATCTATCCTATGTCAAAACTGTCAGTTTTTTTCAGTCACTTATAGAAAATTATCTTTCTAAAACAATGCGTGCATTTAAATTTTCAACAATTAAAAATTATTTCCATTGACTTTTTTTATCTCAAATTTCATCACCATTTGGACATGATGACAGCCCAAAATATCATCAGTTTAGAACCATACCAATGATACCACTTCATAGGATTGTAAATAATTGTTACTTTGATACAATGATAATTATGAGATGAAAATAAAGTAATAAATGAAGAAATAAAATGACCACCAGATATAATGTGGAAACCCTCCCAAATTAAAGGGATAAAAACAATGGGGAAAAGATGGATCTCACATTGATAAAATGTGGTTACAAAATCTCTCTTAATTACAAATATAAAACACTAAAAATATTATCACTTGAAAATATAAATAAACTCCTCAAAAAATATTACTCTGAAAGCTAATGAATTTTTTCCTGAGAATCCAATGATGAAAAATATTGGGGTGGGGATTACTTTTTTATAGTCTTCACTCACCATCCCTTGGCCTACCGTCTATTAATTTTCTTATATGAAATTAAATTGAGGGACAATGTTAGGGTGTCACCCAATTTTATTGGATTGAATGTGGTGTCCATTATTATTATTCTCTCTCTCCAAAAGTCTTCCAATCACTTTTTTATTTTATTTTTGAGGAATTTTTTATTTTTTGGAAATATATATACATTTTTGTTTGTGGTCATTGATTTATCAATGATGATTTTTATTTTTTTTCTTTATTAATAATTTTTCTATATTTTGATCATTGATCTAACTTACATTTTTTTACTCAATATGTTAGAATATTTTTTATATAATTTTTTACCTAATGAATTAACCAAACATTAGTGTTTAGTCAAAAAATATTTAAATAAATGATCAAAACCAACTACATGAGATATAAATGAATTGGTTTATTTTAATATGGTTTTTATTGATCATCGTGAAATTTTATTTTTTATCTTAATGTAATCAGTTCACAATTTGTCGATTAAATTAGTTGTAATTAATAGATTAAAATATATTGTGCACATACTTATTAATAGTTATCATTTAGGGAATATTTTACTATATGATCCAAAAAAATGATCCTAAAATATTCAATTAAAATTATCATAAAATCTAAGATTTATACTTAGTCATATAATGGAATATTTCTGTGATAATACATGTGACTTATATTTTCATGTTAAATTTAATAAATTTTAATATTTGATTAATGGAAATGGAAAAAAACAAAACATTTAAATATTAATTATAAAAACAAACATAATAAACAATTCTATATAAAATTTATTAGATTTTGATAAATTGGGTGTCCCCTATTTTGTGGTCATTAATCGTATCAAATGTGACTTCCAGGTGGGAATCTCTAAGAGAATTACATAAAAAAGATAAAATCCCCCAACCCTTTATCACCCCATTTTACCCATGTCACTATGATCCTCCTCATCAGTCTCCCTTATCGTCCGATGTACATAGGAACCCATTGTAGTGGTTCTCCTTCCCCTTTAGGGAACCCCTCCAAACAGGTTCCACCGCAACCTTATTCCATTCCTCCTTACATAAAATGTTCCTATAACAACTAATTTTTAATAATTATATAAATAAATAAATTTAATAGAAATTTTAATACTAACGGATGAATTTTATATTCCTTCAACATCATTGGGAGAATTTATTTTCTTAATTAAGGGTATTTAAGGTGTCAATAAAGGGTGTTTAAAAAAATTACTTGGTGCACCATTTAGTAGTGGGAATTTGGAGAGGTATATATAGAAAACCCTCTAATTTATTTTTTCGGTTAATTTCATGATAGTTTTATAAAATTTCTTCTCATATAAGTAATTAGAATATCTTTAGAACCCTATATATTCTTTTTAAAAAACCATGTTATATATTTATTAGTTTTATTATCGAAACCACCACTAAATTAATATTTACTATTCATCTGAATAAAACAACTACTAAATGTTTTACAGGATTTAATTTATAAAAACAAAAATGAAACTGAGGTTCTAAATATCCACTAATTGTGACATCCCTGGGACTTAAAATGTATCAAATTCTCATATATTAAATTTTTTTAAGAAATATTTTTAATTAAGACAATAATAATATTACACAAAATAAATTATTATTATTACCTACCAAGGTATGAATACACTCTATAAGATCGTTATACGTACAATGATATAGTAGTAAAAAAATATAAAAAATGTTGCAATATTGAATTATGTGTTATTATGGTCACCCATGAAGATGAATCCACCAAATATAATTATATAATGGAAGAAAATAAGTATAAATTGTGAAGTAATTTTTATGTTTAATTGAAATAATACAAGGTTTTGTTTTTTCTAGGGAATAAGTTTGACCTTTTTCATATAGTCGTTATATTTTTAATAAAGTATCCTTTGTGTATATTTGTTATGACATATTTAAAAATAAGAAGAAGTGATATAATTAGATTATATTTAATCAATACTTATTTTTAATATAAATATATATTATTTTTGATTTTATAATTTAATTGTGACAAGATATTTAAATATATTAAAGGGTTTTTTATTTTTAAATTTATATCTTCAGTTTCTCATATTTTATGTGGATGTAGTTTTAGAAAAGTGGTTAATCCTTATATTTATAGTGGTAGTTGAAAAATATTTATTAATTGAATGTTTGGAAAATTTATTTTTTTATCAATAGGTAAAATTTATCACTTAAAAAATATAAATACATAAATTTATATACTTTTAGAACAATAAGTTATGAATTTTTTACATAAAACATTAGGAAAGTGTTTCCAGGCCTCTATATTCTTTCTTATTTATGATTCATTATCTTAGAACTATTTTAAACCTCCAATTATGTTTATATAATAATTCCATGTTAATTTTATTGGTATCCTTTTGATCCTTAAATTATGATAGGTCATCTATTACCTTTCCTCGAACCTCTTTTTAGAAGATGTTACTAAGATAAAAATTTATTTTTAATATACTATGTCATTTAGTTTCAATTCTTATTTTAACCTTGTTAATAACACAATTAATATTAAAAATTTATCCATAAAACTATAGTTTCTATATAAGATAATAATTTTTTAAATGTAAAATATTTATTTGGTTTCCCTATTTTATGCTCCTTTAAAAAAATCACTCATCATGGTTGTATTACGCTACCTAACTGAATGATGATGATTTCATAAACCTATCTATTTATTGAATATTTTTTAAAAATTATTTCATTATTGAATATAAAATTAATATTCAATTAATTTCTGGATTATGATTTTTTAATGCTAAAAAATCAATCTTAAAATTGGAATTAAGAGTAAACATTCATAGTCATTTTAAGTGTCTAAAAATTATAACAAGGAATTTTAAATGAATTGTAATTATATAATAACATAATGATGATAATCACTTTTGGAATGATATTTACAATATTACTTGACACTTATAAGGATTTTGGAAGCATTGGAAAATAACCTTTAATAGTTAACTCTACATCATTTTTGTTTTGGAACCATGAACCGAACATTATTGATATAGTTGACACAAATAATATTAATTTAGTAAATAAATAAATCATTAAAAAATGTGGATTATGAGAAATAAAATATTTTTTAAAATTAATGAATGCTTTTTGATATACTGTTCAGGATTTAGAGACGGTTCCCTTGTGGATCAAGACTCCAAGAGTCCTATCCCACTCCCTTATTTGTGGAGATATGTTCTCTAACAATCTTTAGATCTATATTAATCATTATACCTTTATAAGATGGTTAACCTACGAACTTTTTAATTAATAATTATTTATTATTCTATTTATATACATTCCATAATGTTTCCCTCTTTTTTGTTCCTTCATGTCAAACTATTCTAGGTTTATAAGAGAATATTTTAGGGATTCTATATCTTTGTATTTAATTTTACATATGTATCTATACTATTATAAAGGTTAATTTATCAATATGATTTATAAATAAAAATATTATTATTTTAACATAAAATATTTTAGTTTATTTCTTGTTTTATGTAAATTATATTATCTTATCACTTTTAAATAATATTTTTCCATTTTCATAAAAGTTCAATAAAAGAGTTTGATTTTATGACTTTTTCTTCATATTTTCTTATGATTTTTCCTTAAGATTATTTTTAGTTTAATGAAAAATGATTTTTGTTTAATAAATATGTAAAATATTATTTAATACCTTATTCTAATGGAATTATATAAGATACCTCTATGTTTAATGATTTATAGACTTATTATATTTCTCATTTATTTATTATGGATTTATTTCATCTGTGGGATTTATATATGTTTCTTTACTATATGAAACAAGAACGAATGATATGTAATAATTAAGGGCAGGAAAAAATTATATACCCCATAATATATTGGGTAATGGATAATATATAATTAGATCTCCTTGAATAATCCATCTGTTGATATTCTTATTCATAATGAAATTTGTAAACATAATACTGGTTTTGATTACAATCTTTTCAATGAGAATTTTACACATATAAAATGTGAAAGAGGTATGATATATTTTCTAAAATTATATGTGTGGAATTTGAATATTATTTTTATACTTCTTGGAAGATGTACTTGACTTCGGATTACATGACTTATGTTTGTGCCACATTTTATTCTTTCACATGTTTACTGTGCTCATATGATATTTTACTCCTATTTTATTTTTATGTGATAAATTATGACCATTAAATTATTTATTATATTCTATGATTATTAGATCTTATGATATCTAACCCCATGTTTAACTTTATAAACCCTCATTGGTTGTTATAGAACACCATTTCTTTTCTATATTTCCCCGAGATATCCCATGTAGTTATAAGAGTATAGTATACTCGGAAAGAAATTATGAAGATAAGATTAAAATTTTATGTTATATTTTTATTATGTGACAAATTACTTAGAGAAATTATACCTATAGATTTATTTTAACACCTTGATATTTTATTTATTTATTTTCTTTTAATTAAATTTAATCTCTTTTATTTCTAGTGATTCATGCAACATCGAGTTTAAACGAAAATACTCTATTAAAATTTTATTTAAACACAACTATTATAACATAGTTGCCGAGTTATAAGGTATATAAAGGAAAATTAAAATTATTAAAAATATATATTTTCCTCACATTAAATTTTTTCCTAATTATTATAAATAAAAATAAAAATCATTAGAATGTAAATGAAATATTTTTTGAAAAACAATATTTTTTTCATAGAAAATTGTTAAACGCTGCTAGCACAATTCTGATAAAATTAATCTGTGAAAAATTTGGAAAAATAATTTTATAAAATAAAATTAGTTTTTTAAATCATCATATCAAAATTATTTTAGTATGATTATTTTGATTTTTATAAAAAGTATTATTTTTCAATGAATAGTGATAAATACTTTTTTATAAAATGCCTTTTTATTTAATTTATTTAAACAAATAAATTATATTTTAAAATACTTTTATAATGTAAAATTAGATGAATTTTATTATGATATGTAATATTTATATCATTGGAATCAATTTAATATTAAATTTTGATATTAAAACCACTTTTACATTCAAGATTTTATTTTGGAAACCAACTTTTTCGTCATATCTACGTGTATACTTTTAAACATGATTCAACCACTTATGAGAAATTGATTTTAAAAATTTTCCTCCATATTTGGAATTATAATAATTTATATTATCTAATATTTTTAACTTAAATTTTCAACAATAGGAATAGTAAAAGTAGTAAAAAATAATTTTCATGGTTAAAGAAACAACTGATTTACCAAGAGTTTAAATAAAAAGATAAGTGTTAAAATGAGATGAAAACATTTAAAAACCGCATTTTACATACATATTGAATCCAAAAAACCATATTTGGGTCAATAATTACCCTTTTTTGGATGCCTTTCAAATGAAAGAAACACAGGCATAATTGATTCTTTTCAAAATATTCCTTGTGTGTCATCTTCCCAACTTATAAATGTCCACCCCTATCATCTCCTATTCAAACATCCAAAGACATGTTAAAAAAATATATTATCAAAGAAGTTCCATACTCCCATTACAAACTCTTTGAGAAATTTTTTTTATCATAAATACATCGTAGAATGTATTTTGGTGCAAAACAAAGGATGTTCCCCGAATAAGAGGTAACATTCATAAATTAGTGTTTTCATTTTATTTATTCTTAAAACTCCCTAAAAAATTATTTAATCTTGAAAATATAATAAGAACATTATATAATGTATAATTGGATGTAATTATGTTAATATACTAACCTGTATTCATCTCCTCTTCAATTAAATGGGAAACGAAACTGTCAATCATGTGTATGGCGGACTCCCGCCACGTGAAACGATATAATTTGTTCACCCTAAACACAATTAAAATATGGATATAATTATGGATCAAATACATTTATATGATATTTGTTGTATTATTATTCTTATGGAACTATAATATCGCATATAACTTCTTAAATTCCATTCTGTTTAAAATATGATAATGTAAGTTGCATGTGTGACAGATTACCGCCTCACGAAAAAGTGTGATTAGTTTTTCACATAAGGTTTACATGGAAGGTAATAAGGATAAATTTAATAAATAAATTTTATATATATTACATTATAAAAAATTATTTAAATTAAAATACCACACACCCCCTTACCCTATCACCCATTAAAGAAATGATATCATCGCTTGTGCATACGTACGACCCACTGTATCAATGAAGCGATGCGAATCATTTTCTAAACCTAACATTAAATAATGTTTATAATAATGTATATAATTTTTAAATATTATATTTATATCACTACTATAATTATAAATATGATGTAAATATAAAACATTTGTAGGGACCATAACTTTTATGACAAAACCCGCCTAAGAAAACTAGGGAATTAACACGCAAACTAATTATATATTATTAACAAAAATGTGGTAAAATGATATAATTGGATAATATACGATATTATAAATATGAATCTGGTTCTGGTATAATTTAATAAAATTATATAAATAATTATATAGGAGGTTAAATAATGTTTTACCAAAATAACGCTTGAGGTAAGGGACTTCGTCTAAATTTCCAATTCATTAAGACATATTTGTTAATATTCACCTATTAACTTTTATGTGGAGTATATGTATTACTTTTGATGAATTTAACCAGAATAAATATTTATTCATAATTATTGTTTTATTTAAAGTTTATTCTTCAATGTATCACAATTTAAAATTCACTAAAGAGGTAAAGGATTTATTTTAAAATATTAGTTTCTTTTGTGATTACTTACTTTCTAATGAAGCAATCACATTCTTATGATATTTTTCATTTAAAATTACATTTATATAAAATATATATATTCATTTATGATTACATGATTATTTCGTATACCATATAAAATTTTTATATATGGTTTCTACTTTGAATGTTATTTGACTAATTGGATAAATACTGATAAATTAGTATAATTTACTCAATAGGGATATTTTATGATAAAGAATACTGATTCATGAATTATAAAATTTATTGGATATATGTGTAATGATTTGGAAATGAAGTTTCATGTTGTTTTTAGTTAATGATAACCCATCAATTCATCGACAAGTCTCATGAACCAAATCAGCTGGTCAATTCAGATTGGTTTTTACATTATAGTTTTAAACAATCTTGAAAAATATCTTGACAGTAGAGGTATCATGATTCCTGATATCATGTTGTCCAATAATTAAGAATTTCCTTAATTGATAATCCAACTATTATTATAACCCATTATATTTTTTTAGTAATATTATCTCTATAATCATTTTATTATCAGTTTATTGGTTAAATGGAATTTGCATTTACCTTCTCAAATAATGATAATAATGTTAGTTATTAACTGGAAGGTGTTTTCAGTTTTTTACCCTTTCATATTGATTTTATTTATTGATTAATTATAGATTCCATTGTACATAACCCTTAATAAGCATTTGATCTCACCATTAATTTTTCCATTTCTGTGGGATATGAAGAAAATTTTTGGAATGATTTCAAGGATACCAGATGTGTTAAATTACTATTATAATTATTTTTTTCAGTATAAAATGGGAATCATGGGTGAATCCGGTTTTACAAAACTTCTAAACTGATCTGTCTTTTTGGATTTGACCCCTTGTATTTACGCTATTGAAATAACGTAAGAATAGTCTCTAGGTTTTTGGATTCAGGGTCGTTATATTTTGTATCATAGAAATTTTTGTATAAATAATTGGAACTATATTACTATGATATAATTTTAGGATAAGTATATAATAACATCCTAATGTTTTTATGATTGTGAGATTATTTGATTTCTCCTAGAAATGAATCCTTACCTGGATACTATTAGTGGTTGTGGTTCTCGAATAGATGTTCTTAGGGGTAATAACATCAAAGAATGTGTATTATGATTAACTCTAGAATTACCTAGAACTTGAAAATGGGCCTTAGTTCACACCTAGTTTGACATTCCTATGGGATATTCTTAGGATAATTATAGGTTTATTAAAAAACATTATGAAGGATTTGAAAAAAATATCACCAAAGAAACCAAGATTAGGATTCTAAGGTTGAAATTCATGAATTTTTAATTTATCTTTAGTATTAAAATATATTTTGAATTTTGAATTTTGAATTTTGAATTATGATTTAAAATTAATATTTTATGACCTAATCCATTATAATAGATTTTCAATAAATGGATCCAAGAAGGATGAAGGGTATCAATAATCATAGAAAATATAAATATTTCTCTATTAAGAAAGCCAATACATACGGTTATGGAATTGAGTTGATCATATCTATATTAGGAAGACTTAAACAGGTAATGAAAAGATACCTTTTTTGGATGGATAAATATATTCCATAATGTGATTGTATTATGTTGGATGGCTTCATTTGAAATAATCCCCCATCATTTGGTGTTATTACTAATCCAATAGTAGTTGAGAAATTGATTATGTTTCCGGAGAAGATATTTTTGGACATGGGATGTGATGTTAAGGAAAAGGTTACACTTGTACTGTATTATATAAAATGTTATGAGGATCAATAGTGGTTTTTTATCCTTAATACAATATAGGAATATTAATTATAACTCATGGAATTGATTTATTTTAATGAGGTATTCTTCAATAAATAATTTCCTCACGAGAAACAAACTAAAATAATGAGAAATATTATCAACTAAAGGAAAGAGGAAGAAGGAATTTTTGATTAGTTTGAGGTTAAATTTATAAGGTTATCTTGGTATTATATATATTAAATACTCAAAAAGTAGTAAAATATTAACCATTTCATTGTAGGATTTAATCCATGATTCTGAAGGTCGTTAGTCTCTTAAAATATTTCATCATGTGATGTAATAGATTCACATGTCCTCAAAATGGAGTCTGTATTATATATGTCCTAAATAATTTATGGAAATTAAAAAAATAATATATAAAATGAGAACCAATACATATGAAATTCATCAAATAAGAAGAAGATAACGAAACACTTTCTGTATTGTGGGAAATATTGAAATAATCATATGAGGAAATGCAGTTTTTTACAAGTGTGGAAATAAATGACATTAGGATAAAAAATGAAAGTGGAAGAAATAAAACACATATATTTTTTATTTCAAATATAATGATATGGGGATCTAGTAAAATAAATTCCCATGCATCAAGTGAATATAACACATAAGATTCCAAGGGGATAAGTCCAAGCTTATGCGATCACTATAGCTATGGTGAAAGTACTAGATGATATGGTGGAAGGTACTTTAGTCATATAATCAAATTTACATAATGATTTATTTGATTCTAGATCCTTACACTGTTTTATATCTTCCATGTTTCTAAAGAATATTAAATATTTACCTAGAACTTTAAGAAGGTGGTTTTCATTCAAATCTCTTAGTGGATATCTCTCTAAGAAAAGATCCATAAAAATTTCTCTGTTATGACACATCACAAATATTTATTTGATGAAATTATTATCATACCTATCGTTGAGTTTGATATAATCATTGGTATGGACTTCCTTTAAAAATATGATAAAAAAATTTAATCGAAAAACAATTAAATTACCATTCACAGTGAAGACGTATGATTCTATATCATTATACTAGATACATCATTATCTGAGCCATGTGTAGATCTAACCCTAGAAGATTTAGTAAATGATATTATTGGGGAAAAATGAATACAAACTCTATGGATGTGCCAGGTGATATTCAAATTTAGGATTTAAATATTTTATATGAATACATTGAGGTATTTCATGAGGAATTACCTGACCATCCACCATAGTATGAAGTTGAGTTTTCCATTGATTTAATCCCTAACATATAACCAATATCAAAGACTCCATGTATAATAATCACTATGTAATAAGTTTATTTTAGTAAAAAACTAGAGTAGATGTGTCATAAATTATTTATTTTTCCTAGTGTTTCCCTAGGGTGATCCCCTATAATATTTGTTATGAAGAAATATAGATTCATAAATATGTGCATGATTATCGGGAAATTAATGCTATTATGGAAAATAACATGTGTTATCTACCTCACATTGATTAATTATTTGATCAAATTCATAGATCTCAGTATTTTTCAAAGATTTACCATTTTTTAGGTATCAATAGTTATGAGTAAATAAGGATGACATTATAAAGTAAAATTTTGGAATGAGGTATGGACATTGTGACTTTATAGTAATTCCATTTGGTTTGAAAAATGAAACTTCTTTTTTTATGGACCTAATGCATAAATTACTCAAGGAATATCTTAATGATTTTTGTGGTATTCATTAATGGTAATTTTTTCATTTTAAAAGCTACAAGGATTTTGAGAATCGATGACATATTATTCTTTAGAGTCATAAAAGGAAAGAGTTATATAGGAAATTTAGTGTGTCTGATTTTTGGCATCAAGAAGTTTCTTGTCTTTGAAATTTTTTCAATAAGGATGGAATCTCTATAGAATGTATAAAGAAAAAATAATTTAAATAATTTCATACACCAATGAACATATCTGTGGTATGAAATTTCATTGGTTTTCCATGTTAGTATAGATGATTCATTCATAATTATTCCAAATTGGCTAACCTATTAACTAAGATTAAATATAAAGGGGTTAAGTTAATTTGTACCAAGGAATTTGAAGTATTTTTTGGGGAATTGAATATGAGATTTTTTGATGCATTTATTTTCAGTCTACAATCTAGAAATGTGAGGTTTTTGGTATATAGTGATGCATCAAAAAAGGTACATGGTGGATTCCTAAAGGAAAATGATAATGTTATGAATCAGAAAAATTAAAGACTCCTGAATAGAACTATCTATCCCAAGATCCTGAGTTTTCTGTTGTAATATTTTATTTAATGATACGGAGACATTATATATATGGTGAAATATACTAGACAAACAATAATCATAAAAATACTAAAATACATATTTTCATGGAAAGTGATGAATTTTATACAAAGTGTATGGCTCTAGCTACTAAAAAATTATGATTTATCAATACACTACCACCTAATATATTAAATAAGGACCTGGATGTATTATGTAGGAAATATCATGGTGTTATGACCCAAATGTGGATTGTTAGGGATCCTATGTTCATGGATATTATAAATATATATATGGGAATTATTAAGGAAGTGGATTCAACACTCTTTTTCCAAATCATGGTGAAACGAGCTTTATTTTAAAAGGAATAATGTTATAAATATTATGATGAGAAATTTCAAAGGAAAATTAAATCTATGAATGATGGGAAATTAGAATAATTTTTCTGTGAATATAGAGTTCTAAATTTGGTAAATATATTATGTTCTCCATATATAAATGAGATAAAAATGTAATCGTTGGATGATTTTCATAGATCAAACATATATTTATAACTTTGTTGAAAAAATAAGTATATGGATTTGTGGGTCCATTTTTGTTGGTATAAAATAAAGTTGGAAATTATGGATTATGTGTCTAGATTTTTGGTTTTTCATGAAGTAATTTTTTAGAGAAAAATCATAGAAGATTCATGTAACATATTACTATTTCTTTATTGAAATGGGATGAAATTACTATGGAATTTATCACAGCACTACAGATGTCTCCTAGAAATAATGATGAAATATGGATATTATTGAACACCTAAACATGCAATGCATTTCCTTAATATAACATATGTTTTACCTATTGATAACATCCTAGTTCCTTATATTATATAAGTTTTAATACTTCATGGTAAACCTATTTTGATTTTATTTGATCATGATGGCCATTTTACATAAATTTTTTGGAAGTGTCATCAAAAGTCTCTTGATAATAAGATTATTTTGATCACATCCTACCATCCTCAAACTGATGGAAGGATTTAAAGGACTATTAAATAAATGGAAGGTGTGTGGAGTTTATTATCACATGACTTTCAAGGAATGTGTGATCAGTATTTTCCTTTGGTATTGTTTACCTATAATGATAGTTTCCATTAAATTATTGAAATGCCTCTATATAAATAATTATTTGGAAAAAGATTTTATACTCAAACTTGTTTGGATGAATATAGTGAATGAAAAAATACAAGACCATATCTTGTTTAAGATAAAAAAAAGTTAAAGGTTGTTCATGTATACATTATAGTAGCTCAAGGTAGAAAAATGATTTACGCTGATAATCAATGGAAAGATTTAAAATTCTATGTGGGAGATTATGATTTCATAACAGTATCTTCATCTAAGGGTTTTTTTAAGGTTTTTAAAGAAATATAAATTGAGACCCAAGTATGTTGGACCCTTTGAATTCCATGAAATAACTAGAGCTATTGCTTACCACATTTTAGTACTAAAAATTCTCTCAAAATTACATGATGTGTTCCATATATCATTATTATGAAAGTAAATCCCAAACCCAATGCATGTTATCACCTATGATAAAACAGTACCAGAACCTAGTATATCTTATATTGAAGAACAAATATAAATTCTTGATAGTAGGGAGAATGTATTGTGGAATCAGGTTATTTGTTCAGTAAAGTTACTTTCGAGAAATCCCAAAATAGAGGAGGTAACATGGTAACTAGAGTATGTTATGAATAAGAACTACCATAATGTGTTTAAAAGGAAATATACATAAAATATCATGGAATTTTTTTGTGGTGGAATAATGTAAAACATCTATAAATTATGATTTATTTATTTTAAATTAAATTTAATATCTTTGATAGCTTCATATGCATGCAACACTTAGTTTTAACGAAAATACTCTATTAAAATATTATTTAAACATGACCTTTATAAGCTTGAAACTATGTTGTTGGATATGAATAGGACTAACTAAATTATGAAAAATCTATATTTTAGACACATTCATTGATCATCTATTGATTATAAATAAAAATAAGAATCATCTAAAAGTAAATTTTTTTTGGAAAAACTATATTTTTTCTAAATAAAATGGTTTCATCACCTCTGGAGAACTTATGATAAAATTAATTTTATAATATTTTAGAAAAAATAGATGAAAAAAAAATATTTTTTATATAATCATATAAAATTATCTTATTTTCAAATTTTTGTAATTTTCTAAAAAGTTTTGTTTTTTATGAATAATGAAAAATACCAATTTTTATTGAAAATTTCCTTATTGTTTAAATTTTTTACAAAGTTAAATTATATTTTAAATTGTTTTTAAAGTAAAATAAGATAAATTATATTATAATCTATAATATTTTGTTTAGAGAAATCAATTTGATATTGAAATTTTTTATTAAAGCCTTCTATAATTATGAGATTTTCTCATTCGAAACCCTCTTTTTCATTGAGTATGTGGGTATAATTTTAAATTGGATTCTTCTAGTTTAAGAACTAAATTTGAAAAATTTGATTAATTATTTTGAATCAGAATAATTTATATTATATTATATTTTCAACTTAATTTTTTATAATTATGAATAATAAAAGAAGTAAAAAATTAAGCACTGTGGTTAAGGTAAAAACTAATTTACCTATAATTAAACTAAATGAGATAAGTGTTAAAATAACCTAAAAAAATTTCAAAGAAAAGTTTTATACATATATTTAGACCTTAAAACCTCTAATTTTTTATAATGATTCATTTCAAAGGCTTTTTATTTGATAAAAACATGTGTGTAATTGATTCTTTTCAAAAACATCCATGTGGGTCCTCACCCCCACATATAAAAGGACACACCTTTCCTACCCTCTTGAAAATCCAAATAAAATTGGATCAAAACCTGTAAAAAAAATTCTCATTTACTCTACAGTCAAATTCTTGGATCCCCTTCCTTGATGAGAAATCCATCCTAGAAAGGATTTGGTGCAAACCAAAAGAAGTTCTCTGAAGAAAAGGAGATGTTCTTAGATGGGCATTTTTATTTTATTTCATCTTACACCTCCATAAAATATTATTTAATAATGATAATAAAAAAAATATCTAACATATAATTAGATGTTATTATGTTAGTTTAATAACCTATATCAATTTCCTCTTCTATGAAATGGGAAACAAAACTATTCATCATGTGTCCCACAGACTACCACCTCACGAACCGATTTAATTTGTTTTCTATCACCACAATTGAAGGATGAATATAATTAATTTTTAGAAACATTTATATAATATTTGTGATATTATTATACTTATTTAATTATAATATCACATGTACCTTCTTACATTCCATTACATTTAAAATTTGATAAAGTCTCTTGTGCATAAGGTAGACTACCACCTCGTGAAGCGCTATGATTCATATTTCACTTATGATTTATATGGAAGGTAATAATGAAAATTTTAATGAATATATGTGATATATATGACATGATATTGATTATTTAAAATTAATATATCATAATCTCCTTTACCTTATCACCGGTTAATGGAATGGTATCGTCGCTCATGTGTATATACAACCTACCATTTCTACGAAGCGATGTAACCCATTTTACATACCCACATTTAATAATGGCTATAATAATATATCGAATGAGTAAATATTATTTTAATAACATTATTATAATTTTTTAAATTAAATAACAATAAAATATGTGCAAGAACTATATCTTTCCAGAAAAATGATGCATGGGAAAACAAGGTTATTAAAACCCGAAATAATGATAATAGTGAAATATTATTAACAAATGGGCGGTAAAATGTTATAAGGGGTCATATAAGATATTATAAATATTAATATGGTTATTTTATAAATTAATAAAATTCTTAATACCGTTATACATAATGTTAAATCATTTCAACCAAAACAAAGTATGTGGTATGAGACATTGTCTCAATTTCAATTCAATTGAGACATATTTGTTAATATGAACCTATTCAATTATATGTGGTGTATATAATACATAATCGATGTATTTAACATGAATAACTATTTATTCATGATGATTTTTTTATATTTATTCTTCAAGAGTTTATGATTTAAAATTTACCAAATCGGTAATGAATTTGTTGTAGAATCTTGCTTTGTTTTTTAATTTTTTACTTTCTATTGAAACAATCACTTTCTTGTTATCATTTTTCATTATAAATTACATTTATATTAAATATAATTATTCTTTTATAATTTTTATGACTACTTCCCAAACTGAATACCATTTTTACATACATTGTTTACATTGAATGTTATTTTATTATCTAGAGAAATATTGATAAATCCATATCCTTTACTCAATATGAAAATTTAATGATAGTAAATACTTATTCATGAATTAAATTTATTATTATAAATATTATGAATGAGTTTTACATGATTTTACATGTGGGTACTAGTTATATATATCCCCTTGATGCATTGGTAGATATCATGATGGGGTTTTACCCAGTAGTTTTAATATTTTCTGAGAGAGGACTTGATGGTAGAGGTATTAGGATTCCTGAGATCATGATGTCCAATAATTATGAATTTTCTTCATTTATAAATCATTTAATTTTATAATCAATGATATTTTTTCAATAATATTGTCTCTAGATGTATTTAATTATCATTTTATTGATTAAATGGCATGTATGTTCAGTTATTTACCTTCTCATATTGATTATTCTTTATAAAATTATTAGTCAAGTAATAGATTAAATGGAATGGGTTTTTAGTTATTTTCCATTCCTTATTGATTATTATTTATTAGTTCATGATATTTTACAATGTATATAACCCTTACTGGTCATTTAAGCTCTCCATTATTTTGTTTCCTTATCATAGGATATAAATAATAATTCATGGAACGAGTTCAACGATGCCAAATGTTTTTCATTACTATATTTTTTATTTTATTTACCAATGTAAATTGGGTATCATGTATATATATATATAAATTTAAAAACAGATAAAATGATTGGTCTTTAATGATTTGACCTCTTTTATCCATGACAATGTAATGAAGTGGTTACCAAATATGGGTTACTGGAGTCAGGTCTGTTACATTTATGGTAGTATTATATGGATATTTATGCTAAAAATGATTTAACATTGTTTTTACATGACAAGGGATGTTACATTAAATATTTATTAAGGGTTTATAAAACATTTTTGGTTTAGATTTTATAAATTTAGGACAATTTCTAAGTTTTATTTATTATAATAGGTTAATAGGTTTGAGGGGGTAATTAATTCAATGTTATGGATAGTATTTTGAGGTCTTGTGTGATTGGATTTTAAGGAAATTAAGGATATTTTGGCAGATTATTTTTTTAATTTTTCATGAATAATACAAGAATAAAATATAAATAACCATTAAGGGTGGTATATAATTTGATGTTGAGGTAACTATGGAAATTTGGGACAATGGGTTTTTTGATTGTAGAAAAATAACTTGAAGAGTATAGATAACATTAAAGTTGAATGTTTTATTAGTGAAAAGGTTATTTAGGTTTTTTTAAATTAATTTTATTGTATTATTTGGATTATGGTATATATTTTATAGTATATGATTTTATTTCAAAGTTGATAATATTATTTTATGGACAAATATTGAGTTAATTTTTAGGAGTATATATGTTTAAGGTGAACATGACTTTTGTGTTTATAAAATAGTTCAATGGGTTTTGATGATTATTGGGTTCTATTAATTTTCGGGAAGAAGGTTTTGTTGATTATTGAGAAAAATTGGTTTTCCTTTTTCTTGGGTTAAACTATTTTTGATGATTTTGGAAATGATGTGATTTTTTTCCATATATGACATTTTCAAATATTATAACTATTATTGGGTTATTATTGGGGGAATATTATTCTAAATTGTTGGAAAAATAAGACATTGATGTATGGATTAAGAAAAATTTATATGCTTGAAGATTCTGTATAAAAGTTTCCAGAGATAAGAAACAATGTCCTTTTTATTTATTTTATAATGAGTTAAAATAGTGAGGATTAAATTTTTGTAATGAGGGGAATAATCTAACAACATAGGTTCTATCATGCATCATTTTTTTAAAATTAATTTTTTTTTATATAATATGAGTCTTCGTTCTCAAAATGAGTGTTCCAAGAATTTTCTCAATGACCTAGAAAGGGAATTATTGATATTTTCATCTCTTTATTTTGATGGTAAAGGTTATTTAAGTTCAATTTTCTAGTATTTCATTATCAAACCCCCTCAATAAATGACACTTCATTTTTTATTAATATTTTAATAAATGGATTGACCCCCAACTTGTTTTGATAATAAATTCTATAAATTAGGATAATAATGTTGTTATAACATTAAATAAATGAACATTACTACATTTCAAGAGAAAAATACACTATATAAGAACCGTAAAAGTACAATGGGAGAGTAAGAAAAAATATAAAAAAGAACTGAAATAAATTAACCATTCGGAATAATAATTATGAGATCACTAAATATAAAAATACAAGATATAATTCGTTTATGTTTACTTAGTATTTATTTTTAAAATGAATATATACCATAAAATAAGTTTTATTTAATTTTTACTTTATTTTTAATCTATTAAAGGGATTTTTTATTTTGAAGTTAATATATTTAGTTTCCAATATTTAATGTCGATGTATATCATTAAAACACCATTTAGTCGTGGTTGGTTTGATTTATATAGAAGTTTAAACTATAAATAAATGAAACATGATGCTTTACTGAAACCATCATGGATACCTATGTCAAGGATTATTTATAGAACTATTATTTTTTATTTATCATTTACCATTATTTTATTATTTATTTATTTTTCTTTATTAATTTTTAATTTTTAATTTATTATTATATGTTGATTATCTACTTAGTATATTTAATAATAGTTATTTATTAATTATTTATATATTAATTATTTTTCATATTTATTTATTATTATTTATTATTTCAACATATTATATATTAGTTTGTTATTATTTATTTATTTTTTATTTTTTTATTATTATTTATTTATTTAGTTATTAGTTATTATTCACTATTAATTATTAATTATTCCTTGTTCCTTGTTCATTATTTATTATTTATTATTCATTATTCCTTATTAATTACTCATTACCCATTACTCATTATTCATTATTAATTATCTATTATTTACTATTCATTATTCATTATGCATAATTAATTATTTATCATTTATCATTTATAATTTAGAATGTATTATTATCTATTTATTTATTTCTTATTTATTATATTTCAATCATATCACTACATTCCCTCACCTAGTAGAAAAAGGGAAAATATCTAGAGGTGAACTCTATATCATCTATAGAACTCAAGAAGCCAAAGTCCGGGAAGTCTAAGGGGTGTGTACAGGTTGTTATCCCTAACGAAAATCATAGTCTTATCAATGTAAATAACTAGTCCAACTACATTGTTGAGGCTACCTTGACTGAGATTAGGAAAGCTTGTTTCATGGTCGGTCAATAGTCTGAGATCATCGTTATTTTAGAATATTCCCCATTAGTAAGAGCTATTTCAAAAACTGATGTTTATACTGGGAAAATAGAATTTCTTCTATTATATAGGATCCAACGTAGTTGTGGTTTATGATTCTCTTGAGTGATGTGTCAGTGGAAACCCCATGAAATTAGTTGATCCCGATAATCCTACTATGGGTAATCTAATGGAAGATTATTAGACCTTTGAGGTAATGGGGAAGCCTAGTGCTTCAGCTCCAGCTTCCAGTAGGGCTCTTGGTTTAGTTATTCAGAAGAGCCACTAAGAAATTTTGGACACTTCAACCTTTTATAGGAATCAATTGTGGTCCCCTTTAACTCTAGTTTAACTAAAAGTTATTATTAAGATAAATCAACTAAAATTTAGCGATAAAATTCATATGGAAGTTTCTACCTTACCTGATGTGTTTTTTATGATTAATCTAAGGGGATGGGGGAGACCCCTATGCATACTACTCCTCAGAGATAGGGGTTGTTTATCTTCCACCCATATGTTGTTTTAGATAATTTGAATTCATTAGCTATTTTGATGTGAAACCAATAAGCTTTGGCCAATGAACATCAATTGATGACCCCTTTAAACCAATCTCAAATAATGTTATTCGAAAATACAAAGTGGATCAAATAATTAAATAGTAAAATTGGAAAACAAGAACATAAATACCACCCCTGAAAATATAGAATTCCTTCATTCATGGGTTTTTCATTCCTAGGAATGAGTTCCATATCAGTTTTTAAAAATATCCTATCTCTTGTCAATATAACCTATCAACTTAGACAAAAATAAAAAGGGTTTTATGCCACATTGAAACATTCCACTTCCCTAGACCATTGATTATTTTCCAGATTAGTGATCTTGATAATACCTTAGGTGTGACTCCCTATATTCTAGAGGTTGACGACTAGTAACATTTTTCTATGGTGGTTTGTATGAGAGAATATTTCTATATATCAGTGTGAAATGATAACGAAAATAGAATAATTCAAATGATAATCCATAAATAATTAGTAAAATTATATCACAACACAATCCATATAAATAACCTCAACCCATGTAATATCAAAATGAACTGTATACATGTCAAAATGACACACAATAGTAGACTATATCCAGATATATCCTAATTAGTAAAAAATAATCAAAATTAATAGAATCCATAAAATTGTCTTGAGACCTAGCCTGGTCTAAATCTCTCATTCTCCAACCTTGAAATCCAAATAATGACTCAAAATAGGGCCTTTATCTTATCCAATATTGAAAACATGAAGTCTATGGATGTACCAACCAGTGGCTTGAGTAAGGTGTGAGTATAAATTTGTTGGAAACCATAAATGAAGTTTATAAATATATTTAGTTTATGTATGTTCATACTATATATATATATATATGTGAATAATTGTAACCCAAAGTAAAAAAAAATTGACATAATTGATCCTCAGGTTCTGTAATAAGACCTGAGACTTAGTATACCTTTCTTATCAAGTGCTAGATGTCTCTGAATAATGGGTATTTATCCAAGGGAAATCTATCTATCCTCATGATAACATAACTCCCATTGAAATATAATCATTTTAGAAGTAATATGTCACACTTGGAGAAATATGTTATTCTTGGAACAAAATTCAGAGTTGGAGAAATATACCCATCCTGGAAACAAATTCACACCCAGGTAAATATACCCATCAGGGAATGAAATTTCACACCCCGTGGTAAGTCAGTCTTTAAAACTAAAAAATAAATACCCTAGGAAAACACCAATATTAGAATCATTCCCTAAATCCACATACATTAAATCATTTTTGATTTTCTGTGCTCTTAGAATTACATTAAAAACACATTTTCCCTAAAAATATATCAAAGGGAAACATCAACACCCTTTTAGATTAAAACTGAAACACCATTAATCAATAAAACGACATCATCGATTCCATTTTTATAAATCACTATTATTCATTTATATGTAAATATATTTTTTTATTACAATTCATCCTAAAAATTTATATTTCATAACTTTATCGAATAAATCATGTTATAATAAATATATTTCAAATAATCCTTATAAGATTCTTTGTGATTAGGGTTTATATATGTCTCAATAGGTCATCACATATCATAGTTTGTTGGAAAAAATACCTCAAGGTAACATTGAAGTATTTTTGGGTTGATTGTGTTTGTTGAAAAAGCAGGTTTCCATAGAAAATTTTCGAGTTCCTGAGAATTTTTTGACAATCCTTGTTGACAAAGAACGATGAAAAAGGAAAGGAAGATCTGGAGGCAGTAAAAGGTGGTGTCATTTCCTAGTGTTTGCCAAATTTTTGGGGACCAAAATTTGGAAGTTTGGTGAGCATCACGAAAATAGGATTTCCCTGAAGATCATAATTAAATATGGAAATGGTGTGAATTTCGCGAAGAGAGGATGCATGGTTTGGAAATCGCAAAGACCATAAGAATGGAGGCGGTGAGTCTTCGCGATTACGACAAGCTTCGCGAACGATAGAGGCTGAAGCACATCACGACGGTAAAGGGCTTTGCGAGGGAGCTTCGCGGCGAAGGAGTGAAATAATGTTGACGGTGATGCTCTGCAGTTACGACGAGCTCCGCGATCTGGAAATTTCTGAGGTGCTTCGCGATTTGGATAGAATTCCGGCGGAAACATCGGAGCATCGCGATTTGAGATGACGTGTCATTGACTTCGCGCAGAATGTTCGAGGGTCGGTGGAATTGTCTATAAATAGAGGCTGACCCCCTCAAGAGATGTAGAGATAATTTTCAGAGAAAATGTCTTTCTCTTGTATTACGAAGGTGGTTCGCGGAGCCAGGGTGATTCACGAAAGAGGAACATCGCGGTGGCTATTGTAGCTCTGCGAATGTTGTGAGCTCCGCATTGGATCAGTGAGCTTCGTGAGGGACGTCTCTCTATGATGGCTTGAGCTTCGCAGGAGTTCTTCACAAGAGTGCTTTGCGAGAGAGCTTCGCGAAAAGGCAGGAGCTTCGTGAAGGCTTGATTGAGCTTCACGAAATTGGAAGCCTCACGATGTAAGGGACTTTGCGAAGGTACTTTCCAATGGTAGTTGCCCAGTGGTCAGAGGAAAAGTGGTATTCATCAGTGGATGAATGTTGGACATCAACAGAGCATCTATCAACAGTTTAAGATGCAATATTTCATGCAAATGAAGAGGCCTACAGGTCTATAAATTGTGAGTGAATCCCTTCACAAATCAGTGAGCATAGGAAGAGGAAGAATGTGATCCTCTCCACCGGCAGTGAGCCAGAGAGAGAGAAACAGGGAGTGACCCTTGGGAAAGTAGTGAGCTGACCCCAAACCTTGTAAAGGCAGTGAGACTAGGCATAGAAGTAATCTAGCCCGAACCTTGTGAACATTATTGGCAGTGAGCCTTAGTGGATTTGGTACAACGTCACATCGTCGTTGTATGCTAACTGGATGTAGCCTAGTGCGGGTGAACCAAGTAAAAATCTATGTGTCTGCCTAGTAGCTTCCCTGCATTGCATTCAAAGAATCATCATCAGAGAAACCAGAAATGAACTGATCATAATAATCACACAAGAGAAAACAAAGTGACCATTGTAATAAATTGGTCAAGATTCAGTGGGGCAGGAAGAACATTCAATTTAAGAATATCCATACCCTGATTCACCCACCTCTCAGGGTATATAGGCCCCTATTGGCCCTAACAATTGGTACCAGAGGGAAGGTTGCTTTTATCAGATTTGTTTGCTCCAACATGGTGTAGTCGATCTGTTTGTTTAAAGAATCAGTCTGCTCTTTTCTCGGTGAGCCATGTAAAAGGGAAAAACATCCAAGAAGAAGCAGAAGTCAAGTGGTATTCATCTGTGTGGAAGTGTGTATTGAAAAAGTGTGATTCAATTACAAGAATCAAATAGTTTACTGAAGGAAGGTCTGGATGAATATGATAGGGAAAATATTGATTCACTCAAGCATGATGCATGGATGAGTTAAGTACATGAACTTCAAAGTGATATTGATACAAGTGATTATGAAGGAGAAAGAATTGAAGAAAGAATATATATGAAAGGTGGGTTGGAGGCTTCTCTTGAAGAGATAGATGTTTGGAGAGCCAAAACCAATAAAGCTAACAATGTTGTTCATGATGCCAAACTCTATATGCAGTAGCAGGAAGAAGAGAAGTCTGAGTTGATGGATAAAATTGAGGAACTCAAGTTTTCAGCACCAGAGAACTCAGAAATAGTTGGTGAGTATAAGCTTAAGATTGAAGAACAGAAAAGGGAGATCGATGGCTTGAATAGAAAAGTGAAAGATCAAATCAAGTGCATCGATGAACCAGATATTCCAAGTGACGTTGGAAACACGGAAAAAGTCAAATCTAAAGATATCCGGATCAAATTATTGGATACTGAGGTCAAAAAGCTAAGAGGCATCAATCAAAGGCTTATTGGTGTGGCAACTGAGCTAAAGGAGAAGAATGATTCACAAGGTGAGGAACTACAAAAGCTGGCTAAAATAAAATGAAAACAAAAGGCTGGTGATTATGAAGAGAGTCAAAAGTCTTATGATGTTTAGAATCTGAAGGCTAGAAATGTTGATCTTTCTACATAGCTATCTGAGCTAGTTCAGAAGAATCAAAGACTACAACAAGACAATGCATGTTGTTTTGATTCTATTTCTCAAGAAAAAATGAAAGTAAAGGAGCAGAGTGACATGGTGGATAAGCTGACACGTGAATTGGAAGATGAGATGAGTAGAGGGAAGATTCTCAAGGGAGAACTTGATGTCCAAATTGAATCAAGGGATATGAAGATTCAAAAGTTGGAAGAGCTAGAATCAGTCATGAAGGAAATAGAGAAGTCTAAATCCAAAGATAAGCCTATGTTGAAGGATGCACTGCACTTAATATTTGATTATCCTTCGGCAGGTGATGATGAAATGAAAGACAAATATGCTACATCAGAAGAGAAGCATTAAAGGATTGTATCATCACAAAGGCCATCCATGTTGGGAAAATCTAGAATTGGATATGATGATCTCACTCCTATGCGTGTTAGGAAAAGTGCAGTGAAAATATCTAGAGATATGAAAAACCTTGCAGGTGCTAGAGATAGACCTAAAAGGGCTTTTACAGGAAGAAATGATAGCATGTGCTATTTCTGCGGGATTCATAGCCACACATCAAGCTTCTGTCCAGATGCTCTGTAATACATTTCAGGATGTGAAAAAAATAAACTTTGATAAACCCGAGGATAAGAAGAAGCATCATGAGAAATCAGGGAGAAGAGTCTCTCAGAGGAAATCATTCATAAGATGCTATTACTGTGGAAGAATGGGACACACCATGAATATGTGTCAGGAAGCTCAAGAGCTCAATGTCAGGGGTAGAACTCAAGCTGCATCAACATCTTGGCTAATAGATGGTGAAATGTGGTATGCCTTTAATGGAAGTTGCTTCATATGTTCTAATCATGGGCATTTGGCAAGACATTTCATCAAGAAGAAGGAAGGAAAGCAAAAGAAACTCCAAAGGATATTCGCAACTCCAGTGGTGTATAATGAGAAATCGTACACTGAGAGAGAAAGTGTTATGTTGAAGAATAAGCTTAGAGTTCTTGGATAATCACAAGGAGATGAACAAAAAGTGTATCAGTCACACTCACAACCGCTCTCTAATAATGAACATGAAAAATTATGGAAGAAAAATGGAGGAAACACTACAGTTGTGAATAAAAAGAGTGCACATTCAATGTAGGACTCACCACCAGTGAAAAAGAGTGTGGTGATTCAGACAGCTGATAAAAGGCAGATAAATAAATAATGCGTTGAAAAATTCACAAGTCATGTGCCATGGTGAGGACTGGAAGAAAAAGGATAATCCCTACAATGGTGGAAGAAGCAATGGAAGATGACAATCAAGGAGATTCTTGCTCAGAGAAATAATCAAGGAAAATGGAATTTTGGAAGAACATCAATGAAGGAAATGAGTACTAGTGGGTATATACCCCAAGTGATGAGAAAGGTCGGGCCTACAGAATCTACATATCAGAAAAAGGATCAACATGTGGGTAATGAATGCTTAGTCATATGATAAGAGCAGTTGAAGTTGGCCAGGCAGCTGGAGGAAGCAAGAAAAGAGTGTGATGCACTCCAAGAATGAATCAAAGGGTTGACCCATCAGGATCAACCACAATCCTCATCTTGAAGATTCCAGAAGATAACCCCTCTCCATATGTATATAAATTCTATTAACTGATGATTCATGTGTTTCAGGTTTTAGGGAGATATGATCCATGGGGAAGTGGAATCTAAGGATGCGAAGAGGATAAATGATATGTTGTAGAGTTTCAATTAATTCAAATCAGGTAGCCGAGTTAAAGAAGAAAGTGAGAAATAGAGCACAATTAGAAGTAATTTTGTTATTAACTTTATCTTTTGATTCCTACACCAAGTGCCAACTCAGTAGTCTTAGAGATTTGGATAATGACTCAATGCTGAGTGCCTGATTAGAATAAATGGTGCATGCAGAGAAGAATGGTTATGGGTCTATACCATTGGGCCTAACAGATGGAAGTGTTGTGTAACACAGGGGGAGCATTCTATATCCAAATTAGATTCAAGATCCATCAATGCAATAATTGGATGAATTGGCTCCGGTGTTGCCTGTTGAGGAAGAAAGAAACAAAGGGAGAGTAGAAGTGGATGATGTTGATTCAGAATAAGACACTGATGATGAACAAGAAAGTTTCAAGTATGTGTCTACAAGGAATCCAAAGTGGTATATCTGAAAATCTTTGCTGATGCAGCTGAGGATGAAAACTGGGTTCAAGCTATGAATGAAGAGCTTGACCAGATTGAGAAGAACCAAACATCGGGAGATTGTTTCGAGGACAGAAGATAAGAACATCATCAGAACTAAATAGGTCTTTCTCAACATGATGAACGAAGATGGCACAATGATTCGAAACAAAGCACAACTGGTGTGAAAAGGATACTCCCAGATAGAGGCAATCGATGTTGATGAGACATTTGCACCGGTTGCAAGGCTGGAGACAATCAGATTTTTCCTAGCCATTGTAGTGAAAATAAAGTTTAAAGTGTTCCAGATGGATATCAATTCTTCATTTCTAAACGGGTTTCTGGTAGAACAGGTGTACATTGAGCAGCCAGATGGTTTTCTTATTCATGAGGATGAGAACAAAGTTTGTAGGCTGAAGAAGGCATTATATGGGATGAAACAAGCACCACGATCTTGGAGCTAAATGATATATCACTATTTGAAGAATCATGGTTTTCAGGATGGTGGATTTGATTACAATATCTATTTCAACAACTAATGTAATCAAAGGATGATGAGGCTGGTCTATGAAGAAGACATAATATTTGGCGGATCAGATGAAGCACAATGCAGAAAACCATATGAATTCATGAAACATGAGTTTGAAATGTCTATGATTGGTGAGCTGATGTTTTTCCTTGGTCTACAGGTGACACAGGGAAGGAATGGAACATTCATTTCTCAATCTGAGTGTGTCAGGGAGGTTTTTGGAAAGATTTTGATTGGAAAATTCAAAGGAGATGAAGACTCCGGCAGCTACCCAGATGAATTTGTCTGAATATGAGGATGGCAAGGCAGTTAATATCACTTAATACAGGCTGATTGTTGAAAGTTTCCTATACATGACTGCAACAAGGCCTAACATTGTATTCTCCACATGCCAAGTAGCAAGATATCCGAGTAATCCCAAGGAAAGCCACATGCTTGAAATGAAAAAGAATAATTCGGTATATCAAGGGCACAGTGGATTTTGCATGATGTATAATGGATAATATCAAACGAAGTTATTGGGATATACTGATGCAGATTGGGCCGGTTCAACAGATGATAGAAAATCAATGTCAGGTGGTGCATTCTATCTTGGTGGATTGTGTATTTCTTGGATAAGCAAGAAGGAAGATTGCATTTCATTGATCAACATAGAAGCTGAGTATATTGCGGCCACTCAAGCATGGACACAGTTATTGTGGATGAAGCAGCAGCTTGAAGATATGGGAGTTGAAGAGAAGTCTCCGATCGGAATCCAGTGCAACAACTCAAGTGCTATAAATCTTATCAAAAATCCCATCCATCATTCAAGTACAAAGCACATTGATATTAAGTATCATTTTACCAAGGAGAAGTTTGAGCAGGGAATCGTGAAGTTGGAGTATGTGCCTATAGAGCTACAGGTTGCAGACATTCTGACAAAGGTCTTACCCAAGGAAGCATTTGAGAGGCATCAACTGGCTCTGGGAGTTCAGTCGATTCCCCGCACTTGAAATAGTGTGGATGTGGAACCCCCCCCCCCCCCCCCCTCCCCTCTCCCCGAGGTATGATATGTTTTTCCCTAGTGTGCTGATATGTGTTCTCTACTATGTTACAGACTGCAAAGGATTGACCTTTGGGTTCATTGACAAAGTGGGAGAAAATAGTGATTATTCAAGGGGGAGACAGTGTGGAGATTTGATAAATCATGAATGATATGGGGAGAAGCTGAAAGGTGGAGCATCCAGATTGGGGGAGAGCAATGAGATAGGGTGAGAGTATTAAATCTGACGATGCTAGAAGTGATTGATCAAAGCATAGAATCATGACAACTGAGGATCGTGATAAAAGCAGAACAGTGTTGTTAGAATGGTAAGAGAAGGTTTCCAGCTATCACTGATTAGGATCCATGTAGTTTTACAATTGGTGTCAATTTAACAATTGGTATCAGGTTGGAATTGACAATTTATGTTTGACATGAAGTTATTCATTCATGAACTTTTCATACTACTATTGTTTCTCATGCCGAGCATTGCTCATGTGGGCTTAGAGTACGTGTTAAGTGAATCTTTGAACGCTATCAAAATCGCAAGAGGTGAATAGTGGTAACGGCTGGAAGAAGACTCAGTGAGGTATCAACGAGTATAAAATATTTCTGAGAAGAGTTGTGAAGAGTTGTCAACAAACCCAAAGGGGGAGATTGTTGGGAAAAAATCCCTCAAGGTAACATTGAAGTATTTTTGGGTTGATTGTGTTTGTTGACAAAGCAGGTTTCCATAGAGAATTGTCGAGTTCCTGAGAATTTGTTGACAATCCTTGTTGACAAAGAACGATGACAAAGGAAAGGACGATCTAGAGGAAGTACATAAGAGCTGTACAAGGTGGCGTCATTTCCCAGTGTTTGCCAAATTTTTGGGGTCCAAAATTTGGATGATTGCTGAGGATCGCGAAAATAGGATTTCCATGAAGTTCTTAATTAAATATGGCAATGGCGTGAATTTCGCGAAGAGAGAATTCAAGGTTTAGAAATCGCGAAGACCAGAAGAATGGAGGCAGTGAGTCATCGCGATTACGATAAGCTTCGCGAACGAAAGAGGCTGAAGCGCATCGCGGTAGTGAAGGGATTTGCGAGGGAGCTTCACAGCGAAGGCACAAAATAATGTTGAAGGTGATGCTCCGCGATTACGACGAGCTCCGCGATCCAGAAATTTATGAGGTGCTTCGCGATTTGGACAGAATTCCGGTGGAAACTTCGGAGCTTTGCGATTTGAGATTATGTGTCGTTGACTTCGCGCGAAATGTTCTAGGGTCGGTGGAATTGCCTATAAATAGAGGCCGACCCCCTCGAGAGAAGTAGAGATAATTTTCAGAGAAAATATTTTGCTCTCGTATTGCAAAGGTGGTTCACGGAGCCAGTGTGCTTCGTGAAAGAGGAGCTTCGCGGTGGCTATTATAGCTCCAAGAATGTTGTGATCTATGTGTTGGCTCAGTGAGCTTCGCAAGGGATGTTGCTCTACTACGGCTTGAGCTTCGCAAGAGTTCTTCGCGAGAGTGCTTCGCGAGAGATCTTCGCGAAAAGGCAGGATCTTTGTGAAGGCTTGTTTGAGCTTTGGGAAATTGGAAGCCTCGCGATGTAGGGTACTTTGCGAAGGTAATTTCCAAAGGTAGTTTCCCAGTGGTCAGAGCAAAAGTGGTATTCATCAGTGGATTAAAGTTGGAGTTGAACAGAGCATCTATCAACATTTGAAGATGTATTATTTCATGCAAATGAAGAGACCTACAGGTCTATAAACTGTGAGTGAATCCCTTAACATAGCAGTGAGCATAGGAAGAGGAAGAAGGTGATCCTCTCCACCGGTAGTGAGCCAGAGAGAGAGAAACAGGGAGTGACCCTTGGGAAAGCAGTGAGCTGACCCTAAACCTTGTAAAGGTAGTGAGTCTGGGCATAGAAGTGATCTAGCCCGAACCTTGTGAACATTATTTGATGTGAGCCTTAGTGGATTTGGTACAATGGCACATCGTCGTTGTATGCTCCTTGGATGTAGCCCAGTGCGGGTGAACCAAGTAAAAATCTTTTTGTCTGCCTAGTAGCTTCCATGCATTGCATTTAAAGAATCATCATCAGAAAAACCAGAAAAGAACTGATCATAATAATCGCACAAGAGGAAACAAAGTGACCATTGTAATAAATTGGTCATGATCCAGTGGGGCAGGAAGAAATTTCAATTTAAGAATATCCATACCCTGATTCACCACCCCCCCTCTCAGGGTATATAGGCCCCTATTGTCCCTAACATAGTTTCTATGATTTTATCTACTTAATTTAATTTTAAGTTGAACACATGGTAATCCAGTGAGACCGCATAATGAATTCATGTATAAACATGGTAATACTTGTAGTAAAATTAATAGACCACATACCTCATGAATAATACAGAACAATCATCAAGAATCACTAAATGAATCAAACACAATGAACCATGATCCCGAAATTAGACTCTATCGTAACTATAATAGGTTTTTTAAATAAAAGAATATGAGATATAGAAAAAATGTGATATATAAGGCATTAAGAATTTTATAATTTTCAAGAGGAATCAATCATAATGAACAAAACTTTGATCCACTAAGAAATGAATGAGAGTCACCCTTAGAAGCTAAGATTCATAAATAAAATGTGAAGGTGGTTAAGGGAATAAAATGAAGGGATTGACATTAGATCCCCCTATTTAAAAAACACCTGAAACACTGCCAATAATGAATTCATAATGTGAACCAACCTTTAATTCTAGGAAAGTTTGGCCCATAACTTATCTATTCCTGGACATGATATTTCACAAAGTAAAACAATTTTTCAAGCTGTGTAAGTCCACTAATATCCATAAAACATTGATAGGACCATCTTGTTCCTCTCGAACGCACTTACGAACTTCCCGAAAAAAAATATTTATAGATTTTCTAAATATATATATTCTAAATTACATATATGTATAATTTTATTGTACGCAATTTTCATATAATCACGCATATAATACATGAAATGATATTATTATATTTTAACTAGATGAAATACTATGAATTTATCAAATTGTCTATATTGTTGATTAAATGTAAATGTTATTATTGTGATGAAAAAATGAGCATGAAATAAGGATTTCATACCGACCAATATCATTACTACATAAGTGGATTTTAATAGTGCTAGAAAAGAGTCTTGTAAATTAAAAATTATTGACAACATTAGTAGTGTTAAAATCACTCTGACTTTATCAGTGCTCTTGGTAGCGATGACTAAGGTCATGTTGCTACTGCAACGTTGTCGTAAACCTGCAACACCCCTATAACAGAAAACCCAATTAGAATAAAATTTTAATTAAATACATATAAACACAAAGTCACATTAAAATAAAAATATAAAATTTCACAATCATTTCATTTCAAAATTTACATGCAAAATATTTATGTTGATGTTAATCCAAAACAATTATAACCAATATACAAAATCATAACTCTTATAGTGGTCTTTCTCCAAATACCATCCTCTATAAAAAATATTTTTTCTTAAAAAAATATTGAATTTAGTAATAGAAAATAAGAAAATAAAACAATTATAATTTTAATGTTATATTATCCACATATGGTAAATCATATTTTTAATTATTGTATATAAATATATTAACGAAATTATTTAATAATAATTCATCAGATTGTCATCATATCAACTCATACACTTAAAAAATGATTTATTGATCATTTTCCAAAATTTTAAAATAATCTGAACTTGTTTTTGTGGTTTTGGATATGTGATACACATTTTAATCATAAATGGTTATTTTATATTAAAAACAAATACTTTTAATCGTACTGGCCATAAAGCTCATTGATTTGAGACATGGTCAATTCCTACATGTCATAGATTAATTCGTGATAATTTTCCTAAATTTTGAAAACAATATGAGCTCGTGTTCATGGTTTTGGCTATGCGATATGCATTTTAAACTAAAATGACTTTTTATACTAAAAACATGAACTATGAGTCATAACAACCATATTATGGGTAAGATTGATTTGTGGAGGATTAATACATATCAAAAATTAATTTTGGATCATTTTTATAAAGTTTAAAAATAATTTGAGCTTGTTTTCATGGTTTTTTCTATGTGTTGCGTGTTTTAAACTGAAATAATACTATTATATTGACAAAACACCCTTTAACTCATGTCAAACTGTCATGTATTGGATTTATGTATTGTCGATTCCTACACATAAAAAATTAATTTTGGATCATTTTACAAAATTTTGAAAACAATCTGAGATCATTTGATTAGTTTTGACTATGTGACATGCAATTTAAACTAAAATGAAACTTTTTAATTGAAAACACATATTGGGATTCATTTCATCCGCATCATATATATAATTGAAATATGATCCATTCCTACATGTTAAAAATTATATAAGGATTTTTTTATAATGCTTGAAAACAATTGGTGCTATTTTTCTCATTTTTTTCTATGTGAAATGTTTTAAACTAAAATGATACATTAATATTGAAAACATGCATTTCTAGCCATATCGACCATATATTATGTCTGATTGTTGTTTCTTCAACCACTACACATCACAAATAAATTAGGATTTATTTTCAAAATGTTTGAATATAATATGAGATTGTTTTCTGAGTTTAGGGTATGTGAAATTTCTTTTTAAACATAAATGGAACATTTTTATTGAAGACAAACACTACGAGTCATTCTGGGCACATCATGTGTCAGATTAACATGTTGTCAAATTTAGGCTTGTGAAAAATGACATGTGGTTCATTGTACTAAATTATAAAATCAATATGAATGTTTTGAATTAGTTTTGTGTATTTAACTTGTGTATTGAACTAAAATGTCTATTTTAAACTAAAAACAAACTCTACGATTCCTACAGGGAACATTGTGTTTCAGATTGAGGTGTGGTTGATTCCTTTACATCAAAATTTTTTTATAGATTGTTTTTCAAATGTATCAAAAAATAAGAATAAATTTTCTTAGTTTTTGATTTTGTGGAATATGTTTTGAAATAAACTGTCAATTTGAACCTAAAATCATGAACATCATGTCATACATATAATAACAACTTTTATATTTATGTATGGTCAACTCCAACACATCAAAAATTAATTATGGATCATTTTTGTAATTTTTGAAAACAGTCCATGTTTTTTTGTTATTTTTGGTTATGTGAGATGAATTTTAGACGAAAATGAAACTTCAAATTTGAAAACACATAATTTAAGTCCTACTGACACCATTTTGTGTTGATGTGTGGCGAACTCCTACACTTTGAAAATGTGTTGTTGAAGATATTACTAATGTTTGAAAAAAAATATGAGATCATTTTATTGTTTTTGTATATGTGACACATGTTTTAAACAACAAAAAAACTTCTATATTGAGAACTCATACTTTGAGTCATACTTTCCACATATTCTATCAGATTAAAGTACGTTCGATTCCTATATATGACAATTGAATTTTGGATTTTTTTTCGAAATGTTTAAAAACAATCCAAGAAATTTTTATTGTTTTCTTCAATGTGATGTGTTTTTAACTAAAATTACACTTTTATATTGAAAACACATTCTTTCAGTGATACGAAACACATCATCTGTCCGATTGACATGTAGTTGATTCATAAAGATTATAAATGAATATTGAATTATTATCTTGAAAATTGAAAACAATCTAAGATTGTTTGCATATTTTTGGATATGTGATGCATGTGTTAATATTAAATGAAATTTCTATATTAAAAACAAGAATTTTGGGTAATATTGACTAAATTATGTGTTGGATTGATATTCTTTAAACTCCTACACTTCGCAAATGACTTATGGATTGGTTTACTAATGTATCAAATCAATCTGAAAGTGTCTCCTTTGTTTTTAATATGTCACGTGTTTTTTGAAATAAAATTTCAATTTTCAATGAAAAATTACACTTTGAGTCCGATCGGGTACACAATGTATCATTTTAAGGTATGGTTGATTCATAAAAGATAAAAATGTTTTTTAGATCACTGCCCTAATGTATCAAAACAACCTAAATGTGATTGATCAATTTTGGGTATGTGGAATGTATTTTGAAATAAACTATCAATTTTAAACATATACCACACACTTATACAAATAAGAAATAAACCCTATATCATATTGAGTTTTGATTGATTCTTCCATTACATAAAATACTTATGGGTAATTTTTCTAAATTACTATAATAATATTAATGTGTTTTATTAGTTTTATGTGTGTCACAAGTTTTTTGAACTAAAATGTAATATTAAACTAAAAACATACACTATGAGTCATACCACACACATTGGGTATTAGATTGAGGTGTAGTTGTTTCATAAAAATCAAAAAATAACTTATGTATTATTTTATTGAAGTGTTAAAATAATCTGAATGTGTTTTATCAGTTGTGAATATGTGATGTGTGTTTGGAAATAAAATATAAAATATAGACTAACCATATACAATTCCAGAGATACTAAAAACTTTTTTCATTAGATTGAGGTGTGTATTATTATGGTATGGCTTATTACTACACTATTTAAGACAATCATCATGACATATCTCTTAGGAAGTCATACTTTTCCCTCATATGTATCAAAATCCCTTGGTAGATGAGAGCTTATATTTAAAATATAGAGGCTATTTCAAATAATAATAATAAAATTAGTGTCATAATTAAATTTTTAGATGCATCCTTATGATTCATCACATGTAACTCAAAAGGGATAAGTATATAGTAATATATTCATTTTTTAAAATAACATGCGATGTTTTTGGAATTACTCAATAAACAAACTCCAAATAAGTTGATATAAAAATATTTCCATATATCAAATATAACATAATGGAGGTTTTCTAATTATTTCACTTTAATATAAGGTCATGTATTATGATTTTGACCATTACACACACGTTTTAGTGTTTTAAAACACTAAATACGTGTTTATAAGGATCCTAAGAAAACTGTAACCTAGATTGATGTGGCATTAGTTCTAATATTTTAAAAATAAATCTAAAATAATTTTCCTTTAACTTCATGGCCATATAACACAATTTTCTAGGAATATATTTCCTTATGCCTGTGTTTAAAGACATTTATATCTTTTTAAACTACTTATTGAGTCATTCCATGTACACCTTATATCGGATGGACCTGTTTTATTCTCATACACATCAAAAATAACTCAACCATGTTTTCCTACAAATTCATGTATATAATAAGTCAATATATATGGTTTTTACTGTTACACAAATGTTTTAGTGTTTTAAAACACTTAAGACATGTCTATGGGCATCCTAGAAAAACTTTAACACAAATTCATGTGGCGTGAGTTCCAACATTTCAGATTTCAAACTACCATCATTTTCCTATAATTTAACAACCATAAAATGATATTTTATTTATTTTGACCCCCAATACATATTTTAATAGAATAGAAATGTTTTTAAAATGTCTATTGATTTATTTCAAGCACACTTCATGATAGATAGATGAGTTATCTTCTCATAAAAATGCAAAATAATTCATCCATTTTTTTCCCATGACATCACATCAACATGAGATCTAGTTCTATGTTTTAGACCATTACATGTAGAATTTAATATTCTAAAACACTATAAATGAGTTTTGGATCATCCTAAAAGAAGTTTAACATTTACTTATATGGCATTAGTTCTTACATGTCACAAACCACTATGTGGTTGTTGTCTTATTATTTCACATCCATATAATACTATTTTCTTAGTTTTACTCATTGATGAATGTTTCCAAATATTTTAATATATGTTTAAAATTATTATTGATTATTTCCATGCACACTGCACATTTGAAGAATGTTTTTTATGCTCATACCCCTCATAAATAATCCAACTACTGTTTTCCTACGATTTCACCTCAAATAGAGATCATATGGTATGGTTTTGACCCTTACATGCTTGTTTTAGTTTTTTAAAACATTAAACATGGATACAGACATGTTTGGAAAAAACAGAAACCATATTGACTTGGAATAATGTAATACATTTCAAAAATCCATCTACGATGATTTTTCTATGATTTTACAACCATATGATATTATTTTATTTGTTTTGACCCCCTGATGAATGTTTTTAATATCATAGATATCTTTTTAAACTGCTTATTGAGTCATTATGAGCACACCACATGTCATATGGATATATTTATTCTCTTAAACATCACAAATAATTGGAAAACAGTTTTCACTTTATTTCACATCAATATGATGTATCATTCTATGGTTTTTATGATTACACGATTATTTTAGTGTTTTAAAACACCAAAAACGCATTTATGGGAATCCTAAGAAAACAATAGATCATATTGAAATGGATACAGTTCCTACATTTCACAACTAAATATATGAATGGTTTACTTTAATTTCACAACCATATAATGCTAATTTCATGTTTGTGATCCCATAATGCACGTTTTTAGAGGAATTAATATGTTTTAAAACTCATTATTTACTTATTATTACCACACTGCATGTCACATAGACAACTTTTCTACTCATACACATAAAAAAATATTCCAAAAATAATTTTACCATTATTTCATGATTATATGAGGATTCATTATTTGTTTTTGACTATTACCTAAATGTTTAGGAGTTTTAAACACCAATAGTGAATTTATCAATATCTTAGGAAAAATATAAATCATATTGAGAAGTATTTGGTTCATACATTTTAAAAACCAATATAAAAACAATTTTCAGTGATAGCATGGGCATCTAAAGCTATTTTATTCATTCTCACTCCTTAATGCACTTTTTTAAAGAAATTTATATCATTTAAAACTACTAATTATGTCATTACGAGTACATTGAATTTTTTAGGGATGTTTTTTAGCCTCATACACATCAAAATTAATTAGAATGATATTTTCCAATAATATTACTCTAATATGAGGTTATCTTCTTTGTTTATTACCATTACATGCCTATTTTAGGGTATTAAAATACTAGAAACGCATTTAGAGACATCGCAAAAAAACCATAAATTTAATTGACATATAGTTGATTCATACATTTAAAAATCCAATATAATGTTATTTTATTATGATTTTATGGTCTTCTGACAACGTTTTCTCCGTTTTGACCCCATGATTCATGTTTCGAAAGACATTAATATTTTTTAAAAGTAATTTTTGATTTATTCTGAGAACACTGGACATTGAATTGAGGTTTTATAATACTAAAAAAATATTTAAATAAATATTATTCAATAATTTCATGACAATGTATTGTCTTTTCCTTTGGTTTTGGCTGTTAAACGCATGTTTGAGAGTTTTAAATCACTAAAAATGCATTTAAATGTATCCTAGGAATTATATAATTCTTATTAACATATATTAGGTTCCTAAATTTTACAAATAAATCTATGGGAATTTTTCTATGATTTCACAATCATATGATTCTGTTTTCGTTTTTTTACCCCTTGGCACACATTTTTGATAACATTTATATCTTTTAAAAGACCTTTCACATAGAAAAAACCATTTAAACAAGATAAAACTATTATAAAACATAATGAAAATGATACATAATTGATTTATGATGTCTAGTAATTGGCCTCAGAATAATCCATCACATTATGTGGTTGGTATGATTTGATGTGTGTGATTTTAATATAAATGACATTTTAATTTAAATTTTTTTTCACATTGTTAAAACTAAGAAAATGATATTTTATTTATTTCTACATTTAGTAAAATGATCAATAATTGAATTTTTATTTACACTAATTAACCCCACACCAATCAAACACATGAAGTGGGTAGTGTGACTCGAAGTGTGAGTTTTCTATATAAAATAGCCATTTTAGTTTAACACATTTATAACATTGTCAAAACTGAGAAAATGAGATCCTATTTATTTTAAACATTAATAAAATGATCCATAATACATTTGTGATGTGTAAGTGTTTACTAAATGTTAATCACACACATGAAGTGGACAGTATGACTCGAAGTGTGTGTTTTAAATTAAAAAGTTTCATTTTACTCTAAAACTTATATCACATAAAAAAAATAATAAAATGATGGAATATTTTTTTAAATAAAGTATAAAATGATACATAAATCATTTTTGACATGTAGGTATTGACCTCATGTGAATCTGACACAAGATGTGGTCGGTATGTCTTGAAGTGTATGTTTTTAATATAATAGTGTCATTTTATTTTAAAATATCTAACACATTTTCAAACTCGATAAAATGACTTTGGGTTGTTTTTAAACACTTGGAAAATTATCCATAATTAATTTATAATGTTTATGAATTGAACACACATCAATTAGACCCACGAATTGAGTAATATGACTAGAAGTGTGTGTTTTAATATCAAATTGGCATTATACTTTAAAATTCCTATCAAATATCTAAGTCTAAGAAAATAATCATTGTTTTTTTTCAGATATGAGGAAAATGATCCGTAATTCGTTTTTGTTGTGTATGTATTTATCACACATCAATATAACACATGATGTTTTGGGTATGGATCAAAGTACATGTTTTCAATCATTTCACAAGTTTTGTTTTAAAAAAATGTCGAAATTCACCTAAACACTACTAAAAAATTGACCTATGGTTTTCTTTTTTTGGTGGAAAAAATAATGAAAACCAGGATAACTACCATCAAAACATTTAGTGGGGATTATAATAAAACATCGTAGTATTTATTTACTTATTTTGAACTTTTTTAATAAAAGTTAATATATATACCATATAATAAACAAAATAATAAATTTAAAGTAAACTCTTCATACATCCACATCCATTTGCTATACATACACATCCATACATATAGATTCCTCAGTCATCCATAATGTAATTAATCATATATATTGAGATAAAATATTTCCAACATCGACCATCAACCCATGGCCAATACATCCATCCCACCACCTCTACTATATCCAACAAACCTCGTAGCTAGAGTCATCATATGGGAAACTAACCACTTCATGTCATAAAATGGGACAAAAAAATAAAAATCTAAACTGAACATAATAAATAATAATTATAGTAGAACCATTGATAATAATTAACTATGCCCAAAAAAATATGACCCATCATGTTTTCATTTTGAAGAGTGATGTAGATCAGAACATTCAAACATATACCTTATTCTAGAATAGAAAATTTTAAAAAAATACCAAACATAATATGAATAGAATATATTCACCATATAATTTTTCATTTTTTAATCAAACAGATGAAATTTTAACATAATAATAATAATATATCATACATAAAACTTTGAAATCATAAACATAATTGTTAAAGATATCACTAGTTGTAAAACGTCATTTAAAAATCACTAAAATACATTGCTAAAAATCTATTGTGACCAACCAGCGACTACCAAATGGAGGCCTCTTTTGGCCTGTCACTTTATCCTATAATGACTTCCAAATTGTGGACACTATATTCACGAACCAAGTACCCAATAGCCAACACTATTTGGTTGTATCTATAGAGGACTACAATAGAGACCACCATAACATGATTGCTATTGGGATTTCTGACCAACCCTTTAGCGACCGCTGTATGGGGACCACAATAGTGCACCCCAAGGTATATAGAAAATTCCATCTCGTGGCCTCTAAATCATTAGAAAAAATATATAAACAAATTTCACCAAAATATAACATACCAAAAATACTATAATAATTCAAAAATTCAATAAATATCTTCATAATATGTAATACCAAAATCTTATAAATATATTTTTCAATAATCCATGATCTATAAAGATCATATAATAAAGACAAATATATAAAAAATAATATTTTAATAAAAAAATCACACCAAACTAAGTATTAAAATGCAGCATAATATTTCAATTAATAATTAATACAACAGTCTGAGACCATTTAAATTTGAATATATTAATATTTTATATTCATTTTTATTTACGATTTCTTATTGAGTCATTTTGGAGAGACTTTTTGTGTAAAGACTCAGAAATTCCATGTAATTTTTTTTAAAATTATATGGGAATTTTACGAGTCCGCAAAAATTGACGGCACTTGATTTTAAGGCCCGGTGTGCCCGAAAAGAATTTTTGTACTTTTTTAGGTATGTTTAGTAAATGTACAAGTAGGTTTTTGTAACTTTTGAACCAGTGATCGGAATTGAAATCCTAGGGCACTGTTGAACTCGCAGTGTTGGTATTAAATTAAGGAGTCCCTCAACTCGATCACGTACGAGTCGGGGAAAAAGTTAATTTTTTTTAGAAAAATAATAAAATAAAATATTTCTATTTTATTTTATTATTATTATTTGACCCCTTGAAGGTTTTAGTGGTGATTTACACCCGACATTAAACTCCTCATTTAATGAGTATCATTGAATGAGAGGTTACACAAGAAGTGTAACCACCCATTTAATAATCATTTTGATTAGAAGATTTTAATGTCTTAAGTTAGGATCTTATTATATCTCCTCTTCATTGAGTTGAGTTTTGGGTTATCAAAGAAGCTCCTTGGAGGGAGAATGTTCTCCATTAAAGAACAAACTCCATCGAAGATCAATTATCTAACGAACAGATGAATGAGCCCAGGATAGGAGGTGTTTTGTGTGCGCGATGAACATCGACATCTTCGACTTATTCCTCGCGCTAAAACCAACAAATGAATGAGGTAGGGTTCAATATTTGTTTTTCTTCATGAATAATTCACGAAATGACTGCTATCGATCTAAGGAAGAGGGTATGGGCCAAACCAACATGGACTGATCCCTCTCCATCTGTCCTTTTTGGCGGGTTCATCACAATCTGTGGGAGAAGGGTGGCGTGCATCTGCACCACCAGAAGAAGGGAAGGCCATGGCTGTCGAGCTGCAGTAGTGAACCTGAAGGGAGACCGACACCTAGATGACCGCGCGCCAGGGTGACGGTAGTGACCGCGCTGCAATAGCAAGGAACCGTGACCAAGTACCCAAGGTGGAAACCGAACAGTGGCCGGCACTTTAGCCGGCCGTGGAAGAACGAGCGACGTGACCGACACACCACCATCGGAGTGGATGGTCGTGGCCCGCCTAGCTGCGGTAGAGAAAGGAAGGTGGTCAGTGTTCGTCCGGCCATGGAGGGACAGTGGCGCGTGACTGCATGGCTATGAAGAGTAACAGGCTGGCCATTACAGCTGGCCGAGCATCATTGAGTGGGACCCACATAGAGTCCCGCGTGACGGTTGATTGAACTAAACTGCCGCAGTCGTTCGACGTTTGGAGGAGACCGGGGGGTGCACGACTCCCCCTAGGTGTGGCCAGGGCGAACCACACCACAGGTTGAACCGCAGGCCGCCCAGGACAGGCCGGATTCCGCAGGCCAGGCCGAAACTAGGGCCGGACCCAGGTCGGTCCGTGTCGACCTGAACCGGGTTGGGTCGACCTGACTGGGTCGGACTGGACCCAGACCAGTTTCGACCCTATACATTCTTTCAGCCATATCTTGAGCCACGGGCGTCCGTTTGATGAACCATCTGTGATGTTGGAATAATTGGAGTGAGACGGTCCTTTTGGTATACCAAAATTGATAATTAGATAATGTTGGGGTACTGTAGGGTTGGATTGATGATGAATCCAACCAGGCCCTCGGGACTAAAAGGCCAATAACTTACAGACCAGATGTCCGATTGACGCACTTTCTATTGTGTTGAGACCCCTTTTACAAGGAGGTACATTGTGATACTTATTTGTGGGACACAATGGAAGTTGGATTATCAACCAGTGGCTTGAGTAGTGGGCCCTTTGGGAGACAAGCAAGCTTAGTGTGTGAACCCTATACCTAGCTGTAACATGAGAAAAGGATCTATTATGGGTCTGTATTCCAGGATCCCACTTGGATCTGCTCTAGGAATCCATGTGGGAATACTCTTGGATCCTGTATAGGTCTAGCATACTAGGATTCTATGTGGGTCTGTTGATGTACTAGGATCATGTGTGGGTCTGCATTACTATGACCTTGTGTGGGTATGATGTTGTACAAGGATCTTATGTGGGTCTAATGTACTAGGATCATGTGTGGGTCTGATGATGTACTAGGATCCTATGTGGGTCTACTGTATAAGGATTCTATGTGGGTCTGATGATGTACTAGGATCATGTCTGGGTCTCTGTACTATGATATTGTGTGGGTCATTCGATGTACTAGGATCATGTGTGGGTCTTCCTTTTAACAGAGTAAGACAATTCAGTAGTTATATCTAATCATATATACTTATGCACCTAAGTTATACCTATTGTGAGATGAGTCTTTACCTTTGTGGTATTCTTCTGTGTGGTACTTACCTTTATGGTGATACCTTTGTGGTATTCTTCTATGTGGCATACCTATGTGGTACTTACCATAGTGGTACTCTTTCCTTTGTGGAATCGTTGTAAAATGGCTAAGGAGTTGGGCCTTGTGATTTCTCATGAATGAGATGGGTAATGTTTGATAACTTAGGTATATGTATGGGCATATAACTAAGTAATGTTGTCACCAGTTTGCATGTTTTTTGGTTAACCCTTTGTGAATTTTGTGAGACCTTAAGGATCTCAGGGTCCCTACTGAGTATCATTATACTCACCCATGCATGGGCTTTTCCCACACCTTGTTGTGTTTGGTGTAGATGATAGACAACATTGATCGAGGCTAAGGGTACTAGGATTGGACTTTTCTCAGAGGGGCACCATATGGCATGTCAGTACGCAGTGGAGACGAGCATATGTGGAGTTATAAGGAGGCAACATGTACCTACCCTTCAGGTTGGAACCTCATAGGACGACCTAGTAGATGTTTTTATCTTTCTTCAATTGTATAGTATTTTTAGTTGTACTTGTATCTTTACTGTTGGCCTTGTATTCCAATGCCTCTTACTTTCAGTAAACTTTTGGCTATACATTTTACATGTGTTCGTATCTTGATGTGTGCTTGGTTGAGTGTATTTACATGTTATAAAGGAAATGTATTCCCAGTTTTAGGGGATATGACTTTTGGTTCTAGTCACTAGCCCTTGTCCTATAGATGGTAGGCTTGGGGTAGTCTAAACACTGGCCCAGGGGGACGGGTCGTGACAAATTGGCATCATAGGAGTTGGTTCTAAGGTAGAACATTGGACTCTGATATTTTTTTTACAGACAATAGTGTTATGTGTAGTGAGTTTGGTAATCAGTATAGGGAATCTAGTGTTGGTGCGGCGGTCAACGTATCCATACACCAGAACCCTAACTTATGATTTCTGACTCAGTGCAGGAAAGCATTGATTGCATGTGTGTTTTGAAAAATTTTATTTGTGAAATCCTTGAGTCAGCTCACCAGGTAAAACGTATCGACCGTGGAACACCTATTTCTTTTTAGGATTCCTCAACACAGGCAGCCATCTAGGGTTCCAGGCCTAGTGCGCACTAATAGCCCACCGAGCAATGAGGCCTCGAAACAGTACCCTCTTCTAGTAGAGGCACCTGTGGAGGCACCAGTGGTACAATTACCCATTGGGTCACTGATACCACCATCCCTAGCAGTAGAGGGTGCACTCCTCTTGTGCGTGTTGCACACGTTCTTGTGCCATAGGCCACCCAGATTTAGGGGAGAGACAAACCCACAGGCGGTTGAGGATTGGCTGGAGGCCATGGTGAGAGTCTTCTAACTAGTAGGCACACCAGCTAATCTCATGGTGATTTTTTCCACCAGTCTTCTACAAGAATCAGCAGGCAGATGGTGGAGCTTGATGCTCCAGGTTCATGATGAGGTTATAATTCTCTAGCATACTTTGACAGCCTGTTTTGGGCAGAGTTTGTCCCACTGACCCTTCACGCAGCGCGCATTCAAGAGCTTCTTCATCTGCAGTAGGACAACATTATTGTGGCATGGTAGTCAATGAATTTCATTGACCTCTTACACTATTCCACTGATATGGTACGAAAATAATTTTTCATGGCCTAGAACATGAGTAGGGACTCAGGAAATAGATCATGGCTTAGATGATTTCTCTCATCGTCCCGACACAAATGGTGGTGTTAGAGAAATGCCTCTTAGTCGAGTGTTTTCTTAATGAGTAGTCACCAGTAGAAAGACCCACCACTAGTCATCACGTAGTGGAGTCTTCTGCAACTAGTAGCAGATAGATGTCACAGAGGTCCAAGAGGACCAGACCTACAGGTGGACAACCACAAGATTCTGGGTTAGTTTTGCGAGGAACCGGAGATAGAGCCAATCATGTAGGGAATAAGTAGTGTTACACTTACGGAGGGTAGGGTCACATGGCTCAGGACTGCCTGAACCACCATGCGGATGGTCATTATATAATTAAGGGACCACCCAGGAAAAGGAAGAGGTTTGACCGAGGAGGTCCACCGGCATCAGGGGGATTTGGCAAATGAGCTGGCTATGCAGCTGGCGGTGGGCGACGATTCGAGGTGTTTCCACCACTACCATCATGTGGTCCACCCCAACCATATGGAGTAGGAGGACAGGGGAAAGCTCAGCTCCAGGAAGCTAAGACCTACGACCATGGGGCTCCGGAGATGATATAAGGTATGATCTATGCCTACTCCACCTTATTTGTAGTACTCATAAAAACAGGTGTCAGCCATTATTTTATTGCCACTCCCCTTGTATAGAGCTCAGAGATTCATATGGAGATGTTGTCTCGATCCTTACGGCTAGAGACTCCTACGGGAGAGGATTTGATGATTTCACACTAGTTCAGGCAGTGTGAACTTACTATATGAGGTGAGAGTTTCAGCTGGGATCTCCTAGTAGCAGTATCGAGGCCTTACGACATCATCTTGGGTATGGAATGGTAATTTACAGTCCATGATCAGATTGAATGTTTTAGGTGAAAAGTTGGGTGATTCTGCATGGATGGGACCAGGATTACCTTCACCAGCAATAAGGGAGCCTTTTCACCATAGGATGGACTTACTCAGAGGAGAGTGCAGCCGATCACCCTTTTATTTTCTAGCTTTAACCTCAGAGCGGTTGATGTAGAGAGTCCGAGTATCCTATAGTGGTGGACCAATACGTGTATGTCCTCCCAAATGATGTTTCGGGTCTAACTCCTTGCAGAGAGATGGGATTTTACATTGACTTGTACCCTGAGATGACACTGATTTCTACACCACCGTATCAGATTCCTCTTATGGTGCTTTGTGAGCTACGAGTATAGCTAGAGGACTTACAGGGGAAGGGATTCATCCAACCCAGTTTTTCTCCTTGGGCAGCCCCAATTTTGTTTTCCAAAAAGGTGGATAAGAGCACGAGACGTTGTGCCGATTATCCGCGCCTAAACAAGGTGACTGTGAAGAACAAGTACCCACTCTTTAATATTGACGACCTCTTTGATCAGCTGAAGGGAGAATGGTTATTTTCAAAGATATACCTCAGGTCAGGCTATCAGCAGCTCAGAGAGCAAGATTAGGATGCGTAGAAGATGAATTTCAGATGTCAGTATGACCATTACGAGTTCTTAGTTATTCCATTCGGCATAACCAATGCTCCAGCAGTGTTCATGAGACTCATGAACATGATCTTTCAGACAAACCTTGATCTCTTTGTACTAGTCTTCATATATGGAATTCTGATCTACTCAGCTACTGAGGAGGAGCATGCCTATCATTTGTAGAGAGTTCTGGACATAGTCCATGTAGAGACCCGTATCTTGACGTACATGGACATTATATTACTTTTGCAGAATACGTAATACATAACAAAAACACACACACAAGGACTGTAATAGTTTAGTGTCTTTGGAAACTCGGAATATAATCCTCTAATCCAGGTGAAAGATCTTCAACATCTCTGATAAAGATCTTCCTTTTTAGTAAACCTAAAACCTTTCTTTATATCCTGGGGAAATGAAAACATAAAAGGGTGAGCTCAAATTCTCAGTAAGGGTAAACAAAAGAAATATCAATCACATCATATACATAAGCACATAACTTTTGGAAATCTTAACCTTTAAAAGAGATCATAATTTCATAACCTCGAATAACTCATGGTAGTGAAATGTAATCACAATAATCATAACTTAAAACATTAAACTTTGTGGAATACACACATAATCATAGAGAATCATTTCTTGTTAGTCAAGACTCATTGCCAAGACTATCTTAGTGGACAAAGTCCCTTTCTGAACCGATTCACCCTCGTTTCAGTCATGTTTCACTGAACCAGTATAACCTACCATTCCAGCTATGTCTATCTCATGAGATATAAAATCTTTACCCAATGCATTGGAGGGAGATATAGGTCCCACCCATCTCATAATGAAACCATTCTAATATGTGCCAAAAAAATCATAAATCATACATCATTGCATAACCCATGTAATAGAAATGGGAATCTTAAACATCGTGACATCATAAAACAATTCATATAAGATAAAGGAATTCATAAAAATAAATCCATCGTAACATAAATCAAATCAATGTAATAATAGGGATAGAAATAGAACCCTATATTATCTTAGATGGAAAATAATTTTGATAAAACACTTGAACTCCATTCTTGAGGAAAATATCCTTTCTTCTTCAAAAACACTTTTCCTTTCATAACATGTCATACAATTCTAAACTAAAAGAAGTTGATTAAAAATAAACATGAAAACTTGTAAAGGAATCTTTCTGGAAATAATGTTTTCAAAATCCATTCATGTCGTATAAGTTAAAAAAAACATTCTTCGTACTTTTTTCAGAAAAGTCAAAAAGTACCTCGTACAAAATGACAAAAGATTCCTTTCATATATTTTACTAAAAACTCACCAAAGGGTAAACTTGGATTTAAAAAATTGTAGGTGGATGGAAATAATATTACATATTGAGGAAACATGGATGTGGATGATAAAATATACCCCAGTAAATACCAATGTATAAACAATCTCGGATAAAAATGAGATTGTGATATTTTCCCTTACCATAGGTCTGATTTGCTTCGTAAGTGTCCGAAACTCCTATATAATGATTTAAATAATGTCATTGACTTATTAAAGAATCATATTCATTGTTATGATATCATATATGGTTCACTTATGACTTTATATTACCCGTTCTTTTGTAAATTCCATGTTAAAGAGCGTTTTGGGTAAAATTGTTTCATTGTCGTCCGTGTTTTGACTTGTAATTATTCATATGATTAATTAGATCATGATTACTTAATTACAGAATATAAAACATGATTTATATATATATATATATATTCATAATTTACATATATATAATAAATCAGTAAATATAAAGAAATACTCTGTTCATGGAGACGGTAGGTCGTACGTACGCATGAACGCTGTTTTCGTTTCCTTATTGAGTTGAACAGAATTAAGTAGATGACATACATATATATACACATAAATCCAGTATCATTATTATGTCATATATTTCATGATTACTTATTATATATACTTTATAATCATTCATGAATGGTTAAAGTGGAGAATGAATCTAATCGCATCGTGGAGACGGTAGTCCGTACGTACGCACGAGCGATGATATCGTTCTCATGATAATGGGACTGTATTGGAGTGTATGTATACTATTTCAGAATCAATATCACTTTAAAATAATAATATATAGTTATTATTTACACCATTATACCCATCCAAGTGAGGTGGTGGTGGAAAATAGATTTCACCACGGCGTGGAGACGGTATTCCGTACGTACGCACGCGCGGTGATTTCATTTTCCGTAGGATGGATAGATGGTGAAATAGGATTGTTTCATAATTATAATAACATATCAGTATATTATTGATACTGATAATATTACTTCATAATGAAACAACCTAAGTAGAAGAAGTGGAAGAAGAAATAAAGGTGAAAGAATCGGTAACGGAAATTACCTCTTCTTTGAAGCGCCTCTTTGAGACCTCCTTTAGGGCACAAAAATTGGTATTTGAGGAAGACCAGAACCTCTAGGATGTTTCTAGGGAAGTGGAGAAGAGAATTTGTAGGGGTTGGCCGAGATTGAAGGCTCAAAGTTGTGTGAGGAAGAGAGGGAGGAGGTGTCCTTTTATAAGGGAGGAGAGGGGCACCTTTGGAATAACTAAGAATATTATTTTATTATAAAGTCAAGTTCGGTTTTGAATAGCTCCAAATTGATTTATTTAGAGTCTATGGTGGTGATGGGTCTAAAGCCTCTCATCCAATATAATTTATACAAGTTTAGGTTCCTATTTTAACCTTATCATTTAGATTTAACATTAAGTTAAATAATTTTACTTTTACCGTGTCTTCTTGTGTTCTTACACTATAAGGTTAATAAACTTACTATAAGAAGCCAAACGAACCCCGAGTTGTTTATTATTAACATATATAACCTTATATAAGTCATTTGGCCGAACCTTATATTTTTAGGAATAAAATAACAATTAATAATATAATATATATTTTAAAAACTATTTTATGTCAATTTTGACACTATTTAGTAATTTAATTTTTGTGAAAATCATAACATAATGATAAGTTCTAAAAAAGTTAATTAAATAAATACTAACACGTCATATTAACCTATAAAATTAGTGTAATTCATAAAAAGTCTTAAATTACATTTATTTTTGTATTTATAACGTCAATTATGTCAATATTTCATTAATAAGATAATTACTGCATCATCATCGTGTCATAAATAAATTAAATTATTTGATGTCTCAAAATTACAAATAAAATACCATTATGTAGGAAATCTTTTTATATTTATAATGAATTTTTAAAATATAATTTATCTTATGTATAACCCTATATTAAAAATGTTTTAGTAAATAAACTTTGATTTTAACTCTTTTAACCCTTCTTTAAATAAATTAATAATAAATGTCCTAATCTAATCCAAGTGGGCCTAAATGGCCATATTTTATTCCTAAGTTTGTTTTTGGTCGAATTACACTTGTACAATAGAATTAGGACATGTGTTAGGGTAATAATAATATCATTTATACCCTTAATTACCCTATTTACTTTTAACCGTGGTAAATAAAAGTAAAAAGTTACTGTTCACCAAAAATTATTTTTATCTCATTGAACCACATTTTAATCACTGACATCAACCGTGTCTCTCGGATTTTTGAAATTCCACTCACAGAAGCGGTAAAATTATGTTTTATGAAAAATTCAGTTTTTTTAACTACCACTTAGTGGTTTCACTATTCATAAAAAATTGAAAGTTTTCAGAAAAATACCAAGAATTAGGCCTAAGATATATTTGATATTATGAACTCAAAAATTATTTCTATTTTACCAAATTAAAAACATATCAGTTTCATTAATTACTTTAAAAATTAATTCTCGTCGTCAAAACAAATAGCGTGTTCTTAATAGATTATAACTATCAAAAGATTGACACTTGTTTATGTCTGGTTTAAATGTGAAATTACATCCAATGACCAACATTGTATTAAATTGTAAAAATATATTCTAAATATACTTTAAAACCACTCAAATTAATAATTTATCACTATTAATTTTTTCGATTGAAAAAGTTTTTTTTAATTAAAATTTAGTAATTTTCACTATTCATCAAAATTTGAAAGATATCCAAAAATCACCAAAATTTAACCCTAAGCTAATTTCGATATTCCGAACCCAAAAATGAAGTCAATTTTGAATAATAAAATTTACAAAATTTCAAAAAGTGGTTATTACTATTCATAACGGCTAGTTTTAATAATATTTTAATAGCATATCGTTGTTTAGTGAAACTTGGTGTTGCGTACAACACACACTATCATGGAAGGTCGCGATTGCGTGTAATTAAAGCCAGGTCAGAGATGTGTGTTGTGAATGCTCCTTTTGGTGTAGCGTATAACACAAGACATTAATGAAATTAAAAAGAATATTTTTCATAAAATCTCGGGGTGTTACATTCTACCCCCCTTAAAATGAATTTCGCCCTCGACATTCTTCGGGGTTATAAATGGTTTACTATTCGAAAGTTTCTTTAATAGAAACCCACATCGTAAAAAGGAATACGAAAACCAATCTTTATAAACAAAAGTATGAAGCGTAATGGTTACCCAAATAAACTAATCACTGGGTTTCCACATAGGTGAAAATATGGATATGGAAGAGAAATCTAACCATCATGTTCTGATGGAGAGTGGTAGAGAACATGGCTATAGAAAAGCTAGCAATCACAAAGCCATAAATTTGTGACGATATAAGGTACCATATGATTCATCAGATATAAGAGCACTAAGACAACATTTTTGGTTTTCAAGATCATTTTCCTAAAGTTGATGAAATTGGAATTAGAAGAAATACTTTCGTGATTTTGGTATAGTCTCACCGTTTGTCGATCTTTGGACAATTTCCACTTGATCTCTTAAAGAAATGAAGTTTAATTTGTCATTCGTGATGTGCTAGCAGATCATGTGATAGAATGATGGGTCATTCCATCTCTTTCAATCAAAAGGTTAGCAAAAGTTATAAGTCCATCTTATGGTTAATCGTATATGGTTCCAAAAATGAACTTATACTTCATATATCATACCGCTAAATAAAATAAAACTAGTTTCTACTAACTAGGGACTTCATGTAGGCCAGTAGTAGGCGATAAAGGCCAGTCGCACTTCGGTTGTGGGTTCGATTTCCACAGCCTTGTCTGACGCGATGGGTTGTTGCCCATCCTACAGGTTGTCCTTTTTCTAAAACTATATTACTATAACATCCCATCAATAATATCGAAAAAACTTCTATCCTTAAACAATACTAACTTATGTCCAACATAATCCATTCCAACCATTAGGCTTATCCATAATACTGCAGTACCCTCTCATAACATAGTGAAAACGATTACCTGAGATTTAATACCATCGTTGATCCCCATATATCATAAGATATGTTTTGTTGGTCACATTCCAAACATTCAAAGTCCTTAATCATGTATTCTCTTGAATACCCATTAAACCGTAGTGAAAACATGTATGCAGTTTAAAGTTAACACCTTCCACATACCAAAATCCTCAAAATTCTATATACTCAAACCATGATATCACTTAGTCTTTATATCAATCATGAGCTCATGAATACTGTCAAATATTTCATTTTCTCATTTTCCCTTCATTATGCGCATAGCATTCTTTTTCCAAAAATATCTCAATCACTTTCCATGGTTACTGGTACCATAAAATTATTGAAAACCACAATAGACCAATACATAAATATTCCAATACTCCATGATACAACATTATTTTGGAATACCATTACATAAAAACATAATCATTCCACCACATCATTGTCATATTCAACATCGCCTATAGTGATCACATGTGACTTCCCTTTGTCCTTTGCCTTAAGCGGTTGCTCATGTCGATCATCACTAACCCTTGGATTAGGGCATTTATTTTCATAATGCCCCATTTCCTTTCACTTGAAGCATTGAAGTGTTGGTGGTGCGTTCTCTGTAGTGTTTGCTTTATTCACATCATTAAAAACCCTTTACCCATTACTTCGACACTCAGCTGCTCGATGACCTTCTTTTCCACACTTAAAACTTTTTCTAGTCCCTTTAAGACAATCTCCTCCATGCTTCTTTCCACAGTTTGTGCATAAGGAAACATTCATCTTCTTTTCACCATTATTCTGAGATTTCTCCATGAACTCCATCTTTCGTTTCTTATCAAAACCATGAGATCGATATGTAACACCAAATTACATTTCTACCTTGATAGCACAATGCCCAATTTCTTCATAGCTATTGAAGTCTCTTATAGCTAATGCCCTTCGAAGACTTGGTTTTAAGCCATTGAAAAATCGATCAACTTTACTTTCAGGTTGGATGATAATGCCAGATGCATACCTTGCAAGTCATGTAAAATTCGCTTCGTATATACCAACAGATTCATCATCCTTATGCTTCAGCTCAAAAACTCCTTTTCCGTCTTTGTTCGAAGAATACGAGGGAAGTACTTACTGAAAAACAAGTTCTTGAACTCGTCCCATTCCATGGACTCAATTTCATCTCTTGGCCTCGTATTCTTGATAAGATTCCACCATTGATCAGCTTCACCTTCCAAACGATATACTTCTAAGATGACTTTATCATGTTCAGAACATTGAAGAACTAAAAATATCTTTTCAGTGGTACTGATCAATTGTTCAGCAACAAGTGGATCAGAAGTCCCACTGAAAGAAGGTGGACGTTGCCTCATGAAGGACTCAATAGAATATTGTTCCCTTCTCTGCTCATTTGGAAGTCCAGAATGATTCATAGCTTGTGTGAGTATAGCAATAAGATTTTTCACTCCATCTCCCATAACATTTGTTTGTTCAAGAGGACAATCATTGCATTTTCCATTTCATTGATCAACACGGTTCCTTCGGGTTCCAGCCATCGTCTAAAACCCAAAAAGAATAGTGTGAGAGGAAAAAATCATGCTAGGGAAAACAACATTATAAAGGGGGAGTATCCTCAATATCTAACTTCTTAGGTTAAATTCTATGATCATTACCGAAGTTCTAGAACTGTATCTTATACGTATAATTATCCTTAGGGAAATCCCTAGACATACCTTAGAAATATCTCTAGGGATCTCACTAACGCTTTCGCATCCTAGTTTCCAAAGGTTGACTAAACCTTTCCTCTAATACCAACTGTAGAGACCCGTATCTTGACGTACATGGACATTACATTACTTTTGCGGAATACGCAATACATAACAAAAACACACACACAAGGCCCGTAATAGTTTAGTGTCTTTGGAAACTCAAAATATAATCCTCTAATCCTGGTGAAAGATCTTCAACATCTCCCAGAAAGATCTTCCTTTTTAGTATACCTAAAACCTTTCTTTATATCCTGGGAAAAGAAAACATAAAAGGGTGAGCTCAAATGCTCAGTAAGGGTAAACAAAAGAAATATCAATCACATCATATACATAAGCACATAACTTTTGGAAATCTTAACCTGTAAAAGAGATCATAATTTCAAAACCTGGGATAACTCATGGCAGTGAAATGTAATCACAATAATCATAACTTAAAACATTAAACTTTGTGTCATACACACATAATCATAGAGAATCATTTCTTGTTAGTCAAGACTCATTGGCAAGACTATCTTAGTGGACAAAGTCCCTTTCTGAACTGAGTCACCCTTGTTTCAGTCCTGTTTCGCTGAACCGGTATAACCTACCATTCCATCCATGTCTATCTCATGAGATATAAAATCATTACGCAATGCATTGGAGGGAGATATAGGTCCCACTCATCTCATAATGAAACCATTCTTATGTGTGCCACAAAAATCATAAATCATACATCATTACATAACCCATGTAATAAAAATGGGAATCTTAAACATCGTGACATCATAAAACAATTCATATAAGATAAAGGAATTCATAAAAATAATTCCACCATAACATAAATCAAATCAATGTAATAATAGGGATAGAAACAGAACCCTATATTATCATAGATGGAAAATAATTTTGATAAAACACTTGAACTCCATTTTTGAGGAAAATATCCTTTCTTCTTCAAAAACACTTTTCCTTTCATAACATGTCATACAATTCTAAACTAAAAGATGTTGATTAAAAATAAACATGAAAACTTGTACATGAATATTTTTGAAAATAATGTTTTAAAAATCCATTCATGTCGTATAAGTTAAAAAAACATTCTTCGTACTTTTGTTGGAAAAGTCAAAAAGTACCTCGTACAAAATGACAAAAGATTACATTCATATATTTTACTAAAAACTCACCAAAGTGTAAAATTGGATTTAGACAATTGTAGGTGGATGGAAATAATATTACATATTTAGGAAACATGGATGTGGATGATAAAATACACCCCAGTAAAAACCAAAGTATAAACAATCTCGGATGAAAATGAGATTGTGATATTTTCCCTTACCTTAGGTCCGATTTTCTTCGTAAGTGTCTGAACCTCCTGTATAATGATTTAAATAATGTCATTGACTTATTAAATAATCATATTCATTGTTATGATATCATATATGGTTCACTTATGACTTTATATTACTCGTTCTTTTGTAAATTCCATGTTAAAGAGCGTTTTGGGTAAAATTGTTTCATTTGTCGTCCGTGTTTTGACTTGTAATTATTAATATGATTAGATTACTTAATTCTAGAATATAAAACACGATTTATATATATATATATATATTCAGAATATACATATATATAATAAATCAGTAAATGGAAAGAAATACACCATTCATGGAGACGGTAGGCCGTACGTACGCATTAACGCTCTTTTCGTTTCCTTATTCAGTTGAACGGAATTAAGTAGATGACATACATATATATACACATAAATCCAGTATCATTATTATGTCATATATTTCATTATTACTTATTATATATACTTTATAATCATTCATGAATGGTTAAAGTGGAGAATGAATCTCATCGCATCGTGGAGACGGTAGTCCGTACGTACGCACGAGCGATGATATCGTTCTCATGATCGTGGGACTGTATTGGAGTGTATGTATACTTTTTCAGAATCAATATCACTTTAAAATAATAATATATAGTTATTATTTACACCATTATACCCATCCAAGTAAGGTGGTGGTGGAAAATAGATTTCACCACAGCGTGGAGACGGTATTCTGTACGTACGCACGCGCGGTGATTTCGTTTTCCGTAGGATGGATAGATGGTGAAATAGGATTGTTTCATACATATAATAAAATATCAGTATATGAGTGATACTGATGTTATTAATTCATAATGAAACAACCTAAGAAGAAGAAGTGGAAGAAGAAATAAAGGTGAAAGAATCGGTAACAGAAATTACCTCTTATTTAAAGTGCCTCTTTGAGACCTCCTTTAGGGAACTAAAATTGGTCTTTGAGGAAGACCAGAACCTATAGGATGTTTCTAGGGAAGTGGAGAAGAGAATTTGTCAGGGTTTGGCAGATCTTGAAGGCTCAAAGTTGTGTGAGGAAGAGAGGGAGGATGTGTCCTTTTATAAGGGAGGAGAGGGGCACCTTTGGAATAACTAAAAATATTATTTTATTATAAAGTAAAGTTCGGTTTTAAATAGCTCCAAATTTATTTATTTCGAGGATAAGGTGGGTATGGGTCGAAATCCTCTCATCCAATATAATTTAGACAAGTTTAGGTTCCTATTTTAACCTTATCATTTAGATTTAACATTAAGTTAAATAATTTTACTTTTACCGTTTCTTCTTGTGTTCTTACACTATCAGGTTAATAATCTTACTATAAGAAGCCAAACGAACCCCAAGTTGTTTATTATTAATATATATAACCTTATCTAAGTCATTTGTCCGAACCTTAGACTTTTAGGAATAAAATAACAATTAATAATATAATATTTGTTTTAAAAACTATTTTATGTCAATTTTGACACTATTTAGTAATTGATTTTTTGTGAAAATCATAACAGAATGATAAGTTCGAAAAAAGTTAATTAAATCAAAACTAACATGTCATATTAACATATAAAATTAGTGGAATTCATAAAAAGGCTTAAATTACATTTATTTTGATATTTATAACGTCAATTATGTCAATATTTCATTAATAAGATAATTACTGCATCATCTTTGTGTCATAAATAAATTAACTTATATGATGTCTAAAAATTACAAATAAAATACCATAATGTAGGAAATCATTTTAGCTTTCTAATTAATATTTAAAATTGAATTTATCATATGTATAACCCTATATTAATAATGTTTTAGTAAATAAACTTTGATTTTAACTCTTTTAAACCTTCTTTAAATAAATTAATAATAAATATCCTAATCTAATCCAAGTGGGCCTAAATGGTCATATGTTTTTCCTAAGTCTGTTTTTGGTCGAATTACACTTGTCCAATAGAATTAGGACATGTGTTAAGGTAATAATAATATCATTTCTACCCTTAATTACCCTATTTACTTTTAACCGTGGTAAATAAAAGTAAAAAGTTACTATTCACCAAAAATAATTTACATCTCATTGAACAACATTTCACTTACTGACATCAACCATGTCACTCGGATTTTTGAAATTCCACTCACAGAAGCGGTAAAATTATGTTTTATGAAAAATTCAGTTTTTTTAACTACCACATAGGGGTTTCACTATTCATTAAAAATTGAATGTTTTCAGAAAAATACCAAAAATTAGGCCTAAGATATATTTGATATTATGAACTCAAAAATGATTTCTATTTTACCAAATTCAAAACATATCAGTTGCATTAATTACTTAAAAAATTAATTCCCGTCGTCAAAACAAATAGCGTGTTCTTACGAGATAATAACTATCAAAAGATTGACACTTGTTTATGTCTGGTTTAAATGTGAAATTACATCCAATGAACAACATTGTATTAAATTGTAAAAATATATTCTAAATATACTTTAAAACCACTCAAATTAATAATTTATCACTATTAATTTTTTCGATTGAAGAAGTTTTTTTTAATTAAAATTTAGTAATTTTCACTATTCATCAAAATATGAAAGTTATCCGAAAATCACCAAAATTTCACCCTAAGCTAATTTCGATATTATGAACCCAAAAATGAAGTCAATTTCGAAAAATAAAATTTACAAAATTTCAAAAAGTGGTTATTACTATTCATAACGGTTAGTTTTAATAATATTTTAATAGCATGTCGTTGTTTAGTGAAACTTGGTGTTGCGTACAACACACACTATCGTGGAAGGCCGTGATTGCGTGTAATTCAAGCCAGGTCAGAGATGTGTGTTGTGAAAGCTCCTTTTGGTGTAGCGTATAACACAAGACATTAATGAAATTAAAAGGAATATTTTTCATAAAATCTCGTGGTGTTACAGTCCAAGAGCACCATCTTTATGGTAATCTCTTGAAGTGCCATTTTTGGATCTGAGAGGTTCACATTCTGGGAAATGTTATCTCAAAGGCTGGAGTTGCGATGGATCCAGTGATGATTGAGGTGGTAATTTCTTGGGAGCCACCCAGAAGTGTGATGGAGGTATGGAGTTTCTTGAGTTTGGCTGGATACTACTGGATGTTTTTTCAGATTTCTCCAGAATTGAAGCACCTTTATCAGTGTTGATAAAGAGGGTACAACCCTTCATGTGGTCGAAGTGATTCTAACAGAGTTTTCAGGAGCTAAGGAAGAGGCTGACTAGTTCCCCCATCTTGAGGATACGAGAGGAGGGTGTTGGGTACATAGTTTACGGCAACACATCAGGGACCAGACTTGGATGTGTCCGGATGCAGGACTGAGCAGTGATCACATATGGTTCTCAAAAGCTAATAAATAATGAGAAGCACTATGCTACCCATGACCTAGATTTAGCGATAGTGGTCTTCACCATGAAGATGTGGCGACATTACTTTATGGGGGAACATTTCACAATCTACTCGAATCACAAGAGTCTCAGGTATATCTTCTCTCAAAAGGACCTGAACCTGAGACAATGACATTGGATTGAGTTCCTCTAGGAATATGACTTCGATATAGTCTATATTCTTGGGAAGGGGAATTTAGTAGCAGATTCACTCAATAAGAGATCTGGTATACAACTTCTAGGTGAGGCGACGGAGTAGCTGGCCTCTTGGAAGATATCCTTTGTCGATCGAGATGGAGAAGTTTTTCTTCAGACTATTATAGTCACACCCCCACTCCTTCCACGAGTCAGGGAGGCACATCATGGAGAAACTGATGGCGAGTCTCGACGTGCTCAGATATCCATAGGACAGATGCCTGATGGATTTTCTGAAGGTGGGTAGAGCGTCATCTTCTTCAAAGCATGTACCATGGTACCAGTGTCGCTTTGGGGGAAAGTGTTGAGGGAGTTCCACACATCCCCTCTAGCGGTACATCCAGGAGTGGCGAAGTTGTACCAGGGTCTCTGACGAAAGCACTGGTGGATGGTAATGAAGAAAGCAGTAGCAGAGTTTTTCTCTCGGTGCCTCACATGCCAGCAAGTGAAAGTAGAGCGTCTGGTACCAGCATGATTAATTCAGCCTTTACAGGTCCCAGAGTGGATGTGGGACGGGATATCCATGGACTTCATGACAGGACTTCCACGTACATCTAGATGTCCTAATTTTATCTAGGTGATCGTCGACCGACTCTCCAAGATGGCCCACAACTTACCGATTAGAGAGAAGGGTTAAATAGAGAGCTTGATATGCCTCGATGTGAAAAATATTGTGCGACTACATGGAGTACCCTCGACGATTGTCTTCGATCGTGATGCATGTTTTACTTCCCGTCTATGGAAGGGGTTGCAGGAGCCTTTTGTGACATAACTTTGTTTGAGCACCACATACAATCCTCATACAGATGGCCATACTGAGCTGACTATTAAGAACCTCGAGGACATACTACATGCTTGCACCCTCAACTTCAACCGCATTTGGGAGGATCACCTGTCTTTTATGGAGTTTGGATACAAAAACAGCTATCACTCCACCATTGGGATGGCATCTTTTGGGGAATTGTATGGGAAAACTTATAGATCACCATTGTGCTAGACTGACCTAGGGGAGTCGGCACTCATAGGACCAGAGTAGGTACGGGCCACCACAGAGAAAGTGCAGATCATCCAGGAGCAGATGAAGACTGCACATAGCAAAAAAGAAGTCTTATGCCGAGAAGAGATAGAGACGTCTAGAGTTTGAGGGTGGTGACCATGTGTTTCTATGGGTCACACCCTGATGGGTTTGCCGAGATTTGGTCGGGGTGGCAAGTTATCTCTAATTTTCATTGGACCTTTCTAGGTCCTCAGTAGAGTTAGCGAGGTGGCTTACCACATAGCACTTCCCCCTAGTTGCAATGGGTGCACGATGTTTTCCATGTATCCTAGCTGAGGAGATACTTGCATGACCTTTCCCATATCATCAACCATGGCGAGCTGGACATTAAAAATGGGGCGACTTTTACGGAGGATCTAATAGAGATTGAGGATCAACTAGAGCGGGTCTTTCATGGGAAGTATATACCTCTAGTGCGCGTTCATTGGCAGCACAAGAACCTTCAGGAGATCACATGGGAGCGGGAGGCTCAAATTCATGCCCAGTACCCCCACTTGTTTTCCTAGTTTTTGAGATGTGGATTTCAGGGATGCAAATCCCTGAGGTGGGGAGAATATAAAGACCTTTAAATTCCATGTAAATTTTGTAAATTTATATTAGAATTTTACATTTCCGTGAAAATTAATGGTGTATGACTATGAGGCCCGGTGTGCCCAGAAAGAATTTATGAACTTTTTTTAGGTATGTTCAGTACATATACGAGTGGGTTTTTATAACTTTTGAACCAGTGCTTGGAATTGAAATTTGAGGGCACTGTTGAACTAGAAGCGCCAATATTCACTGAAGAAGACATTCACCTCGATCGTAGATGAGTAGGGGAAGGAGGTAATTTTTTTTTGAAAAATAATAAAATAAAATATTTCTATTTTAATTTTTTTTATTATTCCATACCTTTAAGGTTTTAGTGGTGCGTTCCACCTGACCATAAACTCCTCATTTAATTAGGATATTTGAATGAGTGGTTACACAAGAAGAGTAACCACCCATTTAATGATCATTTTGATTAGATGATTTTAATGTCTTAAGTTAAGATATTATTATATCTCCTCTTCTTTGAGTTGAGTTTTGGGTTGGAAAATAATTTCATTGGGGGGAGAAAGTTCTCCAACAAAGAACAACCTCCATCGAAGAGATATTATCTGACGAACCGATGAATAAGCCTAGGATCAGAGGTGTTTTGCGGGCATGATTAACGTCAACTTCTTAGACTTGTTACTCACACCAACACCAATAAATAAATGAGTTAGGGTTAGATCTTTGTTTTTTATCATGAATAATTCATGAAATTCCTGTCATCGATCTATGATGGAGGTTATGGGCCAAAAGAACATGGTCTGATCCCTCCACATCTTTCCTTTTTGATGTCTTCTTCACATTGCGTGGGAGAAGGGTGGCACGCAACTACTATACTGGAAGAAGGGATGGTCGCGGCTGTTATCCCACGACGGTGCACCAGAAGGATGGCCGACACCTATCTAGTCGCGGTTCAAGTAATCGACACACTGGAGGGCGGAAGATGCACCGACCGGCCACATAGAAGGGTGGCGGCAGTGACCACACTGCCACAGTAGTGAACTATGTCTAAGCGGCCGCAGTGGAAACCGAACAATGGTTGACACTTCGGCCGACTGTAGAATAATGGGAGGCATGACCGTTGCGCCGCTATTAGAGTGGATGGTCGTGGCATGCCTGGCTATGACGGAGGATAGAAGGCGGTCGGCTTTCGGCCAGCCGCAGAGGGGCAGCTGCGCATGACCGCGTAGCTGTAAAGAGTAATAGGTAGACTATTTCGGCCGCCCGAGTGTCATTGAGCGGGACCAACAGTGGGTCCCATGTTTCGGTTGATTGAGCCAAATGTATGCAGCTGTTCGATGTTTAGAGGAGTTCGGGGGGCACGCGACTCCCCCTCATGTGTGGTTAGGGCAGACCCCACCATGGGTCGCTTAGGCCGAGCCGCCCTGGCAGGGCTGACCCGGCATGGCCAGACCCAGTGGGCTGAGCCAAATTCCATGGGCGAGGACCGACCCAAGGCCAGAGCTTGGTCGGGCCGGGTTGGTATGACCGGGTCGGACCAGAACCGGACCAGTTTGGATGATATACGTTCTTTCAGCCATATCTTGAGCTATGGGTGTCCGTTTGACGAACCATCTACGACGTCAGAAAAATTGGAGTGAGATGGTAATTTTGGTATAACCCACATTATAATTGGATAAAGTCGGGGTATTGTAGGGTTGGATCGAGCTTGAATCGAACCGGGCCCCCATGACTAAAATGTCAATAACAAACAGACCGGACGTCCAATTGATGCACTGTCGGTTGCATTGAGACCCCTTTTACATGGTGGTACTTTAGGATACTTCTTCATGGGAAATCGTGGTAGTTGGAGTATCAAACAGTGGATTGATGAGTGGGCCCTCCCAGAGATAGGCGAGCTTAGTGCGGGAACCCTGTAGCTAGCGGTAACATGACAAAAAGATCCTTTGTGGGTCTGTATTCAAGGATCCAACTAGGATCCACTCTAGGAATCCATGTGGGAATACTCTTGGATCCTGTGTGGGTATACCATACTGGGAACTTTTGTGGTTCTAATGATGTACTAGGATTTTATGTGGGCCTGTTGTACTAGGATCTTGTGTGGGTCTGTTGTACTAGGATCTTGTGTGGGTCTGATGATATAGTAGGATCTTGTGTGGGTCTGGTGTACTAGGATCTTATGTGGGTCTGATGATGTACTAGGATCATGTGTGGGTATGATGTACTAGGATCCTATGTGGGTCTGTTGTACCAAGATCATGTGTGGGTATTTCGATGAACTAGGATCCTACATGGGTCTTCCTCTTAATAGAGTAAAATGATTCAGTAGTTATACCTAATCATCTATATTTCTGTACGTAAGTTATACCTAGTGTGAGATGAGTCTTTACCTTTTAGGTATTCTTCTTTGTGGCATAACTGTGTGGTACTTACCTTCACGGGGATACATTTGTGGTATTATTATGTCTGGCATACCTGTGTGGTACTTACCATCATGGTAATATTTCCTTTGAGGAAGAGTTTTACTTTGGCTAAAGAGTTGGGCCTTGTGTTTCCTCATGAATGAGATGGGTAATATTTGATAACTTAGGTATATGTATAGGCATATACCTAAGTAGGTTTGTAACTGGTATTCATGATTTTTGGTTTATAATTTGTGAATTTTGTGAGACCTTGAGGGTCTCAGGGTCCCTACTGAGTATTGTTATACTCACCACTACAAGGGATTTTCCTGCACCTTGTTGTGTTTTGTGCAGACGACAGACAGTGGTGATCGAGGCTGAGGGTACTAGGACTGGACGGTACCTAGAGTGGACCATATGGTGTGTCTTTACAGAGAGGATACGGGAAGACGTCGAGTGTTGAGGAGGACATATGTACCTACACTTCTGGTAGGAACCTCAAAGGACTACCCAGTAGTTTTTTTCACTTTCTTCATCTGTATTATATTTTAAGTTGTACTTATATCTTTACTGTTGGTATTGCATTCCGACCCCTCTTACTTTTAGAACATTTTTTTCCTATACATTTTAATTTTCTTCGTATCTTGGTGTGTTCTTGGTTGAGTGTGTTTACAGGTTATGAAGGCAATGTCTTCCTTGTTTTAGGGAATACACCTTTTGGTGCAAGTCTCCAGTCCCTGGCCTTTGGATGGCGGGTTTGGGGCAGTCTCGACACTAGTCCAGGGGGATGGGTTGTGACAGTTTGTCTGATTAATGTATCTTCTAAACATACACATCAAAAATAATAATAATAATGTTTTTATATGATTTAATTTCATTCTATAATCAATTTCTATGGATCTAATGCTTAAAAAAATTCTATGGTGTCTGTAAATAACAAAAGTTCATTTTAGTTTATCTTTGAAAAATGACATCATGGATTGTTGTTCAGTTTACTTGACCATTTCATATTTCATTATACAGTTTTTTTGTCTAATTTCATGTCATTCAGAGGTTGTTTGGTTGGTTTTGACTACTGTACACACAATTTTTAAGGTAACCTTTAAAAATCGCCTATTTTGAGATTCCAAGAATCCCCCACATTTTATTTTCATGTCATATATTCAAAAAAATCATAAATATAAATTTCATAGTTTTCTTATGATTTTACATTATAATGTGGTTGTTTATTGATCTCTATCACAAAAAGGCATTTTTCTATTTTTAAACAACAAAATTGTGTTTTGGGTCATCCCAATTAAACAACACATTAGATTTAAATTCTATCTACTCGATCAATTCACATTTCATGGTATAATTGTTTTCATCTATTTTTACATCATTAAAAAGTCATTCTACTAGTTTTAACCCTAGACTCGCATTTTAAAAGAGAATCCAACCATTAAAAACTGAATATCCAGTCGTTCCGAGTGGAATTCATGAAGATTGATGTTTTGTCTAATCATACACATAAAAAATAATAAAAAATCGGGTTCCTATTATTTCACATCATTATGAGGTCATTTGATATGGATCATACCCTTAAACATACATTTTTGTGTACTAAGAAAACAAAAATTCATTTTAGCTCATCACGGCCAAATGAAATGTGAAATTGACATTATATCTACTAAACCATTTGAAATTTCATTGTATTATTTTTTTCATCTTATTTAATTGAGTTTGGAGTTTGTTAAGTTTCTTTTGACACCCATACACACATTTTTATAGGCCATCAACCTCTAAAACCTAAAAATTTGTTTGTTTCGATCATATCAGACATCAAAATTGATTTTTTAACACTTACACCTTACAAATAATAATAACATGATTTTTTTATTATTTCACATAATTCAAATCTCATTTTCTATAGATATGACCCCAAAACACATGTATTGGTATTTAAAAACAACAATAGTATTCTTCATGTCATCCTGAAAAATTACACGTCATGTTTACATTCTAGCTAATAGAACATTTCAAATTTCACTAAATAGTTCTTTTTATCTGATTTCATGGAATTTGGTGTTCATTTGATTGGTTTTTGCCCCTAAATGCATGTTTTGATAGTGAGACAAACTATTAAAAACATTATATTCAGTTTTCATGGGATGACCACAAATTTTATTTCTATTTTATTTACTTTTACTCGTACAAAATTATAATAATTTTATTTTATAATGTTTTCACATCATTCCGACCACTTTTATTTTGATTTTGTCCCTTTATTTCACTTTTTGATGCTTAAAAACAAAAAAACATTATTTAGAATAAATTTGGAAAATCAACACCTTAGATTGAAGATTAATCTTCTCAACCATTTATAATATAATTGTAGGATTGTTTAAATCTAATTTAATGAAATTCATATTGTGTTCGGTAGGTTTGGAGCCTATGAAACATGTTTTTAATGGGAGACAAAGCTTTAAAAACTATTTATTTGATCATTTCTGTAATACCACTTATATTATTAACATTTCTTTTACCCATACACATAAAAAATAACAATAATATGATTATTATTTTATTTCAACTCATTTTGTGGCCATTTTCTATAGATATTACCCTTAAATGCATTTTTTAGTGTTTTAAAACTATTAAAGTGTGTTTCGGGTTGTCCCAGAAAAACAAAAACTCAGATTTATTCTCAATATTTTCAAATAATTGAAAATTCACTGTATGATTTTTATCATATGATTTCATCTAATTTTTAGGTTTAGATGGTTTTGACCTCATGACAGAAATTTTTAAAGGACCTTAAACCTTTAAATACTAGTTATTTGGTAGTTCTGAACATGCCACACATCTAATTGTTGTTTCATCCTCTTTTACAAGTCAAAAATAATACAAATATGGATTTACTATGATTTCACATCATTATAAGTTCATTTTCTCATATTTTCACCATTACATGAATGTTTTAATGATTTTAAAATAATAAAACTGTGTTTTCAGTCATGATGAGAAAACCATATGTTTCATAAATGACTATATTTTTTTTAATTTCATGGTATTTTAGGATTATCTATTGAGTTATGACTACAACACTATAATATAAAACACATTTTTTCTTCATTATAACAATTTAAAATAAAAAAACATTTACTTTATTTATCTAAAATGAAATGTTAAATATTAAAATGGGAACATAAAATAACTTATGAATTAGGTGAATCTATATATTTATCACCCCTGAACTCATAATGACTTCATCCAATTCACTAACATGGAAAATAACATGTTTAACATGGCTCAAAAAATAGATCTCAATCTTTATATTTTATGTAAACAATCACTTGAGATCTTTCCAAAAGGAAATTTGATGAAGTTGATTAACTAGGATATTGAAATTAAAATTCCATGAAATTTCAACCATTTCACAAATATTTTCAAAACAATAATTAAAATTATTCACCAAATTTATACAGTAACATAATAATATAAGGATAATGAATCTATAAAGAATAGTGAATAATATAATCCACTTGAAACTTATTAAATTTAATTCAAATCTATATTACACGAAACCATAAGATAGTTATTATTATGTTAAATTATTTAAAAAATTACATGATTAGGTTTACCATATTTAGAAGATAAAATATTCAAAATGAAAATACTTTTGACTCAGCCTAGAAAAATAAGCAAGGATATTTTTTCTTGAATATTGATAGAGTAATTCATTAAAGATATCATAAAACTATATCTTTGATAATACTGATATCCATCTTTCATCATTTTAGAGTATCCCCAATATTAATAATATCTATTAGTTCAAAAAGATAAATCATCATAGCATCTATTATAACTATTGATGAATATTAAAAAATAAAAGATTTAATGATTACTATTTGAATAATCAATTCAAAATATTAATTCCTCAATATCTAATAAATTCACTAATGACTAAATATAGTCATGGAACTATACCTTTATAACAGACCCTACTATGTTATCTCCAATATTAGACTTGTATTTAAAACTAATTTCACTGAGGTAAGAATATATTTTTTAATTATAGAAAAGGGAAAGGTCGTGTAAATCACATAATTAATCCATTATTAATTATATAAAATAAATGACCAAGATCATGATTATCGGTAACCATAGTGGTATAGTAGACAATGCAAAAAAAAATTTATGAATGATGTAAATAGATAAAAGAAATATTCAATAACAAATGATGAATCAGTTTAAAAGAGTGGTTCATAAAAATTAAAGTAACAATTAATACACTTCTAACTAAAAATTGATGACCTGATACTTGAAAAAATTATATGTTGATAATTTCTAGAATAAATTTAAATAAAAAATGCAGAACCAGTTGTATCTTGTAAAGAAACCAACGTTTTTTCTAGAATGTTCTGCCTTTAATAGTGAAAACTCCCAAGCCAAGACTATTTTTATATTTATGAATGCTACAAGTAGAACAACTTTTTCACAGTACTAGTTAGTTATAGTAATAAAATTGATATCATATGAAATATCAAAACTGATCATCCAATAATTGAAACACCTAAAAATTAAAATCTTTAATAAAAATTTGAAAACAGGTCTTCAAGGTTGTAGTCAATTTCTAAAATTTATGTTGCAGCCTAAGAATCACAAGTGAGAATCACTAAAAATCAACCTTATGTAGCTTATCTATTTCATGAAATCTTATAAATTTGTTAAAACAATGTTCTTACATAAAAAATTCAATATTAGACCCATAGAGAATCTACTTAAACTTGGATGAGTTTGACCTAACCCATTACTTGGTAATGGTCCATCAAACTTCCATCACACCCTAAAAAGATACAGTGCATGTCCCAATTCAATGAATGAGTTTTACATGATTTATGTATAAATATGGGTATAAGATACACCCTATGTATCCAAGAAAGAAAACTTCTTACAATCATTCAAAGAACAAAAAGTCCGCATTGAACCTTTATCGATCACTAAATTGATTGATAGAGCATCAATAACTTGATTTTATTCCTTCTTCATATGCGGGACATGTATTATAATATCATAGATTGTCCATCCATTATAAAATTATCCATTAAGGAACCGTCTGAGACTTATTCTTGATAATATCAACCAAGAACATGGAATCATATTCAATCCATATATAGTTCCATCCAAACTACTTGGCATAAATCATTGAATATATTTTTACACATAACTCAGCCTCAAGTGTGGAAAACATGCCAAGAAATTATTAAAACCAATCAATTAATAATTACCTATAGGTATGAATAATACCTCAATGTACTAAAATTATAGGTGTACGTATTGCTAAAACAGCAACATTCAATTTTTTTCCATTGTTAGTTGGGTGGAATCTATAGTGAAAATTTCAAGATGATGTCCTTCCCTATTCCTCCAAGAATAGAATGAGCTCTTTAAATTGAAAAGTAAGATATATAGTTATGCATGGAACCAATTTGAATCCTAGTTTTAGTATGGATGTGCATATGTTTTTGGATAATACCATCTCTAAATTAGGTATTTTTTCTATAAAATAACTCCATATAGATTTATCCACACAAATGAGAAAATATCATCTATAGGAACAATAAGTATGTTGGAAAGATGATCAGTCATCTTGTGTATCAGTTGTGATTTTTGGAAGGAGTCCAGTTTTTTAGAAAATTCATGAACTGAATTGAATATATCTAGGATATATCCCAAAATCCTTCGTATAAAATTAGAATAAAAATATATAAATTCCATAGATTAATAATCACACATAGAAGATAAAAAATTGAAAAACATAGGGGGTGAGGTGGTTGATAGTGTAGGATCATGGCATGGTCGAGTCTAGGGGTGACAAAAAAGTGGGGGAGGGGCTGGTTGGGTTATGGGCAAAGGTGGGGAAGGGGTATGGGTGGATCAATGGTGGGGGGTAGGGGCTTGAAAATACATGGGGAAATAGTGGAGGATGTGGGATCGGCATGAAAGGGTGGGGAAGTTGGGGGATTTATGACAATGGGGTGGATGGTTTGAGAGGGGAGGATTGAAAACATGGGGGATGGTGGGGTACCTGATGATAGTGGGGGAGGGTGGTGGTGTTCGATGGTAGCGGGGGAGTGTATTTGGAAATCAATAGTGGGGATGGGTGTGGGGTGGGGGTGTTGGGGGGGAAAGAGCAGTTCATGGGGGGTGTTCATTGACCCAGGTTTCATGACATGGTATGGGAAAGAGTGGTGATATGGATGATAAAATTTTAGGATGTGGGAGGTGAGAAGAGGGTAAATGGAAAATTTAAGAAACCACTATGTAATAGTCACTAATACCATCAATAACGACCCCCAAATGGTGGTCCTCAAAATTATTCATAATAAATGCTCATATTTCTACAATTGTATAAATCAATACTTAGAAATCATAAGGGATATGTATATAATAATCTAATCGATTTTCAATTTGACACATGGTGTGGTTGACGTTACTCAATAATTTGATTTAACGTCTTTGATAAGGAAACACTTTTTATATTTCAAATTTAATTCAATGGTAAATTTCTCATAATTTCACATCAATATAAGGTAATCTAGTATGTTTTTGATTGTTACATGCATGTTTTAGTGTTTTAAAACACAAAAAATATTTTCATAGATACGCCAATACATCTATAACTCAAATTTATGTTGAATCCATTCCTATATTTTAGAAATCAATCAATGGTTGTTGTCCTATGATTTCATTGACATCTGATGCCATTTTCCTAGTTTTGACCCTTGAATGCATGTTGTTGAAGACATCTATATCTTTTAATGCTACATACTAATTCGTTATAAGAACACCACACCACCGATGAATGTGTCCTCATGTCTTATAGGTCAAAAATAATTCACCCATTTTTGTCCCATGATTTTACATCTACGTAAGGTTTAATTATTTGGTTTTGAACATTACATATTATTTTAGTGTTTTAAAACACTAAAAATTCATTTTTGATAATCTCTATATAGTCATAACATGGATTGGGGTGGCATTGTTTCTAGAATTTTACAAATAAATATATGGTTGTTCTACCTCTGAGGTGGTGCGTTTCAGGAAGTTCAGACATGGTCCAAGGAGGATCATAACCCATATCCTTTTCTAGAGATGGTTTCCTATCAAATTCACTATTTATTTTGATTCAGCCCATTCTACATCATTATTCTTCAAAGAAAGTTGGAATAACCCTCTGGGGACTGGACAATTTACCCCTTTCACATTGTGAAGGAGATTCCACAATCAGTCGGTCCCAATGGGTGATTGTGTGGGGTCAAGTACTTGTGCAATCGATCCTCCTTAGATATAACTTCCTCAGATGGTATCCAATAGGTTTATTCGTGGATCCAAAAACACCCAACAACCTTATTATCCATGATTCATGGACCTAATTTCCAAAGGTAGGCACTCATTGATTGATGATTCATCTAATGACACTTAAGGACTTCATTTTTTGAGAGGATGGTAAGTCATGATCACCGCACCCTTTAGGGGTAAAATCATTGCATATTTTGGGACTCTCTTATTTATTTATTCTATTTTCATATGTTTCTGAATCCTTTGTTCATTCCTGATGAGTGTATCCATGAGCAACACTTAGTTTGCAGGATCTTTGTAGTCATGCATGTTTTTTATGCTATAGAGGCGATGCTGACTTAATGCATAAGATGAGGCACCCTGGATTCTATCATCATCTAGGAGGGGCAGAAGGTGATTTGATGTAGGGATCGGACCCATAAGATGGGTCTCCCACGTATCCTCTAGAGAGGAATCTGAACCCACGTATTTTGGATTTATTATGGATTACGTATAGAAGCTTCCCGTTTTAGGGTACATGATTGGGTGGAACGATATGGGAGGGGAAACTTTTGATCTTGGTCCTTTTGGTAGGCGTCTTACGTATCCAGATTGGGTTAGGAATCAGAGTTCTCGTTGTTCAGATTATATGGGGCTTACTCAAAGAATTTTTCCATTGAAGAAAAATGATTGGTTGAACACTTTTGGATGGGAACCCTTTTGAGATCAGGATTTAGGTTGGCATACTTCGTATCTTGTTTTGGTCAAAAATCAGATTTCTCCTGATTCAGATTTGTGTGGATGTTGTAATAATCAAGAACCTCTAAGCCCACATGAGTTATAGTTAGTGTGATAAACAAGAGGACATGAATGATTCAAGAAAGCACATGCATTCTCTGTTATTGGTGGGATAGGGGGAGCCTACAACGGATAAGGACAAGGAGACCATGGGTGAGGTCGAAAAGCGATGAAACATTCAATTTGAAATGGAATTAATGCTCATGCATCCTGGAAATAGATAATTGGGGAAATACCTTTGTGGGAGTGCGCTAGAATACGTTCTGGGAAAGGGATGATTGTCATCCTCATCAAAGGGGAGAGCGATAATAACCCCTTAGACTAATCATTATTCCTCATTGAATAAAAAATCATGTGATGACCCTTAATCCCTAGAATGGGGAGGTTCACATCGGCATCCCATGGTTGGACTCTGGATTACCATGTGAATGTAGACCCACATGCATTTCCGAAGCCCAAACCGTTGTGGGGAGAGCCTTCGTGAATCTACTTACCATGGGTACGTAGACTCAATGGGGCATGCTGATGCACTTGATGGCTTGATCATTCGAGTCTGGTGGCTTTGGGGGAGGCTTTGGACTAATGTCATAGGACTAGTTAGAAGAGGTAATATGGAGGACTAGACAGTAATGGAGGGGTGAGGTTTGAAGAAGATGAAATAATACTCGAAAATACTCCATTCCGTGTACTTATTTATTATGTGAGATGGGGGGGGCTCCACATACCATAGTGGTATAAAGGAAGAGGGGTGTTCCATATACTGATGTGGTATGTAGGCATGTGTATAGATTACCACATACCATACTGGTACAGGACCCATCACACCGCTTTGGGTTCCATATGTTTACTGATGTAGTATGCAGTGTCGGGTTCAGTATACATAGCAGCACAGTATGTGGATAACCATATTGATGGAGGGTCCTGGGGATTAACATTCATAGGGAGTTTATTTATGAGAAATATGTGGTTTGCGGTTATCCAATTAGGTTATCAGTTCTATTATTATTATCCAATTCCCCTATTTTATGGTTCATGGCTGGCTGTACCTACGAGGAGTGTGGTTCGCGATTCGGGCTTCATCGCTAAATCAAGAATGAAGCCATAATCATCTTAGAAAACTTAATTTTAACATTAGATTCTTCTTCATGATTTCATAATCCTTAATATCGTCCTTTTTTTGTTCTACCTTTTATATAGAATCATGGAAATTGTTTATATGGGTATGCGAAACCATTGGAGGAGGCCCATGAGAAGATATCTTGCCCCTTGGAAGAATTAGTCAATCTGAGGTATGTAGAGGCTTCAGTTAGCAATAATAGTTTGTTGAAACATGCTGGTTTTTTTGTTAGAGAACTAAAGAGTTCACGGGATGGTACACAGATGTGCTCCACACGCATGATTTCTTTGGAGACATAATTTGTGGTTCTCTAGGTTTTTTGGCCATCGGTTCGCAGTCCAGTGTCTTGAGAATCATTCTGCGTACCTGGTGGTTCATGATACAGATGGAAAATGAACCTTTCCCAGTGATGGTATGCGGTCTGGCCAAATAACTTTTAACATTTTATTTCTTTACTTTTCTCCTGAATTTTTCAATGAAACATGCATCCATATTCTTTACCAAACTTTTGGGAGTATTTTCCTTCCCTTTGATGAATTTTCGGGTCCCTAAAAATTCCCCCCATCGGAAAGGGGTCTGATCGGAATGAAGTGGAGGCTATTCTGAAGTATAAGAAGTACCAACTTGAATAGTAATATGATGCTCTAATCTTTTCTTGAGAAAAGGGACTCAGTGAGCATAGTCTGACTCTTCTTGTGGTTTTATGGAACACCTCGTGAAATTTTATGTGTTTTTCATAATTACCCTAATTTTTGATTAAGCATTATTGGCACGAGATCAATGGTCATAACATGAATTTTTTAGGCAGCCCTTTATTGGTTTTCAACCTAACAAGCTTTACAACTTTTTTATGGCTCAATTTTTTTTAATGAACTGATACTTGATTTTTACCTAGAGGATCCTTCAGTGGATTTTCCATCTAGAAAGTGCGATGTATTTTTCTTTCTCTGGTAGTTCACATTCCTACTAATAAAACTTATCACTAATGTTTTAGGCCAGAAATATTGGACAATACATAGTGGGGCAGGTTCCACAATTCGGGATTTTTCAATTGACAATCTTCTAATATTCTTCAGACATAGATTATGGATTTTTCAAGAACACTAAATTTGTGAGTTTGGATATGCATGGTGCCAGGAATCCATTTTAGATATACATATGTAAAAGAGGTCTCTCTTGGGGATATATTTGCCTTTGATTGATGGTTTTTTCACTGGAAACATATGTAGAGCCTCTGGGGCATGATGTGAATAGTCTAACAAACATGTCCACAAGACAATGGCCTTCCGTCTCCAATGGCCGGGTGGGATTTACAACACGTTGAATTTATTTTGATTTTGTGATCCATAGTGGGTGGCTGACCTGAGTAGTTGAAAACATTAGGGACATTCATATCGGCTTTGAGTGGGAAAATATTTTCAACCAGTTCTTACTTGCAAAAGGGAGAGCTGGTGAGTGGTTTATTTAGTAAGAAGTCTTTTTTATGTCCATGAATTTGGATAGAAGAAGGTTTGTAAGTTGTTATCTATACATTTTCCAAATCTGGGGGTGTGACCGGACATGATTGTCATTTTAGCATATGAATGCTAGAAAAGAATCTCCTAGGGTTAAATTTTCCTTTGATTGACAGCCATTTTTGGGGGCAACATATACAGAGCCTCTGGGGCATGATGTGCATAGTCATGAGAAGGTGTCCTCATGACACTGGCCTTCCATCATTGATGGAATATGGCAGATTATAGAAATTGGGAACTCTCTGAATACAGTATGTGACCTTCAACAAATGGGTGTACCTGAACCTGAGAAGGGGCATTTTAACTCAACTAATTCTGGGGAAAACAATAAATGAGTGGGGCACTCTTCTTTTGTATGCATATAAACGTCATGCATATGGATAGGGTATCTTTAGAAACCTCAGAAGGGACTAGAGATGAATCAAGACCACATGTTATGATATATCTAGGATGTGTGTAGGGAAGAAAAGTAAAACCATGAATTTGAGGGCCCTTGAATTAGGAGGGATGGAATGAGGCTTTAAATCCATTGGGAATACTGAGATAGGAGAGGACTCTCCTGGGGACATATTTTCTCTTTATTAATGATCTTTTTTGTGGGTAACATATGTAGATACACCGGTTCAAGATGTGCATAGGCAAAACAAATGTGTCCACATGACACTACCCATCTATCTCAGATGGCCTTGAATGATAATGGGGATTCAATATTTCTCAAAGCATGAAGTTTGATATATGGAATGAGTGTATTTTGACATAGTGGGGACATTTGGGATGTGATTTACTCATGGAATCAGGTGTCCCTTATGTAGATATGACTCATACCATAATGCCCCGACCCCAAAATCCTAGAGTTGGTGCATTATTTTAATACATTGGCATGTGTACAAGGAATCATGTCCTGAAAGACCTATCAGTTTAGCAGTCTTGGAAAATAGATTACATACACGAATGTTACATTACACATTAGAAAATAAAACATAACATAAATGATCCTTTTAGAATTCCATTAATCTCCTAGCTTAACCCTACTTATCCATCATAAAACACTTCATGGAATCCTGGGAAAATGGAACATAAGAATGTGGTGAGCTCAAAAGCTTAGTAAGGGTAAGTAATACAGTTTAAGATAACATAAACATTTGGAATTGTGAATAATTGAAAACACACGCCTTTACTGATATTAAACAAGAATACTTTATGGTGGGAATATGAGATGTGTAAATAATTCCATAATAAAACATAGTCATGGATATTCTACTATTCTAATAACCACATGAACCATCAATATTATTTTCATAATGAGGGAATGTATAATGTCGGATATTCTGAATCATTTTGTCAAGGCCTTGGACAAGACGTCTAAAAATGATTTAGGCCTCGGCCAAAACCATATATCAAATTGGTAAAGGCCTCGGCCAATTCCACGTCTAGTTGTCTCATGAGACCTACTGATGCATCGAAGAGCTATAGCACGCTTCACCCATCACTTATTATTTACAATAAATTCCTCATATGAAAATTTTGAAACATAACATAAATATTCGTATTAAAACATGCATACGAAATGTCGATACTTTAACCCTAAACCATGAATGGTATAAAAATAACACATCCATAGTCAAATATATAACAAAACAATAAATAAAATATGGATGATTTGTATCATATTAAATCAACCTCGCTCAATAATAAAATCCCATAAAGGATGATGACATAGACGAAAATGATTTGTAAAACGTTTTGAGAGAAATATTATTTTTTCATGAAAACATTTAAAAGTAACACATTTATAAAGGAATTAATTTAAATGATATTTTTGAATCAAAGTGTCCCATAACACATTGAATCTTTTTAAAATAATTATCATTTCAAAACATTCATGTTTATATAAATAAATCCTTAAAATGATTTTGAAAACTCGAAAATTAATCAAAATTATTTAGAAAGATAAATCTTTAAAACATTTAAAATTATGATCTAGTAAAATATACCCTCCCATAAAACCTTAAAATATTACTTTTGAAAACATTTTTATGAAATATGGGTATCGATGATAAATATGTCCTAGTAAATACTTACACACAAACAAACTCAGATAATAATGTGATGGAAGAAATAACCCTTACCTTGTACTTTTCCATAGTCGAAGGTAGGTTAAACTCCTGTATAATGGTGAAATAATTATTATTAAATTATAAAAGAAATATATACAATAATATGATATCATATATGATCTTCTAATATTGCTTTGTTAATGATATTTCAGTAGTATCATCGTTTTAGGTGTTAACTGATTCATTTTAATTTAAATTATTTGTTACATAAGTAATGTTTTTTATGGATAAGATGTATCTTATTCAAATTAATAATGACATTAAGTATTTAAAAATTATTTTTAATCATCAAATGAAAATTATACTTGAATGGATACGATGGGGAATGAATCTCATCGTGTTCATGGAGACGGTAATCCGTACATACCCACAAGAGACAATATAATTCTTTTGATATTAAAATCATATATAAATGGATGGTATATCATATAAACATAATAATTATCATTTTATATTTATTATTTACATAATTTATTCTCATTATTATACCCATCCAAATGATGAAGTATTTGAATAACAAACCACACCACGACTTGGAGATGGTAATCCGTACGTACGCACGTATGGTGACTTTATCATTTATAGGATGGATTGAATAATGAATATGGTCATACCATTTTATAATAACATAATATTATATATAAGATACTGGAGTTATTATTTTATAATGTAAATAGTAAATAATGAGGAAATGGAAGAAGAAAAGAACTTGAAAGAGGTGATGAAATATTTACCTCTTCTTCGGGTTCTTTCTTTTGATTTGATCAAAAGGGATCTTTAGGTTGGCTTTATGACCAAAGGAAGGACTCTATAATGAAGTGAGGATAGTTGAGAGAATATTTGGGCAGGTTTTGGCCGATCCAAATGGCTTTTGTGGTGTGAATTTGAGAGAAGGGTAATTTCCCTTTTATAAGAGAGGTGATGGTCACTTTAAGAAAAGATTGAAATATTATTTTATAATAAAATAATTGTAGGTTTATAATGGCTCCAAAATAAATCATTTGAAGGATAAGGTGGGTATGGGTATAAAAACTCTCAACCAATATGTTTTAGATAGTTTTATATAATCATATTAACCTTATCTTTTAGATTTAACTGTTAGTTAAATAGTTGACATTTACCATGTCTCTTTGTATTTTTATATTATATGTTTAATAAACATAATATAAACTTCAAAGAGAACCCCAATAGGTTCATTAATGACATTTAAAATATTATTAAGGCGCTTTGGATGATAATTATATTTTTAAGAATATTATATCAACCAATAATATAGTATTTGTTTTAAAAATTATTTTATGCGAATTTTGACACTATTTGGTATTTTGTTTTTGTGAAAGTAATCACAAATTGATTACTTCAAATTAGATAAATTTAATCATCCCTAAAATGTAATATTCACATATAAAATTCATTTATGTCATAAAAACATTGACATTACATTTATTTTAATATTTATAATACAATTTATTTTATTTTTTCCATTAATAAGGTATTTACGGCATCAACATTGTGTCATAAATAAATTTAATTATTAAACATCTAAAAATTATAAATAAAATACCAAGATGTATGAAATAATTTAATATTTATAATTAATAATTATAGTCTAATTTATTTAATGTATAACCCTATATTAGAAATGGTTTAGTTAATAAGCATTGAATTTAACACTTATAACTATTCTTTAAATAAAATAATAATAAAAGTCCTAATCTAATCCAAGTCGACCTAAAGGATCATATTTTATTCCTAATGTTGTTTTTGGTCGAAATAAATTTAAACAATATAATTAGGATATGTTTTAGGTTAAATATGATATAATTTTTTCCCTTAATTACCCTATTTACTTTTAATCGTGGTAAATAAAAATCAAAAGTTACTATTCACCAAAAAAATTATTTTCATCTTATTGAACCAAATTTTACTTACTGATATCAACCGTGTCTCAGGGATTTTTGAAATTCAACTCACAGAAGTGGTAAAACTACATTTATGCAAATTTGTAAATGCTCATAGAAGGTGGGTAAAAGATGGTAAAAAGTCCAGTGAAGTTTTATATATCTTATATTATTATAAAATGAATGCAATGAATTACATTGAAAATATATAGGTATTATGTATCTATTTTTACCTAAAATAAATTTAAATAAAATCATTAATTATTTAAATAAAAATTCAGTTTTAAACAATAACGTAGCGCCTTTCACTATTCATCAAATATTGATCGTTTTCTAAAAAATACAAAAAATTCACCCTAAGATAATTTTAATACTATGAGTTCATAAATGAACTCTATATTACCAAATTAAAAACATAGAAGATTAATTTATTAATTTAAAACTAATTCTCGTTATCCAAACCAAAAAAGAGGGTTTTTAAAAAGTAAAAACTATCAAAAGATCGACATGTGTTTATGTAAAATTTAAATGTGGAATTACATAAAATGAACTAAATTGTAATAAATTATAAAAATATAATCTAATTATACTACGAAACCATTTAAATTCATAATTTATCACTATAAATTATTACGATTAAAAAATTTGTTTTCAATTAAAACATTGTATTTATCACTATTAATCAAAATATGAAAGTTATGAGGAAAGAACAAAAAAGTTATGTAAACTAAATTTTTATGTTATTATTCTATAGAATATTTTAATTTCATTAAATTGAATATATATAAGTGTCAAATATTGGTTTAAAAAAAGGTTCGCCATTAAAAGGCGGAAAAATTGCATCTTTTGAAAAATACTTCTTTTATCTCAAAAAATGAATTTGTTTTTATATTATGTATAAGAAACACATACAATGAATGATATAATTATATAGAGTATATAAGATTCAAAATGTAGTTCATACTATTCATAACTTCTTTTTGAATGGTTAGTTTAGTAAGTTGTGGTGCACTCGAACTCGGTGTTGCGTTTAGCACAAGATATTGAATTAATTTAATAAGATAATATAATATGAAATCATGGGGTGTTACACTTATTCATGGGGAGGCATTCGTTCCATATTTGGGGTAACTTTTCATTTAACGTCATATGGCCAAGACGTGGGCTTCCTCTCGGGGAAGGGAACTGTGACATGCCTTTAGGATCCTGATTCTTGGAAAAAATTCCAGGACTATTTTTCCATAATGTCACTGTGGATCTCTCGCCGAGATCCCTAAGCTAACGTGGTCTATTCTCTGTGTGGTAAAAAAGGGATTACGAGGATTCCATGACATTTCCGATGAATATAAAAATCAACATCAAGGGGATCTTTGGGATTAAATCATTGTTATGCAGTTTAACATCATAAAATAATGAAAATTTTGGACTCACAGTTTAATGTTGTGCGGTGAGGACAAGATTCTATACTGTTTAGAGTCATACAGTGAAGATGACTATGTTTTCATAAAGTTAATTATTTGTTTTGAGTTAGTTGCACTCAGGATGTTCTGATGTTCCATAGTCGCAAGTGATGATAGAAGGTGTAAACCATAGTCTCTGGGGAAAGGTAAATTAGGAGGAATGACATGGAACATGTAATCCATTGGGCATACTGAGATAAGAGAGTAATCTAATAGGGAATGATTTTCCATCAATTGACTTCCATTTTTATGGGAAACATATGCAGAGCCTCCAAAGAATGACGTGCATAGTCAAAACAGAGGTGTCCAAAGGACACAAGCCTTACATTTTATATAGACTTCAATGATTAGGGAGATCCTTGTTTTTCTGAGGTATGGAGTTTTACAAGTAGGAAATATATGGCTGGGAACATAAATTATACATATACTATGATTAACTGTGAACAACTGGTGCATCAACCTAGGTTTTAGTCATTTTTATAGGGGGAAGTAGGATCTTTTGACTTCTCATGAGTGAGGGGAATGTGCCGGATCTCAAGACACTAAGGACTGGGCCAAACATGAATTTTGAAGAATTACACAGTTTTATGTCATTTGATTAGGTCCATCCATGGACTTCTCATAAAATTCTGACCTACGCACTAGGAAAAGGGAATTTTTTATGGTGGCTGGGACATGATTTCAAATTTGGGCATCACTAAGTATCTAGCAAAGAAAGGGATCAAGCCATATATAGTTATGAATGTTCCCTGTACCGATTTGGCTCTGTCCATCTTTAATGAAAATTGAGGGAAATTTTTTATGATAATGATGGCTGGGCCAGGATGTCAAATCTAGGCGTCACTAAGTATCCTGTGAGGGCAGAGATCAAGCCATATATAGTTCTAAATGATCTATGTACCGATTTGGAATGGTCCATATATAGGGACATTTTTGTTTCATTTTCTATGGGTTCCATGTCTACCATACATCCCTATAACTTTTTTGTGTAATAGAATACCTACCACTAATCCTAAGCTCATGTGAGTTATACTCGATGTGAGAAACAAGGAGTGGACATAGGGGTTCCTTCTCAAGTGTTGGGAGGTAGATAATATGATGGAGGAATATTTTTTGTTTGGGGGATGGGCCAAGATCGAGGATTGAGGCGTCACTTGGTATCCTACAAGGGCAGGAATCAAACCATACATAGTTCTATGAAAGATCATGTAGTTTATTTTCAAGTGATTAGGACTCTTTTTTCCATGTAGTTTAACGAATTATATAAAGACATGAGACAAAGTTTAATTTCATGTTTCAGAGACTGGTTCCTTATAGTTTAATGTCATGTGGAAAGGACAATAACTCATAGTTTAGGGTCTTAGAGTTTTGACCTTGACATGGTGGTATTATAACTCCTAGTTTAGGGTCATAGATCTTGGACACCGACTTCATGGTATTACAACCCATAGTTTAATGTCTTAATGTTTCAACCGCAACTTCCTGGTATTACTACTCATAGATTAAGGTCTTAGAGTTTAGACCTTGGAATCATGGTTTAATTACATGTGGAATAGACTAATATCATACAGTTTAACATCCTGGGATTAGGACAATGACTCGTAGTTTAAGGCATTATAGTTTGGACCAAGGCATTATGGTTTGACAGTATTATGACTCATAGTTAAAGGTCATAGAGGTAGGATCATGGAATGATGTTTTTACAGTATAATCACTCATAGATTAAGGTCTTAGTGTTCGAACCATGGAATGATGGATTCACGGTATTATGACACATATTTTAAGGTCTTAGAGTTTTGACCATGACATGGGCATTTCCATTATGTGAAGTACTTCTTTAAAAGCTTCATATTTGTGGTAATCATAATGAGGTGTATTTCCATTGATATTCGGGCATATGCTCCATTGTAATAGACCCTATGTGTGACATATTTTCCTTCCCACTTTGTTTCAATATTTGTGGGTTTCTTCCCGAATATTATAAGGGTTATAATGGCTAACATCAATTATCCTTCGAGGAAATATCAAAGGCGATCCTTTTTGTTGATGTCTTGTACAATCCAATTTTGGTAGATTTCCAAATGGTATCAAGTGTGCAACATTTTTTTGTCTAGATACTCCAACTCATTAAATCATCACTAGGATTTCAAGTCCAAGAAAATTTGATCACAAATTCCCACACGAAGTGATGGAACTTGAATTTATATAGTCAAAACTACATCTTCCATGTATACTAGTGTGTATGGGGTTGCCTGGGTGGTTATGTGGGTTGTGGTTTGGTAAGCCCAAAAAGCATGAAGGATCTTGTCTGGACAAAATTTGATATCCTTATGAACCATACTTTGGATTATATTGGACACATTCTTGTTAAAATACTATGTCTTCCCATTGGATACTTCTTAGTAGTGGGATGAATGGTTGGATTTAATTAGATACTCCTAGTATAGCTTTTACAACATAGCATAGCAGATGATGGTGTCGTTGTCCATTAGTATTGTATGAGGGTCACAAAATCTAGTAATGATGTTTTCCTTTACAAAGATAATAATGTTTTGACCCCGACATCTTTAAGGGGTATGACTTCAACCCATTTTGAGAAGAAGTTGGTCATTGTGAGTATGAACATGACTTTTCGAGCTGTGGCAGGAGGATATGGTCCCACATCAACCATCCCCTTAGCGGCAGATGGCCATAAGTACTTAGTTTTATGATGTAACTTTTGGGGTCAGTGTGTGAAATTATCATGAACTTGGTAGGAATTACACTTCTAGGTGAATATGGAACAATCATATATCATAGTGGGCCAGTAATACCTGAGCCTTCGGATTTTGTGACAAATCTTGATTGTTGATTGGTGAGCTCCACAAGATCTGGCATTCACTTCTTTCACAATGATGACTATCTATTCTTTATAAAATCCTCTGAGAAGGACTCTATCAAGGCCTCGTTTGTAGAGAACCTTTTCTTGGTTTACCCTGTTATAAAATACAATGTTGACTACCCATATTCAGAACAACTCCCTTCCAGCTCTATCTGGTTGGAGTTACCCATTCCAAAGTTAATTCACAATTGGCATCATCTTACAGGTGGTGAGATGATGTGGCTTAGAAATGGGGCTAATTTATTCAATTTTCTCTGTATTTCTTCGGATGAATGGAAAGACCATCCAATGGTGGGAAATTCTAATGACCATTTCATCCCGACTTGGATCATCCATGGCTATGGCTACTTTTTCTAAAGTGTAGGTTTGGGAATTTTGTGACTGGGGGACATAAGTCAATGTTGGTTCTGATGGGAGTTTTTCCATCAGTTTTCAAACATGGTTTATCAAGGGAAACAATTATTATTTCCTATTCAAATAGTCTCCATTGGCCTATGTGATGACTAGTTCTGAATCACCCTTTATTTATAGGCATTTGTCTTGCACATGAAGATCTAGTTCCTAGCTTGTAATGAGGGCCTAATATTATGCTTCATTAATTGTACACCATTCCAAAAGAAGGAAAGTGTAAGGAAATATGGCATTTTCGAGGGATACAAGTATAACTCTCAACCCCACAATGTTGTGCTTGGGATCCTCCATCCTTTATGCTATTAGGCTTCAGGAAGCACCATTGAAATAAATTTCCCATGTCTTGGAGTCCTTCTGAATGTGAAACAATTCTTCATCCCAGAGTTCGACATCCAACTATGTTTTCTTTTATGAGGTGTTCTCGGCTAGGAAGTATGCTAATTCTAGGAATTTTATGGCCTTATAGGGTACGTACTATATCTAAAACTATTGTAGGATGACCACCCATCAAAATAGGAAGCCATTAAAATGTAAGGATTGAGTATATAATTGAGCGGGTTACTGTGGGAGACTAGTTGGACCTCATGGTGCGGTAGGTAATGCCTATATTTTTGAACCACGAAGATTATGGGTAGATAGTTGTTTTCAATTTTTGAATACTGAGTTTCATCATCAATCATCGTTCTGCTGAGATAATAGAGGTTTTTCTCACTACCAGCATCATTCTTCTACGCGAGGAAGGCACCTGATGAATGATCCAAGACCGTTATGTACAATATGAGTGGTCTCCCCTCAACTGGTGGAATCAGAATCAGTTCAATTAAGAGATATATTTTGATATTTTCAAATGCTTCTTGGAAATCATTATCCCACTCATATGAAACTCCTTCCATCATGATCCTGGTTATAGGTAAACATTTACCATCCATGTTAGATATAAAGCACCGAATGTAGGAAAGGTTCCCCTATAGACATCTCAACTCAGTGAGGTTGCAAGTTAAGGACGTTCCAATGATGGATTTGGTCTTCTCAGGGTCTAAATTGATGCTATGATGGCGTACAATGAAACCGAGGAATTTTCTCGTGGTAATGCCAAAGGCGCACTTTAGGGGATTCATCATTAAACTATGATGTCCCAATTTGTTGAATAATGTTTCAAGATCACCTAGGTGGTCAATAACTATCATGATTTAACCACCAGATCGTTAACATAACACTCGATGTCGTTTCCCAAGAAGGTCATGGAGATGTGAGGCATGGCGCACTGATATCTTCCACCAATATTCATTAGGTAATAGTGCATCACATTGTAATAGAACAATCCCTGGGGGCCCTAATAGAGGTAGCTTCTTCATCTCCCCAAGCCTTCTGGATTTGACTATATCCAATATAGTCTTCCATGAAAGATAATTCCACACATCCATCTGTGGCATTGATAAATAATTCTGTGTTTGGGACTAAGAAATCATCTTTTGGGAAATGCCGATTAAGGTCCCTGAAGTCAATGTAGATTCTAATCAATCCATTATTCTTTTGATAGGGAATATGTTTTCTATATAGGTCATATATTTAACCTCCCTTATGAAGTTATATTTGATTATCTTGTCAACTTAAGCCTCTATTTTGGAAGCTTGCATCAGGTTGGTCTTTCTGGCTAAATTCTTATAGCCATTATGATCTTCTGGTAAGCCGATATGATGAGTGGAAACCTTAGGATCAAGGCCTAAAATTTCTGTGTAGTTCCAGGGAAAAACATATCAATTCTTCTTTAGGGTGTAGTTATATGCCTCCTCTTCCTCGACAAGCATATCCACAATGATTAGAGTGGGTCGCGGGTCATCTTTAATGTCCAAATTTATCTCTATAAGTTCATCAATTATGGTGGAGACACCTTCTTTTAATGCAGTATGGGAATCTTTGAGGTCTTCTTACTCTTCTTCCACATCATCATCATCATCATCTTTTGATGGAGAGAGTATTTTTGAAAAAAACTCTCCAATTTTGTGAGATAAATCCTCTTTTCCCATAATGTGTGAGGAAACAATAGTTTGAGGTCTTGAGGATTGGCCAAGATCATATTTTATAGGGCTTTTACTAACATCGTGGGATCCATCCCAATCGTCCATGTCTTTGGATTTGGAAGCCTTGGTAGAGATCACGCAGAAAATTGAGTCTGCATCTGGACTTGCACTTGTGCATTCAACTTAGTTTATGGGATGTACATACTTTTCCCCAAACTACTAGAGGGGGTCATCATGAACAGTTCTCAATCCATTCAGGGTAGTAATCCAATAAATTTAATTGGCCGAAAGATGTTTTTAATGCAATTAATAGAACCATGAGTAGATATAATTTGACTCACATGACTCAAACAGGGATTTATCGACGTGTAATGTCTCGTTTTCCCATTAATGCAATATTTGATACACTGATGGTATGATGATGTAATTGTAGCATGCTGATATAGCCAAGGCCTCTCTAACAGGACGTTGAATGTTGTACATTTCCATACTACAAGGAACTTGGAATTAGGGATAAGGTCTCCTAGATGAGTTTTATGCTCGATTTATCCCAACAGGTTCGGATCACTTTTTTCGTATCCCAACAGAGTCACAGTGTAGGGTGCCATGAATTCTTCAACATAGGCTAGCTGGTGAAGCATTCACAGTGGGAGGAGGTTGACTCCAGAGCCATTGTCAATGAATATTCTCTAGACATCAAATCTTATTATATTTTCGATCACATATAAGGGTTTTATGTTCCCTCGCATGATGGAGTTTTCATCCCTATTTGTGAAGAAGATGACTTCATGAAATTATTTGGGATTGGTCTCTATATGATAGACTTCGACTGCTGCTACATAATCCCTGAACTCTTGGGGAATTAGTAAGGATTTTATGAGTGCCTCCCTAAGATCTGCAGATAGGCTTAACACATCTAGAATTTATAGATTTACTGGTACTTAAACTAGATGCCTTAGAATATCATACTTTTCCCCTTAATGTTGGTGCTTCCTGGCTCGAGGATTCTCTTTCACATAAACTTTACGAGTTTGGGCTTTCGATGTGGATGGTTCGACCTATATATTCACAACCGATGGGACTGCAGTATTTTTTGGGTTTGGCCAAACTGGTCAGCCTACATGCCTGGGGCGATTTGATATTTTTTCTCCCCCTTATAAATATTCCATGATAACTGGGCTTGGATTTCTTCTGACAGTGGAGTACGAGCATTCCGGTTCTTATTGCATCAGTCAGAGGGTCCTTCCCTGAGTTTCCATGCTGTCAACAGTTTGATTTATGGCATGTTTAGGAATTTGACTCCTGCCACGATCATGCCTTCTAAGAAACCTATGGCCTCTGGGGCCTCATCCTTCGGCTCTCCAGTTGGGTGTGAGAAATAAAAGTTCGTGTACATAGTATCCATCTAAGAAGTGGTTCAACAAGTGAATGTCATTAAGGGAGCCAAATTTTAGTTGTTGATTTGACACTTCTTTCTGACTGTCTCCTTCTGATGGTGTCATTTGGATGGGTGGTCCACATAGTACCATTTGGTGGGAAGGTTCCCACTGTACCATTTGGTGGGGTGCTTCCCGTTGTGACATGTCTACTAGCATGAAGTCAAAAAGAGTCAACATTGACTTCGTCTTTGGATTTATCTCGTCTTATTACTCTTAATTTCTTCCCCTCTAGCTTTTAGAGGGTTGTGGGGCCGAGGAGGACAGTTGTGTTGTATCAAAATCTTTTGGGGGCATAGTTGGTAGTTTCTAATATTCCTAGAGGATTCTATTGACTCGGTTGATGGTTTTATGGGTCATCCAATTTTCAACCTTTTTTTACTAGAAACTCATTTCCATTCCACATCATATCTTATGTATGAAGTGGAATCATATGCTACTCATGCTAGTGGAGAGCCCAACATTAAATTATAGGAATCCAACATCTTTTGTAGGAGACCCTTGAAAATGAAGCATTCATGGATGGTGTGACCCAATATTCTGTGATAGGTAAAATAATTTGGACTGTCATCGAGACCCACTTAATCAGCTCGCTTTGGCTCTAATAGCTGGAGAAAATTTCAATTCATAGAAACTATGAAATAGCCACAAACCTGGTCATCTTAGAATGAGTAAACATTATTTATTTGTTCTTCAAAATTATTTTTTAACACCCCATCTCTCATCTTGCAAAGGTGGGGGTGATTGTTGATGTCTAGGGGGTCCCGCACAGTTCAGTGGGTGCCTTGCAACTAGAGCTGGTGCTAGGGTGGCTTATGTGTGACTGAAGTCACTTCATCTTTTACTACTCTTTTCCCAGGGGCTGATGGGGCCACTCAAGACTTAATATTGGTTATTTTCAAGTATTCTTCAATTATATGGTAAATGTAAAAGAAATATCTGAACCCACTTCTGTACTTCACCAGGATGAGTGGTGTTTGTAATTCATCTCGATGTTTATCGATTCACATAGCAAGCATCTCATCTTGGGGGAAGCGGCCAGTTTAGGGAATAATTCAGGAATTTCCATCTGGAAATGAAGTCTGAGAATCTTTCATTATCTATATGTTTGTATATCATTTGATCATTGACCATCGTCATAGGCAGTGTCGAACATAACTCGAAGAGAAACTGTCACCGGAAATCCTCTTAGCTTGTGATTGAATTGGCTGGCAGGCTAGTATACTATACGATGGTCATTCCCTATAGGGTTTATACAAAGCACCTGATTTTAAAACCTCTTGCTACTCTAGAGTGCCCATAATGGGGTCGTTGTAAGAGGCTTAGTGCATTAAATGTTGTTCGTGATCCCCTGAGTCATTGAATACTGGGTATACGGGGTTTCCAATGTTTGGTGGTGGAAACACACTACTCACCTAATCAGGGTAGGTATTGTGCTTTGGATGTATCCGAGCGTGTCTACCCTCCATGAATTATAGTGATGTTATTAATTGTTCTATGTTGTTCAAGAGACCTTGATGCATATCTTGTCATGCTTTGTCTTGATCTAGCGTGGAAGTGAACAAAAGTGGGAGTGGTGGTGCTGCGGGAATTTGGGGTTGATACACAGCTGGGGGAATCCTTTTTGGGTTTACCTAAATATATTCTTGATTCCTTTTCAGTGGGGGGTAGTCTTCATGTCCTTCTGGGTCTAGTTTGAACAGAACTCCGAGATTTGCTTCATTCATCGGGATAATTGCTTGTGGTATGGGCACCTCTTCTGGGAGTACCTACTAACATCCCTCAGGGGGAACACATTCGAAAAGGTATATACCTCGATGTAACACGACATTAATTCTCTTGAGCTCTTTCATTTATTCCTCCTAATTGGAGAACCTTTCCTCAAGAGTGAGATACGCATCTCCAAGGGGAGGAGAAGTCTGGTCATAGAATACTATGGATTTATTCTTCTCCTTGTTTGTGTTTTTGATCGTGAGGTAATGTCGGGTTGACTGATGGGGTGGCCAGATTTAGGACTGCTCTCTAGTTTTGTGTGTGCACACCATCAGGCTCTGTGTGGGGTTCATCTGGGAGGGAACCTTCTTCCTTCGCGTCCTCTCCCTCTACATCATTTTCTGTGAGATCCATGGAGTTCACATTTACCATGTTCATTGAGGCATACTGCATTGGGAGTGGTGTAACTAGTGCCGAATGGTAGGAAAAATTTATGTGTTCTTTATTGTACTTTATCCTTCCATTATGCGATATTTTTTGTGTTTCTTGGTGAATATCGACCTGAAGGGAGCCTTGGTATGACCTCGTAATGTGCCTTTGTCTCAGAGGGTGACATTCATGCGAAGGGGTGGGATGGGTAACTCCTTTTTTCGTTGTTCATCCAATACGGTGGAAGATAGACTTTTATTGTGCAGGTATTTGAGTTAAAAATGCCCCTAACCATGCTAGATGGGGTTGTTCCTGTTCTTCCGTCAATACGTTATGGCCTGGATTTGTTGGTCTTATATGGGAATTTTGATTTAAAAATTCCCCCAACCTTGTGGGATGGGTTTGTTCTCATATTATAGTGGTATCCACTACTATTTATACCATCTCAATTTCACATACTTTCGAACGGGTGTGGGCCGAGTATGGAATTGGGCCTTCACAGAGTCTACGGTCTTTTGAGGACATCAGAACTGCTTTCTGGTCAGCTTTCCTTAGGTGGTAAGCTTGCTGTATGTTCCTAGTTCCCTGAATAAGAAGATTTTTGATGGATTAATCTCTTCGTCCCTAATTCTTTTGAGACTTACTCCATGCCATTTTTTGTTGATTAACCCATATTCATTGTGAAAGGGTTTCATTTGATTGTTTCCTTTGGGTGATGAAATTGCAGAATGTCATTTCCAATAGGGCCTACTAGACAGGATGAGGGATGATGTGTAAAGCTCCAATCTCTCCCCATCCATGAATGCAAACTCTGGTTGGGGTATTTCCAATGAGGTGATGAAACTTATTCAGTGCATGGAGTCTTTCTAGTTCAAGTTTTTTCATTATCATTTCTAATTGTGGTTGCCTTGTAGATGGGAGGGCTTCTAGGGTGATTACATGATGAAGCTCCCCTAATATATTGACATGGTCTGCACACCCTTCATAGGGTAGGAATTTTTCTTTCAACAAGAGAGGGGCTGTCCATATATTGAGGTGAATGTAATGTGTTCATTCACCAAACAAATATCTTGGAATGTCTAAATGAGATGTGGTCGTAGGAAAATACATAACCAGTATGTTAACCTTAGCTATTGGTCTTCTCACAAGAAAAATTTCATGCTATTGTTCTTCTAAAGGATCCTCTACATGATATTCCTAGCTCAACTGATTCTTAATAATTTCATTCCATGCAACCAGGCTGGTGGGAGCCTCATTGATTTGTAGATGCCGCAGCGGTGGCTCTAAAGATGAGTGTGGCCCTAGGCCATCCTCTGGTTGAGAAATAATATAACTCATTATAGATGGAGTTCCTGATGTTTATTAATCCTTATTGAGTGCCTCTACATAGGAGGGATTTCTCACATTTGTTCCAAGAAGGGGAGGACCTTCCTGTCAGTACAAATTTTGGTTGTGGGGAGGTCCTTCGCAATTGGTGCTGCAATGGAGAGAGCTACTATTGAAACTTGATGCTCAACCATTGGAAGTTTCTTTATGGTATATAACATGGGTAGGACCTTCAGGGTGAGATATAGCATGGGGAGCACATTCTTGCTGAATGAAATCACTAAGGGGAGGACATTCACAACATTTTCCATTTTGGGAGGGCCTTCATAATAACCGTCATCTTGGTGAGGACTACCATCATGACTTGTTACCAGGCTTTGGAGAGAATTTCTACAGTGAAAATTCTAGGGAGGGCTGTAAAGATATACTACAATGAGGGGAGGACCTTCATAGCAACTTTCATCGTAGGGAGGGCTTTCACAATGACTGTCATCATGGAGAGGGAGACCATCATGACTTGATGTATGACTATAGGGAGAAGCATATCTGAATTGTATACCCTGGGGATGACCATCAGGGAGGAAAAAAATGGGAGAACCTTCTTATTGTCAGATCTTCAGGCTGAGGGTAGGTCTACCATTATGCACAATAGGATATAAACTCCCATTATCGATCATTCTGGGCGCACGGAGTGAGCCCCCATGGGTGCTCTGTGGAGGATATTCAGAGTTTTTGGTAGCGATATTGCATGGAGGGACTTCAAAACTACTACTTCCACTTCCATAATTTGGTATTGGACTGACATGGTCTTCATCCTTTATAGATATATGTTTGAGGGAATAAAGAAAACCATATTCCAGGATAGTAGGATCATGTATTTGCTCTTCATTTTCCAGTTTCATTTATTGCATTTCATTTTGGATCACTCTCCTGTAGGAAAACAAGGCGATATGATATTGGTAATTGCCTTTATATACGGGCCCATATCATCTTCAGTCCCGTGAGGTCATCAGGATACACCAATGAGCATCTGGAGTTTTGGATGTGATATATGATTTCCCTAGAGTGGCCACCACATTGGGCCGGCGTCCCGCAATTGGAAAGGGTGTTTGTTCCAGATATGATTGTATTTATATCATGATATATTTCCGTAGACCCTCCTGGACTGGACCAGGGATGCGTAACTACTCGGGAGTGACTAACTCAATTTTTGGGTGAGTCACTCTGTTTGAGGAAACGTGGTCATATGCCATATTTTCCCCTTTTATGCCGATTCAATGATATCTTGTCATGTTAGGAGGATATGGTCTGGAATAAATGTGTTATCTTCCATCATTTCCAAGATGTTTTGAGATATATCATTAGAAGGAATGGGTATGAAGGCCCATTCTGATATCAGAGTAGGAGTTTGTGTCTGCTCTGGTCCACCATGAGTTTCCAGTAGATACTAGAAATTCTCTTGTATGAGGATAGAGAAATGAGTCTTCCACTAGTTTTCTTCACTAGTTTCCACTGTATTTTACTGGTGGACATCATATTCATGAGCATGGATTTTCATCATCTCACTTTTCATTGTATTTTTCTCACAGGCATTGTATGCATCATAAATAATTTGAATCGTCTCATATCTAGTTGCTGCGCTATTTGGATGGCAGGCTTGACATGTGTCAGCAGATGTTTGTGTCTACGTGTAGGCCTTTTCTTCCATATTAAGATGGCAGGATTGAAATGCGTTAGTAGGTGGGTGTACTTGGGTATAGTTGGATGCCTCCCTATTTGGTTGACGAGTTTGTTGTATGTTAGTAGATATCTGCATCTGCCTGTAGTTTTCCACCCTATCTACATGGAGGGACCAACGAGAATTAGCAAGAAGGTGCATATTACCATATTAGGGCACATTATTTCTATGGTGGGATTTGTTGGAGGGTCCAGAGTTTCATGTATGCCCGTTAAATGTTTCCACGTTTGTATGGCCGAGTTGCTTCTCACAAACCAGGGTGATAACTTATACCTGATTATATATTCGCTTCCCTTGGCGAGCATCCCGAGTGGACCGAGTCTTCTAGAATTTACCATTTTCCCTTGGCATAAGGTTCTCGTTAGTGGGATAAGTCATGATCATCTGGTGTCAATGGAGACACTCTCTAGTGGGGGACCTTGAGTTGGACCTCTGTGCAGTTGAGAGAAAGTTTTCGGCCTCAAATTCATCTACCTCCAAATGATAAAGGAGGTACTCGTTTTCATGTTCTTGGGATAGGATCCTAAATTTTTTTTTGAGATGACCACTGGATACTTCTTGTTCTGGGGTGTCGACCATGACAGAGGAGGTAGCTGGCGGACCTTTACAGGCTAGAGGGCTTCTATCACAGCCTCCAGTGTGGGGAGAGTACCATTTCAGTGGTACTCCCTAATCAGTGTGTTGGATACCCAACATTGAATAAACTAGGATGGTGAGGGGGTCCTTCTCTTTTTAGTGCCCTGACCACCTGTAGGATATCTGATGCATGTGTCTTCATTGGTTGTCGTGATGTAATTTGGATCAAATATCGCTCTGTGGGAACCTGTGACACACATATATGAAATACACACTACAATCATTCATCAAATTATAATTCCTTTAAACATATGAATATTTGGTGATTTAGCATGGCCCCCTCCCCCTTTTCTTTTTCTGTGGGGTGAAGGGGCTTGAGTGGGGTGTAACCACCACCTTGGTTATGGATTCATGTCGGGTTCACCATTTTTGTTCTGCCTACGAGGTGGTACATTTAGCTCATACTAGGGCGAATAAAATATCCCAACATGAAGTGTACATTTTTCTTTTATCTATGGGGCTATAACTATCACTTTAGTTAAATATTATCATCGGGTTCACCATTTATTTCTGCCTCTGAGGTGGCGCATTTCAGGTAGCGTGGAAATGGTCCAATGAGGATCATTAACCTCCTCTTTTTCTAGAGATTATTTTCTATTAAATTCCCTATTTCTTTTGTTTCGACCCATTCTGCACCATTATCCTTTAAATAAGGTTGGATAAACCTTGAGGGAACTGAAAAATTTACCCATTTCACATTGCGAAGGAGATTCCACAGTCATTCGGTCCTATAAGGAAATTGTGTGGGGTCAAGTAATTGTGCAATCAGTCCCCCTCAGATATAACTTCCTTGGATGGTCTCAAGCGTGTTTGTTTGTGGAGCCAAAAACACCCAACGACCATGATATCCATGATTCATGGACCTGAATTCCAATGGTATTCACTCGTTGATTGATGATTCAACCAATGAAACCTAAATACTCCTTTGGTAGAGATGATTGGATGTTAGGCTCGCCACACCCTTCCGGGGGAAGATTACTACATGTTTTGGGACTCTCATTTATATTTAAGTTGTGTTCATATGTTTTTTAATCCTTGGTTCATTCCCAAAGAGTGTGTCCATGGGCTATTCATAGTTTGCGGGATCATCATAGGCATTCATATTTTTGATGCTACGGAGGTGATGTTGACTTGGGCCAATCCATGACTTGATCTAGAGTTTATCATTATCTAGGGAGATGGAATGTGATTTGATCTTGGGATCAGACCCATAAGATGGGTTTTCTATGTATCCTTGATAGTGGAATCATGAGACACGTAGTTTGGATTTGTTGGGGATTACGCATAGAAGATGCCCATATAAGGGGACATGAATAGGTGGAACCATATGGGAGGGCACCCTTTTGAGCTAGGACCTTCTGGTAGGCATCCTATGTATCCTGATTTCGTCATGAATCATTATTCTCATAGTTCAGACTGTGTGGGGCTGACACATTGAAGCTTCCCTTTGAAGAGAGATGATTGGGTGAACCCTTTTGGATGGGCACCGTTTTATGATCGGGCCTTCAGGTAGGCATCCTATGTATCCTGATTTGGTTAGGAATCATAGTTCTTATAGTTCATATTTGTGTAGTTGTTGTAACTATCACAAACCTCTAAAACCACATGATTCATGATTGGTGTGAGAAATAAGAGGACGCGAAAGATTCAACAAAGCACGTGCTTCTTCTCTTGTTGGTGGGAGAGCGAGAGCCTACGGTGGATGAGGTTGAGGTGATTGTGGGGAAGGGAGCAGAGAGACGAACCGTTCCATATGAAAGGTCATTAAAGGTATTGGGGTTCATCCTCAGAACATTGGGTACTTACCTCAATGTTAGGGCCCCAAAATACATTTTGGGAAAGAGAGGAGTATTGACCTTGTCAAAGGGGGGAGATAACATAAACTCATCAACTGATCACTATTCCTCGTTGAATGGAAATGAAAGTGATCATCCTTAATCCCTAGAATGGGAAGGTTCATGTCGGCATACCAATGTTGGACTCCGGGTTACCATGGGAATGTTGACCCAAAAGCATTCCTGAAGCCCAAACCGTTGTGGGGAGAGCCTTCATGACTCCACTTACCATGGGTATGTAGAATCAAAGGGGTGTGCTGATGCACTTGATGGTCTGATCATATAAGTCTGGTGGCTTTGGAGGTGGCTTTGGCCTGATGTTGGAGGACTAGATAATGGGGGGGTTATGGGGGTTGGATGATAATGGAGGACAGAGGATGGAATCAGAGGATATAATAATATCAAATAGCCCATTCCACATACTTATGTATTATATGGGATGGGGGAGGCTTCACATATTGTAGTGGTATGTAGGAAGAGGGTTTATCTGCGTACCGATGTGGTATAGGGGCATGGGTATAGAAAAATGTGTACCATAGTGGTATGTGGCCAATCACATTGCTTTGGGTTTCATCTAAACACTAATGTAGTACATGGCGGTGGGTTGATTCCACATAGCAGAACAGTAGGCAAAGCAGTATATTGAAGGAGGGTCCAGGTGATTAACATTCATGGGGAGTTCATCTGAGAGAATTATGTGGTTCACAGTTCTCCAATTAGGTTTTAGGTTCTATTATTATTATTCAATTCCACCTTTTTATGGTTCACATCCAACTATAATTGTGGGGAGTATGGTTCTCAATTTGGGCTCTGTCGATGAATCTAGACAAAAGTCAAAATCTTCTCTAAACTCTTACTTCCAACAACAGAGTCCCCTTCATGATTTTTTCATATGTCCTCTCGTCCTTGATCTATTCTCCCTTTTATAATGCATTAGAGAAATTTTATCTATGGGAATGGGGAAACATTTGTGGAGGACCATGAGAAGATATCCTGACCCACATAAGACATGGTCAATCTAGGGTTTGTGGAGGATTCAGTTCACAATAATGGTTCACAGAACCCTACTGGTTTTCTTCATCCGTGAACTAATGAGTCTACGGGATGGTACACGGATGGGATCCACACACATGAGCCCTTTGGTGATGCTATTCCTAGTCCACTCAGTTTTATGGCCATTAAATTGTGGGAAAATGTCTCATAGATCATTCTATGTACCTGGTGGTTCGCAATCTAGGTGGTCCTCAATCCTTTCATGGTGATGTTATGTAGTCAGGGCCACATCCCTTTGCAAATTATTTTTTCTTCACTTCTCTCTTCAATTTTACAATGAATCATACATCAATATTCTTTACCAAACTTTTGGTAGTATTTTCTTTCCCTTAGCTGAATTTATAGGACCCTACAATTGTCATTTCCCAATTATTTCACAACCATCCAATGTTTTTTTCCTGATTTGGACCCCATGATGCACATTTCTAAAGGCATTGATAATTTTAAAACACCTTATTGAGTTATTTTTTGCACACCTTATTTTAAATAGAGGTTTTCTATGCACCTACACAGCATAAATAATTTAACTAAAAATTTTATTTGAAATAACAACAATATGCGGTCATATTCTAGGGTTTTGACAATTACATTCACATTTTAGTTTTTTAAAACAGAACAAATGAGTTTAGAGGCATCTTGGGAAAACCATAACTCATATTTACATTGTCTGAGTCCCAAAATTTCACAAAAAACATATTTCTAGTTTTTTTCTAACGATTTGAAATCCATCAAACACTATTTTAATGGTTTTGACCAGTTGATGCATGTATTTGAAGATCTATATATCCTTAAAAACAAATTATTGAGTCATTTAGATCACACCAAACATATGATGGATGTGATGTCTGATCATAAACATCAAATATAATTCAAACATATTTTTATTAGTATTTCACATCAATATTAGATCTTGTACTATTTTTTGACCATTACACACATGTTTTAGTGTTTTAAAACTACAAAATTGTCTTTACAAGCATCTGGGCCAAACCATACCATTTATTATTGTTGTACCAGTTCTTGAATTTCAAAAAAATCAATATAAGGAAATTTTGCTACAATTTTATTGTAATTTGATATCATTTTATTGTTTTTGACCCCAAACAAACATTTTTTTTAATAATTTTATATATTTTAAAACATCTCATGGAGTCATTATGAGAAAAAATTACATTTGATTGAATGTTTACTATTCATACACATAAAAAATTTCAAATAAGTATTTAACTTGATTTCAAGTCAATATCAAGATTCTTTCTATAGTACTGAACCTTACATGATTTATTTATTGTTTTAAAACATTAAAAACATGTTTACAAGGATAATGTGAAAATAATAAGTTGTATTGATAGGGATTTGTTTCCTACATTTCAAAAATTAAACTATGATCATTGTCCTATTATTTCATGGCCATCTGATTCCCTGGTGCATGTTTTCAATTACATCGATATCATTTAAAACTTCATGTGGAGTCATTATGATAATAATTCCTATCAGATGGACTTTTTATCTTCTCATAAACATCACCAATAATTGAACACCAATTTCCCATGATTTTATGTGAATTTGAGGTCAACTTCTATGGTTTTGACTATTATATGCTTATTTTAGTGTTAAAAAACATAAAAACATGTTTACGAGCATCCTGAGAACATCGTAACTCATATTGATGTGGAATCAATTGCTACATATTATAAACCAATATTCTATCAATTTCATATGATTATACATCTATATGATAATTTTTTCCTTGTTTTGACCCCCTAATGCATGTTTTAAAGACTTTGATATCATTAAATCTACTTATTAAGTCATTCCAAGCACACCAAACCTCTGATGAATGTTTTGTTTTCTCCTACACATAATATGTAATTCAACCACAATTTTTTCCCTGACTTCACATCATTATGAAGTTGTATTCTATGGGTTATATTGGTACATGCATGTTTCAATGTTTTAAAATACCAAAAACACCTTTATGGGCATCGTGTGAAAAACATAACTCAGATTGATGTTCCTTTAGGTAAAAATTTTAAAAAACTAATCTACATTTTTTTCCAATGATTTAAGGCCATATGATTGAATTTTCTTAGATTTGACCCACGATGGAAATTTTTAAAGACATTGATATTTTTTAAAACTACTTATGGAGTCATTTTGAGCACACTATGCATCAGATATATTTGATGTATGCTTGTACACAAAAATAATAATTCAAACATATTTTCCTTTGATTTCAAATCGATATGATGTTATATTCTATGGATTTTGCCATTAAATGCACGTTTTAGTGTTTTAAAACATAAAAACACGTTTATATGAATCCTAATAAAACCATAACACTGATTATCTTAGAGTCAGTTCATACATTTCAAAAATCAATCTATGGTCATTTTACATAAATTCAAATCCATAAGATTTTTATTTCATGTTTTGGACCCCAAACACATGTTTTTAATAACATTTATATCTTTTAAATTACATGTCACATAACCAATATTGAAAAAAACAAGATCTTATTGCTTTAAAAAAATCATAACAATAATCCGTAATTCAAATATTACATGTAGGAATCAACTACACATCATTATAACACATGATCTTGTCTTTATGACTTGAAGTGAATATTTTTAATATAAAAATTTCATTTCAGATTAAAATTTATATTATATTTTTAAAACCAATAAAACAGGATCAAAGTCACTTAAAACATTAAAAAAATTATATATAATTATTTCATGATGTATATGTATCAAGATCACATAAATTAATCATCCAAAGTTGGCAGTATGACACAAAGTTCATACTTTCAATATAAAAGTCCCATTTTTATTTAAAACACTAGTCACATAGATGAAACTAAGAAAAATATTGTTTATTGTTTTCAAACATTAGGGAAAAAAATCCATAATTCATTTTTCATGTATAGTAATTGACCGCAAATAAATCCAACTCTTGATGTGGGTGATATAACTCTAAGTTATTTATTTCTATATAAATGTGTTAAATTAGTTTAAAATAACAACGAAATTGTAAAAAATTTGAAAATGGGAATGACTTGTTTTTAAAATATAGGAAAATGATCCACAATACATTTTTAATGTATTGGAATTGACTGAATGTGAATCAGAAACACAAAGTAGGTTGTATGACTCAATTTGTATGTTTTAAGAAATTATCATATTAATAGAAAATTTTCACATATCCAAAATAAAAAAAGAGTTAATTTTTTTTTTCAAAATTTTGAAAAATGATATATAATTCATTTTTGATGTGTAGGAATCGACATCCTGTCAATCTGACACATGATGTGGTTGGTTTGACTTGATGTCTGTGTTTTCAGTGTAAAAGTTTTATTTTATATTTAAAAGTCATTAAAATTATCAAAACTAATAAAACAAGATCCTTTTTAAATTTTTTTGATAATTCTCCATAATTCTTTTGTGAAGGGTTGGAATTGACCACATGTCAATCACACGCACAAAGCAGGTAGTATGACTCCAGGTGTGTGTTCTCAATATAAATGATTCATTTAACTTTGAAACATCTATCACATATAAAATATCTATAAAATAGGATTGGATTGTTTTCAAAAATTAGTACAGTGATCTATAATTTATTTTTGATATATAGGAATTGAAAGCATGTCAATCTAAAAGACAATGTAGTTAGTATGATTTGATGTTCATGTATTCAATTTCAAAGTTTCCTTTCAGTTAAATTCCATCCATGTTTATGGTAATTTGTCATTTTATAACATTATAGGGAAGTTATGATGTACTGTTTGTGACAAAAGTGTGTGTCCACATAGATTGAAATGTATTATGGAGATTTTATACCATGGAATCATAGGTTTTTAGCTCGATTATATTGATATAAATCATAGAAGAAAACATTTGATGGGAAATCAAAAGAAGGTTTCTTAAATTTCCCATTAGTATAAAAATAACTACTTATGGAGGTAAAAGCTTCCATCAATATTTTTTTTATAAAATTCCAAAAATATATTCTGATGATTGGTTGGGAAAATAGATTATTTTTTTCAATGTAATTTATTAGAAGAGCTTATGGTAATAGAAAAATCATGATAAATAGAGTCAGATTATATCTATTATAACTAAAAAAATGTATAAACATACCCTTTATTAGCATTAAAAAACTTTTATAAGTGTAACCTTTATCAGTGCTGATAAATACATTCCTTCATCAACACTTTTTGTAGTGTTGATTAAGGAATCCCTTTATCACCACTGATAAAAATAAAACTTATAAAAAATGTAATTTAAAATCATATATATATTATGTTCTTAGGGGCACAATTACATTAAAATAACACACACACACCACATACACATGATGGAAAGGTAGGCCACAGCCTCTAGGGATAACCCACCCATTAATCCCAATTTATTTGGTACATGTCCCGTAGGCCCAGTGGACATGATTCTCATAACATGGTCAGAGAGCCTAGTGCATGGTCATTCCACCATAACCCTTCATGAGTAACCAAGGTGTGCCACCACCTGCCAACATCCTCATTTACGTCACCATGTACATAGTACTGTAATAGTAGCTACGCCCAATAGGGCTTGGAGCTAGGATCTCTTGGATGCCAAGTAGGAACCTTTAACACTCGAGTACAAGATCGTTGGAATAAATCATATATTAATATTTAGATATATTTATATAGATAAAAAAATAATATATCTTATTAAATATTATTTATATATTACTAAATATACATGTACACATGATATATAAAATATTTAAATAAAAATGACGTATAAAATAAAAATTATATGTCATTAAAAATATTAATTCATATTGAAATATATGTTCTTATATATATATATATATATATTGTTTTCATAAATATAATTTATATAGTACGAATAAATTTATTATAAGTAATATGTATATCACATATTTTTAGTGAAAATGGACTATATTATAAAAAAAATATTAATTAAAAATATTATATAATTAATATTAATTGATATTTAATAATATTTTGTTTTATCAAGGCCTTTTTTATAAAGGGGAGGCATAGAAACCACTAATTTGAATAAAAAACCAATTAGAGAGGAGGAAAATACATAATAAAAACCCAATAATGAACAAGAAATTAAGTAGCTCGATATCGAGTACCCATGCAATGGTGTGAGGAACATCTACCCAAACCAGGTGGATACCAACCTATTCTCCATGTTTGGACCTGAAACCATGGACCACCTCCATCATATAAAATTCCATCATCAATAAAACCCATCATTTCATCTACTCAATAACCTTTTGTATTTTCTACTCCATAAAAAAGGTAATTTCATTATCATTCCACCTCATTATATCCTTATTTAAGAAACGGTAAAGACTTGTGATCAAAACCATTTGATGATGATTTAATATTCATTGGTTGAAAAAAAATAAACACTCTTTTTTTATTTAAACTTTTGGGAATGATCTAAATTAGATGACACATGATCATCATTTTTAGCACCAAAATTAACAGCAACAAGTGAAATGCAAAAAGGGGTTGCAATTGTTGTCACATATGCCATAGTCAACGGTGAGATCACATATCCTCTGAACATCCTTCCCTAGGCAGGTAGTGAAGCCAGATCAGGTCCCTTTCTAGATTTTGAAACACTAAAATGTTGATCAATAGAGGTTTACAAGACATCACTAGGGGTCCATACATGACTGGCCCCTATAGCACCTTCCAACCTAGAGGTTGATGAAGTACAAATATTGGTATTTGGTTTATATCTTCTACAATAAGGCTCATATTCCCTCCCAAGTTTCAGATGTTCTATAGAGTTACTGCGGAGAGGAATAATCTGAATGTACTCATTGTCCATAGGGGTCGGACCATCGAGAATGCCTAAATGTGGTTGTTCTTCTGCTACCTTATTCAATGTTTTTCCAAAGTCCAATGGGGAAGAAGTATAATTTTTTTAATCATAAGGATAATTTGAAATTATATGAGAAAAAGGAAGCTTCACATTGAGAAACACATGGCCAAAATTACCATGTTTTATCAATGACTTTGGTGTTTTTAATTTGATATATATATAATAATAATTCTTTAAATTTTAATTAAAAAATAACTAAATATGTTACACTTAATACGTCATAAAATAATTTCATCTGTTCATATACAAAATTAGTTCAATTTTATAGTGATAAACATATAAATAAATAATATATTGTTAATATTATCATTTTGGAATTTTATTTTTTAATATTTAATACTAAATATATTATGTTTTTAATTAATAAATTTTAATTATTTTTTATATTTATATTTAATATATACAATTTATAATTTTTTAATATATATATATATATTAATTTATTTAATTTAACCTTTTTAATTTTTTATTTGGTTAATATTTTTGTAATTTTTTTCATTTTAATTATTAATTTATAATTATTGACTGAAATTTAATATGATTTTAATAGTGTGGTAACTTAAATAATTAATATGTGTATTTATTTACATTTTAACATTTATTCATTTTTTATTTTTATTTTAAATTTATATATATAATAAATCCAAATCATTTTTGATTTTTTTTCATTTTTTCAACTTTAATTAAATTTATCTCATTTTTAACAGTAACTAATTTTATATTATATATAAATCAATAATGTTATGTATTTTTTACCTTTTTTTAATAAATTCGTCTTAGATTTTTATTAGATAAATATTTTTATAATTTATTCATTTTTAGTGTTTCATATACATAATTATTCATTAGTATTTTTTATATTTAAAATATTTCTAATATAGAAATATAGAAATATATATCAATATATATAATATTTATTTAAATATGATTTATATAACACAAATATGTATTTACATTTAATAAGTCATGTATTTAGTGAAAATAGGTTTATCATTAAAATTTCATTTGTTTCTTTCATTTAACATATATCAATCTTATGTTACATTAATTTAACACACACAAAAGTGTAATTAATTTTATTTTTAATAGAAACACACACAAAAAATATATCAATAGTTTATGTAGTTTTTAAACCTCACTAGAGAATTTTATTTATTAACATAATTTATATAATACATATTATATTATTAATTGGAACATTTTATTACATTTTTTATATTATTATCCAATATAAACTATTAATAAAAAAAATATTTTTTAAATTTTTTAAATTTTTAACATTATTTATTCATTGAAAATATTTTTTTAGGAGGGGTAAAGTCCATTTTATTAAAATGAAAAAGAAACAAATAAAGAATAAAATTGGGGCATACAAGGCGAGACTTCCCTCATTTATGAATGATCAAGGACCCAATTTCTCTCTAATCGTGATTCCTTTCTTTCATTAGTCATCATGTATGGAATTCCAATCAACTCATCTACATCTACACCCATGTCAAAAAATTATTGGGTGATGTCATGTCCTCCAGGTTATCACTTATTGCCAGTGTCCTTCGATGTTATTACTATCTAAGAGAGTACGAGTATCAGCTTGGGCTTCCAACTTCTCAAATGTGGAACATTTAATGCCACCCCTTGGGGGGGTGGTTATGTCCTATTTCTATTGTGATCAAGATTTAAGGTTTTCATTCAGATTATGAAATAAAACTTCATTTTGTGATTCAAGAACTCCAATGAGGTTTGTAGTTGAAACTTTTCCAATGTCAGTGAGATGTGTACCTGAGTCATCTGATTGTGATGATTCAACCAGCTTGGGCTTAGAAATTTTTTTTACTATCTAAAATGAACCATATGTAAGCCTTGTTCATCCACGAAAAGCTTAAATGAAGGCTTTTTTCATGAAAACAAGATACTAATTTTTATGAACCACCATTCTAATAATGGAAAAAGTAGGTAGATCATTGTATTTTTGGTGAGCTAAAATGTTATCTGAGTCATAAAACTCATGTGATACATGGGAATCGGGTTCCAAAACATCCCTACCAAGGTAGGGTGATCTCTTATCACTCTTATATTCTTTATTAGAGTCCACTTCAACAGTATTTGTAGCACCATATTGAATAATGTTCTCAACCTTTATGTTTTTAAACATCACATGAGAATCATCATCCAATTTGTTCTTACCTTTTTAATTTCTCAAATCAGTCATATATTCCTTCATAATATGCTTGTAAACCATATCCTATATATAAACTTAATTGATATTAGGCCCATACATGCTATTTAACATAGAACCATACTATACTTCTTGTTGTACAATATCATCCATTGCTAGAGGATGTGTGGTATTTATTCTCAGAAGTATCTACTAGACTGAGGAATTATTTACCTCTCGTAATGTTTACATCGACTGCTATATTTCTCTCAAAAAAAATTGTCATACCACTATATATGTTTTTACAGTCATAATTTTTAATATCACCAGAAACCTATAGATAATTACCCACAACATGATGATTAAAATCCTCCTCATTACTACTATTATAGTTCTCTAGTTCCACAATAACATGTAGTCATTATGAAGAAGGGTTTAGTGTTACTATTTCATTAGGAAGAGAAGTAGTCAAAACCTAATGACTAACCCCTTGAATGTTGTTCTGAGAAACATAGTTGAAACCTAGACTACCATCCATGTGACGTGCTTGACCAAAAACCATTCCACTTTGGGCCATGGACTTCATCCGCTTCAATATTTTAAAACATGATATTTTATCATATAAACAAACCGAGTAAATTGTGAATTCAACAGACCACATTTATCTCAATGACTCATGTCCATTGGTATTGAAATTAAAAAATATGGAGGACTTGGTTTATATTAAATTGTAATATATAATTCATAGTCATCTATTGAATGAATAAATGTCCCAAAAAATAAGAAGAGAGATCACCTTCAACCAAAAAAAGCGAACATAATTTTTTAATCTGGTGAGTTCGATCTCCCGATCCAATTTGAGATGAATTATGATTAATAAAGAAATATCATAAAGAAATTTAGGATACCAAAGAATCCATTTAAATTTGGAGACCATAACCCACAAATGAACCAATGTTTTACCTACCTCTAAATGATTAAATATATTATCTAATTCATGGATGTGATGTAGACTCAGCTTTAGGGAGACCAAATTGAATCCATATGAACTAATCTTCATGTATTCATAGTGGAAAAGGGATTGATAAAAAATCCAGACAAGTAAGAAAAATTTCAAATTATAGAAGACTGAAACTTTAGACATGCAATCTTCAAGATCCCCAAATTCCACAATTTCATGATTCGTGGAAAAATGTTTCATGAAATGATAAAATGCACACGTTATTCCAGTTGTTCCTATACAAAATCAGATATTCCATTTTATGGGAAATTATTCACTTTGTATGGATGCCTCCATTAGAAGGTAACTTGTAGAGAGAGAAGGCATGGATCCACACACTGTCATCAAGTAAAGATGAAGTATGATTCTTTCCCTGAAAGGATTCCCAATCTTCTCAAATCACACTTACATATTTGTGTGAATAAAAATGACCTTGAGAAAGAAAAGAAGAAGCCATATCTTCACTGGTTACAACTGCTATTGAAGTAATACTTAATCTTCATTGTGATTTAGAGAATGAAGGTTTTTAAATTCCATTATCTTCCCGCCTTGATCAGGTGATTCATTAAAAATCCTAGTTATTTCTATTTTTTTGTAATTTATTCATTTTTATTTTTTCCTCTTTCATTATTTTTAAATTTTATAAATTTTTTGATATATATTTTGTACATGTTTATTCATTATAATTTTGGGTTTTTAATATTATTTCAATTAATATAATTAATATATATTCATTTTCATTTTAAAAGTTATTTATTTTTTTATTTTTGAATAATATATATAATTAATAAGAGTTATACATTCTGTTGATAATTTTTCAATATATTGATTTTTTAATTTTAAAATTTCACTCATTTTTAACATTTATTCATTCAAAATTATTTAGTAATATTAATTCACTAATAATATTAATTATTTTTTACTTATCTTTTTAATTTATTTCTGTATAATATTTATTCCCCTAAAATTTTTTAACTTATTCATTTTTAATATTTTTTATACATGTTTATTTGCTAATATTTAATGTTTTTAATATATTTATAATATAAATAAATAATTTGAAATCAAATTCTTTTTTTATATTTTAATAAATTATATAATTAATAAAACTTATCCAATTTCTTTAATATTTTTGAAGCCCATTAATTTTTAGTTATTAAATTATACCAATTTATAACAATAATATATATAATATTATTTATTCATTAATAATGTATTTTTTTACATTTTTATAATTAATTAATTTTCAATATATGTGGATTTAATATATTTTATTTATTATATATCATTTTAATCACTACTAAAATTGAAAGCATTGATAAAGCATATCTTTATTGATGCTATATTAGAATGATGATAAAGTTATATTTTATCACTATTGATAGTTAGTACTGAAAAATATTAGTTTAATCTATTCATTTAATTTTATTGTTTATTTATTTATATTTACTGGTTATTTTTAAAAATCATTAATAAAACCATTCCGTTAATTTTAATTTTTCCCTTACAGAGAACCCCATCACTCAAGCCATTCAAGATCTCATAGAACCAAACCATCATCACTACCCCCCTCAAACATAACCTATAAATCAACACTCTCCAAACCTATGGTATGTGATTATTTATTATCTGTTTTAGTCTATTTTCATCATTTATGTGTTTTAAATTTTCCAAAACAATTTTCGTTTGTCATGTGATTCATGGAACTAGAAGAATCTCGAGACTTGTTGATCTGTAGCACCTCATGCTCCCCACCCTCATGTCAATAATATAATATCCTATAAAATGAATATAATAAAAAATCGTATTTAGATTCTCCTATTATGTATTCCACACACACAATACCCTAAATATGAAAACAATAATAACTTTTAATTGTTGTTCTTATTTTCTTAAATTTGAATATACGATATGTTTTAGTTATTATTTATATAATTTTTTTACACATATACATATATTCTGATTTTTATATTATATATATATATAAATATTCATAATAACAATTATTGATGAAATGGGATATATTGGTTATAGATTTTTATATCTAATATTTTATTTAGACATTCTCATAAAAAATCCATGTTGTTGTGTAATATTTGGATGGTAAAATATCATAATTGTAATGCCATAATTTGAAATCATGTTTTATGAAATATATTTCATAATTATTCATTGTTTAACTATGACTATTGTACTATATAGTTATATCTCATAATTCAACAATTGTTTTGTTTTTATTCATAAAAATAATATCTTTTTTATTATCTATTTTATTGAACATTTTCCTAAACTCAAATGCTAACATGTCAGTATAATCACAGTTTAAATTAATACAATGATATTTTTATGTTATATGTGTGATAATGTGTCAATATGGATTCATTGGAAAAAAAGAAAGATATGAATTGATCCAAGACATGATATTTTTTGAAACCTGTGTCCTATAATTTTTGGTTTTAATATTTCTATATTAAATAAAATTTATTATTATTATGAATGGAATTATGGTATGGATAACTTGTTTAAGAGGGTTTAAATCATTGATGGAATATAATAAAGTAATTATTACCTTTTTAGGATTTTATTCTTTAATAATATTATAAACCTCACTGATTATTTTCCCTTAATAGAAAAACTTGAGAATAATCAAAAAATTAACTTCCAATTTAAAATTTCAAAATTTATTCTTGAGAAAACATCATATCTTCGAATAAATTTTGAACTTAAATAAAGGACTCTAATATACTATACTTGAATTATCCCTAAAACCTCGACTGATGTTAATTTTTTCTTCCTCAATTAACTTTTGATGTAATCAAATTGAAATTTTATTTACCAACTATTTTAAAATTTATTCAAAACCCAATTATTTCCCAATAAAAAATATGTTTAAGAACTGTAAAAATTCAAACAATAGAGCATGAATATATTGATTTCTAATATTTTGTTTATATATCAATGTATATATACTTTATATGAATACCTTTTGTGTATTTATTTATTTTTGGTACACAATAAACATCATTAAACCATATAAGAAAATTTTTAATCGATAATGGATGGATGAAAATCATGTGACAAATGATTATGAGGATAGAGTTAAAGAGCTCTACAAGTGTTCAATAAAGAAAACATACGGATGTTAATTTGTTTTCGTATTTCTATTATTGTTATTCAAAGAAAAATTGTTTGGATGAGTTATAAGAAAATTTTATTTTTCAGGGAATTGATCGGAGCTATAAATATTGAATCAATCATGGAGAAAAATGGAATATACATAATGATTGGGATGATATTGCGAATTAGGGATCATTTGATATGAATACTTGTATAAATGATGACATATATCGTATGTAATAAATGAAAATGGAAATTTAATATGACCTTCATGATTTTCCAATGTTGTTAGATATGATAAATAGTGATCCTAAGAGACCATTGTATACTAGTTGTACTATATAAACAACATTATCAGCTATATTGAAGTTATATAATTTGAAATCTAGAATTCGATGGAGTGACACCGAATTTAAAAAATGTCTTAGTGTCATTAATGATATTATACCGTATGGAAATGAGCTTACTTTCCAAACATATGACACTAAATTATTTCCACATTTAATGGGAATGATCTTTAAAAGATGAATTCTTGTCCAAATGATTGCATATTTTTTTTCACAGACCATGAATCACAAAAAAAATTCACTATGTGTTGGTTAAATAGAAACAAGTATAATTAATCAAGTATTTCAAAAGTCTTATAGTACATTCTTATCATTTTAAGGTTTAGAAGACTATATTTATGTCTGAAAACTACTAAACAATTGACAAGGTGCATAGATACATGAATTGAAGATGGAAAAATACATCATCAAGTAGACTCTCCTTAGTGGAATAAAATTTATTTTGAGTATCCATAATTTGAAACTTTGCTGATAAAACTCTCCCTTTTATTATATATATATAGACCAAATATTTTTTTATAGAGTATTGCGGGTTATGTAGGTAAAATAGAATTTTTCATCATAGTTATGCATGTGGCACAAATACATTATATTGACTCTCCATATATCTGAACAAAAAAACCCTGTAATGATATTGATGTCTATTTGGTTCCACTAATAAAAGATTTAAAATTAATGTGTGATACAGTTGTTACATTTTATTATTCTCATAGAAGTTAATAATTCACATAAAAAGATATGTTCTATCATATGATAAATGAATTTACTTCATATAGAAATTTTATGGGCTATAGAATTAAAAGAATGTTGTGGTATCCCATTTTTGAAGAATGTACACACACAGTTAGGTTGAAATATTCCTCAAAGACTATGTTTTTAGGAAATCTAATTTTTTTACCCTGATGATATAGTTACTAATCCTAGATAACATCATTCGATCAGAATACAGAATAAGGTACAACACCCTTGCCACTTATTAGTGATCAACTATTTAGGAATGTAAAATATATTGAAAATATTTTTATAATATTTTTTCAAAATACATTAAATAATCATTTTAGAAGGCAATATCAATTTTCATTGAAATGCTGTAGTAGAATTTTTTGTATGTCAATCATTTTTATGATGTCATGCATGAAAAAAAACTGTATTTTATAGTCATTTTATATTACTAAATGTTTCTAAAAAATTATGGAATTAAGGCTATGTTGAACATGATTGAAATGGGGATATTCAAAGTGTTTCCACTAGTGAAGGGTGAATAATGAACATTTCTTCTTCTAGAAACTTACACACTATCCATACAAGAGAAATTTCAATTTTCAGATTTACTAAATGGTATAAAAGTTCCAAAGGGGTATTCATCAAATATCAATAATGTTGTCTCAATGTCTTAATTGAAGTTATAGGTGTCTAAAATAACATGAATTTCAGGTTTTGATTAAATATTTTATGTATTTATCTTTAAATTTCATTTTCCAAAAAATTTATCACATACATAAACAAAACATTGCATCTTTTTGAAATCCATATGAAGTAATGTTATAGACCCAGTGAAGTTTCCAATCTTGAATAAGTATTCTATGATCAGATTATTTAAATTAATGATGATATTCCCACTATCATTCATTGATATAATGGTCCACAAGAAATTTTACTTAGTTTGAGATATTCAACTATGTGGTCCTGTCTATTATAGTTGGATGTACCCCATTCGACATTGTATGATGATTTTAAAATGGTACATCAAAAATAAAATTCTACCAAATGGTTTTATGTTAGAGCAATATATTATTGAATAAGTTGTTGAATTCTATACCGATTGCCTATCAATTTTCGACAGCATTGGTCTCCAAAAATCTCTCTATAGGGAATTCCTTATAGGATAATGGATTTTTAGAATATATGTTGTTACAATTACCATCATAGACCAGGATAAATCTCAAATTTATATTTTTTACATAATAGATCAAAGGTTTCTCCATATGTTGAATACCAAATAATAATTCTTAGACATTTCAATCCATCAAGGGTTAAATTATGGATATCAAATACACATAATAAACAATTTATAGAATTATTTTGAGATCATATTTAATAGGATTTATCTAAAAATTATAATTAAATTGTTGAATGAGTTAGATGGAAATCTAGGGTACCAATTTGAATGTTATATCTCTCACTTTTTTTTGTAATTAATGGTTATATGTTCTATACAAAGGAAATATTTGAATATATTATGATAAAAACAAGTGGATTTATGCTCATGGAGGAAGCGATGTGTGAATCTAATTCGAACGATTGAAATCCAATTTATGAAAATATGTCATAATTAGTCATCATCGAATAGATATACTTGTTTGATTATAAAACATTTAATGTGCCTATTTTCTAATGCAAATGTTTTGACAAGAGGATTGAAATGAAATTCTATGAATTGGGATTTATGAAGGTGACTTTATAGTATAAGGGTATATGGATACTTTTTTTCTTAATGGATTCACAAGAAGTGAAGTTATTTTACGTCTTAGATCTTGCAAAAAAAAGAATTAGTAAATTATCCGGCTGGTGAATAAAAAATTGCAGGGTCAGATTATAATTCAATTGAGGATGAACATTTAATGAAGAGTTCAAAAAAATTCAAAGTGGTCCCAATTTAGACAATTTAATTTATGTTAGTTGGGACCACAAAGATGTGATTTGGATGCTCAAAATAGAAACCAAATACCTTCAAAATTTTAAGAAAAAAAGCGATTTTAATGAAGATTTTAATTTATTTTAATATCATATTATATTCATCATAATATTATGTTTTCTAAATTTCATTTACATAATATAAATTTAATGTTTAACTACTAATGAAGATAATGAATTATTTACATGATGATGCTACCAATCCCAAGGAAGAATGATTATCCACTAAATGAGGATAATATTCATTGTTAATATACATAATATTCATGTTCTTTGTTATTAATAAACACCATTTTAGTGCATTTTATACTTTGAACATCATTTCACATTATGATTGTAATACCTTCTTAAAATGCACTATTAGGTGGTACATTTTTGAACATCATTTAAAGTACCGAATGATTCATATGATTTTAAGGAATTCAATTATACATATTTTAATTTTATATTTTTGGAAATTGATCTACACTTAAATATGAACATGTTTGATTCAGGGATCAGTGGAGAATTCAAGGAAGATGATGGAGATATTTGGAAATGAATGGAAGCAATTCTGGAGAAGGCAGATTAGACATCAGCCCACTAATGAGACTGTGGGGCCCAACAGACAGGCCCAATTAATCCCAACATTCGTGGAATTCTATAGGACATGTATAGGAACAAATCACTCTTCAGGAGTTAATGCTAATTCGGCCTCCATATTGGTCATTTAGGCGGCCCAAGTTAGAGATAAAATTCTGGTCCAGATTCAGCGGCCCAGAAAAGGAGCCCTCTAATTTGATTATATCTCGAAATCCACAACTCCAAATGGGCCCAAATTTTACCGGAGGTTAGAAGACATCCGGATCTCCATTTTATTCTTCTATGGACCACCCTGATTCGTCGTTCTAAAAGTTTTTCCAGATGCGTCTGTTCGGTGATGGAAAGCTGGATGCCACCTCGGGTCAAATGTGGAAAAGTTCAAATTCCACAAGCTTTCCACCACCTATGGCTTACCAAAATTAATTTAGATGCTTTGTACTGTTAGAGGCTCGACCCAAGGCTCCCAAAATGACTATTTAAGGCAGTGGTGGTTAAAGAGTTAAAAATCTTGGATGTTTTGTTCAATTGTAATGTTATGCTGCATTTTGGTTGCCTCAAATTTGTCTTTCACATGTAAGTTGTCAATTCACACTAGTTTCTTAATAAATGTTCTTCTTCTACTCTTATTATGTTGTTCTTCATATCACTTTGATACCAATGGATCAAGGTGTGAATTTATTCACACCAACCCTTGTGAAATTATTCACACAACAGTGGAGTGATCATTTTATTTTTGTGGTTTTCTTTACTTCTCCATTTCCTCCCTCATTAGTCTACTTTCCGCTTCCATTGAAACCATGGGATCAATAGAGGGCTAAACCACTTATGGGTTGATCCAAGGGAGTAGAAAGGGGCTGGATTGGATGTTATTTATCACCTAATTAATGTATAATCACTTCTTTAATTGGGATTTTTATTTGATGATTTTTAAACTCCATCGTCCTTGTTGAATTTAAGGCCACACACTTCAAGTACTAAAACAAACCCTTACCATGAAGTGATCAAAACTTTGATCCTTCAAGTGTATAGGTGATTAGTATTAAAGGGTTTATGCAATAAAACAGTAAGTGATGATGTTGTTTTTTCTCCTTAAATGAACCCATCTCAAATTTAAGAAATTGAAATCATTAAAAGGAAAATATGTCCAATCCACCCCGAGCGATAACCTAGGATCAACTAATTCTTTTATATTGAATTTACTTAAATCTATTAGATATCATTAAAACCCATACAAAATCAATCCAATTTGGCCACTTCATAGCCAAAAACAGTCCATTGAATGTACGTGTCTATAGGTTTCTTCTTAGGTCCTTGTGGATTCGATAACCCAAGCTAAACTACAAGGACCGTCTTACCTTCTTCTCTTGGGTAAATTTGAGTGAGAATCAAATTTTGGCACCGTTGCCGGGTACGTAAGTAAGTTATCTTAGACACTATCATCCTTTGTTTTCATCCCTCTTCTCTGTTCTCACCCCATCACTCCTATGGAATTCAATTATGAACAAGTCCAAACATGGGATACTTATCCCTACTTTGATCCCCCAAACCCATGTGTGATTTACAATGACCATCCTAATTTCTACTTGTGGGATCATCAACAACCTAATGATCCACCATGTTTTTACTCCTATGATCCACAAAACATTCCAACATATAATGACTTTCAATCCCCACAAAGCCAATCGGAACACCCTCCTATGCAATTCCAACAACACAATTATCCTCCTAGAATAGACCATCTGTCTCAACCCCTTATCCATCCTAATTCACACCCATTACTTGAAAAATTGTGTCAACAAATGGAGATAATGAATTACGAGTTTTCATCATTGAGGTTAGAACTACAAAGCATTAAACATTGTGAGGAACCCATCCCTACACAAATTGTCCCTTCCATGTCCTTATGTGAATTGTCTAGTTTCCCACAAACCTCTAATGAATTTACTGAAGAGAAAACATTTGGATTTGGGGAATATGAGGAGGATCAAGGAATTTTTGATAGGTGTTTAAATCAAGATGAAACTGATTTTTTATATTCACGAGAGGAGAATTTGACATCATGGATTGAGTGTCTTGAATATCACTCCATTGATTCTTCAGAACAAAAAATTACTGAACCATTGGGAGAAATCACAAACTTTGAGTCCATACCCATTCTTAACATAGATCTTTCCAAATTTTTGGTTTAATCTTCTATTCAAAAGGAACCAATTATTTTGAGAAATTTGGAAAATGAAACTTATTTGGATTCAAAATCTCAACCTGTGTTTGAATGTACTATCCAACCTGAGCTCAAAATTATTGTCCTTCCTTCCATGATCAACTATCCCTTCATATGATATAACCATGAACATTTAGTTGGAATTCATTCTTCTCTTGAAACCAAAAAAGTTGGAATTACCATTGATGTATTTGGAAAAACTACAGTGGAAACTGGATCAACCACTTCAAACATTACTTGGATTTTCCCACTCTTTGTAGAACATAGGATTGTGAATGAAAAAAATTATAAATTTAGAATCAATCCCAACCTAGTAGAATTGGTGAAACATTTGTTCCTTAAAATATTGAAAGTTGGTATTGGATAAGTTGTGGGGTTCATGTCGGGCTAACGACGTTAAACAAAGCGCTACATGGGAGGCAACTCATGGTTTCCAAGTTTCCAATAATTTTGTTGTTTTAATAAACTTTATATTTTAAATAGATTTAATTAATCATTTTGATATTTAATAAAAAAAATAGTCTTTTGACCTGTTCTTCTATTCTATGTATGGATGGGTACGAAAGGGGAGCACCATATTCATCCGTGTCAGGTGGTGTGATCCTTGAGTAATACCTTACCCAGAAATTTAAAAAGAAGACAATGTATCATCAGTTTATTTTATTTTATATATATACTTATATTTTACTTATATATATATATATACTCTTTTGTTTTGTTTTTTTGTTTTCCTTTTTCCACTAGGGAACTATGCAAGCGACATGGATATCAAGGGACTAAAATGGAGCAGCAAGAACTTCAAACTTCAACCACCATGTGACTTCATTCCATAACCCTCATTTTCAATTTCCTTTTTGAACTTTCATTATCTACCTCTAACACCTTATAAATTTTCTTTTCTTTAAACACTGGGGACAGTGTTATTTTAAGTTGGGGGGGAGATAAAATAGAAAAATGATTTCATGTAAAAAAAATGAATGATTTGAAAAAAACAATTGTGTAAATGGAAGGAAAAATCCCTTTAACTTTGAACCTGGTAATACACATTTCACACTTTGAAACTGAATATCAAATAATTTAGTATACCCTGATTCTGATTTTAATCCTTGTATAATTTCATGAGCATAGATTTTGGAAAGTGTGTCTGTCCAATGTGATATTTCATCGTTTATATTTTCATCCAAATAAAAAAAAGATCACAATGCACGTCCCTTGGATAGTGGGGTATTAGTTTGAGTTCATGGGGTCCCCTAAATAAATAGCATAGGTTTGGTGATCATTTTAGTTTAATATGAGTATTCAAAAAAAATTATTAAAATTATTAAAATAAAAATTGCGCGTTGAGCAATGAAATGACCTAATGCGTGGCTTTCGGCACTTGGGGATCGTGACTCCATAGTTGTCTGGCCTAGAGTTAGTAATTTTATCTCTATTATTGGTAATTTGAATTTGTTTTGACTGAGTTAACTCGAGATAATGCCCGAGTATGTGGGATTCACTTGGTGCCCTAAGGTCTTTGAGCCTGGGAGTCACTGGAAAAGTCTCGCTACAGGGGTTGACTCTTTTGAGTGCAACTTCAATTACTATGGCAAAATTGCAAAAAAAAATACAACAACAACAAAAACAAAAACAAAAAAAATTATACAAAAAAATGAATAATCATCTTAATATTGAAATGAGATTCCACCTAGCGCTTCCGTAATTTCCCCCTTGAATAAAGATGAACCCCCATGTCTATTGTGATGCACAACACATCCTAATACTTAATTGATATTGGATGAAATATGGAAATGAATTTGAACAAAGGAATGGGCTTGGGATTGGGATCTGCTTATGAAACTATCTTGTATTAAAATATTTTTATGGGTTTCATGATTGTTTGGTATAAGGTTTTTTGGTTATCATTGTGTATTAAAATGTTTTTAGAAAAGGGAATTTGAATTTCATATTGTTGAGATATATTTTGCTCGGGACTAGCAAAAGTCAAGTTGGGGGGTGTGATTAGCCACTAAATAAAGATAATATTCATTGTTAATATACATAATATTCATGTAATTTGTTATTAATAAACACCATTTTAGTGCATTTTACACTTTGAACATCATTTCAGATTATGATTGTAATACCTTCTGAAAATGCACTATTATGTGGTACATTTTTGAACATCATTTAAAGTACCCAATGATTAATCTGATTTTAAGGAATTCAATTATATATATTTTAAGTTCATATTTTTGGAAATTGATCTACACTTAAATATGAACATGTTTGATTCAGGGATCAGTGGAGAATTCATGGAGGATGATGGAGATATTTGGAAATGAAAGGAAGCAATTCTGGAGAAGGCAGATTGGACATCAGCCCACTGATGAGACTGTGGGACCCAACATACAGGCCCAATTAATCCCAAATTTCTTGAAATTCTATAGGACATGTATTGGAACAAATCACTCTTCAGGAGTTAATGCTAATTCTGCCTCCATATTGGTCATGTTGGCGGCCCAAGTTAAAGATAAAATTCGGGGCCAGATTCTGCGGCCCAGAAAAACAGCACACTAATTTGATCATAACACGGAATCCACAACTCCAAATGGGCCCAAATGTTACATGCGGTTAGAAGACATCTGGAGCTCCATTTTATTCGTCTATGGCCCACCCTGATTCGGCCGTCTAGAAGGTCTTCCAGACGCGTCGGTTCGGGGAAGGAAAGCTGGCTGCCACCTCGGGTCAAATGTGTAAAAGTTCAAATTTCACAAGATTTCCACCACCTATGGCCTACCAAAATTAATTGAGATGCTTTGTACTGTTGGAGGCTCGACCCAAGGTTCCAGAAATTCTTATTTAAGGCAGTGGTGGTGAAAGAGTTAAAAATATTGGATGCTTTGTTCAATTGTAATGTTATGCTGCATTTTTTTTGCCTCAAATTTGTCTTTCACATGTAAGTTGTCAATTCACTTTAGTTTCTTAATAAATGTCCTTCTTCTACTCTTATTATGTGGTTTTTCATATCACTTTGATGCCGTTGGATCAAGTTGTGAATTTATTCACACCAACCCTTCTGAAATTATTCACACAACGGTGGAGTGATCATTTTATTTTTGTTGTTTTATTTACTTCTCCATTTCCTCCCTCATGAGTCTACTTTCCGCTTCCATTGAAACCATGGGATCAGTGGAGGGCTAAAACACTTATGGGTTGATCCACGGGAGTAGCAAGGGGCTGGATTGGATGTTATTTATCACCTAATTAATATATAATAACTCCTTTAATTGGGATTTTTATTTGATGATTTTTAAACTCAATCGTCCTTGTTGAATTTAAGGCCACACACTTCAAGTACTAATACAAACCCTTACCTTGAAGTGCTCAAAACATTGATCCTTCAAGTGTATAGGTGATTAGTATTAAAGGGTGTAGGCATTAAAACAGTAAGTGATGATGTTGTTTTATCTCCTTAAATAAACCCATCTCAAATTTAAAAATTGAAATCATTAAAAGGAAAATACGTCCAATCCACCCCGAGCGATAACCTAGGATCAACTCATTCTATTAAATTGAATTCACATAAATTTATTAGATATCTTTAAAACCCATCCAAAATCAATCCATGTTGGCCACTTCATAGCCAAAAACAGTCCATAGAATGTACGTGTCTATAGGTTTCCTCTTAGGTCTCTGTGGATTCGATAACCCAAGCTAAACTACAAGGACCGTCTTACCTTCTTCTCTTGGGTAAATTTGAGCGAGAATCAAAGAACAATATATTAATACTGAAATTGTGGAATTATTAAGGTATGTACAAATATTGATGAAAAAAATAACGACGTAGAATAATTATGTTAACTGAAATTATCGAGATATGAAGATAAGGTATAAAATTTGTGGTTGGATGGAATCAATGCAGAAAACCTACTGACACGAAGTAGGTAATGTTCATGACATAAATTGGGATCGCAATAAGAATGCATGTTCCAATTGATTGAGATACATGGAATAATGTTGTGCCTATATTGAAGACAACTATATGGGATGATATTATGGTAAAGTGATAAACATTCTCAAGTATATCGAGAAAAATATATAGTAAAATATTGATTTACTTTTCATTATATCTTGTAGAGCTTATTTATTGTTTATGATTTCTATAAGAAATGTGTCTTAATGTTCTCTAGAAAATATTATAGAAGAATAAAAACAATTATTACAAATTATAATCATAGATATGCTGAGGGGAAAGTAAACATGGGCCCACCAGTTACATATGCACACATTATAAACTATGAAACATGGAAATAATTCATTAGTCACTATGATGAAGAATCATTTCAGGTGCATTGTAATCGATAATATTTTATTTGAAAATATTTATTTCATCCACATTGATTTTAAAAAAAATAATTTATGAAATAAGAGTGCTAAAAATAATCAACATGCATCAGAACTCATATACCCTTACTGTAAAGAAAGGATGGGGTACACTTCACATGAGAACAAAATGGTCTTTATTTTAGATCTTTAATAAAATTTTTATATGATATGAAACAACATATGTTCCTCTGTTTATATTTAGATTAATGAATCTTAATTTTAAGACACTTCCATCCCACATCATGTTTTATGGATGAAGGCATGCTTAAATAAATAGCATAAATTGGTTGATGTAAACACACAAGCAGTATGAGAATCATGTGTAAGTATTAAATAAGAAAAATTTGGTTTTCATTATAACAATATTACATAAAAATATGGATTTATTTTTGTATGGTTTTTTTATGGTTTGGACACAAGATTTTTCATCAGATGTGCTGAAATGAAAAAAAATGTTTCGTATCTTTGGATGGTTGATAACAATATGGCTTTGTTAGAGGTGTAGGTTTTGTAGTCTCACCTTGAACATAATTTGAGAAGAAAAATCTATAAGGAGATACATATGAGAGGATGAAAAGAATGGAAGATAAATTAGATTCTTTAAAAAATATTATTGTATAGTCTAGTTTGGCGGACCAATATATGCAAAAGGATTAAAGTGAGTTGGTATTGGAATAATGATCAACACACGAATAGCCAAATGACCCAACTAGTTTTGAGGCTAGCCATTACCCTCTACCACCTTCATTGCCTGAGGGTATTAATTTTATCATAACCCTTCCTCCTAAATGAGAATCAAACAACTTCCGATAACTTATATTACTAAAAATACTATGGATCTATTCATATAAAACACCTATTTTTATTAGCACTAAACAAAATGAATTAATAATGTTCTTCCTTTATTAGTTCCAGCTAAAAGCAATGATAAAGGTAACACTTATCAGTGTTAAAAAAGCACTGATATTAGTATACCCTTTATCAAAAAAAGTGTATCACTGATAAAAATGGATCATTATTAACAATATTCTTATCACTAATAAAAAAATTAATAATTTTTTTTAAATAAGTTTTTACTGAAGTCTGTTTTCTAATAATTCAAATTATATATAATGGTTTTAGAAAATAATTTTTAATTATTCTTGGTTGTTGGGGGTATAATTACATTGAAAAATACACACACCCACACCAATAAGATGGAAAAGGTAGGTCATACCCCCACATGGATAACATACCATTCAATTCCCTTTTATTAATTATTAATAAGTTTGTAAACCCCTGCACAACACCCGTTATTTTATTAGCTTTAAAACCCGACCATTTAAGGATATGTCGCCACCACGCTTGTGCTATATGATGACCCCTTATTTTTTTACTACATCGCCAAGCCTCCCAATGTCACCTTCTCACCATTGGATCATCCCCTCAAATCCACAATCCTTCCCACATCCACACGACAAGATTCCATGTTGTCGACAGGCCTCCCAGTGTCAGCTTCCATCACAATTGGTTCAACGCCACTGCCAACACCTATATATAGGACTAGATCAGTATTCCCCATTCTTCCCGCTTCCACACTATCAAACGGTTCTCCAAAACCATTCATGTGAAGCACAAGCCCATGAAACACTCTAGAAATCAATCCCAAGGGACTATTAACACCCAAAACCAAAGGGTTTTGACAACCTAGAGCATCATTGGCACCCAAAAATCCCTGAGAAAACCCTATCCATCACCAATCAACAAATAATCATCCATGTAGACTAGCAGTGAGCTGCCACCACATTCTTAGAAGCACATTCACATAGAACCAATCATACATGAGCCCTAGAATCCCTCTGAGCCCACCATAGAGTCACTATCAATGAAGTTAAGGCCATGAGGTATAATTATATTAATATATATATAATTATACAAAATATATATAGTTATATATATAATTTTTTTAAATATATTTATTTATAATTATAAATATTATCTAATTAATATATATTTAAATAATTATTAAATAATAATAAATATATTTATTAAAAATATTAAAATAGATATATCTATATATTAGTATATATATATATAATTACATATATATATATATATATATTTGGTGTTTGTGGGTATAATTGCAATAAAACATACACACACCCCACACACAGTCATGATAAAAGGAAATCTTTATCAGCTCAAAAAAAAATCAATGATGAAGAGTACTTTTATCATTTATTTTTTAAAATAACTAACAAAAACTTTACTTGTTCTTATAAAAATAACCCTAATAGAGTGCTACCACTACTGACACATTCAAACACTCATATAACCAGAGTGTTGCTGCCACACTCTCTAAACAATACTGTTATCACCGCTTGAATTTCATGACTAATCAATCTCTCCAAATATAAGGTATGTGACGAATTATCTTGTTAGAACCTCATACCACACTCATTTATTTAGTTTCACATAATCAAAACCTATTATTTCACATCTTCAAATCTTCTAGATGAATCGAACAAATAGACTAAAAAACCACCATTCTTTATTTTTCAGGATCAGCATATCAGTCACAACCATCCTTTTCCATGGATTCATCTCCTATGGAACAACCTAATAGTCACCCACACACAAATAATAGCTAAAATCACCTACCTATAAACACTATCCACATATTAATTTTATCCAGGTATGATGATTGGGGTCCTCATGTTTTTATTACATATTTAGTATGGTCTTAATATATGGTTTGTGTGTACAATTATTTGATGGAGTCATTAGTCAAATTCATTGCACTATAGTTCTAATTTCCTAGCTATGTGTGGATAGTTCATGATTGTCAATTATGAATGCGGTGTTTTTTTTATTTGGTGATTCACAGAGTGATGTTCCATACCACACAATCTTCAACGATGACTTTCAGTGATGTTCACATTGACAAGATCATGGGAAACACTATTTATAAATTTATGTGTCACGTAATTATTTGAAATTATATATTTTAATTCATTATAATAATTATTATTCTATAATATATTACATTCATCTGAAATATTCCAATAAATTTTAATAAAAACCTTACTATTGGACACTATAAATTTTGTTTTCTTTTAATAGTTATTTTGAAAAAAACTGATAGTTTTTTTATTTGTAAATAATATTTATAATTATGTCCATGAGGAAAATCATTCAATGTGTAAACTTTTTTTTATATTTCAGGGCATCTATCTTTTTATTGTAAGATGAAATAATCAATTGAGTGCGAGTTAACCAAACATCTTCCATTATTTAGAATATATTTTAGTTATTTGAAAGATTTTCACAAACACTTTGTTTATTATTTTTCATCAATAAAAGAGACTTTTATTAAAAAAAATTATTTTTTGAAATTATCATTTATTATCTCATTGAATTTTTTTTGAAAACAAATTCCTACAATTACAAATCTTCTCATGATTAAATTTTTTAAATAAATAATAATTTTTAATATCTTTTTAAAACTAACTATTAAATTGAAAAGTTTGTTTATGTTATATATTAAAAAGAAATCTCTTTTTCCATTTTATTGATCATTTTATAACCTATGCTAAAGATAGTTCTGTTTTTAAAATTGAAACAGGTGAGTTTCATGAATAAAAACATTTTAATAGTAGGAAATGATTTTATTTTGTTCTAAAATAACTAAATAATATATATCCATTTAAAAACTTCACAAAAACATGGTTTAAATGATCAAGAGTCTAAGATCATTTTTTCTATTCCAATTAACTCAATAATGTTCCACATATGATAAATATTAAACAAAAATATACAACCAAACACTCACATAAAAGATTAAAAAAATTAAAAAATATTATTCCTGGAAACCATGAGACTTAAATAATGTTGAATCTCTATTTCAAGAGATGAATATAGAGATACAAAATTCAAGATAAATATGAAATAAAAATTTTAACCTAAATATAAAATCTATATGATATAACTATTCAGATAAATCAATCATATATAGATCTATACACACATTATTTAATTATTCTAAAACTATATTTCAAATTGGATCATACTCTATCTCTATTCACTAATTTAAAAATATTGGACCATTATGTGATAAACTTCTTTCAAATGCAATGTTACTACGATATAAAAATTACCAAGGCATGTGATTCCAAAATATTTTAAAATATATTCTTATTTTAGTTATATGGATGTCATGGTCTTCCCAAACATGAAAAAATGTCAAAATTGAATTAAAAAAGGTTATTTAAAAAATTATTTATTTAAAATATCATCAAGAAACATATGGATGTACAATATATTTAGGATGATCAATCAAGAAAAATTTCATCTGAAATAAAACATAATATCTTCAAAGAACATGGAAGATAATTTTTTAGAAAATAGGTATGGAAAGTGAATTAATGATAAAGAGGTATATGATAGTAATTACACTGGGGGAAGGGATAGAGGGAGGAATCTAATGTTTCTTGGATTTGATACAAAATACAATGAATATTCCAAAAAAAATTATTTTTTAATAAGGTGAAATTTAATATATAAAATTAGATAACGAGATTCAACACTCAAGATAGATATAAAATTAAAAATTAAAACAAATAGGATATTGATAAGATATATCCATTAAAAAATTATCATAGATATATCACAATTTTAATTATTTTAGCACCATAATAGATTGGTAATCCAAAAATACCTATGAAATTTAACATAAACCTTTTAGTTTAATGTAACCATGAATAACCACAATATATTGTATACATTATTGGTGGAATCGTAAAACATACCACCCACATATTAAAACATAAACCTTCTACCAAGATAACCACTGAGTCTTTACCAAAAAACATATACCACCATCAAAAGGTGAATTAATTTTTAACCCCATTGAAGATAATAAACCAACTTTGTATCCGACATCATGTTCATTGTTTAAATTTGGTGAGTCCTCCAAAACTACATATTCTCTATAATTTAGTGTTATCTTCTATGGAGTTGATATCAACAAAAATGTGAGGAAAGATGGGATGAGAAATTATGTTAGTTCCTTATTTAGGGAAAATGTATAAACCATTGTAATTAGTAATAAGATAAATGATTAAAGGGTTTTGTAATGTTATAGGTAATCCTTGCAAATGTTTTCCGTCTTCTTATGGTTATGGTTTTAATATTTGATGGATATATTTAGTTTTTAAAATATTTTAAAAAATGTAATATTTTTTTATAATTGAATCCATTATTAAGAAAATATTCATCAGTTTTTATAATGTAAATGTGATTTTAAGTGTCAATGATTGGTATTAAATTTAATAAATTTAATTTATATGATGTTCCAAAATGAGAATGATATTTTATGATTTCAAAGATGATATAAATAAATGATCTTTTAATTTTCACGTTGATATTAAAATGAAGTTCTGAGAATTGAAATTAGAGTTAATAGGTTTATTGGTTTTTAATATTGTAGTTTTTTCTATCAATAGGACGAGTGATATATATATTTATTAATGTATACATGTTTACGGAAAAAGGATGTATCTATATTTATTTTATCATATTTACTTTAAAATTCTTTCTTAGAATTTCACCTCCTATATAATATAGATTGATGATAACTCCATGGAAAGGGCATGTCACTAAATCCATTCATCCCATAGGATATCCATCTTAACCCCACTCTTGAAACCTTGGCATCACAGAAAGCTAAGAACTATTGAAATTTAGTCGTAAAACCAAAATCTTTTTTCCTCTTCATGTAATAATTGAAATACTTCTTTGAATGTTTAAACTGTAATGGAAGTTTCATTATAAGTGCTTGTAAGACCGTCTAGATGAGCCTTCTCATGGTCTCACCAAGTAAGGATCCCCTTGTGAAGATCAGAATACTAATGCTTCATTTTTCATTTTTAATAGAAAACTAAGAAATGTTCTCTAGTGATTCTCCAACTTCCCAACTGAGGAATATTTATAATTTTGAGAAAAAACCATCATCATCGACTTCATCTCCTGAACATTTATTATTTCATTTTTTTTCCTGAGACTTGTCCCCCATCTCTTATAGAGATGTACATATGTTTTTTGAACTACCCTAAGCAGTAGTCATCCCATACCTACTACCGATGATCATTGTGGATGAATATATATGATAACACCAACCACCACTGGTGTAATTATTTTTTAAAATTCAATTACCATTTCCTTAAAAGCATGATGAGATTATTTGAAAAATTAAAATTTTTTCTTCCCCTTATTTGAAATTTTCCTTTTGTGTACTTTTTATTTTATTAAATATTTACATTACCAAATTAAAAAGGATGGATATTAATAAAAAATGGATGGATCAAAATATTATAATAAAATATTGTGAATATAATGTGATAGAGTTCATCAAGTTTTAAAAAGATCGTGCATGTGCCCCTTATAAAATATTTTGTCCTTATTATCACTATCATAATTAAAGACTAAATAGTATAGAGGAGTTGGAAGAACAATTGATCTTTCAGTGTATAGATTGATGTTATAAATGTTGGACTAAATATGGGGAAAAGTGAATATAGCTACTGACTAGGATAAAACTAAATTTTAAAGATCATCAGATATAATTACATGTATAGAAAATGAAGAAGATTGTTTCAAGGATTTGATTACAACTATGAATGATGATGAATATTTTATTGAGGAAATTATATTGAAAATTGAAGATAAACTTCATGATTGTCTAGATTTTTTGATAATTTAAATTACTGTGAAAATATTCCATTATATGATAGTTTTACTAAATTTACATCATTATTTTCCATACAAAAGCTATGTAATTTATATTATAATGATGGATAGAGAAACAAAAGTTCTTCTAAACTACTTTCTCAATTGAATGATATGCTCCCAGAATATAATAAGCTTCATATAAAAACATATGATTCTAAATAAATTCTAAATTCATTTGGTATGATCTCTGAAAGAATACATGCCTATCCAAATGACCATATACTATTTCGAAAGGACCAAATATAACTTAAATAATTAAAAATGTGTGGTTATTCTTAATACATTATAGATTAATTGGATCCAATGAATGTTTTATGGTTCCTTACAATCATTCCAAAGTTTATTCACCAATATTGAAGTGAGTATCCAGCAAGGAAATTGACATGTAACACAGATGCTAGAAATAAATATGGGAAACTTTTTCACAGGGAATAATCTCTTAAGTAGAAGATAATTAAACATGAATATCAAAAATTTGGAAATGATCCAAGAAACCATCATCTTGTACTATCTATATCTGATGGGACTCCTTTTGGTTTTTATATTTTCACACATTGTATATGTTTGATTATGTTGGTAAATTATATCTTGACACCATGGTTTTTCATGAAATGATAATAAATTATGTTATGTATTCTTATATCAGGGCCAAAACAACCGAGTAATTATATTGATGTTTATTTAGATCAATTGATCGATGATTTGAAATTATTATGTTATTAAAGTATTATGTTGAATGATGATTACAGAGAAAAAGATTTTACATTGAGATCAATGTTAAATAAAAATATAAATGACTTAACTTCTTATAGAAATTTGTTAGAATATATCATTAAAGTAACTCATGGGTGTCCAATTTTTTAAAAATTTACATAATCAATTAGGTTGGAACATTCATTAAATACTCTGTTTCTAGGATATTTCACCATTCTACCATGAAAATATAATCCCTGATATTAGATGAAACCATTTTATAGGAGTTCAAAATATTTTTAAACAATGTCTCCACTAACATGGGATCAACTATTTGAGAAATTAAAAACATTTTTCACTTATTTTGGAAATCCTTTTTCAAAAAACTTGGTGAAAATTGTTTTGAAAATTGGATCAATTTTTTGGAATTATCATACTGAATTTTTTTGTACATTAATAATTTTCATGATGTTATTCATGTTAAAAAACATTATGTGTGAGTGTAATTATCCCATTACTAAATGAACCTAGAAGAAAAAATTATGAAATTAAGGCTATTTTGGACATGATTGACATGGAAATACAGTAAGTGTGGGCACCAGTGAAGGGTAAAAAATAGAATTTTCTTATTCCATATACTTACACTCTTTCTTGGAAGGAAAGATATGAGTTTTGATACTTCTTTAATAATCTACAGGTTCTATGGTGGTATTCATCAAATATCAAAAATATCGATTCGCCGACTAATTCAATGTTAAAGGGTCTAAAATCACATGATTATCATTTTTTATGTAAGATATAATGCATGTATACTTATGTTTCATTTTTCCAAATATCATTAATCAATCATTAACCATTATCTCTTTCTTTTTCAAATCTATATGTTGTAATGTTATAGACTTGGTGAAGTTTCTATCTATGGAAAAAGTGTTTGCATTCATATTTTTTGAATCCGAAATGTTCTCCCCTCAAACATTATTTGATATTATGGTCTACATGATGATTCACACGATGAGGAGAATTGAATATGTCAAGAGGGCTGTATTTTACAACAATATACTATTGACGAATCCATTGAATTCTATACTAACTAAATGTTTAATGTGCAAAGCATTAGTCTACTAAAATATTGTCACACTAGGAAACTTGTGGATGAATGAATTTCTGGAATCAATTTTATCACTATAACTATTACAAATCAGAACTATGATCACAATTACATTTCTTTATAAATTTTTTTAGGTTTACCCATATATTGAAACGCCAAAATATTTTATTAGGAATTTTAATCCTTCATGGAATGAGATATCGATATCAAATACTCATAATAAATAGTTTATATGATGGTTTTGAGACCATATTTTTAAGGATTCAGATAAGAATCCAAATTCAATTTTAGAATCACTTTGATGGCTATCCAGAGGACCATTTGTGAATCTATTATATTATAATGGGTATGTAATCACTGTTTATACCTTATATACAAATAAACATGTTTAAGGATGTACTATGAAAAATAGTGGAGTTACACTTGTGGATGAAGTAATAAATGTATCTGATAGCAGGGATAAAAATCCAACTAATGTTAATATGTCAAACTTTGATATCATGAAGAAAATATGGGATTTCGATTATATAATAGTCTAAGTTCCTATTTTTCAATTCAAGTTGCTTGATTACATGAGTGTTATTAAAATAGATGAATTGGGATTTTTTAAAGTTGATTTTAGTGAATAATAGTGCAAAGAAAAACCGTTTATAATTACATCACATGTAGTACAAGTATTTTATGATCATGATCACACAAACTGAAAGTGGTAAATTGTTCTGTTATCAACCAAAACATCTAATGGGTTAGATGAAGTTTCGACTAGATATTAACATTTTACTAGGACATCATACTAATTTTTTAGTGGTACCAAAGTAGATGTGCTCTTTTATGATAGAGGAGACCACAATTAAGGGATTTGTACACTCCATAGTGGGGTCAAATCCCTAATAGATTTTAATTAAACAGAGTTAAACAATCATGTTATTTTTTGTAATATACATTATGTTATGTCACATTAATATTTATTCACTATTGTTTTTATGTGATATAAATTGAAATTTGAACCACTTCTGTAGATATTGTCTTCTTCTCATGTTGATGATCCCAATCATGAGGAACAATAGGTTTCTCAATCTACTTCTGCTCCCAGTGTAGGGGAATAATGACCTTCTACACATGCTAATGCTAAAAATATAGAGGAAAAACATATTGATAGTGTTGAAGATGATGAAATGGTAGATATTGGAGAACATATTTCCCAAAAAAATTATTGTAATTACATGATGGTGATAGAAATTTTTTTAAGGTGAGAATAAAAAAATTAAAATTCAAGGTCAGATAAAATGCACATGACTAGAATTTTAACACTTACAAGGAAACGTTTGGTTGTTTCATTAGGCCCATTACTCATCATCGTGGGCTGATTGATGTAGATTTTTGGCACCATGTTATTGTATTTATTAAGAAACTGATTTGGGAAGAGTCTAGGGTAACATTATGATATCCATTATTTATTTTACTAAAATAAAAAATAATGTTACATTTATTTACTCTTCATAATAAATTGTAGGGTTCATTTATAAAAGATTACTCCCACAATAAATTTATAATAAATCTTGATGGAAAATATCACAAAGTCTATCACACAATTATAAAACAAATTCAACTCAAAGATGATGAAGAGAAAAATAAACCCACACCCACTGTATATTTATGCACACCTGATAAGCCAAAAATCATGGGAAACATTTATTAGTCATCATGAGGAGATATATTTTTAGGTAAATTTTTAGTTGTAACACATTGTTTGAAAATATATTTATTATTATCATTGATTTAGAAATTTGAATTTATGAAATAGGAACATAGTCTTGAAAATAAGCATATGGAAAAAACCAACATACACCTACCATAAATCAAGGATGTGGTACACTTCACTTGAAAAACATAGTATGTATTTTAAATATACAATAATAATTTTATGTTAAACAATAATATTATTGTGTTCCTTTGTGTATATGATCATTGATGAATCCAAATCCAAATCCACTTTCATCCTACTTCATGTTCTAAAAATAGATTCATGTGAAAATAAATAGAGGATACTGGATGAAACAAAAAAAAAGTGTGTAAATCATCTGTAAATATAACCTAATAAATATTTGTTTTTATTTAAATATCTATTAAATAAAAATGATAAATAATTTTCCTATATTTTTTATCTAAAATAGATACGTGAGTAATCAATAGTTATGACAGAGTAAAACCTACATTTAGTAGTCTTTCATTAGCTAGAATAGTATAACCACTTCAGAGGTATTGGTTTTTGGGGTGACACCCTAAACATATTTTCAGAAAAGAAAATAATAGGGGGATAAAGATAAAAAAATGGAAGAGATACAGACAAAACTATATTCCCTTGATAAAAATTTAATTAGTAGTGGGAGTTTTTAGAAAATTTTATGGGGGAAGAAATGTGAAGAAATAATACAAGAACAACTATGATGTAAAGATCCCCCCACCCCCATCAGTATTGAGGTGAGTGATTCCCGTCAAAGAGCTATCTTAGTTGAGGTAATCGATGTTATAATAAATTTTGAAAGGAAATTTTAATTAGGAAGAAACAAATTCTTTTACTATACTAATATTATATATGGTTGAAATTATTGTGATTTATATCTATCAACACCCACCCATCACCTAGTTGCGAGGACTACCATGTTCAGTGTCCAAGAAGATACTATGTGTAGCAGAAAACATATAATAGGTCATGTGAGAGTATAGATTAGCGTAGCTCCATATCTATGTGTTGAGATACATATCTCAACTGATGATGAATATATTAATATAGTTGGGAATGCTATTAGAACATTCATTACGTGGTGATATATCTTGTAAAAAACATTTCTTCAAGGAGTTATTCATTTCCAACTTATTTTTCATGTTAAACGTTTAAAAATTAATAAAAAAACTGAACTGATGAATGTTATTATTGACATAAAAATGGATGGGGTAATCTTAAATGTTGAATAAAAAAATATCTATCTGATCAACTAACCAATTGAAAATATCTTCACAGAGAACCTTTTCCATAGCCATTCAAAATCTATATTTACAAACATCCAAGGTTCATGTTGGTAGAATGATACCAAGTGGTAGTAATGACATAGTTGATTTTAAAGAAAAAATATATAGATATTCCATTACAAACTTCTTTTCTCTATATAATTTACATGAAATCATTTATTATGAATGGCTAGGAGTTACATTTTTAAATGTATACATGCGGTAGGCTTTCATGATTAGTTTTTCCAACTGCCGATATACTATGTTAATTATGATTAAATTCAATTCAAATATTTTGTAGGAATATATATATGATAGAAAAATGAATGTATTTCCCCATGAAAATAAATATTGAATCATTAGTCTTCACATCACTTCTATAAAACAAACTTAAATGGAATCAACTAAAAATGATGAATTAATGGAAAAACTGGCCACATTGTTTGAAATAAAACTTATTGATAAAAAAATCTTTTCAATACCAAAGATGAGGGGGTATGTAACGACCTGAAATTTTGAATAAATCTTGTTTCCCTTACTGGGCCTTCTGTTCACCCTTTCTTTTGATGTATGCCCCCAGGTTATGAGATGCAGTAATGAACCTAGGATGAACCTAAGGATAATCCTTTTAAGTGTTTAAGAAGAATTTTTTATGTTGTTTTCATGTATTATGTTCCTGGTTTCTAAGACACTAAACCTTAAAGATCCTCAGTTTTGTGTAATTTGAATAAATCTTGTTTCCTAATTTTTGTGTGTTATTTTATTTTTGATACTCAACAAAACTGTTTCATTTGATAACATGAGTATAATTAAAATGTGACCGTTGGGTTTTGACTGTTATATGACCATTGGTCAATGTGACCACTGTAAACTAAACGTTTCGATTATTGTCTCTAAATACAAGTAATCTTGGACAATTGATATATAATGAAGATTCGATGGCCTCGCCCAGTAGTCTTGGACCGATCGAAGACCATCTAATAGAACTTGGGAAGGAGGTAGCACCATTGGGCTTTGCTCTGGACTAAACCCAAGCTGAACTTCATCGTGTGAGGCAAGAACGGGATCGCCTCCGTGAGAAGTTCAAACTTGTAGAAATTACTACTTGTGCGATGTTGGCCAAGCCTCCCTCGGATTCTCTCACCTTAGCACACCTTACACTTAGGTCCTATGCTAGTGTGATACGGAGCTATGTAAGGAGACCGTAACTACCCTGTGTAATCCTTTGTTCTAAATAAAAAAGTTGGATTTTTTCTTATGATGATGTTTATGAATTTTCAAATGACCGGATAAATATAGTATGCATATTTTTGATGAATTTTAGAAAAAACAGATTTTAAAAATGTTTATGTAAACCTTAAGTAATTAAAAATTTGTAATGATTTTCAAAAAATGGTCTTCTACAATTATGTTCAGTACGAAATTTAGAGTCTAATTAGATCAACTTGATTTTTGATGAATAGTAAATTATGAATAGTGATTTTATGCTTAGGATTAGTAATGTGACCAAATGGATTATTAATTTCACTCAAAGAAAGTTTTAATATAATTTAGACACCTTGATTAAGTAATGAGATTCAATAAAATGGATAAATAACGGTTTCATAAATTATTAGTCAAGTATTAGTTTTTCCTGGTGAATAGTGTTTTTAATTAAAAATTTAATTAAAAATAATTAGAAAATTATTTTTATAAAATGGACTTTATTTTTGAACTCAGAGCATCGATATTATGTTTTGGTAATTTTTGGGGATTTTTCTGAAAAAAATGAATTCTTGGTGAATAGTGCTTTAATTTGAAAATTAAATTAAAAATACATAGAAAATTATATTTATAAAATGGAGTTCATAAATGTAATTAGAGCATCGATATTTTGTTAAGGTGATATTTTGGGTTTTTTCTGAGAAAGATGAATTTTCAGTGAATAGTAAAAAAAGTAGTTTTAGGGTTTCTGTATGTTTAATGACATCATAGCTGTGTCATGATGACGTCATGAGATAATTTAAGGGTTGGCTAGCCAAAGGTGATAAATTATTGTATTGGGGGCCCCATGTGGCCTAACTCCATGGTAAATGCCATGGGAGAGCACATGGTTTTGAGAAAAGCACTTGTGAGATGTCCCTTGGCCATTAATGACTTGTCCCCTCACTTTCCCTATAAATACCCACCCTTTCCTCCTTTAGTTTTCACTCCCAACACTCCCCCGACGAATTTGTGGTCTCTTTCCTCCCAAGGAGTCTTCCCAAGGTGCCCCCAAGCCCTCATGGTCCAAACCATTGAGTTTTTAAGAGTTACGTTTTAAGGTAAGGGATCTGGCCTCTCTCTTTCTTTTCCTGTAATCTCTTTTATGTCATTTCCCTTTATGCTCCATGTTCTTATGTGAGAATATGTTCTTTTATATTCCTCTTACTTCCATTTTCATGTTTATAAGATTAGAGATCCCCTCTTACTATCATCATTTCGTTTTATGAAAGTTTAAGTGACGCCGTTAGGCTGCCGAATTTATAAGGGATTCTTTCACCCTTCTCATTTTCATGTTCTATTTTCATGTCAAGTCTTTCAAGTTCCTTTTTATAATGTTGGGTTATGATCTCTATATCTATCATACTGATCTTTTATGATCATATGATGAGAGAATCTATTTTATCTCGTCAATTCATTTTTATTGAAATGTGAGTGACGCCGTTAGGCTGCCGAATTTTCATAAGAGAAATCTTATTCTTGTCTCACTTCCATGTTTTTCATTTCATATGGTATATCAATCAAATTTCATTACCATGTTATTAAATCCCTTATATTATTCCCCCCTACTGTTTTATGGATCATTTATGAGTGGTTGACCCATGTCCCCTCTCTTTTCAATGTTTTCTAAAACCTTGTAACATAGCCATTATGCTGCAGAATTTTCGTTTCAAAATGCCTCTCTCTTTTTTTTTCAAAATTATTTTATGTTATTAAGTGAATACTCAGTACCATTATTTCTATAGGGGTATTCACATATATATCAAAATGTTCTATTTTAAATTCTGGTATTTACATACATTAAACCCGCTTTCCCTTTCCATGGGTGTAAAGTGACACAATGATCATGTCATTAAAGGAGTTTTTAAAACGTTATGATTATGAAATGAAACCCATTTACCTTATGCTATATGGGTTGTTTATGAAATGATTGATGATGATATATGTGGCTCACATGATAATAAAGACATGTCAAGGGTGCGCCCAGATAGCGCTCTAATGCATTGGGTAAAGACTTAATCTCTAGAGATGACTTTTTAGACTGATATATTGGTGAATAACCGTGGTAATTTTTAATGACACCTTGGGGATGTACCTTGGATAAACGAAATGATTGTCAATATTAAATGTTGCAGCCACATCTTCAAGTTATGAAAAATGTTATTTTTATTATGAAATTACTCATGATTTCTTTCTCATGCCTTAAAGTTCTTTTCATGACCTTATTGAAGTATCTCAAGTTCACATGTAAAATGTTTCTCTTGTTTCCCTTACTGGGCCTTCTGCTCACCCTTTCTTTTGATGTATGTCCCCAGGTTATGATATGTAGTAATGAACCTAGGATTCACTTAAGGATAAGACTTTCAAGTGTTTAATAAAAAAAATTATGTTGTTTTCATGTATTATGTTCCTGGTTTCCAAGACACTAAACCTTAAAGATCCTTAGTTTTGTGTAATGTAATTAATGTTTATGTTATAAAAAGACGGGATGCTATAGTTGGTATCAAAGGATGGTTTAGTTATTTGTGGAAATTAGGATATGAAAACTTTAGGAAGAAACCTATAGAAATGTTTAAGTATAGGAAATCTTCCTATTATTTTGGTGAGTATTGAGTAAGGGGTTGCCAAGCAAATACATCCCTGTCTGGATACGAGCAGGTAGAGGTGTCTCTGGCACAGATGTACATAGGGGTAAAACCCGAAAACACCGCTTTGAGCTAAACTCAAATGGGAACTGGTACACGACAATGGGCCTTGCTGCACTCTTGGTTACGACTCTCCTAGGGGATATGCTTTAGTAAATTCATAAGCGTAGTATGAACCATTATTAAAGGAACAATGATAAAATAAAATAAAGATTCACATAAGGATATATGATCATGGATAACCTAGTTTGAAACCTAGGGGATCACAAGTTAGGGTATACTTTTCTTCTACAAGTTATCCTTATATGATTTAAGTTCCTTTTCATGATTATTGGCTAAGTATTTAAGGCCCTAATTATACGTTCTTTTCTTAGTTAATGGCGGGAAATGGAAGAGCATGTCCCAACAACCAATGTGATAGGAAATGTGACGATTGCCCTATTAATGTGAAAGAGATGATGAGAGATCAAGTCGAACATGTTGTGATTATGCCAAACCAGCTATCAAAAATCAAAATTAATAATTGGTACCTAGTTGAATGCCCAAATTCATCAAGGAAGAAGAAGAAAAAGTCTCGAGGATTTTCATCTGATAATGTTGATAGGGAAAAGAGAACCCAATTTATTTTTTTCTAAAAGTGTGGGAAGAGGCACCAAGGATAATGTCACAAAGGAACCGGGAGATTTTTTGAGTGTGGTAAGATAGGGCATAAAGTAGCCAATTGCTTTAAAAATGGATAATGTGATGAATATAGATAAGGTTTGATCTAATGTACCTTATACATTTTGATGTCATAAATGTTGAGAAGTTAGACAGTATCTAAGGCAATGCTCGCTTGGAATGGGTGAGAAGCATGATGAGCATAAACAATATTAGAGGAGAAGGGAACAATGCAAGTCCTATGGTGAGATGGATCATGATGACTGAAGTTCATGTAACTTCTTCGCAATAATTTTCTATGTCATGATGAATTTTAGTTCGTGCTCTATGAGCATATATTTTGTGTTTTCAAAGATCATCGTGTCACTACCTAAGATGATTTTATATCATTAAGGAAGACATCTATTGTTATTACCACATGTTTATATAGTGAAGTTGTTCTTCTTAAAAAAGGGTTATTAGGGGATTAAAAGATGATTATTATTTTGGAAGACGTTCACTATTTTGGGAACCCTATTTGATCGAGGTAAATAGAATACTACGGTGTTTTCGTTGAGGAGTAATGGTTGAATTATATTTTTAAGAATTAATGAATTTAAGGTGAACTTATGGTATTATAGGTTACTTATGGAAATGATTGACCTATCTTGAGGGAATATCTGTTTAGGTTAGTTACTTTTGTTATAAGATGTTAAGAGTGGTTTATGTTGTTTGAAGATGAACGATGAAGTTTATTTTGGAAGACTATGTTATCATGTATTTGGGTTTCAATCTTAGTTTGGTTTATTTTGATGAATTTTAAGGACCATTATTTATGGAATGGTCTATGAAGAACTCTGGTTAGTATCGTGGTACTTTGAAGATTTAATAGTAGTTTCCCTTCCTATGGGATTATTTCTTATTGAAGAGTTGTTTTATCTTACCCTTTCTATTTTTGGGATAATGATTAAAGATAGAAGAAATTGATAGTTAATATTTTGTGGATTACGTGACCCTCTAGAAGATGATTCTTGTGCTTTTGATGAGACCAAGTGTTTTTGAATTCTCATCATTTGGAGAAAAGATTAATTTTGATAGAGGATTATTAAAGGATGAAACTCTACTTTAATGTAGGTATATTTTCTTATGTTTTTGTTCTATGTAGTAAATTAATTCCTCAAAATTATGAAAAGGAATATAAAACAAAAACGTTGTCGGTTTAAGTTTCCTACTAGGTGATCAAAGACCGTTTACACACATCGTAAGTTTGGGATTTTCTTATGGTTAACATTCTCCTAATCATGTTTTCTATCACTCTCCCTTAGAACTTGACCCTTCGTTTTTTTCTTCCATATCCATGTTTTCATCTATGGAATCCCAGTATGGGTTAACTCGGGTGACCTTTGTACTTCCCTTTCTTTCTTTTAAAGTAATATTTTTTCAGACTCCTTTTCCGATGTGGGACTTTCAATGAAATTTCAAAACCCAATTTTTAAAAATTGCAAGGACGCAATTTCATAAGGGGGAAGATTATAACGACCCAAAATTTTGAATAAATCTTGTTTCTTACTTTTTTGTGTTATTTTATTTTTGACACTCAACAAAACTGTTTCATTTGATAACATGAGTATAATTAAAATGAGACCGTTGGGTTTTGACTGTTATATGACCATTGGTCAATGTGACCGCTGTAAACTAAACGTTTCGATTATTGTCTCTAAATATAATTAATATTGGTCAATTAATATATAATGAAGATTTGATGGCCTCACCAAGTAGTCTTGGACCGATCGAATCCCATCTAATAGAACTTGGGAAGGAGGTAGCATCACTGGGCTTTGCTCTAGACCAAACCCAAACTGAACTTCAGCGTGTGAAGCTAGAAAGGGATCGCCTCCGTGAAAAGTTCAAACTAGTAGAAATTACTACTCGTGTGATGTTGGCCGAGCCTCCCTCATATTCTCTCACCTTAGCACACCTTACACTTAGGTCCTATGCTGGTGTGATAAGGGGCTATGTAAGGAGACCGTAACTGCCTTGTGTAATCCTTTGTTCTAAATAAAAAATTGGGATTTATTCTTATGATGAAGTTTATGAATTTTCAAATGACCCGATAAATATAGTATGCATATTTTTGATGAATTTTAGAAAAAAGAGATTTTAAATATGTTTATGTAATCCTTAAATAATTAAAAATGTGTAATGATTTTCAAAAAATGGTCTTCTACAATTATGTTTAGTACGAAATTTAGAGTCTAATAAGATCAACTTGATTTTTCATGAATAGTAAATTATGAATGGTGATTTTATGCTTAGGATTAGTAATGTGACCAAATGTATTAGTAATTTCACTCAAAGAAAGTTTTAATATAATTTAGACACATTGATTAAGTAATGAGATTAAATAAAATAGGTAAATAACGGTTTCATAAATTATTTGTCAAGTATTAGTTTTTTCAGGTGAATAGTGTTTTTTAATTAAAAATTTAATTAAAAATAATTAGAAAATTGTTTTTATAAAATGGAATTTATTTTTGAACTCAGAGCATCGATATTATGTTATGGTAATTTTTGGGGTTTTTCTGAAAAAAATGAATTTTCGATGAATAGTGATTTTATTTAAAAGTTAAATTAAAAATATTTAGAAAATTATATTTATAAAATGGAGTTCATAAATGTAATTAGAGCATCGATATTTGTTTAAGGTGATATTTTGGGGTTTTTCCTGAGAAAGATGAATTATCAGTGAATAGTAAAAAAAGCAGTTTTAGGGTTTCGGTATGTTTAATGACATCATAGCTGTGTCATGATGATGTCAGGAGATATTTTAAGTGTTGACCAGCCAAAGGTGATGAATTATTGTATTGGGGGCCCCATGTGGCCTAACTCCATGGTAAATGCCATGGGAGAGCACATGGTTTTGAGAAAAGCACTTGTAAGGTGTCCCTTGGTCATTAATGTCTTGTCCCCTCACGTTCCCTATAAATACCCACACTTTCCTCCTTTAGATTTCACTCCCAACTCTCCCCCAACGAAGTTCTGGTCTCCTTACATCCCAAGGAGTCCTCCCAGGGTTCCCCCAATCCCTCACGGTCCAAACCATTGAGTTTTTAAGAGTTATGTTTTAAGGTTAGGGATCTGACCTCTCTCTTTCTTTTCATGTAATCTCTTTTATGTCATTTCCCATTATTCTCCATGTTCTTATGTGAGAGGATGTTATTTTATATTCCTATTACTGCCCTTTTCATGTTTATATGATGAGATATCCCCTCTTACTCTCATCATTTCGTTTTATGAAAGTTTAAGTGACGCCGTTAGGCTGCCGAATTTATAAGGGATTCTTTCACCCTTCTCATTTTCAAGTTCTATTTTCATGTCAAGTCTTTCATGTTCCTTTTTATTATGTTGGGGTATGATCTCTATATCTCTCATACTGATCTTTTATGATCATAAGATGAGAGAACCTATTTTATCTCGTCAATTCATTTTTATTGAAGTGTGAGTGACGCCATTAGGCTGCCAAATTTTCATAAGAGAAATCTTATTTTTGTCTCACTTCTAGATTTTTCATTTCATATGTTATATCATTAAAATTTCATTGAAATGTTCTTAAAATCCTTATATTCTGTCCCCCCTACTGTTTTATGGATCATTTATGAGTGGGTGACCCATGTCCCCTCTCTTTTCAATGTTTTCTAAAACCTTGTAACATAGCCGTTATGCTGTAGAATTTTCATCTCAAAATGCCTCTCTCTGTTTTTTCAAAATTATTTTATGTTATTAAGTGAATTTTCAAAGCCCTTATTTCTAAAGGGGTATTCCCATATATATTAAAATGTTCTATTTTAAATTCTTGGATTTACATACATGAACCCCGCTTTCCCTTTCCGTGGGTTTAAAGTGACATAATGATCATGTCATTAAAGCAGTTTTTAAAACGTTATGATTATGAAATGAAACCCATTTACATTATGCTATATGGGTTGTTTATGATATTATTGATGATGATATATGTGGCTCACATGATAATAAAGACATTTCAAGGATGCGCCTAGATTGCGCTCCAATGCATTGGGTAAAGACTTAATCTCTAGAGATGACTTTTTGGACTGATACCTTGGTGAATAACCTTGGTAATTTTTAATGATACCTTGGGCATGGACCTTGGTTAAATGAAATGATTTTCAATATTAAATGTTACAGCCTTATCTTCAAGTTTTTAAAAATGTTATTTTTATTATGAAATTCCTCATGATTTCTTTCTCATGCCTTAAAGTTCTTTTCATGACCTTATTGAAGTATCTCAAGTTCACATGTAAAATGTTTCTCTTTTTTCCTTTACTGGGCCTTCTGCTCACCATTTCTTTTTATGTATGTCCTCAGGTTATGAGATGCAGTAATGAAACAAGGATGAACATAAGCATAAGACTTTCAAGTGTTTATGAAGAATTATTTATGTTGTTTTCTTGTATTATGTTCCTGGTTTCCAAGACACTAAACCTTAAAGATCCTCAGTTTTGTGTAATGTAATGAATGTTTATGTTATAAAAAGATGGGATACTATAGGGTAAAACTATAAATTTAATCTTATCAAATATATTTTCATTAATTTTATTACATATACCTTTTTTAGAAAACATTTGATACTCATTCCGATCAATTTGGATACTAGAAATATTTATTTTCTAGAGTCACTACAACGATACCCAACAAACTGACCAAACATGATATATTTAATCAAATTTTAATACACTACATCTAGTTATTTAGATTTAAACTTCAAGTTAGATATTTTATATTATTTTATTATTATAATTCTACTTGGATGAGATAGTATTTAAATATCATCAAAATCATGACATGAGGACAATCCATGTGCACAAGGAACCTTTCAACTTCTATACGTGGATAAATATTAGGGTATATATAATAAAATTTCACTATAAAAACAATTATAAAAAAATTTAATTATTTTTATCAATCTTTATATTGGGTTTAAAACTAAAATATGTAAAATATTATGGTTATTATTTTTAAAAATTTATGAGAGATACCACATATCATCAAAAAACAGGAATCCTCTAAGAGGTGTTTTCAAATATAATTATAATTTCATTTAAAATATTTATTAATACCTTTTGAATTTATATATTTTCCATTTCTACCATGAATTTAAAAATTATTTTTATTCACAATACAAAATAGATATATTTATAAATGAATGTGTAATATACGTGGTGTCAGAATGTACACATATATCATAAAGATATGACTTCATACTACTTATATAATTTATTTTATCATAATTTTATCTAATTTTTTAGTTAAATTTCTCATCATTTCCATATGATTCGTATTTTTTTAATTTTAATAGATATCGAGAATAAATTAGTTCTTTGAAAAAGATAAAACACTTCTACACTATGAACATGCACACAACAAGGATTATAAACTCATGATTATTGAGTTTTATTTTTATTCTGCAATGAATTCAACATTATGGGTTATCAAACTTAAATATTATGAGAAATAACATAATATTGAATTCATTTTATGGCTAAAATACATGGTGTAATCAACCATACCTCAAACCGATAAATGGTGCACCCTGTATTACTCAAATTATGTGGTTTTAGTTTTAAACTAACATTTTATTAATGTATTATTTCATATTTATATTTAATTTATTTATATATAATATTATTATCATAAGAATTTTTTTATAGTACTGGTGGATTATTTTTCTTGTGCATGGGTGATTTGTTTGAAGCTACTTCTGATCATGAGAGATTGGATGATAGTGCTACAACTAATATAATGAAAACAAGGAAAGCGATCAATTATCTGCTCCTCAAACTGATAGATTGTGTACTGGGTATTACTTTAACTATATGTTATTAGTTTATAATTTACATTTAGATTCAAAACACGCATCGCATACTAAAAACTAATAAAAAACATTCATATTTTTTGGTACTTTGGGATAATGATCCATAAGTCATTTTTGACGTGTAGGAATAAACTCCACCTCAATCAGATACATGGCTTTATCGGTATGACACCAAATTTGTATTTTTTTTATTTTGACATAAGTTTTTTGTAAACAATACATGTGACATACTGAAAACTGATAAAACACATTCATATTGTTTTAATGCATTAGTAAAATTATCCACAAGTCATTTATGACAAGTTGGAATTATATTCACCACAATTTGATGCATGACATGACTGGTATAACTCAAAGTATCCGTTATTAGTTTAAAATTGACATTTTAGTTCAAAAAGTGTGTAACTCACTAAAACCCTAGAAACACACTATAATTGTACTTATAATATATTGTAATTATTCATAAGTCATTTTTGATATGTTGGAATTAGTCTCATGTCAAACAGACACACGACGTGACATTTTTGACTCAAAGTTCATGTTAATAGTTGGAAATGATATTTGAGTAAAAAAACAAGTGACATACTCATAACCAAGAAAATTCATTGGTATTATTTTGATACATTAGGAAAATGACCCATAAATCATTTTTGATGTTTAAGAATTGGATGCACTTCAATCTGAAGCACGATGTGACCTGTTTGACTCTAGGTATGACTTTTTATTTAATATTGAAATTAATTTCAGTAAAAAGAACAAGTGACATGATCCAAAGAAGAAAAATTCATTTATATTGTTCTTATAATTCATAAAAACGATTAATAAGTCATTTTTATGTGTAGAAATAAACCAAAATTCAATCTGATACATGGTGCGACCCGAATGACTCAAAGTGTATATTATCAGTTTAAATTTAATATTCTAGTCAAATTAGTGTGTCACTCATTTAAAATAGAGATAAAATTATATGACTATCTGGATAATTTTTTAAAATTACTCATAATTCATTTTTGATGTGTAAATATTAGTCTCACATAATACTGAAACATGATGTGATCGGTATGACTCAAAGTGTGTGTCTCCAGTTTGCAATGAAATTTTAGAAAAAAATATAAGTGACATACCCAAAAATAATAAAATTCATTTTTATTATTTTTTATACTTTTTCAAAAGGATCTATAATTCATTTTTGGCATGTATGAATTTTTCTCACCTCAATACGGCACACAGTGTGATCAATATGACTCCAAGTGTGTCTTTTTATTTATAATTGTCATTAATTTTAGTAAAAAACCAGTTACATACTCGAAATAGATAAAACAAATTTAATTTTTTTTTGATTCTTAATTAAAATGATATATACGTCATTTTTTATGTTTATTAATCCACTACCCCTCAATACAATGCATGGTGTGACTAGAATGATTCAAAGTGTTCATTATTAGCTTAAAAATAACAACTTAGTTCAAAATGTGTATCACTCCATAAAAACTATGAAAACACTTACCAAATGACTTGATAATTTAGGAAAATGATTCATAATTCATTTATGATGTGTAGGAATTAGTCTCATGTCAAGCCGAAAAATAATGTGACTAGTATGACTCAATGTGTGTGTTTACAGTTTGAAATGAAATTTTAGTAAAAATATAAAGTGACATACTCACAACTAATCACACACATTTGGATTGTATTAATACATTAGTAAAATGGTCAATAAGTTAGATGTGAAATTTCAGAATCAACCAAACCTGAATTTTATTCATGGTGTGACTGGTATGACTCCATATTTGTCTTTTTATTAAAAAATGACATTAATTTTAGTAAATAGAATATTTGACATACTGAAAATTGAGAAAACACATTTTTAAAGTTTTGATACTATAATATAACAATTCATAATCCATTTTTTATATTTATGAATCAACATAACCTAAATCTAAATCATGGTGTGACCAATATGACTCAAATATTTTTTATCAGTTTAATATTTTCATTTTATTTAAAAAAGTGTTCCAAACATTGAAAATAAATAAAGCCTTTACTTATTGACTTGATAATTTAATAAAAAGATTCATAATTCATTTTTTACATGTCTGAATCAGCCTCACGTCAAACCAATACATGATGTGACTGGTATGATTGAATGTGTGTGTTTCCAATTTGATATAGAATTTTAGTAAATAAAAAAAGTGACATATTCAAAACTACTAAAACACATTCATATTATTTTTATAATTTATTAAAATGATAAAAATGTCATTTTTGAAGTGTTCAAATTCATAAAACCTCTATCCGATGAACAGAGTTGCTAGTATGACTCTACACGAGTCTTTTTACATTGAATTTACATTAATTTTAGTAAGAAGAAAAAGTGACATACTCAAATTCGAGCAAACACATTTGGACTATTTTGATACTATAGAAAAATGATCCATTAGTAATTTTGATGTGTAGAAATCAACGGTACCTCAATCCAATGCATAGTGTGGTTGGTATGACTCTAAATGTGTGCTTTTATTTAAAATCAAAATTAATTTTAGGAAAAGGAAAAGTGTAATATTAAATAATGAAAAATTTATTCATATTGTTATGATAATTTAATGAAATTATCCATATGTAATGTTTTACATTTTGGAATTTCCTTCAACTCATTCTGATCCCTGGTGTGCCTAATATTACTCAAAGTGGTTTTTATCATTTTAAAATTAACATTATAGTTCAAAACATTTGTCACTCAATGAAAACCAAGTAAACGTGTTCCAATTATCTGGATAATTTATGGAAAAGATGATATGTCATTTTTGATGTATGGGAATTATTCTGACATCAATCTGACACACTATGTGATTGGTATAGCCCAATGTCTGTGTTTTCAAATTTAAATGGATTTCTAGTAAAAAACACATGCTACTCAATACAGGGAAAACACAAGTAGACTATTTTGATATATTATTTCATGGATCCATGATAATGTTTTGACATATAGGAATCATCCTCACCTAAATACGATACCCAATGTGTCTGATATGACTCAATGTGTCCGCTCTCAGCCTAAAATTTACATTTTAGTTCAAAGCGTTTGTCACTCACTAAAAAATAAGACAATTTTATCCGATTGCGTTGATACTTTTGGGAAAAGAATTCATAAGTTATTTATAAGGTGTAATAATTAGTATCACATCAAACAGAAAAACATTGTGATCGATATGATTAAATGTTCGGGTTTATTGTTTAAAATGATATTTTAGTAAAAAAGAATATTAACATACTCAAAACCATGAAAAAATCCATATTGTTTCGATACAATATAAAAAAGATCGATAAGTTATTTTTGATGGATAGGAATTTTCCCCACCTAAATCTGATACATGGTGTGGTTGGTATGGCTTTTAGTTTGTCGTATTTTTTTAAATAGGAATTTTATTAACGTATTCTTTCAATTTTATATTTAATTTATTTATTTTAGTATTGATAAAAAATATTTGTTTCTTATATAGGTGGATTTTTTTCTTGGGATGGTGTGGTTTGTTTGGAAACTGATATTGTGGTCCGGCTTTTTTGAGAGGGGGTCATGGTTGCCAAAGAAAATAAAACATTGATGATTTCAAATGATTGGGGATAGTAATTGAAATTATAATTATAAAAATAGTTTTTTATAGGAATATAATATTTTTTTTGTTTTTGGTGATGAAAAAAATATTTGAATTTAATTATATATTTTCATACAGGTGTATTTACATACAGGCATATACTGGTGTATCTACTATAGTTTTCTGTTATTCAGATAGTATGATAAATAATTAAAGCTTTTGTATAATCTATTTACAATTTTGATAAAATAACCCCTTTATTAGGGCTACCAAAAATGATAATAAATCCCCCTATCATCTATTTTTAGTGATGATAAAGAATTCCCCTTTATCAACACTAAGGACAATAATTATTATTAGCGTTGTTAAATCCCTTTTGTTTCATTGTAAAAGGGTTGAACCTTGGTAGTGTTAAACTCTTTTGGGTGAATTTTATGTGAATTATATCTATAATCCCCAACACATCACCTTGTATCATGGGGTAAAATTTTAAATATCCTAAGAGACATTGTACATAATAAAAACTCCAAAAATATCACATGAATGTGGGGATTGCAGTACCTGACAAGCTGATCACTATTTTTTTTATTCATATTGATGATATATATGTTACCACTATCGATAATGTTTTTTTATCTTTCATATCATGGTCATATAATACTATAATGATACATGAGGTGTCTTCTTAACATTCATTTTCAAATGAAAACCCATCAATAATTTATCAAAAAAAAAATCCTTAAAAATTCTTTTATTACTATACCATTGTTGATTTTGTTTACTGGTAAAGGGTTGTTATAGGGGATTCTCAAGTTATGAAGTAGTTGTATGGCCTTTATCAGCACTAAAACTAATGCGCTGATAAAGTCCCCATTTATCAACATTTTAGTTTTAGAATTTATATAGGACCCCTTGATCAACACTAAATAGAAAACATATATAAAGGGGTCCTTTATAAGAACTTTAATTTTATCATGGATAAGGATCCCCTTTATATGTTCTTTTTATAGCACTAATAAATTCATAACACATTTAATGATTCTCTAATGGTGAGTTATTTTTTTCACTAGAAAAACTTATTTTTAGCATAGTTATAATTTATTTCTATAGTAGGGTTATGTGTTAGATCATTTCTAGATATCATGAATATAAGGAAAGGTATATGTGAAAGTTTAATTGGTACATTTATATATACGTAGGGGAATAAAATGATATATTTAAGTATATGTTAGAAATTATTGAAATTTGAATAAGAGGATATATGGAAAACGTGCATGGGGGGAAAGTAACATTTATTTTTTTTACAGATCACGCACATTCTATGAATGAACAATTCTAGTTCTGTAACATCCTAAATAGATTAATTGATCTATACAGGTATTCATAAAATATCAATAATTTTTTAATGATGAATAAAAATAATTTAACAATATTAAAATACCATGAGTATCATGTTTTAATTTGACATCTTTTACCCATGGAAATACAATGTGTATTGCCAAAAAAAATTTGGGAGACAAAAACTATTCTCTCGTTTTATATTATTATCTATAAATGTGATTCATTTAAATATTTTTTTTGATATTAGTAAATTATATTTCCACAACATTATGAGAATTATATATTGTCTTCCCACCATCATTATTTTATATCATTGTTCAATTCATAGTTTATTTATAAGTTATATACACTGTTTTGGCCCCATATATTTTAGATAGAATTATCCAATGAAATGATATATAAATATATTGAAGTGGTGTATCAAAAATCATTAAAATCTAGAGGTTTTGTTATGGAAAGTTATTTATAATATAATATGTTGATTTTTTTGTTGAATACCTATTTAATAAGGACAACAAGGTTATTCTAAAATAAATCCATGATAGGTGCATAAATGGTGAAGGACTATCACAAAAATGATTATGGGTATCCACAGAAACCATAAACTGGATTAATGTAGTGTCTATTAATATATTTCAAAATAAATATACTGTCATTTTCATTGTATTTTTCACCTATTTGATGTATGTTTATTATATTTAACCCCTTAACACACATTTGTAATGACTTTTATATATTTTAAAATTACTTATTGATTTATTCTAAGCACACCACACATCAAATGGGTGTTTTTTACACTCTTACATGTCAAAAATAAATCAACAATATTTTACCCTTGATTTAATATCAATATGATGTTTATTTCTATGGTTTTGACACTAACATGATTGATTTAGTGTTCTAAAACACTAAAAACATGTTTATCGGTATCCTGAGAGAACAAAAACATGGATTGAAATAGTGTCATCTATTATATTTCAAAAATTAATCAATGATTATTATTGTATTATTTCATAGCCATATGATGCCATTTTCATTCCCCTATTGCATGTTTTTAAAGACTTTGATATATTTTTAATCTAGTTATTGAGTCATTATGAACACATTTTATATCATATAGACCTATTTTATAATCCGACACATAAAAAATAATTCAACCACAATTTTCTGTGATTTCACATCAATTTAAGGTCATATTATACGGTTTTTACCATTACATGCATGTTTTTTGTGTTTTAAAACACTAAAAATAAATTTATAGGAATCCAATGAAAATGATAAATAAAATTGATGTTTTTTAGTTATAATATTTCATAAACCAATATTAAATCATTTTCATATGATTTCACAACAATCTGGCACCTTTTTTTGGTTTTGACCCCCTGGTGTACTTTTTTAAAAACATTTATATCTTTTAGAAACAATTATTAAGTAATTTTGAGCACACCGAATGTTGGATTGATTGGTTTTATACACATGCACATCAAAAATAATTCATCCATAGTTTTCTCATTATTTCATTTCAATTTGAGGTAATCTCTTGTGGTTTTTGACATTATATGCACGTTTTAGTGTTTTAAAACACTAAAAAATCATTACGAGAATCCTATGAAAATCATAACTCTGATTTATGTGAAATCGGTTAATATATTTTAAAAACTATTATAAGGCTATTTTCTTTTTAGTTCACACCATTCGATGTTGTTTTTATGGTTTTTACCCCATAATGCACATTTTAAATATATTGATATTATTTTTAAATTTCTTGTTGATTCATTTAGAGCACACCACATGTTGGGTGGGTGTTATTTATTCTTGGACATGTAATAAATAATTAAAACACACTTTTACTAGGAATTCACATCAATTTTAGGCCGTCTTGTATGGGATTGACCAGTACATGTATGTCAAATTGTTTTAAAACATTAAAAATTCATTTATGAGGATCTTGAGAAAGCCATATATCTAATTGACATGGATTCAATTACTAAATTTAAAAAATAAATCTATATTCATTTTCCTAAGATATCATAACCACATGATTCCTTTTTCTTATTTTTACCCACAATGCATGTTTTTAAATACATTGATATCTTTTAAAATGTCCAGCACATAGCCAAAACCAAGAAACCAAGCTCAGATTGTTTTGAAACATTATTACGATGTTCCATAATTCCATTTTGATTTGAATTAATCATCTACACATATGTATAAAACATGATGCAGTGGTTATGATTTTATCAGCATGTATTTAATATAAATGTTCCATTTTATTTTAAAACATTTATCACATTGTCAAAACCAATAAAATAGTATTGAATTGATTTAAAAAATTAGAAAAATGATCCCTAATTCAGTTTTATGTATAGTAATACGCCACATATGAATAATACACATGAAGTGGGTGGTATAACTCGAAGTGAGTGTTTTTAATATAAAAGTGACATTTTACATTAAAACACTTGTCACATAGCCAAAACTATGAAAATGATCCTTGATTATTTTTAAAAATTAGTAAAACAATCCATAATACATTTTCAATGATTCGGGGTTAACCTAACATCAATCCAACACATGATGTGGGTGACCTAACTTGGAGTGTGTGTTTTCAATATAACAGTGTCATTTTAGTTTAAAACATGCATCACATTGTCAAAGATGAAAAAGTGAGTACATAATGTTTCCAAAATTTATGGAAATGATCCATTGTACATTTTTATGTGTAGGAATTGAAAACATGTCAATTAGGCACCTGATGTGGGCGGGATAACTCAATGTGCATGTTTTCAAAATAAAAGTGTTATATTACTTAAAAAAACTTATCACATGTCCAAATTGAGAAAATGAGCACAAATTGTTTTAAAACTTTATTAAAATGTTATATAATTAAATTTTGATGTATATGAATCCATTGTATGTAAATCTGATTCTTGGTGTAGTTGTTTTGACTCATAGTGTGTTTTTTCAACATAAAAGTTACATTTTAGTTTAAAATGTCTATCACATCGTGATAACTAAGAAAACAAGCTCATATTTTTATCAAACGTTGGGAAAATTATCCAAAGTTATTTATTGATTTCTCCGAATTGACCACACATCAATAAGACCCACAAAGTGGGTGATATGACTCTAAGTGTGTGTTTTAAAGATAAAAGTGTCATTTCACATTTAATTTCATGTCACTTAGTCAAAAATGATAAAAAAATCTTGGATTGTTTTGAAATGTGAGGACAATGATCCATAATTTTTTTTATTTTTATGAGTTTACAAAATTCCAATCTGGCACAAGATGTGGTCAATATGACTCAAAGTGTGTGTTTTCAATATAAAAGTGTCATTTTAGTTTAATGTTATCTCTAGTTATAGAAATTTGTCATTTAATAACATTATAGGGAAGTTGGGATGTACTATATGTGATAAAATTGAGTGTTCACATGGGTTGAAACATAGTATGAATATTACCTACCTTGGGAATCAATGTTTTTTACCTCGATGACATCAATATCGATCATTGAGGAAAACATTTGATTGTAAATAAAGAGAAGCCTTCTCATCTTTTACATTAATTGGAAAATAACTACATATGAAGGTAAAAAATGTCATCCATATGTTTGGTAAAAAATACATAAAAATATTGCAATTATGTGATGGAAAAAGAGAACAATTTTTTAAACTACCTAACTATAAAAGTTTACACTAATACAAAACTCACCATAAAAAGATCTAGCCGTTATCAGTGCTAAATTAGAAGTCATTAATTAATATACACTTAATCAATGTTAAAAACGTTGATAAATGTAACATATATCAGCACTTTTATTAGCACTGATAAATAAAGTCCTTTATTAGCACTTTTTTCAGTGTTGATAAAGGCACCCTTTTATTATTGTTGAAAAAAGGTATATTTATAAAAGATATATAAATAATATAAAATCACATGTTAATATATAAATATATTTATATTGATAAAAATATAAGATATTTTTGTAAATATGATTTATATATGACTAAATGTACATTTACACATGATATAGATGATATTTAAATAAAAATGGCCAATAAAATAAAAATTATAAATCATTATTTATATATTAGGTGTTTGGGGGTACAATTACATAAAAACACACACACACCTTATACAGAGGCTGGAAATATATATTATAATTATATATATACATTTTATTTCATATGGAAATAAATATTGATATATATATATATTCCAAAAAAATAATTTATATAATATTAATTAATATATTACAAATCATATTTATCTGTCATATATTTTGTGAAAAATGATGTATAAATTAATTAAAAATTAATATTAACTAAAAATATTGACTAATTAATATTAATTTCCATTTGATAACATTTTTTATCAATGAATTGTTTTTGAATTTGATATATATATATATATCGAATAAAAAATATTTAATTATTAATAAAAAAATCACAATATATGTTAGACTTAGTATGTAATACAATTATTTCACATGTACATATAAAAAATTAATTCAATTTTATAGAGATAAACATATAAAAAAATAATACATATATATTAGGTGCTTTTGGTGTAATTACATTCAGACACACACACACACACACACACACAAAGACCACACCCACACAAGTTGGAAAGGTGGATCATAACACCCCTAAGGGATAAAACAACCAACCGACTGCTTTATTATATTATATATATTTTTGGCCCAATGGCCCAATGGTAATGAAGCCCATTACATATACTTGTTACCACCATTAGATGGCCCAAATTCCCTTCTTTCATCATGCCTACGTCACCACTTGCATGTCATTCCTATGTCACCACCCCTTGATGGCCTGAAGGTTAAGTGGCCTGAATGCCTATTCTGAATGAATAATACTACTATAACAGCACCTCACTACAACACCTTCTACAGTATGTGCACTGATAATGTGAAACAATGATACTATAATTACAGCTATAATGCCTGGTACAATACTGCTCCAATACCTGCTTAAATTTATTCCCAACTGGATTTGAACCTGAGAATAAAACAGGTTTACAGGAAGACTTTACCACTTAAAAAATCCCCCCAATAGATATACATATATAATACATTTTGAATATTATCATTTTTTTATTAATTACAATTTAATATTTAATATATTCTTTTTTTAATTATTAAATATTATTTTTTTATAATTATATTTAATATATACTATTAATTAATTTTTAAAATGTATATATATTAATTTATTCACATTTAGTTTTCTCTTGTTTAATATTTTTATATTTTTATTATTTTTTAATATTTTTTAATATTTATTGATTAACATTTAAAATGAATTTAATTGAGGGATATTTTACATAATTAATAAGTGTATTCAATTTAATTTTATCTGACTAAAAATTTAATTTTTATTTTTGAAACACATTTATGGAAAAATTTTGAAACCATGAGTTTAACCACAAATGGAAATAACAGATTCCTTGAAGTATAATTTAATTATACAAGATTTAATCTCCCAAAATAATTTCTGAAATATAACATTTACCTAAGTGTCTGGTTCATCTATAAAAAGATATTCGACCCGAAAGGCCAGCCTATCCCAATGATGGATGTACTATTCAACACTAATGTTCCCATTATTGAAACCCTCGACTAAGATAGGGTCATAATTTTCAATGAAGGTATATTTATCCTCATTTAGAGTCACCTAAAATGGTCTCCCAATCATTTTAGTAGCTTCTAATTTAGTAGTTTTAACTGATAGAACATGTTTGACTAGTTCTTCTTCCAAACTCATGAGATACTCAAAAAATTTCTCATGCATGTCACCCGACATACAATGGTTATCTATATACTTTTTTTATCTTATTTTATTATTGTGTCTCTATTGGAGGAGTCAAATATGAGTAATTCTTCCTATCTTTGTGAATTCCATTCCATCCATTTCAAACACTTGAACCAGATCATTAATCTTTTTAGGATAGATAGCATGCAGAACATCATTATTTGGGATACCATCCTACGCATTAGTCTCACCATCAATATGTTTAGTAGGAATCACATTCACCGCAATAGAAGGATCCTGAGATATTCCCCCTGTTACCTTGGGTCATCAACTTCAAGGCATTCAAACCGATTACAGACTCTAACATTTGAACTGATTCTTTCAGGTCTTACCCCATTTTCCATCTTCACCCATACCTTAATATCTTACTATCTTAATTGTGTACATGTGCCTTTATACATACATTCCACCACTTCTCAATACCATCCTCTATAATCCGAAAAGTTTGTTCCTCATTTATAATTATAGTTGTATAATTTGCAGTTATGTCTTCATCATGGCCACGCAAAAACACTACACTATATAGAGGCACCATCGCAAAAACATGAGACACTCTATTGATATTATTTTTAAATCTGTTATAAATATAATGGAGTTGTGGATCAGGAGGTAGAGAAATAGGTTTCTTCGGCCTCATGTGGTATGTTCCATCCTCCTAAACAATCTTCTCAGAATGTGATAAATCCCTACCCATAGAGGCATTGAAAGCGTCTTACAAGACACTCCCCTTATCCTACATCATCATAGGGACCTTATCAAATGAAATCATGTTAGCATAAGACTTCATATCCATAATTTCACATCTTAAAACCTCATTATTATGCCCCATCCATTTTCACATGGAGAAAAAATCAAACAAGGACTCAAAAAGTACCAGCTATTTCTATAGGAAATATTCACCCATGGCCACCCAGAACGAATCAATATGCGAATTCGAAACATCAACCTCAATACATATCCTAGATGAAATGGAATGACAGATAGCCTTTATCTTACTATTCGAGCATGGATATTGACCTACTAGGTTAACTAACATGTGAAGAATGGATGGGGTTTGAAAAGAAAGCGGGAGATGTGGAATCCTTACCCATATTTTAATAGTGGATGAATTATGCCTCATATGAAAATTGTAGGACCACTTGAAGAGAATGAAATGAGATCCATCACAACCATATAGGGAACTTGACCATCCTAGTATCAAACCATCCTACAAGGTGAACCTAATCATTATATTCTTCGAATGAAGTAGATTGACGGTCACCCGCTTCTACAAATCCCATGAGCTAAAGATGAATCAATCAAAGGAGTCCACAGATGGCCTAAAATTCTTGAATCTTACAAACAATGTCATTTCTAGAAGGGAATATGATTCATAAAATTATGAATTTGAAATTGAAAGTTGCGGAAGCCCATACAAATATATACAACTTTCAGACTAAGAGAAATTAGTGGAAATGGAGGGATAAATTCTTGGTTCGAGAAAGGGGAGAAGATCGGTGATTGAAAAATAGGGGAAGGCGATGAAGGACCCTCCCCCACTGAGGGGGTAGAGGCCAGTTTTGGGGCCATCAACACCTAGGACATCGGTTAAGCGGTGCAAGATGTCCCCTTCCCGATATCATAAACCTCATCTGACACTCCTTTTCAATCAATTAAATTTTAGCATATATTCCAATTTATTTTTTAAAAAATAATATAAATAATAACTCTAAATTATTGTAAAAATTTTTTCATCCTATTATTCATTTAATTAAATATCACTCATTTAATATTATTCATTCAATAAAAATTTTAAGTGATTTTTTAATTTTTTATAATATATTAATTTTAAATATATATATTTTTTAATTTTTTATAATTTATTAATTTCTAAAGCTTTTTATACATAATTATTCAGCAATATATTTATAGTCACTGTTATTTTAAATATAGAAATATATTTATATATACATATATCAATTTATATTATATTTCCTTAAATATTATTTATATAAAAAAATATTTATTTACATTAAATAAGTGATGTATTGAGTAAAAAATGATGTATAATTAAAATGTCATTCGATTCATTGATTTAACATATATGAAACATGTGTTACTTTAATTTAACACATAGATATATATAATTAATGAAATTTTAAATATAAACAAACACACATAAAATTACTATAATTTAATCAATTTTTAATATTCATTGTAGAATATTATATATTAACATAATGTATTTAATATATATTAGGTTTCTAGTCATATATTTTTTTAAATTTTTTATATTTTTATTCATTATAATTTATTTATTAAATTTTAATATTTCTTTAAATATTAATTTCATTTTAAAAAATATTTAATCATTGATAATAATAAATTTTTTTAATATTTTTTCAATTTCTTAATTTTAAAATTTTCTTTTTTAAATACTTATTGAATTTTATCCATTTTAAAAACTTATTTATACATGTTTATTCATCAACATTTAATTTCTTTAATATGGTTGTAATTTATATAGTTAATATGTATTCATTTTCATTTTTACATATACGAATTTTTTATTTTTCAAATAATCTATATAACTAATAAAACTTATTCATTTTTTTAATATTTTTACAATTTATAGATATTTTAATTAATAAATTTCACACTTTTTAGAAATTAATTTATTTTATATTATATAGTAATAATTATTCACTAATAAGGTCTAAAGAGAGGATCCTTAGGATCCTCAATAATGGAAATTCACAATCAGAGTGGGAAATGGCTGATGATGATGATGATGATGATGATTATGATTATCGAATTGTTTATGATTTTCTTGATCCAAATTTTTCTCTCTCAATACGGATATGTCTATTGGTATGATCACATCCTTCTTTCTGTTCGAATTTTATCTTTTTCTTCATATTTTATTAATGGTTAGGTGTTTTGGCTTCTATATGGGCTATTTCACTAATAATTATTCACTCATAATGTTAATTAATTTTAACTTTTATTTTTAATTTATTCATTTTTAAAAATTATTAGTCTCATATTAATTTAATTTATTCATTTTTAATATTTTTATACACATATTTTTTTTAAAAAATTATGATTTTAATATATTTTTAACATACATATTTAATATGAAATCATCTTTATTTTTAATTTTTAATAATTTATGCAACTAAAAAAACATATTCAATTTTGTTTTTTTTTTTGATATTTTTGAATTCAAATAATTTTTAATTTTTAAATTCTACACATTCATAACATTAATATATTTATTATTATTTATTCATTAATAATGTAATTATTTTTCACACATTATAATATATATTAATTTTTGATATATTTTCATTTAATTTTTTTATTTATTTTGAGAAGTTTTAATCAACAATTTCTAAAAATCACTGATTAACCTATGATTTCTCATCACTAGAATAGATAGAATGATAAATCATGTCTTTATCTACTCTATTTTTGAGTGAGGATAAAGATATATTTTATCAGTGCTAATAGTTATCACTGATAATGATTGGTTTAGTATATGTTTTTTTGCTAATAAAACCACTCTTTATCACTGCTTTTTGAAAAGAAATGATAAATCCCTTCGATTAATTTAAATTGAACCCTAATAGAGAACCCCATTGCTCATGACTTCCAAGCTCTCATGGAACTAAACCATTATCGTCACTCCTCATTTAAAAGCCTGGAAAAATAGAAACTCTAAAACACAGCATCAGTGATTCTTTATTCTCCATTTTAGTTCATCTTTCATTATTTGCTTGTTTTTAATTTTCCCAAAGGGTTTGGGTTTGTTGTGTGATCTTCAGAACTTGAAGAGGCTTAATACCCATTGATCTGCTTCACCTCATGCTCCCTAGCCTCACGCAAAGCACCCCATCTCTTATAAAATGACAATAATAAAAAATTGGAATTTGATTTTCCCACTATGCATGGCACACACAAAATACCATTAAAATGAAAACATTAAAAACATTGAATTCGGGTCCCCATTTTCTTAAATTTAAATATATTGCATGTTTCCTTTCTTATTTTTTAATATATATAAATATATAGTCTGATTTATATATTTATTATATATATATAAATTTGTAAGGTCAATGCTATATGAAATGGATTACATTGGATAAATATTTTTTTTATTTTCTAAATACACTCTAAAAAAATTTATTTTGTTATTTTTTGTTATTTGGATGGTTAAATAGCATAATTTTGATGCCTTCATTTGAAAACATTTGTTGTGAATTATGTTTCAAAATTATTAATTTTTCACTATACATATTTTATTATGTAGTTATATATCCTAAGTCAACAATTTTTATGTTTTTCTTCATAAAAACATAATATTATGAGTTTTTTATTTCATTGATCATTTTATTAAAATAAATTTCTAATACACAAGCAAAATCCATGATGAAATTAATATTATGATATTTTTACAGTATTTACATGATAATGAGTCAATATGGATTCTTTGGAAAAAAATGAAAGGTATGATGTGATATAAGACATGAGATTTTATAAAACCGGTGTCCTATAATTTTAGGTTTTAATATTCATATGATAGATGAAATTTATTTTGACAATGAATATATTTATGGGTTGGATAACTAGTTTTAGAGGTTTTGAATCATTTGTGTAATAGAATAAATTAATTATTACCTTTTTAGGGTTCTATTTTAAAAAATATCAAAAATATAATTGATTCTATTACCTCAATAGAAACAATTAAAACATTCAAAACATGAATTTAAAAATGAATATTTTATAATTTTATCTATAAAAAACTCTAAAACTTTATATAATGATTGAGATTAAATTAATGTTTCAAATATACTCTACTTAAATTATACCTATAACCACGACTGAAGTTGATTTTTCATTACTCTATTAACTTTTTATGTAATCAAATTGAAATATTATTTACCAACTACATTAAATGTTTTTGAAACCGATATTATATGTCAATAAAAAACCTATTAAAACAATGTAAAAATTCCCAAAAAGAGAATGTATACACTCAAATCTGGATACTTTGTTTATATATCAACATCTATATAAATTATATGCATAAATTATGTATATTTTTTTATTTTCTGTACACAATTAACATTATTAAACCTCATTGGATGAATTTTAGTAGAAAATGGATGGGCACTAATCATGTAACAAAATAATTTGAAGATGTAGTTAAATGGTTTTCATGTTTTCAATAATGAATGTATACGAATTTTCTCAAATCATTTTCCTTTGTTTATAATGTTTTTATTCAAGAAAATTTTTTATATAAGAGTTAGAAGAAAATTTTATTTTTCAAAAAATTGTTCGAAGCTATAAATGTTTGTCTAAACATGGAGAAAAACAAAATTTACATACTGATTGGGATGATACTGTGATTTAGGGATCATTTGATATGAATACCAGTGTAAATTATGTTGGAGATCATATGTATGAAATGAAAATGTAAATTAATAAGGACATTCATGATTATAATTTTTTTCGAGAAGTTAAATAGTGGTTCTATGAGTGCATTGAATGCTAGTTTTACTACATATACTACATTGTCATCTATATTGAAGTTATAAAATTTAAAATCTAGAAGTATATGGAGTGACCCTAGATTTTTAAAACAAATTGGTCACCTCAACGATATGGAAAAAGAATAAAAGAAGCTTCTTCTTGAAATATATGACACTATAAATGTCTATGTTCAATTGGCCCCATCTTTGAAAAATACATTCATGTCTAAATGATTGCATATTGTTTTTTAACAACCATGAATCACAACAAAGATGAACTATGTGTGAAGTGAATCAAAATAGTAAAAATGAATAAATTCCTTCAAAATATTTATGGTACTTTCTTATCATTGTGAGGTTTAGATGACTTTATGGATACTAGGAAACTTCTAGACAATTGACATTCCACATAGATACAAGAATTTATGATATGGAACAACATCACCCAGCAAACACTCCTTAGTGGAATAAAATTGACTATGAGTATATAAATTTTTTAAATGAGAAGAGAAACCTCTTCCTTACTTTATCTATAGATAGAATAAATCTTTTTGGTGTATATATTAGTACTCACAATATATGTCTAGTTCTGTTGTTAATTTAGAACCTTCCTTCATGGTTATGAATGCAGGATAAATACATTATGTTGTCTCTACATATATCTGGACTAAAAGAACTTGGTACTGATAATGATGTATATTTGGATCCATTGATTAAAGATATTAAATTGACGTGGGATACAAGTGTTATATGGTGTTATTCTCATAAAAGTGAAGAATTCACATTGGGAGCCATGTTGCATGTGATGATAAATGACTTTCCTGCTTATGTAAATTTAAGGGGCTATAGAATTAAATAAATGTTTGGATGTCCCATTTATAAAGAATGCACACACTCAGTAAGGTTGAAACATTTTTCAAGGAATATGTTTGTAGCACTTAATTTTTTTTACCCCAATGAAATAATTACCAATCATGTACGACATAATATGACTGTAATATAAAACAATGTACAAAACTATCTCCACTAAAGAGTGATCAACTATTTGATAAGTTAAATTATATTGACCCTATATTTGGTATGTCTTTTTTGAAATATATTATGAATTCATGTTGGAAAAAGAGATCAATTTTATTTGAATTATCATACTTAAATTGTTTAAACGTAAAAAATTATCTTGATTTCTTACATGTAGAAAAATATTTATTTCATATTTTTGTTTCCAAATTAATAAATTTTCCTAAAAAAGAGAAGGTTTCTCTTATGGTTAGGTTAGAAATTATTGACATGGAAATAAAGGTGGATTTGGAACCAGTGAAGGGTGAAGAGCAACCATTTCTTCCTCCAGTAGATTACAAACTATCTATAATTTTTTTTATTCAATTTTTCAATTTTATTAATTGTATAAAAGTTCCAAATGGGTATTCAATAAGTATTCATAATGTTTTATTCAATTTTTAATTTGAAGTTATAGGGTCTAAAATCACTTGAGATTCATGTTCTGATACAAGTTTTGACGAATGTCTCTTTATGCTTCATTATTACTAAAAAAATATGACATACATTAAACCGACATTGCATCTTTTCCAAATGCATATGTTGTAACATTATATATATAGTGAATCTTCCAATCGTGAATAAGGATATTTCAGTCATAATATGTGAATTAGAGATGTTTTCCCCCAATAGTTATTTGACATAATGGTCAACCTAATGGTTTATTAGGTTAAATAGATTCAACTATGTGGTCTTCTATACGACACATGGACATAGAACATATAACAATATATGAATATTTTAAAAGGGTACTTCAAGAACTAATGTTTTCTAGAAGGTTGTGTTGAAGAATAATATATTTTTGAAGTAGTTTGGGAATTATATACTAATTACATATCAAATTTTAATTTCATTGTTCTCCCAAAATCTCTCCATAGTGGATTCAATGTGGGAGAAGGGATTTTAGGAAGAGTATTTGTTATAATTACCATCATAGTTAGAGTGAAATATCACCATTACATTTAACATAAAATTGAAAAGGTTACTCCATATGTTGAAGCCCACAAGGTAATTCATAGATAATTGAATTCATCAAGGGTGACATGATATATATATAAAATACACATAATCAATAGTTTATAGGCCGGTTAGGAGATCATATTTATATCGAGTTATCTAAAAATTTGAATTCAATTATCAAAGGACTTCAACGCCAAGCTCAATGACCAAATTTAAATGTTATATATTACATTGTTTTTTAATTAATGTTTATATGTTATATAAAAATGAACAATAATAACATAGTATGATGCACAAAAAGTGGAGTTACTCTTATGGTAGAAGCGATTCAAATATAAACTTCTAATGATTGAAATCCAATTTATTCGAATATCTCATATTTTGACATCATAAAACATATATATGAGTAATATTATTCAAAATCTCAATTGGAAATATTTTATTGCAAATGGGTTGATAGTAGGAGTGCAAATAAATTTGAGGAATGGAGCTTCATGAAGGTGAATTTTAATTTGCAAGGGTATAAATAATATCCGTTCATAATTTCTTCAAAATTATTATCGGTTATTTTTTCTCAAATATATAAAACAAGAATTGGTCAATTTTCATATTGGTTACTAAATAATGTAGGGTTAGATGAAAATTCAATTGAAATGTACCGTATCATTGGTTGATCACTATAATTTCAGGTAGATGTGAAGTAGGAATTTTCTTGTAGGTTAGATGGGACCACAAAGAGGGGATTTGGATACTCCATAGAGGTTCAGAATCCATTTAACCATTAACAAATGTACTCAACGCAAAAGATATATTTTTAAATATTATGTGATTTTACCAAAAATATTACGTGTCACCAACTTAATTAACATAATATTTATAACATTGTAAACTATAATGGAAGGAAATGACTTTTTCACACGATGATGATTCCAATCCTGAGGAAGAACATACATTTGATGATGAAACATCATAATTATTAGGGTACCAACATTTGTTGATGAAAAAACAAGGACATCATAAAATAATTGTGTTAAATAAAATTATAAAGGCAAGAATAAATGGTAAAAAAATTTAGGTTGGCTAGAATCAACATAGAAAACTAATTGACCCATATAAGGAAATATTCATCAGTTAAATTAGGCCCACAAAGAGGAATTCATTTGCCAATGGATATATATACATGGAAAAATGTTGTGCTTGAATTGAATACAACTATATGGGAAGATATTTAGTTAATTCTATGATATGAAATCTCTATTTTATAGAAACAATATATAGTGAATCATTGAGTTAATTTTTCATTATCCCTTAGTGATTTGATTTTTTTGATGATATCCATAAGAAATGTGTCTTAAATATCTATGTAAAATCTTATAGAGGCTTCCACACACTTCTCATGAAGTATCATCTTAGTGATGTTGATCAGAAAGTAAACCCCCACCAACTAGTTACATATGCACACATTATAAACCATGAAACATGGAAATCATTCATTAGCAAAAGTGATTAAGAAACATATTAGGTGAATTATAAAAGATAATGTTTTATTTGGAAATATTTATATTATCCACTTGTATTAAAAAAACATGAATTATGAAATAGAAATGGAGTAATAAATATAAGAAAAGTACATCAAAAACCATATACCCCTACTATAAATAAAGGATGGGGTACACATTACATGAGATGAAAATAGTATGTATTTTTAATCTTCAATAAATGTTTTATGTGATTTGAAGCAATATATGTTCCCTTGATTATATCTAGAATGAATAATAAAAATTTGAGGCCACTTCCTTCCCACATCATGTGCTATAGAAGGAGGCCTACTTAAATAAATAGGATAAACTAGTTAATAAAAACAAACAATTAGTATAAGGATCATAAGTAAGTATGATATAATATTTATTTATTATGGTTTTAAATTGTAATACATAAAATTATTTATTTATGTTTAGATGTTTTTATAGTGTTTAGACAGAATAATAGACATTGAATGTACTAATAGAAAAACCAATTTCAGTAGATTTCAACCATCATTAACAATATGGGCATATTAAAGGTGTAGGTTTTAGAGTGTCCCCTCAAACATATTTCGAGAAGACAAAGTCACAAGGAGATACATATGAGATGATGAAAAGAATGCACATTCAGATAGATGATTTGAAATATATTATTGTTTGGTTGGTTTTGGTGGACAACTATATGTGAATGAATCAAATTGAACTAGTACTGAAACAATGATCATTATATGAAGAGCGAAATGACCCCACATGTTTTTAGGCTAGCCATTACCTTCAATTTCCTACCTTACATAAGGTAATGAATTTTTTCATTACTCTTATCCAAAATGTGAATCAAATAACTTCACATAAATTTATATTTCTAAAATTCTATTTGGTCAAATTTTTATGTGATTCATATCTATCAATACCCACACATCACCTTGTTGTAATGGGAACAATGTAAAAATTCCAAGGAGACATGCTACATAGAAAAAAACTCTAAAAAGATAACATGAGTGTGGGGATTGATGTAACTCATGATCCAAGAGTTGAGTTATTTTTCCACTTGATGTTTTTAATGTTACCAAAATTAATAATTCTATTGTAACATTCATATCTTATACATGTAATATTATTAAGATACATTAGGTGTTTCCTTAAGATTTATTTTCAAATGAAAAACCTTTAACAGTTGGTGAAAGGTTTTACTTAAAATATTTAGTATTCTTATACCAATGATGTTTTGGTTACTATTATAGGGCTATTGCTGGGGTTCCTCTAGTTTTGTAAGAGCTACGTAGACTTTATCAGTCCTAAAACTATGTTGTTGATAAAATCCCCCTTTATCATATTCTTTATATCAACATTGATATAGGAAAAAAATATTTGATCTTATGAAAAAACATTGATAAAGGGGGACATTATCAACACTTTTGTTTTAGCATAGATAAATATCCCCTTAATTAGTTTTTTTTCTAGCACTGTTAAATTCATGACTCTTTTAACAATAAAACAATTTTAAATGATTTTTTCACTAACAAATCCTATTTCTGAGCCAATTTATAGGCTGGCTCTATAGTAGTGTTATATATCAAATCATTTATAGATGTCAGGCATACATATAAATATATATGTGATAGTGTAATCAGTACATTAATAAAAACACTAGGGAAGAAGAATAATTGATTTAATTATATGTTATAAATGAATGACATGGGAAATAGGGGAGAGTTGGAATAAGTGCATGAGTGGGAAAAAAAGTTTTCTTCCTCGGCAATCTCACACACTTTATATGAATGAAAGATTCCTGTTTTTATCATTATAAATAGTTCAAAGGCCCCATAAAGTTATTCATAAAATATCAAAAATTTTGTAACGATGATTAAAATGAAGTCAAAATGATTAAAATAACAGGACAATCGTGTTTTGATTAAATATATTTTACTATTGGAAATACGATGCATATTGTCAAAAACATTTTGGGTTACATGAAACTAAGATATGATTTTCTTATGTCAATATCCAAAAATATTATTCATCTAAATATGTTGTTTATAATATAAAAATTGATTTTTGAAACATTATGTAAATTAAATTTGTTCTTCTGACTACCATTCTTTGATAACGGGGGTCATTAGAAATTTCTTTTAGAAAGGGAGATACAATGTTATTGCCCCATATATTTTAGATAGATGTATCTCATTGATGGCAATTAAAATATATTGAAGTGGTGTATCAAAAATCAATTCAATCTAGATGATTTATTCTGGAGGGTAATTTATAAGGGAAGTTGTTGAATTTTTTAATGAATACGTATCTGATAAGTATATCCTGGTTCTTCTAAAATTATTCTACGATAGGTGCATCAATGGTAAAAGAGTATCAAAAATAGATGTTGTGAAAATATTCATCACATATTAGAAACACACTCGCTTCTTTTTATTTCAAAATAGTGAAGAGTTTGGGAAATATGTTGAAAATTACAAAGACATTCATCGGAATATGAAATCTATAGGGGATGATGGTAAGATATCAAATACACACATCCAAAAAAATTACTTGTTTTAGTGACCAAATTTATAAATAGTTATATAAAAATACCAAATCAACTTATAGTTAATTTTTATGATTATCTAGAGGGCCATGTTTTCATGTATTATCCTATAATAGATACACAATAAATAGTTATATATTTTACCAATGTAAAATGATGAATGTAATAGAGTTCTAATTATTAGAGTCACTGTTATCGTTGAAGTGATGCACTTATCAGGTGTCAAAGATAGAAATCATGTTTATTTGAATCTATTGTATATTGGAATCATCAATAAAATATTGTATCTCGACTATATAGAATTTCACGTACAAATTTTCAAATTTTGATGGGTTGTTAATAAGATGGTTGGTGAATTTGGATTTGTAAATGTGAATTTCATTTTGGAAATAAACAAATATAATCTATTTAAAATTGAATCAAATGTATAAAAGAATTGTTTATACCCATGATCCTATAAATGTAAATTGTTATATTATGTTATTTTAAATGAATGAAAATATAGAATCTAGTGTCAATTCCTGAGAGGAAGATCTTTTGTATTGAACATCATAGAAATTTCAGGTTTGAACTATTGGAGATGAACACCTTCATGTTAGAGGTTACTATATATAGTGATTTAAAAAATCAGTAATGAGGGAAAGATGCTTAAATTATTAAATTAAAAATGGAAATTTTAAAATGCCAGTTTATTTTCATTTTAATAGTTTTTATATAATTTTTATTATATTTATATGATTTTTATTGAATAATAAGATTATGTTTTATAACTTTTTTTATATCTTGGGATATAATTAGTTATTTCTTTACCTTGGGATTATAGATACCCAGTTAAAGAAAATTATTTAAAATATACTTTTAACATTTTATTTATTTATTTATAATAACTTCAACTATAATTATTATAGATATATTTTTTTATTTCACGCAATAACAATATTGTTGGATTACATGGAATATTGAATGCATTGTTGAATTAAAAAAAGTGTTTCATGTGAAAGTGAATATATAATCATATAGCTGTCTTATTATCCATAAATATTTGATACTTTTTTCAGATTAAACCTCCACGCCAAGAAACATGAGTTCATTTTTTATGAAAATAGATATTTTTTCAATGAAAACATTCTCATGTTATATGGGGTGGTGGTTTGATTTGAAAAAAATTACAAGCTTGTTTTTGACTCTATAATACCAACACAATGTCTTTGGAGTTATGGCTATAAATGAATACATGAAGCATATTAACAAATTTTTTTAAAATTTTGGATTTATTATTGATATTTTAGTTTTAATAGTTTGATCTTTATTGTAGATATTTAGATGAAAATTATATAGTCACTGAAGACTATTTAATGGTTTCTAATGTTTTACCCTATCATTTAAATAATAATATGAAAAACATCAGTATATGAGTTGAATAATTATATATATTTTTCTATAGTTTGGGATGATTATATAATATGAAATATTAAAAATATAATAGTTCTTAGTAACTATGAGTACTTAAAAAATGGTAGTAAATCAATTAAAAATAAGATTGTATTACATTAAAATGAAAACACGCCAACCATTAGAATATAATGTCATTTTGAAGAATAGTTTGATTGTAAAAAAACACAGGAAATACAACTCCAACCTAGACAAAAAATGACTCTAAATAAAACTCTATATAGAAAGAAAATAGATACACAAATGTGATTATGATTATTGTGAGAATGTATCCTCATATGCATCTTCTTCACGGATGTGTCCCTCCATGCTCTTCATCACATAAAATCCATTCATTCAACCTCCACACCCATCATTTAGAACTTATTTAGATAGGTAAAGAGTATGCACGGGGAAATTACATGGAGAATTTAGTGGTGGGGTTGGTGGAATTTAGGATTTTGAGTTTCTCTTTCCTATGAGCCTATCTATGAGGTTGGTTTTGATGTTAGGAAAGCTCACTACTTTTTCATTTATGTTGGGTCAGAAGACGATTAGTCTGAGGGTAACTATTAAATTATGAAAAATACATGTTATAATCGAAAAAATAAGTGATGTGCAAAACCAAATAGAATAATAATAAATGGGGATATAGATTTTAATATAGAAAAACTCTCATATACAAAGTATTTAAAACTACAAGGAAAATCTGAAAAAATCAACTATGAATCAAAGAGAAAAAATCAAAGTAAATCCTGAGACTTGAATTTAAAATACAACATAGAAAAATGTGTGTGAAAATCCACCCCTGATACACCTTCATAACCTATCTGATAATTGTCTTATGACAAAAAATCACCATTCTAAGATCCAAACTGAACACACGATGTTGTCATAAAACCTCATTTCACAACTCGATATTGCTGCTGCTCGCTATTGTAAATGCCCAAAAAAGGTATCCAATATATCTATTTCTTGAAATTGGACTTTTTCCTCTCTCTTCATGAAGTGAAAATGCCCCCCCACATTATATAACCTCATGTGTGCCCCACATCGCTTTGAAAAAGTAGATATGAATTTCTCAAAACCATCTGGGTGTGCACATATAAGCTGAAAAAAGTCATTTTAATTTTAAAAAAATTATTTTCATATCAGAAAAAATACCCAAAAAATTTGAGATAAACTCCATGAATCTCACCCTTTATCCCATAAAAGAAGGATATATCACCCAAAAAACTTAGTTAGAAGGAAAACCAGTTAGTATCATACTATCCTTGAACCTCTATAGAAAATATGACATCTTTATTTTACTTATATGAAATAAACTAAAATATCCCCATGATAAAAAATAAAAATGCAGAAATATTTTTTATACCTGTATCTAAATTTCCAATAAGAAAATCAAAAAAATATAGCTCTCCCATAATTTTGATCTCCAAATAATATGAAGCACCGTCATGAATTAATTTCCTTCTCTGCTCAAAATCCTATGATAAGTTTGAAACTCATAGTGCATCACCAGGATATTTGATTTTATTTCTTTCTTCACTTCTGTCACTCTCTAAAGAAAAATAATTATGTGTAAGACCTGAAACACCTAACTTGACATGATTCATCGAGGAAACATTCTTCATCTTAGTAGATGATCTTTGAATCATGTATGATAATTTCCCATTCCACAAATATGATGATGTCCTCTTTGAAATGAAATTCTCCACATCAGTGAATGCATTTACATCTATCCTATAGAGTATATCCTCCATTATTCGTCATAATGCATGCATTTACATCCATCCTATAGAGTGTATCCTCAATTATTCATCATGAATATAACATAAAACCTCTTGATAAGATTTATCTTTAATTCCAAAATGAACTTATAAATCCATTAGTATCAAGAGTACAAGAAGATAACAAATTATGCCACTTACATGAAACATGTCACAGATATTTCAACATCATCTTACAACCAGAATTTCTAATTATTAAAATTTCGAAAAAACCAATAATATTAATATAAACTCTATTTTCCACAATCCAAATACAAAATTATCCTTCTTTGTATAAATTAAATAATTCCCTCTTCTGTTTAATATGGCATGATGTTGCTAAATCCACCACCCATTTAATGTAAAAATCTTAGTTGTGATAATAAACACTAAATAAAAGTTAATATCCCTCACCCTGGATGAGTCTTACACCAGTATCCTTATAATTGGTGTCATTCACCTTCTTTTCTTCCTTATTTTATTTTAAATGCATATCAGTTTCTCTGTACGTGACCCTCGTTATCACAAAATAATCACTTGACCTTTCTTCTTCTATTTGACCATCTTCTTTGATTACCTAGTCCATATACCATAACTAAAATACCACTATAACTTTATGATTAACCATCATTGGTCTTTCACCAAGTCACATTCACAACAATGATGAAATAAAAGCATTTAACTTCATTTTTTGTTTAGAAAATAGCAATGTGGAGATGATATTATCATAAAAATTTGGTAAAAACCCCAAAAGAATCAATGCTTAGTCTTCTTCAACCATTACAATAGGTACCACATTTCCTTTATCATCGATAGTGACCATAACTAAAGATAGATCCAACAGAATTCCGCTAGAATCACCTGAGGGTTTCCTAATTTTATATTCAATATAATTCACAAATCATACAATAATATTTTCAAATTTAAAAGATTTTTGAATGATTAAAATTTATAACTACTTTCAATCTTCACCCAGATCACCTCCAGCTCAATAAAATTCATCACTTACCATAGATTATTATTATAAAAATAAATCAAAATCATGCTTTTTGAAAACTATATCATATCTATCCAATATCCAAATCTCATCATCCCTACTTTATAAGATATTTTTTTCAAAAACATCACTATCTTCTCACAGACCAGAATATTTTTAAAACTTTACTTCCAAAGTGTAAAATACTTTTTCTAATTAAATATTTTAATGTGGTATGAAATCTAATGGTGTGAATCACCCATAACTAATTAGAAAGAAATATATATAACCAACTAGGATACCAATTCTTGGTTCAGAATTTGATTGGTCTATGGATAATTATTAAATTACAATAAAAAACCTATGAGAATCTTTATTGTAAATGAAGCCTAAAACCAAATAGAAGAAAAATAAATGGGGGAACTGAGTCTAATGTTAAAAAACTCACCATTGTCGATGATTAAAAAAATTATTAGAAAACTTTTAAAAAATCATTTATTAATTATAGAGTAAAATGAAATACTAGTAAAGAACGAAACATTAAATGAAAATACATCATAAAAAACCGATTTCAAAATACAGACCCTGATATTCCTCCATCACCTCTATGATAATAGTCTCATTAAATGATGTTTACTTTTAGAGGTCAAAACTAAACATAAAATTTCATTGCAAAAACTCATTTAACAACCTGATATTTTCACTTCTCACTTCATCCCATTCCCTAAAAAGGTTTCCCACATATCTATTCACAAAATGAGAATACCTTCACTCTTTTCGTGAAGTGAAACCAACCCATTTTATAGAACCTCTTGTGTGACCAAATTCACATTAAAAATAGAGATAATAATATATCTAAACAATCTTGGAATGTTGATATAGGAAGAAAAAAATAATCATTTTAATTTTAAAAAATAATCTTCAATGTAAAAACATGCCCATGAAACATGGGAAAAACCCTATCAATTTATGCAGTTTTAGGAAATCTTTCATTCTTATATGGTGTATGCTAAAATGTTACATGCCTTGATTCTAGAACAACATTCATGTACCATTTCTCTTCCTTTATTAAGGTATGTCAAGTAGATAATTATTCCTTTTTTCACATTATTGAATGTCAAAACTGATCAAACATGCTTGGATTTTGATTAAAACCAGCGATGCTAATCAACGATTCTTTTGTGGCATATATGAATTAATCACATAATATTATGACATGTGGGTTGGGTGATGTGACTGAAATTGTATGTTTTCAGCATAGAAAATGAAATCATTGTTTAAACCATGCCTTATATACATAAATCTAATAATACTCACATAGATTCTCATAAAATACAAGGATAATGACCATTGATTCAATTTGTACATTTTGGAATTAACTACACATCATTCTAATGCATCATGTTTTTGGAATAACCTATAGTGTATTTCTAATTTAAATTATTTAGTATGTTTTAAATGTGTGTCACATTCACAAAATGGAGACAAAATAAATATATTATTATGAAACTATTTGAAAATGAATATTGATTCATTTTTGATATATATGAATAAGTCACATGTCATTTCAATGTTTTTTCTTCTATTTATATGTGATCTATAAGAATAAATAGAACATAAAATATACATACAGTGTAATAAAAATGGTATAATGTGTATTTTTCCAATTTATGTGTTAGATAAGTTCAAAATGAGTATCACATATTTAGAACTGATTAAAATCACTTGGGTAGATGGTGTAATTTAAAATGAAAATTTGAAGTATAAAAATGGAATTTTCTTTCTCAAAACATGCATGACATACCCAAAAACAAAAAGTGATCCCATATTGACTCTATGATAATGATATTCAATACATTTTCGACCTATGGGAATAAACCACAACCAATCAAATGTGTAGTGTAGTACAAATAACCTTTTTTTTATTTTTTTCATTGTTAAATAAGAATAAATAACACATCACATACATAAAAGTGATCAAACATGCTCGAATATTTGTCAGTATCCACAAAAATTATCTTTTATTTATTCATGAAATGTAGAAATTAAATTCATTTTATTCTAACACTCAGGTAGATGATGTGATGGAAAGTGTGTGTTTTTAATAAAATAATGATATTTTCATTGAAAACATGGTTCAGATATACTCAAGACTAAGAAATTAAATAAAAAATTATAATTCTTTTTACTAACCTTGTTAAAGGGTAAATTTCCGAAAAAATTATAAATCATAAAAATAATATATTAACATAAAAATATATTAATAATGATATATATATATATATATAATATTTTATTAAATATGATTAGATAATAATAAAAATGAATTTAAACTGAACATATAAGACATTTACTGAAAAATTATTTATTAAACAATTTATAAAATTAAATTAATTAGTAATTTACAAATTATTATCAATTAATAGTCATTTAATAACAATTTTAAGATAAAAAATAGAAATAAAAATAAAAAATATTTAAAATAAGTATAAAATGTGACTCAAACTTCAAATGGCTATACATATTGATCCAAGTGTCTGTTTGAGTTCTACCACATATCATGAACTGGAGATGTAAAACTACATCACCGAGAACACTTTATTTAGTGGATTAAAATTCATTATGAGTATCCTTTTTGGATATTAGCTATGACCCCTCTCCCTTAAACAATAAATAGAGAGAATAAATCCTTATGGTTTATATATTATGGCAAGTTATGTTGGTAAATTAAAACATTCATCATGGTTATGCATGAAGTGAATATACATTATGTTGTCACTTCATATATTTGGACAAAAAAATATGTAATGATATTGATGTATATTTGGATCCAATAATCAAGGATCTGAAATTGTAACGGGATATATTTGTTACATTTTATGATGAACATAGAAGGGATGAATTCACAAAGAGATCCATGTGGTATTGGATGATAAATGACATTCCTACTTATAGAAAATATCCATGATATATAAATAAATGAATTTTTCATGTCCTATTTGTAAAGAATTCACACACACAGTTAGGTTAAAACATTCCTCAAATACTGCACTTCTTGGAAATCCCATGTTTTTAACCTAATGATTTAATTATGAATCATATACAACACCATTTTATAGGAATACCGAATAATTTACTCCACAATCTCCACTAATTAATGATCAAATATTTAGGAATGTAAAAGGTATTGACATTATTTTAGATAAAACATTTTCCAAAAACCTTATGAAATCATGTTCGAAGACACGATTAATTTTCTTTCAATTATTGTATTTGAATTGTTTATATGTAAAACATTTTCTTGAAGTCATGCATGTAGAAAAAATTTGTATTTTGTAGTGTTGTTTCCACATTAATAAATGTTCCTAGAACAACAAAATATGGAATTAAAGATAGGTTGGAAATTATTGATGCGGGGATAAGGGAAGATTTGTCACCAATAAAGGGATAATGATGAACATTTCTTCGCATAGCATCTCACACACTATCCAAAAAATAAATATTTCAATTTTTTATTTAATTAATGGTATAAAATTTCTAAAGGGTTATTCATCAAATATCCAGAATGTTGTTTTAAAGAAAAATTTGATATTAGAGGGTCTAAAATCACTTGAATTTCACATTTTGATAAAAGAGTAAATGGATGTCTCTTTGTATGGAATTTTTCCTAAATATATATGACATACATTAACCCAACTTTTCTTATTTTTAAATCAATATGATCCATATTTGTATACCTGATAATGTTTCCAAATCATGAATAAAGATATTGATGTCATATTATTAAAAATATTGATTATCAACCCACCATCATTCATTGATATAATGATCTGCCTAATTATTTAATTGGATAAATAGATTCAACTATATGTTCATTTCTATTACAGATGGATATACCCTATTGAACATCTTATGATGATTTTGAAATGGTACATCAACAATCGATGTCACCCATACGGTTGTATTGCAGAATTATATATTATTGAAGAAACTGTTGAATTCTATTCCAATTAACTATCATATGTTAATAGCATTGGTCTCTAAAAATATCGTCACAAGGAATTCCTCATGGGGGACTATATTTATAAAAGATATTTTGATTCAATTAAAATCTTAGAGTGGGGTAAAGATCATATTTATATTTTATATATTAGTTTTTAGGTTTCATCTTATTTTCTAACCCAGAATGTAATTCATAGTCGTTTGAATTAATCAAGGGTTGAAGGATAGATATCAAAGACACATAATAAAAAATTTATAGGATGGTTCAAATATCATATTTATATGGATTTTTCAAAAAAAATTAATTCAATTGTTGAACGACTTTGATGGCTAGCCTAGAGACCAAATGTAAATTTTATATCTTATACTTTTTTTGTAATTAGTGGTCATATGTTCTATACAACAGAACAATATCAAGATAGTATATAACAAAAAAAGTTGAGTTACACTTGTGGTGGAAGAGATGAACATATCTGATTCAAATGATTAAAATCTAATATATGTGAATATTTCATATATGTGTATCACTAAACTGATATACGAGTTTGATTATAAAAAAAATTCAAGTGTCTATTTTCGGATGAAAATGGTTTTACAATAAAAGTGTAATGTAATTATGTGAATTGGGATTCATGAAGGTGAATTTTAGTATATAAGAGAATAAAGAAGATTTATTTATAATGGAATCACAAGAAGTGCATGTACACTAAGTATTAGATAAAGAAAACATGAATTAGTCAATAATATTATTGGTGAATAAAAAAATATACAGTCAGATGAAAATATAATTGAGGATTACCCTTTAATTAAGATATCATAATCATTTTAAGGTGGTCCCAATTTAGACTATTTATTGTATGTTAAATGAGTCTATAAAGAGGGAATTTGGATGATCGATAGAGGATCCATATCACTTCAAATATTGAAGGAAAAAAAGTTAGTATAATGAACATGTTACTTATTTAATATACTATGATTTTCTGAAAAAAAATATTATGTGTCCCCTTTTTCATTTAGATAATCTAAATTAAAATTTTAATTACTAATATAGTTAATGAATTCTTCACATGATGATGATAGAAATCCTAAGGAAGAACTAACTGTCAATGCTGAAACTGTTTAATTATTAGGGAATGAACACATGTTGATGAAAAAAAAAATAATGACATGGAATCACCATGTTAACTAAAATTATCAAGGATAGAAGAAAATATATATAATTTGAGGTTGGCTGGAATCATTGGGGAAGACATGTTTTTTGAGTCAATAAGTTTTTCCTTATGACTTTTCTATTTCTTCATGTTTGGGGGATATTGTTATGTCAATTTGTTCTCCTTATGACATTACATTTCCTTATTGTTTTGAAAATAAAAAACACTTTATCTTAAGGAAAAACTCTTTCTACCCTGTGTTTCACTTCTCTAAGGAAAATTTTCCATCCCCAGGTATATTTTTCCTAACCAAATTTTTCATTGTTAATTATCTTGTATAAGTGTAAAATTCGGTTTCATTCCTAAAATCTCAGAATAATATAATACATAGATAAAGTGCATTCTATTTTCAGACTCCGAATTCAGACTCCGAACCTTTCGGAGTTCTAAATCGAAGTTCTCTGAATTCAGACTCTGAACTCTTCTGAGCTCTGAATCCAAATTATGATGAATTCAGACTCTGAAATTTGTGAGTTTTGACTCTGAATTCTAATGAATTCAAGATCTGAACTTTGTGAGTTATGACTCTAAATTATAATTAATTCAGACTCTAAAATTTGTGAGTTCTGACTCTGAATTCGAATGAATTTTGACTCAAATCTTTCTGAGTTCTAACTCCAAATTCTCATGTACTCTGACTCTGAATATTGTATGTTCGGGTTTCAAATTCCTTTGAAAATAGAATCTGAATTTCCTTGTATTATAAGACTCCGAATGTATTTTTGGTTAGACTCTGAAATTTTATTCACATACATTCTGAATAATCGATTTTGGTTATGTAACCATATTTCTTCTTACACTTGTTTTTTTATAAAATGATGTCATGCTTTCAGTTACTAACTAACCGTTGTTTGAGTGACACGTGAAAAGGTCCCTCTGAAATTCAAGGAAAATATGACCATTGGAGGAGGGAGCCGACCATTGGTGTTGTGCCTATAAATATGAGCTCCTTTGAACGAGCTCACAACATTGATGAACTAATCTATGACTCCAGAGATTACATGCTGTTGAAGTGACTTCTAGAGAGAGACTCTCATGCTTAGGGCACACTGAACACCTTGTTCAAGATTTTTATTGTGTGACTCTGAATGTTGCCGATTACATTCGAGGGATTCTGTGGATAGGAAGAAAGAGGTGTCTACTACCTTGAAGTTGAGGGCATTCTTACTAAAGAATATAGATGTGATGACTGCCATGAAGTTGAGGGCTTGCAGGGATAACAAGAAAGACTTCGATCTTCATATTGAGGGATTACCCTGGTGTGGGTAAGATATACTTTCATAAAAGTAAAAATCAAGGGACATTAATCCAAGGTTGTTGGATACCATTTTCTTCAGTTTAAAATATTTACAACTTTTTACTTGTATTGTTACATCTTTTCCACTGCATTTTGACTATTGATGAAAGTATTACTATCTTATACTTCCTTATACTTTTATACTCTGACTTAGTGAGATTCTATAAGCATTAAGGTAGAATCATTATATTTGTAAACTTTCATTAAGTTTCATTTTCCAGAAGCATCTATCTGGATTCACATTCATGGAATCATATTTCCTGAATCAAGAACGTGTGAAGAAATTAGAGGTTTTCTGAATTACCTTGTTTAACCTTGTTAAACATAACCATCTTTAAAAGTTCCAAAGGATTTTTTTAAATAATACTATTCACCCCCTCTTGTATTTTGAGCATCATTAGATACTTTATTCATTATCTATATTATATCGATCATACATTTGGTATTATAGAGTATATCATACTAACAAATTCCATCTCAACTATTGGTATCAGAGGAGGTAACCTTCAATCTTGAACCAATCTAACAATTGGCTTCAGAATTTTGGTTCAATCTGAATTAATCTCAAGATTAGATTCAGAAGAGAAATCTTCTTCTTCTATTTTTCGGAATCATATTTTCAGACATATAATGTTTGGATTCATATTTTTATTAGAGGTACTTTTGTTCTATATTTTTCATGCTGAGGAATATTTTCCTTGTTTACGAATTTTTTCAATTAACAAGGTTTTGTGGAAATATTTTCTTTAAGATGGAAGGAATCAATGTTGGTTCCATTGAAAAATTAAATCCAACAAGACCACCTATTTTTTATTGAAATGATTATCAATTCTAGAGAGATCACATGAAGACATCCATTATCAATATTGGAGTTGACAATTTTGTTATGCTTACTAGAGGATATAAAATCCCTAACAAGGAAGTTAGTACTTTCAAAAATAAAGAAAAGCATGAACATCAACTAAATTATAAGGTACGCAATACATTGATTTGTTCTATGACGAAGAACATCACTAGCTAAATTTCTTCTTATGAAGCTGCAAACAGTATCTGGAGGAAACTTGAATTTACACACTTTGGAAATTCAGAAGTTATTAAAACTAGAAGAGCCATGATTAGAGCTGAATATCATGGTTTTTTCTTTGCTTATTGAGAACCCATATGTAAGGTGCAACAAAGATTCATGACTATTGTGAATAGTTTACAATCCATGGGTGAAAAATTATTAGATGATGAAGATCTTATTGATAAGATCATAGAAATAATGCCCAATGAGTGGGAATCCAAGATGACTGTTATTGATGAGAACAGAAAGGTTACTCGGATTTCCATTGATGAACTCTTTGGAACTCTTCTTCAATATGAGATAATAATGAAGAGAGATGCTGAAAAAATTAAGAAGAAGAATAGTAATGGTAGTGTTTCATTTAATACAACTTCAAATCACATGAATTCCAAAATTCATGAGAGAGTTACAAGATCCAAATCTAAGAATATTGATATTCAATCCGAATATAGTGGATGTGAATCTTCAGAAAATGAGTTAGAAAATATTTCTCGAAGGATGAACCAGATTTTTGGATAGAAGAACATTCAATCCAGATATAAAAAAGAAGGAATGGAAAGATAAGAAAGATTCTGAAGTTACATGTTATGAATCCAAGAGAGCTGGACATATAAGGCTTGATTGTCCTATGAATAAGAGAAAAGAAAGAAAGGGAAATTATTCAGAGAGAAACATAAAAAATTACTACAAAGCCAAAGATAAGAAAGTCTTGAAAGCCAATGAAACCTTGTGTGCCAGTGGTGGTGATTCTTCATATGGATCATTAGATTATGAATCTTCTAGACAGAAGAATCTTGGTCTAATCACTAGACTACCTATTAACAATCAATGTTTGATGGCAAAGGTACACAACGATGAATCAATGACTAATGTTTCTTTAAATGAAAATTATAATAATGATAAATTCTATAACTCTTCTAATGAAGAATCTTCTTCTGATGAAGATAACTCTTTACCAACCTGTGAAAACTTTTCTAGGTTTTCTAAACTCATTGAAATTGAGAATTCCAAACTCATGAAAAAGCTTGATAAGGAAAATTTTAGGAATACTATTATTACTACGGAAAAATAAGATCTTTATAAAGATATTGATAAAGAAAATTTTTGATTTTGAAAGTATTTCAGAAAAGGTTGAGGAAGTAAATTCTGAGAAGAATAAACTTCTTAAAGATCTAGAAAACATAATTTCTAAGAAATTTTTTTCGAGCCTAACTCTAGTTCAATTTCAAATGTTTTAGATGACAAGAACTTGGTTATCAAAATAAATTCCGATATTTTTTCCTTGAGGAAGTTTTTGTCAAACTTTAACTTAGGTATGGAAAATTGTGATAAATTGTATTCTCAAATACAACCTCTAAGGAATAGTTTTGGTTTTTTTTATACTAGTTCTAAACTGATTTTTAGTAACAATTATTTTGTTCCTGAAAGTGCTCCATTTTTTACTAAGTTTCCGCGTGGTGGACACTAGGAAAAGAATTGTTCCTTAAACAAAACTCAATAATTAGGGTTTCATACAACCTATTTTTCTAAGAAAATGTGGGTACCTAAAATTGTGCTTTCTAAAATTTCCAGATCCAAGAATTTTTGGATTCCGTAAGTCTAACTCTTTTGGTTTCAGGAAATTGAGAGTGTACCAATAACAATAATTGGTACATGGATAGTGTATGTTTCTAGCATATTACTGGTAAAAAAACAATTTTGAAAAGATTATGAAGACGAAAGGAGGAAAAGTAACATTCATAGATAATGCTCATGGAGAAATTATTGGTATAGGGAATATCGTTATTCTTGGAAAAACTTTGATATTAAATGTTTTGTTTGTTAAGGGTCTTAAGCACAAACTCATTAGCATAACCCAATTATGTGATGAAGGTTACCTTGTTAATTTTAGGAATGATAAGTGCTTAGTACACAATTCGAATGAAGAGTTTATTATATCTTCCCATAGGCAAGAGAATGTATACAAACTAAACATAAAAGACCTTAGGATCCAAGATCTACCTTGCCTTAGTGAAGTGGAAGATCATTCTTGGTTGTGGCATAGAATATTAGGACATTGTAACCTTAGGAAACTATATAAACTTTCTATGAAAGAACTAGTTAATGATCTACCGGAGCTCAGATTTGATTAATGAAATGTTTGTGACCCTTGTAAATACGGAAAGAAATATAAATAAAGTTTTAAATAAATCGGTTAAGTCTCAACTACTGATGCATTACAATTAGTGCATATGGATCTCTTTGTAGCTACAAAAACTGGAATCATTGGAGGTAAGTATTATGTATTTGTTTTAGTTGATGATTACACTAGATTTATATGGGTCTATTTTATAGAAAAGAAGTATGAAGCCTTCTCGTATTTTAATGGTTTTAGATCCAAAGTAAAAAATGAGAAAAACCTTCCATTGAAAACTATTCATAGTCATCATGGTGGAGAATTTCAAAATACTGATTTTGATACTTTTTGTAGTTGAAAACGCATTACTCACAATTTCCTAGCACCAAGAAATCCTCAACATAATGGTGTTGTTTAAAGAAGAAATATAATTATTTAAGAGAAAACAAGATCCATGTTGATTGAATATTTAATAGCCAAACATTTTTTTGCGGAATCTGTAAGTATTTCTTGTCATACTATGAATTGTGTTTTGATTAGAACTTTTCTTAATAAAACTCTTTATGAGTTATGGAATCGTAGAAAAACTAGACTTTCATACTTTAAAGTTTTTGGTTACAATGTATTCATTCTGAATACTAAATATAATCTTCACAAATTCACACCAAAATATCATGATGAAATTATCTTAGGCTACTCCACAACTTCGAAGGATTATATATTTTTCAACAAAAACAATTGTACTATTGAAGAGAAAGTACATGTTAAATTTGATGAAACTAATCCCTTTGTTTTTAAACAACCCCAACCTACATCTTCAGATGTGTTTTAAAAATCTGAATATCAACCGTTTTTAGAAGATTTTTCTGATAAGGAAAATGCTCTAGAAGATTTTTATGAAGAATTCACCCCAGAATACTTTCTACCCAATGTTGATGAACAAGTGTTTCAAAACCCAAATTAGTTTTTTCTTAAGAATCATCCCACTAATAGTATCATTGGTGATGTAAATCAACCAGCAATGACTAGAAGTTCCTTAAGTAATGAAGTAGAACGTCTAGCATTTCTTTTCCAATTAGAACCAAAAAAGAACTGATGTGGCTTTAGGTGATGATGATTGGATTAAATCCATGCAAGATGAACTAAATTAGTTCTAAAGTAATAAAGTATGGACCTTGGTTGAAAGACCTAAGGAAAATTCTGTTATTGGAGTAAAATGGATTTTTAGAAATAAGTGCGATGAAAATGGGATCATAGTTAGAATTAAATCTAGATTAGTTGTTAAAGACTATAATAAGAAAGAGGGAATAGACTATGAATAAACTTATGCTCCAGTATCTAGACTGGAATCTATTCGTATCCTACTTGCCTTCGCAGCATTCTTAAATTTCAAACACTTTAAAATGGATGTGAAATGTTCTTTCCTTAACGATTATGTTCAAGATGAAGTTTTTGTTGAACAACCTCCTAGTTTTGAAGTTACAAAACATCTTTATCATGTTTTTAGACATACCAATGATTTCTATGGAGTTAAAAAGCCCCTCGAGCCTAGTATGATAGACTTACATGATTTTTGCTTCAAAATAATTATGTTAAGGGAAATGCAGATCCATCCCTTTATATAAAGATAGATAAGAAAAAACTTATGATTGTTAAAATTTATGTTGATGAAATTATATTTGGTTCAACTCAATAATCTATAACTGATTCCTTTGCGGATCTAATGAAATATGAGTTTGAAATGATTATGATGAGTGAGTTAACATTTTTCCTTTGTTTTCAAATTTCTCAAAAACTAGAAGGAATATATATATCCAATCATTAGTATATTTAATATCTTCTTAAAAATTATGGATTTGAGAACACTAGAAGTATTAGTACTCCCATCGGTGCCTCAAATACACTTGATCTTGATGAATCTAGGAAACTAGTAGATCAAACAACTTTTAGAGGTATGATAAAGAGTTTACTTTACTTGACAACTAGTCATCCAGACTTAATGTTTTCCATATGCTTATGTGCAAGATATCAATCCAATCCTAAGAAATCTCATTTACAGGTTGTGAAAAGAATTTTTCGCTAATTAAAGGGAACCATGGATTTAGGACTCCTATATTCTTTTAGAAATGATTTTGTTTTGAAATGTTTTTTAGATGCTGAATTTGGTGGATGTAGAATGGATAGAAAAATTACATCTGAAACTTGTCATTTCCTAAGAGATTTTTTAGTTTCTTGGTCATTCAAGAAGAAACACTCTGTAACACTTTCTACTGGTGAAGCTGAATATGTAGTAGCTAGAAGTTTTTGTGGTCAAGTGTTGTGGATGCAACACACACTCACAGACTATAGTGTGAGTTTTTTCAAAACAAAAATTATGTGTCATAACACTAGTGCCATTTCACTAAGTAAAAACCATGCACATCACTCTCGTTCAAAACACATAGAATTCAGGCATCACTTTCTTAGATATCACACACACAAAAGGGGATATTATTCTTCAATTTATCAGAACACAAGATCAACTTTCTGATATTTTCACAAAATATTTACCCTCCGATATATTTGAATATATTAAATAGAAGTTATGAATGATAACCATAAGGTAATCTTCATTATTAAATTTTTTTTGAAATCAATCTCCCTACAGTAATAAACTTCTTCCCATTGGGTTAGTACATTTTCTTATTAGTAGAATGAAAATTTTTGTAGTTATTTTTTCAAAGTTTTCATAATAAAATTTTTGATTGTTGAGATGGTATGTGTGAGTATGATATACTATATAACACCAAATGTATGGTCAAAATAATATAGATACTGAATAAAAAATCTAATAATGCTAAAATTACAAGAGGGGGGTGAGTTGTATTCTTTAAAAAAATTACTTTGGAACTTTTAATAATAGTTATGTTTGCCATGGTTAAACAAGGTAATTCACAAAACCTCTATGTTCTTCACACTTTCTTGATTCAGGAGATATGGTTCCAAGAAAGTGAATTTGGAATGATGATTCTGGAAAATGAAACTTAATGTAAGCTTACAATGATAAAGATTCCAACTTAAAGAAAATAGAACCTCACTAAGTCAGAGTATAAAAGTATAAGAATGTATAAGATAGTTATACTTTCATCAATAGACAAAATGTAGTGGAGAACTTGTAACAAGACAAGTAACAAATAGTAAATCTTTTAACCCAAAGAGAAGGGTATCCAACAACCTTGGATAAAGGTCCCCGGATTTATAATTTCTTGAAAGTCTGTCTTACCCACACTAGGGTAATCCATTGATACGACGATCAGAGACTATATTTCTATACGCACAAGCTCTCAACTTCAATGTAGTCGGCACCTTGGTCTTTCAAGATTCCTTGTAGTTCGAAGCGAAGAAATTTCGAACTCAGGTTGTTAAGTGATGATACTTTTAAGTGAATGAATAATGGATTCCCTAAAGATTATGAAGAATTGTATGACTTACTAGAGGCGGAAGTAGAAGCCGTTCTGAGGAAGCAAGAGGTTGAAGAACCATAAAAATGTTGGAAGGAAAAGGAAGTTGAAGGAAGTGGAAGAAGAAGAGAAAACCCCCAAAGCCAAGGAAGATCAATCTGCACCTCCAAAGCCTAAGAAGCAGAAACCTTATCCGGATGAGGTTTTTTCTAGGTGGAGGGAAGACAAAAAGAATCAGAAGGAATGAGAGCCACAATTTGGCACGGATCCTGCTGAGGCTATAGCTTTGAAAGAGAAGACGGCTGAAGAGCTTGAGAAGCATGCCAAATAAATGAAGTAGAAGAAGAAGATATCAGAAACTGAGATTGTTCAATCTCTTTTGAAGGACACTGAAATAGAATCTGAGAATATCCCTGTACCAAAATATTTTTTGGTTGAACCCTTATATGAGACTATGGGGAAGAAGTACATAACTATGGAAAAAGTTTAAGAGAATGTTGTTGAAGAGAAAGAAGCTACAGAAGAAGTGTGAGAAGAGGAAAACAGTGCTGACATAGAAGATCTCATTCAGGAAGTTGAAGACATTCATGAGAAGTAAAGTGCTTCTGAAAAATTATCATTCCAGACTTCTCAAGCAGAATCTTCGAAGCATGATACTCATGGGGGTGATGAAAAAGTTGAAGATGAAGTGAATAAGATCTCTCAGGAAGAGAGTGATAATCAACATTTCAATCACATTGAAGATGATGAGGCAGAAGTTGGGAAGGAGAAGATAGATAAAGATTGAGTTGTTCAGCTTTCTGACTGCGAACATGAGTCTTTGGATGAGGAAGTTGTTCCGAGAATCGATAAGGGGAAATAGGTGGTTGTGAATACACATACCAAAATTGTTTTAAATAGAAAGGAAGCTGGTGGATCTTCTAAGAGGATGCTTGTTGAGCTAGAGAAAGAGACTCCACCAAGAAAACTCTCAGATTCATAATCATCTTCCTTATGACATGATTTTCACATTGAAACATTGAAGAAGATAATTGACACCATTATGATCTTTCCAAGCATTGAATCGAGATGTCAAATGCTTCACCAGAGTATGAATCTAAAATCGGATTCAGTATCCATGATGATGGATAAGTGTGTCCAACTTGAGGTTGATTTCAAAAACATCTTTATCAACTACGATGACCACAAAATGTGTTGTAAGAAAGTGTTTAGCTGGTTAAATAAAATAGTTGAATATTTTAGAGACCTTGATGAGTTTCAACATGAAGTGATGGAATCTTTTGATAATGAAGATAGTAAAATCAAGGATCTTAAGAAAATATTTGAGGCAAAGATAACTCTTGAGAATTATTCTCAGATTCAGGAGGTCAAGGATCTGAATGGTAAGTTATTTTCTTTTTCCTAAAGATGGAAAGGGGAAGGGATATTCGGATCAATATCGAATAGATGCTAGTCAAGAAAGAAGAGTTGTTGAAGGCTCAGTCAGAAGCTTTGAAGGCTTGGGAAGAAAAGATAAATGCTTTAGAGACGAAATCATAGGATCGGGATCAGATTCTAAATCAAGAAAGAAAGATCACAAAGAACATAAAAATCTGAAAACCATTGTGAAGAAATTGATACCCAAGGAGAAGGAATGAAAATAGATCCAATCCGATCTTTTGTTATATTTTCTTCCCTGTACAAATTCTTCTTATCTTAATGAAATTTTAGTTGTTTGTCTTTGTTTGTATGCTTCGTACTAATTTTTTAGATACAATAATTTCATTTCCATTCACTCATATTCTTTTTGAAAATCGGAATGGGGGAGAGAGGAAAAAAGAATACTATGAAAAGAAGAAATAGCCCTATATAAGGGGTAGTTTATCCAAGGGGGATTTTTTCATTACAGAGATTTCCATACTCAAGATAATTGAAAATATCATTTTGGAAATCTTGAATATGATCCTTAGAGTTCCAAAACCTAAGGGGGAGTCAGTCATAATCATCATTATTTATGTGTAAAGGGAGATAAGTCTTATTTTCAAAGTCTAGAAATTTTTTGACTATGTCCTTTAGTTCTTTTTTGTAAGGATGTTTGTGCTTTCCAAAAAGGGGTAGATTTTTGAGTCAAAAAGGTTTTCCTTATGACTTTTATATTCCTTCTTGTTTGGGGTATATTGTTAAGTAAATAAGTACTCCTTAGGAATTTACCTTTCCTTCTTGTTTTGGAAATCACAAAAACCATATCTTAAGGAAAAACTCTTTTTACCCAGTGTTTCACATCTCAAAAGAAAATTTTCCTTCCCCAAGGAAATGTTTCTATACCACATTTTTCATTGTTCATTATCATTTTTAAGTATATAATTTTCTTTCATACCTAAAACCTTGGAATCATATAATAATTAGATAATGTGAATTTTGTTTTCAGACTCCGAATTCAGACTCCGAACCTTTCAATGTTTTGAATCCATGTTCTCTGAATTCTGACTCTAAACACTTTTGAGTTCTAACTCCAAATTTTGATGAATTCGGACACCAGACTTGGTGAGTTCTGACTCTGAATTCTGATGATTTCATACTCCAAACTTTTTGAGTTCTAACACCGAATTCTAAAAAATTTATACTCAAAACTTTTTGAGTTCTGACAATAAATTCGAATGAATTCTGACTCCGAACATTCTGAGTTTCGACTCTGAATTCTCATGAACTATAACTCTGAACTTTTTAAGTTCAGGTTCCGAATTCCTTAGAAAAAAGAATATGAATATCCTTTTATTATAAGACTCCAATTTTATTTTTGGTTTGACTCCGATCTTTTATTTACTTACATTCCGAATAATTGATTTTGGTTTTATAACTATATTTTTTCTTAAATTTTTTTTCGTTATAAAACGATGTCATGCTTTTAGTTACTAACTTACCATTGTTTGAGTGACACGTGTACATGTCCCTCCAAAAATCAAGGAAAATATGATCGTTGTAGGAGGGAGCCGACCATTGGTGTTGTTCCTAGAAATAGGAGCTCAATTGAAAGTGCTAAAATCTTTGATGAATTGTTCTATTACTCTAGAGATTACATGTTGTTGAAGTGATTTCTAGAGAGATACTCTGATGATTAGTGCATACTGAACACCTTGTTCAATATTTTCTTTGTGCGACTCCAAATGCTGTTGATTACATTTGAGTGATTCTGAGGATAGGAAGATATAGGTGCCGACTAACTTGAAGTTGAGGGCTTTCTTGCCGATGAAGACAAAGGATCCGACTACCTTAAAGTTTAGGGCTTGTGGGGATATCGAGACAGACTCTGATCTTCATATAGAGGGCTTACCCTGGTGTGGGTAAGATAGACTTTCTTGAAAGTATAAATCAAGGGACCTTTATCCAAGGTTATTGGATACCCTTCTCTTTGAGTTAAAAGATTTACTACTTGTTACTTGTCTTGTTACAAGTGTTCCACTGCATTTTGACTGTTAAGGAATGTATAACTATATTATACTACTTATACTCATATACTCTGACATAGTGAGATTCTATATGCTTTATGGTAGAATCTTGATCTTTGTAAACTTTCACTAAGTTTTATTTTCTAGAACCATCTTTCCGAATTCACTTTCATGGAACCATATTTCCTGAATCAATCAAGTGTGAATAACTTAGAGGTTTTGTGAATTAGCTTGTTTAACCTTGTTAAACATAACAATCTTTAAAGATACAAAGGAATTTTTTTAAAGAATAAAATTCACCCCCAACTTGTATTTTGAGAATCATTAGATACTTTATTCATTATCTATATAATTTCGATCCTACATTTGGTATTATAGAGTATATCAAACTCACACATTCCATCTCAACAATGTTGACCAAAACATTGTAATGCTTATTAGTTACATTGGAATCATAATGACAATGCATATGCCAATTAACAAAGATACATGGAATAATGGCTTGTCTTCATTAAAGATAAATTTATGAGAAGATATTATGGTAATTCTCAAATATATGTGCTATTTTGTATTGAAAAATATATATGGTAAAATATTGATTTACTTTTTATTATCCCTTATAGAGTTCATCTATTTTAGATTATATCAAAAATAAATGTGTTTAAAAGATCTATAGAAAGTCTTATAGAGGATTCCTAACACTTGTTTCAAAGTATCATCATAGAGATGGTATGGTGAAAGTAAACCCCCACCCGCTAGTTACATATTCACAAATTATAAACCCAGAAACATGGAAATCATTCATTAGACACCGTGAAGAAAATTCATTTTTGGTCCATTGTAATCGATAATAATTTATTTGAAAATATTTATTTAAAACAGTTTGAATAAAAATAATATTTTTTGAAATAGGTGTGCAAAAAATAACAATCATGCATCAAGACCCATATACCAATACTGTAATGGAAGTAAGTGGTATGCTTCACTTGAGATGAAAATGGCATGTATTTAAAATCTATAGTGAATGTTTTATGTGATATGAAACAACATACGTCACTTTAATTATTTGAAGATGGATGGATCATAAATCAAAGACACTTAAATCCCACAAAATATTATATGGAAGAGTCCAATTTAAATAAATTTCATAAACTAGTTGATGAAAACACACAAGCATTATGAGAATCTTGTTAAAGTTTGTCATAATAGTAATTTGGTTTGCTTTATAACATTATTAAATAAAATTATTTATTTATTTTTGAATTCTTTTTATACGGGTTGGACATAAGAATTGGGATTGACTTTACCTGAAGAAAAAACAACTTTCTGTTACAATAATGTGTCTATACAATTTGGACACTTTAGAGGTATAAGTTTTAGAGAGTCATATTTACCATATTTCAAGAAAACAAAGCTGCAAGGAGAGACATATCATATGATTAAAAGCATGGGGGTTTAGATAGATTCTTTAAAAGATATTATTTTTTATTTTGGTTTAGTTTAACACTCTAAGGTTTTAAAAATATATTTAATATAGAATTTAATGCATACAACATCTAGTCTCTATGGAAAAAACATTGTTATTATACCTTATCCATTAAATATAATTTTTCATCCTATGTGTTTTGTATTTCAAAAAATAGACACACATGATCGCGATCAGTAATCTATTTACTGTCTTATAGGATTAACTTACATTATTTATGAATAGTAATTTGATCTCAGGAATAGTAATATGTCTGTTGTGAATAGAAAAATGACCTAATAAATAGTAAACACACCCATTAAAGTGTAAATAAAATTTGGGAATCTTAAAAATGAATGTATGATATAATTATATCATGGTATAAGTAGGAGAACATTTAAAAATTAATTCTTATGTGTTGGTATTTTTATGAATAATAAAACATTAATTAAAATTTTACAATTAATAAATTAATTTAAAGGAAAGATTTTATTTTTTTAAAATGTATTCATAAATCAATATTTTTTTCTATGATTTTATGATAATTTAAAAATAACTTAGTTAATTTTTTACCTTGTTATAAAATAAGTTTTAATTTTAAATATATTTTTTTGATTATATAATGAATTTAATTAAAAATTATATTTCCCATATTTATAAGAAAAATCCTAAATGGGAGTTTATTTTTTTATTCTAAATATCAAAAAAAATTACTCTTAATTTTTGGTATTTTTTTAAAATACATGAATTTTTTGTGAATGAAAATATGGTATTTAACAGTATATATACATTATAAGATAAATACACTATTAATTCAGACATGGATTATGTAATAATAATTGTTTTGAACTAACATGATATAAATACAATGTTTAGTGTTAATAAGAAACAATATTTTTTGTATTGAGAAAAATAATAAAATAATTAATTAAATAATGGGAAATCACCCCTCTCCTCCGCTAATAGAACCGCCCCTCACCTATTCTACTCCTCACTCCTCTAATCCTTGAATATTGTCAAAGATATTCCCAAATCCTCTTCCCTAGTCTATCCACATGTCCATGAGATCTTGGTAATAGAAAAATAACAAATCTGATTTCCTTAAGGAGGCTCTTAAGGAGGATAATTCAAGTGGTAAATCCTCCTCCTTTTCCTTTTAATTTAACTTAAATTTATTTTCTTTTCTTATACTCTCCCCACATACTGTATCCAAATGAGAATGAAAAATCTATTATCATTTATATAATAGAATTATATCATGTTTAATTATTTTATTAAATTATTTCATGTGATTTATAATTCTTTTTTACTAGCCTGGTTAAAGGGTAAATTTCATAAAAAAAATTATAAATCATAAAAAATAATATATTGAAATAAAAATATATTTATAATGATATATATATATATAATATTTTATTAAATATGTTTTATATAATGAAAAATATGAATTTTCACTTAAAATATATTATATTTAGTGAAAAATAATTTATTAAACAATTTAAAAATATATATTAATTAATAATTTACTAATTATTATCAATTAATTATCATTTATTAACAATTTGTTGATAAATAAAATAAAAATAAAAATAAAAAATGATCTAAAATAAGTATAAAAATGGACTTGAACTTCCAATAGCTATAAATTTTGATCGAGGTTTCTGTTTGAGCTCTTCCACATATCATGAATATGAGATGGGAAACTACATTACCTAGAAAACATTCGTTAGTAGATGAAAAATGATTATGTTTATCCTTTTTGGAAATTAGTTGTGAATCCTCTCCATTAAATTATAAATAAGTAGAATACATCATTTTGATTTATATATTATGGCTAGTTTTGTTTGTAAATTATAACATTAGTCGTGGTCTCCATGAAGTGAATATACATTGTGTTGTTACATCATATATTCGGACTAAAACAACATGGTAATGCTATTGATGTCTATTTGGATCCAATTGTCAAGGATATGAAATTGATTTGGGATATATGTGTTACATTTTATGATGCACATAGAAGTTAATAATTTACTTTGAGATCCATGTTCTATGGGATGATAAATGACATTATTAATTATGGATAATTTTTAGGCTTTAGAAATAAATGAATTTTGGGGTGTTTTATTTGTAAAGAATACACACACTCAGTTAGGTTAAAATATTCCTCAAAGGATAAATTTTTAGAAAATCCAAAATTTATACTCAGAAGATATAATTAAGAATCTTTTATGACATCATTTGATGTGAATAATGAACAATATACACCACCATCTCCACTAATGACTGATCAAATTTTTAGGAATGTAAAAGGTATCGATATTATTTTGGATAAACCTTTTTCCAAATGCCTTATGAAATCGTGTTGGAAGACAAGATTAATTTTATTTAAATTATTGTGTTATAAATAATTGTATGTAAAATATTTTCTTGAACTCATACATGTAGAAATTTTTTTATAGCGTTGTTTCAACATTAATAAATGTTCTAGGAAAAACAAAATATTGGATTATGGATAGGTTGGAAATTATTTACATGGGGATAAGGGAATAGTTGCCACTAATGAAGGGTCAATGATGAACATTTCATCCCCTAGCATCTTACACAATATCCAAAAATAAAATATTTCAAATTTGAATTTACTTAATGGTATAATTTTTCCAAAAGGGTATTCATCCAATATCAAAAATGTTGTGTTAATGTCTAATTTGAAGTTACAGGGTCTAAAATCACATCAATGTCATGGTTTAATAAAAGAGTTGACAAATGTTTCTTTATGTTTTTTTTTCCTAAATATGTATGACATGAATAACCCAACTTTTCATCATTTTAAATCTATATGAAGTAAATTTATAAACCTGATGAAGTTTATAATCATGAATATGGGGATTGTTGTAATATTATTTAAATTAATGATTTTCTTCCCACCATCATGCATTGATAAAACGATCCACCTGATTATTTACATGAATAGATAGGTTCAAATATATGGTCATGTCTATTAAATATGGATATACCTTATTGAAATTCTTATGAGTATTTTTAAATGGTATGTTATGAATTGACGTCCCCCATAAGGTGGTATTGTAGAATGATATATTGCTGAAGAAGATGTTGAATTCTATTCAAATTACCTATCATATGTTAATAGCAATGGTCTCCAAAAATATTTCCAAAAGGAATTCCTCATAGGGTATGTATTTCTAAAAGATTTTTTGTTTCAATTACCATTATAGAGTAGGGGATAACTCGCATTTACATTTTACATAATAGTTTTTTAGTTTCTATATATTTTGAAGCCCACAATGTAATTCATAGACATTTAAATCCATCAAGGGTTGAAGGATGGATATCAAATACACATTACCAAAAAATTATAAGATGGTTCAGAGATCATATTTATTTATATTTGTCTAAAAATTTGAATTCAGTTGTTGAACAACTTAGATGCCTATCCTAGAGACCAAATGTAAATGTTATATCATACAATTTTTTTTGTAATTAATTGTTTTATGTTCAATATAATGGAACAATATAAAGATAGTATGGAAAAATTTGAGTTTACATTTGTGGTGGAAGATATTCACATATCTGATTCAAATGATTAAAATATAATTTATGTGAATATGTAATATTTCAGCATCATCAAACAGATAGATGAGTCGGATTATACAAAAATTAAAGTGTCTATTTCCTATGAAAATGGTTTTAAAATAAGAGTGTAATTAAAGACAATTAATTGGGATTCATGAAGTTGAATTTTAGTATATAATGTAATAAGGAAGATTATTTCATAATGGAGTCACAAGTAGTTCATGTATTTTATGTCTAAGATCTAACAAACAAGAATTGGTCAATTATCCTATTGGTGAATAAAACAACTATAGGGTCAAATGAAAATTCAATTGAGGATGACCTATTCATTGGGAGGTCATAATCATTTCATGGGGATCCCAATTTATACAATTTCTTGTCTATTAAATGGGACCACAAAGAGGGGATTTGGAAGCTCGATAGAGGATCCAAATCCAATCAAACGTTAATGAAAAAAAGTTTGTTTAATAAACATGGTATTTTTTTAATATACTAAGATTTTACTAAAAACATAATGTGTCCCAACTTTATTTACATAATTAAAATTTAATTTTTTACTACTAATATAGATAATGACTTTTTCACATGATTATCTACCAATCCTAAGGAAGAACTAACTGTCGATGTTGAAACTATGTAATTAATTGGGAATCAACACCAGTTGATGAATGAAAATAATGACATTTCATCACCATGTTAACAAATATTATCATGGTAAGAAGAAAATATATAAAATTTTTGGTTGGCAGGAATCAATGGGGAATACATGTTGACCAAAACAAGGTAATATTTGTTAGTTACATTGGGCTCATAATGAGAATTCATTTTCCAATTGATATAGATACCTGAAAAAATTTTGTGTCTCTATTAAAGATAATCATATGAGAAGATAATAAATTAATTCCATGATATATGTTCTCTATTTTATTGAATAAAAAATGTGGTATAACATTGATTTACTTTTCATTAACCCTTATATAGATCATTTATTATACATTATTTTGAAAATAAATGTGTCTTAATGATCTATAGAAAATAGTTTAGAGGCTTCTGGACACATATTTCACAGTGTCATCTTAGAGATGGTAAGGGGAAAGTAAACCACCACCCAATAGTTACATAATCACACATTATAAACCATGAAACGTTGAAATTATTCATTAGAAACCATAATGAAGAATCATTTTAGGTAAATTGTAATAGATAATAATTTAGTTCAAAATATTTATTTTATCCATTTTTATTAAAAAATTAAATTTTTATGTATTTCTTCTAAAAATAATAAATATCCTTCAAAACCCATATATCCCTACTATAATATAAGGATGGGGTACACTTCACATGAGATGAAAATGGTATGTATTTAAAATCAATAGATAATGTTTTATGAGATATGGAAAAACATATTTTACTTTTTTTATATGAAGATGGATGAATCATAATTCAAAAAAACTTACATCCCACATAATGTTATATGGAAGGAGCCCCATTTAAATAAATTCCATAAACTAGTTGATGAAAACAAAATAGAAGTATGAGAATCATATGTATGTATGTCATAATTGTAATTTTTATTTCATTATAATAGTATTACGTAAAAATAATTACTTATTTTTGTATAGTTTTTATAAGGGTTGGACACAAGAATTGGGATTGAATTTACATAAAGTTAAATAACTTTCAGAAACTATGAAGTGTCCATAACAATGTGGACACTTTAAAGGTGTAGGTTTTGTAGGGTCATATTTACCAAATTTAAAGAAAAAACAGATTTTAGGAGATGCATATTAGATGATTAAAATCATGGAGGTTTAGATAGTTTATTTGAAAGATATTAGTGTCCGGTTTGTTTTGGTGTAACACCCTAAGGATTTAAAAATAATTTTAATTTAAAATGTATTGTATACAAAACTGAGTCTCAATGAAATAGAAATTTGTTATTATAACGTAGCCAGTCAACAACATTTTTCCTCTTATGAGTTTCGAATTTTAGAAAATAGATATACACAGTCACGATCAGTAAAATATTTAGTGTCTGATAGGATCAAATTACATTTTTTGTGAATAGTGAATTGATCTCAAGAATATTTATATGACCTTTATAAATAGTAAGAATGACCTAATGAATATTAAATAAACCCATGAAAGTATAAATAAAATTTATTCATCTAATAAATGAAATTATGATATACTTATATCATGGTTAAAGTAAGTGACTAGTTAAACCTTAATAATTATGTGTAGGTGTTTTTGGGAAAAATAAATATTTAATTAAAATTTTAAAATTAATAAGTGGATTAAAAGGAAAACAATTTTTTTTTAAATTTATTCATAAATCAATATTTTATTCTATGATTTTTTGAATATTTACAAAGACCATGGTTGATTTTTTAAAGTGTTATAAAATTAGTTTTAATTTTAATTGTATTTTTTTGAATAAATGATTATTTCTATTGAAAATTGAATTTATCATATTAATAAAATGAATCTCATAAAAGGGAGTTTAATTTTGTATTCCAAATATCAAAAAATGGTTATGGTTAGTTTCTGTGTTTTTTCTAAAATAGTCAACTTTTTGGTTAATAGTAAAATATGTTAATTTACAGTATATACACATTTAAGTTAAATATGATATTAATTGATTCATGTATTATGTAAGAACCATTAGTATGACCTCACATGATATAATTACATTATTTAGTCTCAATAATTCAAACCATTTTTTGTATTGAGAAAAATAATAAAATAATGAATTTAATAATGAGAAATCACCCCTCTCCTCTTTTATAAAACTACCCCTCACCCCTTCTTTTCATCACTCCTCTATGCCTTGAATAATGTAAATGTTATACTAAAATACTATTCCCTAGTCTCTCCCCATGTCCAAAACATATTGTTATTACCAAAATACCAAAACCCCTTTCCATAAGGAGGTTCTCAAGGAGGATAATTCAGGTGGTAAATCCTCTTCCTTTTTCTTTTAATTTTATTTCAATTTATTTTATTTTCTTATACTATCATCAAATAATCTATCCAAATTATCATGAAATCTAAAATATCATTTATATAATAAAATTATATCATGTTAATGGGATATCCATCATCAATTTTCTTACTCTCACACTTTAATTTTAAAAAGAAAAATCATCGTCTGAGAGGTGAAGATTTACAACCTCTATGGTTGATGAACATTGGTTATTCAGTTTCTTCTTTAAGACTGGTCATGATACCATTATTAATGGTTAAACTAGAATATAATATATCAATTAAAACATTTCTTATGTTCTATAGGTATCATATATACTAAATATCAAACAATAAAAAAATGAGATCATTATGGTCAATAATCGTCATAATAATGTAAATGATTATCAGAAAATGTATTATCTAATGGTTAATCATCATGAAATATAAAAAAATTCTATATATAACCATTTTAAATTATTTATGTTCATCAGTATCATATAAATTCAATTTTGGATAATTATGCCCATTCCCCACGAACTTCCATGCTCATATATATGTATAGCGTTCGTGAAAACCAAGGAAATGAATGCTCCAAAGTAATAAAATTGTATCTTAAAAATCATAAAAAGGCCATAAAAGAAGACAATAAAATTAAAAAAAATCTAATACATGTATATATGGTTCTTAATTAGTTAATTAATTAATTTTTTTTTTGATTATTCAAGAGGTTAAGGTCATGTGAAGAACACATTCAGACATAAGGTATGGGTTTTCTACCCAAACCTCCAATTTCTATCAGGTTACCCTTTTTATATGTTTAACCCATTTGAATTATTAATTATTCTTGTGTAATAATAATAAATTATGTGTTAATGTTATAATTATATAGGTACCAATCATAATATTTCTTTCTTTTTTGGGTAGTTACTTGTTATAAAAGGATCTTTCAAAAAATTTGTCTTCATAAACAAGCTCATTTAAAGAGAACTTTCCAATTTCTTACCTATTTTCCTGTGTACACTATAATATTTTTTAAGCCACCATTAGTTTTTATAGAAACACTCATTTTATTAGGAATAAAATATCTTAGTTCATTTCTAGTTTTATGCAAATATTTTTCCAAAAGAATTATTCTTTTCAAAGTGAAAGAGTATTACTCTAAAGAATTATTCAATGATTTTATTAGGGAATTTTAATATATTTCAAAACTCTTTTTAATATTATTTTTATTAGGATTTAACTCTTATGACTATCAAAAATCATATTTTATTAAATTTTTTGTGATCATTTTTAATTTGGATGTGCTATCTTGATACCATTCACCATTCTTCTCAAATTGGTTATTGCTTATATCTATAGATTGGGGAAAGATATAGCCTATTTTCATGTTGTTTATGTTTATCCCCATTCATATGGGGATTTCATTAACATAGAGAGTGACATGTGGGGCCCACTAAGTCACTTGATTCATCCATAGGTCTTATGAGACAAAACAAAATTGGGTTTTCACCGAGGCTTTTCCCAAGTATTTTCAGACATCTTGGACGAGGCCATGACAATCTGTTTTAGATGTTTGGCATCATGTATTCCCTCATTATGATTATAGTAATTTATAAACCATGTGTTTATTTTGACTATTATAATATCCATGGTTATGTTTCTTTCTATTATGATCAGTTATACAGATTTATTTACTCATCTTTCATTCCAACCATGTTATTATCAAGTTTATTTTTAAAGGGATGTGATTTTTGTTATTAAATGTTCTTAATGATTATGTCTATTTAAAATTTTACTGAATTAGGTACCCTTTCTATGTATTTGAGCTCTTCTTTTTGTTATGTTTTATTTTCCACTAGGATTCAATGATGATGATTATTATGAATGACTTGGAGAAATAATTTAATAGTTTATGGGTTTTTTTGATGGAGTTTTAATGTTTTTTTTCTTTCTAGTAGTATTGTAAATATTATGATTGTTTCTAGTTTACCAAAAATAATAAATTACGTGTTCTTTCAGGATGTGATATCCTTGTAAACATACCAATGTATTAATATAAGGCACTAGAACTAGGAAACTGCGGTCTGGTTTTTTAAAGTTGGTATTAGAAAAAGTTAAGTAGAAACTATGTAAAATAGACATAAAAAACGTAAATTAGAGAAAAAAGTGTATTATATAATTTGAGGATAATAATACAAGATATTTCTATAATTTCTATATGGTGTATATTATGTGTATTTTTCTAGAAAATACATTCTTTTCTGGATAATACAAGTGGATGTGGTTCTTCCACATATGTACCTAGGAGTAAAAACATTTAAAAGGTGTTCTTGGACAGACTCAAGGTAACCTCATAAATGAAAAGAAGCCTTACGACACACCTAGTTTGACAATAATGTGGGATATGCTTTGGATAATTCACATTTTCATTGCAAACCATTTTTAAGGATTTAATTGTAAATATGTCCCTAATGAAACCATTCTTATGATTATGATATTAAACATGCATAAAATTACAATTCATGTTATGTGTTTTTCTAGTTTGTAATTATACATTATGATTTATAGTCTAATTTAGTGTGTGCTGTTATTTAGAATTCACGCCTTGTGAAATGAACAGAAACCACATTAACACACATATCCCATGTAGGGATTTCCCTCCTATGAAAGATAATGATGTTGGTTCTAGAGCATTGACTAGTGTTGAGAAACTTTCTACTATACTGGGAAAACATAACCATGTTTTGAAAAATAACCATACTCATTTGGAGAATCCTCATCCACAATGTGGGTGAGAAATGTTATACCACTTTATGTGATAGGAGCCTCCATCTTTTAATGGGACTGAAAACCTAGTCATTGTAGAAATGTCGATAACTTAGTTAAAGAAATTATATCTCACTATGGGAAGAAAGGAATAGGATAAGGTTTTCATAGACATTTATCATATATCAAGATATTTTGATCAATGGTGGTTATTGATTTAAAAAACAAAGGAAGAGGATGTCATTGAAAATAAGGAATGAAGGGATTTTAAAGAAATTTTCCATTAAAAATATATTCCTCATGAACAATGAGAAAATATTGAAAAACAATCCTTGAATATAATTCTAAAGGAGGATGATAATGTTTCATGAATGAAGAAAACATTACAAGTATATAAAGGCATGTCCAGGACTACATACATAATTATAGGAGCAATATTGATTGTTTATTTGATGGTTTAAATCAATTCCTTCGATGATATATAGTATCAAAAAATTTATCATCATATGAAGATATAGTCTCATGTTCTATCAAGATAGAAAAATAATTCTCTAAGTCTAATGACTTTAAGGGAAAATAAGAGATGAATAGTGTGGTAGAGGAAAGAAAGGATAAAGGGAAGAATAATAAGGGTAATTTTATAACATGTCATACATGTGGAAGGAAACACCCTCGAGCATACTTTAAATGAGGAGTCTGTTGATAGTGTGGTGAAAAAGGCCACCCAGACCATGATTACAATGGAATGAAGTAAGCTACAAATTCTCAAGGCTACAATTGTAGGGAGATGGGATACTATGAAAATTATTGTCTAAATATTCACAGAAACTTTCCCTAGAAAAGGCCATGAGAGCAAGGAAAAGATTATGTGATCCCAACTCCTGAGGTTGATGTTCTTAATGATGTGGGGGCTGGTACTATAATCATTTCCACAAAATTTTCCAATGTGTTATTTTATCCTGGATCATCACATTCGTTTATATATTCCCAGTTTTATAATAAAATTATAAATTTCCAAATCTCTTTAAAAAAAGAGATTTCAATCAAAACCCCAAATGGAAGTCGCATTCCAACAAAGATGTGTCAGGATGTTCTCATTATGGCATATAAATATGCATTATCTTCTAATTTTATCATCATACCTATGGTTAAATTTGATATAATCCTTGGAATATACTATATTTGAAAATATGATGCTAAAATATACTGTAATAATAAGGAAATTACAATTTGTGAGGAAGGGGTAGAATCCCTTATCTTTAGAGAAGAAACATCAATTTATGATTCTTATCTAGATTCACCCCCAATAGCTCTACAAAATGAAATTCAAGGAGAGGAAGAGAATGTAATATATATGGGTGAGGAGAAAAATCTTCAAATTGAGGATGTAAATATTTTATAGAAATACATTTCTGTATTTCCAATAGATTTACCTGGATATACACTAGAGCGGGAAGCTGAGTTCTCTATTGATTTAATTCTTAGTTCAAGACCACTATAAAAGACTCCTTATTGAATAACCACAATAGAACTAGTAGAACTGAATAAACTACTAGTGTAATTGAGTGATAAAGGATATATCATACCTAGTGTTTCTCCTTGTGTATCCCATGATCTCTTTATCGAGATTAAATATGGATACTTGAGGCTGTGCATCGACTATAGAGAACTCAATTCTATTACGATAAAGAAAAAATATCCCCAGCCTTGTATTGATGATTTATTTGATCAACTTCATAGAGCTCAATATTTTTAATATATTGACCTTCGATATGGATATCATTAGTTGTATGTGAGGTAAAAGATATTCCAAAGACAACATTTTGAACCAGGTGTGGGCATTATGAGTTTACAATAATGCCTTTTGAAATGAAAAATTCACCCTCTATTTTCATGGATCTAATAAATAGATTTTTCAAGGAATATATTTATGACATAGTTTTGGTATTTATTGATGATAAATTATGATACTACAAAGGATACAAAGACCATGATAATCATTTTCATATTATTTTAAAGACTCTTTGAATAGATAAGTTATATGTGAAGTTTATCATGTGTGAATTCTTACACAAAAAATTTTCTTTTCCTTTCCATATTTTCTATATATATGGAGTCTTAGATGGTCGTGTAAATAAAAAAGGCAGTTTAAGAATGTATGACTCTAACAAACATAACTAAGTTATGTGGTTATGTTGGATTATGATATTTTTATCAGGATTTTGTTCAAAACCTTTTTTGATTTTCTAACACGTTAACCTAGCTTACTAGTAGTTGGGTTATTTTCCTATGGACTAATGAATGTGAATAATGTTTGGAATAATTTAATAAGAGGTTATAAATTCTACAATCTTTACTCTACCATTGGGAAATGATGGATTTGTGATTTACAGTGATGAATCAAAGAAATGACTTGGATGTGTTATTATGCAGAATGATAGAGTTATTAACTATGAATCATGGTAGTTAAAGTTCATTAAAATTACTAACTAAAACATTATATGTAGTTAGTAGCTATAATATTTTCTCTGAATATATCGATACATTATCTCTCTGGTGAAATATGTGACATATATACTAATCACAAGAAATTTAAATATATCTTATCATAGAAATAACAAAACATAGGGAAAAGGTGATAGGTCATGCTACTCAAGGATTATGAGTGTTCCATACACTTCCATCTAGGGTAGGAATATAAGGGGGAAGATGCATTGAACAAGAAGTATCATGGAGTTCATAACAAGATGATGATTGAAAATTATCTTATGTAAATGGATATGGAGAGGATGTATATGGAAATTATATAAGAAGGGGAACTATCATTACATATTCTATTGGTTTCCCAACCATACTTGTTTGAAATAATTAAATGTTTTTAATCTGATGATGAGAATATTCAATATAATGTTAAATATTTGAATGATTGGATGTTTCCTGACATCATGTGTGAGGATGGAATTCTAAAATTTTGGAGAAGGCTCAGTATTCCATCTATACCCAAGATCAAAAGGGATTTATTGAATGATTCTGATAGTTATAATTTCTATATACACCATGGTAGAACTAATATATATATATATATATTTGAAGTAACATTTATGGTGGTATAACATCACGAATGAAATTGTTGATTTCAATATCTTTAGTTAGTCAACAGATAAAGCCTGAAAGACAACATCCTAGAGGAGTCATGAAACTTATACCTATTCCTATATGGAAATGGGATGACATCACCATTTATTTTTTTCAATGTATTACAAATAACTATAAGAAGGAATGATGAAATGTTGGTAATTATTTATTGACTTATGAAATGTATACACTTCGTTGCAATAAGGGAGATTTTATATAGGAGAACCTTGGATAAATCTATATAAATGAAGCTGTAACACTTAATGGAGAATATATCTCAATTGTGTCTAACCATGATCCACTATTTACATTGAAATTATGGAAACGTCTCCAGAAATCTTCAGAAACTGATATTCATTTGAGTACTGCTTATCATCCTCAAACTAACAGGTAGTCTGAAAAGAAAATCGAAACATTAAAATACATGTTGAGATCATGCTCACGTGATGTTCAAGGTATATGGGATCAGTATTTACCTCTGTTATAGTTTTCCTATAACAATATCTTCCATTCTAGTATTCAAATGCACCATATGAAGCATTGTATGGAATGTGATTATGTACACCAACTTGTTGGGATAAGGTTGGTATAATAAATCTTGTAGGCATAGAGCTTGTGGAAGAAACAGAAATGACGATATAGACTATTCAAAACCTTATAAAATAATCTCAATGAAGGAATAATATATATACTGATAGTCGAAGGAAGGATTTTTAGTTTCAAGTGGGAGATCATGTTTTCTTGCAAGTGTCTTCATGGTTTGGTGTTGTAAAATTTGGGATGAAAGGGAAATTGAACCCCGGGTAAATTTTTCCTTTTGAAATTATGGAGAGAATTGGAGTTGTTGCTTATCGTTTAGAAATGACGCTTTACCTTTCTAAGGCACATAATGAGTTCCACATCTCTTTTTTAAAGAAGTACATTTCAGACCCAACACATGTACCCTCTTCTGAAGGAAGACAATTGGAACATGACTTATCTTACTGTGAAGAGCCTATCAGAATTTTGGACACTAAAGAATAGGTGTTGAGGAATCGAATTGCTCTACTGGTAAAGGTAACTGCGAAATATCTTAAAATTGAAGAGTTGATGAGGGATCATGTGGAACATGTGTTAAAGACCTACCCAAATCTTTTTATGATGTATCATTCTAGAAATTTCAAGGAATATGTTTCTATAAGGTGGGAAGAATGTAATACGCCAAGGATTTACAAATAAATTTAATATAGAATTTAATTCATGTCACATTGAGTCTCTGTAAAAACAACAATTTGTTATTATAACCTTATTTTCAAACATAATTTTTCCACCATAGTGTTTTGAATTTCGAAAAACAAACATACATGATTTCAATCAGTAAGACATTTAAAGCCTAGTAGAATCAACTTACATTTTTGGTGAGTAGTAACTTGACCTTAGAAGAAGTAATATAACGTTTAGAAATAGAAAAACGGCCTAATGAATATTAACCTCACCCATGAAAGTATAAATAAAATTTAGGAATATTTTAAATGAAATTATGATATAATTATATCATGGTATAAGTTTGTGAATATTTAAAAATTAAGAATTAAGTTTTAGTATTCTTGTGAATAATAAATATTTAACAACAATTTTATAATTAATAAATTGATTTAATGTAAAATTCATATTTTTAAATGTATTTATAAATAAATATTTTTTTTATAATTTTTGGATAATTTGACAAGACCTTAGTTATATTTTTTAGTGTTATAAAATCAGTTTTAATTTTAACTATATTTTTTTGAGTAAATAATGATTTTAATTAAAATTTAATTTAATTATATTTAGAAAAATATTTTCATAAAATGGAGTTCATTTTTATATTCTACAAATCAAAAAAGGTTTTGTGTGAATTTATTGTGATTTTTCGAAAATACATGATTTTTTTGGGAATAGTATAATACAATAATTTATGATATATATACATAATAATTTAAATACAATATTAATTGATTCATGTATGATGCAAGAATAATTGGTTCTAAATCACATGATCTAATTACTGTATTTAGTCTCAATAATCAACACAATTTCTTGTCTTCAGAAAACTAGTAAAATAATGAATTAAATATTAAGAAATAATCCCTCCCCACCATTATAATAACCACCCCTCACCACATATTCTCTTCACTCCTCAAAGACTTGATGCTTTTAAATGTTCTTCCCAAATCATCTTCCATAATATCCCCCAAAATCTAGGAGCTCTTGGTATTACCCTAATACCAAAACCCATTATTATTAAAGAGGTTCTCAAGTTGGATAATTCAAGATGTAAATCATCTTCCTTTTTCTTTTAATTTCATTTCAATTTATTTGATTTTTTAATCCTCTCCTCGCCTACTCTATCCAAATGAGAAAAACAATTCCATTATAATTTATATAATATAATTATATCATTTAAATGGGATATCTATCATCAATCTACTTACTCTCTAACTTTTATTTTAAAGATAAAATCATTGTCCGGGATGTGCTGATTTATTAAATTTGTGGACAACAGACCTTCTATCGTCAATTTATTATTCATAGATTCTCATGATAATAATTTTTATGGTTTAACTAGACTATAATATATTAATTAAAACCTTTATATGTTCTAGAAGTAACATATTTAGTTAATATTAAATGATAAAACAAAATGAGGTCATTATGATCAATAATCATCATAATAATATAAACAATTACCAAAAAATGTATTATCTACTGATTCATCATTATTCCATATAATAAAATTCTATATATAAACATTTAATTTTTTCATCAATATCATATTAATTATATTCTAGATAATTATACTCATTCCCCATGAATTTCCAAACTCATATACAAGTATATTTTGATTGTGAAAACCAAGGAAAAGAACACTCCTGAGCAATAAAATTATATCATATAACTCATTAAAAAGGGAATAATGAACTTAATAAAATTAAAATAAATATAATATATATATATAAGGTTATGAATTTGTTAATTTCATTATCTAGGATGTTATGATCAATGTAAAATACATTAAGACAGAAGGTAAGGGTTTTATACCCGAACCACTAATTTCTTTTAGGCTACTATTTTCTCTTTTTACCCCAATGAAATTGTTAAACATTCAAGTGTACTACTCATAAATTTTATGATAATTATATATATATATATATTTCAATTTAATTCTTTCTTTTATGGGGATTTACATGTTTCCAAATGATCTTTCTCAAATTCTTCTTGATAAAAAAACATGTTTCTTGATAATATCTCGATTTCTTGAATACTTTAAAGTGCACAATATAATATAGTTTATGCCACAATTATATTTTATAAAACCATTAATTTTATTATGAAGAAACGATATTCTTTAATTTTTTGTTTTTTTCCAGTATTTTTTCAAAAAAAAATTTCTTTTCTAAGTAAAAGAGTATTACTCTGATGAATTCTTCAATGATTTTATTATTTCATTTTCATCTATTTAAAAACCTCTGTTAAATATTATGTTTTATTGGGATTAAACTCTTATCATTATTATCTAACATATTTTATTAAATTTTTTATGTTTAGTTTGAGTGTGGATGATCTATCTTGATACCATTAACCATAATACTCATAATTGTTAGTGATTATGTCTACAGATTGGAGAAAGTTATTTGATTTGTTTATGTTGTCTTTTTTAGGTTCATTCATATGAGAAATTCAATGGAATTAGAATGTGATATGTGTGGCCCACTATAGACCCTATATGCATCAATAGGTCTCATGAGACATTATATAATTTGGTTTTGGCTGAGGCCTTACCCTTGTATTTTCAAACGTTATGGTCGCGACCTTAATAATATGTTTCAGATGTCCAACATTATATATTTCATCATTATGATAGCATTAATTGATAAACCATATTATTATTTTTACTTTTAGAATATCCATGGTTATGTTTCATTCTCTTATGGTAATCTATATGGAATTATTTACTCAGCATTCATTCTTACCATATTAAGTTCAATTTTATTTTTAAAGGAATGTGTTTTAAGTAATTCATCATGCCTAAAGATATTGTTTATGAGAACTTCTATTGAATTAATTACCCTTATTAGGCATATAAGATCACCCCTTTATTATTTTTTATTTTTCCTCAGGATGAAAAGATGAATATTTTTATAACTGACTTATTGGAATAATTTAAGATTTTATGGTTATTTCCATTAAATTTGTAAGGTTGATTTTTCTTTCAAGTTGTATTGTAAATGTAATATTTGTATATAGTTTTCAAAAACTACTAAACTATTACGTTTTTCAGGATGATACTCCCTTGTAAACATATCGATGTAATAATATAAGGAACCGAATATGGGAAACTAGGGTTGGGGTCTTTACATTTTATGGAAATATAAATGAAAAAGGAACAAAGTGAACCAGTATTGGAACAAAGATCAATAAATGAAGATCCAAATGAACCCAGTAGTTTTAATGCTACCATTACCCCCAATCTCCCACATTACCTGATGTAATCTATTTTTTCATTACTGTTTCTATTAAACGTGAATCAAACAAGTTTTAATAAATTTATATTACTAACACTACCAAAGATTGAAACTTATGAAGTTCCTTATTTTATGAGCACTAAAGAGAAAGAATAGAAAATAGTCTTACCTTTATCAGAGCTAGCTACAAGGGCTTCTAAATGCAATTTTTATAAGTGATAAAAAAGCACTTATAAAGGTGTACCCATTATCAGCACATTTTTTAGCACTGATAAAGATGGATCGTTATCAGTGCTATTATTAGTGCTGATAAAACCTTTTAATAATATTTTTATTAACACACATATATATGTATATAATTTTCATATTTATATTCAAAAAATAATGTTTATTTATATATAGTAATTAAAAAAGCATATATGTAATTAATATAAATGTTATATAAGAATATATATTTTTTTATAATTCAAATATATATATATATACTATTTGTAAAATGTATTTTTAAAATTATAAACAAATATACATATATATATATATTAATTTAAATACTAAAAAGTTACAATAAATATATTTTAATAATAAATATTTTTATTATAATTGTAAATATATATAATTATATATCAATAAATAAATAAATAAATATAATTATATACATATATATAATTATATAATTATATATAATTATATAAATCTATATAATTATATAAATATATTTATATTTATATACAAATATTTCTAAATATATTTTTTTATAATAAGAATTATAAATAAATATATATATATATATATTGAAATAATTATAATATTATAGTAAATATATTTATATACTATATATTTATTATATTTATAATTATTTATACTTGTATGTTAATAAATATATATATATATATAATTTGGTAAATATATATAATTATATAAATATATGTATAATTATATAAAAATATTTTTACATATTTTTATTTATTATTATAATTATAAAAAAATAAATATATATTTACTTATTTTTAATTATGATTTATATTAAAATAAATATATATATATTAAATTAACATATAAATTTGAATTATATAACTTCTGAAAAAAATTAATCTTATTTTCATAATTTTATATATATAAATTTTTTTAATTTATATAATTCAAGATGATTAAGAGTTTATTTATATACATTGATTACAAAATGTGTGTGTGATACAAATATTAGACCTCTATTCTCATTTGTGATTTTGGATCAAGGATGGGCATCCACACCTGAAGCAGGTGTGCATCATATCACCTCTTTTAGAGATTCTTATACATGTCATATTGTTAGAGAAGTATTTTTGCACTCATTAAGGCTAACTCAGATGCCATTTCAAAAAGGATGGATATGGGAAAGCACTTTTTTTTCTCAAGTCTTGCACTTCTTAATGGTGAAAGGTTATGGGGGAAGAATTATTTATTTAGAGGGTTTCTCAAATTTGGGGATATTTGGAGTGTAATTTTGTTTCAATTGGGAGATGGGGTTTTCACAATTTGTTTCCCTCAGATGAGTTAAAACAAAAATTTTGGAGTTATGGAACCCTGTATCTCAGTCTTTGTACCCTTTGTTTTGAAGAATGGAGATTTTATTTTAACCTATAAATGATTCGAAATGATTCGAAATTGTAATGGATATGGATTCATGGGTTTAATTAGATCTTATGTCATTATAAGATACTACATGATATTTCCTCAAAAATAGGCATCTCGATCATACTTGAAAAAGAGGCTGAGTGGGTGAGCTTCAGTCATTTTGTATGAATACTAGGGGAGGAGGACCTTGGCATCACCATTAATGAGAAGGTAAATCTCTCAACTCTTTGTGATGATATTAACATGTATGTTGAATATGAGAAATGTCCCCATTATTTTTTGGATTGTAATTTTGTTGGTCACTCTAAAGAAGTATGTCTTAGGAACATGGTAAGGAAATTTTAATTTGAGTTCAAATTTATATAAGCATTTCTAGAGAAATAAGGGCCAGTCCTTGATAGAGTGTTAATTGAAGAATGTTGATGGGAATGAACGAAAGAACCCATATGCTCCCTTGAACTATATTGTTCCATTTGAATGACAATCACATGTTATTAATAAGAATAGTTATGTTTCAAATTCTATAGTTGGTACTTTAGCATAATCTTGAGCTAATGATATCACTCAAGGAGGAGGTATCTTGGATTGGGGTACTTTGAATAATGATACTAGTTCATGGGAAGTCCTTGTGTCAAAGAAGTATACACTTAATGTTGATGATATAGTGGATGTAACTAGTAGGGGGGAAGATGGCTATATGTATCTGGAGACTGAATCATAATAATGAGTTGACCTTTAACTATAGAAGTAGAAGAAAGTAATATATTCAAGGAGTAGGAATGAAAAAATGAATATTGATATAGCGATGTCTCTAGAAAAATTCATGGAAGGAAATGTAATGTATCTCAACCTATTGAACCAAGAAAACTAATCTTCTTGAATAATGAAATGAAAATAAATTGGTTAATGTTTAGTTCAGCAATGGAACAAGATATTGGAACATCAAGGGTTCATAGTGGTCAGTTGGAAATGTCTGGTGATATGGACACCACTAATATTTTTGACAATTAGAATGTTTCTAATGCTACTATTAGTGTTAATTATCTAAACATATTAATATGAATTTGATATCTTATGGCCTGGTAGTGGAAGGTATTGGTGATAAAAACAATCCAGGGGTAGTGAAGAAAGATGGTTTGGTGAGTACCACCCCTCGAGTCTAACATGAATATATTTTGTAAGTTAATAATGACTTCAAGATGGATAGTAACTTTGTTAATTTATAAAATATGTTTTCTCAATTCATAGTTAAGTAACACGATTTTGTTACACATGATGTGGTTACATGACCTTCAAGAGTAGCACATAACTATGCTAGAGGTAATGTCCACACATACAATCCATTTTTATTTCGTGCCATATATAATAGGGAGGAGGATTGAAAAAAAAGGTGATGATGATTCTAAAAGAGAATATTTTTTTGCTACGGAGGATGAATCTGTTGATAATGGAGATGGATTATAGAATCAGGATAAATCATGGAGAAGGGGATGACATCCCCATTTATGATGTGGACATGATTCTCATCAGATCATTCACACTCGCTCTCAGGTGGCATGTATTTTTTTAGAAGAGGTAACATGTTCTTTCCTTTAACCAAATTTTTACTGATATTAAGACACTTTTGTTTTTTTGAACTAGTTCCAATTTGGGTTTCTTTTCGTTTCTAGATGACGGAAGGTTTTTTTTCTGACCCCATTCGCTATTTTAAGCACAATTTTTTATTTTCATAAAGGTTATTTGGAACCATATTGTAAAAAAACTAAAAGAAATATAATATTTTAATATTTTATTTAAACACTTATATAATATGTAAATGAAAATATTTATTTGGCTATATATATATATATTGAAAAACTTAAAATATATGTACATGTATAATATCATGTGGGTAGGTGTATTTGTGTATATATACTTGTGTATGAATGTGTGTGTGTAGTTGTGTAAGTGTACAATGTAAAATTCATGAATTTACTTTTTAATGTTTTATAAATTATTCAATTTAATTTATTCATTTATTATTATATATTTATTTTTAATGTTTAAAATATGTTCAAACATTTTTTAATATTTATTTATAGATATATTTATTTATTATATGTCTAATATTTTCGATAACAATCTAATTTATATGAATAATATTTATTTATTATTATTTATTAAGTGTTAACATTTAGAATCTGTTTGAAATTTAAATTACTAATATATTTAAATATTTATTCAATAATTTTATAATTTAAATATTTAATAACAAAATTATAAATATATATAATTTTAAAAAAAATTATTAGGGAAATTACAAATATATAAATAGGTATTTATATAATTATAAAATTATAGAAAATATATTAAAATAACCAATATATTTAGTATATTTATAATTATATATTTATATATTAAAGTTATGGTAAAAGGCTATTTTCTATTAAAACAAAGGACCTTGTTTTTTTCGGTAGAGGCGGGCCATTACATGGAAGATATGCCCAGTTGAGATTAAAATCCCTATACATACCCCTAAAGGCCCATATTTTTGGCCCAAAGGCCCTCTGGTGAATAATACTACTACAATACCCATGCTCTGATAGTATTGTTTCCACTATAGTTCCTTCTATAGTTCCCACGACCACTATTGTTTTGAGACTTTCTCCATATGATTTTTAGGGTCATTATCTTGACGATTCAATGGGATCAAACATCAATTGTAATTTTGATCCTTGTGAGGTATTTTTTTGTCCCAAAAAGAAGGATGAAGGTCTTTTGGTGGTGTGGGTCGATATATGGTTCAAGTGGTGACAAAACCAGTTGGCCAAGAGGCTCATAAAGATAGGGATCTTGATTGTAATAAGAATATCACAATTATTGGAAGCAATATTTCCTCTAATGTTACAAAATATTATAATTTTAGGTTTTTTGCCAATTGTTGGGTTGATGGTGTCTAGTCGTAGGGAAATATAATAAAGAACATATCCATGGCCATTGTCGAGTCCATTTCTAATTTTTTTAGGATTGACTAGAGGAGTGAAAACATTCAATTATTGGGTATCTATCTTCATTGGGAATGACTAGTGCTTTGAAGCTATAAAAAATGAGGAATTGTCTTCGCCAGTTCATAGGATTCGATAATTAGCAGATTGTATCCATTGTTATGGGTTTCCTATATTGCATGTTTCCTCCATTAGATCTCATGTAAAAAACTAGATATCTATATTCATTTCACTTAATCAAGGACCACTAAGACTCTAGGAATTGGACACCTGGTATGTTTCTGCTAAATCTATAAATTGTACTTTTGAAACATGGATCTGGATCATGGGGTTAAACTTGTTCTTTTGGAAACCTTAGATACAATGGAATGTTTCCTCAACCGTTGGTATTCCAATTAAATTTAAGAAGGATACAATGATTTCTAGGTATGGAAATTATTCCAGAGTTCTTGTGGAAGTTTGTATTACTCTCTTATTCATTGAAATTGTTTTTCTGATGGCTGATGAATTCAAATTTGATATATACATTGTATTTCAATTTGTTCTTTATTTCTTATATAATTTTAATTTCATTGTTCATTTGGGAAAATCTTTCCTCAAGTAATGGTAATTTCTTAATTGTATGAGGAGTGTGTATAATGATGAAATATGTAAATTTAAACACTCTTTTTTTGTGTCTAATTTTCTAGATAGTAGTGGGGGAGCTGAGGGCTATTAAGTGTCTTGCAGATAAAAATTACTGAATGGGTTCTATGGCTGTTGGAATCTTTGATAGTAGAGTCCCTACTAATGATAATTTTTCATACCAAGATTTCATTAATCTAAAGTACAATGTTGATGGTTAGGTAGATGTAGTTTCTCAAAAGGAGTCCCTTTCTATGGTAGTCTCTTGTTCTACAGTTGGTATGTTTTGTAATTTTCATGATATTACCCTCTCTATAAGAATTTCATAGGATGACCAGGTAGTTACTTCTACTTTGAAATGAGAATATAAGTGTGATGGTAATGAGGATGTGGATATTGATATTGAAAATGGAGGGGACCTTTTTGATTGAATAAAATATCAACATTTTTCATGGGGAAATGTTTCCTATTATATATGATCATAATCTTTGTAGTAGAATAAGGGTAATATCTCAATGGGTAGAGAGATGTCTAAGAAAATGGAAGACCCAATTCAAGACCTCGGGGTTACGGATTTTGTGGCACATGTGCCTATTGAGTTGGATGTGATAGAGGAAAGTGTAGAATCCCTTTCCAGTGATAAGGTTTCCACTAGAACAATGGTGAATAGGAAAGATGTTGAGGTTGAATAACAACCCTTATAAGTGTCTTATATTAGGAAGAAACTTGAAGAGGGCGACAAATCCTGTGTTAAAGGTCTTGATGAGGTTCCCAGCTAATTTGGTAATGTTATAGACACTGAAATGAAGCAGGGAGTTCAGATTGCTTGCTTTTCCAAGGGAACTGTTTTGGGTTCTTAAATATAGTAGTTTTGTAGTCAATATAAAATGGACACTCCAAATTTTCTCACCACGCTTGACTCAATTAGAACCACTAAATTTGTAATTTTATATGTTGAATGCATTTAAAGTATTTGGGGTGTTTCTTTTAATGTGGAGGTGGTTGAGGGTGCCAATAAAGCACTCATTCAAAAACTTTCCAATCTATGGATTTTTCGGGGGCATGATCAATTGGCTCTAGGGGAAAAGTACATGTTAGTTAAAGATGATTATGATGGGATTCATATTAAAGAAGGTTTCAAGGAGACTATTCAGTTGTTGTAAGATACAACACATGAGGTTACTATTTTCTCATCCCCTTCAGCCAAGGCCATTAATGCAGATGTTCGATCCTATGACATGTTTCACTATTTAGAGGCAGTGAAGGATAAAGTGGACCCTATTAATGATGATTGAAGCGGCCCATGGGTCACACCCAAATAAGGGATAGGATTCTATGCTCATGGTTGGGGTGGGTCATATGACCTTCGTAGAGACTCCTTAGGCAGAAACCTATGATGAAAATATTTAGTTTGAGGTGTTGGGCACTAAGGCTACATGCTTTCTAATGGACTCCCTATCTATAGGGCCATGAGACCATCAAAAAATGGGTGAGTTATCCCTTGGGTGGCTATGAACTGCCTATCGGTTTGTGTGTGTTATATTTCTATGTTTCCTTGTAATTATACCCCTATATACCTATAATATACATATAAATATAATATTATAGTAAATATTTATATTATAATTCAATAAAAATATATATTAATATATTAACAAATATATATATATATATATAGAAATACATTTATAATTAAGTAAAAATATTTAAAATTTTTTAACATATAATTATTAATATATAAATATATATATTTCAATAATTATAATGTTATAATAAATAAATTTAAATGATAAATATATTTAGTAAATTTATAATTTTATAAATAAATATAATAATAAAAATATATGTAATTATATAAAAATATTTATAAATATATAGAAATATTTATAATTATATTTATTTATAATTATAATTTTAAATATATATATATATATTTATTATATTATAAGAAATATATTTACTATATTTATAATTTTATAAATATATAATAATATAAATATATTTTTAAATTAGATGATTATTAGCACTGGTAATGATATATCTTTAACAACGCTCAAATTTTAACACTAATTTAGAATCATTTAATCAATTCTTATTTATCCCTGATAAAAGGGCATCAATATCAGTGTAAAAAAGTGCTAAAAAAGATTAGTTTTATTGATGATTTCTATTTTAGCGTTGATAAAACTACTCTTTTCTAGTTATTTTTTGAATGTACTAATAAAGGCCTTATAGTTTCTTATAAAAAGATCCCTAATGGTGTGCCGTCGCCACTCGCACCTTCATGTGCTCACAGAATAAGAGTTTCATTGTTGCTCTCACTAGACCCTATTATTATCATCTCTTGAATTTCTCTACAAATCGATCTCTCCAAATAATTGTTATGTGCTGATTTATCATGTTAGAACCCACACCTACACTCATTTATTTAGTTTCACTATGCCAAACACTACTTTTGTACATTTACACACCTTCTCGATGAACCGAACAAATAAGCCCAAAAATAACCATCCTTGTTGAACATGATCACCATATCATCCTACACTATCATATTCCACTACTTCTTCTCCTTTGAAAAAACATAACACTCCAATACACACACAACTAAAATCTAATACCTAATATCTAAAAAAATATCCACATCTCAATTTCTTCTATGGTTTATGATTGAGGTTCTCATGTTATTAGTAGATTTTAAATATGGTATTAGTTTTTTGTTTGTGTGTGAAATAATTTAAGGGAGTCATTGGTTATATTCGTTGAATTGCAGTTCTAGTTTCAAAGCCAGGTGTCGACAGTTCATGAGTTTAAATGATGAATATGGTGTTCTCTTTTGTTATTTTGATATTTATATAGATATGTTCTACATTTTACAATCTTCAACCGTGACTTCCAGAGATGTTCGCATTGACAAGAACATGGGGATCACTATTTATTCATTAATTTGTTTCTCAAATTTTTGTAATTATATATTTTAATTCATTATAATAAAAATTATTACATAATATATTGCTTTTATCTTAAATATTACAATATATTGAAAAAAAACAAAATTATTGTACACTGTAGAAAATTTATTTTCATATAATTGTTCTTTTAAATGATAGTTGATTTATTTTTTAAAATAATATTAATAAGTAAATTCATGAATAAAATCATTCAAAGTATACAATTTTTTTAATATTTATTGAATTCAATAATTTTTATTTTAAGATGAAATAATTTATTGAGTGTGATCTAACCAAACATGTTGTGTCATTTAAAACATATGTTAGTTTGTGTAAATATTTTCACAACCACTTTTTTTTCAATTTCCCAGTAATAAAAAATATTTTTCTAAAAAAATAACTTGTTTGAGATCATTGTTTCTTTTTTTATTTGAAAAAAATTATTTTAAAAAAATCATTTTCTACATTTCAATTTTTTTATTATCTTTTATTCCTTAAAAACATTTTTATTACCTTCTTAAAACAAATTTTTCAATTAAAACTAAAATGTTTCTTATAATTTAAAGGCAATTTTTTTATTTTATAGATCATTTTTAAAACTCCTCTAATGATATATATGTTTTAAAAATTTAAAAAATAGTGTCACATGAATAAAATTATTTTATTAGTAAGAAAAAATTTATTTATTTTAGGAATAATAAAATAACAATTATGCATTTAAAAACATCATAAAAAATGACAAACACATTTCTGATGTTCAAAAATCTAAGACCATTTTTTTGAATCCTCTTACCTCAAGAATGTTCTACATATGATAAATATTTCCAACGATCTACAAAAAAATATTCATATCTAAAGTTTATAATATTTTAAAGTATCAGGCAATGAAATCTAGCTCGTTGAATAATGATGAAAATTTATTTATAGTGATGATTATAAAGATAAAAAACTCAAGATAAATATGACATGCCAAATTCAAACTAAAGGGAAAAAATATCTCACAATACTATTAAAATATATCAATCTTAGATATATACATACCCTTGTTATTTAATCATTCTAAAATTATATTTCAAACTGGAGCATACTCTATCTAATTTCACTAATTGAAAAAATGGACCTTACGATGATAAACTTCTATATAAGGTGATGTTACTAGCACATAGAAATTTCCAATGTAGGTTATTTAAAAAACATTGTCGAATATGATATTATATTAGTTATTTAGATGTAATTTTATTCCTAAATAGGAAAAAATAAGTCAAATAGTTTTAAAAATTGTTATCATGAAAATTATTTACTAAAAATATCATATACAAAAGAATGTATGTAAAATATTATTTAGATAAGGATTCATGAAAAAATTCCTTTAAAATAAAAAACAATATCTCTGATTTTGTGCATGCTTTTAGGGGTTAATATCAATGAAAATGCAAGGAAAGAATGGATAAAAAATATATTAGTTCTTTAGTTTGGGGAAAGGTAAAAAAATATATAATTAGTAATAATATTTCTGATTTTTGGGTTTTAGTAAGGTAGAGGTAAGCCTTGGACATGATTTTCAAGTTTTGATTCCTATGGATTTTATATTTGATAGGAGTTTTCAGTGTGGAAAATAGTTTAAAACGATTTTTTTATTTTTGAAACCATTATTAGGACATTATTAATCAGTTTTTATAATTTAAATGTTATTTTAAGGGTAAATTATTGGTTTTAATGTTAATAAATTGGATTTCTATGATGTTTCGGAATGAGGATGATATTTTGGGATTTCAAAGATGATTTAAATAAATGATATTTTAAATTTCTAATTGGTTTTAAAATAGGGTTTTGTTATTTCAAATTAGAGTGAATTTATTCATTTGTTTTTTTATAATGTAGTATACTATTTTAATGGGATTAGTGATAACTATATTTACAAATTTGAGAATGTGTAAGGAAAAAGGGATAAATCTATATTTATATGATCATATTGACTATTAAAGACCTTCTAGAAACACATAATATCACCTACTATATCTTATAGATTGATAATAACACCATATAAAGGGAATGTTACCAAATCCATCCAACCCATAAAATATCTATCATGACCCCACTCCTAAAACCATGGAGTCATATAAAGTGGAGCACTAATAAAATATGGTCATAAGCCCAGAATCCTACTCTTTTTAAGGTATTAGTTGAAATATTACTTTGATTGTTGAAACTGAAATGGTTGTCTTAGCATGAGTGTGTGTAAGACCATCTTGATGTGCCTTATCAAGGTCACACCAATCATTATTGAATAATTTATATGGTAAAACCTACCAACATTGGATTAATTATTTTCTTAAATTCAATTACCTTTTTAACATAAATGAATGATAAAATTATTTGATACATTAAAATTTTTTGTTCCCTTTTTTTGAAAGACAACTTTATTTATTTATTTATTTTATCAAATAATTATATTATCTAATAAAATAGGATGGGTATTAATCAATAATGTACAGATACTAGTATTATGATAAAAGAGTATGATAAAGGGTGAAATAGTTTATCCAGATGAAAAAATATCATGCATAGGACCCTTCTAAAATCTTATGATTATGTTTATATTATTTTTATTCAATTATAATTATTACATAAGATTTGGAAGAATTATTTACCTATCACAAAATATATGCAAGTTATAAATTTTGGACTAAGCAGGGGGAAAAGTGATTGCTAATAGTAACTGGGATAACATTGCATTGTATGGATCTTTTAAAACAATTAAAAGTGTTGAAAATGAAGAATTATGTATTGAGGATGTGACTATAGTTGTGAGTGATGAAGAAGATCATATTGAGTAAATAGAAATTAATAATGACGATAAACATCATGATTAACCAAAACTGATTGGAATGTTACAGGGGTTTGAAAAGATGCAATTATACAAAGGTTTTACTAAATAAAAAAATTATTAGTCTTACTAAAGCTATATAATTTTAATTACATCAATTGATGGAGTGATTCTATTTTTACTAAACTAATTTCTCTCTTTAATGATATGATCCCAGGATATAACGAACTTCCTAGCTGAACATTTGATGCTAAAAAATGCTACATTCAATGGGCATGATCTTTGAATGAATACATGCTTTTTAGAATGAATGAATATAGTTTTTCATAGACTCCAAGTCTCTTAAAGAGTTACCAAAGTGTGGCCCTTTTCGTTAAAAGAATTATTAATTGGATCAAATGAAAATTATATGGTACTTTTCAATCAATTCAGTGTTTAGGTGTCAATACAGAAGTGAGGAGACAACAAAGAAATTTACATGGAAGACAGATACTATAAATATTAATGGGAAACATCTTCAACTAGAAGATTATATTTAGTGGAAGATAATTGACCAAGAGCATCCTAAATTTGGAAACAATCTAAGAAATCTTCATCATGCGATATCTATATATGGAGTGAATCCTTTTGTTTTTTAAATCAAAACTCAAAGTACATGGTAATTTATGTTGGAACAGTATTAATTTCAACCATATTTATTCATGAAATGAAAATAAATTATGTTATGTGTTCTTATATCAGGACAAAAACAACAACAAAATTATATAGATGCTTATTTTTCTCTATTGATCTAATATTTGAAATTTTTGTGGGATTCAGGTGTTATGTTGTATGATGCTTACATAAATGAATATTTCAAATTGAAATAAATTTTGTATAGGAAAATAAATTAACTTCTTTCATATATAAATTTTTAGTATTTATCATTAAAATAACTCATGGGTGTCCCATTTGTGAACAATGTATACACTCAATTAGGTTGAATCATTCATTAAAGACTTTGTTTCTAGAATATTAGAGATTTCCACCATGTCTAAATAAGTACCGATCATGGTTGATATCATTTGATGGGAGTTTTAAATAACATTCAACCATGTCTCCACTAGTATGTGATCAACAATTTTAGAGTGCAAAAGATATGGAAACTAATTTTGATAAATTTTATTTCAAAAAACCTTATGGAATATAGTTTGAAAAAGTGATCATGTTTTTTGAATTTCCACACAGGAATTGTTTGTATGTCAAGAATTTTCTTGATGTTATGGATGCTGAAAAAAATGTATGTGATAGTGTAATTGGAGAATTACTAAATTCATCTATAAAAGAGGATTGAATTAAGGATTGGTTGGACATGATTGACATGGGAATAAAGGATGAGTCTGTTCTAGTGAAGGGTGAAAATAGACTTCTCTTCCACTAGCTCCATACTCTATTTTCAGGCATGAGAGATATCAGTTTTTTAAATTCTCGAATGATGTAAAGGTTGTAGAGGGGTATTCATCGGATATTAAGAATATTGTGTCAATGAATAATTTAAAGTTGGAGTGTCTAAAATTAGATTATTATTATGTTTTGATATAAGATATAAGTCTTGTATATTTACCATTAATTTTCCCCAAAAATTACCATCATACTATTACCAAGGTCAATTTATTTTTCAATGATATATGACCCAATGTTATTGATCCAATGAAATTTCTCACTAAGGAAAAGAAAATTTTCTTTATATTATATGAATATAAAATATTCTTTTCATTAACATTATTTGATGTGATGGTCCACTTATTAGTTCACTTGGTGAGAGAGATTATACTATGTGGTTTTGTATATTATAGATTGATTTACCCCATTGAATGGTATTTAAATATTTTTTAAAGGGTATGTCAAAAAATGAATTTGTTGAAATGGTTGAATTTTAGAGTGATATATTGTAGAGTAATCCATTGAATTCTATACCTACTACATATTTAGTATGAAAAGCATCATTCTACCAAAATATTATCATCCTAAGAATCATGTGGGTAAAATAATTTATACAATAGATGTTGTCAAAATCACTAGTATATATTATTATTAGGCCCACCATTAAATTTTTCATAAGAGTTTAGAGGTTTCCCCATATGTTGAAACCCACAATTATTTCGTAGGAATTTAAATCCATCATGGACTAAAATATAGAAATAAAATACTCATAATAAACAATTTATTGGATGGTTTTGAGACTATTTTAAGGATTCAAATTAAAATCTAGATTCAATTTCAGAATGAATTTAATGGATATCCAATGGACCAAGTGTTCATGTATTATATTATAATGGTTATGTAATTAATTGTTAGAAATTATATAAAAATTAACATCATGATGTAAGTAAAATAAAAAAATAGTGGAGATACACTTATGGCTAAAGTGATGCATTTACCTAGTACCAAGGAAAAAATACAATTAATGCTAATATGTCATAACCTGGCATCATCACACAAATATGGGAGTTAGATTATACAACATTCCAAGTGCCGATTTTTTAATGATAGTCAGTTGATAACATGAGAGTTATTAAAATATATGAATTGTTATTCATTGAAGTAGATTATATAAATAAAGGGTACAAATATGATCCATTTATAATGAAGTAAAATGTAGTACAAGTATTTTATTTTCCAAATCTTACAAACTGATAATGGTTAAAAAATTATCATCCATAACCATTGAACGGTCAAATGAAAATTCAACTCATGATAACACTATTATTAGGATGTCAAAATCATTTCACAGTTGTCCCAATGTTGATATGGTCTTGTATGTCGTAGGAGACCAAAATGAATAGATTTGAATACTAGATAGAGGGGTCAAATCCATTAAACCATTAAAAAAGATAATTCAATATTCAGGATATATTTTTTTATTGTACATTTTTTAATGCGCATTATTATCTGTTCACTAGTAAATTGATATAATCTAAATTAAAAAATAAACCACTTATTCCAATAATGACTTATGAACATGTGGATTCTTCGAATCCTAAGGATCACCGAGTTTCCCAACATACTGCTTCTCTTTATGTAGAAGAACACCAACCTTCTCCATATGCCAATGCTACCAATCCAAAGGAATAATATATTAATAGTGTTGAGCCTGAGGATGTTGTAGATAGTGAAGAAGTAGTTTCTCAGAAAAAATAGTATTACCAAAGCATGATGGTGTTATAAAAAATTATTAAGAAGAAAAACAAAGGCATCAAATTTTTGGTTCGATGGAATGTGCTCATCTAGCCTATTAACCCCCAACTAGTCCATGTTTTGTATTTTAATTGCGATCATCCCTCAGAAACACATGACAATTAATTTATATTTGTGGAACCAAGTTTTGGCCACACCTAAGACACTTATATGGGAAGAGATTAGGGAAAAATTATCATATCCTGTATTTATTTTACTAAAAATAAATTGTGGAATCATTGTATTTCTCTTCATTATCCTTTGAAGAGTGAATTTATAATATATTAACCCCATAATAAATTTTTATTAATTCTTACTAAAATGGATCACAAAGTTAATCACAAAATTATAATGAAATTTCTTCTCAAAGATACTGAAGGGATAATTAACCCTCACCCACCACATATGTATGCACACATGATAAGCCAAGGATAATGAGATTCATTTATTACTCATTATGAGATTATATCTTTTTAGGTACATTATGGGTGGTAATACAATGTTTTAAAATACGTGTATTAATCACCTTTATTAATGATTATTAATTTATGAAAGAGAAAGTGAGTGCTAAAAATATGAAATGGGAAAAAATCAACGCATGCCTATAGTAAATCAAGGATGAGGCATTCTTCACTTGAAAAAAATTTAGTACATATTTTAAATCTACTATAATAATATTATGTGACCTGAAATAAAAAAATTATTATGTTTCTCTATTTATATGTATATTGATGAATCCAAATCCAAACACACTTAAATTCCACTTCATGTGAAAAATAATGAGGCATGTGAAAATAAATAGAGAAAACTAATATATGAAAATGCACCAAAAGTGTGGGAATAATGTGTATGTATGACATAATAAATATTTATTTTGATTTAATTAACTATTAGATAATAATGAATATTTATTTTCTAATATTTTATATTCAAATTAGACATAGGAATATTCAACAACTGTAGTAGATGAACACCTACCATCTATAGCCTTATGGTAGCCAAAAAGCATGGTTCCATTGGAGGTGTGGGTTTTGTGTTGACACACCAATCATATTATCAGAAAAGGAATGAATAAAGGGATAAGGATAAATAAATGGAAGAGATATAGGAACAGTTATCTTCCCATGATAAAAAATTTCATTGGTAGTATGAGACTCCAAAAAAATATTGGGGGGTGAAGAAAAGAGAAGAAACCAATCAATAAAACCCACTACATGAATATCCCCTCACCGCACCCGCTTAAAGGTGATACATTCCCCTCTAAGAGATATATTAGATTAGGTAATCTATATTCCCATAACTTTTCTGTAAAATATGAATCTATAATACATTAATACATTCCCTATAATTATATTCTATATAGTGAAAATTATTGTGGTTTATATCTATCAAAACCCACCCATCACCTTGGTTTGAGGGATACCATATTCAATACCCAAGAAGATAGTCTACATAATAGACAACTTCTAACAGGTCATATGAGAGTCTAGATTAACATAGATCACAATTTTAGTGTTTTGAGACATGTCCCAATTGATTATTAAAATATTCATATGTTTGAGAAATCCACTAAAACATTCGTAATTTGGTTGTTAGGTCTTTGAAAGAAACCTGTTGAAAAAGAATTAACAATTTCTGATTTATTTTTCATGCTAAAACTATAAAAATTAATGAAAAAAAGGTCTGAACTGATGAATATTTTTATAAACAAAGGTAATGGGGTATAATTAATGGAATAATGTAAAGGAACTAAGGGATTAACAGACCAATTGTGACTATCTTCACAAATCACCATTACCTTGCCCATTCAATATCTGCATTTACTAACATTGAATGTTCATGAGGATACAAGGTTTCAAAGAGGAATTAATCACATATTTGATTTTTAAGAACAAATGAATCATGTGGTGATTAATAACGTCCTTTATCATGAGAATTTAAATTAAATTCTCTATAATTAATGTCGAAGGGTATCATTTTAAATTATATACATGACATTTGTTTTCAAGATTTTTTACTAATAGCTGATATAATATGTTTATTGTGACTAAATAAAATCTATATTTTTTTAGGAATATATATGAATTACAAAAGAAAGGATTTCCCCATGAACCTAAATATGGAATCCTTAGTCTTCACATCAATTATACAGACCAAACTAAAATGGAATCAACTAAAAATAATGAAATAGTAAAAACACAGGCTTCATCATTTGAATGAAAACATAAAAATGATAGAATCTTATTAGTACTAATGATGTGAGGAAAAAACTCAACAATTTAATCATATAAAATATATTTTCATTACTTTAATTACTTATTAAATTTTTTTAGGAAACATTGGGTACTTGTTGCGGTCAATTTTGATACACCAAAGATATATTTTATGGATTCACAACATGGATACCCAAAAAATGACCACAAACAATGATTTTTTTTAATTTACAAGACTCTATGTATAATGTTTTAGAACATAACATAATTTTATATATTTTATATTATGTTTTAATGATAATTATATTATGATAGGGTGGTGTTTAAGTATTTTCAAAATCAAGGAATGAGGAGAGTCCATGTGCATAAAGAGTATGTCAACTTCTACAAGTGGATAAGTATTAGGGTATATATAATATGATATCAAATTCAAAACTAATATCAAAACAAATTAATTAATTTTATCAATGTTTCTATAGTTTTCAAAATAAAAAAATCGAAAATTTTGTGGTTATTTTGTTTTAAAATTTATGAGAGATATCATATAAAATCAACAAACTAGCATCCTCAAAGTGTTATTTTCGAAGATAACTAATATTTAATTTAAATTACTTATTAATACGTTTTGTTTATATATTTTTACAATATTACCAAATTTTTATAATTTCTTTGTATTCACGGTAAGAAATATATTTGCCTATAAATTTATGGTAAGTATACTTGGTGTCAGAGTGTACACATATATCATGAATATTTGACTTCCTACTACATATTGAGTTTATTTTATCATAATTTTATCTAATTTGTATACTCAATTTTCTCCTTATTTATATCTGGTAGTTATTATTTTTAATTTTTAGAGATATCATGAAGAAATTAATTCATCAAACATGGATTATTCAATCCTATAATATGATCATGAACTAAACAAGGATGATACAATCATGATAATGAATTTTTTTCATTCTCTAATCAATCCAAAATTCTGGGTTATCAAATTGTAATATAGTAAGATGATACAAAATTTTGAATGTAATGTAGGGTATAAAGACATAGTAGTATCAACCATACCTCAAAATGTTACATGATGTACTCATTATGACTCAAATTTTGTTATTTTAGCATAAAGTTGACTTTTTACTAATGTCCTTTTTCATATATGTGTATAATTTATTTCTTCATAAAATTACTAACATAAAAAATGTTTTCTAATATAGTTAGATTTATTGTCTTGAGTTGGTGTGGTTTCTGAAAGGATTCTGATAATCATGGGATATTTTTATTTAGGTCTATAACTGAGATAACCACAATAAGGGAACATGTCAATAATATGCACCTCAATCCAATAAAGAGTGTGCTAAGTATAACTAAAACTGTATATTTTATGTTTATAATTTACATTTTTATACAAAACACACATCTCATAATAAAAATTTGGAAAAAAATTATATTTTTTTGATACATTATGAAAATGAACCATATGTCATGTGTTACATTTGGAAATCATCCACACCTCAATTGGACACACGGTGTTACCGGTATGACTCGATTTGTGTCTTTCTATTTAATATTGACAACAATATTTTAAAAAAATATAATTTAAAATAATAGAAACCAAGAAAAATCATTTGGATTATTTTTATACATTAATATAATGATCCAAAAGTCATTCGTGACATGTAGAAATTAGTTTCATCTCAATACGACACATGATATAACCAGTATGACTCAATGTATTTGTTATGAGATTAAAATTGACATTTTTGTTCAAAACGTTTCTCACATAATTAAAAAAACTTTGACTATCTTGATAATTTTGGAAAATGATTCATAAATCGTTTTCTATGTGTTGGAATAAGTTTCACGTCAAAAAAACCCAACATAGATAGTATAACTAAATGTGTGTGTTTTAAGTTTGAAATGACATTTTAGTAAAAAATGCAAGTGTTATAATAAAAACCACTAAAACACATTTACATTATTTTGATACTTTAATAAAATGATCCATCAGTCATTTGTGATGTGTAAGAGTGAACTTTACCTCAATCTACAGCATGATGTGACCAGTATAACTCTTTGTGTTTCTTTTTTTATAAAACGATTGATATTAATTTTAGTAAAAAGAACAAGTGGCATACTCCAAACCAATAAAATGTATTTTTATATTTATTATAATATAATAAAATTATTTATGAGTTATTTTTGGTGTGTCGGGATCAACGCCATCTCAATCTGACACACAATGTAACCAGTATGACTTAAAGTGTCTGTTATATGTTTAAAATTTACAATTTAGTTCATAAAGTGTGTCACTCCCTGAAAACTAACAAAAAATTCTCTGATTGTATTGATAAACTAGTAATAGGAATCATAAGCCATCTTTATGTGTAAATATGATCCTCACATAAAATGGATAGATAATGTGGCTGGTATGACTCAAAGTGAATGTTTCCAGATTGAAATGAATTTTTAGTATAATACACTAGTGACATACTAAAAAATGGGATAATGAACTGATATTTTTTTTGATAATTTACGTAAATAATCCACATGTCATTTTTGACTTGTTATAATTAGCCTCACCTCAATATAATGAATAGTGTGGCTGATATAACTCCATGTGTTTGTTTTTGATTTAAAATTTACATTAATTTAAGTAAAAAAACAAGTAATAGACTAAAAATCCAGAAATAACCTTAAAATTATTTTGATACACTTGGAAAATAGTCTATATGTCTTTTTTATATTTATTAATCAACCTCACCTCAAAATGATGCATAGTGGGACTGATATGATTCAAAGTGTCTGTTATCAGTTTAAAATTAACACGTTTGTTCAAAAAGTCTATCACTTTCTGAAAGGTGTGAAAAGATGCTCAATATTATTAATAATTTATTAAAATGATTCAAAAGAAAAAAATTTATGCGTAGGAATTAGTATCATGTTAAAATATCAAATGATGTGACTGATATGAATCAAAGTGTGTGTTTCCAAATTGAAATGACAATTTTGTAAAAAACACTAGTGACCTACTCAAAACTGAGCAGATGTATTCAGATTTTTTTGATACATTAGTAAAATGATCCATAATACATTTTTACTTTTAGGTATTAGTAAAACCTCAATATGATGCACAGTGAAATTCATATGACTAAAAGTGTTCCTTTTTATATAAAATTGATATCAGTTTTACTAAAAATAACAAGTGAAAAACTAAAAATTGATAAAATTAATTTTTATAGTTTTTATACTCTAGGAGAAAATTACATAAGTCGTTTTTTACATTTAAGAATCAACATAACATCAATATGATACATGTCATGATCAATATGACTTAAAATTCCCATTATCAGTTTAAAATTATCATTTATTTCAAAAAGTGAGTTACTTGTTGAAAACTCAGAAAACATGCTCCTAATTTATTCATAATTTTGGAAAATAATTCATACTTAATTTACAATTTATAATAATTATTATCAAATAAAACCAACATACTATATGACTGGTATGACTGAAATTTTGTGATTCCAGTTTGAAATGGTATTTTAGTAAAAAACCCCAAGTGAAACAAAACCAAGGAAACACATTCAAATTGTTTTGATACTTTATGAAAATGATAAATAAGTAAATTTTTATGTTTATTAATCATATAAAACTCAATATGACACATGTTGTTTCTTGTATGACTCCAAGTGTGTAATTTTTACTTAAATTTTACATTTATTTTTGTAAAAAAACATGTGACAAACTCAAAACGGAGAAAATAAATTTAAATTTCTTTGATACTTTAGAAAAATGATATATATTTCAATTTTGATGTATTATAAACCATAATACATCAATATGACCCATAGTGTGATGGAAATGACTCCAATTTTGTCTTTTATTTAAAATTAAAAATAATTTTAGTAAAAAGGAAAAGTGACACAATTAAGGCTCATAAAATGAATTAAGATTATGTTAATACATTACAAAAATGAGTCATATGTTTCATGAACCAAATTTGGTCTCCATACAAATGACACCCAGCCCGGTGCGAGACATGGACCAAAGGGCGTTCCCGATCCCCATGGGCTGGAAACCAGTTCCATACATCAAAATGAGATAGTTAAGAATGATTTGGACCATAAAAAAGACAGATAACTGAATGTAAACTGATCAAAATAAAAACAACACGAGTATTAGAAAATATAATAAAGATAAATAGATAGACATACCACCATGTGACCCCATGGGTCACCAACAAACATAAAACCATACTCTCCCAAGAAAGATCCAAGACTAGAACCTGAAATTTAAAAGTAAAGAAGATGTGAGCACTGAGATTCTCAGTAGGAAAGCCAAGGAATAAAAACACTCTATTCTCTTACCTTTAAGAAGAAACCCAAAAAATTCTAGTTTTAAAATATAAACCATTAAAATATTGTTTTTTATTCTTTTCAAAATCATGTAATAGGTTTACATTTTTATGTAAACAATTTCTCTCTCACTACATTTTCACAATAGAATTCAAAAATGCATTAACATTTCAAAATTAAAGGAAATAAATTTAAATTTAAATTTGGTTTTAATGAAAGTGGAAAGAAGCATGAAACAAGTGAATTGAAAATAAAATCACAATAACCATGTCACAAACGAGCACCTTGGGAAATCCTGATAAGCAACTAGCACAAGCGGGACCCAAGAGACCTCATTCCTCAGAGAAAAATTGGCAATGGAGCCACAATGGTCTATATTCTCGTGCATGATCAACTAGTAGGGAAAACACCCATAACCTAGTGGTTTCCATTATCATAAGTATTTACTTAGTTTTGTAATTTAATTCCTTCTAGATGAGACCAGGAAAAAAACACTTATGTATCATCTAGCGTATAAGTCCTAGTCATCCCATCTATATACATGGGGTTACCGGTGTGATCTATTTAAATGGTGGCGATTTTTATCAAAATTAAAACACACACACACCACATTATTTATCTAAAAACATTCTAGTTTTCATCACCAATCTCCCCTCTTATGTTTATTCCCTTTTTCTTTCAAAAACACGCATCATTATAGAAGCCTCTTCACTAGGCACATATAACAATTTCAACATTTAACATACACATCATTTTCTTAATGTAAGAGGAAAATCCATAAGTGGGGTTTTATTTTTCACAAATCATTCTTAATGTTCCAAATGGGCTCAATCACTTACAAGGAACACTTTTCATTTTAGAAACCTAATCACCGAACATTTTTAAATTTCCAAAAAAATTTGAAAACCTAACTAACAACCAAGGTACTTCATGTTTAAAACAAGCTTAGAACCTCCTTTTAAATGAAGCAATCCTTTATAAGAAAATAAACCACCCTTATTCCTTGAATTCTCAGAAAAAACCATTTTAGAAATCAGTTTTGAACTTCTTTGGAAAAACAAACATCTCATTACACATTTCTAACAAACCAGACGAAAGACCATACTTCATTGGAAATAGCCATATCGCATTTAAAACATCGAAGAAACCAATTTTCAAGAACCACGACCATTTATTCTTAAAAATATATATATATATATATATAATATTACATTAATATAAAAGTAGTATACATTCTTTTAAAATGAACCCCAAGAAAAATAGAACTTCTAATTAAAGATCATGGAATTTGGAAGCTACCTCAGTGTGGAACCAAGCTGTCCACTTCGACTCCTGGTGCTTTTTAACTAAAAGATGATGATCCCCCTCTATGAATATGTGCCTTCACATACCTAAATAGACAATTATCCCCTATGAATACATTCTCGTGACCCATGAACTTGTGAAAGGGTATCCTTACTGGTATTCTTATAAGAATATACTACTATCCACTCACCTGTGTAGGCATTTTTATATGTACACATAGGCACACCTAGCCCAATACATGTATATTCAATTCCATGGATGAATATACACTTAACGAGGGAACCTAAATGTATATATTCACTTACCTTTTCACACACAGGTGAGTCTCCCTTAGAGGAGAGACTCGAAACTGCACCAAATAGTCCAACACACTACACAAAATTAACCAGGGACCTTTAAACAATTAAAGACCTTATGATAAATTTTCCGAAATCTAAGAAGCGTATATAAGAATAAACCAAGTAGAAAAACATACCTCAAGATATGTAGTTTTAGACAATTTATTCTTGAGATCCCGTAACCTAAACCCATATACATTTTCATATATTTATATATCCTTTGATCCAAGCATATATTCTTTGTTCCATGTGGGAACATGCATAAGTATGATATTTATATATACATGTCTACCCAATTATATACATTTAGATCTTCACTTCCTACGTCTTCAATCCACACCGTAATGACCATGACAGAATAAAGTGATAAAAAGGGATATCATAATCATAAAAGGCTTCAAATAATGCTATATTAAACAAGGAACCAAGAGAAACCTCACCTCAAAAGGTGACCGATGAACTGAGATGGATGGAAATCAATAATTAGTGACTAACAGACAATAAGACAGTTACTATGAAACCTAAAACACATAAATACCCTAATACAGCGGGTTATAAACTAAGAAAAAAACATAAAATGTACCAGGTGGCAGAATCGGCAGATCAAAACCAATCGTACCACCACGCATTTGGTAGATGTTTCCAGAACATACACCCAAGGCTTGCTAGTGACCTTACTCATGACCCTAGAACAGAATAGAACAACAATCTAGATCATCCCTAAGAGATAGGGTTCGACCAAATCATGTGAGTCGATGGAGTGGGAAAATTTGTCCATGAAAAGGAGGGAGGTTAGGGAATATGACTATACCGTGATGATTCGAGTATGAACCATAATGAAATAAGACAGAAATGGTGGTCGACGGAGGAGATGAGAGGGGGTCCGAGCACGTGATAAAGGGGAGAGCCCCCTTGGGCTGTTGCACCATGATATGAGGGGGAGAGGGGAGATGTTGTGTGTTTCTATTTTTTCCATTTTATTTAAATAATAATAATTATTATTATTATAATTATAATAATCATAATAACTTAATAATAATAATAATCATCATTATCATATTAATAATAATAATATTCTAATAATATGAATATTACTAATATAATTAATCATTATATTAATTTTTAATTCATTTTTCCTTTTTTTCATTTAAAAATTATTTTATTTAAAAACACTAGAAGACCACACAGTTATTTGGCTGAATCCATATAGTTCCCAAATCGTGCTCTGCCCGTACACCAGGTGCTTCCTAGCCCAAAAACCCCATTTCCAAATAAAACTCAAAAACTCAAACTAGGATTCAACCCACTCAAACAAAAAATAAAATAAGACCATGGATGAGTAAAATAATTAAATTTAAATATAACTATTGGGTTGGGGTGTGAAAATTATCCCCACCATGACAATTCCCCCCCCCCCCCAAAGTCCTTGAAGACTCAGTTGGTCAAAAAATGGATCAACGATGCAACGTTTTCGAGAATAGTACCTTAGTCATTTAGGGACTGAAATATGTGAACTCACTCAATAACTGAAGGGATAGTCAATGAGATTCTAAGACGTGAACCACTAATCAAGAGGATTGATAGTGAGGAATTCTAAACTCCAAAAAACAAAAACATGGGACACCTCGACCCCTTACATAGAAATTAGAAAAGTTCGGTGGAACATCCATCAACATTGATCAAGAGACCCATTACCCGGATAATCAATTACCGCATTCATGGTCAGGTGGAGTAGGAAAATAGTATTTTTCCCATCCAAATATCTTTAAAGACTGTGTAACCCTTGGGTTTGTTTCATTATGTTCCCCTGCCATATTAGGATAATGGAAAACTTTTACCCTTCCGTATTGAAACCACTGATAAAACCAAACCAAACTCCAAAAATATGTGGGACTGATGATGGATCTCCCCACCATTTTAGAAAAACTATAGCAGAACAAGGGTTGTACCATTGAACATGAACACACTAGCATAGACAGGATTCCAACACCGGAGAGGGGGTATAAATAAAAGGAACCTAAAATTAACACTGACTCCTGACTCACCACTTCCTCAAGACACAAGCATTTCCAATGGGAAAACCCCAAACCCCAAAACCACTTAAGTGGAATACTATCCACTAAAGTGTTTTTATATTATGAGTGAAAACCATGAAAACTTCATGAAGGTGTCCACAGGTACTTTAAAAGGAAAAGGTCCAAAAAACACAACCACGAGAGAGGATTTTTCTACCAGTGACCTCTCCGACGTCGAAGAAAATAGGTGGGATTTGTATCCCCTTCACCCAGATACTGCTTGACTACATAAAATGATTCACTCTAGGGCCTATGAATGGAGTCCTAATTTGTTAAAGTATCTGTTGCACCATATTCAGGAACCGACAACATCCAACCGAGTCTTCATCCTCCAGCGACATAGATTATATAATTTTTTCTGTGACTACAACCTCAATAGTCCTTCGAAATATTATGGAGAAGTGACTGAGAGTTCTAATCTGGCCACATTAAAAACAATGAGCATATGGTCCTTAGATAGATAAATATGGAGTGACGAGGGATATACTCATGGAATACGTTCCTCTGATTTACACTCCTCAGCAAATGGAGAACGTTTCACAAACACCTCAAGGATCTAAAATTCCTCCTACCACCATCCACCTGTTCTGACTCACCTTGAAATAATAATGGGGAAAATACCCTCCACTAATAAAAACATGGTCCTTTTAATATAACTAGAATAGATAACACCCTCTTGACATATAGAGATAGAAAATACCCAAATACACACCCAACTTACTCAACCACTATCAAACTCGACCACCATTGAAAAATAATCAGAAATAACAAGAAAATAATGCCACCACTCCACTAGGGTTCTGGGTATAACTAAACACTAAAAATGACCCCTTTTAAACCTTTGTACATTTCTATGAGGCATAAATTAAACAAGAATCACAAAACAAACATGAAACACATCAAAAAACAAGACTCCATATTTAACTGTAAATCATTAACTCAAACTAAAAACATCATTTCAACCTTGAAACACAAGCTTGAAAATAAGCATCGATCCCATATACTAATAAATAACTAAATCAAACCATAACCAAATCAAATATATACCGAAATAATACCTATGAAACATCACTAAACAATCATAAACCCCCTTTCACAAATGACCATTTCAAAAACCATCTAATTTTAAAACCATCTGAATGCTGAAATGCCCTTTTTAAAAAACATTTTACTTTTAAATTTTCTTCAAACAAAATCGTCCCAACACATCACTAAAAAAATGATTTAAAAAAAATCCTTCAAAACCGAGCACCCACCATTGGTATTCCATGAAACCTCAAATATATATGTTTATGTGCCAACTTGGGTACCCATCCACGCATACCAAAAACCATCCACATACAACTACATTCATCCATACATGTGGTCATCCATAGGAATACAAGAGGTCAAATAAATTGTTTCCAAATTCTCATCTAAAATTAAACATCCATTTCAAATTTCTCAAAATTTTCGAAAATCCCAAAACATTTTCCAAATAAATTTCTAATTTATTCTTTTAAGAAGATTTCAAGGGTCTCAAAACAATTATTTTTCCAAAAAAAAGTTTCCAAAAGAACATCCATTTTCAAAATAACTCATTTCATTTTCCAAAAAACCAATAATTTCATTTCATAAATATTATTTTAATAAACCAATCACCAATTTCAAAACTCAAGGAAAACACACCAACACTAACTAAAACACACACCAAGAACATACCAAAGAAACCGATTCATTTGATAAATCAGGATTCCAAATTCTCAAATAAGCAACTGCTAAACAAGGCTTGGTCACATAGTTTGGAATATCGTGCACCAATAGGGTCAGCATATAGGAAGTCATCAGAGGTAATTGTGTGGTTTACACATGGCTTGTCAGGTCATGCACAGAAACCATGCACCCCTTTAAAATTACTGTGAAATTTAAAGACCAATTAGAATAACTGATACATGAATAACAA